>JAJQQW010000023.1:19963943-21163943 GCA_025583905.1 Ia io | reverse complement strand
TTCTGAGGCTCATTGGTAAAATGGGTCCATAGCCGTATCTGCCTGCGGTTTGGCATCAGAGGGACAGAGAGCTTAGCCTGATCCCATCGGTCAGGGGACTTGTTTATTATGGCTTTGCGTGGTTGGTTTCCTGGGCTTGTTGGCTGAAAGAAGTCCTTCCCAGGGAAGGAGAGAGGGAGTGAGCGGCGTGGGTGCCAGCGAGGGGTGCTCCGGGGGCTGGAGTCTCCTCGCCCCTCCGTCCCGCCCCGAAGAGCTTGAGACCAAGGGGGGCTGATCAATCACCAGGACTTTAAAGGCCGCTCGGCTCTCATGCCCGTGTCCTCCCAATGTTTCTCTTAGCTGCATGCTAACACCCGTTTGTTTAGGGCTCGCAGCAAATACATCTTGGCGAGGACTTTGATGGCTGGCAGCTGTGTACGTGTGCGTGAGGCGGAGTCCCAGGGGCAGACAGAGCCTGGGAAGGAGGCGGACTGGCCTTGCCTCTCCTATGCCCTCTGGGTCCGGCCCTTCATCCCCCGCGCCCCACCCCAGCATGCTGCCCGTGGAGGCAGAATCAAGAGCAAAAGCCCCTGGCTCCAAAGTCACAGAGTCCTGGGTTCCAACCAGAATCTCTTACTTTCCAGCTGTGTGACCTGGGGCAAGTCACTCAACCTCTCTGGGCATCCCTTTCCTCATCTGTTAAAAGGGCGTTAGAATAGCTCTGGAAGCCAATGGTTGGCACAAGAATAAATAAGGTCCTGCCCAAAGCACTTGGAGTGAGGGAGGAACTTAAGTGTTTGAATGAGCAAACATTTTGGTTCTGTTTGCAAGAAAGTCACCACAACATTGCCATTAAAAGCACAGACAGGCTGAAACCGGTTTGGCTCAGTGGATAGAGTGTCGGCCTGCGGACTCAAGGGTCCCAGGTTCGATTCGGTCAAGGGCATGTACCTTGGTTGCGGGCACATCCCCAGTGAGGGGTGTGCAAGAGGCAGCTGATGGATGTTTCTCTCTCATCGATGTTTCTAACTCTCTATCCCTCTCTCTTCCTCTCTGTAAAAAAAAAAAAAAAAAGCACAGACAGTCAGGTGCTGGGTGCCGCCAAGCTCCGAGGGTCCTGCTGTGTGACCTTGGGCACGTCACTTCCCCCCTTTGAGCCTCAGTCTCCCCATCTGTGAAATTGAAAGCATACCAGCACCTCCCTAACGGGGAAGCGAATGGGAACATGATGGAGGCGGGACTTGAAAATGCTTAGGACAGCGCTCAGCACACTGTGCACTCAGCACCTGTGATCTCCATCCCCGACGGCACCTATGGAGTAGCACTGCCCTCCCCTCTCTGAACGGACTCCCAGCAGATGATAGCAACCCACAGATGGGGAGGCACTACGTGAGGCCACCTGGGCAAGAGCCCGGCCTGAAGGTGCCTCCATGAAGACAGGTGATGTGATGGGTCATGGGGTCATTTAGTTCAACATTTCCTCGGTTCCTCCAGCCCGGGTTGTAGGACGCTGCCCCCCACCCTGGTGACTCAGACATGATGCTGCACGTGGCCCTCTCCTCGGCCGGTGGGAAGCGACATCTCTCCCAGCCTTGTTGAGGAGGTCCCCTCTCGCTGAGCAGAGCGCTCCATCGGGACTACGCAGCAGGGCAGCGGCTTCTGACGGTTCCTCTCCCTTCAGCCTCAGGGGCGGCGAGTGGGAGAGTCTTCCAGGCTGGCTCAGAGACGAATGCGAGGAAGGACCCAACTCGTTCCTCTCCATCCCCAGTGCCACCCTCCTAGTCCAAGCGACCATCCCCTCTCACTGGACAACCGTGGCGGCCTCCTCCACGGCCTCCTCGTGCAGAAAGACCCAACACCCATTCTTGGCTGCTCCATTAATAGGACTTGGAGTTGGTCAATGGTGGCAATGGTGCACCTGAAGAACTATACTTCCCAGCATCCCTTGCAGCTAAAGAGAGCCTTGGGTTCTGGCTACTGGTCAGTAGGCAGAAGCTGTTGGGAGGACCTTTAAGGGCATCTGATTTACTGGCAAAGATAAAGGAGAGGAGGCAGGAGGAGGCAGGGAGACCCTCCAGATCAGGATACAGGCCGGGCACTTGGGAAGGAAGGGGGGAAGGAACAGCAGCAGCACAGCTGGGGGACAGAGGAGGGGCGGCAGGAGGGGGAGGGAATCTCAGCCAGCCCACTAGGGGGCCCAGAGCAAAGAAGGTCCATCAGATGAGTCCCTCAGCAGCTAGGAATAGCCTGGCTCTAGGACCTCACGTGCTCAGGGATGGATGGAGACCAAGCTGGGAGGGAGTGTGGCCTTCACATGGACACAGGACCTAAAGGCGTGGCACCTGCAGGCGGTTGGACAGCTGTCCTGCCTGTAACAGGCTTTGGTGGAAGGAGCTGAGTGGCTCTCCACAGCTGCCGTGTCACGTTCTCCCCTTACCTTTCCACACTTCCAGGAGGGACAGCTCCCCACTGTTGCTAAGACCCCCGGAGCACCTGCGCCCCGCCTCCTCCCCCCACTTTGTTCTCTTAGCCCCCACACTTCCCTGCCTGGAGTTAGCTGGGTTTAAAGAAAAGCAGTCCTGGCCTCTGGGGGGCGGTCCCACATAAGCGAAGCCTTGTCCCCAGGGCGTTCCAGCCGCTGTAACATGTTCTTGTGATGTGTGAGGCGGGAAGGGACAGGGGATTGCTTTGTATCCAGCTTCTAATTAAGAACGTGCAGGGCCACCTGCAGCACATAGTAGGCTTTATCCACATAGTAGGCTTCATCCAGCAAGGCGACCCCTGCGGAGAGGAAATGATAAAGCACCAAGACCATAGCGACAGCAGACAGCTGCTGTCTCCCCAGGAAGCTGAGGCTCTGAGGGGCACTCCTTTAGCTTGGGGGTAAGAGGGGGCGGTTTGCCAGCATTGCTGGCTTGTGGCTACGGCTCCCCAGTCTTCAAAGCCGTCATCTTGAAACGTCTGCTCCGTTTCCCATCGCTGCCTCTGTGAGTGTGGCATCTCACTCTGCCTTCCTCTTCCAAGGACACGTGATTGCACTTAGGGTCCACCTGGAAAATTCGAGATCCTATCACAAAGCCCTTAACACAGTGGTTCTCAACCTTCCTGATGCCGCGACCCTTTAATACAGTTCCTCATGTGGTGGTGACCCCCACCCATAAAATTATTTTCGTTGCTACTTCATAGCTGTAATTTTGCTACTGTTAATGAATCGTAATGTAAATATCTGTGTTTTCCGATGGGCTTAGGCGACCCTGCTAGCGGTTCTCAACCTGTGGGTTGAGCCTTTGCAAGAAAGTCATCACAGCATTGCCATTAAAAGCAGACAGTCAGGTGCTGGGTGCCGCCAAGCTCCGAGGGTCCTGCTGTGTGACCTTGGGCAAGGCTTAACCTAATCACACTTGCAAAGACACCAATTTCCTTTCTTTGGCCACCTAAGACTCAGGTTGAGGGTTTGGGGTGTGGAGATTGTAGTGGGGCCATTTCTTAGCCTGCTGTGGGCTCCCACTGTCTTACATCCTGGGCATCTCCTTCCCCTGCCGCAGGCTCTGCAGGCCATCCACCCCTTCATTAAAGACTCTGCAAGCCCTCAGTGGCCTTCTCTCTGCTCGATGCCCTGCCCAGCACAGGGTCCCGCCTTCCTTCCCAGACAGCACTCTCGCTCTTGCTCTCTGCACTAGGCCCCTCTGGCTTCCTGTAACTCCCTCCAGGTTCAGTCACTTTATCCAGAAATACGTACTGCCCCACTGTTGGGTTCAGGTTCACAAGTGGGGTTCCCGGGGCCCACGGGTTTATACGCGATCCTCTGGCGCCGCCTAGTGGCCCACCTGTAGATTTGCAGGGAGCCGTTCTAATTGGGCCGCGCAAAGATAGCTGAGAAATGCTGCTTCTAGCCCAGTAAGGAAGAGGGATGGAAGGTTGTGGGACGTGATGGGCATTTAGCAAGAGACCTGGGAGACAGAAATTCAAAATGAGCAAAAAGGCGGCAAGCTGACCCTGGCCATTCAAGGAGCGGCTTCTACTCTGTACAGAATAGTAGATGGAATGCAGGCTCTGGATCAGGGGTCCTCAAACTTTTTAAACAGGGGGCCAGTTCACTGTCCCTCAGACCGTTGGAGGGCCGGACTATAGTTAAAAAAAAACAAACTATGAACAAATTCCTATGCACACTGCACATATCTTATTTTGAAGTAAAAAAACAAAACGGCAAAAACACCCGCATGTGGCCCGCGGGCCGTAGTTTGAAGACGCCTGCTCTGGATCCTCGCCTGCTACTTCCTGGCTGAGCAAGCTCATCTGTGAGAAAGTGGCTGCTGGTGTGGCCGGAGCTGAGGGATGGGCCGGCGTGGTCAGTTGGCTACATCTCACAGGAGCTCAAGGCCAAAGTCAGGACATGAACTTTCTTTTCAAACCAGGCCTTGGGGGCCATAGGAGGCATCTGCCCTCAGCACAGCTGAAAACATAAGAAAACGAAGGACAGTCCTGGTTTTATTCCCAGTTCATCCCCTGATCATCCTTGCCCGGCCTCAGCCCAGCAGGCGGCCCGGGACTCAACAGGAACGGGGATTTGGAGCCTCCGAGTCCAGAATCAGGCCCCCATCCATGTGCCTCCTTAGACAGGGCTTAGCTTTTCCCAGCCACACTCTGACTGATGGACGATTTGTGACGTCAGCTGAGAATGTTTAGGTTCAGCACCAAGAGCAGGAGGGGCCCCAGTTCTCTGATGTTCAGAGCCCTGCAGGGCCTGGCGGGGAGGGGCGAGGTTCAGCCACCACCTGCCACAGGTGAGCCGCCCGACGTCCATGCAGGTGTGGCTGAGGCCGGCGCACACCTGCCCTCCGAGGGGCTGCTGGGGGATGGGCTGTGTGGTGCTGGGGCCCCATTCAAGGTGGGAGGTGGAAACCCCCCGGTCGGTGGTCTCCAGCACCATGTAGCTACCCCTACTTCCTGACTCCTGGCGGTGACCACAGGCAGAGAGGAGCAGCCTCCTTGAACCTGACCTTGGTCTCTACTGTGTGATCTTAAGCAAGTCTTTTCTCTCTGGGCCTCCATTTCCCTGTGTATGTACAGCTGGGGAGACCATGGCCCCAGAACCTGTCTACTATGAAAGCTGACATGGTCTCCGAGCCTTTCTTGGCTTTCGTACACCCACACGGGACTCAGTAATGACAAAGGGGAAAGCTGGCAGACAGCTCCTTAGCCATCAGAGGTACCGTCACCCACTTGGGGGCAAGTTGACATCTTAACCCGAATCTAATCATGCGGAAATATCAGGTTAACCCACAGCAGGGGAGAGAGATGTGCCGTTCCACCCATTCATGCATTCATTGGTTGATTCCTGTATGTGCCCTGCCCGGGGATCGATCCCCCAAACTTGGTGTATCAGGACGACGCTCTAACCAACTGAGCCACCCGGCCAGAGCGAACGTAATATTTTTGAAGAGTTCTGATCAGGGTGTGTTTTTTTTTTAGGATGTTCCTCCACTGGGTTTGTCTGATGTTTCCCCATAATTAAACTTCTCATGTAGAGAATATCGAGTTCTGGGTCCCCCCCTCCCTCCCTCCTGCCTCTCCCAACCCCTTCCAAGCTCTCTCCTCATTGCTGGCCTTTCGCTGGCGGGCAGTTAATTCCCTCAGGTGCAGACACGTCCTCTCACAGCCTCGAGGGTGAAGGCAGCTTGGGGGGCGGGGGGGGGGGGGGGGGGGGAGAGGCTGGCTCAGACCTGGCTGGTTTGTTGTGGTGTTTAACCCCCAGGTGTAATCACAGAGGCCAGTCCCGTGGGCCCAGGCGCCCTGGATCCTGGGCGAGAAAAGGAGTCAGGAGACCAAACAGGAAGTCAGGAGGGCAAAGAGGCTAGTAACAACCCTGTCCCGTGGCTGTTTATTAAATGCTCGGATATATAGCCTGGGAGCGGCCCCTCCTTCCCTGACATGTGGCGACCATATTTTCTTGGCCCGGCGTGGAAACGTATGGATTGGTCAAGAGCCTTTCGTTTTCTTTTAAGACCTCTGATTTGTGAATTTCCTTAGGGAAGGCTACGTGTAGTTGCGCACTTTAAAAAAGGCAGTTTGTGAAAATAATGAAATAAAAGAGTCCGAAACCAGGACTGGCTGGGCAGCCCACACTTGCCCCCTCCTAAAAGGCCAAGCTCTCGGAGCTGCTCCGAAAGCCCGCTCCTCCCGTCCTGACGCCGGTCACAGGTTGCGCCAAACAAAGCCCTGATGGGCACTTCCCTAAAGGGCACTGGCACCCGGATCCATACCTATCTGTTGCATGAACAAGGGACTTGAAGCACAGTGACCCTGAGGGCACCTGCTCTGAGCCTGAGGGTACTGTTTTCCATGCTTAGGGATGTTTGCTCTGGATAGACAGTCAATCTGCCTTTTTCCAAGCGAGGCATGCCGCCCGCGGGCCGCGAGTTTGACATGCTTGGTCTAGGTTTCAGAGGGGCCCTACACCCAATGCCACTGTCCTAAGAGGAAAGAGGCAGGTGGGTTTGGCTCGGACCCTGGAAGGGGGGCGCCCACGGGCAGAAGGAGGTAGAGGGGGGAGTGAGGTACGTTATACGGAGCTGCCTGGAGCCACCGGGGCCGCGAGAGGCAGGAAGGCCGGCCCCTGCGCCTTCCAGGCTGACACCTTGAGTTTGGATGCCTGGCCCCCAGAGCTGTGACGGAGGAGATTCCTGTCGTTTCTAAGTTCCCGGTAATTTGTTACCGCAGCCCAGTAATCCCATCGCTTAAAACCCTTCTGCTTAACACGGCCTGGGAGCCACACGCCCCGGAGCAAGCTGCTTCCCTCCTCGGGTGCCCAGTTTACTCGCCGGCAGCAGGGGGATGGATGTTTTCTTTCCCGGGCCCGCATTCCCTTATTCACAGGTGATGCTCGGCCGTGGGCGCACGGCGCCGGGCAGCCTCTCCGAGCCTCCGCTTCCCCATCTCTAAAAGCGGGGCTAGGACCCCTAACCCTGTGCCCGTCCTCAGGCTTAGAACGCGGTACTCGAGTGCCCTGGGAAGGGCGGCCAGCACACCCGGCGCTGCGCCCCTACACGGAGGGGCCACCGCACCCCGCGGCCGACCGCAGGCACCGCCGCCCCCCGCCCACTCCGCTCTGGTCTCTTCCGGCGCCGCCCGACGGCCTGCGCCTGCGCAGAACGCAAGCGCTCAGGCCCGCCCCTCGCGGGTGTGACTTCCCTGGGTCGCTCGGCCTGGCCACGCCCGTTTCCGGAAGGGGCTGCCCCAGGCCTGGAGCACGTGACTGCAATGCGGCTCGGTGAAGATGGCGGCGCCCAGGGCCGCGGCGTGAAAGTGGGCTGCGGGAGACGCTGTGCACCGTGCTGGCGTCAGGACCGCGGGGCCGTGCGCCATGTCGCGACTGATCGTGAAGAACCTCCCGAACGGGGTGAGTGCAGGGGCCTGGACCCGGGGATCTGAAATTAGGGCCGGTCGGGAGCCAAGGGTCGGTAGGAAGCCGGCTGCGGAGAGGGGAGGGGTTTTCCCTCTGGGGCAGGACCCTCGGCTTTTCCCCCTTTGACAGTGGGCGGGAGGGAGCGTAACTGCTCAAGGTTTCACAGCCGGCCGGTGGGTCCCTGACGCCCAGCGCGACAGCTTCTCCCAGGGAGGCCCCCGTCCCCTCCTTGTGCCGGCCTGGCTCCCCCAGCCCCTCTCGTCCGGTCACATTTCGTTGTTGTTGACTCGTGGCTGGGTCACACCCTGTACCTAACGCCCTTTTCCACTCGGGGGGCTGATGGGCGGCACGTGGGGAGTAACAGGCTTAGGGCCTGCGTTCCGGTTCCCAGTCCCGTCATCGGGGCAGGTCAGATTAGTTTAAGACCGCCGATAAGCGGGCTTTGAACCACTTACCCAGTCCTTGGACTGTGTTTGCCTAGAGTCCAGCGCAGAGCCTGTGGTAGGCATTCATTCAGTACACACATGCCCAGTAAGTGAGTGGAGAAGCCGGTGAACGTGGGGTCAGAGGATTGGTGCTCTGGGTCATCCTCACCTACCTCCCTATCACCTTTCCTGCGTGGGAAACGTACCACACCGCTGGTGCGGCCAGCCACCTCATCCCCCGAATCCAAAATGTGCCATTTTGGTAGGAGGTCTTCTGTGCTCTTGACTCTACCCCTTGGGACTCTCGCCCCTTAGAAAGAGGAAAGACACAAAGTCATTGCTGTGATTTTTTAACCTCATCTCCCCCTTGCCCCTCCCCACCACAGATTGGGCATCGGAGGCTATGACACAACTTTACTTTTAAAATATATTTTTATTGATTTCAGAGAGGAAGGGAGAGGGGGAGAGAGAGAGAAACGTCAATGATGAGAGAGAATCACTGATTGGCTGCCTCCTGCATGCCCCCTACTGGGGATCGAGCCTGCAACCCTGGCATATGCCCTTGACCGGAATCGGACCCGGGACCCTGCGGATGACACTCTGTCTACTGAGCTGAACCAGCTAGGGCGGCTATGACACAATTTAAAAAATTTGAACAGCACAGTAGTGTATAAGCTGAGAAGCAGAGTTTGTTCCCTCTTATCCTCCTCTTTCTCCAGGAGTAACCATCTTCTCTGGCTTATTTTTAGGGACCCCCCCCTCCCACATAGATTTCTTTCTCTGCCCAAATATGTGCCCCCAGTTCTTGGCCTGTTTACCCAATGACTATCTGCTGACCCCCACTATGAAAGATGAGGAACCTAGGTCATCTATTCCTCTGTCGGTTATTTTAAAAAATGTTTTTATTGACTTCAGAGAGAGGAAGGGAGAGAGAGATGGAAACATCATTGATGAGAGAGAATCATCAATCAGCTGCTTCCTGCACACCCCACACTGGGGATGGAGCCCGAAACTCAGGCATGTGCCCTGACTGGGAATTGAGCCTTGACCTCCTCTCCTGGTTCATAGGTCGATGCTCAACACTGAGCCACACCGACCGGGAGTGTTATTTATTATTTTTAATTCACCCATCATTTACCTTAAATGTCTACTTTTAAAATATCTATTATTGATCTATCCATCATATCCATCAGCTTTAGGCAGTGTCTTTTTATTTTTTCAATCTTCACTCGAGGATATATTTTTATTGATTTAGAGAGAGAGAAAGAAACGTTGGTGTGAGAGGGAAACATCAATCATTTGGTGGCCTCCTGTACATCCTGACTGGGAACCCGAAACCTTTGGTGTACGGGACGACACTCCAACCAACTGAGCCACCTGGCCAGGGCTAGGCAGTGTCTCTTGATGCCTCACTGTGATGGATGAGGAGGGCTCCCCTTCCCATCCCAGCTTCCATTCTGTCCCTGGGCTCTGACCTCCCCGCTCTCCCTCACGGTGCCCCTCTGTCCTAGATGAAGGAGGAGCGGTTCCGGCAGCTGTTCGCCGCCTTTGGCACGCTGACAGACTGCAGCCTCAAGTTCACCAAGGACGGCAAGTTCCGCAAGTTCGGCTTCATTGGCTTCAAGTCCGAGGAAGAGGCCCAGAGGGCACTGAACCATTTCAACAAGAGTTTTGTCGACACGTCCCGGATCACGGTGAGTCGGCGAGAATCTCGCCCCTGCCTGCCTGTCGAAAACGATCTTTCCCTCCCTAACCCTGTCCCCTTTCAGGCTGTGATGTCCTCAGCGTCCCTCTGCTTCTCAATCTTTCTTGCCTATGGATCCCCGGAGAGTTTGTTAAACTGGTTTCCTGGGCCCCATCCAGAGTTTCTCATTCAGTGTGTGTGTGTGTGTGTGTGTGTGTGTGTGTGTGTGTGCGCGCGGGGGGCGGGGGGGGGGCAGGAATGTGCACGTCTAACAAGCTCACAGGTGATGTGACACTGTGGTCCCCAAAAGAGAACCACTGGTCTATGTCATTCGTTCACGCGCCTGTTCAGCCAGCACTTGATGAGCGCTTACGTAACGCGGGGGATTTAGAGTGGATGTGGCCCCCTGAACCATCCTCATGGAGCCAGCAGCCCACGGGAGACAGGGGGCCACTTTCAATCACTGTGGTCAGTGCTGAGGAACAAAGGAGATGCCTTCCTTGCTGGGGGGTGGGTGGGGAGTCAGGAAAGCTTCCTGGAGGAGGAGGTCCTACTCTGTCACTCATGTGCATTTAATGACTTTGTAAAGACTTCGAGTTTTCCAGTCTCCATTCTGACCCTTTCTACCTGGGTGATCTGGGGCAAGTCACTAACTTCCCTGTGCCTCGATTCCTGGCCTGAGAATTGGGGGAGTCACAGCTCCTCCCTCGCACTGTGAGGAGGCTCAGCGTATTTCTACTTGCAAAACAGCAAGACTGCCTGGTAAAGGCTCACACCCACAGGGCTGTGAAGAGGGCAAAGCCCAGGCGAGGGGAGGGTGCGGAATTTGCTTCAGCCAGCTCAGCCAGGCTGTGGCAGCAGCCTTTTTAAAAGCCCAAGCTCCTGGGTGTGAAGTGTGGCTGGGCTGGGAGCAGAGGCAGGTCCCCCCTCACCACCCTCCCTCGCCCGTGCAGGTGGAGTTCTGCAAGTCGTTTGGGGACCCGACGAAGCCGCGCGCCTGGAGCAGGCATGCCCAGCAACCAAGCCAGACCAAGCAGCCTCCGAAAGACAAGGACTTGGTGCCCCCAGAAACTAAGAAAGTGCGTAGAAGGCCACTCCTGCCCTCAAAGCCGGTGTCAGCAGGGTGGTCACCCCTGGGGGCTCGGGCGGGGGAGCAGGGGTGACCTGTGACTCCCTCTCGGGTGGTTCCTGCAGTTTTGTCTCCCCTCGCCCTTCACCTGTGGGCCTCACCATCTGCGCCTTCCGTTTGTAGGACAAGAAGAAGAAAAAGGCAGCGAGTGAGCTGGAGAAGGTGAGTCTGTCCTGGTGCCCAAGAGGGTGGGCACTGGGAGGGGTCCTAGGAGCTCTGGAGCCCAGTCTGGTTTCCTAGGCTTCTTGTCCAGTGAAGCGTCCACTCGGCCCTCCCAGGGCTGACCCGGCTGGCCCCAGGGGAAATGAACTTGGAGGGTGCTCTGACCCGCTGGGAGTCAGGAGGGGTGAGCTGACTGAGTTGTCCTGGCCTGTGTTTCCCTCTTCCCACTGTGGTGCCACCAGCTGAAGGAAGACACCGAGTTCCAGGAGTTCCTGTCGGTTCACCAGAGGCGGACACAGGCAGCCACTTGGGCTAACGATGCCCTAGACGTGGAGCCCGCTCAAGGGAAGAGCAAGCGGGCCAGTGACTACCTGAACTTCGACTCTGATTCGGGCCAGGAGAGTGAGGAGGGAGCCGGGGAGGACCCGGAAGGTAAGGGCATGGACACGCACCCTCGGGTCCCTGCACGCCTACTGGCCTGTGCTCACGCGGGCCTGTACAAACGCCCTCTAGTGGGGTGGCTATTCCAACCACAAGTACGTCGGCCTTGACTGATCTTGGTCACTTATTCATTCATTCAGCCACTCAAATATTGAGTACCTACTATGTGCCAGGCACTGCATTAGGCATTGGGGATACAGCAGTGAGCTATAGACGAAGAATCCTGCCCCCATGGAGCTGTCCTCCTCGGGCTGGTGCAGCTGGTGGGGGTAAAGACACCGTAAAGAAATCACCCACTAGTTAGTGTGTTACGTGAAGACACAGAGAAAGCGGGGAAGGGGAAAGGAGTTCCCGAGAACAAAGGTCGGAGGGAGGTGAGGGGCAGCCCCGTCCTCAGAAGGCGCTCACGATGTAGTGCGGGGACGGACGGGTGTGTGAGTAGTTGCAGCCCAGGATGGGAAGTGGCGGGTGAGGGACGGGAATCCATTGTGGCTTAAAGCACAGAATGGGTTCGATGTGGCTGTTACATACGGTATAGCTTCCGTGCAAAGCTGGGGTCCGAAGAACTCGCTGGGACTTGGTGGGACACGGTCGTGGAGGGGACAGGCGGGGTGCAGGCGGAGGGAGCAGCGTTCTGCATGGCTCAGGGTGGCTACAGCGTGGGAGCTGGAGGGCAGTCAGCCGTCCGAGGGGCAGGAGCTTGGGTTTCTCCCTGCGAGCACCTGGTAGTCGCCGGAGGGTTTAATCCAGGCCAAAAGGTCCTCCAGGTTGCAGTTGAAAGAGTGGATGACGAGGGCAGGGCTGCTGTGGGGAACACGCAGCTCCCAACGTGTGGCACGTGGAACCTCAACACTGCAGTGTGTCACCCGTGTGACTGTTTATCAGAGGGCTCACCAGGGCTGCGTGGCACAGGCCCCTGGTCCTGGTGGGCTTGGCACCTCATGCCCCCTGCTGTCCCAGGTCTCTGTCCCTCGGTGCCAGGGACTGTCCCTGACTCCCGGCCTCCCTGTCTCCCCAGAGGAGAGCGGCCTTGAACCAAAGGCAGCCGTGCGGAAGGAGCTGTCGGACATGGATTACCTGAAATCCAAGGTGGTGCGGGCCGAGTCGCCGTCTTCCTCGGAGGAGGAGGAGGAGGAGAGTGAAGATGAGGCCGTGAACTGTGATGAAGGCAGTGAGGCCGGGGAGGAGGACCCCTGCGCTGCCCCCATCCAGCAGGGCCAAGAGAGGACAGGGCCAGGCCCAGAGCAGGGCACCCTGTCTGGGACCAAGAAACCACAGGAGGCCAGCGCCACGGTGTGTGGATCGGGGTGTGTCTGGGGGTCCGGGGAGCCGGTGGGGGGTCCCCCATGTCCTCGCCCGCATACCCTGCAGGCCCCAGACCTGGCTACACATCTCAGCTCTGCTATTTGCTCTGTGACCTGTGCATGCACTTCTGTCTGAATCTGTTTCCTGTCCCTGGAGAGTGAGCTGCTGACGGGTACCGCCTGTTATACTTCGTATTTAGTGCAGTGTACACAGATGTCAGCCCACAGTCGTTGATAATACGTACGATTAAGTGAGCACTTACTACGGGCCGGGTCCAGTGCCTGCCGTATCCTTTGTCATTGACTCCTAAGACAGTCTGAGGGGCAGGCATCCTTCATGTGCGGTTTCACAGGGGAGGGCGCTGAAGTTCAGGGAGGGATTGTTTTGAAGATCCAACCAGACAGTGGTGCCTGCACAGTGTGCACAGAGTGAGCCCCGTGTTGGTGGCGGTGAGCATCACCTGACCTCAGGATGCTCGCTGGCACCCAGGCTCGCCCGGCAGCGCGCCTCTGCGCACTCAGTGTCACCGTGCCAGGGACTCACTCCCACTCTGTTCTCTGCTGTCACTCAGACAGAGAAACGAGCCGTCCAGCGGGTACCCAGCACCCCCCACACCGTGAAGCTGCGTGGAGCCCCATTCAACGTCACAGAGGTGCGTGCCCCTAACTGGGACAAGGGCCAGAGCTGAGGGTGGGGTTCTGGGAACCCCTGCTGCAGGGGGCTCAGGATTAGCGGAGGGCGAGCTGGGAAGAATTGGGGGCTAAAAGCTGCACCAGCCGGAGGAGGACAGCTGCCCTCACCCATGGTGCATGCTAGGGCTGCGCATACTTCTGCTGCTGGAAAAAGGGAGGGCAGCTGGTCAGTATTGAAGGCTTTGTGATCCATACTCTGTGTTAGTGCATTTTTTAAAAACGTGTTTGACTCGCCCTCATGTTCAGATTAGAGAGACTGGGGGGGGGGGGGGGGGGGGATAGTACGGGGGACGGCCTGCAGCAGCACCGTAAGCGGCTGCGAGCCATCACCATGAGGGGACAGGGACAGATACGCATGCGCTGAGGAGAAGCGGGAAAGGCCAGACTTAACCCCAAATATATAAAAGGCACTTGGGGGCGGGGGGTGTCAGACACAGTGCCTTAAAATGCTGATGGTGACATTACTATTTTATATTTACATCCTTCACATCCAGCTTTTCTTCAGATATCTTCCAAGTTCGTTTTATTTAGTGATGGAGGAAAGCTGTGTACATTTAGAGGAAAGAAATGAGAAAGGACAAAACACTGGTAATCTTTCCGCGTCCAGAACTTCGGCCCAGGTTTCTTTGGGCTGCGCTTTTATTACCAGTTGATAAAGGAAGAACCTTCCCTTCTAGAAAAATGTTACGGAGTTCCTGGCACCCCTGAAACCGGTGGCCATTCGGATCGTGAGGAATGCTCACGGGAACAAGACAGGTGAGCTCTGGGTGTCAGGGGTTCAGAGGCAGCTGGGGAAGGTGGAAGGTCAGGGCAATGGAGTTGGGGGACCCTTAAGGGGTGGCTGTTCTTGTTCCTGTTTGTGGTTCCGACTCCGTGGATTGGCTAGGCTGCTCGGGCGAGGGTCTCCTCTCGTCCCTGCCTGAGCTTGGTGCATGGTTGTCACTGGTTCTCTGTCTCCACTCTTGCCAGTGGGCTCGCCTGTTGCTTTAAACAGATGTCCCCAGGCCAGGTTTGCTGTGCCGACAGGCAGCACTCTGAGCTGCCAAGAATGGGTGCTGCTGCCCCTCGCTGTCCTCTGCCAGGCTTCCACTCTGGGCAGTGAACATGCTGGAAGGAAGGGTCTGAGCTTGGAGAGGTGGGCGCCCCTTACTGCCCCAGCCGGGGCTGTAGGACACGCAGCAGCAGAGTTATGCTCCCAGGAACCACGCCGAGGCCTCTGGACAGCGCTGGGCATGCAGGCTGTGCTTGGCAAGAAGCTGCAGGAGCTGCTGGGCCAGAGTCCGGGGAAGAAGGGCACCTGCTTTAGGGGTGGTCTTGTTGCCTTCAGGTTTCTGTGTCCCCTCCCCGGCCCTCTGAGCACGCAGCCGTGCTCTCCAGGCAGGCCCAGTGGCCAGCGGCCCTCTCTCCCTGCCCACCTGTTCGGGTGCAATATAGGGCAGGGGAGAGCCTGCCCAGCTTCAGATCCCAGCTCGGCCACTTCAGATCCCTAGCCGGCCCTGGGGCCTTGGACCAGAACGTAGAGTCAGTTTCCTCATCGGAACAACGGGGTGGCCGTGTCTCGTTTAGTTGTGAGGACTCAGTGAGTTAGTGCGTATGGCGTTTACGACGGTGCTGACCGCCCATCCACGCTCCCGGCGAGCCAGCATTAGGACTGGCTCTTCAGAGACCAGCGGGCGGGACAGGGAGCAGCACACTTGAGGCGTCAGGACGAGGAACCATATTGGAGGCCTTGGAGCTGGAGAGAGCTGGCCTGTGAGCGAGACGCTTCAGGGAAGTAATCGGATGTCCCCATGGGAGCTGCCGAGGTGGCAGGCTGGCCCCGCGCTGAGGGCTCAGTAATGACTGGGCTTCAGCCCCCGGTGCAGGCCGAGGGTGGAAAAGACCCCCACGCTGGTATTTATAACACCATTCATGGGCCATACAAAATTATCGACTTAAACATTAGCCTGCTATATTTGGTCAGACATTCACTAACTCACCCCTGGTGCCTTGGCAGGGCCAGACCAAATGATTTCACAGGCCTTGGATGGCCCCTCCCCCCTCTCCCCCAGCCTAAAAATTCTGCGAAGGGAGATTCGGCCACAGTGGGAGGGAATCTGCATTTTGGAGAATTGGCAAAGCTGGAAGTTGTTCCCCACTCTCTGCTCAGCTTCTCCTGAACACCTAGCACAGTGTGGGGGGCTCCTGTGCGTGTCTGCGGACTTGACCTTTGTCATTGTCCTTCCTCAGGGTATGTCTTTGTGGATTTTAGCAGCGAAGAGGAAGTGAAGAAAGCTTTGAAGTGCAACAGAGAATACATGGGTAAGGACACGGGGACAGGCCCTGGCTCTGTGTGGAGGCAGGGTGCGTTCATTCATTCCTTCATTCATTTACTCCATCACGTTTGGTCGAGGGTCTGCTCTGTGCCAGGCACTGCTCTGGGCACTGGTGAGACAGCAGCAAGCAGAACAGCTTGTGCAGCTGATGTAGAGTAAATGGACATAAGGGGAGAAAGGGGGAGGCATCCGAAGGGCTGTGCTGTGGGGAAATGCAGAGCAGGAGAGTCAGGATTGAAGGAGGCATGTTTATAAACAGGAGTGTGTCCACTTGGGCCTCCCCGAGAAGCTGAGAAAACCCAGAGGCGCAGAGGGAGCAGGCCCTGGCCTGGTGGGGCAGGCCGTTCCAGTACAGGGAATAGTACAGGGGCAGCATTTGCAGGTCCCTGAATTGGGAGGTCGCTTGAATGGTCTGTGAGGACGTGATCTTTGACCTGACCCTGGCATGGACAAGTGATTCAGATCCAGCCATCGGCCCCTAGTGAAGACGCAAGTTCTGTCAGGGAAGGAGAGAAACCAAGCAGTCTTGTCAGCCAGTCAGGCAGTAGGTGTTTATTGAGCACCTACTGTGTGCATGTGGAGGAGATAGTGGTGATCATTGTCAAATCAGGCCCCAGGTGATGCTTGTGAAGAGTTCACTAGGGCAGGGCGACGGGCTCCTCGGCGTTGGGTGTCACACGTCATGGGTTGCTGTCCTAAGGCAGAGTAGCCATCGGTGCCGGGACACATGCCCTGAACTCAGAGGATGCAGATCTGGACGGAGGCGGCCCAGGCAGGCTCCCCCCGGTTGACACTGACTTGCAGGATGGATGACATGGGGAAAGGGCCTTCGGGTCAGGCCAGCGCTGCGGCCTGAGCCTGGGCCTTGGCTTCCGGAAGGCGGCGATGACGAGTTTGGAATCGTCAGGAGTCACTGGCAAGTTCCAGGCCTCCCCGCAGAGCCCTGACTCCTCTCCTTGTGCAGGTGGCCGCTACATCGAGGTGTTCCGGGAAAAGGCTGTCCCCGTGGCCAAGGGGCCCCTGAAGAGCAGCAGCAAACCCTGGCAGGGCCGGACGCTCGGAGAACGAGGAGGAGGAGGACCTGGCCGACTCGGGGCGGCTCTTCGTGCGCAACCTGCCCTACACCAGCACCGAGGAGGACCTGGAGAAGATCTTCTCCAAATACGGTGGGCGCGGCTCCCCCAGAGCACGTGGCTGAGAGCAGGCAGGCCCGGCTTCAAGTCCCAGGCTGTCCCTCCGCTCTTGACCTTGGGCTCATGACGTCCCCTCCCGTCTCGGTCTCCTCATCCGTGAAATGGGCTGATGATCCCTGAGCTGCTGTGAGAATTCGCACATGCTGTGTTTGATAGCGAGAGTGGTTTTTCCTAGTCATTGTTGCTATTATTTCACAGGACATGAACATGAACTTGAAGACGTGTAGTTTAGCTGGGTCACCCTGGACTGTATTCAGTTGTAAGGTCACAACTGTGAAGGG
This sequence comes from Ia io, assembly GCA_025583905.1. Classification (NCBI taxonomy): domain Eukaryota; kingdom Metazoa; phylum Chordata; class Mammalia; order Chiroptera; family Vespertilionidae; genus Ia; species Ia io. The sequence goes on along the minus strand of JAJQQW010000023.1, from coordinate 21,146,932 downwards.
AAGGAAGTTAGGGTTTAAAGTGGCGGTGAGGTTTCGATGCCTCTGAGATCCCTTGGAGGGTCTCCTACTTCTGTTCGGAGGCCGTCTCTGCGTGGTGAGGGATCGGGGCGTAGCTGAGTGCCTGGTGTGAGGACAGGGAGGCCCTGAGCAGGACTCTACCATTGGTGTAACCTTCCAGCCTGTGGTTACTGCTGTCCTGAGCACAGATCCTTCCCCCCCCCCAGGCCAGCACCCTAGTTGATAGCAGGGCTGGCTGCACGTGAGAGGGAGTCAGTAGATTGCAAGCACTTCCAGGGCACTGAGCAGGCGCTGTTAGTACACTTCACGTTTCAGTGCCTTTACCCTCCCAGCACCCGTTAGTCAGGTGCTCTGATGACGCTACTTTGCAGATGAGAAGACTGAGGCACCTGAAGACCACACCTGTAGGTGGTGGAGGCAGGACCCAGCCCAGTACCTGTGCTGTCAGGAGAGACGCATGAAGGGTTGTGTCCGGGACACCCTTGACCTTTGAGGTGGTCTCACTGCAGCCTCTGGCCACGGGCCGACCCAGAGCGGCAGCCTGATGCTCTCGCCAGTGAAGACCGTCACCTGCTCAGTGCCGAGGTGCAGGCCCACCCCGGCCCCAGACACTGATCCCCCTCCTGTCCGCAGGCCCCCTGTCCGAGCTGCATTACCCCATCGACAGCCTGACCAAGAAACCCAAGGGCTTTGCCTTCGTCTCCTTCATGTTCCCTGAGCACGCGGTGAAGGCCTACGCGGAGGTGGACGGGCAGGTGTTCCAGGTGACTGCCCAGGGCGTGGGGCTGCTGGGCCCAGGTGGCCGGGAGAGGCCGTGTGTGTGCATGCATGAGTGCGTGCATGCATGTGTGTGCACACCCCCAAATTGCTAAGGAAGCACACTAGTGGCCGGGAGAGGCCGTGTGTGTGCGTGAGTGTGTGCGTGTGCACACCCTCATATTTCTAAGGAAGCACACTAGTGGCCTGGAGAGGCCGTGTGTGTTTATACGTGAGTGTGTGCGTGCGTGTGCACACCCCCACATTGCTAAGGAAGCACTCTAGTGGCCGGGAGAGGCAGTGTATGTGCATGCATGAGTGTGTGTGTGCGTGCGTGTGTGCATGCGCATACCCCCACATTTCTAAGGAAGCACACTAGTGGCCTGGGAAGCTGTCCTCACACCCGCCCAGAGGGCAGCGCCCTGGGGGCCTGTCGGCTCTGGTCCCACTGATCTGTCAGCACCTGGGACAGCGCCTGGCGCCTAGTGGGCGCTCCCAGAGGGTTTGCTGAATGAATGAATAGGCTCTCCGTCTGGAGAAACAGCACTTGGGAGAGGAAGAAGGAAGGAAGGAGTTGGGCGTGGTCATGTTAAATGGGCACAAATAGAGTAGAAAACGCTCTTGTCTTTTTTCCCAGCGCCTCCAAGTAAGGTGCTCAGTGCGCACCCCCAGCCCAGGCTCCCTCCCCCTCTTCCCTTCCATCCGTGCCTGCATAGTGCAGTGATCTCTGTGGCCTCCGGACCAGACCTCCCGTGCAGGCCCTACGTGTGCAGGGGCAGGATGGCCCCTGGCCTCGGGGTCGGGGGTGGGTGGCACTTACAAGCTGACCAGTCTCCCTTGTGAGGCTGTCACTTGGCCTCCATCCCAGTGTCAGGCCCTGGGTCCTGTGGCCACGTCTCCATTCTGGGTTGAGGGTAGCCACACGGTCGTTCGGCCTGAGGATTTCAGCACCCAGTGCTGCCGCCTGCTCTCGGAGAGGCCGATCTCCCGGGGCAGGATGTGGAGGCACCTGCCCCCTCCCTCCCCTGACCCCTTTCCCTCGCCCCCTCTAGGGCAGGATGCTCCATGTATTACCCTCCACCATCAAGAAGGAAGCCAGCGAGGACGCCAGCGCCTCGGGATCATCCTCTTACAAGAAGAAGAAAGAGGACAAAGACAAAGCCAACAGCTCCAGGTTCTTATGCACGTGCAGCCTCGGGCCCTGACCAGGCTCCTGCTGCCCTCGCCCCCTCTCCCCCAGCCGCTGCGGGGCTCTGGCTCCTTGTGGTGGGTCCAGCCTCGCTGTGACCTTGCTGAGCCCATTTCTCATCTGCAAAATGGGAATCGTAGCGGTGCTGTGCTATGCGGAGTCCTAGGGATTAAACAAGTGAACAGGCAGAGCTTAGTCCCTGGCACAGAATGGGTGCCTGACACATGGGAGGGTTGTCCATGTCCTCGTCGCTGCCCTCGTCCTCAGGCCCTGGGTAGGTGGCCCACACCAGGGGAGTTGGGGGGAGAGAGGCTTTGGGGTTTAGAATGGCAGGCCGAGGGCTCATTTCTCAAAGGTTTCGCATCTGAAACAACATCCGCGTCGTTGCTCTGCGGTCTGACGTCTCTCTCCTGCCTCAGCTCTCATAACTGGAACACGCTGTTCATGGGTCCGAATGCAGTGGCCGACGCCATCGCACAGAAGTACAGTGCCACCAAGAGCCAAGTGTTTGACCATGTGAGTGAGCGGCCCGTCTGATGTACCCTGCCATGGGCCAAACCTGAGGGGGCCAAGGGCAAGGAGGGGGCATCGTGCTGGGTTGCCTGGGAGTGGGCCTCTGCTGCTGCATCGTGGGCAGCCTGGGCCCTGGCACGTCCCACCCACCCCTCGACCCTGGCTCCTTCGGGGTTGTGTGGAGCCACCCTGAGAGGTGAAAGCCACAGCCAGCCGGTCAGTGGGGTCGGGGAGGGCATCGGGGGGTCCTCTCCATCCAGGCCTTCCTCGCAGGCTGAGGGACACGGGAGGCTGCTCGTCACCTGCCCGACAGCCAACGGCCTCTTCCTCCCCTCCCACAGGAGACCAGGGGCAGCGTGGCCGTGCGCGTGGCCCTCGGGGAGACCCAGCTCGTGCAGGAAGTGAGGCGCTTCCTCCTGGACAACGGGGTCAGCCTGGACTCCTTCAGCCAGGTGGGTGCACACCAGCTCGGCGCGGCCGCCGGCCACGGGAGCCGGGAGCTGGGGTTCAGGTTGGCAGCGTGGCAGTGGGTTTGAGGATCCAGCCTGTCGAGGGTGATGTTTGCTGTTAATTTTTAGTCTCCAAAGATAGGAAGAAAATCACACGGGTCAGACAAGGCGCCAGTCTGACCGGATAGTGTCTCAGGGGGGCCATATGCAAGAGGGCTACCTCATAACCTTCATGCAGACCAGGGGGCCCCAAACATCCCATGTCCGCACACCACCCCCCCCAGCTCCTTTCTAAGAGCACCTGCTGTCTATCTGAGTCGTAGGCCTTCCTTGAACCAAATAGGGGAGCGGTCACCTCCATGTGCTCACTCCACCAGGTGGGGTTCTTAGGGTTATGGCTGATTAAGTCTCGGGGGTCCAGTGAGCACCTAACATCGTCAGAGAAGGAAACTGAGGCCCTGAGGGCGGGGGGTGACTTAAAGGTCCAACAAAGAGACTGTGGCAGGAGCCTGGGCTCACTCTCAGCTTCCGCCTCCCAAACAGCAACGTCCTCAGGTTTACCTGCCTTGGACTTGACCTTAAAAGGTGGCTAGGATGGAAGGATGGGCGGATAGCTGAGTGGATGGGAAGTGGGGGCAATGGATGAGGGAGGTAGGGAGGTGGGTGGATGGATAAGTAACTATCACTAGCTAGCATCTATCAGGACTTACCAAAGCACCCTTCCGACTTTCACGTTCCTAACCCTGGTGGGAAGCAGCACTGCTGTGCCCGGTCATACAGAAGGGACCGTCACAGAGGTGCAGGCCCTCGTTCCAGGCCACGCAGCTGTTCATGGTGGAGCCAGACTTGAAAGTGGCCCCAGAGTCCATGTCCCAAATCGTTACACTTGCAACCTGAGTTGCACCTACAAAGCCCATGGTTGCCCTGCCTTTCCCACCTGCAGATGTGCCCTCCTCTATGAGGAGACCCTGGGAGGCCTACAGTATGGGCGTTAACCATTAGCCCATTTCACAGATGAGAACACTGAGGCCCACGGGGAAAGCCGCTGACCCGAGGTTTCAGGCCAGGTCAGTGGCTGAGCTGAGACTCCTGCTCAGATGATCCCAAACCTGGAACTTGCCCATTACATGTTTTCGGCTCTCCTATGCCCCTCCAACGTTGTTTTCCATGGAACAGTTGACATTCACACAGCGCCTGTGCTCTGTGCGCCCTTTGCCTGTGTGAGCGCGGCTGTTACAGCTCTCTCCCGGAGCCGCCCTGGAGATGGCCCCGGGTCCGTAGGTTAGTGAGGGGCCGGGCGCAGGTCAGTGTGTCTCAAGTACCTAGCGTCTTGGTTTGGGTTCTTCCAAAAGCAGACTCAGAGGCAAGGGCAGGTGTCGTCTGGGGCAGCAGACAGTGAGAAAGGCCAAGGGCAGGGCAGGAGCCCGGTGCAGGGCGTGCTTATGACAGCACCTCATCCGGCAGGGCTGAGCTGGGTCTGGGGACATCTGCAGAGCCCTCCCTGGGACTGTCCCACCCACAGGACCAGGGACGCACCAACCCCTGGGAGCCCGGGCTGCTCCCAGCCCCTGTCGCCTGCCATGATGTCACAGCAGGCGCCTGCAGTTGCAGGAAAAGGCCCTGGGCCTGGGCCGCGGCTGCAGATGCTGCCTGGGCTGGAGCGCCAGGATGTCCCGCAGGGCTGCGGTGGGCAGTGGCGGCATCTGCCACGGCTCCACAGTGGAGGGGCGGGGATTTGACCCAGGGGGTCCACCCTGGTGTCTTCACCCTTACCCACTCCACAGCCACCTCTTATCCAGGAGCCACATGCCTGAGATGGTGCCGTCTCCTGGGCCGGCCTTTGAAGTGCCTGGTGACTGAGGTCCGAGGGGGGCGCCTGGTCTGGAGTCGACCACAGATCGTGCTGGTGGCAGGGCCGGCCTCCTGTTGTCCCTAACGTGTTCCTCTCCTCCCTCGCAGCCCGCTGCGGAGCGAAGCAAAACCGTGATTCTGGTGAAGAACCTGCCGGCGGGCACCTTGGCGGCCGAGCTGCAGGAGACCTTCGGCCGCTTTGGCAGCCTGGGCCGCGTGCTGCTGCCCGAGGGCGGCGTCACCGCCATCGTGGAGTTCCTGGAGCCGCTGGAGGCCCGCAAGGCCTTCCGCCACCTGGCCTATTCTAAGGTAGGGCACCACCTGCGTCCCGGGGTGAAGGGAGTGGACGCAGCGACGGTCTTAGCAGGGGCCTGGCCCATGGGAGCCCCTCTGAAAGCACCTGCTCTGTGCTGACGGAGCTTGAGCCCCCACTGAGATCACAGATGGAGAAGCTGCACCCTCCAGAAAGAGGTCTCGGCCTCGGGCTCCTCGGCGTTCTGCTCCCTCGGACTTGACCCTCATTCTCCTGCTTTTGGGATCTTGTACCCACAGTAGTTGAGAAGTCAGTTCTGTAGGCGGCTGTCTCCTGTCCTTGTTAGAAACAAACATACACCCACATACAGATTAATTAGTGGTAGTTTCCTGGGGCCGCCATAACAGGCTACCGCCAATCTCGTGGCTTAAAACAACACAAATGTGTCCTCTCACAGTTCTGAGGCCGGAGGTGGGAAATGGGGGTGTTGCAGGGCCGTGCTCCCTCTGAGGCTCCAGGGAGGCCCCCCACCCCCTCGCCCCTGCAGCGCCTGGTGGCGCCAGTGCCCATGGCGGTGGCTGCTGCACTGGCCTCTGCCTCCTTACGTGCCTTTTCCTTTCCTCCATTTCTGGCTGGACCCAGGATGACTCACTTTCAGATCCTTCACTTAATGACATTTGCAAAGACCCTTTTTCCAAATGGGGTCACACAGGTGCTGGGGGTCAGGACATGGACGGATCGTCTGGGGCCACCTTTCAGCCACTGCAAGTAGCTTCTCTATCAGGCACGTTAGCGATGTGCAGCCTCTGTCAGTGTCTGGTTTGTCCTTTCAAAGAACAGCCACGCGCACGTATGTGCACACGCGTGGCCGAGAGTCTGTTGCGCGGGGAGAGAGCGTGGTCTCCATCAGGCCCACTGCACTTCCTGCACGAGAGCTGCATCTCATCCTGGTTGTCCCCCGCCCCCTGCCCGCTCATACCCCGGCCACAGCGACCCGGGGCTCATACCCCTCCCCCGGCCCTGAGCTGCAGGCCCCGTGGTTCTCCGGCGTCAGGCGGCGGAGGGTTCTGGGCTGTGTGCCCCCCCCAGCTCTTCCCGGGGCGAGTCGCTCGTCCTCTCTGTCCCTCAGGCTCTTCATCTGTGTAAGACACTGAGTCCCTCCTCACCTGTCTCTGCAGTTCCACCACGTCCCCCTCTATCTGGAGTGGGCTCCCATGGGCGTCTTCTCCAGCTCAGCCCCACAGAGGGAGGAACCCCAAGACACACCGGTGGAGCCTGCGGAAAAGGATCGGGCGGAGCCAGAACCCGGTGAGAGCTGAGTCCCGGGACAGCGGTGAGGGAAACGGGTGGGCGGCACCATTTATTAGGTTTGAAGTTCATTATTCGTCCCCGAGACCAGTGGGTCTCAGACTCTTGGATTTCATGGGTGCATTCTTAGAAAATAGAGCGTAAACATGATGGGTGCAGGCAAGGCAGCCAGCTTTGTGGCTTGTCAGTGAGAGGTTGTAAGGAAAATAGACTACTTAGGACCTGTTACTAGGGACTCGGAACACAGCCAGTGAAAACAGCCTTCACACACCGCGGGGATGCCTCCTGGGCCAGGGTGGCTGCTGGAGGAGTCATTCCGGAGGGTCCGGGAGTGGCGCAGCGCCCTCTGGCGTCCAGGGGCTGCAAAGGCAGGGAAGGGAGGTAGGGGTGCCATTGGCAGTGGGGCCTCGCAGTTCTCTTGTGGAGATGTCCTGAGGATGGTGAGACACTGCACGTTCTGGACCCACCAGAAGGGTCAGGGGCGCCCCAGTGGTGGATCACCCGAACCCCCCTAGGCCAGTGCAGCCCCCAGTTGAGAACCACTTAGTCTGGAGATGGTGACCGCATCCTAGAATTTAAGGCCTTTAGAAAAGTATTTAAAAGCACTGTGACGGTTTTTAGCCAGGGGCCAAGATCTTGGCCGTCAGTAATATTTCTCCCCCTTTCCCTCTACCCCTTTGGGGTTACCAGCTTATTTAAAAAAATAAGTCTGGTATCTACCGTATCCATTGTTCCTATTTTTAAAAAAATGTTAACAACAAAGAGAAGAAGTGCAGGTTGGGGCCATGTCTGTGCTGGTTCCGAGCCCTGTTGTCAGGTGAATTCCCCAGAGCTCATCCGGGGCCTCTTTTTGTTCCTTTGCTAACACTTGTCACGTACACAGTCCCCTCTGTCCCCTGCGCTGTTCCCTGTCACCCGCTCCTCCCTGACGGCCACCTCTCCGCATTGTTCCCGCAGCTTCCCCAGGCCCGTCCGCACAGCACGGGCTCAGCAGCCAGCCCTGCGTGTCCTCGGGCTCCCCAGGGAGGCGGGCAGGAGGGGTGTGGACGAGCCGTTCTGTTCACCCCTCTGCGCAGCCCTCCGCTCTCTGTACCAGTCCTGAGGGAGGGGGGCCGTGTGTTTTATCTCCCCACAACGAAGACCCTCACCTCCAGATAAAGGCCTCCGAGGGGGAGGGGGCCCCGAAAAGCTGCTCGCTGCTGATAACAGTCTGTGCTGGCGGCCGTCGCCCCGAGCGGAGGGGAGGGAGCGGCTAAATTCTGCCGCCTGATTACAATGAGGCCCCACGCGGCGGTGCGTGACTGGATTTTATTGTGCTAACCCGATGGCAGCACGTTCTCCCAGGCCTCCCAGCTCCCTCCTGCCCCCCTCTGCCCACCCTGGGCCCAGCCCTTCCTCCTTTCTTACTTCTTCCCTCTTCTGGTTCCTGGTGATTTCGTTGGCAAACATCTGTTTGAGTTCCGCAGTTCCTCGTTTATGCTTTCTAGTCTTTAAGCTGTCTCTCCACATGGGGCCAGGAGCAGAGGGTGTGTGAGTGTGCATGTGCGTGCACACGTGTAAGTGTGCGTATAACTCCATTTTCTCGGTAAGGATGCTGCGGCTCCGTGGGTAAGGGACAGTTGCCCGGAGCCACACTAGTATCGGCATCACTCGTTTCCCAGGCCGCGTGCTTTCCCAGCTCTGTGCTACCTCCTGATGAGTCTGGGCCCCTTCTCGTTTCTCCCAGGCCCCTCTTCTCAGCGGATCTCAGGGCTGCGGTGCCCTTGTCTCCTTAGTTCTTCCTGCAGCCCAGGGGGGTGCAGGGGCGGGAGGCGGGCACTGGAACACAGGTTTAGGGAAACGGCAATGGCTCCCTGCTGTTGGAGGAAGGCCAGGCCGCATTCGATCCATGGCCTTTATTTCGGTCAGATGCCCCTCCCAGGTGTTGGGGTCAGGAGTGCTGGTTGGCTCATTAGAAGTGGGAGGGACCAGATGAGCCGGGCAGGTAGCAGGTCCTGGCCGTCCTCACAGGCCCCTCATTCATGCTGGGCTGGGCCTGAGGGCAGCTCACTCGCCAGGGAAGGAGGCTCCGTCTGGTTCTGGGGTGCTGTACTGACTGTCGACTCAGCTCTGTCACAGCCCCGACGTCACCCCTTCTGGGCAGGTACCCGGGGCTTTAACCAGACGCAGACCCGCCCCTGCCCCTGGGTCGGAGGGCAGCTGGCTTGGGGAGACTCTAGCCACGCTCAAAGCTGCTGGGCCCCTGAGCTGTTGGTCTTGAGGCTGCGACGCCTGGATGCCACACTGGGCCTGGCTTGAGTCCCGACCCCCGGGAGAGGCCGAGGGAGGGGCCAGCGGGCTTGGCCAGGAGTCTGCCCGGGTGGGAGGGGTGGAGCACAGGGCGCCGGCTGACCACTGGCGGCCACGAGCTGACCATTGCCTGGTGCAGAGCTGCGACATGCCTGTGAGCTCGTTGCCAAGGCTTTCAACCATGGGTTTTCCCGGACGAGCTGGACTTTCAGCTTCTCTGGAAACATCTGAACATCTGACCACCCTGGGCTGACCTTCCTACGTGGCAGCCGTTGGCCAGTGTCAAGAGGGAGCTGCCCCTTAAGCTGCTGTGAGCCCTCTTGGTCTCCATCATCCCCACCGTTCTTTTTTTTTTTTAATTTATTTTTTAGTCTTCCATAAACCTCTCTCCAACCTGCAGGCACCTGAGACTTAGGGTTCAGCCCCAGAATTTTCCCTGGGAATGTGGCTGCTGAGGTCCCTAATGAGAGAGCACACTAAGGCCAGGAGCTGCGTGCCTGGCACAGCGTGCGCCTCAGTCCCTTCCTTTCTCCTCTCCTCCCCGACGCACATGCAGGGAGAGCCAGGGTGGAGCTGTCCTCCCAGCTGAAGGCCAGCGTTCCTTTCTATCGAAGTTCTCACTCGGAACCGAAGTCTTAGCTATTTGCGTAGCTCTGCTTCCTCATCGTTGGTGATACAGCTTGCGCCCCGCTTTGCTTTGCAAGTGGGGATTGAGTACACATGGCCACACCATGGGGGCCCTTGTTGGGTAAATTGTGTGGGAAGGAGCCTCTATGTAGATTCTCCTTTTGTCCTGGAGGGACGCTGGGTTCTAGCTTCACCTCCGAGGGAGGGAGGACGCCTGTCCCATGATGCTCAGCGGCAGTGGCCAGCGTGACCGCTTCAAGGGTTGTCTGGTGACGAAGCGGTTGACGCTTCCCCGGGACTTGTAAGCATTAGGCGTGCGGCAGAACGGGGGCAGGGTGGAGAGGCTTCGGTGCTCCGCACAGGTGTGGGGGACAGACCTGAACCCCAAGCAGCCCCCGTGGGTCTCAGAAGTTTGAACCCTTTGAGTGCTGGCGTGTGCGAGAGGCAGGGATGTCTCCGTCAGCTCTGGGTGGCACGCCTGTGCCAGCCAGCCCAGCAGGGCCTGGGTCTGCGGGGAGGGCCGGGCCACCTGCTCAGAGCCCTGAGGGCGAGGGGCGGGCCCACTGAGGGCTGCCTTTGCTGAGATGGTTTATTTCCTGGAGGCTGTGGGAGGGGCGTTAGAAGCTTGGATGTGGTGAGGGGTTTGTCCCCAGCCCCGATCATGTGACTTGGGGGGAAATTGGGGAGGTTGATGGAAATTGAACACGTTTCCTGGCATCCCTGTGAGACTCGGGCAACCTCGGGTGGAATTCACACTCTCAGCACCAGGGCTGGCCGCCTCTGTGTCGCAGCCACACACCCACCTGCCAGCTCCCCGCGTCACATCTGCTTTGCCCTCTCCCTGCAATGCTGTTCCTTCGGAGCAGGAGTGGGGGGGGGGGGGGGGGGGCGCGCAGATGAAACCACAGCCTCTGTCACCTGTCTCCAGAAATAACCAGGAGCACTGTGAGCATTGCTTTCCTGCCCCGTGTGTGTGTGTGTGTGTGTGTGTGTGTGTGTGTGTGTGTGTGTGTCATAGGATGGAAGTTACTAAACTCCAGAGTATGGGGCGTTTGTGAAATAAGCCCAGCCTGCACAATTGGCGCCAAGTAAGTGGAACCTTAGTGTCTGCAGTCACAGCTGGTTCACAGTACACACCGTGTCCGCAGTGCGGGGAGAGTGCAAACACGGGAAATGAGTTCCTTAAGGAAGGGTGAGCATGCTTGTTTGAACAACTTAAAGTATGAATGAGGCCACGCAAACACAGAACCAACCGAAACACTGTTTTTCTTTTTTGAATGAAAAACTGTCACACCCTGGCCAGTGTAGCTAGAGCACTGACCCGCACACGGAAGGGTTGCTGGTTCAATTCCCGGTTAAAGGCACATATCTGAGTTGCAGATTTGATCCCCAGCCCCGGTTGGGCGCGTGTGGGAACAGCTAACCAATGTCTCTCTCACACTGATGTTTCTCTCTCTCAGTCTCTTCCTCCCTCCCTTCCACTCTCTAAAAATCAGTGGAAAAGATATTCTCTGGTGAGGGTTAAAAATCCAAAACCAATTGTCCTGCTTCCTTCCAGGCCTGCTGAGGAAGTCTGTGAGCCCAACCCCCATCAGGACAGTCCCGGGAGCTCTGCTTCTGTTCCAGGTGTAGAGAATGTGAGGGGAGTGAGTGGCCTGATATATTGTTTCCTGGCTTACTTTTCTCCTAATCTTGTATTATGAGCATCGTTTTCTTTTTAGCAACTCGAGCTGCCCGTGAACTTGTCCGTGTGGTCTCACATCCTTCAGAAGCATCGCTGTCAGTGACCACACCCCTTATCCCAGCCGCGGGTGGCCCTGTAACAACCCTCCTCTCCTGCTCGTGTGAACGTGTGGTGTGTGTTTCCCGCGTTCCCACTGTGATGCTGACTCTGAATTGAACATGTCACGTGTGGGTGAAAACACTCCTTCGTGAAGTGCTCCCTGACGCTGTGCGTGTTGGGAGTTGTAATTGAATGGAACATGCCTTAGCCTCAAGGGCTATTGAGGATGTTCTACGTTTTGTTCGCATTCTGTAATTTCTGAAAAGTTTTAAAGTTGAGTTTTAGTTTGAAAGTTCACTAAGTATTTTTCCTTTTAGAAAAAATAAAACTTGCTGAAGTTTGGGGTTCAATAAAACTGTTCACACAGCAGTTCACTTGGAAGTTTAGTGTGGGTAGTCTGAGCCTTCCAGGGTCATCGTTTGGGGTCTGTGTTTCCTGTTCCTTTCTCTTCAAAACAGAGGAAGGGGCAGACCGCCTCTCCCCGGCTCTCAGGACTTGCTAACCCAGCCCAGGCTGGGGGTGGTGTCCCTCCTGGCAACGCCCACCCACCAGAACACCCTGGATCCAGCAGGTTCCGAGCCTGAGGCAGAGTAGGCATCGCTTAATGGATTTTGGGTGTTTTTTTGTTTTTGTTTTATTGATGGGGATCCAGTGCCAGACAGCGAGACCCGCGAAGGTGAAGAGCCAACAGAGGGAGGAGCAGCCGACTCTTCGTTGAAGATGGAGGAAGAGGAGGAGGAGGAGGAGGAGGAAGAGAGCCTTCCTGGGTGTACCCTTTTTATTAAGAATCTCAACTTCGACACAACTGAGGAGACGCTGAGGGGGGTGAGTGATGGCTCTGGGGTGTGGGCTGGAACCCCGTCGGCTCACGTAGTCGCTGCCGTGCCCTGCCTTTCAGCAGGCTCTTGTGTTGATGTAGGTGAGCAGCCAACGCCCACCTGCCTGACATCTCTGCTGGGCCGTCCAGCGGACGTGTCCCCCGAGACCCGAGCAGCAGCCAGCCCAGCCTGGGGCTGGGGAGGAAGGGCCCCCACAGCACCCAAGGGACACGCCGGCTGCCTGGGGAGGCGCCCGCCCTGTGAAAGCGCAGTCCGTCAGCGGCACGGACTTAGGGAGCAGGCCCTCGCTGTCTGCGGCTGTGCAGCCCCGTGTTTGAGGCCCCGCCTGGGACGACTGCAGGATCAGCCGGGAGCGGCCGGCGACACCTGTTGAAACTCTCTTCCAGGTGTTTTCCAAGGCGGGCGCGGTGAAGAGCTGCTCTATCTCCAGGAAGAAGAACAAAGCAGGTACTGCCTTCGGAGCCTCGGCCAGGACGAAATGGTTCCGGAAGAAGCTGGGGAGCTTTGGGTGGGGGTGAGGGCGGCTCGCACGGGGTTGTTCTGAGAGTCCTCTCTTGTTCTGAAATCCTGTCACTGCCGAACCCGCTTGGCAGAGCAGCCCTGGGTCCTGTGTGCCCGGAGACCCTGGTGCCCAGGGGGCAGCCGCACACATCAGGTTCTGGGAACCTGGACTCCAGCCCCTGGACTGTCGGACGGCTGGGGGGCAGGCAGTGGGGCCGGGAGGGTGGCGCCGTTCAGAGGCAGAGGCCCCTCCCCCCCCAGCACCTCTGCCCTGGGGACTTCCTAGGGAACAGCAGGCAGTGCCGATCCAGAGCTCCCTTCCCTCTCCGAGAGGTAACCCAGACGGAGAACATCTGGAAGGTTCCACCGAGGCATTAGCCACACACCTCACTGGTCAGTGGGTGCCGGGGCCATGCAGAGGCCGCCGTGGTCTTCATTCGGCCTCGGGTGTTGTCCCGAGTTGCTCGGCCTTTGCTATGTCTCCTCTCCAGCCCTGCCTCCTGCAAGATGTACTGAGAGATTTGTTTTGTGTGTCCTGTAAAAGCCCCTGTGTGTTCACAGCCACGCCGTCCCCATCCCTTCAGTTTGGGGGCATTTGCAGGGATGCCACAAGTCCTGCAGCTGTGTCCTGAGGGACACACGAGCTGGTGGCTGCAGCACAGGGCAGGGGGTAGGGGAGGGCAGCTGGGAGGTGGAGGCAGCAGGTAGCAGGCAGGGGACAGAGGCTGGAGGCGGGAGCAGCTGAGTGCCGGCGGGAGTGCGCAAGGCAAAGGCAGGAGACGGGAGAGACAGGCTGGTTTCAAAGGACAGAGTGGCCTCCATCAGGCCCCAGCCAGTCCTCCTGGAATTCACTTTGAGGGGGGGCACAGAATGGGCTCAGTAAATGTGTATGAAATGCCGGGGGAGGCATGCATCCTGTTTTGTGTCAAAAGGGCAAGATGTAATTAGAGATCTTACGTTGTGTGTCCTCTAAAAACCCCGCCCAGTGCTATGCATCTGAGGTCGGGAAGCCCGAGCTGCTCATACAGTTTGAGCTTCCCTTCCTGCCTGACGGCCTGATGCCGCCTCCCTCCCGCTCCCAGCCTCATGTCCGACGCTCAGAAGCACTCGTAAAGAGTGAGCCTTGGGCGTGTGGGACTGCCACACGCACGTCCATCTCAGGCATTATGTACAGGAGGGCAGGGGACTGCCCCGGGAGAGGCTTTGCCACTGGTCACTGCCATGGCCGTCCCCGTCGGTTCCCTCTCCCTCCCAAAGGCGGAATTCTATTACAAAGCTAATTATCACGTCAGTCATCTGCTAATTCACAGGCAGCCACCTCGGTGGTGGCTATATAGCTTCCTTGGCTGACTCTTCGAGATGACTAGTAATAAATGGCCAGCCAGGAGCTGAAGTGTTAGGGGGCGAAGCGGGGCGTGGAGAAGTGAGGGTACGAAGCCGAGGGCCAGGGGCACACCGGGGCCCTTGCATGGGGCCTTGGGCTCCCTGTTTGTGTTCCTCCCCGCCAGCCACGCGGCGTGATTCCCGCCTCTCTCTTCCAGGGGCTCTGCTGTCCATGGGGTTTGGCTTCGTGGAGTACAGGAAGCCGGAGCAGGCCCAGAAGGCGCTCAAGCAGCTCCAGGTAAAGGGTCTGTGAGGAGAGGGCCGAGTCACCGGGCAGGCGGTGGGGCGGGCCCCGCCAGCCGTCCCATACTGAGCGGGACCGCGGATCTGCCCCCGCTTCCTCCAGTTCTCCAGGGACTGTGGCCCAAGAGGAGCCGGAGCCTTCCTCAGTGTCCGTAGTCACTGGTGCATTCATTCATCCACAGCTCGTTGTCAAGGGCCAGGGTGTGCTCATCACCCCAGCTCTCGTTCCTCTCGCAGAGGTGCGCGTGGGCCGGGCACAGTGGAAAGGGCGCCCTGCTGGGTCACCGCCCTGGGCAGCTTCGCTCATTTGTAGGAATGTAACTGACTCTGTCCCAGGAGAGCTTCCTGGTCAAGGGAGCGGCCTTGCGGGTCATAACTGGGCACTTGGCCAGCACAGTTGTTCTAGTAGGACGTTGACCTTCCCCTTGACTCAAGGCAGCTGCACGGAGGGCTGAGTTGGGTTTGGGTAGGATGATGGGGACGTGATGGCCTAGGGGCCTCCCTCCGCCTTTCGTTTGAAAGGCTCTCTGCAGCAGGGATCGCACAAGCAGGTGCCCACGGGGGCCAAGCGGTCAGTGAAGGGGCAGGCATTACCCGGAACAAACCCCGACATCCTGCCCGGCCTAAAGGGGCAGCCGCTGGAAGGTGGGCCCGGCGACCCGGGTCCGGGGTGTTTTGTTCGTGCTGTTTTCTGAGCGGCACTGGGAGTCAGCTCTGCACACTCCGCGGCCCTCCTTCCCTCCCGTGTGAACCGGATCTGCAGGGCTCTGCTGGGCACAGCGTCATCCGACCTCGCGGTGCGCACACGTGTGCACATTGTGCAGAGAATCGTTTGCACGGAGCCGTGCGTGCTGTATCTCATGGGCGATTTAAGGGATTTTTGAGGGTGATTTTGCTAATAGGCCAGTTTTGCCTTGAGGGACCGACCTCAGAGCCTCGCTTAGATGCAGCTCCACTGGGATTAGACCTTCTTTGAAAGAGCATACAAACCAAACTGAACTCTGCAAGCTGGACCGAAGGGGCTTGCTGGGCTGAAAACACTTGCAGCCACGGAAAATCCTGTGCCCTCGCGTGGCAGAATGGTCCAGGTCCCTCGTGGCTTGAGAGGACATTGGAGCGCCGGGTCTCTGACCGCCAGCTGCTGCCGGCTCAGCGCGAGCGTTTCCAGGAAAAGCCCTGCTCTGTCCTGGGCCCCAGCTGGTCCCTCCTCCCGGGACCGGTCAGTCCTCCCTGACGCTCCCATCCCCTCACTCAGCCGAAGCCAGGCCTGGGGCAGGGCAGGGGGGCGAGCGGGTGTTTCTAAGAGGAAGAGGGACAAGAGTGTCGTCTTACCTCGTCTTACCTCGTAGGGTCTCGTCGTGGACGACCACAAGGTGGAAGTGAGGATCTCGGAACGAGCCACTAAGTGAGTCCTTTCGGTGCCGGTGCTGGTGCCCCGAGGGGTGTCTCGCGGCCCTTACCATCCTCTCCCTGACCCTTCCTAATTAAGGTGGTGGCACACTTACCAACTCTGTCACCGTTTCCCTGACGGACGGGGGCCGGGCCCGGCCAGTCCTTGGAGTAAACGTTGAATACTCACAGCGGGATACAGGGACGCAGGCGGGAGAAACAAGCACATCTCACTGCCTGGGCCGTGCCCGTAGACCAGGGAGGGCGTGCCCCTGGCTGGCACGTGGGCCGAACCAGAAGCCGTGAAACCTAGACGCGTCCCTTCATGGGGCTTATTGTGGAGCCAGACAGCAGCGCCCAGACGGCCTCCGTTCCTTTGAGATTCAGTAGGTGTTAGAGGTGGTGACGGGCGGCAGACAGTGCCCAGGCCCAGCTTCCGGAAGCAGTGAGCTTTTCAGAGCTTTAGTTTTGCCCGAATATCCCCACCTGTCCGGACGTCTAAGTGGGCTAATATACGCGAGGGGCTTCACACGACACCCAGCACGGAACGTGTGCGCAGTGAACGCCATCATCACCATTGCCATTACCATCCACCGGCCTCAGGCGGTGAAGCGACCACATCTGAAGGTCCCTGGGCCGGTCTCAGACATGTTCGGTACTCTCAGCCACTCGGTCCTTTGTGTGGTCCTAGAGCCAACTAGCTCTCAGTGAGCTCACCTGCTGTTTCCTCCCTCTTCTCTGAGGTTCCAGCCCGGGCCGCCCGGGTGCTCCCATCCCCGTCTGTGCCACGCAGCGCATCCTTAGTGACAAGTCTCGGGACAGGAGCCCTTGGAAACCCGATGGGGGTCCAGACTCTGAGCCCCACAGCTGTGGGTTCCAATCCAGGGCCGTGGGACCTTGGGGGTGACTACGCCTGGAGTTGAAACACAATGGCTGGAGGTTGTGCAGAGCATCTAACGTGCAGGACACACAAGAACTTGGCCAGGGTGGCGATCTGGCGACCTTTCCTTAGTCCCTGTTTCTAGGGAGTCGGGCTATTGGCCAGCACAGCCCAGACACAGAGTGAATAGAAATGTGGGTGAACGTCCTTGGCTGAGACAGCGATTGGCCCCAGGAGGAGAAGCGAAGCTGGAGTTCCTATGTCAGCGGAGATGGACATAGGAGGGGCTCTGTGGAGGTGACGTGGGACCGACCTTCAGGAAGCGGGTCGTAGCACAGTCATCGTGGTGACAGCTGCCATCAGAGGGGTGCTTATCACACGTGGGTGCTGCTGCACAGTGTTTGACGTGACCCCTTGTTAAGTCCTCAGGCATTTTGAGGTTGGCACCATTACTAGACCCTCTCTATGGTTAAGGAAACCGAGGCCTAACGGGCCAAGTGACTTGCCCCAGCCACACAGATCCCTAGTGGCCGAGTTGGCATTTGCCCAGGATTGTTAACTCACAGCGTGCCTTGACCCTTCATGGAGTGGGAGGCCCCCGGGGAGCAGGGGCAGGAAAGGCAGGGCTGTGTCAGGGTGGCCTCAGGCCTCAGGCTAGTTTCTTCCCTCCCCCCTGGTCCAGTTCCCTGAGTAGAAGCTGGATGTGCTTCTTGGTGAGTGAGGAAAGCTCGCCGGCAAGACCTTTGGACCAGCTGGGGTCTTTCTGCGTCCGGAATGAGACAGAGGAGACTGGGTTTGGGAAGAAATAGGCCTCTCCTCATCAGGGCTCCTGTCTTCAGTCCCAAGGGCCTCTAAGTCTCTTGGATGAAGGGCAGGAGACACCTAAGGGTGGGATGTGTCAACCGGAGAAGCTGATTATGGTCTGTATTCCCCGGGGAGACTGCCTCCTGCCCTGTGACCTCAGCCTCGTCCACACTCACTCCCTAACTCCCTCGCCTGAACAGAAGACCAGCCTTGGTTTGAGGGGAGGGTGGTCGAGTCAGTGTGAGGCAGCAGCTACCGGCCCCCAAGTGACCGGCCCCTCCTCCACCCTCCAGGCCAGCCCTGACATCCGCTCGGAAGAAGCAAGTTCCCAGAAAGCAGACCACCTCCAAGATCCTGGTGCGGAACATCCCCTTCCAGGCCGACAGCCGGGAGATCCGCGAGCTCTTCAGGTGAGCAGCGCTGGCTTGGTCCCGGTTCGGTCCAGGGGATGGCGTGTGCGTGGGAACCTGCCGGAGCTTTGGGGAGGTTGCGGTGGCTCCCCTGGAGGCCAGCGCCGTGGTCTCTAAAGGTCGTCGGTGGCTGCCTGTGACTTATCTCCCTGAGTCCCAGCTCTGCTCTCCAGAGCGTGGGGCAGAAAGAAGTCAAAAGGGCGGTCTTCTGCCCCATCAGCTCTCCCCGTGGTCTTTCTGGCGTTTCTTCCTTTGGTTTAAGCCAGTGGTTCTTCACCTTGGCAGCCCCTTCGAATCACCTGGTAACTTACAAGCTTACCTTTGTCAGGCCCAACCCCCAGAGTTGGATTCCCTTGGAAAGTCCAGCCAGGTTGGGGACCACTGGGCTGCATGGCTGTCTGTGGAGAGCACCTTTTAAAATGAAGGTGCATCCCCTACATAAATAATGCCACCCAGGCGAGCTCTCTCGGGCCAGACAGGTGAGGGGACCTGCAGGAGCAGGCCAGGCGGCGACTGAGGTGGGGATGTCGTGCAGAAATGCAGGTTTGATCAGCCAGTTCTTCCCACGTTTGGAAAGAGAAACTGACAATCCGAATTTTTAGGGGGAATATGTTGGCAAGACGTTCGCTTTCTTAAATCAAACACCGTGCAGGACAAAGTCTGTGTGGACCGGATACAGCGCAGGAGCCACAGGGCTGCAGCCTGTGCTGGTACATCACCCTGTCCGCTTTCTCATGCAGTGGCGCTATGAGAGGGGATAAGGGGGAATGTTTAAGCCAAGGCATGCCCAGGTGTGTGCTGGGCAGCACAGAGAGGCCTTCTGGCCCTCAGAATGGAAGGGCAGGTGACATTAGCCCCAGCCAAGCAGCTCGTCCAGGCTTGAATGGGACCTAAGAGAGTTCTGGAAACCTACATGGGTGAATAATGAAGGATTCTACATACCAGGCCTCGGCCATGCAGCCTGTGTGTGTCTAGTTCCAGCATGAAGAGCTGAGTGTATTAGAATTGCCATTTAGCATCTTACAAGGTCAGCTGTGGATGCAAAGATAAGTTCTGTGTTCTAGAGACTAGAGCGAAGTTTCCTTGTGTGAAATCTACCCCTTTGCTCTCACTCAGTGGTTTAAAGAAAGGGAAGCTGGTTAGAGGATCTGCTTTAAAAATCTCCGTCCTCCCCGCCATGCTAAGTCACATGCTGGCGCACGATTCCTGCAGGCGTGGGTTCCTGCAGGCGCACGATTCCTGCAGGCGTGGGTTCCTGCAGGCATGGTTGGCCGTGGTTGATACAAAGACACCGGTCCCACCGGGTTCTGAGTAGCAGGGTCTTCACTGTGGACCAGGTCCCCTGTGTGGGGACAGCCTGGTGAGATGGGGTCTCACTTTGGGGGGATGTTTTCCTGCAGCCTGGATATCAGCGGAGAGGAGTGTGTGAGCAAGGGCGTCGCTACAGTGGATACGGGTCCCAGCCTATGGTGTCTGCTTGGTTTAACATGCCTCCACTCTTTAAAAAGAATCCAATTTAAGAGCTGCCAGCTCAAAACGGCGCATGTTGATCAGGAAATAGTACCCTTCGAAATGACAGTTTCACTTGGCTCGCAGTTCATTTAGGATGACACTTACCCAGGGAACAAAAGACCGCACGGCAAGGGAAACGCACTTTGTTTGGTTTTGTATTTTATCATTTATTTTGAGAAGACAGGGAATTAGTGTCCACTGAACATAATTACATGCGGTGCCTTCTCCCTGCCATTGTTCTGCTGGGATTTGCATCAACCCCGAGACAGAAAGGCCTCTGCCAGGGCTCACCTTGCTTTGTTGTGCCTGTGAGCTAGGAGTTTGAGGCACTTCTGAGGGGCGGCCAGCAGGGGTCGCTGTGAGCCTTCTCAGGGAGACCAGCTTGTCAGGAAACCAGAGACAGATTTCAGACAAAGCCAGTGGCCAGCAGGGTTTGGGGGAACCAGTCTGATCCATTTTGCCAGGCAGGTTTTGTGGACTTGCCCTACCAGGTGTAATCCAGATCCCAGCTCCGTCTTACGGAGCTCTCACTGCTGTGGGCTCCACGCTGGGCTCCTTCCCGGGCAGTGTCTTCCCCTTCAGCTGCACAGCAGCCTGCAAAGAAGCGGGAGGGATGCCGTTGCCTCTTTGCACCCCGAAGGGAACTGGGACCCCGGACATGAAGCATCCTGCTCGGACCACTCAGCTGAGCCCGGAGTTGAATGTCCCTGTCTGACTCAGACCCTGGGCCCAGAACCACTCCTGTCTCCCACGTCTAGAGAGGGCAGCGTCGTCTCACAGAACACTGAGTTATAGCTACTAAACGTGAGGCCCTCAGTTCCCCTCCCACTGCTCATTCCCGGCCCCCGCCAGGGTAGCTGGCCTGTCCTGTTCTCGCAGCCCGCATTACTGTCTACCCAGCCCGTCCCACCGCTGCCCGGGGAGTGCTGTCCACGTGGTGGTTTCGTGTACCTCACCCCTAGCCCAGACTACAATCTCAGACACACTGGCTGCCTCTCTGCTGTGTCCACAGCTCCCTGATACAGAGCCGGTGCTCAGTAAATGTTTGCTGAGCACACACATCCACTGTGCAGAGCCTTGCTCCATGGAATCCTGATGAAGACGGAGCTCATGAGGCACAGAGAGACTAAGGACTTGCGTGGGGTCACACAGCTCTGCAGCAGCATGGCCAGGTGTCTCTCAGTCTAGAGGCCCTTCCCCAACTGTCCCCAAGGGTCAGCGATGTCAGTGGGAGCTGCTGGCAGGTCAGGCGGCTGGGCGTGGCTGCAGGCTGCTGAAGGAGAGCTTTTCATCTGAGCCTCTCTTTTTTTATTGTTAGTTTCTTTCTCGGAGGTGTGAACCACCTGCTAGGGGTGTGAATGGGCGAGCTCACAACAGGTGTCTGGAGGCCCTAATTACACGGCTTGCATCTCCTGTGCCCGGTGCACCTGTTGTGTCCGGCTTTGTGGACAGCGACTGTCCGTCCCTGACCTCCTCTTCTCCTCATTTCCTCTCTCAATGACCATGACCATGACCGTGGAGGGAGGGCTGAGGACAGCTCGCCTGCTGAGTCCTCCCTCGCCCAGGTGTGGGGTCACTGCCTGATTAACTCGTGGTTTGTCAGCTATACTTTTCCAAAAGCCGAGAGCCTCCAGCACTGTCCTCTGCCCTGGGCGGAGGGGCTGCTTCCTGTTTACCAGGCTTCTTAGGGAAGAGGCTCTGCAAAAAAAAAAAAAAAAAAAAAAAAGGAAAGGAAAGAAAACAGCCCTGAGCAGCTCCCCAGGGCCTTGGAGAAGGGGTGTGGGGGGAGAGGAAACCCTCAGCCGGGTTCTCTAAGGGGTGGGGTGGGGAGGGTGAGGCTTCCCCAGATGCCCCTCACCCACCCCTGCAGAGAGACCCAGGGTAGAGGGTATCCCATCCCATCACTCATTTTCGTGTTGTCCGTGGTGCGTCACACCAGTGGCAGCGTTGGTAGTAGTGTCAGAGACCAAATGACCCTCAAGCCTATAAACGATTGGCTCTCTGGCCCTTTAAGGGGACAGGGTGCTGATCCCCAAACGAAATTAAACATGGCCTCGTGGAGATGGGCACGCCCTAGGTAAGGGTTTTCGATTTTGTCTTCTAGTTTTAGTTACACAACTAAGGTATATTTTTCTCCCCTTTTATAAAACATACAAACGTTACAGGTAAGGTTGTAGCCCGTTGACCCCTGCTAAGGACAGGAGGTGAGGGCCCAGCGCTGTCTGACCTGTTTCCTCATCAGGGGCCCCTGCCCCTCCCACTGTGCTGTGGTTTGTCTTGTTTTAAGACTGTTTTCTAGAGCAGGTGAGGTTTACTTTGAGAGGAAGGTGCAGAGTTCTCCCATGTCCCTTGTCCCCACCCACATAGCCCTCCCCCCATTATCCACATCCCCCACCAGAGTGGGACATGGGTTACATCAGTGACCCTACACTGACACACAGTAATCACCCAGCGTCCAGGTATACAGGTGGTTCCCCCTTGGGGTGTACATCCTGTGGGTCCGGATAGATGCATAATGGCATGTGCCCATCGCTATCGTGTCAGTCAGAGTAGTTCACTGCCCTAACGTGTATCCGCTTTGCTGGGGAGCATTTGGGCAGTTTTGCAGTTTCTTTACCTATTTCAAGAATAAACGTTCCTGTGAACATTCCCGTGTGTGTCTTTTGGTGACCGTGTGCCTGGTTTCTGTACGGTGTCCACGGAGGAGTGGCATTGCTGGTCATGGGGTGTGCGCAGCTCAGGTCACTAGATACTGCCAGACACCTTCCAGAGTACTTGTATCAGCTGGCACTGCCACCACCAGTTCGGGTGTTCTGGATGCCCTTCGTCCTCGCCAACACTTGGTATTGTGTGTCTCTCTCTTTAGCCGTTTTGGTGGATAAACAATGACATCATCACATTGTGGTTTTAACTTGCACTTTCCTCATGGCTAAGAAAATCAGATTTTTTTCATATATTTATGAGTATTTGGACACACTGTGTTGTGGAATGCCTGTTCAAGTCTTTTGCCCATTTATTAAAAATTGGGTCATCTGGTTATTTTCCTTACCAATTTTTCTTACTAATTTTCTAGTCACTTCTTATTTTTTTAAAATATTCTGAATCCTAGTTCTTTGGTGGCTATATGATTGGAGTCCCTCTCTCTCCCATTTTGTCGTTAGCTTAATGGTGTCCTTTGGTGAATAGAGGCCCTTAATATTGTCAATTTGCCATTTTTTCCTTCATGGTGAGCATTTCTGTGTCCTGTTTAAGAAACCTTTGCCTCCTCCAAGCTCAGGAAGGAAGTCTGCCGAGTTTTTCTCTGCAAGCTTTGACCTTTCACCTTTAGGCATGCAATCTGTCTGGAATTGATTTTTGTGTATGGCGTGAGGTAGAGATCGAGAGACATTTTCCCTCACATGGATATTCAGTGGGTCCAGCATCATTTATCGCAGAGACCATTCTTCCCTCTGCTCTGCAGTATTGATTTTGTCATAAATCAGGTGACTGTGTGTGCGAGGGTCCGCTCTGGACGCTGTGATCCGTTCCACGGGTCTATCTGTCTGCCCTGTGCCAATACCCGTGGTCCTAATTACCACGGCTTTGTTATCACGTGGTGTCTAGTGTCTTTGTTCCTCAAGATCGCCTGGGCCCGGTCAGCTCTTTGCACGTCAGGCCTCTGGGCTTTTATAAAACCACGACAACTGCAGGTTCTGAGCAGAGGGCGGCGGGGGTGGGGGTGGGCGCAGGGGTGTCTCACTTATATTGTCAGAGATCTTATGGGGAGCAGAGGGGTCAGGGTGGGTTTGAGGAGGCCCCCGGGAGGTTTCTGCGGTCACCTGGGCCAGAACTGATTGGCTGGACCACGTGGTGGAAGTGGGGAGCTGCCGGGTGGATTTGGGGATGCATTTGCAGAGAGCCTGACGGCTTCAGTGAGGAAGCGAGGACAGCAGCTGGGTGACGGCACATTCGGGGTGGAGCAGCCGGGGCGAGGCCTCAGCCCCACTCCGCACGCCACCCCTTCCTCGCTGTGATGTGTCACTTATAACCCCTGGCTGCAGCGGTGGTGCCCGGGTCACGGGTCTCCGTTGGCCTGTCCATGGGGTGCGTGTGTTTGTGGGTTCTGTGAACACTCCTGTGGGGAACACCTGGTTCAGGGTCGCCTCCTAGCTCCTCGGATGTCAGCGGCTGCACCAGCATCGCTGTGTCGCTGACCTGGGATCGAGGCTATGTTGATGGTACCTCCGGGCAGTTGCAAAGCCCCTACTCTCTCTAAAACCAATAAAATAAAATATCTTTTTAAATGTTACTTTTTAAAAAGTTACTGCCGCTGACCCCAGGACCAGGGCGCAGCGCTTGCTCAGACAAGATGCTCGGGTTCCCCGGGTTCTCCCTTCTCGTGCCGTCCTTGTCCTCGGTCGTCAGCAGTTGGCTGTCAGCTTGGAAAGGAGCCCGTGTGATTTCCCACGTGGGAAGAACACGGGCGGGGGCGTCAGGAGACCTGAATCTCGCCCAGCTCTTCCCTGTGTGACCTTGGACGTGGCATGACTTCTCAGAGCTTCCATTTGTTGAGTGAATCGGTGGCGGGGTTAGGCGAGGCCAGGCAGGGTAGGTAGCTGCCGCCTTGCAAGCCAACACCAAGCCTCGTTGGCCACGGCGAGCTAGAATTGGGTTGGAGGATGGTGAGGACGCCTGTGCTCCTGGGAAATGGCATGGCAACTGGTGAGTGATGTCCGCCACGGACCGTCCGCAGTAGGTACGCCACCGCCGCAGGTATTTGCCTAAGAACATGGTGTTCATGGCATGTGGCCAGAGCTTTTCCGATTCTGTCCGACCGGCAGCGCATCCCAAACCAGGGCCCATGGGAAGCCACGGAGTTTCCTCTAAAACCACAGTCACCTCTGAGAGCTGGAGAGTGTGGGGTTGCGGCCTCCTCCCTTCCTTTGCCATTCCGTAGGCTGGTTTTCCATTGCAGCTGACGTTTTCTTTTACTCCACAACTGGCCGGTCCAGACAGAGGCCCAGGGAGCACCCTGGGGCGGCCGTATGGGTTCTGGGGGGGTGGGCAGGGTGGCACTGGGCGCCCTGAGTCCCTGCAGTCGGACGCCGTCACCGCAGCCTGCGCTCACCTTGCCTTCACACACCTCCTCTCTCCATTCACTTCTGTGCCAGCTACAAGGTCTCTGCGCTTTGTCTGGGCTTGTGGGGAGGGCGCAGGCGGCTCATTGTTGCAGCTGCTAATTGTGCTCCTGTCTCCAGCGTCCCGGGTGCTGAGAGGCAGTGGGAGCCCCGGACGTCTCGGGAGGCTTCTGAGTAGGAGCAGCTTCCGTCTCCTCCTGTCTCGGAGCTTCCCATGGAGGAAGGAGGTCTCAACACACTGCTTTCTGGTTACGAAAGAGCTCGTCGGTTTAGCAAATATTTACTAAGCATCTCTCAGGAGGCAGGGACGTGGCAGGTGCTGGGTTACAGAAGCAAACGTGAACGCCGGGAAGGAACTGCCTTGGCCTAGGGCCGTGGTCGGCAAACTGTGGCTCACGAGCCACATGCGGCTCTTTGGCCCCTTGAGTGTGGCTCTTCCACAAAAATACCACGGCCTGGGCGAGTCTATTTTGAAGAAGTGGCGTTAGAAGAAGTTTAAGTTTAAAAAATTTGGCTCTCAAAAGAAATTTCAGTCGTTGTACTGTTGATATTTGGCGCTGTTGACTAATGAGTTTGCCGACCACTGGCCTAGGAGAATGTGCACCCTGGGGCCACCCCACTA
Source organism: Ia io (assembly GCA_025583905.1). NCBI lineage: Eukaryota > Metazoa > Chordata > Mammalia > Chiroptera > Vespertilionidae > Ia > Ia io. Next base: position 21,122,196 of record JAJQQW010000023.1, on the reverse strand, counting down.
AAGCCCTTCCGTAGAGGGCAGGTCTGCTACATCGTTGGCCTGGTGACAACTCGGGGACTGAGAGTCCATCCCTGTCGAAGGGCCAGGGTAACACTGTCTGGTTTGCTGTAAGGACAAGGTCAGTGGTGCTGGCAAGGACTTGGCCTTCGGCCCGGCCCAGGGGTAGCTGTCATCTAGTGTGGCTCACACCTACAGCTCCTGCAATGCACGGGGCAGCCCCGAGAGCCACGGAGCGGGGCTCCTACTCCCAGCCCTGCTGCTGGTTAGCTGTGTGCTCTTAGGAAAGTTACCCGACCTTTCTGGTCCTCCCGAGGACACTGGGCGAGGGAGCTCAAGTGCATGATCGTCTGTGAGAGGGTTTTCTGTTCTAACGGAACATTTCACAAAATCGGGGGCCGGGCCCGGTGTTTCTCAGACCCGAATGATGTCTAAGGAGTCCTCTGAAAGGAAACATCTCGTGGCCCTCCCCCCACGGCAGTCACGTAAATATTGTTATTAATATGCGACTTAAGTGTGTACAAATGTAAAATTCCAAACAAACTGACAACTTATGCTCATGGTTCTCTTAGGACTATAAAACCAGAACACATTTTCAAATTAAACACAAACAGAATTTAAAATCAATGAAATTCAAATTAAGAATGTTAGTTTAGTGTGATGGATGGCATTGTTTTGTGGGAACGAGATCCAGAATGTGGGTTTTGGTATTAGGAAGATGTAGCTGCGGGTCCAAATCTATAATCTGTCTCGATATTCTCCCATCAGTAACACCAACACAGAGTGCCTTCTGGTGACTCTTAGCGCCTTCTCTGCCCCCTCTCTGTCCATTGTCGCTCTTTAACTCCAAAGCCAACCCTTTTCAAACTTGAATTGCACCCTAGCCGGTTTTTGCTCAGTGGTTAGAGAGTCGGCCCATGGACTGAAGGGTCCCGGGTCCGATTCCGGTCAAGGGTACCCCTCGGTTGCAGGCTCGATCCCTGACCCTGGTTGGGACACATGCAGGAGGCAACCAATTGATCAAATCAATGTTTCTCTCTCTTGTGTCTCTCCCTTCCACTCTCTCTCTAAAAATCAATGGGAAATTATCCTCAAGGTGAGGTTTAAAAAAAAAACCACCACAACCTCCAATTGCATTAAATGAAGATAGGACAGTGCCACTTTGGTGAGGTGTTTTTTTTGACCAGCATTTTATATAATTTCAAAACTCTTTGATACATAGAACTCTTTGGAATCTTTCTCTGTTATTAGCAAGTCAGATCTTTAGTCCTTTAAAAGTCTTTTTTCTGATGAGAAAAGCAACCCATTGCAGAGAGTTTGGGAAATTGAACAAAATCCAAAGCCACTGCCCACATTCCTACCCCATGACAGCGATCGCTTTGAGGGGCTTTCCCGCATCCCTGCTCTCGTCTCGGTAGGCGGGGCAGGTATTAATATCACCATCTCACAGGTGAGGAGCCGGCAGGTCAGAGACACTTAGTGCCTCGCCAGAGGTCTCGTAACTGCTTAAAGGCCGCACCGGGCCCTGTAGGTGAGGTTTGACGTAACCCCAGATTGGCACCCCACCTTTTCATGGGGTGCCGAGAGCCTCTTGTCCTTCTGAGTGTGGCGTGTAAAGGCCCAGCTCAGAGGAAGTGACAGGGCTGCGCTTCCTCGGAGGGAGTTTATATTTAAAGTGCCTCCGCTGGCACAGAGGGGTTATTGAGGTCGCACATTGTCACACACAAGCCGAAAAGGCTCCGTGTTTATCCCACACATGGACGGAGGGATAAAGGCGTCTGTGAGGGAAGGCGAGGGCAGAGAGAGAGAGGGGGGTGTGGAGGAGGTTTTAACGCACGCAGCCTGGATTAAACAATTAGACTCAGCCTACCTTGAGTTTAAATAAAGACCCTTTAACAGCTTGTTCGCAAAAGTGCTTTTTTTTTTTTAAACCTCAGCCTGAGCCTTCACCTCCGCTTCTCTTAATATAGCCAAGCTTAACCCAGAACAGCAAAAGAACAAAAAATAATAAAATATTCAGTGGGTTTTCTAAGGGCCCCTGAACCTCCTGGGTGAGTGTGGAATTTTCCCAGATGTTCTGAAGCCTCGAGTAAATGCATGTTACAGCCCTGCCCACCTGGACAGCCCAGACCCTGCCTTGACCGGCAGAGAGAGAGACCCAGCAAGGCCCAGCCCAGGCAAGTGCGAAGGAGTTCAGACCCGCCCGCCTTTCCCCGCTCCGCTCAGAGCCCCTCCGTCCTGGGAACCGTAAGTGCTGACCACACAGTTTGCACTCCCTGGGGCTTGTTTGTGCTTTTCTGAACAAGCTGTGTGTGCTGGCATCCCCTTCCCCAGGGAGAAAAGCCCACGTTCCAGGGAAAGAGTTGGCTTGGTGAATAAAAACAGAAAAACAGCCCAGTGGCCTGGCTGGTGACTGCGGGAGGGGGGCCAGGCCCATGTGGTGTGGCCTGGGAGGGAGCCTGCCCGGATTGATGGACAGAAAACTCCCACGGGTCATCCCCACTCCGAGTGCGCGCGTCCCTCCTGGGGAGGATTCCGGCCCCGCTCCGCAGCCCTGCTCCGCCGCCCTGTGGGACCCCTGGGAGCCGAGGGGAATCGGGACAGCCTTCCATGTCTAGCTGGTTTGGTTGGGGTTTTTTGGTGGTGGTTTTTTTTTTAACTGATCTCTCCACTGTGGCCTGAGCTTATCTCCAGCATCCCCGCGCATTCCCCGCCACGCTGGGGAGCCAGTGGGGTGGGGAGAATGTGGCCGGTCCCAGTCACGAAGAGTCCCTCATTTGTATCTCATTTTCGAGTTATTATCGAGCCGCCGGTTGTGAGAGTGTTTTGACAGCAGCTGTCAGCAAGGTGCAAGCGGCTGCCATCGCCTCCGATTGGCTGAAGACACCTATGGCAGCTGAGTAATACCCAGGCCTACCCAGCCCTGCCGGGAACGGGAGCAGGAGGACGGGGTGGGGAAGCCAGGGAGGAAAAGCAAAGGCAGGGTGACCCCGGCCACTCCAGGCCCAAAGCCGCTGGGCTCCCCGCAGCCTCCGCATCGTTAGCATTTTCTGACTCCCGCTGGATAACCGGCAGTAAAAGACTCCGATAGTGTCTTGCGTTTTATTTATTTTAATTGAGGTTTTGGGCAGCGAGGGGAGGGGGGATGAGAGAGGATCCATCCAAACAACCATTTAGTCTTGTCAGAGTTCATTTACTGAATTAGCGAGGTTACCGCTCCCAGCCCCCAGCTGCCAGCCCGGAAAGCCAGAGCGGGAGCCGAGAGGGCAGCCCATGGAGAAGGCTGCTCCCCTCCGCTCAGCTGGGGAGCAGGGGAGCGCGCACGTGTTCCTCTGCCTCGAAGAGTCTTCTCTCCACAGTATATACATCGTTCCTCGTGTTTCCTTCCGAGCGTGGGCATGAAGGCCCGGGATAAATAATGCTTAGTATTCACTGCCTTTTACCCAAGCAGTTTAAAATTCATTCTCTTCTCTTCTTTTTCTTTTCTTTTTTTTAAGTATAAAAAAAATGTTAGTGGCACCAGAAAGCAGATGTTTTGTGGTCGTGAAGCGTACTTCTGCCTTAAATTGAGGACCCATGAGGGTAGTCTCAGATGCATGGGGCCTGCAGGAGAATGTCAGCTTTTTGTGCCAGACAGGGGAGACCACGTGCATTCCTGTTTGCTGCCCCCCCAAACCCCCACACCCACGCGGACTTGCACTTCTCTCACTTTGGGTGTTAGCTGCTGCCATCAGACTTGAGACGCGGGTTCACTGCATTCCCACGGTCTCCCTTGCCCGCTGGTACCGAGAGCTGACAACAGATAGGTTCTCTTTGTGTTCCACGTAAGCCCATCAGGGGACATTGGGCTGTGTCTGAGGTCGTTTAGGGTTGTCACAACGTGGGGGGAGCTGCTGGCATCTGGTGGGGGAAGCTGGGATGCTGCCAAGCACCCTCCAGTGCACAGGACAGCTGAGGACGAAGAAGCGCCCACCCCAGGTGTCAGCGGGGCGGAGGTGAGATGCCTGGGCTGGACAACAGGGGCAGGGCTCTGTGCAGAGGGGCCAGGGCTGTGGGCTGTGCGTGTCCCTGGTGTCCCTCAGGAGGAGTGCTGCAGGCATGGCGGCTGTCCCAGGCCACCCAGTGCTCCCCATCCCGTGACAACCAGAAACAGCCCCCACAGACCCCAAAGGCCCTCGGGGGGCAGGGCCCCCGGCGAACCACTGCCGTTCGTTTGCTTTGCGTGGTGACCATGTGCTCAATGCCAGGCTGCGTTCTCACCCGCTCTTTTTACATCTAGTCTTCACGCAGTCGCAGGAGAACGCTGTTTTCACGTGCGTGTTAGAGATAGGAAGGCAGTGAGGCTTAGAGAGGCAGCATCCCCTGCCTGTAGCCCAGAAGCAGGGATGACGGGGTTAAAACCCCTACTGTCAGGGGCCACAGTCTTAGCCCCTCTGCTCATCTTTGTTCCTCACAGACCCTCAGTTTCCTCATCTGCTAAGTGGGAGCAAATGGTACCCTTCCTCCCACCTCGTCTGTTTTTCTTGCGAATCTTTTTTTTTTTTTTAGTCCTCACCTGGGATATACTTCCACTGATTGTAGAGAGAAGGGAGAGAGAGAGAAACATCGATTGGTTGACTCTTGTATGCGCCCTGACCAGGGATCGAACCTGCAACCTAGGGTGCTCCCCTAGGTGCACAGTCAGTCGGTGACGTGTGGTCCGTGGACGCACACCCAGGAGCGGAAGGTGGGTGCACCTTCCTGTCCTTCCTTCCACGCAGCAGAGTAATGGGGCCTCCTAATAAGACACCCAAGAGTCGGTGGTCCAAGGAAGCGAGGGTGTTCGCAGAACCAAGGGTCCTCCCCAGCCTGCGGGAAGGCACCGGAGGTCACGGGGCGGAACAGCGCTCCCTTTCTTGTCCACACCCACCGTCCAAACTGCAGAGGAGGCCGCTTGCCACCCTGTCCTGCCCTCAGCTTCATCTTCCGTCCTGAAGGAGGGAGGGGGCCAGTCACGGGCTTTGACAAGCGGTCGCTGTAAAGGAAGACTCTCCAGGCTCTGGTTATGAAAGGAATGTAACGGCGGCCGGAGGAGGATGCTTGGAGTAGACATCCCTACGGTTCCTCTGATTCGCTTATTTCCCTCCCACAAGGTAGATGGGGAAGGCATTCCCACCTGGGTCCCCGTAAAGTGTCCTCTCCCTTCCATCTCTGCAGCTGCGGGCTGCCCTGGCTGCAGGAACGAGAATATTTTTGGAGGTGGGGACACCAAGCCACATGGCACCTGTCCTCCTTCCTGCCTCCCCACGACAGATCGTTAAAGTATTCCAGGGGAGCCGGAGCTCTGAGGCTCAGTCACGTGGCAGCGATGTCATGGCAACTGTACCGGCTCCCGTCCTGTCACTTCCTTCTGCAGCCCGAGCCGCCTGGAAACTTGGTCGAGAAAAGTCGTTATGGGGCCAGGTGGGGAATTCAGGACAAGAGGGTCCCAGGGCTCCCTCCCTGCCCCTGCCCCTGCCCTGCTAGAGTAGCACCTGGGGAGGGGGAGTGTTGGGAGAGGGGGGTGTTAGGGAGGGTTGGGGGAGGGCAAGCGCCTTGCCTGTGTAAGGAAGCAGATTGGGGCAGGGGCATTTGTATGTGATGTGGGTGCTCATGTCGACAGCCCGGACTCCAGGGTGTCCGCGGACGAAGTGAACTTCAATGACGGCCTGTTTCCCAGGAGTGGGGAAGGCAGACCTCATTTCCTCTTTGTTCCTTTATTTCCTGGATTATCGAGTGCGTGGTACGGCCATGGGGGTCCGTTGGTGGCCAAGACCAGTGAGGTCCGGCCCTGGCGGAGCTGGAACACACACGTGGGGCCGTGGACAACAAACGGGTGACGTCATTGCACCGTGCTGACTTGTGGGTGCTGGGGTTGGCGGTGCCTGGGAGTGTAGGTCAGGGAAGGCTTTCCTGAAGAGGTGGCTGTGACCTGAGACCCCGATGATAAGAAAGCTCTAGCCTTCACCCCAGCCCTGAGTCAGCGCTGCTGACCCAGAGTCCAACCAGGGGAGGGGGCTGGCAGGGCGGAGGGCGTGTGCCGCTCCCCACAGGCAGCCCCTGCAGCAGTGTCGTGTTTCCATCCAGAAATGGTTTTCTGTGCACATGTGAACACACCCCTCCCCCTGCCAGCCCCCCCTTTTTTTTTAAACCCTTTGGCACTTGGCTTTTTTTTTCTTCCACTTCATCACACATCTTGGTGATGCTCTAGTTTGGGGAGCAGTTTCCTAACGTGGCCCCCCACATAGGTGGCCTTGGACTGCCTTCCTCCTGTCTCTGAGTCTGTGCTGTGGCGTGTTGGTTGAGTGAGGAGGGTGTGTGCCAGACGGGGAGAGGGAGGGGCACCCTGTTCCCTCCCAGTACTGAGCACTGAGCACAGTGTTTGGTCCTCCCGTGAGGGTGAGGGGGCGGGTTTTCCCTCCCTGCAGGGAGAAGCTGGGTGGGGCTGCGGGGCGTGCCAGGCTCAGCCTTCTGTGCGGGCAGCTCCCAGGAAACAGTCCCTCCCAAGGCCCCCTCAGGTAATGGCACGTCGGGAGGGCGAGGCGAAGAGGCCTAATGACTCTCAAACCCCCTCATTACCGCAGACTTGGGTTTTCTCTGGGCCTCAAATGAGTGCCCCGATCTAATAAGTACCTGATCAAGGAAAACAAACAGCGCAGGGAGCGGAGGCAAGGACACCTGGGTGTCGGGGTGACGGAGCAGCGTGGTGCAGGGCTGAGGCCTGAGCTGGGGGACAGTGAGGGTGGTGCCTCGGTGTGGAGTGGGTTGGGCCAGGGCTGGGGTTGGCTAGATCTGGGGTCCTCGAACTCCTGTAAGGAGCCTGTGATGGTTGACTTTGTGTGTCAGCTTGACAGGGCCACCAAGTGCCCACACCTGGTGAGGCATGGTTTCTGGAAGCTGAGGCCCAGCGTGGACGAACCAGCTCACTCCACACTTGTGCTGATAGCCTCTACGTCATCAATTCCCCCAGACTTCCATCTCCCCGAGTCTGACACGGGCTACTAACTCATCCTTGCTATGGAGGAGTAGCTCCCCCCTCGATCCAGGTGGGCGTTCTGTCCCACTGGGAGCATGAATCCCTCCGGGAACCCACATCAGCTTTTATTTACCTCCCACCTGCCCCACGAGGGTGTGAAACCTCTTGATTATTTTCCTCCAACGTTAACTCCCATGCCACCCCTAGGCGCACGTCACCCAGGCCTGCTGCCTCAGAACAAGCTGCGGCACACTTCCTGTCTTCCACCTGGAACAGAGTGGGAGGTGAGGACGGGAGGCGCAGCAAGATGCTCGCAAACAGCCCCTCTCCTGTGCATGTGAGCAAGCCGGAGATAAAGCACGGCTAGGGCTTTGTGCGGCGCCAAACGATAATTTACCTTCCCTCCTCGCGAACTTTGCAAATGATGCTCTTCAACTGGCTTGTGAGATTAACAGTGCTTGTTGCGAGGCCTGCTCCCCCCTGACTGTTGGTTTCTCCCGTTCTCTCCACCAGGGTGCCTTGGTTTCCCCACACACCGACCTGGGTTTCCTTATCATGGCAAGAGCCCTCCCCAGCCACGCACACCAGATTCCCTGTGGTGGGGCCCACCAGCTCTCACACACACAACTCACCGGGAACCCACCCTCCAGGGCTTATTTCTCTCTCCCCACCTCCCGATCCCCCGCTGGGTCTCCACTTCCAATGGACCATCCGATTCTAAACTTCCTCTGCCCCTTCTGCACCTGAATCACATTCTGTGTTGGTTTATTTGGCCCCAAACAAATGGTCCCCCTCACAGATCCATTTCCACCTCTCACTGCATCTTAAACCTCGCCAGCCGTCCTGAGCTCGAGCTGTTTTATTGTTGTTTTCCTTCCCAGACTTTTAAAAATAATATTTGTCCCGGCCGGGCTGAGTGTCTCTCCCCGCCCTCTGCGCCGGCGGCTCAGCGCCATGAATCACCTCCGCTGCTCCCTGTCTCCCTCCCATCGAAGGCCCGTGCTGTGTTTGCATCTTGCATCCTGCAGGGGCGTCTCAGCTATCATCCCCGATGACGATCGTCCTGGCTTTCGGCGATGCTCAGGTGTTGAGGCTGCTCAGTTGCCTGAGGCACACCCCAGCCTGAACCTCGTAGCACCAGAAAAGGGGTCCCCTCTTATTGTGACTCGTTGGTCTGGGGGCCCCCAGGGAGACAGAGTGACCGTACTCTGCCTCTTCCCAACCATAAAGGTAGATGGGTGCAAGAACCTGAGGAGCAAGTTCAAGGGCAGACGAGGGCGACTCTGCCCAGAGCGGGCGGTGAGCAGCCAAGTAGGAAGTCTGCCAACTCCACAGTCCTGGGTGAGCGCCCTGCGAGCTGAGACGGGTGGGGAACATCTGACCTGCAGGCCATATAAGGCCGGCGACGTCATTTGGTCTGGCCCTGCCAAGGCAACCGTAGGCAGGACTCGAAATTCAATAAATCGAGGAGCTTTTCTCATAGCAACAGAAATTTACATTAAGTGCATTGTATTAAGCGAGTGATGTCATAAATATCCAAGTGGCCCTTGGCAGGAGAAAGGTTCCCCACCCCTGCTCTGGACCATGAACATAGAGCATTGGGGGGCAGGGTCGGGCACGGGGAAGCGCTTGGCAAACGTAGGCCCCTCCCCACAGTTTCTTGTTTCTGGTTTTGAGGACCTGGGTGCTGAGAGGACCCAGAAACGGAACAGTGAGGAAGAGGCAGGCATCCGTTCCTGCCTTAGTCACTCAGCAGTTGGCTTGTGCCGAGTGGGCCGCAGGCGCTGCGGGCGCTGTCCGGGGTGCTGACCAGTCAGTCAGTGTCCCCTGGGAGCCGGACTGGAGCAAAGAGAGAACAGAACACACAACCGAGTGTCAAGTCTGTGCTGACCAGGAGGTGGAGGGAGGCAGTAGCAGCAAGCACACGCCTCTGCAGGTGGGCGGGCCGGTGGGAGAGCCTTCGAGGCCGTGTCCTCCTCCCGGCGCTCTCTGCCCGTCTTGCCGCTTAGCGGGGCAGCTGCTGGGTTCATGGTCCTTACTTTTGTCTCGTGCTGAGTAGGTCTCTAGGCCGGTGGCAAGACGTATGGTTCTTGGCTCTGTGGGACCTGGCACTCACCGCTAGGTGCAAACACACCATAACTCAGCCTGTCACCCGCACGATGCCTGTCACTTCTCCCGCCTCTGAGGAATGAGGGCTTCCCCTCACGCCCGCTGCCTGGCTTCTAAGCACCAGTCCCCTGAAAGCGTTGCTGTGCGTGGGCGCCTTCCTGAAGTGCTCGGGGCCTCCCCACCTGTGCAAAGGGGGCTGCGCCCAGGCTGCACTGGGCACCGTCCACCAGTGTCGGCGTCTTCTGGCCTCAAACCTCCCAGGATGTGTTCCTCTGGATCAGAGTGGAGTTGGAGTTGGTGACGAGGGCTGCACTTGGCACTCTGACCGGGGGGGTGGGGGGGACTGGCATTGATGGAGAGTTTCCTAATGCCCCATGACTGGAACTTTCACCTACTCACATGTGCCCCTTAAAGTCCCTACAAAACCTTGCAGGCTCGGCACAAGTTCTTTCCCTGTTTGTAAGACCATGCTTCTCCTCCAGTCTTGCTCCGCTCAGCTGCCCTCCGCGTTCCCCAGTCAGAAGGTCCAGTTCATGGGGAGACTGGTGAGGAGTTAGGACAGGCGTGACTCATTCGATAGCAGAGGAGGCTGAAGGCCTGGATTTGTGATGTGCCTTCCTCGTTCAGGGTCTGAGAATTGAAATGAGTCCAAAAATGAAGGTGACAGGGCCCCTTGTGTGGTGGGGAGATGGGGCCGGGGAGTGGACAGTGAAGGGAGGTCGCAGGTGCTGGGGAGTGCATGGCCATCCTTGTCAGGAGGCCTGGCTATGACCTGGCGGCTGGTGGCATGGGCCAGTGGCAATGGGTGTCACCCACCTTAGCACCCAGACCCACCCTGAGGCAGGTTGTCCAGCTGCCTGCTCCGTTTTGCACGGAAGCTCATCCCACCTTCTCCTGCCTTGTAGAGACTCCGGGAACAGCTGGTTTTAACCCATGGTCAGGTGTCTGGATTCGGTGGTTACATGGGGGCCCAGGAATTCACCTCTTAGTAGTCCTCCTCCGAGGGAAGCAAAAAGCGTCGAGCAGACACAGTCCAACCACAGCTGCTGGCCCCCACCCCCCACCCCCAGAGTCACTGTGGAGATATCGGGCATGACGGAGATAATGGCGATAAGCAAGATACGCAGCGGATTCATTCTTTAACCAGATTTAAGCGAACAAGAACGAGGCCGGCTTTTTTTTTTCTTTTTAATTTTTTCCTTCCTCTTCTCAAACATTTCCTGTACTGAGGATAACAACACCAAAGGGTGCTAAATTGGTTCTGAATGTCCACCTCTGGCTGGCCACATTCTTGCAACGATTTCATTAGCCTGAATTATCCACTTTATTTTCTTGTAATGGGATTAGCTGTACTTGAGGCAGCTGAAGACCAGAGGGGGAGAAAGTGAGGGAGAGCAGCGCTGTGTTTCATTACCTCACCCGGCAGAGGCGGGGGCTGGCCAGCGAGTCCGCCTCGGGCCAGAGGAAGGGGACACGGCTGCTCCAATGGGCTTGCTCAGCCCAGGAAGGACTTGGTGCCTGGATCTGGCTGAGGGAGACCTCCTTGGGGACAATTGCTTCCAGTTATCTTATAAAGCGAGCAGCACGGGTGGATGAGATGGAGAACTGCGTCTGTTCTCAGGGCTCCAAGAATCACAAAGCCATACCCGGCCCTCTTAGGTCAGCTCTTTGCTGGAACCCCTGGGGTCCCAGGAGGGGCCTGCCTGGCCCAGCCTGCTCCTTCTCAGCTTCCATCCGAAACATCCCAAGGGGTTGGGGGGCGTCCCTTGCTTGGCACCCATACAGATCCTTTTAGTGGACATGGGCATTGCCAACAACTTCCGCTTCTTCATCCTGAGAGAGGCCAGAACTGTGGAGTCAGCAGCCTTGTGTGGGGGAGGGGGCCCACTTTACAGGTGACAAAACTGAACCTCAGAAAGGTGACATGGGTGCAGGGATGGATCTGACTCCAAGCTTAGGAGGTTCTTCCAGTGAAGCTGTGACGTGGCCCCTCTCTGTCAAAGCCAGGCATCTTCTGTAGCAGGTCCCCCCCCTGCACAGTCCCCGGAGAATAGGTTTCGCTGAGTGTTAGGGCAGAGGCCTCCCACCTTACTGTGTGTGCTCAGACCGTCCGCAGTGACCGGCTCATTCCTTTTTGTTTCCCACGCTGTATTTCCCAACTGCGTTTCATGGACTAGCAGCGTCCTGAGAGATGCTAATAGGTTTTCTTGTTTCGGGGGAGGGTGACTTTGAGAAACAATCTTCTCTCTCACTCTTCCATGCACCTAATATATATGGATATTAGTTGTTAATCCTCACCTGAGGATATTTTTTCATTGCTTTTCAGAGAGTGTGGAAGGGAGAGAGAGAGACAGAGGCAGAGAGAGAGAAAGCGAGAGAGGTGAAAGGCACATCGGCTGGTTGCCTCCCGCAGTGCCCACAACCCAGGTACATCCCCTTGACCTGGAATTGAACCCACGACGCTTAGGTGTGTGGGGCCCACGTAATATCTTTAAGGTACTGACAAGGTCTTCAGTAGAGGGACTTTAAACTAGATGTCTCCCAAACTTATTTAATCCCACAAGCCCTTTTATACAGAATACCTATTAGCACCACTCAGGGTAAGTTTGAGAAGTACTGTTTTTTAAAAGTTACCTCTGATTTTAAAAACTATTCTGATGACAGTTTCTGCCTAAGGACTCTCTACTCAGGTTCAGCAGACAGCGTCCAGTCTTAAGTTGCTTCTTCAGTCCTTCAGCCGTGCCCAGATGGACTCCTCACGCAGAGCAGGGTTTAAGAGCACGGCTTTAACATCTCATCCGGCTGAGTGAGTCCTGGCTCTGCCATGCACTAGCCTCATGAGTTATGGCAAACCCCTAAAGCAGCCTGGGCCTCGCTTTCTGGGGATTGTTGAGGGTTGCATAAGGTTACACATGGAATATGCTTACTGCAGGGCCTGGCCTATGGTGTGCCTTCAAATCGTGGGCCTCCGGAAAGTGCCCGGTACCGTCATTTGGGGGAACAAGAGGAAAATGTTGGAGATTCCACTTCTATTTATGTTTTCTCTCATCCTTTGAATTTTGTCTGATGTTTAAATATCTAAGGATGAACATAAAGAGCAGCACATGCAGACATTGTTTATAAATTACAAGTGTGCATATACTGGGGATAAATCAAAGCTGTTTTACTGAAGGTATGCACCAACCCTGGGGCGGGGGGACTGAGAACCACCAGCTTAGGGTCAGCAAGAAAGGTGGTACCCGTGGAGGCAAGAACGTGTCGGGTCCACTGTCCCTCCCAGCACAGAGCCCAGGGCCGCACACAGGACGGGCTTGAGAGACAGGTGCCTAGGGAATGCTTGGTCCACAGGCCTGGGTGGTGAGGCATTGACATTCCTACCGAGCCTCCATCTCGGTCTGGGGAATGGTGGGGGAGGGGGGTGCGTTCTGTGCCCGAGTAGCCACAAATGTGTCCATGCCTTGGGTAGATGCTGGGGGCAGACCACAGTGGCAGGACTGTCTTTGTCCTCCAGGTGCTTAGAATCCCACACATGTGAACACAGGCAACCGAGGGGGCGACAGGCTGCAGGGGGCCAGGAGGAGAGACAGACCCTCGGTAATAAGGGCCTAAGGAGATTCCACAATTTTCTAAATAGACAAGCCCTTCTGACCGCTTAGGACCAACTCAGAACGGAAGTTGAGTGTGAAGGTGCTGTGCAGGCTGCGTCTGTTGTTCTTGGCGACACTGTGGCTGCCCCTGCGCCCTCCGTTAGAGCAGACTTGCTCACCTGGGGGGCTTGTTCCAACCTGGATTGCCCCACCCCACCCCCCCAGTTTTGGAGTCAGAGAGACCGTGGCCTGAGTCTTTGCATTTCTGGTGAGCTCCCCGGTGCCCCTGATGCTGCTGGCCAGGGTCCCACAGAGCGGGGCCCTCCTGGTTCCTTCCATCATCTGCCTGCCCCGAGGTCCAGGACCTGGTGCCAGCATCCTCCCCTTCTGCTGGCCTGGCTCTGGCATGTCTCAAGATCTCAAAATGCCTTCACCTTTCTCTCTCTCTCTTTCTCTCTCTCTCTCTCTCTCTCTCTCTCTCTCTCTTTCTCCTTTTCTCCCCCCCGCCGCTCCCTCTCTCTCTCCCTCTCTCTTCCTCTCTCTGTCTCTCTCTCGCCCCCTCCCTTCCTTCCTACCTCCTCCCTCCCTCCCTTCCTACCTCCTCCCTCCCTTCCTCCCTCCTCCCTCCCTCCCTTTCTACCTTTTCCCTCCCTCCCTTCCTGCCTTTTCCCTTCCTCCCTTCCTACCTCCTCCCTCCCTCCCTCCCTCCCTTCCTACCTCCTCCCTCCCTCTCCCTCTCTCTCTCCCTCTCCCCCTCCCCCCTCCCTCTCCCTCTCCCTCCCCCTCCCCCTCCCCCTCCCCTTCCTTCTCCTTCTCCCATCAATTCAGCCTGGAGCTTTCATCTCCCAGTGGCCTGTCCCCTCTGCCAGGACCTCTCAGGAGAGTCTGGGTTCTGCCTGGACCGCGGGCGCTGACTGATTCAGAGATACCATTTACTGCTTGTCCCCGGGATCCCTCATCTAGAAAACGAGAGGGTCACGCTCGCCTGGAAAGGACCCCGTGAAAGGCTATTGAGAGCAGCTAGACGCCGTCCTCCGCACTTCCTTCCCCACTTTCTTGGAAACCAAGCCATTTTTCAGCCTTCGAGAGGCAGAAATAAAAGGGAGCGTGCGCTGATGGTGATAAGGTAACCTTTCTCCCTCCGGCCCTCACCGTAATGAGCGGCGAGTAATTGGAAAAGTTCCTTCTAAAAGGCCCTCTTTAGAAAGGAGCGCGAGGGAACAAAAGAGGAAGAGACTCCATGCGTAACCGCCTCCATTCAGCAGCTCCCAGTGCTCAGCGTTGGCTCCACAGGGTTGATGCACGCGCACCTGCATGACCTTTGGGGGGAGTGGAAACAGCCCTGCAGGTCAGGCCACGCCTGGGCCAGGGCAGGGTTGTCTGGAAGGAAGCCTGTCTTTTCTCCACCCAACGGGACCTGATGGTGGACCTCATCCTCCAGCCACAGGCCCTCCGCTAACATCTAGGCAGCCCGTTTTTGCTGACTGTAACTTACACCCTGCCATTGAAGGAACAATGGGAGCCCTTTGAAAGGAGCATGGACCCCCGGTCACACTCTCCTGTGGCAACTTGTGCTTGTCCTACATGCCAGGCTGTCCTCGGGACAGGGACAGAGACAGACGGGGCGTGACGGTGCTGCCACCATGGCATGGGCATCGTGTGTGATGTTCCCTGGAGAGTGGGCCTGCACTCGGGGGGCTGGTCAGCGCTGGCTGCGTGACTGAATGCGCGTAGCGTCGTTTAGATGCCAGGCACCGTCCTGGGCTCTGCAGACACTGAGAGCCCTGCCGTCTAAGATTGTTCTTCCTGTTTCTAGAACAGGGAGGGAAAGACAAAGCAAACACACAGTCTGAGACCAACGTGACGGGGGTCAGGGGTCGGGTCCAGAAGCATCACTGAGCAGAGTGGCCACAGGAGGTCTCTGAGAAGGTGGTGCTTGAGCTGAGATTGTGTGTCAGGGACTATCTAGGGAACGAGGTTTCCAGGGTATAGAAGAGCAAGGTCAAAGGTCCTGCGGCAGGCAGGAGTGCGGCCGACTCCGGGAGGGGAGGAAAGCCAGCAAGGCTGGAGGGTTGGGCGAGGCTGCCGTCCTGTGTGTCCGCATCGCAGAAGTGGGGAAATTGGACAGCGGGTCCTGTCCCCGAGCCTCCCTCACTCACCTTCACCGAGGGAGGCGGGGGTGTGTCCACTCCACTGGGGCCCTTGGCCACAGGCCACTCTGTAAACAAAGGGGACCTGGGGCGGGACACTGGGCAAAGCCGCCGCCCACCTGCCACGTTCATTCACCCAGTGGGACTCCTCCGTGCTTGTGGGCTCAGGGGTGGGCCCCCCTGAGGGTGGTGAGCATCGGGGGGGGGGGGGGGGGGGGGGGGGGCGGAAGTGCGCAGAGATCAGAAGCCCCCGGCTGTAGCCGTTCGCAGTTGAGATGAGGGCCTTTATCCCAAAGTCCTCTTGTGTCTCGGGGCAGAGGGGGCCCACTGTCTGCTCTTCCCCGAGGCGAGGGTGGCCTGAGCACAAGGCTGATGTCTGGCACCGGGCAGGGGCTCAGGGACAGACCCCCACGTGGGGCCCCGCTCGGCTCATTATCACCTGTGGGACCTTGGGCACGTTACCCCTGTGGTAGGTGATAACTCTCGGTGGCCTTGGAGACATCACATGACTGCTTTGGGCCTCGGTTTTATGTTACATGTGTGCTGTGTGTTAGAAAAGCCTGGTATATTTGAAAGGCATTTTCATGCCAAGAGATTTGGCTCCTTTTTCTCGCCTGGAGAAGGAACAGAAAGGAGCCGTCGTTGATTCCCAGGAAACCTCCCCTTTGCCTTGTGCAGACGCACTGTTATCTGATCAGTCCCAGGGAAGCTGGTTCCCCCGCAGCCATCCTGGCGCGCAGGTGGGAGGAAGTCGTGCCCAGACTTTCCCGCAGGACCCGGCACTTCTGCTGGGACCGGGTGCTTCACTGATCCCGACGGGAGAGATAAGGACGAGGGTCCCGGAGCCGCGCAGCCTGGCCTCCTCCGTGTGCCCGACCCCCACGTGGTGTCAGCATGCGGCCCGGGGGTTAGGGCGGCTCCCAGCCTGGACCAGAGCAGCTGCAACATCGTGGACTGGGCATCTCCCGAGGGTTCTCTCTGCCTCCCTGGCCCCTCCCCGCTGGCTGCCTTCCCCTGACCCATCATTTCAGTCAGGAGAGAGGACCAGTCATCCCTTGTTTGGTGCCAGAGCTGAAGACCTTGCGCCGTCGCCATCCAGGGCCTCACACGCGGACGTGCCCACACTCGGGCTGTGTGCAAACACGATTTGCACGCCCAGACTTGTTTATGAGGGCTGGCGTAATTGGCTTGCCCAGCACAACACCTCGGCGCCCCCTCCCACTCCCTCCTGCCTCTCACCCCCACCCGTCTGCACACACCTCGAAAGAAATTAGAAACGTGACCACAAATGCCAGTTGTTGAAAACCCGCGGATCCGCCACCAGTCATGCGCTCGGCGTGGCGGAGGGGGCGGGCCGCGGCGTGGGGGAGTAATTGGTGAACCCGAGGTGAATGAAATAATTGGAAAAGTGAGGTGTGAGTTCGTTACTGAAGTGTGAGCGTGGTGGGGGAGGGAAGGAGGGCCATGTTTAAAAGCCCGGTGTGTCCCTTTTATTCACAGCTTCTGATACAGTAATTGCTATTTTGTGGTTTCTATTATCTACACAGTGGGGAGTGTGCGGGTCTCGTGTCTCCTTCCCCAAGCGGCAGTGTCTGGGCTCGGGGAGGAGTCCCAGGTGCCTGCGGTGTCCTCCCTCTCTGGGCCCTGCCGGCCTCACCCGTGGCGGCCTCGGCTCCCAGGACACCAAGTCCACACACCACTTCCTCCCAGAGCTGCTTAAAATGGCTCCGAGGGCTTGGCTATCAGATAAGAGCCTTAATAATGGCCGGTATATTTGTGTATCGCTCATCTCCAAGGAGCTAAAGGTACTTCATCGATTTCTTGCCTCCCCCAACCCTTTCTTTCTCCCCATTTTAATTCTCTCGCTCTCTCTCTCAGATCACTGGTATTACCCCACACACTCATACAGGAGCCACAGCCCTCCACGCCGGCCTGGTTCTGGAGCCCGGGGCGGGGGTGGAAGCCGCGGCAGGTTTGAGCCCGGGGCCTGGCGGTTTTCTCACCTGTAAAATTAGAGGGTTATCACTACTGCCCCCCAGTCATTGTGCCTGGAAACAGTACATTTAAAAGCCCCAGCCCATCACAGGCACCCAAGCACTGGGCCCCGGGGTGACGGCAGCAATGGTGGTATCTTCACATCCCAGCCTTCATTTCACCGTTTCCAGCCTTGGGAAGTTCCTTCCAAGATCTAACCCTGATCTCCAGCTGCTCCATGGGCCCCAGCTCTCTCCTGTCCTCTCCTCAGACAAAAGGGGACAAGCTCCCATCAGCGCCTCCTGAGCCCCTGAAGAATAATGGGGATGGGTCTTGGGACACAGCCTTTCGTTTGCCCGGCAGATACCTTCTTGCAAACCCCAGACAGGCTGTGATCCTCCCCCACCCTGGCCCCCTCACTTCTGGGACAGGGTCCCAGTTCTCTGGTCCCTCCCCACGATCCGCCGTGGATCCAGGGTACCCCTCTGTCATGCCCCCCCACCCCCACCGAGCTCTCAAATACCACTTCCCCAGGCCACGTAAGCATGGCTCCTCCACCCTCTCCTCATCAGCTCTTTTCTCCACCTTTTAATTATTTCCCTCGCCTTTCTCCGGACCCTGAGCTGCTTACCATGCACGGAGCATCCACAGCTTGCCGTGTGCTGCAGAGAGGGAGGAATTAACCTCTCAGTCTCTCTCTCCCTCTCTCTCCTCCTCTCTCTTCTCCCCTCTCCCCTCTCCTCCTGTCCCTCTCTCTCTCACATGCACACACACAGGCTGCTTGCCAGAAATGAGAGAGGACTGAGAGGAGATCTGGGCAGAGGCTGTGAGACCATCAAGGGTCAGGACTATGGCCGTGGGCAGAGGCAGGAGGTTGTCCACGGCGCAGGTGGGAAAACTGGGCTTGGTCAGCCGCCCTTGTCCTGGGGACAGGTCACTGGGCCCCTCAGAGAGCCCTCAGGGCATTCCTAGCCTCCCCATTCCTGAAAGGGGCCAGTCCCCTCCGGGTAACTGAGGGGTGAAGCGGGCGCAGCAGAAAAGGAGCTCAGCATCAGACACCCCCAAATTCACGTTCTGGCCCTGCCACTTACTAACCAGAACTGCTGCCTCCCTGAGCCTCGGTTTCTTCATCTGTAAAATGGGATGGTAACACTGATCATTAGCATTCGTGCTGTTCGTACGCAGCCCGTGGCCTGTTTCAGGCAAACCTCATCGCAGCGCTCTGAGTGAGTATAGGCTAATGTACCAGGGGTCGTGTCTGCCTTTAGGGCTACCGTTTGCCTGTTGGTTCATTTCAAAAATATTCTCAGGCATCCATGCCGATCCAGGCACTGCTCTCCCTGCTGTGAGAAACAAGACAGGTGTGAGTTTACTGTGGCAGAGCGGGTTCCAGCCCCAGGGGAGGGCAGAGCTGCTCCTGACGGGCGGGGGCGGGTGGTGGGGTAGCGGGGCCTGAAAGAGCCCGGAGCCTGGGCTGGGGTGGGAAGCGGGTGGAGAGACCAGCACACCCACAGGTGGTCTGGGACGTGTCTATACCGGACCTAGCATGGCCTGGGCACATAGGCGGTCTCTCCGAGGCCTCCCTGTGCCCGTCAGCCTCCTCACACGAGGTGTGAATGCTCGTAGACTCCACCCTCAAGGCCATCAGACCCTCCATCCCTGCTTCTCTCTGGCTCTCTGAAGAACTGGAGCCTAAGGCCCCTGTATCTGAAGGCTCTGACACGGACCCTCAGCCATCCCCTGCCCCCTGCCAAGGCCGGCCCGGCAGAGGCCCGGAGGCCCAGGCTTCCGTGGAGGAAGAGGCAGCCTGTCTGTCGTGGGCCACGGCTGCCTTTAGGTGGCAGAAGAAAGCAGGGTTTGCCGCCTCGCTCCTCAGCTGTCACATCATCTTCTTGCCTGTCCCCACCTGCCCGGCTTCTGAGCCCCAACCCGCCCCCTCCACATGGGCCAGGAAGACTGACAGGCCTCCACTGCCCCTGTGCGCCAGCCCCTCCCCTCCCGGGAGGCTGGCCTCGGCACCAGCAGCCCGGGTTTTGGGTTCTGTCGCCTGCTCACAGAGGCGCCAGGCGGGGGAGCGGCGCTGCCGGCAAGCTCCGCGGAGACGTGCAGATTCATCCTGAGGACTCATCATGCCGCATTTACACAGTGTCCTGACTTGGGAAATTGGGCTGGCAGATGCCTGGTCATGCTGGCAGGGCCACGGGTTAACGCTCGGATTCAGCTTATATCGTTTCGCCAGAGCAAACGGCCTTTACCGTGTTTTTACCCGATCGGTCTTTGGCCCCAAAGCCTCCTCGACCGCCATGTGTCTGTGTGCCCAGGCGCCATCAAGTGTGCAGAGATTTTCAAATACAATAATTCCTCTCCTCAGATGCCGGGCACATTAAATATTTACTGGCAGCAGTTTGCACGTGTACGTTTGATAAATGGACATCAGGACGGGGCGGGGGCGTGCGGGAGGGGGAAGGAAGGGAGGCCTGGTGCTTTTGTCCGGGAATTTCCCTGAGGTTTATGCGGGAGGACAGGAGGGCCAGGGGTGGTCCCAGCCTGTTTACCTGCCTGATCCCTCTCTGGGAGCCGAACCGCTTCCTCCCCCAGAGCTCTGCCTGACCGGCTTAGCAGACATTAGAATGGACGTGCAGGGGGCGGGGGGATGTGGGCTCAGAGGGAGTCGCTGTGTGTCATTTGGGCGTCTTGCACTGAGGATACATCCCAGGCCCAGCCTTGTTCAATGCAGAACTCCGCCGTGCGGCGGGTTCGGTTGGGAGACGACGCCAACCCCATGTGGAGCTTTGGCTGACACACGTGAGCAGCCCTCGCCTTCGAAGTCTGCCACGTGTGTACAGGGCTGGACACCCCGTGGGCCAGGGGAGGAGGGGTGTGCCGGGCCGTCAGAGAGGAGCCAAGTGTTGTCCGTCAGAATCTTCAGCCTGCTCGTTCCCCCTGTGCCCAGCGTGGTGGGGGGCCCGGAGGAGAAGGCCGCTGGTGCCCTGGGCTGGCGTGCAGGCCGGTCGGGAGCTGGCACGAGGCGTGTGCGCGTGCTTATGTGTGTCTGCCTGCGCTTCCCTCTCCTACAGGGACGCACCGAGCCTGTGAGCATCAGTCTGCCCCCTCCCCCTTGGCAGACCCCCATTCTGAAACTGCCCTGTGTGCCTTTCTCCCTAGCACCTTCGGGGAGCTGAAGACCGTCCGCTTGCCCAAGAAGATGACCGGGACGGGAGCGCACCGGGGGTTCGGCTTCGTGGACTTCCTCACCAAGCAGGATGCCAAGGTGAGGGGCCCCGCCCACCGGCCTCTCCTTTCTGGGCCTTTTGTAGGAGGAGCAGCAGAGTTCTGTGGTTTCTCTCTTTTTTGCTCCTCCCCCCCCCCCCCCCCCCACACACACCACACACACACACACACACACACACACACACACACACCCCTGCTAATTTGCATGGTGTCCTGGGAAGAAAAGGCCCGGGTTTTGTGTTTGGAGAAAGGCGCAGTTCTGTGTCCCCTTCCTCCCCCACGTCTCTATGCAGGGACCTGGGGTACGAAGTGGGCCTGTGAGTGGCTTCCCAGGCCTCCCAGGTCAGACAGAAAGCGCCTGGTCGCGCGCCCCCGTGGGCAGCACAGAGATGCTGTGCAGAACACAGCGGGCCTCAGGGGCAGCTCTTGGCAAGGAGAGTCCAAGGCACCCGAGTGGGACCTGGGGGACCCGTCTCCCTTCCCCCTTCCCCCTTCCTCCTGGTGGCTGGGGCTTCGGCTTGGAGCTGGTTGCAGTCCAGCCTCCCTCCAGGCTCCCTGGAGACATGGAACGCCCTCCGCTCTTAGCAGGGCATCCTCTGGATGGGCGTGGTGCAGCCTCGGGCTTCGTTCTTGTGGTGGGAACTGGGCCTGGGGTTCCAGCTTTGTCAGCGGTCACTGCCCTGGCCAGACCAGGTCAGAATCCCTGGGGAGGTGGCAGTGGCGCTGTCATCTGTCCTGTCCCGGAGCCTGTGCCCCGGGAGGCATCTCTCCTCTCCCGGCCGATTAAGCCTCGCACAGGTCTCACTAATGGCAGGGAACCCCTCCACCTCCAAGAATAGCCGGGTGTTTGCTGGGTTGCGCCCCGTGGCCTTTAGCAAGTTGGCGTTGCCCGTGGCCTGGTGGGTGGAGCGAAGGTGACGTCTCGGACACAGCTGCGGCTTTGTGGGCCCTGGGAACACGCACAGGCAGAGAGGGCGCCGCGGGACCTCAGGGAGCCTTGCCAGCACCTTTGTCTCCGTGTCTTGAGCTCAAGTGCCTGTTTTGTCGACACGTGGCCACGTTTATCCAGACATCTGCTCCTCTTTCTTCTCTGCTGGCAGCCTTTCCCTCGCCTCCCGCAGTGGCCACGGGGACAGCAGCACTTCCGCGTGCACCAGCCCGGCCTCGGCTCAGGAGCCGGGGACAGCCGTCCAGAGCACCGGCAGCTCAGCTTTCTGAGCCCCGCGCCTCAGTTTCCTCACCTGTCAAAGAGCAGAGATTACAGGTGCCTCCTCACAGGGTGAAGGCAGACGGGCCCTCAAAGCCTGGCACCGGACCTGGCACACAGGCGCGCTGTTCCCTGCTCGTTTCCACCAGCCAGGTCCTTTCAAAGCTGGCCGGCCCTTCATGCGTGGGCCAGTGCCAGGGCCCAGCTAGAGCGCAGACCTTGAAGCCAGGCTGCCCGAGTTCAGATCTAGTGCTGCCGCTCACCTGCCCGGGAGCTGGGGCGGGCGGCTTATTTTCCGTGTGCCTCGCTTCCCCTTCTGAAGTGGTGGTAGGGTTTTCCTCCTCGAGGTGTCGTGAGGTTTGGGTGAGGTGACGTTCTTAGGACAGGGCCCGCCCCAGCAGCTCTGCCTGTTAGCTGTGAGGAAGAGGGGGACGGTGCGGACGGTGATGACCTGAAAAGGGCGGAAAGGAGCCATCCTCCGCGCTTGGCCTCTCCGGGATGGTGTGGCTCACAGGCCTAGCAGATTAGACCCGGCACAGGCTCCCCGTCTTGAAATTTCATGGGTCCACGGCCAGGTCGTGGTCATCATCAGAACAGAAAGCGGGGGGCGGGCTGGGGGAAGGCTCTCAGGTGGGCAGGGCAGGGTGCATGTCCAGGTGGCCAGGCTGCGGATGTGATTTCCAAGGCCTGTCCCAGCATCTGGTGATGTGTGGACATGGCTCCTCCCTCCGTCCTTCCCTGCTTCCCACTCTGGGCTCCAGGAGGAAGGGCACCCAGGGGAGTGAGGACTCACCCCACAGCCCCTCGCCTCCAACAGCTGGCAGCCTGGCTGGGAGGCTGTTTCAGGCCCGGCCAGCCCGGCAGAGCCTCTTCCTGTCATTACGTGCGGGCACCCATTGTGCGGGCACCCATTGTGCCGCCGCCAAGCAAGCGGCCTTCCGCGAAGCCCGGCCCACGGAGCGCGTCTCTCCTGCAAAGCTCCCTTTGCTCTTTTTGCTTCCGGGGAAGCCGCCTGGCTCTCCCGCCTGGCTCTCCCGCCTGCCTGAAGGACCTGATTGTCTTCCGAGTGGGACATGTAGCGCTCTCCACTGACCCAGAGGCGCGCACTGCCTCCTGGTGAATGGAGTGGTGAATATGGTAAATGTCTAGTTACCTCGAGAGTGGGCGTGAGTTACAAGAGGGTGAGCAATGCTGCGAGGAGGAGACGTTGAGCAGAAGCCCGAGGAGCTTTCTTACCTTCGGGGGGAATGCTGGGACGCGCGGGGCTGGCGGAGGCGGTTCTGTGAGCCCTGGGCCCCGGGTCCTTGGGCGGCCTTCCTTTTGTGGAAGCACTCCAGGAAAGCGACCTTTAGAAACCTCCCCGGGGCTCGATTGCCCCCCCTCCCCCACTTGCCTCCCGCCCCCAGGGCTTCACCCCCATTTCCCATCACGGGAAGATAGGCGATCGGTCACTCTTGGCTTCAGCACCTACTTGAACTTGGAGCTGTGAGCCTCCTGTGGGGGCCCCACGCAGTCCTCAGATGGGAGGGAGGGAGGGAGGGAGGGAGGGAGGAGGGGAAGAAAGGATGAGAGGGATGGATGAGCAGATGTTCCGGGGAGACGTAGGGAGGGAGTAAGCCTGATTGTGGAACCTGAGTCTGTAAAGCAGTGGTTTCTGGGCAGGGCCGGGCCCGGCCTGAACCCATGTGTGGGCTCCCGGCACAGTGCTCTCTCCCTGGCACCTGTCAGTCCCCTGGCCCCAGCGCCTCTGCTGGGCCCCAGGCAGGTGTCATCTGCATGCTCCCTGCCCTCAGGGGTTCTGAGTCTTCCCACCCTTCTCCATGACCCCGCGTTCCGCCCACACATCGCGGGGAACTCTGCTATCTGGGAAGCCCCTCGGGTCCAGCACACACCTGGAACCTGGGAGAGGATTCTAGCACAGGCCCCAGGAAGGCTGTGGTGGCCCAGCTCAGAGTAACCAGGCAACTGATTACAACAGCCAGAGGCTCCCGTGGCGGCTGCATGGCTTTGTATCCGGCATGGACACCACACACGCAGTGTCTCTGCACCAAGCCCTGTGAACCCGCCCTGGGCACAGGCTCAGCCCTGATGTCCCACGAGTACGTGTCATCCCCCAGGATGCCGATCCAGCATTTTTAAGAGAACCTTCCCCCACATGGTGGAGAGAAGCAGGGGTGGGCAAAGGTAGACGAGGACAGACAGGAAGTCAAGGACTCGAACGCGTCCCCATGCAGTGACCTTCCCGGGGGCCCTGGTCTGCACGTTCGGGTGTGGCTGTCTGCAGTGTCTAAGGCGCTAGCCCCGTGGTCACTGGGTGTGGATGATGATTCTGGAAGGGCAGCATCTTGGCTTTGGTAAAAGCTGTCAACTCCTAGAAGCCTGATCTGCATGTGTAACTTTTAACCCTCTAGGGAGTCTAGGAGATGGGAGGTGGGGAGCCATATGACAGATGGGAAAACTGAGGTTCGAAGGAGTGAAGTCACTTGCCCAGGGTCCTACAGCCAGAGCCGGGCAGGGCTGGGACACCATCTCCCACCATCTTACTCCAGAGCCCATGAATGCAGGCCTCCTCCCTCCCTTCATCCAGTTATCCACTGAACTTGAGGGCCAGCCCCTCCTCGTTCCAGCACCCCCATCACCTCTCACCCAGCCCTACCCGTTTCCCAAAGAAAAAGACTTGCCGATCAGCAACAGTTTGGGAGAAAACCCAGAGTTGTCCCTTAAAACATCTCTTGGGATCAGGCCCAGAGTGGCAGCTCATCCCGGCCCCCAGGGGAGGAGTGGGCATCCCTGCAGCAGGATCCTACCTGGGCAGGTGACCTGGGGTTCCCAGGCCGGTGTGCCCATTCCCATTGGCCGAGAAGCCACCAATAGCCACTGGGATTCCGTTTAGAAGCCACCGCCTCCTTTCTTCACACAGACCAGTCTGGTCATGGAGGGAAGAGGGAAGGGCAACAGGGAAGGGAAGGAACGCAGAGAGCAGGCTTGCAGCCGGACACCAGAAGATTCCCTCTTCCCATGCACGCGCCTTTAATTCTTCCTCCCCAGCCCACCACGCTGTGTTCTGCAGTTGCAGCTGTTTTTATTTGCCGCCGCCGCTGTTGCTTTAAAAGGTCTATTTTCACATGGAATGTTATCCAATTAGCAGAGCAATGTGTTGGCTTAAATAAACACTTGGGGGGAGCCGGCAGTAGGGAGACGTGATGGCGGTCGGCATTGGCAGCCAGAGCTATTCTCGCCGTGGTAAACAACCGCAGCTTTAATTGCAGGTCGCACAGCGAATGTCGCCTTCCTCGTGTCTCACTTTTGCATGCTGCTGGGGGAGGGGCAGAGGGCGGGTGTGGACACAGGGCTGGGCCCACCCCGGTGCGGGTGATGCTGGGCACCCTCGAGGGGCCCCCTTTAGGCTCCCTGCCCGTGGCCTTCACCTTGTAGAGTCCACCGACCAGGCGTGCGTTGGGATGAGCAAGACAGACATGGCTGCTTAAGCAGTGCTGGGCCGCGTAAAGGCAGTGAACGGTGATTGCCACCAGATGGTCAGTGGCGAACGTGCAGCACACACGTTTGCTTGAGTGCAAGGAGGGAATAGAGCGCGGTCTCCATGGGGCTGAGGGGAGGCAGCCAGGGTCTGGCGGGGACACGGCTGGTGGAAATGAGGGACCCGTGGGGCGTGTCATCCCTGGGCAGCCACGCAGTGGTTAGCAGCGTGGCCTATGGAGTCAGCTGCAGCTGCCTGACCATGGACAGGGGACTCCATGTCCCCAAGCCCAGGTCCCTCATTGCACAACAGGAAATTGTCACGCTGCCCCTAGTGGCAATCGAGAAGATAGAAGCAGAGCTGCGCCTGAAGGGCCTCACTCAGGCCACGCACCAGCACCAGGGAAGTGGAGGCAGCGGGTGCTGGGGCCCCGGGGCTGGAGGCATGGGGGCTGAAGCCCGGGTATCGGTAGTTCCTTGTTCCCAAAATGATAACTGGAAGGAAGCAAAGGCAGGACGTGGGGTTTGTCCCACTTCTCCGATCAGGGGGTGTGTGTGTGCCTCACCCAGGTTTTGTGTAGGCGTTGGAGCCTCAGGTTAAACAGAAAATGTGCTGGGATCTGAGCCTTGAATTTCAGGGCAGAGGCTCGGGCTCAGCCAACACCTCTGTGGGCTGAGAACCCGGATCAGGACAGGCCACCCTCCTCAGACGAGCAGGTGGCCGTCCTTCCTCAGCGGGAGCAGCGCAGGGCACACCGCAGTGCAGAGGCCCATGAGGCCAGGGTGGAGAGACAGGGCTCCACAGCCTGAGAGGACTGGGGTTCGATGTCCTCCTACAAGTGCCTCGGAAAGGCAGCGAGCCCACCTGTGCCCCTCTGTGGAGCCCACGGCCATTGCCCGGCCACGCGCCTCATGCCTTGTCGCTTCTGACCTTGGCTACGTGGGACTGGTCTCTTTTATCTCTCCCAGAGGCCAGAGGTGGTGTCCCCTTCACATCCGCTGTTTTGGTCTTTGGCTCAGAGCAGGTCTTCAGGATGTTGAGTTGGATTGGATTGAGCTGAGTGGATGGATGGATAACTGAATGGAAGAGACCGCTGTTTATCTGAAGATTTTAGGCACGACAGCCTGGAAATGGGGCCCTGGGTGTTCCTCTTAGAAGCTCGCCCTTAGCCCACGGTATCATACCTTGCAGTGGAACAGGGTGCCAAGTGGGGGTGCACCGTCAGTCACCCAGTATTGTGCAAAGTGCCCCACAGATTCCAGGACCCGCCTCTTCCCAGCTCCAGCCCAGTGGGGCCAGGAACAGCTGCAGGATGGCCCGGGCTTGTGTGCAGGACTCCGGGAGTGCGGGCGGGAGGAGGAGGACTGACCCTGAGAGCACGACCCAGCATCCCGAGGCAGCAGGCTCCTCCCAGCAGTCACAGGCCCCGGTCCTTGGCCTGCTGGGCAGGGAAGGAGCCCAGCAGCTCCAGCCCGGCCCGGCGCTCTGCTCCCTGGGCTCCTGGGCGCACGTGGTCATTGGCCGGCTTAGGTCACGTTTCCACCAGGCGATGAGGGCACAGATGGCTTGGGACAGGTTGGCAGTGTACGTGTTCAGGTGGATTTGGCATCTGCAAGACACAGAGCAGGAGGGGCCAAGAGGGCGCCCTGGACTTGCAAAGACAGAAGGCCCGTCCTCGGCTCTGCCCAGAGCCACGGTCCTGGGACGCGAGTCCTGCCAAGGGCATCCAATGGGCCTTTGTTGCCGGGGAGGAGGTCTGTCTCCAGGGAGAGCTGTGGAACGGTCGGGCCGCGCCATGCTGGCAGCCGTCCAGGGCCCTCCCTGTTCTGGAGAGACGGCTGCCAGGCTGGGCACAGCCGAGCCCACGCCGTCATCCCCCTCCGCCCTGGTAGGTCTCCTCCCGGGGAACGCGGGAAAGGCAGCTGAGGCGAGGGCTCGGGTGTGTCCTTAGTTGGTGGCTCAGGTCGGAGGCGATCAGAGAGGTGTGATTCCGGGACCACCGAGCCAGAGAACCGGATGGGCAGCTCGACGCCAGCTGGACGCGCAGAGCAGTCCCTGCCGGCCTCACCCTCTGAGCGGGGCCGGGCCCGAGACCTGCTCTCCGAGGTGGGAGGCCATCTGCCCTGGGCCGAGGCAGAGCCTTCAGGCCGCCATCTGGGCCAGGAAACAGAACCTGCCCCCAGATGGTCCAGAGGAAGAGCACTGAGAAGCCGGGAGACGAGTGCTTGGAGCGGGAAGGGGAAGGAAGCAGGAGGCTGACCTGCACAGGCAGGGCCAGTGCCTCAGTTTCCCTTTTGCTGAAAGGGGGAATCGTGTCAGTCCTCGTGCATGGAGAGACCATGTGCTTAGGGCTCTGGAGCCAGGAAATCCATGGCGCACAACCAGCGAAGGCCCTTGGGCTGCAGGGAGGAAACCAGGCAGCGGAAGCAGGATTTGGAGACACACCAAGGGCCAAGACGTCTGACTCCACTTCCTGTCGGGACACCCAGCCCTACGCTCCCCTCTGGGCCTCCGAGGTGCTGTGCCGGAGCCGAGGTCAGACCTCTGTCTCCGGGGAGAAGGTGGCGTGGGCCTCAGCGCATCAGGTGTGGCCCAGAGGCTGAGAGGAAGGTGCTGCCGATCTCAGGCTGGAGGCTGGGGCTGCACTTTCCCTCCCCTGTGCCCAGGACCTCCCAGGTACCGCAGTGCCTCCCTGCACCTGCCCACACCTGTGTCTCCTCACCACGCACACACACACACACACACACACACACACACACACACACACACACCCCTCCTCGAATGCCTCAAATAGAACAAACTCTCACTAGGCTCTTGATGAAACGCAGTGACTTTGATTACCTGAGTCACTGTCCTCGCCGCCTGTGACACTAAGGCCACTGCATTCCCGCCACCAGGCAGTGGGCATTGAGGACTGCAGCCTGATTTCGTGTTAACCTGACTACTGCTAGGAGAGGTAGCTCGGCTGTTCCTGGAGACCGACACACTGTGCTCAGACCTCACATACAAAAGGGCTTTTGTGTTTGCCTGCCATTGTTCCTGCTCTGTAGGTGGTGATGGGAAGTGGAGGGCGTGCAGCACAATAACAATAACAGCCAGTGTTCAGGGGGCTTCCATTGTGCCAGGCAGCCTTGCAGGTGTTAGTTCATTGAATCCTCCCATCCATTCTTTGCTGCCTCCTCTCTTGTACACATAAGGAAACTGAGGCTCAGAGAGGTTAAGCAGCTTACCCAAGACCACACAGTTTCTAAGTGGTAGAGCCGGGATTTGAACCAAAGTGGCTCAAGTCCTGAGCCCCCAATCTTACCTGCTGTGAAAAGCCCTAACAAAGAAACAGAGGTGAAAATTGGAGAGGGGTTCTGTCATATGGAGGCCACGAGGGAATTTTCAGCAAGTCCTACAGCGAATGAGACCTCTCCAGGGTCTGTATGACACGGGGATGGAGACTGGGTTTCCAAGGGCGAGAGGGGATCAGACATCTGACGGCTGGGGTCAGAGAGGTCGCGTCTGGGCATTCGCTGGGCCCTCCCAGGCTCTGTTATTTTATTCTTCCAAGTTCCAACTCAGCTTCCACCAGATACAGCTCGGCCGCCCGCCCGACTGCAAACCTGGGACTGCAGCTCCTCAGGGACCCTGGCACCAGGATGGAGTACCCGCCGCGCCAGGCTCCCGACCAATCTCCCCCGTCTCCAACCCCAGCTCCCATCAGGCTGTTTCCCCGCCTCGCCAGCTGAGAGCGCATGTGTTGTAAAGCTCTGAATGGGCCATTTCGGCTCGGAGTCCAGATGCACGTTTATATCCTCGTGGAAAAGAACGCAGAGGCTCTGCTGGCAGTCACAAAG
Organism: Ia io; assembly: GCA_025583905.1. Lineage (NCBI taxonomy): Eukaryota > Metazoa > Chordata > Mammalia > Chiroptera > Vespertilionidae > Ia > Ia io. The sequence continues at coordinate 21,093,627 of JAJQQW010000023.1, read as the reverse complement.
AGTTTTTTAAATTAAAGTTAAAAAAAAAAGGAGAGAGAGAAAGTTTCCTGCACCTGGCTCTTCTCGGAAAAGCATGGCGGAGAACAAAGCATTCCTTCAATCGGCCACACGTCTGGTTTGAGAAAGACGCGGGTCCCACCCACCCACCTTCCACTCGAGCTTTGCGCACGTTGTTGCTGAATAGCCGTGTGTGCCACCATAGCCTGTTTGCGGACGAGGACACAGGCTCAGAGGGGCAGCTGGCTTACCCAGGTCCCTGTGCCATTGTCGTAGGGGCTGTAACAAAGCACCACAGACTGGATGGCGTAAAGCAGCAGAAATGGTCTGCTCTCTCAGTTCCAGAGGCGGAGGCTCACAATCAAGGTGTCCAAGGGTTGGCTCCCCCCTGGAGGCTCTGAGCGAGAGACTGTCCCATGCTCGTTGCTCGCCTCGCAGCAGCCAGCTCCTCAGCATGTAGACTCGTCATTCCAGCCTCTATCCTTACAAGGCCTCTCTTAGGACACCAGTCATTGGATTAGGGGCCCACCCCATTCCAGTATGTCCTCCTCTTAATTGAACAAACTGCACCTGCAAAGACCCTCTTTCCAAACAGGCTCACAGCCTGAGGGGTTAGGGTTCCCACGGATCTTCCTTTGGGAGACACAGGCCCACCCCTCACAACCATGCTGCTGTCCAGGGCCAGCGTTGGGTTGGTTCTGGTCCAGGACCCTCCTGGTTATACACTGCCTCGGCGAAGCATCTAAGAAGCAAGAAGGACACACCCCACCACTCTCCTTCTGTGGCAGAGGCTGCTGCCTGCCACCCAGCGACTCCCCGCGGCCACTGTTGGTCTCCAGTGCTGACGAGCCCGGGAGGCAGCCTCTTCCAGCTCAGCGCCTGCCTGGCCTCTGCAGAGAGAGTGCACCGGCCGCACGTCTGCACAAGCAACGCAGCGGCGAGAACAGCACCTAATGAGCGCCGACTGTTTGCACCCACACTTTCTGGGCCTGTTAAATTTTTTTCATTTTCCCCAGAACCCTTACTCTGGAGTACCATTAACATCCCCATTTTATAGATGAGGAAACGGAGACCAGGGAGAGTCATTCAATTTGTCAAGGTCTTGAAGCGAGGGTGTGCGGGGCCCAGGCAGGGTGGCTCCAGACTCCGGGCTCCTGACCACGAAACACAGTGGCCTCTGTACCTCGGGATGTTTCAGGGAGAGCCCCTGCCCATGCCATTTAGCTTGAGGCGCAGCGATATTTGACAGAAACCCGCCGGTTCTGTGATTCCTTTGGTATGATGTCCAGAATAGGCAAATCAGGGACAGGAAGTAGATTGCTGCTCCTGGGAGTTTGGGGGGTGGGGGTGATGCTGGTGAGCACGGGGTTTCCGTGGGGGTGATGATGAAAAGGCTCTAAAGTTGGTTGTGGGGCTTGATAGTCCTGCAGCTCTGTGACTAGTAGAGACCAGTAAATGCTGCACTTCAGACTTGAATGGCATGTGACCTATATCTCAAAGCTGCTACAAAACAAAAGCCAAAAAGCGGGAAGTGGGCAGAGTGTGGGGTCCGAAGAGCGAAGACGGCGAGAGGGCAGAGCGCGGGCCGGACCCAGGCCGCTGATGGCTGGGAAGGAGGGGGCAGTGAGGAGGCGGAGGCAGCACAGAGGGATGGCCGGAATCGCCAGGGCCGGGGAGGGACAGCCCCACGTGGAAATGAGGGGCCTGCCTGGTCGCCATCGAGTGCAGGCAGCACTCGGCTTTCGCCCTGGCAGCCGGGTAGAGGCCACATGCCGTGCCCGGCCAGGCCCGGCGGCAGCATTGACTGCACGGGCCCTCGCAGCTCTCTCCCTGGGAGCGTCACCCGCTAACGAAGTAGACATGCCAACGGCTGGCTCGCCTCGCCCGGGAGCAGGTGTCATTGGGGCCAGAGCTGACCTTCGGGTCTGCAGTGCGGGCGGGACGGAAGGCAGTGCTCAGGTGAGGGCTTCGCTGATGCGCTGTGTTTTATTTCTCGTCCTGTCCCCAGAGAGCCTTCAATGCCCTGTGTCACAGCACCCACTTGTACGGCCGGAGGCTGGTGCTGGAGTGGGCGGACTCCGAGGTGACCCTGCAGGCCCTGCGGCGGAAGACGGCCGAGCACTTCCACGGTGAGCGGCGGGGCTGGGGCTGCGGGACAGCTGCCTGGACCCATGGGCCTGGGGCCGGGCGCCGGGAGGCAGCCCGTGTGGACGGCATCGGTGACCGCCATGCCCTTCTGGCTCTGTCAGGTCACTGGGAGATGTGGCGGGAGGTCGGGGAGAGCAGTGGGGTCAGGGTGTGTACCCTCCCTTCCTGCCGAGCTTCGTGGCCTGGCTCCCAGCAAAGGCTCCCCTCCAGGGCCTCTCCACCAGCGCTCTCCAGGCTCCACTGGCGGCCCGGGGGGCTCTCACGCCATACGGTGACAGCACTGCATTCCACCTCTTACCCACGTGGTGCCACATGGCCTCCGATTATTCAGTCCCTCCCCAGAGAGGCTTAGTGGGCACCTGCCCTGTCCTCGGGTTGTGGTGCAGCAGTGACCTTGGGGCTTTGGGTCCATGCGGAGGAGGCTGGGGTGCAGCCGTGACCTCGGGGCTGTGGGCTCCAATGGGAGGAGGCTGGGGTGCAGCAGTGACCTCGGAGCTGTGGGCTCCGATAGGAGGAGGCTGGGGTGCAGCAGTGACCTCAGGGCTGTGGGCTCCGATGGGAGAGGCTGGGGTGCAGCAGTGACCTCGGGGCTGTGGGCTCCGATGGGAGAGGCTGGGGTGCAGCAGTGACCTCGGGGCTGTGGGCTCCGATGGGAGGAGGCTGGGGTGCAGCAGTGACCTCGGGGCTGTGGGCTCCGATGGGAGGAGGCTGGGGTGCAGCAGTGACCTCCAGACTAGGCCTGGGTAGGAGAGGCTGGGCACGTTGTTTGAGCGAGAGGTCCAGAAAGGCCTCCCCACAGAGGGGACGTTTGTACCCATGAAAGGGCTGCCTGAGCGGAGGGACCCAAGGTGGTGTGAGCCTGACACACGAGGTTGGGGGGTGGCAGGGAAGGCCGGGGTCTGGCTTGTGAAGGGGCTGGGTGGTCTGCCTGCAGCTCCCCCCACGGTGCTCCGACGTGGCTGCTGCCTTTGTCCCCAGTGAGTTCCAGCACAGACAGTGGTGGCCCAGCTCATAGTGCTTTCCTGGACGAGCCATTACTCCTGCCCCTGCGCTGCTCCCCTCAGCTGTCCCGTCCCCATCCCCATCCCCGTCCTCATCAGCAGCTGGGCCCGCTGTGTCACCTGGGGACGTGATGGTTTCCTGTCCCAGCAGTGACACATGGCCTCCCAGATCAGACAGCTTAGGGGCAGTTGGGGGAGGTTGCTCTGTGGAGCCGTGAGCTTTCCAGGTGGCCCACTGGTCCTGTTGGGGCAGCAGGCAGACCGGAGCAGGTCACAGCGACGCAGCACTGTGTCCCCCGCACAAAACCACTCTGCTGACCCAGCACCTTTGTAGCCTATTCCCTCCCACTACACCTCCCCGAGTTCACTGTGCCCCAGCCTGGTAGGACTCGGGGTCTTTGCATATGCTGTTCCCTCTACGGAGAATGCCTTGCCCCTCAGGTGTTTTGTTTGTAACCTGGCAAGTGCCTATGCAGCCTTTAAGGCCCACTCAAATGGCACTTCCTCCAGAAAGCCGCCCCTCCCCCTGCCCCTCCCAGGTATCAGGGATTGCTCCGTCTTCTGCTCTCCCACCTCTGTCCCCGGAGTGGGACTGTCATGTTCATCTCATCACCGATCATTTCCTCTCTGGGCCCCGGGCCTGGCATGGTGTCAGGCACAGGCTGGGCCGTCTGTCCGAAGTGAACAAGAAACCAGAGAAATCGGGGTTCCGCACACAGTCACTGGCTCACAACGCATAAGCCCCCACGTCCCGCCCCGCAGAGAGAGCCATCCTATCGACAGCATTGACAGGCCCAATGCACCTCACAAATGTTTGTGTAAGGGCTCTGCCGGCCCCACGCCCCCCCTGCAGGCTCAGCACTTCCCCGTGGCCGAGAGAAGCCCCTTCAATAAATCAAGCTCGACTGCCTCCCCGCTCGGAAGGCTTCAGTGGGATTGGCTGTCTCCACGGCCCCCTCACGCGCCGCTGAGACCCGGCAGGGCAGATACAGTGATACAGGAACAAAGGCCAGCGTGTGTGTGCTCTGCCCATAATCCCCCGCAGCCCTGGGAGGCGACACGGTCAGCCCCGTTTCACGGGCGTTGGAGTAACTGGTGACAGTGTCGTTTGTGGGCGACTTGCTCTGTGCCAGGCCACCCTCAGCATGGGGCGCGCTCTGTCTCATCTAGCAGATAGCTGTGGGCACTGCTGCCTCCATTCTGTGGCCGGAGGCACAGGCTCAGCGATGTGCCCGCGGTCACTCAGGTGGAAAGTGGTGGAGCTGAGATTTGAGGTCCAGACTTATGAGAGCTCCTGTCCTCTCCCCCTCAGTCCCCTCCCCCTGCACACCCTGCCTTGTACCAGCCAACGCCATGTCAAAGGTCTTGGGCCTTCATTAGATCGGGGGTATGTGTCTCCTGCATGGCTTCCTTCCTCCAGCGTCACCAAGGCCTCTCCCTAGAACCTGCAGGCTCCTTCCAGAAGTGGAGAGAATAAATAAGTGATAAATGACAACAAAGTGTCGTGGGGCCCTCAGAGTGGACATGTCCTTTAGAAGCCCTGCAGGGCACGTGCAGGCGGAGACGGGCTCGGAATGGGGCCAGCCCCGAGGTCAGTGCTGAGTGTCGGAGCCATTGCCCTCCGGGTGCTGGAAGGGCCGCCGGCTCTGAGCTGGCCAGTTGTGCCAAAGGCAAGCACTAGCAGCTCTGAGCCCCTGCCCACAGCGAGGGAGGACCGCGTCCCCACGGGAATCCCCCGGTGGTGGGTGGTGGCAGGAAGAGCCCTGATGCAGAAGCTGCTGGGCGGGGGGGCGGTGAGGGGAGGGTGGAGGTGAGAGTAGTGAGGCGCTGCACCCCAGGCCGCCCCCTCCAGCTCCCCTTTCGCCGTAGGAGGTGGACGCCCTTAATCTTCCCATTTGACAGATGAAGGGACAGAGAGCAGAAACTGGCCAGGGTCATCACTGCGAGCAGTGGTGGCCACACCTGGCTGTGGTGCCCCCCACGCAGGTGACAGTTCCAAGCCGGATGCTGCGGGCAGGGGGTCCAGGTGCTCTGGAAACAGCCCCCCTCACCACCCACCCCTCTGTCTGTTTGATCTCTTCAGGCAACAGGAGGTGCCCGCAGCGGCCTCAAATGTTCAAAACGGGGCTGCTGGCCTCCTGCCCTCCTGGCTGGACCCTTCCCCCGGCTCTGCCCTCCCCTGTGGCGAAAAGTGCCCGGCTCATTTGTGTTGAAATCCACATTGTTCAGAGCTTCCCAGGCCCTGGCAGACTCGGGGCAGTGGGAGCCGTGCCCAGTCCCACCCCGGCCCGAGCTGTGCCAGGAAGGCACTCAGGTCTCGGGCGGGGGGCCCTGAGCCCCATTTGCCCGGCTGAGCAGCTCAGCCACACAAAGGACTCCCTCTGGAATGTGGGCCTTGGAATGAAAGGCAGGCATCTTAGCCATTCGGGAGGGCCAGCAGGAAGCTAGCTGGTGACACCGCAGCCGCCTAGCTGCCCTCTGGGTCAGTGGGAGGGGCCAGGTGGACAGAGGGGAGCGCTGGTCCCCGCCACAGCCCTCATTGTGGCCGCAGTCAGCGCCGTTACCCCAAGTTCACCCCTGTGCCTGGGGCTCAGCTTCCCCAGCAGACCAGCCACTAGCTGGTGACCTGGGGCCCGGCTCCCGTGAGCAGCCTTTCTCCTCCCTGAGGTCCGTGATGAGCCTAGTCACCGGGGGCAGACAGCTCAGTGTGCATCAGGCCAGATAACACATTATTATTGTTATCATCATTATTTTTGCTGTGATAACCTTCATCTGTTAAGCCTTATTCCGTGTGAGATACTACCTACAGCTTTTCATGGGTCTTAATTCTGCAGAATCCTAGGAGATAAGTGCGGTCATTACCCTCTGTTTCAAAGATAAGGAAACTGAGGCACAGAGAGGGCAGATAACTCGCCCAAGGGCACCCAGCTGCTAGCGGCCAGCCGAGGCAGAAGTCAGACCTGGGCTCTTAGCCATCCTGCTGGACCGTGTTTTCATATCCGTGGGTGTGCAGCTGTCCCTTACGTCACTCGGCCTCAGCTCTGTCGCCTGTGCAGTGGGACCAGGTGCGTCCTCATTAGGGGAATCGTGGGCTGTGAAGGAGACGGGCCCGTGAAGCTCCCGGTGCACAGCCACGTGCCACAGACACTATGCGTCCTGCCTCCTCCTCTGGGCTCAGAACAGTCCCCTTGTTCTTGCACTGGTCGGTCCAGGCCGAGGAAGAATGCTGTTAGTATACGGTAGCTTAGCCCTGAGTGTGGCACGTAGTAGGTGCTGTTAGTATACGGTAGCTTAGCCCTGAGTGTGGCACGTAGTAGGCACTGTTAGTACACAGTAGCATAGCCCTGAGTGTGGCACATAGTAGGCGCTGTTAGTACACAGTAGCATAGCCCTGAGTGTGGCACGTAGTAGGCGCTGTTAGTACACGGTAGCATAGCCCTGAGTGTGGCACGTAGTAGGCGCTGTTAGTACACGGTAGCTTAGCCCTGAGTGTGGCACGTAGTAGGTGCTGTTAGTACACGGTAGCATAGCCCTGAGTGTGGCACGTAGTAGGCGCTGTTAGTACACGGTAGCATAGCCCTGAGTGGCACGTAGTAGGTGCTGTTAGTACACGGTAGCGTAGCCCTGAGTGTGGCACATAGTAGGCGCTGTTAGTACACGGTAGCATAGCCCTGAGTGTGGCATGTAGTAGGCGCTGTTAGTACACGGTAGCATAGCCCTGAGTGTGGCACGTAGTAGGTGCTATTAGTATACAGTAGTGACGAAGAGGAGTGTTCCCAACATCTTGGCTCTCAGCACAGTTGTGGGAAATAAACGTGCCGGGTCTGGTGCTCGCTGTCTTGCTGGTGCTCTGGGGTCCCCTGCTCGCTGGTGCTCTGGGCTCCCCTGCTGCCCGCAGAAAGAAGCTAGTTTGGTTTTAAGCCCCGCTGTACTCCCTCCACCCTCTAGGTGGATGCCTTCATTCTGTCCGTTGTCCCTGGACAAGGGCAGGGTCATACTGTCCCTTACCAGTTGATGCTTACAAAATATCCATGAAATTGAACAGCAAAGAGCAGGTCTTTGAAAGTCATTTGTAAAGCTGCCCTGACCAGCGAAGACCGGGACATCAGGCAGGTGCTTTCGGGAAAGGACCAGACTAGCAAGACGGCCGCTCTGCACGGGAGAGTCCTCCCTCTCCCGGCCCTGCCCCCGCCTCCCTGCCCAGCCCAGCATCCCAGCATCCGCCTTCTCCTTTCTTACTCGCCCCGGCAGGTGAAGGTGAAGTGCAGTTCGGAGCCTGGCGTGTGGGAGGGTGGAAAGAGCGAGCATGGAGGGAAGAAAGGAAAGCGGCCGCTGCTGTGTCCTTTTCTTCCCGAGCGTGTTACGAACCAGCAGGGTCGCAGCATTGAGGGGCTTTCAGGGCCTGGCAGGCCGCGGTACCTGCGCGCGCGCCGAGAATATAATGGCACAGAAGCAATCCGCCCGCAGAACCCTCTGTTTTCAAACGGGCACAGCCAGGGAGGCGCAGGCAAAGCAGGCTTTTATTTGGCTGGGAGCACAGCTCCGCTCCCCGCCTTGTCTTCCTCCAGCTGGGAGGACTGATGGGCTGTGGTTAGCGCGGCACCTTTCACCTCCGGAGCCGCGAGTGCAGACATGACCCGCATGGCAAGTGGCTGGCCGTGGCGCCGTGCCCGCCCGCTCGAGCCAGGCCAGGCCCAGATGGGGTGCTGTCCCGTCAGTCACTGGCCTCTAGCACACAGCCGCCCTCCCGTCAGCCCAGCCCCCAGCCCCGTGCCTTCAGGGCTCAGCCAGAGGGTCAGCTTCTACACGTCCCTGACACCCCTTTTCCTCTCCGCCCCATCACGCCCTCACCTCCTCTTCCTGCTGCTCTGTGCTCACAGGCCGATTGTCTGCTGTCACTGTTTGTGAGTAAATGAGCATAAGTAAGAACAGAGTCATCAGAATGGCCTGTTCTCGTTGAGCATGGAATACGGACGAGGAAGTGCCACTGCCAGCTCAGCTCCGCTCGCCGTCCCCCACAGGTCGGGGTCCCCGGGCTCAGAAGGGCTGGACCATGTGCTGCGGGCCCCAAGGTTAGCCAGGTGTCGCCAGCACTGGAGCCCTGTTGATCAGAAGCCAGATATGCCTAACCTCGAGCCTGGGAACACCACCTGTCTGCAAAGAGCAATCGCGTGACTTCTTATTGAAGATCAAGTCAGGCGAAAGAGAAAGGGGGGAGAGTTTTGTCGGGGACCTGCCAGTGCCGAGTGGTTTCTTTGTGGCCTTACAGCTCCCTGGAGTGGGGTGCTGCTCCCGTCTGAGGTGCACACGGAGGCCTAGAGAGGTCTGTGAGCTGCCTGAGGGCACTCCGCTCTGTGCACTCCAAAACCAGTCACCCTGTCTCAGCCCTCCCTCTCTCCCTGGCCGTTCCCAGATCCCTAACGGTCCCGCCTTGTCTGACCCGGCTCCCAGTCCAGGTCGGGCAGTGGTTGCAAACCACAGCCACAGCTGGATGCAGCCCGCAGCCTGTGTTTGTCTAAGTCGAGTTTTTTGGTGCGCAGCCATGTCCATGCGCACGTGTGTGCCTGTGGCTGCATTCTCACACTGCGAGGGCAGAGCGGAGTCGTTGTGGCCCCAAAACCTAAAATACTGTCTCACCCTTTCCTGAAAAAATCTACAGCCCCTAAGCCTCATGCAATGGCTGCTTTTATTTTAGCCAAAAGCTGCCAGCAGCTAATTCCTCCACCCTGACCTGTCTTTTCCCAGAGAGCAGACAATTCTGAAGGCCATAACCGCACCCTCGCCCCCCGCCCCCTCCCCCTTGGCATGCTCTGTTTTCCTGGGAAGGAGGCCCTGTCGCTTGCTTCTCCCTCCATTTCCATTCATTCCTTCACTCAGTTCTTCCCTGTCACCGATTATCAAGCCCTCCACGCATGGGGAACAGAACAGCGAACATGGGGCTGTTTGAGGGGGAGAGACAGATGATAAAAGGGAAAAAGTTAATAACACAGTTCTGACCATAGCAAGCTGTGGGAGGAAATCAGAAAGGCTAACATACTGTGCCCTCAGTGCGGAATGGCAGGGGACGTCCAGTAAGGTGGTTGGAAAAAGCCTGCCTGAGGGGTCAGTGTTCTCACGTGATGCGCAGGAGCCAGCCAGCCAAAGATCTGGGGGAAGATGGTCTAGGCGGCGGTCCCGCAGGTGCAAAGGCCCTGGGGCAGGAGCGTGTTCCTAGCAGGCCCTTGTGGCCAGAGCGGGGAGCGGGTGTAACAAGCAGGGCTCCCTGTGGGGCCTTGTGGGTGTGGTGGAGAGCCTGGCTTTTACTCAGGATACAGGGGGAAGTCCCTCGAAGATGAAGGAGGGGAGTGTGTGCTTGACTTACTGCCGGCCCGCATCCTCACTGCTGCGTGGGGCATGCATTGTGAGGGGACGAGCGTGCAGGAAGGGCCACTAGTCATCCCAGCAAGCAAGGGGGTGGCCTGGGCAGAGACGCGGGTGGGAGGAAACAGGTGGTTTGAGCACTGTGGTGGAGGTAGAGCCAGCAGACTTGCTCCTGGAAGTCTGGAGGGAAACTGAGGCCAGGGCAGAGCCCTTTGCTCTGAACCGCTCAGAGGATGGTGGTGCCGTGGGAGGCTGGGAAACTGGGAAGCGGCGGTGATGGAGGCAAGACCCGGACACTGGGTTTGAGATACCTATTAGGGCTCCCCGTGAGATGTCAAGCAGATAGATCTACGAGTTCGGAGCTCAGGGGCGAAGTCTGGGCTGGGATATAAATTTGGAAGCCATCAGCACACAGATGATATTTAAAGCCTGCATCAGTTCACCCACATCCCCCCCCCCCCATAACTTAATCACTCATAAGATGGCACATTTTCAAAAGATCGGGGGCCAGGGGAGCCTGTTAACCCCACGCCAGCCCCTGCAAATACGCCTCCTTGATCTTGGTTGTGAAAGCAATCACCGGGCTTTGAAAGTCACAGTCAGGAGAGTTCAAGCAAGTGGGCGGAGTCACAGGATGTGTCATTCAGAGACCCCTTTGCCATGGGTCTTCCCAGCTCCCTGGAGGCAGGCAGGTCCCGGAGCTCCCCTGGCCTCGCTTCATCCCTCCATTTGGGTGGTTCTGTTCCCTCCTCAGGCTTCTTGGTGGCAGGTGAGGGGACTGTCCCAGTCGCCACAAAGGGCCTGCCTGAGAAAGGCCACCCGGGGGTTGGGGGCCTGCGGGAGGTGTGGTATCCCTGGTGTGGAGGTGGGTGCCCTTCCCTGTCCGGAGGAGTGTGTTTTGTTCTCCCCCGCTCCCCTCTCTGCTGGCAGGTGGGCCCAGGAGAGAGGTAGAATTGGCCTGGAGACCCGCTTTTCTCCCGCCCCAGCCCCCTCAGCTGGTGGAGGCAGAATGGAGGGAAGAAAAATGAAGAAGCGGGAATTGTTTTGGTCAAGGCAGCTCCTAGGTAGCGGCTGCTAGCAAGGGTGCGAGCGTGGGGAGGGAGCCACGCTCCCAAGGCCGAGTGCTCCTCCCTGCAGAGGTGCTGGGAGGCTGAGCAGGCCGGGGCAGGTGTCCTCCGATGTCCTCCGCTGCCCCCCGCGCCCCGAGCCCCTTTGAATGGTGTTTTGGAAATATTTCCAAACGCTTGGCAATATCCTGCACACTCCTGGCCCCTTCCCCCGGGAGCGGCTGTCCGTGCGAGAAGGTACTTGCTCCCAATCCAGCTAAATTGTTATTGACTTGTGTTCTCTGCGTTCCGCAAACATTTCACTCAGCCGTCGCCAGCCAGGCCAGGATTCCCTGCTAGGGCTAACGGGGAAACCAGCTGTGCGGGCCATTTCTCCTGCTCTTCCTCATCCATCATGGAATTAAACTGACAGAAGGAGAATTTCAGAGTGACTTGGGAGGGGCAGGGGCTGGGCTCGGATTGGACGAGGCCCGGGGGCCTGGGGACCAGAGCGCTGGGAGCAGGGGCGGGAGGTGGTGGGCTTCCCTCCAGGGTTGGCTGGCAGCAGGGGGCGGCCAGGTTTGTTCTGGACCCGGGGCTGGCCCAGGCCGAGAAACCGCAGGAAGACACACAGGCGAGGAGGTTATTACTGCTCCATGATCACAGGCAAAGCCAGGGGACTCTGCAGACAGAGGAGAGAAAGTCAGGCTGCGTGGGCGAGCCCTCCTCTAAGATCGGCCACAGATCTTCATCTTGCCTACAAGGCATGGAAACCAATGGTTTTTATTAATCACCACTCTTTTGCTATCAGGTTTGGCCTGAAATTTGAGAATCTGGCTTCTCTTGAAAAAAGTATCTGACCACCTGGTCCTGCATCCCAGTGAGCAGCGGTGGCTGAGGTGCACAGCTTTTCCTTTTGCCACAGTCCGCAGCCCTCCCTATAGTCACCCACCTAGACCACCGACTGCATCACGTGTCTGCCTGGCCCTTTAGGCCTTTGCACTCACAGCTCCTGGTACAGACATCATCCCACATCGGGCCTGTGAGACACCGGTACTGTTCCCTTCCTTTCAGCCTCTACCCCAACCCAGGACCTGTGCCTGGAGAAGGGGACAGGGAGCTCATGTCCACCAAGCCACTCGAAACTGAAGGGTCCCTCCAGGCCTGCGGCAGGGAGTGCGGGTGCTTTCCAATCTGGCCTGCCTCCTTTTCTCTTTTCCTCTCACTGTCGCCTGGACACTCCCCCAGTTCTCTGCCTGCTGAGGGTTGGGCTAGGGTCACCACTAGGGGGCCGGCTGCTGAGCCCGGGGCTGTGGGGATCACTGTGGATCCAAGTTCAAGGCCCTGCTTGGGAGTGGTCACATGCCTTCCCCAAAGCCCCAGATGGCTGCCTCCATACCTGACGAATGGGACAAGAATATCACCGGCTCTGGGTGTTCTGAAGTCCACCAGCCTGCTGCCCGGAGCCTGAAGAGCTCCGACCCAGGACCCAGGACGCAGGCGCTCGCTGACACCAGCTCCTCCCGCTCAGCCCACAGCACCCACTGCGTCTGCAGGGTCCTCAGCTGACTGGGCTCTGCTACCCTCTGGGTGTCCTTACTCCCAGCGTTTGCTACTCGGCACCTCTGCGTGCTGTCTCGCCTGATTTCATCGACTCCCCGCAGTGGGCACCATGCCCTTTCTGCAGACAGGACTCTAATTCAGAGGGAAGCGGGGGCTCCGGCTCTGCCCACCCTGGGGCCCAGCATGGCTTCCACGGCCGGTGGGTCAGTAGATCCGTTGGGGTTTTCTTGGTGCTGTATCCCAAGTACCAGGCCCGGCACAGAGTAGATGCCCAGTGAATACTTGCTATGAATGCCTGCCGGCAGGAATCCTAAAGTCCCCCATGAGATCAGGAGAGCAGGCGCTGTACCCACTTGACAGAGAGGAACATTGAGGTGTGGAGTTTAGCTCCCTTCAGTCTCCAGGTCCGCTTGCTGATGCTGTGGGTAGGTCACCCCAGGAGGGGGCCCTGAAGCCTCTGCATCGGCCTAGGGTTTTACCAGCCCAGGTTTCACAGAGATGGGAAGGGACAGTAGCAACTCCTATCAATGACAGTAAGTAGGCTAACCGTTATTGAGCGCCTACTGTGTGCTAGCCCTTCTAATACTCTTAAGCACTCTCAGCGCTGGGTGCTGTGCAGTAACTGCAGACTGAGCCCAGAGAGGCGCGGCCCCTGGCGCGGGTCGCCCAGCTGGGAGCCGGGAGCAGCAGGCGTACAGCCCGCAGCCCGGCTCCAGCTGGCACGCAGGCCCTCCCCTCCCCGGCTGTTCCCGCTGCCTGCCCTCTGGTGCCGCTCAGATGCCTTCTCCCCACTTGCCTTTCCTCAACGTTCTGCCTCCGAAACAAAAACCCACGAAGCGCTTTCTCTTGTCCTCCCAACAGCTCCCCGCCCACCCCCTTGCGCCTTTCTCTCTGCCCGCCTGTGCCTTCCATGCAGGGCGCCAGCGCCAGCCAGGGACGGCAGAGAGACATGGGCTGGCATTCTGTCAAGGAATTAATTGAAAAATAAAATCATTAGATGGGAACTCCAGAAATGCAGAATGGTGGTTGGAGGGGGGAGAGAGGGGGCAGGGCTGGGGGGGGCTGTTGGGGGCCGGCTGAGCTTTTTGTCAAGTTAATTTCTCGGGTGTGGATGTTGGGCGACATTCGCGCGTTGTTTATCTTCGGGTGCAGCTGTGACACTGAAAGGAACGCAGCTTGTTGCGTGTATTTATTTTACACCTTTTCCCAGTTCTGCATTGTGTGTATTTGGTGAAAACCCACTGAGGCTTTGATGGTGGGACGTGGGATTTCTGCAGCTGTCCCGGCAAGCAGGTGCTCCGCGAGCGGCAGGGCCCGCGGGGGCTGCTGGGTGGGAAGTCGGGGCCTGATGTGTCTTCTGGGGGCCCCACCTGAGCCAGAGATGCCAGGCCCACGAGAGGATGCTGTAAGGGGGTGCCTGGCGTGAGCCCAGACCCACGCACTGGCCCTCGCAGCCCCCCCGGGAGGGGGGTCCTGTTTTCATCCCCAGTGCCCAGACCCAGGGAGTGGAGGTGACTTGCCCAAGGTCACTGAGCCATGAAGTGGGAGGCCTGGGACCTCAGCCAGCCTGCCTCCCAAACCCTTCACCGCACAGCGGTCAGTGGGTGCCCCGGGCCTCCGTTTTCCAACCGGGGGAGAGAAGGCAGTGTGGGTCAGCCTGACGGGAGAGAGACATGTGGTCTTGTGGGTCTAATGGTGACAAAGACACTATCTCAGCATCATCGGGACCCTCCCAGGTGCTGGCATTCTGCTTTCACTCCTTTAATCCTCCCAACAATCCATGAGGTGTAGTTATTAATAGTGTGCCCATTTTGCAGATGGGGAAACTGAGGCACGGAAGGGCTGAGTCCATGATAGGGCTGTGGCATCAGCACCTGAGCTCCTGAGCGGTGCTCTGAGAGGTGTTCGCAGGAAGGAGGACCCCTGGCCTGCACCAGACGGTCAGGGGGGCCTGGGGTCAGCAGAGGGTGGCCGCCGAGGAGGGCAGAGGTGGAGGGCTCGCTCTTTCCCCCTTGTAAACATGAGGGATTGAGTCTCGGACAGCGAACATGCGCTGCCTGAAGTCACACAACTTGGAAGTGCTAAAGTCACATGCGCCTCATTCTAAAGCCAGGTGTGGCGACCACATGCCCTCTCACAGGGTCCTGTGTGACCTTGGCCATGCCCCCGGTCACACATGCCTCAGGTATGGGGTGCAGTTCGGACACTGAGGCTGCCGTGTGGCCGCTGTGGGGCTCGGGGTATGCTGGTGTCTACGCCTCTGTCTTCCCCCCTGGGAAATGGGGTGCTGGTGGAACTCTGGTGAGATGCTGCTTGTAAAGTGCCCATCTGGTGTGTATTTCCTCTTCTGGCTGCGGCCCCTCCCTCTGGGCCTCGGTGTGGCCAGCCAGGTGACATCCCTGCTCGGCCGCTGGTTTATTTTATGGCTATCCCGACATTAACAGTTTTAATTTTTAAAAAATTTACTTACTTAGTAGCCATTTATTCTTTTGTTCAACAAATGATCACAGAGCACCTACTGTGTGCTGGGCCCTGGGGCACAGCCACCCATCAGACAGACCCAGCCCACCCCCACCGCCACTCCCATTGTCAGTCGCTGTGAGGGGGTGTCAGTGATGGCCTGCTGCCCTGCTATTCCCTGGCTCCTATTACCTGCCCACAGACTCATTTCCAGAGGCCATTTCCCCCTCCAGAGCCTGGCGATTACAGGAAACCAGGAGCATCGAGGGGGGCAGGAAAGGAAGCGGGTGTCTGAGCCGTGGGCTGCCGCTCGCCCCAGCCCGTTCTGTCCCGTCTCTTCATGACTAACAGTGATGGATACAGCTGCCAGGCTTGAGGCTTCCCGGGCAGACGGGTGGGGGGCAGCCTCCCTCACCTTCCTCACCCTCGCAAAGGGGGCAGCTCGCCATGTCCCCCCTTCCCACTCCATTTGCTCATCCCCTCATTCGTCAGATATTAATGAGCCCCCACTAGGCGCCAGGCAGTGTGCTAAGGCAGAGGACACAGTGGACGGGACCGTGTCCCACACCCAGACGTGCTGCTGCAGGTAGAAGTGCAGACGGGGGTTGAGGGCAGGGGTCCTGTTTGAGACAGTGGTCAGGGGAGTCCCCTCTGAGGAGGGGTCGTGGCGGGCCCGAGCCCAACTCCCCCCACTCCGTTTCCGTCCTGGGGTGTCAAGGGGCCCAGCACGCCTTCCCCTGCCTCCCTTCGTCTCCCTGGCGCTCTCTGCCCCGGAGGCTTTCCTGAAAAGTGGAAAGACGGCTTTGGTGGGCTTGGGTTCAGTTCCTGTCTGAGGCCCAGTTCCCTCGCCTGTGAGAGGCAGGAATAATACCTACCTGCCGGACTGTTGAAAAGAGTAGTTGTAGCACATAGTAGGTACTCAGTCAATATAGCATTTGGGGCCCAGAGGGCATATATACATATTGCTGAGCCCACCATGCCTTTCATACGTTCATGCTGCGCATCTACACCCCCCTCACAGAGAACTCCTCTGCATTCTTCAAAACCCAGATCAAATCACCCATCCTCTCTAAAGCCACCCCCCAACCCCCACCCCCAATTGTTATTCCCTCCGTGCCTCCTCAGGAATCCTGAGTGTGTATTTATTTGGCACCTACCGGGTGCTAGCTGCCTGCTGTTCGGTTAAGAGCCTTCAACCTCCAGGAAAACAGCAGCTACCACTTGTTTCCTCAACCATTGCCCTGGCTGGGCTGGCCTCACCCCAGGCGGAGGCCTTACCCTCTGAACTGCTGGAGGGGTCTCCTCCCTCCCCTTCCAAAGGGGCCCTTTCCTCTGGGGGGGGGGCGTTGGGGAGGGGTTGGCCCCAGAGCCGAGAGTTTCTGGGCCAGAAAGAGGCAGCTCCCCAAGGCGAAGCCTGAGACTAACCCACAGTCTCTCTCTCTCTCTCCCTCTCTCCCCTCTCTCTCTCTCCTCTCTCTCGGTTTCTCCCCGCTTCCCCCCTGGCCTCTCTCTCACACCTCCCCCTTCCATGCTCTTTTTCCCGTTTCCATCTTATTTCTTCTGCGTCTCCCCTCTTACTACATCCCATTTCCCTTGCGTTCCCATTCCTCGTCCCCACCCTCCATTTTGCTCCCCCTCTCCCTCCTCCCTCCCTCCCTGCCATCTCCCTCTGCCTGCCTCCAACCCCCTCGGCTGTTCTTTTCTCCTCTCGTGCCATCTGGGCACCCACAGAGCCCCCGAAGAAAAAGCGGTCTGTGGTGTTGGACGGGATCCTGGAGCAGCTGGAAGACAGCGAGAACGACAGTGAGGAGCGAACCCTTCAGCTGTGAGCTGGCACCGAGCGGGTACGTGGCCGCAGGGCCCTGAGGACGGGACAGCCGCTCCGTGGCTGCGTCCTGCCGTGGGCCAGGGGCCTGGTGCGCCGCCTGGGGGTGGGAGCAGCAGGCAGCCCACCCTCCGCGGGTCCAAGGTCAGAGGGGATGATGGCCGCCTGCCGGAGCCCTGGATCCTGAGCTGCTCTGTGCCTACAGGAGGGCCGGCCTGGCCACCTGAGGGAGTCCTTTGTGGCTGCACGGGGACCTGGGAGCAGCAAAAACAACCGGCCTCCTTCAAGCCCGCTGTTTGCTGCGCTCACAGGGCTTCTCCGAGGTCCTGAGACGCCACAGGGTCTCATCCTGCCGGTAGGAAGGTCAGGGTACAGAGGGCCCCAGCTCACAGGAGCAAGGACCCGGGCACCCCAATGCCCAGACCCAGGGGCTGGAGGCAGCTCCTTGGAGCTGGGAACCGGCCCCGTTACCTCACCTCCTGGCCCAGCCTCCTCACTGACTGGGCCCATCAGGGCTTTAGTGAGAAGGAAATGCTGGGGTAACCCATGGGAGGCGCCAGGCACAGTGCCTCCATCCTCGCTCTCCCTCCAGGGCTGCTGAGCTGCAGTCCCGCCTATGTCTGTCCGTCTGTCTATGTGTCCAAGGGGCTGCCCACTGCCTCCGTCCTGCCCCATCCTCGTCACCTGGGACTGCAGGCCCTGCTGACCTCGTAGCCAGGCTCATGGGTTGGGCCCAGCTGGACCCTGTGAAATGCATCCAGGTGCCAGCCCAGCAAGCAGTGTTCCGAGGCTTCTCCCAGGCGTGGGCGCCCACTGCACACACTTCAGCCAGAGACCAGCCTCCCCCACGAGGAGGCCTGTGCCCAGCACTTACCAGGACGCAGGATAGTGGAGAGGAAAGAGCTACAGCCCGTGCCACCTGGGTCTGAATCTTCGCCTGGCCATCTGCAGCTATGTCACTGCAGACCACGGTGGTCCCTGCTGGTCCTCAGCATCTTTTCCTGTAGCGTGTGGCTGTATGCCTCCCTCAGAGATGGTCCTGGGACTAAACCCATCGAGACTCGTCCCACTGACTCTTGTTTACTGCTTAACGTGGGGCCTGCGGGTGGGGCTCCACGGGAGTCTAAGAGCCTCCTGCCTTTATGTGTGAACCTGGCCTGTCGTTGCAAGGAGTTAGTCTTCATCCAGCTCTCAGAGTGGCTGGGACCCACGCTGCGCTCCCCGCCCCCGCTGCCCTGCGAGGGTGCGCGTCGGCCCTGTGTCCCGGGGGCAGGCGTTTCTGAGCAGCCCCAGCTTATCGCTGCCGAACCTGGAGCTGGGCCTGTGAAACGCACCCAGGGGCCCAATGTCGCCCGTCCCCGCTTGTACAGAGGGGACCACAGCCTTCTGGCGGGGGCTGTGGTGGGGTCGATGATAAACCTCCCCAGGCCAGACGCGTGGCGACCAGGCTCCCCAGCCACCAAGGGTCTCGGGGTGACAGGCCTGGGACCCCCGCCTGTTCTTCCCTCTGCTCTGTGGAGGGCCTGTGGGTCCTGCTGGTCAAACACCCAGCGTTGGCCGTTCCTCTCTGTTAAAGCAGCTGTTTTGTCAGGGGAGGGACAGGGCTGGGGATTGCCGACCCCTGGTTCAGAGTCCAGCTGTCCTCGCACAGGCTGCTGTGACAGGGAACGGCGTGGGGGCGGGGCAGGGCCTGGCTAGCTTCCTTGTTATTATCATCATCATCATTATTCTGGAGTGAAGGAAGGTGTGGCTCCCGAGGTCATAATAAAGTAAAACCAGGTCAGTACTGGGCCCGTTCCACAGGAGGCGCCCGTCTCGCCCCTTTGGGAAGAGGGGCTGCCTGTTAGGAGAAAAGCATCCATCAGTGTGCAGGGTGACCTGGGGAACTTGCAGCAACAGACAGTCCCCAGGGAGGTGGGCGCCAGAGAGCTGCGGGAAGGGGCTCTGTCAAGTGTGAAGTGATGGGACTTCAGTGGTCCCGGCAACCAGAAGGTCTGGGAGAAATGAAGGCACAGGGAACGGAGTGCCACCCGGGGCCCCTGATGCCTTTGTAGGCTGGTGTGGGGGCGGGAGACAGGCTCCTCCCCTTAGCAGAGGGGTCCTTCACCCCCATGGCCAAGACAGAGCTGGGGAGAGAATGTGATGGAGGAAGAGTGGAGTGGGCTCCCGGCAGAGCAGAGGAGAGGTGAAGGCAGGATCACGGGGTTCAGCGGGGTCGCTGGTACTGGCCAAGGCCCACGGCCGTGGGATGGTGTCTGGGTGTACAGGGGAGGCCCCCTCCTTCCTCCTGGGCAACGCCAGCTGGCATCCTCCGGCGGGCCGGCACTCGGGGCAGGGGCTGAGGGAAGGATCGGGACCACAGTGAGCCCAGGCTCCAGTGGAAGCACCTCAAATCAGGAGGGCGCCAGGCACCTGTGGCTTCTCAGAAAGACGGGCGGGAAGGGCACAGGCCAGAGGCAGAGACTGGCAGAGCCACCTGCTGATCCTCACCCCAGGTATCCATCCATCCATCTGTCCATCCATCCATCCACTCAACACTCAGCAGGTGCCCCTGTGTGCGAGGCCCTGGTGGGCACCTGGGATACAGGGTTAGAGACGCTGGCCTGTCCCCCAGGCCCGGGGACCCACAGTCAGGCCGAGGACAGCCTCCAGCAGCCTCTACCTTGTTTCCCCTCGCCGCCTCCTTGGCCCGTTTGTCTTCGTGGCCGGCCCACCTCGCAGCGCCGCTTGCCGCAGCCTTCGGAAAGGATTAGTGCCCGCCGCGCACGCAGGCTTTGCTGAACAGAGCCGAGCTCGGTTTCAACATCTAATTCAATTTGTTCTGCCGAGATTGAAATATGAAATGGTTGCCAGTCAAACGCTCAAAGGACGGCGAGCGCCTGCTGAAATTTAAATTTTAACGAAAATGACTTTAACCCTTTGGTGGGCCTCGCAGAAGTGGGACACACTCCATCCCGGGAAACGCCCCTCGGGGTCTCCACCCGCTTCTCTGCGGAGCGTCACTCCCAATAAGTAGTCTTTTCCCAGCAGTGTTCGCACTGAAAGATGAGGGAACGAGTGCTTGATGATCATGTGTTCCCCGTATTGCCCTGGGCGTTGAAATAGACACCTTCCCATACCTGACCTTTGCAAGCCCGGTCCGTTAGACGATGCCCTCGGACACCTGGCTCCTCCTTGGCCCCTGTGCCCGCAGGAATGTGTGTCTGTGTTGTGGTTTCCCGTCTGTCCTCCCTCCGGTTGTGAACCCCAGGCGAGCAGACGGCGTCCCCTGCCTGGCGGGAGGGAGGTGCTGGCCGGCGTAGAGGAAAGAACGAACCACGTCATCCTCCCAGCAGCTGTGGGAAGCGCCATGTAGCTCAGAGGGGCAGGCCCATTCCCCGGGGACACCGCACGGGCTGGCACCCAGCTCCACGGAGCGGAAGCCCGGGTTCCTTCTCCTGCTCTCCTGTCTCCAGGCAGCAGGCGGTGCAGGAGAGCCTGGCCCCGTGCCGGCCGTTACTTATCATCAAATGCCGTCAGTCCCTGGCTGGGTGTGCGGCTCAGCATGGGGCCACCCTGGCATCCTGGGGCCACCCTGGGACGCAGGGACTCAGAGCTGTGGAGCCCCAGGAGAACGTAAGACACCTGGTGCGTGTGTCCCACAGGTGTTTGCTGAGCCTGCTGTGCAGTGGTATAAAGGAAATGATTAAGATCATAACATAAGTGGTAAAGAAGGGACATGAATGGTCTAAACCAGTGGTCGGCAAACTGCGACCACTGACCTAGACTCTCGATTCCAGTAATTACAGGCTGTTGTTGTTCCGTGTGATTAAGCCCCTATCCCAGTGGTCGGCAAACTCATTAGTCAACAGAGCGGCAAACCGCGGCTTGCGAGCCGAGCTGCATGTGGTCTCGAGCCGGTTTGCCGACCACTGGTCTAAACCAGGCATTGGCAAACTACGGCCCAGCCGCTGCCTGTTTGTGTAAATAGCATTTTATTAGCACAAGCCACACTCATGGGCTTTCGTCCTGTTCAGGCTGCCTTCCCGCTCGGCGGCGGCGGCAGCTGTAGGGCCACGAAGCTGAAGTTTGACCAGCGGGCCCTTCACATCCAGTTTGCCGGGGCCGGAGGTGAACCCCATGGGTGTGACAGCTCAGAGGTCAGACCAGAGAGGGCGAGCGGCTTCGACTAGGTCACGCTGTGGCCAAACTCTCCTCTGTGTGCCCTTCACCCTCCACCACGGAGCCAGGCCCCTGGGCTTTGATCCCCGCTCTGCCACTTACCAGCAGCGTGACCTTGAGCAGCTCCTTGACCTCTGAGAGCCTCTGTGTCCCCACCTGTGAACTGCGAGCACCAGCAGCCCCGGCTCACGGGATGTGAGGATTAAATGAGTGGGCTGTGAGCACTGTACCAGCGTTCGCTGTTTTACCCTCCCCTTCACCCCAGCATCAAGGAGTATCCCCCCATCCCACGGGAGGCTCTCGCCATCACCCACCACCCAGGAGGCCACAGTGCTCCAGCCCCGAGCTCGGGGCCCTGCAATCCAGTCAGCATCGCCAGAAGCCAGGGCTTCGTCCCTGAGCCCCCTAATAAACCCCACTTCCCCTAATGGCAGCTTTTATGAAAACGACCCTCTGGGTCGCAGAGCCCCGTCCTTGGGCGCAGCCAGCAGCAGGCATTTTTCTGTTGTGCCTATTTCTGGTGGCAAGCCGCCCCCACCTTCCCTGGGAACTGTCAGGAGCCCCCTTTCTGGTCCCCAAAAAGATTCCAGGCGATACCGCTGGGCCCCCCCCCCCCCCATGTCTGCGCGTCACCCTGCGCTTTGCAGAGCCCTCTCCCAGCCTGAGCTCCGCTGTCTCAGCGGAGTCACTAGGTGGAGACGGTCCCCTCGTTGGCTACACAGGTGAGGTGAGTGCCAAGGCTGGCATTCCAGGGAGGCCCCCTTCCCTCCAGGCATCCCCACCGGCCAGGGCTCCACAGTCAGACTTACCCTCCCCACCTGGGCTTGGCGGGGAAGTGGGCCACACAGCACATGCTGGACACCCTGGTTCCGGTCGTGGTTCTCAGACTGCCCAGAGGAGCTGGGATGGGGGCCGAGTGGGTTGAACCCCAAACCCTTACCCCCCCACCACCACCCCCTCTGGTATTTCTACTCGTGGGTTCGGAAGCCCAACTCGTAGCATAAGCATCTCACTGCAACAGTTTTAAGCCCCAGAGTGTCTTGTGGACCCCAAAATGCAAGCCAGGTCCTTCAGCCGGAGCCCGCTGGGGCCCCAGCCACTCCAAAGGCAGGGGCAGCGGCCAGGGGCCCGCGGAGACGCTGTATTAGAGCGTTTCAGACCCAGACGTCAGCCGTTAAGGTGAGGAGGCTGACTTCTCTCAGGGGACAGTGGGGGCACTGCCTGGCCGTCCTGAGTGTTTTCTAGATCAGTTTGTGCCGATATCTGCCTTTGGAGCTAAACGAGAACGGAACCCCGTGTGAGCACCGTCCGAAGGGCCACACAAGACGCTTCCACGGATTCTTTCTTTGTTTTGGTTTCTGGGGGAAAGCGACCCCTCGAGCTCGCATGAGTTCTTAGCCCAAGAAGAGCTTAAGGCCCCGTCTTAGACACAGCAGTTGTCAGAGAACACCCCAAAGAAACACGTGTTCGCTACCTGCCCCATTGGCCAAAGCAAGGCACGTGGCAGAGCCCAAATTCAGCAGGAGGGGACCCCCGCAGGCGAGGTGAGGGTGGGCGGGGTGAAGAATTGGGCCGTGAGTGCCTTCATGGCCCACACACGAGGGGGCACCGACTGAGTGTTTGCTGGAGCCCAGGTTGTCTAGAGAAATGGGCCTTCAGGGACGCTCCATTGCCAAGACCGGGGACATTGCAGCCAGCAGGTGGCCCAGGTGGGAGGGACCATCAGGCTGATCGCCGCCTGCTGGAAGGTCCTGTGCTCATTGTCCCCCCGCCCCCTTAAAAGGTGCTCAGGCCCTCCCACAGCCGGACCCGTTCATGGCGTTCCTAAGACTCGTCTGCTCAAACCCGTCTTCCCTGGGAAACGTTTGGCTTTAGAAATCAGGGTTTGGGTCCTGGTTGGGAGGCTCGGTTAGCTGGGGTGCTATCCCCTGCACCAGAAGGTGGGGGTTCGGGACGCAGTCAGGGCACATATGGAGGCAACCGGTTGATGTTTCTCTCCTTTCTGTAAAAAGTATAAAAAGAACTGAGTTTGGGATTTAGCTGCATTTCTCTGCATCGTGGTTACTCTCTAATCCCTACGCCTTTTCTGCTCCCAGCTGGTGCAGCCTTGTTTCGGGGGGGGGGGGGGGGGGGCGAGGGGGGGGGGGGAAGAGGGCAGGAGGTTAAAATGTACCTTCTCTTTCTTCTTTGAGAAACCCAAACTTGCATTCTGTTGTCTGAAAGGGAGCCCCGTTTCTCCATCGCTCTCCTGTTCAGCTTGTAGGGATCCGCCTGGAAGAATATACACGTATTCTTCCCACCCTCAGCAAAGCGGCTCTCTGGGGGAGGGGTGCAGTGGGCGTGCACACTTCCTCTGAGTTGCCCGGCAGATACTGTACTGCATCTTGTCTGGGACTCTCGGCTTCGGAGAAGCCACTGGAGCCTCAAGATGGGGCACTTTCCAGGACCCCAGGCCCGAGTGGGGGGGAGCTCTGCCCTCTGGCCCAGAGCACAGGCCTGAGAACCCCCAGCCTGGATGCTGCTTTCCAGGCTCCAGGCTCTGCACCCGCTTCCTCTCCGCGGTTGGGGGGGGGGGGCAGTTCCAGGCCCGGGTGTGCTTTACTGAACGCTGCCCTGTGCCAGGCTCAGGCCCCTGTGGAGCTCTGCCCCAAACCCCAGAAACGGGACCGTCACCCACCCAGAGCGGAAGGTCCTGCTGGCACCTCCTGGTCCTGGCCACCAGGGGACGGCGGCTGTCAGCCGGGGGCGCCCCCAAGCTGAGTGTCCTGCCTGGGGGCTGCTGCATGTGGGCGGCTCAGATCCGCTCCTCACCGCCTCCTCCCTGAGGCGGGAGTCACGTGGCAGCCGAGTGAGGTTTCAGATGTATCCACTCATGAATATCAATCAGGCCTGGTAATTCACAGTAAGTGCGATCCAGATTGACTAATAAGCAAGGCTTTCACCCCAAACTGGGTCTGGGGACGGGCAGGTGTGGGCACGACGTGACCAGAATTGAAAACCCCACAGCCGAGTTGCAGATGGCAGAGGTCCTGCGGGGCTGCCGGACAGCCTGGGGAGCGGGGTCCCCTCCTAGGCAGCAGCCAGTGCCCTGGGGTGGGAGCAGGCTCTGGGCCCCTGGACCCCTGCAGGTTCCCTCTACCCACTGAGAGCCTCTCTGGGCTCTCCTGACCACGGTTGTGGGGTCCAGGCAGACGCCCAGGAAAGATGCGTTACCCGGGGCAGGCCCTCACCAAGAAGGAGGGCCAGGTCCTGAGGGTCACGTGGAGCCAGTGTGAGCACTTCCCACGGTGCCGTGCTCCTCCCCCCACGGCGTGGTCTGAGTTGGGGGCAGCCACGTGGGGACAAGCCAGGCTGCTGGGCTGACATCCAGATCTGCTGCTTGTGAGCTCTGTGACCCGGGGAGGTGGGGGAGTCTTCTGCCTCCACACAGACAAGCCTGTGTCCGTCCGTGACAGACGTGAGTGTCAGGCAGAGGAAGGGCTGGAGGTGGAGCGGGTAGCGGGACCCCTGCCGAGGAAGGGGCGGGCACGCTGCCCGTCCACCGGGTCCCTGCGAGGATCTAGGAGGCAGCTGGCCCCGCACGTCAGTCCGCACAGTGCCTGGCACGCAGCGAGTGCTCAGGGCACGGCAGCCATTGCGGGGATCATCTTTGTTCCCTGAGCTACTCTGCAGTCCCAGCGATTCCTAAGCAGATGCCGGGGCAGCTCCACATTCCGCGGCCTGAACTGCAGAGACGGGCAGTACTCAGGGGGCCTTGGGGGTGGTCGAGCCCACTTGCAGCTGCTGCTGATTTTTATTTGCATCTCAAGTGTGTGCCGTGGCGGCTGGCCTCCTGTCCAGGGCTCCCAGTCCTCTCTGCCCGCCCTCGGGGTGGCGAGGAGTGGCCTTCGGAGCTCGGAGGCCCGGCCCACGCCTCCCAGGGGACACTGGGTAGTTTCTCATTTTCCCCTTGAGCAGTTCCACAGCCCAGTTAAACCTGCAGTGGGGCTCCCAGGCTGGGGAAGGAGGCGGGTGAGGAATAAATAAACCCAATAGGGGGCTGGGCCGGGCCGAGCATGCTGGGCGATGCCCCCAACAGCAACAAAGGCGAACCAGAAAGAGCTCCAGGGAAGTGGCTTACATACAGCCCTGCCCTTCCCGGCCCAGCGGAGTACTCCCCCACTGCAGGAGCGCCCCAGCACAGAGACCCCGCTCAGCAGCAAACTGTGCCGAGACCCGTTCCGGCTCCTTATCCTTTAAAGCAGAGGTCCGCCCCCCCTCGGCTCAGCGCAGAATTCTTCGGATTGGGACACTCAAGTGGCCGTTGGAGGGGGTCATGTCACGTTTATCAAGACCATCTGCTGAGAGCCTCCCCTGAGCTAGATCCTTGTTGTTGATGCCTGTCCGTAGCCTGTGCCCATTTTCCAGATGCAGCAGCTGAGGCTCAGGGACATGTGGTGCCTGCCCGGGGTTACACAGTTCAGAAACGGCAGTCAGGCTTCAGGCCCCAGGATCGGTCTGACTCCAAAGCCAGTGCCCTTCCCAGAAAACACCCTGCCGTGGGAGCAGCGAGGGGAAGAAAGGCCCCTCTGCCCAGCGTCTTGGAAAGCGTAAGCGTCTCCCGCCCGGGTGCTGGGCAGCGCCGTCCCGACAGCATCACTGTACCTCTGGGCCCCTCGTCCCCTGGCGGCTTTCGGTCCGCGGAGCAGCTGGAATGAGAGGCCCACCGGCGGGCCAGACGCCACAGATGGGCCCTCCAGGTGCTTCCTCTCCCCATCGGGGCTCTGAGAGCCGCTCCGACCAGGCGCCGTCCAGATGGGGCTGCGGAGTCCAGCTTCAGGGGGCTGAGAGCCTCCGTGTCCCCGCCCGCCTTTGTCCCACAGGCTCCGGCCTCGGGATAGGTCTCGCGGTGACAATCCACCACGCTTGCCTGTGCGCTTTGCCTCGCAGGTCTGTTCTGTCTAGTACTCGGCCCTTGTGTCCAGGCCTCCGCTCAGATGCGGCCCATCCAGGCGGCCCTCCCTCCCACCCTGTACTGAGTCCACTCATTTTCTTAGCA
Source organism: Ia io (assembly GCA_025583905.1). Taxonomy (NCBI): domain Eukaryota; kingdom Metazoa; phylum Chordata; class Mammalia; order Chiroptera; family Vespertilionidae; genus Ia; species Ia io. Next base: position 21,068,028 of record JAJQQW010000023.1, on the reverse strand, counting down.
GTTGCCACCTTCTGACACACTTTCTATTTGTTTATTGTTCCTTCCTCCTCCCTCCCCCAACTAGGCTGTTCCATGAGGGCAGGTGAGCCCGGAACAGCGTCTGGGGCAAAGGCAAGTAGAATTGATCCTGATTGGAGAAACCTGTTAGGTAGTTAAAGCGCGGCTTCTGCCTCCTACAGTCAGAACAACCCTGCAAGGTGAATCTTATCCCCACTTCACAGATGAGAAGACTGAGGCCTGGGGCTGGGTATCGAGGCCATGAAATCAGTCGCCTGCACAAACGCCCCATTTCTCCCTTCAGTGGCGGCTAGCAGCAGGAAACTTTCTTGTCCAACAAGGAGGGTCATTGATGCTTGGCCAGCCATTGCTTTCTTAAAGAATAAAATCAAACCAGAAGTGGGAAACTTCACTTGGCCTGTGGGGCTCCAAGCCCCTGGCCGCTGTCTGTGCCGAGCGGAGCGGCAGGGGCCCTGGGGTTGGGCTGAGGTCTGCGCCCGGACTTACTTAGAATTCAGCCGTTAGATCGCTCCCTTCTCTCTGATGGCTGGGAGTGATTGACACTTACAAATTACCCAGCCGAAAGTGTCGAGTCTTTGACCCCTGAGTAACATCTTTGGCAAGCCTGAGACTTGCCAGCATTTTGTCATCTAATTACTACAAATCCCTTGAAAATTCACTGGCTGGTGAATTTTTAATGCGGGGCAATTTCAATGTGATGCATTGCCCAGATGGGTCCTTGCCTTTCCCATTCTCTCTCTTTTCCTTCTCTCTCTCCATCCCTCTTGGCTTAACTTGAATCATCTCAAACTTCTGAATGGGGCCCCGCCCTGATCATCGGGGGAGCTGTTGGAGGGTGCTGGGTCTTTGCCTGCTAGCCTTTACGTGCTCCATTCTTCAGAAATGCGCGCAGAGACAGTCACCAGGGAAATGTCCACTCCTGCCTCCCGGACAGCACATGGGGCTGCCTGCTCCCCCCCACACACTCCCCGACCCCCCATCACCACCACCTCGCACAACCAACCGGGCAGCGCCCATCAACCAGCCTCCTTCATGGCACACCTTGGCTCTCCCTGGGCACGTGGGCAGCGGCTGTCACACTGCGTCTTGGGCAAAGCGTGTGTCCCACATCGTCCTCATTTTCACTTGCTCCTTAGATCGCTGGATGACGGTGCTCACCAGGCGCAAGAACGCGAGCCTGTGCCTTCCACTCCGTGTGCCTGGACAGCCTCCTGCCTCCTCAGACCCCGAGCCAGAAGCCGGACTCCCTGCATCCAAGCACCACACTGACCTGCTCGTGCTGCAGAGTGAACTTGGACCTTGGACCCACCGGCAGCCGAGGGGAGCAGGACTTGTCTCCGAGCGGGGGGTGAAAAGTGGCTCCCGATCCTGCGTGGTTTTTATATACGTTCCCTGCCCCCACCTTTGATATGTATATCGGATTTTTATTTCTAAATACAAAAGCAAGGTGCCTTTTAAACTCTGTCCCCCCTGCAGCCTGCTGTGGGGACATCTTCCTCGATGACAACACGGAGGGCGCAAACCTGGGCCACCGGCGTGTTGACCCCGCCCCTTCCCCCTATTCAGGGGAATGAGGGCCTGCCTTTCAGCCCGGATTCCGGTTACATGTGTACATGGCTGATAAAATATTCCACTTCACCCCTCTCCCCGTGGGACCTGCCGCCTTACGGGAAAAGGGTTTGTATGACAGCAACAGCGACAGCCTGCGTGTCGCCTGGAAACCGCGTGGGGGGTGGGGTGACTGACTCGGGCTCCTCTTTATTCTGACTCCCTCTTCTGGTTCTAATAACGCATCGCTGGGGAGAGAAGCCGGGGCCTCCTCCACAGCTCCCCCGAGGCCCAGGTGGTCGCCTTCCCATCCTTGAGGGATGTGATCGAGGTCCCCAGTGTTCGCTGCCTCGCAACACCCACCCCTGTGGACCTCACCTGGGGTCACCAGGGCAGGCAGAGGTCGGCTGTGGATGCTGAATGTTTGAGCCCACTGCCCTTGGACACCCTCAGACGGTGGGGCCAGAGCAGGATCTGGGTGGGGGGACGTCCCAGAGAAACAAACTGGCAGATGGACACAGCCCAGCTGGTGGGAGGCAGAGCTGGGCGAGTCCGTGGAGGGGGCGGGGTGTCACGGCTGCTGAGGTCCCTCCTGGAGGAAGGAGACAGCGGTCTGGGGTTCTACCCAGACGACCTGGAAATGGCTCGTGGGATGCCTCCGAAGTGACTCCTGCTTCTGTCCTCCCACTTGGTCCTCTATGTCTCGCTCACTAGTCACTGGAAGTCTTCAAATCCAGAGGCACCTGTGGTGGGGGGGAGCTTACACACAGCGACAGCGGATTTAGCTCCGAGGCCCCGAGAGCAGGGACTTAATGCTCCGCATTGAGCGCTGTCCCCTGGTGAGCTCCGTGATGGGCCAGGCACGGCCGGGCTCCGAGGGGCAGAGCCCACACCCTGCGCCAGAAGGAGCTTCGCGTAGGGTGCGGGGCTATCAGACAGGAATGGACTAAGTGTCACATGGGCGATGCACGTCTTCTGAAAGATGGGAAGAAGGTGGGGTTCAGGCAGGAAGGCAACAGGCATTTAATAAGCCCCCACTAGGTGCCAGGCACCAGGGAGGCAAAGATGAGAAGCCTGGCCTTGGAAGGTTCAAGTTTAGTAGATGTGACCTTTGCATGGAGTTGACCTTGTATTTATTTTAAATAGATTTTTATTGATTTCAGAGAGGAAGGGAGAGAGAGAGAAACATCCATGATGAGAGAATCATTGATCGGCTGCCTCCTGCACGCCCCACACTGAGGATCGAGCCTGCAACCCGGGCATGTGCCCTTGATGGGAACCGAACCCAGGACCCTTCAGTCCACAGGCCCACACTCTAGCCACTGAGCCAAACTGGCTAGGGCTGGAGGTGACCTTTTAGAAGGAGGGCATCAAGGGGGGGGAGGTTGTTGGCCCTCATGGGCAAGTACCCACTTGCCCACCAAGCCTGGCTGGGGGGCTTGGGGCGGGGGCTGGGGCGGGGGAGGAGAGCCTCTTCCAAACAAAGGTGACTTACAGCCCCGTCGCTCCTTGGCCCGGAGATTAGCCCAACCTAGCAGCCCTGGGCCCGTGAGGAAGGAAATGCAGACGAGAGAACTGGGATGATTCATCCCGTCATCTGTCACCTGTCTGCTGTGCCGCTGTCGCCAGCCTCGTCCTCAAGACAGGAATGAAGCAAAAAGGCTGGTGGGCAATGGGAACGAGTCCTTATTTTTATTATGCCCCGAAATGTCTCTGCTTTTTCCTTCTGGTTTTGTTTGGGTTTCTTGGGGGGGGGGGTGTGTGTGTGTGTGTGTGTGTGTGTGTGTGTGTGTGTGTGTGTGTGTGTGTGTCCTGGGCGTGCGTGGTCCCCACTTCACAGTACCTGCCAACAGTTCTGAGACGCTCGGCATATTTTTCGCGCGCTGAGAGCGGGCTGCTTTGCACGGAGGCGCAGCAGCATCTCTCGGGGCAAGAGAGAAGCAAGTTCAAAGGCAGCAGGAGGACACTGACCTTGAGGACTTGGAGGTGGTCAGGGTTTCCGGAACAGTGGGTGGGGTGATGTAAGAAGGGACTTGGCCCTAGCTGGTTTGGCTCAATGGATAGAGCATCAGTCTGCCGACTGAAGGGTTCCGGGTTCGATTCCGGCCAAGGGCACATGCCTGGGTTGCAGGTTCAATCCCTAGTGTAGGACGTGCAGGAGGCAGCCAATCAATGATTCTCTCTCATCATTGATGTTTCTATCTCTCCCTCTTCCTTCCTCTCTAAAATCAATAAAATATATTTAAAAAAAAAAAAAAAAAAAAGGGACTTAAGAGAGACTAGTCTCACAGAGATACTGGAGAGGGAGGGCTCCCCCTGCAAACAGCCATTCAAAAGACATGGGCGATGCAGCCGAGGAGGGTGGGCGGTGGGGTGAGGAGAGGGTGTGGCAGATGCTGTGTTTCCCGTTCCCTCACCTGTGCTTCCTTCCGATTGCTTTTCCTGCCTCCCGGGCAGCTAGCGGTGTCTGAGTCTGTTAGCCAATCAGACCAAAGCAACAATCTGCTCGAAGCTTTCCAGGAAAGTGTTTTCCTGATTTAAAAAAAAAGCAAAACTCCAGGCCCCTTCCTTCCTCCTTTCCTTTTGCCTTTAACTGGGATGTGGTGCCTGGAGCTGCGGCAACCATTGTGCAGCCGTGAGGGAAAAGCTAAGAGAATCGCAAACAGGAGCCGCTTACCACCAGCAGCCTGTCCCCAGCTTTTTCATGATCTGGAAAGAATGGGCCTCACTCATGTAAGATAGAGCGAGTCACTTTTACTGTTGTTTGTCAAAAGCATTCCTGGCCTGGTGCTTGGAGTCAGGGATTGGGGCTGGGGAGAGGTGAAGATCAATGTCGATGAGTCTGAGTTCAAAAGCAGCAGCCTGTGGTCCTAACGTGGAGCGCCAGGAGTAGACAAGCCATCGTTAATGGCAAACTGAACCTGCTGTTTTAATTCCTCCACTTCCAGTTCCATGTGTATTAGGAAGGGCAGAGGGGAAATGAGTCAAGACAGACTGGGCTCCTGATTTTACCTGCAATCCTGACCTCACCCCAAAGCAAGTTGGATAGACAGACATCGCCATCGGAGGAAGACAGCTTTCTGGGGTTTATTCACGTGCCCCTTGAACCTAGATGGGGAAAGGGCCAAGGTGATGGAGAAACGAGAGCAGAGGAGTTTGGGTTGCGTAGGCTCCGAAGAGGCCCTCGCACTATCCCTGGACTCCCAGGGTCTAAGGCATGTTGTGACAATAATGTGTGTAGTAGGAAAGAAAAATTATCAGAATGGGCAAATTATTTACACAATGATAGAAGAAGAAAAAAAGAACATTTATTCAACGTTGCGTGTGCTCTCAGGAGGCCCACATCAATTCTTGTCAAGCGAAGGTGTGCACTGAAATAGAAATCGTGCAATAGCCACCAAGCTGGAGGTGAGGCTGCACAAATCGCCTGGTGGAAGGCACGCATTACAGGGACGGGACGGGGGTGTGGGCCCTGGTTCCCAGAACCCAGCAGCAGGCCAGTCCCGGTCCTGCCCCTTAGTCTAGTCCCAGCTGAGGGTAAGGTTCCAGGAGCAGGGCCTTGAGGAGTCGCCGTGGGGCTAAGAGAAACTAGCACGCCCCAGGCGAGGGCGCCAATGCAGTCGCTCGCTGCCTTAGCCAGTGGCATGTTGACATTCCATCAACAGACACTTGTTGAAGACCTACTGTGTACATACTGTCCTGGGTGTCGGAGTCATCTAAGACCAGAGGATTATTAACATAAAAGATGGATGTCAAGGAAGCTGCCGGAACTTAGAATCAAGAACATTCTAGCCTGGCCCGTGTGGCTCAGCGGTTGGGCATCAACCTAGAAACCAAAATGTCACAGTTTGATACCCCATCAGGGCACGTGCCGGGTTGTGGGCTCAATCCCCGGTAGAGGGTGTGCAGGAGGCAGCTGATCAATGGTGTTTCGCTCCCATCGATGGTTCTATCTCTCTATCCCTCTCCCTCTCTCTAAAACCAATAAAAACATATTTAAAAAAAAAATAACACCCTAGGGCCCTCATAGGTTTTAAAAAAAAAAAAAAAAGGACATTCTAACTGCCACATTCTCTGCTGGGAAGAACTCAGCCGTCTCTCAAGCAGGACACGATCAGGCTCTGCCTAGAAAGCTCCAGATGTGGCATAAAAGCTAAAGGTCAAACCGCTGTCAGCATTAGCTTCAGCTGGACCACTTCAGGATAGAGCAATTGCAGGAAGGACCCCTAGGCTGTGCCCGCTGCCCTGGGGGTCATTGAAAGTACAGTGACCTCCAGGGCAGAAGGCAGGAGATGTGCAGACACCCCACGGGACTGGGGCGCGGCTCTGCTTTGTGCCCTGGTCTGCAGCAAGTTGGCCCTTTCTCCAGCTTCCAGGCGGCGGCTGCAGAGTTTTCTCACTGCCTTTTCCTGACTCCAAGTATCAGTGGGGACACATTCACCATGAAAAGTTGGATTTGGGGCATAAGGTGGAAGTCGAAAGGGATAAAATGTAATTAAGAAAGGAGACAGCAAAAGGTCGGTAATGCCCCGGCTGGTGTGGCTCAGTTGTTTGGGCCAGTTTGATTCCCAGTCAGGGCACATGCCTGGGTTTCGGGCTCGATCCCAGGTAGGGGGTGTGCAGGAGGCAGCTGGTTGATGTTTCTCTCTCACATCAATGTTTCTTCCGCTCCCTCTCTCTTCCTCTCTCTCTAATAAATCGGTAAGATCTTAACAGGAAAAAGGTCTTTATAAGAATGTTCATAGCCCTAACCGGTTTGGCTCAGTGGATAGAGCGTCTGCCTGCGGACTGAAGGGTCCCAGGTTCGATCCGGTCAAGGGCATGTACCTTGGTTGTGGGCACATCCCCAGTGGGGGCTGTGCAGGAGGCAGCTGATCGATGTTTCTCTCTCATCGATGTTTCTAACTCTCTATCCCTCTCCCTTCCTCTCTGTAAAAAAAAAAATCAATAAAATATATATATATTTTTTTAAAAAGAATGTTCATAGCAGCTTCGTTTGCAATAGCTAAAGAAGCAATGCACGTGTCTGACGGCAGCAGACTGGGTCAGTGATGGGGGTCGTGCTGGGGAAGAACTCGGGGAGTCTGTGTGGGTGTGTGAGTGCATGTGGGTGTGTACATCTTTATAATCATGGTGTTTGCGTGGATAAGTCTGGAAAAATCAACATCAAACCATTAACTGTGGTTACTTAGAAGGTTAAGGACACAGATGGACCTTCATTTGCTAAACCTTTACTTGCAGTGTTTGAAATTTTAAAGCAGACAAATAAAGCAGATTTTTTTTTAAGTCAGTAATGCTTATCTTGCCTACCTATGGAGCAGACCTTGCTTATGTAGCTGTGTGTGTGTGTGTGTGTGTGTGTGTGTGTGTGTGTGTGTGTGTGTGTGTGTGTGTGTAAGCGGGTAGAGAAAGTTCCAGAAAGCCACAAGCTGGGTGGATGGTTGCCTGGATCCTGGGCACCATGAGGCTGGATTGCCAAGCAACGCCACTGCCCTCAAAGGTGACCCAAGGCCATGCCGTGGTCCCTGAAGCCCTGCAGGTGTACCACATGGAACAATCTGCAGGTGCCTCAAGCCACTGGGACCTCCTGGGGCCCTGGGCCTGGCCCTGGGGGTGCCCACAGACACCCCGCAAGTGTGAATGCCCCCCCCCAACGAAGTCCCCCGCAGTTCACAAGACAGAAGATTCTCATTTTCACCCAGCAGACAGCCTGTCGGAGAGCGAGGAGCCTCCTTCTATTTTTTTTTTCTGAATGATAATTTCTCCCCCCTTTTTTTTGTAGCTAAAAATCACCCAGGCTTGTCCAGACGAGAGGGCAGAAAATTATGCGGTGAAAGAGAAGGGAAGATAATTTCTCTGGGTCACAGACATTCTCGCTTGTCATCCGTCTGCAGGAGACGCGGAGAGGGAGGGAGAGCCTGCTGGGATGCGAGGCCCCGGAATGAAAATGAAGGCTGGCCCAAATCCATCACTGTCCTCCTCGCTCTCCCCGGGGGCGGGGGGGCAGCCCGCGGGGAGACAGGGGGGCTTTGGGCTCTGATCAGGGGCCGGGAAAAGAGGGAAGGCTGCAGAGGGTGGGAGGGAGACTAGCCCTGCTGTCACAGCTGGACCGGCCCACTTCCTGCCCCGGGCCTCAGTTTCCCCACTGAGAAAACATGGCTGAGACCTCCCTCCTCCGCTCGCCACCTGCACCCCTCCCACCCACGGGAGATGCCAGATGGGAACATTCTGGAGAATCTGGACCGTGAAAATACAGGTACGGGAGGTGACGCACCGTGCCCAGCGAGGGCAGACGCAGCCTGCGGGCACTCCTGAGAGCCTGTCCGTGGGAACTCCTGTGGGTGTGGCTGCAGCGTGGGCTCTGGTGGCCTTGTCTGGAAGCCTTGAGCCTGAGGGGAGAGGCCAGACCTTACAGATCCTGGGAGGAGCTTCAGGAGGGTCTGGCTAACAGCTGTGGTCTTCTGCCTGCCCCAAACCCAGGTCCTCTCGTTGTCCCAGGAGGAAGGGTGTGGATATACACAACAGAGGGAGGGGCGACCCTCACGGTGCTTCAAAGGCCTCCTGTGCCTTTAAAAAAAAACACATCAAAATCCCCTACTCTGGCTTCTCTTTACTCCTGTGTACCAGGCTGGGCTGTATCCGTTCGTTCATTCATTCATTCATTCATTCATTCATTCATTCATTCAACAATTACTGATAGAGGACCTACCAGGTGCCAGATTGAATGGTTGGGAGGACCAAAAAGTAGGAGTAAGCAAGGTTCTTACAAGGAAACAAAGGAGGCAAACGTGGTCGGAGCAAAGTGAGTGGGGGCAGGGGCGGTTCCATTTCATACCAAAGGACAGGGGAGCTGTATCAGTCAGCGATGGCTAAAACAATGCTGCAGAACAAAGCACCCTGGGCCCTTAAGACAATAAGCACTTTTTACTGCTCCATGAGTCTACTGCTCAAGGCCTGGCTTGGGCTGGGCTCTCCAGGGCCTCTGTGGTCAGCTGTCGGTCAGGTAGGTGGCTCTGCTGTCCGAGGCTGGCCGCTCTGCCATGCTTGAGGTCAGCTGGCTGGCAGTTGGTGCAGAATGGCCTCTGCCGGGCGGACTGGGCTCTCCTCCACGCGCTCCCTCTCCTCCAGCAGGCCGCCCCGGCTCATTCTCCAGGTGCAGGCAGGGAGGGCTGCAGGACAGAGCGGAGGGCTGCAGGACAGAGCGGAGGCTGCAGGACAGAGCGGAGGCTGCAGGACAGAGAGCGGAGGCTGCAGGACAGAGCGGAGGCTGCAGGACCGAGCGGAGGCTGCAGGACCGAGCAGAGGCTGCAGGACAGAGAGCAGAGGCTGCAGGACAGAGCGGAGGCTGCAGGACAGAGAACGAAGGCTGCAGGACAGAGCAGAGGCTGCAGGACAGAGCGGAGGCTGCAGGACAGAGTGGAGGCTGCAGGACAGAGCGGAGGGCTGCAGGACAGAGCGGAGGCTGCAGGACAGAGTGGAGGGCTGCAGGACAGAGCGGAGGCTGCAGGACAGAGCGGAGGCTGCAGGACAGAGAGCAGAGGCTGCAGGACAGAGCGGAGGCTGCAGGACAGAGCAGAGGCTGCAGGACAGAGCGGAGGCTGCAGGACAGAGCGGAGGCTGCAGGACAGAGTGGAGGCTGCAGGACAGAGCGGAGGCTGTAAGGTCTCTCGAGGTCGGCTCAGAGCGGGCACAGCATGTCCTAGGCAACAGGCTATTGGCCAAAGCAACCTTGGAAGCCAGTTTGTTCCACATTTATCTCCCCCCACAACATAGCACAGTGCTGGGCACAGGCGAGGAGCTCCATCAGTGGCTGTGGGATGGGGTACAGGTGGAGGGAGGACGGATGGATGTTCTTGGGCTTTGGCAGAGCCCGAACTGATGACAAGGGGTTAAATCCCTCGGCTGGCCGATGGGGAGCCCCTGTGCCCCTTCCCCAGAGCTACAAGGAGCAGAGAAGACAGCGTCTTCCGCCCAAAGTTTAGTGAAGTGATCCGCCTCCACGGGGCTGGCCCTGGTGTCACTGCCCGAGCTGACCGCAGGGGCGGTGTGAAATGTCAGCTGTCGGGGGGCCTGCTGGGGCGCTGAAAGCCCCTGGAATTTGGGGACAGGCAGGGGGCGGAGAGGAAGCCAGAGTCCCCATGGGGGCAGGACGTCTGCTCTGCAGACAGAACACAAAGGGGAAGCTCTCTCTCCATCTCATCCCAGGAGGAGAGGAGGAGGAGGAGGAGGAGGAGGAGGAGGAGGAGGAGGAGGGAGGAGGAGGAGGAGGAGGAGGAGGAGGAGGAGGAGGAGGAGGAGGAGGGAGGGAGGAGAGGAGGAGGAGGAGGAGGAGGAGGAGGAGGAGGGAGGAGGAGGAGGAGGAGGAGAGGGGAGGAGGAGGAGGGAGGAGGAGGAGGAGGAGGAGGAGGAGGAGGAGGAGGAGGAGGAGGAGGAGGAGGAGAGGAGGAGGAGGAGGAGGGGAGGAGGAGGAGGAGGAGGAGGAGGAGGAGGAGGAGGAGGAGGAGGAGGAGGAGGAGGAGGAGAGGAGGAGGAGGGAGTCTGCTAAACTTCTGGCTTGGATGAACTCCGCTGTGTTGACTCTGGCTGCTGCCCATCTTGGATGTCACATTCCAGAGGAGAACCCCCCAGTCCCACATTCCCTCCTCTTCTGAAGCAGCGGACACTCCATCATCTCAGACCAGCTGGGCTTGGTTGTCTATCAGCCATTTCCTGTGTGGCTTTGGGCAGGTTACTTAACCTCTCTGAGCCTCCATTTCCTCATCTGTACCCAGCGAATGCTGTTCCAGCAGCCCCTCCCCGCTGATGATTACATGATTCTCGATGAATGCGGGACTGTCTTTGGTCTGTCCTAGCCACGTGTCTGAGAGAGGCTGTGTCTTCAACATAAGGCTACCGCCCTGCCATTCCCGGGGCATCGACCACCCGCTGGCCTGTGACCAGCGACCCTGGAGGTGCAGAGGTCAGGCTCAGTGACCTCACAGGCAGTGTTGCTCGTTGCCAAATCCCAGCCCTTAACCCGGTGCTCGGCAGGTGCTGCTTCCATGTCCTACATGTGACTCCATTCATTCCATCCATTCAGGAAGCAATATTGGTTGATGCCATTTCAGGTTTTTTTTTTAATATGTGCAATGGGCCTGGGTGGGGCAGGCCATCGGACAAGACAATTCTGGCTCTAACATGCAATGGTTTGGGGGAGACTGAGGATCCCCCCTTTTTCCTGAAAGTGATTCCCTTAGCTGGCACCTGCTAGTCCTCCTAAGGGCAGGTCTTGGCAGTCCCCCACCGTGAGGACTTCAGGACCCCTGCTGAGGTGGGAGAGAGGAGCAAAGCCCCAGGATGCGGAGGGAGGAGGACATGGAGCCCGGGGCAGAGGCAACGTACACTAGAGCCACAGGCTGACCCTGGGGTCACCTTTATAATAACCCCAGAGCTTTGCACCCGCCACACACTGTCTTGAGCACACAAGTTTCATCTTTCCAGCCAGCCTAGGAGGCAGATACTATTATCACCCCCCTTGTACAGATGAGGAAACTGAGGCCAAAGTGGTGCCCAAAGTCACACGATGGTGTGTAGGGAGCTGGGCCACCAACCCAGAGTCCAACGTCTTCATGGCCCATGTGTTTAGCCTCTTGGCTGTAAGGTTTCCTGCCTCCGTTTCCCACCTGTCAATGGGGCTCCCAGTACCCTCCCTGCAGACCTGGCGAGGGGGTGGAAAGGAGTGTGGGGCCCCGGAGTCCTGCTCCAGGTGCTGAGGGCCGTCGGGGAGGCTGAGGCAATGACGCCAACTGGCCAGGCTCAGGCTCTGATGCCCATCTTCACGGGGCAGCCACTTACCTCTTAGAACCGCTGTTTTCTCACCTGCAAAATGGGGGTGATTCGTTGTGCCTACTCCCAGGTGGCTGGGGACCACAGGGCTGTGTGGGTGCCTGAGCAGAACGTGGGTGAGAGGCGCTGTCAGCTTGTGGTGGCGCTCGGGCCTGAGTCCCCGGGATCGCCGGCCGGGGATGGGGAAGAGGCGCGTCTGCCCTCGCCACTGTGGTCTCCAGAAGTCATGCAGCCACGGCAGCCCCGAGAACTCCATAAAACCCACACGCTAGTTCAGCCAGACTTCGGAGTGAACAGAGGTAATTAGCACACTTCCCACAGAGAGTAAAACCCAAATGTCAGACAACGCTGGGCCATTAAAGCCGGCCGCGGCGGCCTCGGCGGCCGCGGCTCCCACCCTGCTGCTGGCTGGGTCTCCCCTCGACCGTGACCTTCTCCCAGGCTGCGGACAGCATGACGGGGGGCGCCCAGGCCTGGGGACTGGACCGGGGGACCCTCGCTGAGCTTCACATCTGCTCAGCTCTGGTACCAAGACAGCCTCATCTTTTTTATCTGTTCGGTGGGCGTTCTGTCTCCTAGGATTGTAGGGAGAATGAGTTCGCTCATGGACCTAGAATGCTAGGTGCCTGGTAGCCACTGTCTGTGAAGCAGGCAAATACCACAAGGACAAACGGTGCCCAACACACACTCGGCAGAGGAGAGACGGCTGGTACCCCACCCCCATCCTCTACCCACTGCCCCCACCCCCCACTACTGGGGTGGCTGCTAAGGCTCCCAGCTCCTCCTCTCTCCACCTGCATGCCCTCTGCCAATGGGAGCTGCCATTGAGGGTGGGGGTTGCCACCCCGCCCCGGGGCCTCCCACAACCAATGCCTGGTGAATGCGGGGTTGCGAAGGCCAGCCCCTGGCTTCAGGACTGGGAACAGCTGTGTGGCACCCTCGCTCATCTCGGCTTTCCCCATCACTACCGTGGAGGGGGGCAGCCCTGCCTCCAAGCACTGTGAGGAGGCAGGTCGGCTGGGTCCACATCCCTGCCCTCCCTTCGGGGGGTAGGACCTGGCCCGCTGACTTAACCATTTTGTGCCTCAGTTTCCTTGGCTGTAAGAGGAGGTGGCGATGGAAGCTGATCCATAGGGAGGTTGAGAGGACGGCACAGTTTAATGAATGAAGCGCCAGGAGCCACGCCTGGCTTTCCCCGCCACTCCGTGTATGGCCCCTGCTGTTCTCCGTATTCAGATTATTCATAGGAATATTATTGTAATGAACGAGCCGTCGTGTCCAGCACCCCACACAGGGCCTGCGGGGCTGTCCGTCCCTTTCCTTGCCGATGCCCATCCCGGCTGACCCACCCCAATTAGGTGACGCCCATGTTAATATTGACACACAAAGGCGCCAGCTGGTGACCTCTGAACTCGCCTCACTTGGGATCACAGGCTGATTTCGGCCCCGGCCCTCAGCCCCGAGAGCAGGACTCCTAATCTTCTTTGACATCGAATGGAGCTGGCCTCACCCCGACCTTTGCTCCCGGCCTCCCTGGTCCCCGTGATGCCTGGGCCTGACAGGGAGTCGCCTGCCCACAGATGGGCGCGGCCTGGACCTCGGCGGGAGGCCTGGACCTCGGCGGGAGGCCGGCCCGGGCCACCGCTTGCTGCTTGGACAATGAAGAACCTTTGGATCAACAGCCCCCTGCATTCCAGGTGGAGCAGACACCTGGGGCCAGTCCTGCCAGGGAGCCCAGCTCCGAGGCGTCTGCCAGCGCCCAGGAGGAGGGGCTGAGACTGTGCAGGGCTCACTCACCCAGGGGTCTGGGAGGGGGTGCCTACGAGGGGGGGGGGGGGTTTGTCTCAGATTGCTCCGGGCTCACAGCGAGGGGTCCAGGCGCCTCACCATCGCCCTGTCCCTGCTGTGGGTGAGTGACCGGAACTTGGTGACGCGCATTAGAAATGGCCTTGTGCCTCTGCCCTGAGTCTCCACCCAAAACCAGTACCAGCCTCAGCCCCTGACCTCCAACACTGAGCCCAGGAAGGAGACCCAGAACCTGGTGCTGCCGAGGAGTTGCCATGGCAACAGGCAGCTGGCCCAGCAGGACGGAAGTTTTGTTGAGCCTCCCCAGCTCGCTGGCTGCCCCGAAGAGAGGCGCACGGGCCTGCCACTGTCCCCGTGGAGTTGGCACTGGGGGACTTGGCTTTGGACGTTCCACCAAAGGAGAGCTGTGCCCGTGGATGTGACTACTGAGGAGGCGCAGCTCTGGCCCCCTTCTGCTCTCTCTCGGGGAGCTCACAGTCAGCGCCAACGCAGGCATGTGCCCATGGCGCGGGCTGCACGGGACTTAAGACACGACAGTGGTGGCTCACATCCCGGCTCTGCTTGCTCCTGAGCTGGGCAACCCCAGGCTGATGATGACTTGGCCTCTCCAGGCCCCTCACCCAGGAAGTAGGGGGACCAGCAGGGCTCGGGGGTCTGGCGGGCACACCATTTGGCACGTGGAAAGCGCTTCATACGTATCACATCTACATCGAATAGGATGTGGTTTCTTATTCTGGAGAAGTGTTGAAAGTTAAAAGCCACGAGCTTGGAGGCCGGAGACAGACCTCCGTGACCGGCGGTGGCTTCTCCTTCCAGCCCCGGAGTCGGAGAATCCAGGCTCCCCCCGTGGAGCCTGCCTCCCGAGCCCCCAAGGCTGTGGGGCTGTGGGTGGGGCTGGGCAGAACCGGCTCATGTGCTGCAGGGCCCGGTGCAAGAGGAAAACGTGGGCACCCTGTTCAAAACGATGAGGCATTTCAGGATGGTGACAACAGAGCATGACACCAAGCACGGACCCTTCTAAGCACAGGCCCCGCGAGAGCACGGGCTCCCCGCTGAGGCCGGCCCCCCAAGCTGCCTCTGTGAGCCTCTCGGTGGTCCCCGGCCTCCAGCCACAATCCTGGCAACACTAGGAAGGGAACTAACCAATGGACGGAAATGGCCTGAATCTGCACACAGCCTCGTACAGTAGGTAATGGTATCGTCCCATGTGACAGGTGAGAAAACTGAGGCACAGAGGGGCAGACTACCAGCTGGGCCACCAGAGGACATACAGATAGTGGCTTAGACCTAGGTCTTTGGGAACCTACACCCCAAGATCTGGAGGCATCTCACCCCACGAACCCTTTCCTTCTGAAAGATGAAATACATGTTCCTCTCCACCCCCAATCCAGGCGGCCTCTGATGTCTGTGGTTTAACCCAACTGGAGACCACGCAACCGGAGTTTTAATCCCAGCCCCCATGGGCACCTCCTTCCCACAGCACCCGTTCCTCCCCCTGGGGTCCCTCCCTCCAGCGGGACAGGGTCTGGCCGCCCCCTGGCGCCCCTCTGGCGGGCGGGGCCGAGAGTCAGCCACGGAAGCGAGCCTGGAGAGAGAGCGAAAGGACATGTCAAATCAATCATATTTAAACAAAAGCCTCTCCCGCCCAAGGGCCCTTTTAAAAGCTGCTTATTTAATTAAAAGTCCCATTTTCCATATTTATGGCCCTTATTCAGTTAAATATTAACCGCTGGGGCCAGGGCTGGTGTGTGCTTTGCGAGCGGGGTGTGGGGAGGTTCATTACCGAGGCCGGATTTATCCGATGGTGACGCGGGCGGAGGATCAATGTGCCTGGCCTTGGACAAACACCCCCGCAGCCCGCCTCCCTCCTCACCACCGCCCCTCCTCCTCCTCCCCACTGGCCTCCTGTGTCCTCTCCATCTCTCTTGCTTCCACGTTGTCTCTGCCCAGAGACGGTGAGACAGCGAGACACCCAGAGAGGCAGCGAGACGATGCGTCCTCTTGCTCTGCGTTAGCTGCCTCGGTCAGGACCAGGTGCTCACTTCTTGGGCCCCAGTGAAAAATGAAAATGGGGGGGGCCCTTGTTCAAAAATGAAGAATTTCAAGATGGCTCTATGACTGCACGGGGGGCATGTCCCGGTCTGTCACCATCTCTCTCTCTCGAGATGCGTGTGCTGGGTCCAGAGAGGAGAGGGGCCCAGGCCAACCACACCCGCTGCTCCTCCTGGCCCCACGTCACTGGGAGACTAGGAAAAGGAGAACAGGCCCTGCCGGCTTGCTCAGTGGTTAGAGCATCAGCCCTTGCACCGAAGGGTCTCGGGTTTGATTCCCCGTCAAGGGCATGTACCTGGGTTACAGGTTCAAGCCCGGCCCTGGTCAAGGCACGTGCAGGAGGCAACCAATAGAGGTGTCTGTCACATAGATGTGTGTGTGTCTCTCTCTCCCCCGCCTCCCTCTCTTCCACTCTCTCTAAAAAGCAATGGAGCCCAGCCGGGTGTGGCTCAGCGGTTGAGCGTCAACCCAGGAAGCAAGAGGCCACCGGTTCGATTCCCAGTCAGGGCCCAGGCCCGGGTTGTGGGCTCGGTCCCCGGTGTGGGGCGCGCAGGAGGCAGCCAATCAATGATTCCCTCATCATTGATGTTTCTATCTCTCTCTTCCTCTCCCTTCCTCTCTGAAATCAATAAAAATATATTTAAATAAATAAATAGATAATAAAAAGCAATGGAAAAGATATCCTTGGGTGAGGATTAACCAAAAGAAGAAGAAGAAGAAAGAAAAAGAGAAAAGGGGGAAGGCTGGCATCTCTTAAGGGTGTGATCCCCCAAAAGCTCAGGGGCAGGGGCTCCCAGTTTCTGGAATTCCTCGGGGATGACGGTCCCTGACCAGGAATTAAAAAGGAGGGAACAGGCGGGTCAGGACGGTGTCTGGACCTGAGCAGGGGAACCCCACAGTGTTCCCTTGGGGCAGGTGCCACGTGGCGCTGTTCCAGTACCAACTCCTGTATTCCTCACGTCCATCCCATAGGGTACGTACCGTTCTGATCCCCACTTTACAGATGGGGAAACTGAGGCTCTGAGAGGTTAGGTACCGGGCCCAAGGTCACACAGCCAGTGAGGGGCAGAGCTGGGATCTGACCTGGGTCCTCTGGCTCCCGACCACACAGTAGAAATGGCCGGAGTCGCTGCGACAGGCTGAGGGCGACTGACCTTCACATGCTGTGTGACCTCATGCAAGCTCCTGACCTCCCTGCACCTCGGTTTTTCACCTGGGAAACGACGGAGGGAGAATCTCGGGGCCATTTTTAATCCAGTGTCTGGCTGCTTCCCCCTGGGTCCTCTACCCACGCCGCTGCCCCAGCCACTGCACCTGGCAGACACCCTCCGCGGGTCTGGAACCCACTGCTCTCTCTTCGCCTCCTCTGAGCCCCGCCTGTGCCCACGCATTTGTCCTGGTGGCCTCTGTCTTGTCCGCTCCCGATCTGCCCATGACGTGACCCTCGAGATGTCAGGGGCAAAGCCAGATGCCTCCATCCTGGTCTGTTCAGTGCTCAAGGGGGCAGCCTGGTCAATGGAAAAGGTACGCGTTAAGGCCACAGGTCCTAGGTTCGAATCCCACTTCTGAACTTACTGGCTCCGCAAACTTGGGCTTCACATGACCTCTCTGAGCCTCAGTTTCCCCATATGCAAAATGGGGCCATAATTCTTGTAAAGAGCTTAGCAGTGCCCACACCCAGGGACCTGGTCTGCCAGCCCTGCAGGGCCTGAAGGGATGGCTGGGAATGCGGCTAGTCTGGGCCCCTCCGAAGTGACAACTCTGAAGGGCATATTGCCCACTTCCCGTCCACTCTGTGGCCTCCCAGTGGCCTGGGAGGGGGAGACTTATGCTCCACCCCACTTCTGGCTCTTCTGTGACCTCAGTCCTTGTGCACAGCACTGCTCCTCCTGGGCCTCGGTTTCCCCATCTATGGAACGAGGGGGTTGCTGGGTTTAGGAAATCTCGCAGGACCATTTTCAGGGTTAATGCATCTCGGCAGCAGAAGCGGGGGTGCAGAATCTGAGCTGAATGTGAAAATCTTGGTAAAATGTGCCCATGTATGCTCAGGAAAGACCGTGTGGTGACAGACCAGTGCCCAGGCCCTTCCAGCTGTCTGTCAGCTGTCAAAAGCCAGTCTGGGGAAGGCATCTTCTACATCACACACATGTGTGCAAACAGACATGCATGCACATACAACGTGCACAAGAATACACACCTGCACACACACAGCACATGCATAAATACACACCTGAATACGTGCACATACATGTGCAGGCACATGGACACACGTCTGCATGCACACACATGCAGACACACACATAAACATACCTGCATGCATGCACACACCACAGCACACCTTTTGCCTCGTGTTCTAACCTCCGTTTGGATCCTGTTAGGAGCCTGGTTTCTTCCACCACCTCCCCCTCCCCCAAGAGAAAAAAATTCTGAAAAGCCAGATTAGAACTTCACATGCACATCACCAGGAAAAATCTATGTCTCATTTTCATATCTAGCAAAATAAAATGACACAGAACACTCCAGCAAACCCCCAGAGGGGGAGCGTGTCTGCGGAAGAGAGGGGTGGGGAGACACCTTTCCCAAAGCGGGGAGGCCCTGGGGCCAGAATCACAGGAGGGGGCAGACCTTCGGAGAGGCTGGGGATGAAACTGATCAGGTCACGCTCTCCTGGGGTGGGAGGAAGGTGGGGGTCCTGGGGGCTGCATGGAGGGTGGGGAGGCAGTGAGAGAGGGAGAGAGAGGAGGAATAAAATCTTGGGGATGGTGGTGTGAGTGAGGGAGCGGGGGGGGGGGGGGGGGAGAGAGAGAAGGAGAGAGAGAGAGAGGGGGAGAGACACTAGGTTATCAGAGAAGTGTGAAGACAATAATACAATCTGACATTTCTGAAACAAGACCCCCCGGTTGCCATGGCAACGCCTCATGTGGGAGCAGCTCCCAGGAGACGGTTCCGAGATGTACTATAAATGATGTTTGATTAGAATTTAAATCATTTAGGCAGAGAGAAGATAGGCCTTTTGTCAGCAAGGGGACCTGGGGGTGGGTAGGGAAGGGGGGGGGGGGGGGTGGCGGGGGAGGGGGCGCAACCAGAGACCTGGACTCGGCTCCGTCAGCCTGGGCGTGGGGAGCGGGATCGGAGGTCAGCCCGGGGGTTGATTACTTTTGCCCTCGGCTTCATTCCCGTTTACAGTAACCTTTCCACGGTGGCCAGAGGGACCCGGAGGGCAGGAGGGGCCAGGCCTGGGGGGACAGGGGCGTGGGAGGGAGTGAGAGTGGCAGAGACAGGGAGAGGCAGAGAGATATATGGAAAAAGCAGAGAGATACCGATGGGGAGACAGACAGACAGAGGGGCAGAGCTTAGGAGAGACAGAAAGAATATAGACCAAGACATAGACCAAGAGACACAGAAAGGAGGGATGGGGAGAGGAGAAAAGACTGTAGGGAGAGAAACAAAGAGAGACAGAGACCAAGAAATAGGGGAAAAGAGACCAGGGTGAGACAGAGGAGTGGCAGCTAGAGCAATTGATGCCAAAAGACAGAAAGACAAACAGCAAGAGAGACAGAGAGGCAGAGACAGAGAGCAGGAGAGAACAGGGGACCCGTGGACCTACACACTTGGAATCCCGCCCCCGAGCACTGTGTCAGGCTTGTGGGAGCCTGTGTGAGCCCTGCACTTAGAAAGCGATATCTCCACCTTCACCTCCCACTCTAGTTCCCCGGCCCCCGGAAGCCCCCCTGGGGATTTCCAGTTCCTGGGCAGCGGGGATTTCCAGTTCCATGGGTAGAGCATCGTGTTGAGAAAGGTGCTATGAGCATATCTGCACTTTGTGAGCAAGAATGCCACCATCGATTAGTGATGTCTGCCCTGGGCAGGAACATAGCCACCATCAATTAGTGATGTCTGCCCTGGGCAGGGACATAGCCACCATCAATTAGTAATGTCTGCCCTGGGCAGGGACATAGCCACCCATTTGCTCTACTGGGTGAGCTTATTTCTAGGTCCTGAGAAAAGAACTATCCTCTTCCATTTCCAGGTGTTTAACTGATTCTGGGCAGTTTTTCCTTCTGTGGGGTCAGACTATGCCCGGACAGGGGCACCTGAAGGGTGACTCCTACAAAAGCCAAGGAGGCAGGGAGGGATCATTCGATCATTCGTGAGTCGGGGGTCGTGCAGCATTGCTGTACCGATGAGCTGCACACCAGAGGGGTCCCTCTAACTGGAGCCCCCATTAGGAGAGGCTTTTGGGGGCCCATGGGATTTGCATAAAGAAAGGAGAGAAGCCCCCTTTTTTAAAAATATATTTTTTATTAATTTCAGAGAGGAAGGTTGAGGGATAGAGAGAAAGAAACATCGGTGATGAGAGAGAATCACTGATAAGCTGCCTCCTGCATGCCCCACACTGGGGACCGAGCCCACAACCTTAGGCATATACCCTGACCAGGAATCAAACTGGGCCTTCTGGTTCATAGGTCGATGCTCAACCACTGAGCCCTGCCAGCTGGGCAAGAAGCCCTTTTGAATTGAATGAAGGCATAAACAAGATATTGCATGTGGCACACTTAGTGCGGTCGCTGGCACAGGGGGACGGCTTGTGGCAGTTGCCTCTGGTTCCTCATGCTCGGCCCAGCTCTAATTACAATTCCATGCCAGCAGACTGAGAGTCCGGTCTGTGCCAACAGCACCCAACCTCTGTCCTGGGTCTGTCTTGGCTGCACATTTAGGGTTGAGGCATGGATTCGTTTCCCATGGATGCTGTATTGAATGACCACGAAGTTAGTGGCTGGAAACAACACACACTTCTAATCTTACTGGAGGTCAGGAGTCCGACAAGGGACCCGCTGGGCTAAAAGCAAGGACTGAGTTCCTCCTGGAGGCTCTAAGAGAGAACCACGTCCTTGCCTCTTCCAGCTTCTAGGAGCTGCCCACATTCCTTGGCTTGTGGCCTCTTCCTCCATCTTCACGGTCAGCAATATTGGGCCAAGTCTTTCTCCCATTGCTGTCTCTTCTGCCCCCTCTTCCACCTGTAAGGACTCTTGTGATCTTGTTGGACCCACCCAGTTAATCCAGGACAATCTTCCTATTTAAAAAAAAAAATTTTTTTTAATATACATATATTTTTTATTTTAGAGGAAGAGAGGAAGGGAGAGGAGAGAGAGAGAGAAACATTGATGAGAGAGAATCGTTGATCAGTTGCCTCCTACACACTCCTTACTGGGGATTGGTCCCACAACCCAGGCATGTGCCCCGACCAGGAATCTAACCAGCAACCTTCAGTGCATGGGAGAATACTCAACCAACTGAGCCACACTGGCCAGGGCCGACTTCCCTATTTTAAGGTTAGCTGAACAGCAACCTTAATTCCGTCTGCAACCTTCATTCCTTTTTGCCACATACCCTGACATTTCACAGGTGCGGGGATTAGGACAGGGACAGCTTTCGGGGGTGGTTATTTTACCTACCACATCACCCCTGGGCTTAGCCCTTCTAAAAGATGAGGACGGTAGCCAGTGGATAATGCTCCAGCCTTCTGGTCTTCCATGATAATTCCCAAAGGCCTTCGCTACCCTCCGCGGGAGGCCCCGGAGAAGTCAAGCCTCCACTGCCTGCAGGCACAGCCGCAGGAATGCACCCAATGCTGGCGTTCCTCCTCCCCCGAGTCACGCTCCCATGTTCCTCACTCACGCTTTGGGAGATCACCAGCCAAATAAACGATCCGTCCCCACATCCTTGTCTCAAGCTCTGGTTTCAGGGAAGCCCAAACTAAGACGGCGCCCACACATGCTAGCGACTGCCTTGCTGGCCAGGGTGTGCTAGACACCGAGTCAAAGTGGTGAGCAGACACGTTTCATTCTCACTAACTGGAAAGTTTCTAGTTTATCTAGGACTTCAGGCACAGCTGGATCCAGTCCGCAGTGTCATCGACTTCGTCTCTTTTTCAATTTGGAAGCTGTGCCTTCCTCTGTGTTGGTTTCATTCCGGCAGCCTCTCCTCATACATTGGCAGAGATGGCCCCCGGCTGCTTGGGCATCGAACGCAGCAAAAACGAGAGTGGATTTTGTACCCAACGGCTCCAGCAAACATCAGGCATCCTTGTTCCTTGGCTCTGATGGACTCATTTGGGGTCATGTGCCTGTGCCTGAGCCAGTCGCGGTGGAGAGAGGGGATGTGGTGCTCTCATTGGACTCCTGGGTTCACTTGCCTATCCCAGCACCTGGGGGTAGTGTCAGCCCCATGAAGGCCCCCTGTCCTGAGCGGGAGTGAGCTGGGGTTCCCCTAAGAAAACTGGGGCGCTTGCAACATAAAAAGGGGTAAAGGAAAAAGCCCAGACGTCTCTACAGACAAGATCATCACGTACTGTTAATTTTAGCTAAACCTCTGCCAAGGATGGGAGGCGAGATGTGCCCAGCAGGTGGGGGCCTAGAGCTGGGAGGAAGGGAAGCCAGGCATGGTGCCAGTCAGCAGTGCCAACCCATCCTGGCTGGAGGGAATTCTCAGGATCAGAAATCTGCGGGCTGAGAACTTGTCTATATTTTTGCGATTTCTATTTCCTTTGCTACAAAGCTGAGGGACAGCCAAAAAGAAATGAAGTTCCTTTCAGAAATGCCAGCCTGTCTGTGCCGTATGAAATGGCATATGAAGAGAGACAGGGCCTTTTGTGGAGGCTTGAGGGGAAATAAAAGGGGGTCGGGTGGCCAGGGAAATGTATGGGAAGCCCCACCCCCTGGCAGGGAGAAGCAACGGGGGGTGTGGGGGAGGGGGGAGGGTTCTTTCTGCACAAGCTGAGTCCAGGAAGATTTACATGTCACTGATCTTTCGGATCATACAGACCTAGGTGCGGCCTTGGGCACAGTTCACAACTTCTCTGAGCCTCTATTTTCCCATCTGCAAAATGGGAACGATGACCATAGTACCTCATCCTATCCCTTTTGTGAAGATGAACTGAAATGATACCTATGAAGCCCGTAGCCTGATGTGCTTGACCTCTGAGAAGGCCTCAAAAAATACTGGCCATTATTATTAGGGGTGCTATCATGACTGGTCCACCGTCATGGTCCCCCATCACAGGGAAAAGGAAATCCTAGCCCACGTTCAACCAGAGTGTGGGAAACGCAGCAGGCACAGCGGCGAGCACTCCGCCTCCGTGGCCTCCCACGGCTGTAACAAATCACAACGCCATGGCTTCAAACAACACATGTCTTCTCCTCTGACTCTGGAGGTCAGACGTCCAGCACCAAGGTGCCAGCGGGCTGCACTTCCTGGAGGCTCTGGGCGGAAATCTGTTTCCTGGCCTTCTCCGATTTCTAGCGTCTGCCCACATTCCTTGGCTCGTGGCCCCTCTGTCATGAGCACCTCCACCCCTGGGTTTATGCACGACCGGCTAGCCACGGCCAGGCATGGCCGGATGGCTGAGCGGCTCTAGAGATGACGGCTGAGGCTACTGCCCGGAGGAACGCACCCCTGCGTGCGGCACCACGCCAGGGCCTCCGTCTCAGGGGATGCCGTTGCCCAAACACTGAACTCACCGGCTCTGCCTCACACCCCGACTCGGCCTCCCAGGGCCTGTTCCCCCGGTCTACACTGCTTCCCTCCCCCACCTCCTTAGACCGGGCGTCCAGACCTGCGGGCAGGGGGCAGGCAGATGGTATGGATGGGGGAGGGTGCGGACTTTTAAAAATGAGTTGGGGGAGCGGTAAAAGGGAGCCAGTGGGAGCCACGTGAGCGGCGAAGTGGGGAGAGGACCAGAGGCCGTGGGCATCCAGTCCCTCATTCTCGGGTCTCTGATTCTGACCCCTTGTCCCTCGGCCTGTCGCTCTCTTTTCTCTGTTTCAGCTGCCTCTGCCTCTGCCTCTGCCTCTGCCTTCCTGCCCCCCTTCTCCCCCGGCTTCCTCTCCCTCTATTCCTCTCTTCACTCCCCCCCCCGCCATGGGTATGTATTACGGGATGTGTGTTACACGGGGGACGCTGTTCTAAACCTTCCGCTCTCTGTGCACGGCTCCACCCTCACACCGCCCGGGGGCTGGCCAGGGAGACGGCGGCTGGACGCTCCAGGCCTCGTCACACACTTTGCACGGGACATGCTGAGACCCCACACCTGGTTGGGGGTATCGGAAATTCTCATTGCACTGGACCCCCTGGACCTGTGTCTGCTGGATCCGGCAACCTCCTGCCCAGAGGGTTCCGGTGGCCAGCGGGAGAGGGAAGCGCTGGCATCGATGTCTCCCCCCGGGAACCCCTGGAACTCCCACTCCCAGAAAGCAGGGGGCTGGTTGGGTGGACGCTCCCGCCGCTTTCATGGCTGCGTCAAGGCGCCATGCGCTCCGACCCCCAGGAGCGGGGGGGCCCCACAGCAGTTGTCCTGCTCCATACACGGATGCGGGCCTCTGCACCGCGCGCTTCCCCTGAACGCAATGCACTTCCGTGTGCTGTCAGCAGAGCCGCCCGCTTCACCGTTTGAAAGAGCTCGATTCCTCTGCTTTTGGTGGAAATGCTCCCGGCCAGGAGCAGGCCTGCCGCGTCCTCTCTACCTCAGCGCGGCGGCCGGGAGATGAGTCGCTCCTGAGAGGGCAGGGCGCGTAAACGGCACAGCCCCGGGTCGCGTCTCTTAAATGTCCACGTCCACACGTCATTGCTGCTCCGAGTGTGGGCCACGGAGCAGCCCTGCGCCTGACCTGGGAGCCGCCTAGGAATGCGGGCTCTCGGGCCCGCCCGGCCCTGCCGCGTCCACCACCTCCAGTTCCCCACGCGCTGGCGGGTCATTTCACCCAAGTCCCCGCGTCTCCATTTCCTCGGCTGAGAAATAAAATCTAATAAGATCCTTTACTGCTGTCGCCCGTAGCGGGCGAGAGAAGGGGCTGGAAGTTACGAGCTGAAGGCGCTATCAGCAAGGTGGCATCGTCCTCGCATGATCGGCCAGAGGGTTATAAAATCGCACCGTGTTCTCTCACTCCCTGCCTGGCTCAGCCCCTCCCCCCCTCCCCCCCTGTTTCTCTGCTCCTGGTTCCCAGCCCCTAAACAAGACCCAGGCTCCCTTTCCCGCCTCTCCCGCCCAGCGCCCCGCATCCAACAGCGTCCAACAGCGGGCAGAATTGCTCGGGGGCTTGTCCGTGTCTTGAAACAAGCATTGCACGTGTCTGTCTGAAGCAGGTCGGGGTGGGGGTGGCTGGGGGTGAGTGGGACCAATTCAAACAGTGCCCCCGCCTGGGTTTTGTCTGGCTGCAAACATGTCGTTTGATGCGGGCCTGATCAAACACAGCCCTGCGAGGGCGGGCGAGGTGGGGGCGGTGAGAGGAATTAACATCTTTCTCTCCGCAGACCCTGCCAGCATCCCGCCCCCTCCTACACTTGGGCCCCATGGGGATCGCATCCAATTATAGACGGACCTTCCAAGTCCGGCGTCCGCCTTCTCATCCCGAACCAGCACTCGGGGTTTTCAAAGGAGGGAGCTAACACCCACTCGTGTTTCCAACGGGCCGGGCCGGGCCGGGTCGGGTGCTTTACAAACATGCTGATGGGCTTCCCCTGAAATAAAAAATCCCATCAACTGGAGCTTTGCCCCCTCGGTTTAGTAACCACCACATTAAAAGTGTAAGTCGACCATTTCCTGGTGACTCCAAAGGTGGTCCACGGTAGGTTGGGCAGGCGCGCAGAGTCCCGGTCACCTGAGCTCTGGGTAGAAACGCAGGGTCTCGGCCCCGCCCCCAACCTGCTGAATTAGAATCTGGGCTTTAACAAGACGCCCGGGCCAGTGCATTGCGTGTGCATTGTGAAACCTGTCTTGGTTTTGGAATCGTTAAAATATGGGGGGATCCGGGGAGAGAGACATGTTTTAGAATCAAGGATACAGGGAGGTTTCCATGGTTTCCATTTCAGATGAGGACATTGAGGCTCAGAGAGGCAGAGTTACTTGTCCAAGGTCACACAGCTTATGGATGTGGATGTGGATGACAGAGCCAGCGTTACAGCCCATCCTCGTGATCTTCCATGTTTGACTGCATGTTTTTTATGTCAGTTCAAGGTGGTTCCCAAAGCCCAGGTGTGTTTCTCCTGACACTTTGGGAGGCTGACCTTGGCAACCACGATGGGCCTGGCTGTGAGCATTTCCAGGTCTGAACAAAGTTCTGCAGGGTTTAACGTCGGTGGTGATGGTGCCCCCTAAGGTCATGGTCAAATATTGGGTGACTCTGCCTGGGAGAGCGTCTGCCCGCCGCCTCAGTCTCCTCTCCACGGGTCCCCCTCAGAGAGGCTGTCCTTGGCCACCTGGTCTTGGGCAGCCATCCCTCTCTCGCACCCGGACACGGCTTCATCCTAAGTGTGGCACGTGCCGTGGACCGAGATGATCTTGTGTATGTGTGGACTTGCTTAGGACCTGTCTTCTCCCCGAGGGACTATCAGCCCCAAGAGGGCCGGGACCTTGAGACCTCAGCTACCTAGTGCAGCACCGAATCACCATTGCCGAGCGGGCTGGCATGTGGTAGGTGCTCCGTGGGTATTTGAGTCGGTGGATAAGTAAATGGATGGATGGATGGATGGACGGACGGACGGACGGACGGTTGGATGGATGGACGGACGGACGGACGGATGGATGGATGGATGTGTTACTTGGATAGATGGGTGGATTCCTTCTTCCAGGGAGGCATGGCCTTGGGCCACAGGATACAGTTGGGTGAGTGCCCCCTCCCCTGCATCTCCTTGTCCCGGGACTTCTGTGCAGGGACTGATGTGCCCAGCACTGCCGTGGCCTTGTCTGGACCCCAGGCCTGGTTTGTTTCCGCCCCAGAGGCCCCGAGCTGCCGGTGGCCTTGCCACATTTCGCGAGTCCCAACGGATCTCCTTGGGTTATTCTTGGGCCATTTCCTGAGCATACGCTCGGCAGGCTGCAGGGAACGTGTCTTCAGTTCTCCCTCCCTCCACCCGCCCCGCCCCCCCACCTCCTCTCCCATTTCCCAATTCAATTAATTCTCTAGTCTTCAGCAATAGCATCCCCAAGTGCCCAGTGATGTGGACTCCACCAGGTGGCAGTCTCCATGGTTAGGTGCAGCCCCTTCCATCTGCTCTGGGGACAGGTGAGGCTGGAGGGGTCATGGCTCCCTGCTCACCTGCGGGTGGTTCTGAGGACTCTGTCCCAGACCCAGGCCTTCCAGGGCAGGGCAGAGCCTGCGACCCTGCAGTGAGGTGCGCTCCTGGGCATCAGAAAGAACGGGACTCCAGTCGGCCTGGTCTGCTTGTTAGACAGAACTTCAGGCAGGCGGCTCGACCTCCTGGAACCTCCGTTTCTTCTGTGAAACAGGTAGAAAGATGTCCATGGCACAGGGCTCTGAGGATTAGGGGTAAAGAGCCGGGTTTGCTATTCTGGAGGGGGTTTTTGAAAAGGGGAGGGAGCCAGAGAATGCTAGGAAGGCGTGCATGGCGAGATGGGCGGACGGGCCCCCTGTGGCTGGCATCTTCCCATCAGGGGGCAGTGGTCACCCGAGGTGGGAAGCACCTTTGGGCAATGTCTTGTCCTGCTCAGCCCCCTGATGGGCAAGTGCAGGGATGTGGTAAAGAGCTTGTGGGTTGGTCTCAGCAGAGTCACTGGGGCCCTCGGGCTGGTGACTGCGGACTCGCGTTCCTCAATGCTGAATGATGACAGGTCTCCTTGAAGAGCGGGAATAAGGATGGCCTTCCAAATGTGGGCAGTCCGCTCTGGGAGGCGATGTGGTAGCGCTGAGACCTTGGTGGTGGGAGAGCCGGTGTCTGGAGGGCAGGGCAAGGCCCCCAGCCCAGAATCGCTGGCTGGAGAGCTCCAGCCCTCACGCTGGGGTGCAGCTGGGCCTCATCCCTGGGTCCAGTGCAGCCTTCTGCTTGAATCTTCCTCTCCCTCTGAACTGATGTTTCTCAAAGTCTTTCCAGGAGGGACCCCTTGTCCCAGATCCCCCTGCAGGTTTTTCCATATGGGAGACTCCTGACCCTCTGGGGAGCCGGCCCGGGACTCTGCGTTTCAACGCCATCCCCAGGGCGTCTGTGTGCGGGCTGATGGCCGAGAAGTGAGGTCCCAGATCACCTTGAGGACCAGCAGAGGGCCTTCCTTTTATTTTCCTTATATTCCAGGAGAGCATTTTTGGGGGGTCCATTGCCAATGTTAAAAATAATGGCTGGTGGTCAGAGGTGGTGCCATGTGGCCCATGTGGACGCTCTGTGGTTAGCCGTGGACCAGATCAGCACAGGCGGGGGGATGTGGCTGGCAGGGACCATCCGTGTGGACTTGGTCGCATTATTAGATGTCTGCCGAGCACCAGCGTGGGCCATGCATTGCACGGGACACAGATTTGTGAGTCTGCTGGGTAGACTGCCAGGTGCATTGGGGGAGATCAATAAGCAATTATAATTATTACTAGAGGCCCAGTCCACAGATTCATGCACGCACCAGTGGGGTCCCTCGGCCTGGCCTGCGGGGATTGGGCTGAAGCCAGCTCTCTGACATCTCCCAAGGGGTCCCAGATTGCAAGAGGGTGCAGGCCAGGCCAAGGGACCCCACCGGTGCATGATCGGGGCCGGGGAGGGACCGCGGGAGGGCTCCAGGGCCTGTCCAGCCTGTCTCGCCCTGTTCTGATAGGCCAGACCCCAGCAGCAAGCTAACCTACCAATTGGAGCGTCTTCCCCCTGGTGGTCAGTGCACATCATAGCGACTGGTCGAATGGTCAAACAAACTGTCGGTTGGACACTTAGCGTATTAGGCTTTTATTAGTATTATATAGGATTACCATTAATAATAGATGCTACACAGTCTGGGCCAGGAAGCCACGGTGAGGTGGGCACCTGCCCTGGAGCCCAGGCCTTGCATGTGTCGCCAAGCCAGCCCAATGTGCCTCTGCTCTCAGCCCTGTGCAATTGTAAGCGCTTCTCTGCCCGGGGAGGCCGGGATAGGCTGTTCTCAGCCTCTGCCCCGTGGCACGTGAGAAGATGGGAGAGAGTCAGGGACCCACAGGGAAAGCAGGTGTTTCTGGAGTTGGATGGAGGTCAGGAGAGATCCTGGGTTTGGTTGTGTGTGAGGCCACTCCAGAAGATTCTGACTGATGGTCCAGCTGAGTGGACCTCACTTCCACCCTGGCCCGGGCAGAGCCCACTGCTCACTCCCCCACCCACAGTCCTTTGCACACACCCTTGGAAAGCACCGCTCCCCTTGAATGCATATGGTGGCAGGGTGGCAGTGTGACCCAATGGCTAGGCACCCAGGCTCAAGAGCCAGGCTGCATGGATTCCAATCTAGGCTTCAGCACCTATGAGCTGTGTGTCCTCAGGCAAGTCACTTAACCTTTCTGGTCTCAGTTCACTCCTTTGTACAATGGTGATCGTAAGTGCCCATCTCCTGGGGTTTGTGCAAGGGTTGAAACAAGGGGTGCCATGTGCCCTTCCAATGTCCATCATTTCTATTTACTTTCCTGCACCTCATTAATCACTGAAAGCCCATGTTCAGCGCACAGACAGGCCGTGGTACATCGGGTTAAGCCACTGGCTCTCTGAGGGACTGCAGCCAGCATTCACTAACTGTTCGCTCTTTTTTTCTTTTCTTTTTTAAAAAATATATTTTATTGATTTTTTTTACAGAGAGGAAAGGAGAGGGATAGAGAGTTAGGAACATCGATGAGAGAGAAACATCGATCAGCCGCCTCCTGCACACTCCCTACTGGGGATGTGCCCGCAACAAAGGTACATGCCCTTGACCGGAATCGAACCTGGGACCCTTTCAGTCTGAAGACTGATGCTCTATCCACTGAGCCAAACCGGTTAGGGCTAACTGTTCACTGTTGTCAAGCACTATTCCAAGCATCGAGCTGCACCTATGAACTCAAGCCATCTTTGCACCAGTTCCTGAAGAGAAGAGCTATCATTATTTCCATTTTCCAGAAGCATGAACCAAGTCAGGGGTTGATTAAGTAGTCAGTGTCCTTGTTGGCAAGAGGTAGTTAGGATTTAAACCCACCCAGTCTGTATCGAGAGCCCATACTCCTAACCATTGCACCGGACTGCCTCGTGAATAAATGATAAGGAAGGGAGGAAGGGAGGAAGGAAGGAATGGAAGGAGAGAATGATAAATGAGATTGTTAGATAGTCAATCAATGAACTCATGGGTAGATGAAAGAATAAAATTGACCTCAGAGAGCTGTTATAAAGATTAAAACGAGTAAAGACACTAGGCCTGGTACATAGTGAATGCTCAGTAAACATTAGCAGTGATGAGGATGGTGTGACAATGATGACAATGAAGATAGAATGGCTAAATGGATACATATCTGAATGATAGTGAGGGGACCAGTGGGTTGGACGATGTGACCAGCCAGATCTCTCAAGCAGCCAGGAAGTGAGACATAAGAGACTTGACTTTCTCTCCCCATTCCACAGAGGAGGGCAATTGAGTGCCTATGGAGATCACTGCTGATAGTGGAGGCAGGATTCCCTTTCAGAACAACCTCCTGGGCACAGCCTCTGTCCTGGGTCCTGACCTGGGATGATGAGACTTTGCTAGAGGACTAAGACAGAAGTAGGCGAAAAATACATATTTTTCAGTTCAACAAGCATTTATGGAGTGCCCGCTGTGTACCTGGCACCATGTGAGGGGTTTTTTGATGTGCTGACCAATGTCCTGGTCACCTTCCCTCGGGCTTCTGGACTCCGGGGCCCTGCCATAGGACAAAATCTTGGTGATTAGGACTAGACAGAACCCAGAGTGGCTGCCTTCAGAGGAAAAGAGGTTTCTGGGTGTATTAGTCAGGTTATGCTGCAGTAACCAGCAGCCCCACATCCCAGTGCCTGAAAACAACCCAACAGATGTCCATATCTCACTGAAGCTGCGTGTCCAGTGGTGGTTGGTGAGGACTCTATCATCCTTAATCAAGGTCCCAGCCTGATGGAGACCCCAACCTATGGAGTCACCTGGGCTGTGGCATTTGAAGACTTGCACCTGGCAGTGACACACTTCACCCCTGCTCACATCTCATTGGCCAGAGCAAGTCACTTGGCCATGCCTAACCATCAAGGGCTGGGGAGGGCCATCCTACCAAGTGACCAGAGGAAGAGAATCAGAATTTCAGTGACGCCCACACGTGATCACCACATAGACCCACAGGGAGGAGGAGGGGCTGGGGCTGGGGCTGGGGCTGTGAGCCATTCATTTCATGCTTGTGTGCAGGAGAGACACTGTGAGACAGCAGGCCGGGTGCACAGCTATGGAAGGCTGGGGTGGGGGCTCAGCCTATGGTTGGGGTCAGGGTTCAGTCTGGGGCCTGCTCAGTCTGTGATATGAGCTGAAGCTTAGTCTGGGATTAAGGTCAGGGCTCAGTCTTTGACCAGAGTTGGGACTTATTCTAGGATTATGGTCAGTAGTCAATCTTTGACTAGGATCAAGGTTAAGTTTGTGACCAGGATCAGAGCTCAGGTTGTGGCTGTGCTCAGGGCTCGGGCTGTGACTGGGCTCAGGGCTCGGGCTGTGGCTGGGCTCAGGGCTCAGGCTGTGACTGGGACCAGGGCTCGGGCTGTGGCTGGGACCAGGGCTCAGGCTGTGACTGGGACCAGGGCTCAGGCTGTGACTGGGCTCAGGGCTCAGGCTGTGACTGGGCTCAGGGCTTGGGCTGTGACTGGGCTCAGGGCTTGGGCTGTGAACTGGGGATAGGACCTGGTCTGTAACTGAGATCAAGGCTCAGTCTACAATCAGCGTCAGGACTCAGTCTGAAGCAACAATCAAGGCTCACTCTGGGGCCAGGATGAGGACCCAGCCCTTGACCAGGGTCCAAATCCCCCTGTGGCCCCTCAGAGCCCACTTACCAGACTGTCAGGTCCCACCCACCTGAGCCTCAGTCTCAGTCCCAGCCCTCAGGTCCCAGGACCCCTGCCCTGCCTCCACTTCCCCAGGATGAGTGCCCACATGGAGCTCCCTTCCCGCCCTGGCCTGAGGCTGCACGGTCGGCATGGCCGGCGTGGCCGTGGCCAGCGTGGCCGTGGGCACCAGGGGACCCTCATCCCTGCCGCCCCGCGCCTGCCTCCCCCTCCCGCACCGCCAGCTGCCGCTCCGTCTGCCGGCTCTCCCGCCCCCTCTCTGCCTTGGAGACAGCTATAAGTCTCCCGTGAAATATATACAGTGTAAATATATAAAAAGCTTGTGCCTGCCTGCTGCTTATGTATTCATGAAATAGTAAATAAATTTTATGGGATAATTTGAAGGCTGCCAGGAAGCCGCGAGATGAAAACGGAGGCCTAATGAGACGGAGCGTCGGGCGGCACACGCGCAATCGATCTGCCGCCGCCGGGCGAGGGCCGCCGCCTCCCGTGGCCCAGGCGCCACCGAGACACGTGGAGGGGCTTCAGGGCCATAAACTGCGGGTCGCCGCCGTGGGGACACCGGGCTGGGGAGGTGGTGATGGGGGCGGACAGCCATCCTCTGGGAGGTCGGGGGGCAGATGTGGATTCTTTCCGTGGCTCTGCCAGGGCCGGGCTGGGTGGCCCTGAGCCAGTCGTGTCCCCTCTGTGCGCCTCAGTTTCTCCAGTGTATGAGGCGGAGCTTGAACACGAGGGTCCGGGCTGGGCCTGCAGCCATGACCCGCTCCAGAGCCCTGCTCCTCATCACCGCGTGGAACCCGGTGCTCATTCTGAGCTCCTTGGATGAATATCTGTCTCCACTCAACTTGCGCTGCACTTGGCAGGGGTCTAGGTCTGTTCTTCGTTTGTTTGCTTGTTTGTTGTTAATCCTCACCCGAGGATATTTTCCCATTGATTTTTTAGAGAAACTGGAAGGGACGGGGAGAGAGAGAGAAACATCAATGTGAGAGAGACATCGATTGGTTGCCTCCCGCGCGCACCCCAACCAGGGCCAAGGGTCGAGCTGCAACTGAGGTCCGTGCCCTGGACTGGAATTGCACCCAGGACCAGCGCTCTATCCACTGAGCCAGCTGGCGAGGGCTAGGTCTGTCTCGCTTAGTGCTTAGCACCCCCAGTGCCTGGCACAGAGGGTCTCAATAAAGAGTTGTTGGTAGGGTGGATGGTGGAGCGGATGGATGAGTGGCTGTGTGAGAGAAACCTCCAGAACAGGCCAATCCCGCCTATCACCGCCACCTGCAAGCCCCTGTCCCAGTCACCACCTCCGCTGGGACCGGAGCGGTAGTCTCCCTTCTACCTCCACCTTCCACCCCTCCCGCAGCGCGTTCTCCCCGCGGCCACCAGAGGAGGGCGCTAGGGTTTCTAACTGGGTGTCGCTTGGCCACCAGGTGGTGTGGGTCATTGAGAAGTTTGAGGCTTGATGCTCACGTGATTATCTCTCAGGTGCAAGCTGCCTGCTGTCTGTCCTTCCTGGACACGGGTCCGCCTGGGAAAGCAAGCATTTGCCACTGACAGGCTTTCCCACTGAGCACAAATGGCTCTTCTCAGCCCCTCCTCTTCCTCCCCCCTTTCTCTCTCTCTCCCCCTCTTTCATCTCTCTCCCCTCCTCCCCCTTCTTTTATCTTCTCCCCTCCCCTTCCTCTCTCCCCTCCTCCTCCTCTCACTCGCCTCCCCCTCCCTCTCTCCCCCCTCCCTGTCCTCTCTCCCACCTCCTCCTCCTCTCACTTTCCCTCCCATCCTCTCTCCCCCCTCCCCGTCCTCTCTCCCCCCTCCCCGTCCTCTCTCCCCCCTCCCCTTCCCTCCCCCCCCTTCCCCTCCTCTCTCCCCCCTCCACCTCCTCTCTCCCTCCTCCTCCTCCTCTCACTCCCCCTCCCCCCTCCTCTCTCCCCCTCCCCCTCCTCTCTCTCCCCCTCCTCCTCCTCTCACTCCCCTCCCCTTCCCCCCCCCCCCCTCTCTCTCTCCCCCCCTCCCCCCCCCTCTCTCTCTCCCCCCTCCCCCTCCTCTATCTCCCCCCTCCCCCTCTTCTCTCTCCTGTCCCAATTCCATTATGTTCACATCCTTTAACCAGTCGTTATAGGTGGAGGTATGAAGGGCTCTGATTGGTCAGGACTGGTCTTGTGCCCACCCTGAAGCAGAGAGTTGAGGGGCAGCTTTGCCTGAGCCATGGGGCTGAGAGAAGGGGAAGGAGGTTCCCCCAAAGGAAGATGAGCAGGGAGCCATCAGAGAAGCGGAAGTGCTGGGCTCCAGGCCACCTCTGACGAGTGGCGGGGCCGCAGGGACAGCCGGGTGCTCCGCTTAGCTTTTGCAATCACTGATTTTCCCGAATCCGAACCCAGCAGCTCCCCAAACACGCTCAAGGGTGAGCACTCTCGGGAACCACAGTTATAGTTGTTTGCAAACCAAGTCTGGGCCGTCAACATGAAGCCTTCCAGGGTCTGTGCTCAGCCATCCCCAAGGCCATCTGGGCCCCTGCCAAGTCTGAACCCATGGAAATGATATAAAAACAATAGCGAGGAGATGCTCAGCCAGGAAGGAGGCTCCGTGTCCACAAAACCAACCGTGCCTGCCCTGCCTAGAGGGGCTCCAGGGTCACCGCACCCATCCCCCCACCCCCACCCCCGGCCGCCAAGTGCGGCTGAAGACAACCCCCAAATCACCTGCATCAGCCACCGACGATGTGGCTCGGAACCTCAGACGGTGCTGCCCTCACTGGACTGGGATTTCAACAACGAAACCCACTTCTTCCACTTGCTGTAAAGATGCCACAGAGAACGCTTAGCGGCTTTGCCCAGTGCACGCTGCCTGCTGCTTGTAGAACGCTTTCGATGGGTCTTGATGCCTGGGTGGTCTTTGACACCTTGGTTCTGATTCTGTTTCATTTTACTATCCTTATTATCACGTTGTAAATGTCCTTAAACTCTTTTCAGAAAGAGGTGGGGGGTGTGGATTCAATCTGTAAGCGTAAATAAGACAGCAGAGCACAGTGGGGAAGTCACGGAAAGACGAAGCCACGACAGCTTCGTCACTGGGAGCTGTCGTAAAGTCACAGGACATGGGTTTGACCCTGACTCCCCCTTCCTCTCTCTCTCTCTTTCTCTCTCTCTCTCTCTCCCTCAAATCAATCCATCAATAAAAAAAATTTTAGAAACTCAGTAAACGGTGCACTGAAGATTAGTGGTCTTCGCTATTTGTAAATTTTATTTTTTTAAAAAACAAGGCACCCTACCCAAATCTTGCGTTCTCATCGATTACCGACACGCTGCAGTGTTTCATGGGAAAGGTATAGATGGGTGCAATTTTCCCGGGATTGCATTTAAAAACCTGAGATGGCCTGACGGGTGGAGAGAGGGAAGGCTCGGAAGCCGTCTGTGATAAGGCAAGATGATGAGAGAACTGAGCGGTGCGTCTGCGGATGGTCACTGACAAAGCCGTTCGCCTTATGGTTGAAATTGTTCAGAGCGTGGAGGTCAGTGAGGTTAATGAGACCTGCTTCTCGGGTTGACGTGAGGCCCGAGCAGGACCAAGTCCGCAGAGTGACCCGTCCAGAGAGGACACAGGCCACGTGGTAACGATGATGGTGATAAGTAGGCGGTGCACGGAGCACGGGGAAGCGCTGGGAAAGGGGAGTGAGGGTGTGCGAGGATCCAAGGCCCCCGTGGCCAGAGCCTTCTGGCTATCACCATTTTAATGCCTCATCTGCTTGAATGGCTAATACTTGGATGTGCTACAAAATTCAAAAGCTACGAGTGTGCCTAAAGAATGAAACCCATCCCTATGTCCTTTGTCCCCCAGTTACCCAATCTTGTCCCCAGAGGCAAACAATGATGCCAGTTTCTTATATTTCTTTTCAGGGATAGTCGGTACTGCACACATAATTGTGTATGTATTTTTCTTTTTGTCATAATAGCATGCCATATACCCTGTTCTAACGTATTTACACCATATACCCTGGCGATTCGTCCATGTTAATACGTAAAATCTGTTCTTATTCTGTTTTTTCTCACCTAAGGATATATGTTTGTTTTATATTGATTTTAGAAAGAGAAGAAGGGGAGGAGGGAGAGAGAGAGAGAAACATTGATGTGAGAGAGAAACATCGGTTGGTTGCCTCCCGTATGAGCCTCAAACAGAGATCTAACCCAAAACCTGGGCATGTGCCCTGACCGGGAATTGAACCCACAACCTTTTGGTGTATGGGATGACACTCCCCCCAACTGAGCCACCAGGCCAGGGTGTCCTTCTTTTATATGACTGCATAGTATTCCACTGGATGGAGAGACCACCGTTTCTTTGCTCACTCCCATATTGAGGGACACGGGGTTGTGTCCCTGGATCATTAAACCTTTTCAATGGTGCCATTGTTTTCAAAGACTCAAGAACGGAACCCGCATCTCTCGATCAATGAGTCGAGGAACAGGGGGCGTCTCTGATCAAAGCCCACAGCGCCTCATTAAGTCCTTGGCTTTCTTCACTCGAGCTTTTATTCAATTATCCCAATTTGTCCTTTCAAATAGATGTCTTTTCTTAAGTAGTGATTTACCACAATTAAGCCCCCCAAAATTAAATTAAACGAATTACATCTCTGAGGTTGGGTGTCTGCGGGAACCGAGGCTGGGCGCAGTGACGGTCCAGATGCTATTAAAAGCGGAGGCAGGAGAATGTGCGCTGGGTTCGAAGGGGAAATTCATAGCTCCACTGATACGCCATGATAAATAATTATGAGTTATTAATTTTAAATTACATCTTTAATGCGTTGCATGATTTTAATTCCCCCTACAGTATTAATATCGGACTGGCTTTGATTAATTTAAAGCAGAACAGAAAGGTGCCAATTAAGGGAACTCGCTGGGAACTTCGAGGTGTTTAGATCTGTCTCTTCATCGCCCCCACGGTGGGGGGCAAGGTCATTGCTCAAGGGAAGCTGGTGATTATCCACAGGAACCCACGGAGGGATGTGTCAGGAAGCCTGGGAGATGGATGTTAACTCTTTTTGTGTCTCTGAGTGCCAGGGAGGAGAGAGACATGGATGGCAGAGTGGAGGACGTGTTTTTCATGAGACCGAGGCAGGTCGGAGCGAAGCTGCCGGGAGGACTCCGGGCCCAGGCGGGCCAGGTCACTCCATGCAAGAGCACTGAGCTCCGTACGCTCTGATGGACCTCACAATGTGGCAAAGGGGGGCAACACAGTAAATAGGGGTCCTACATCCAAGAGGTTCCTGACCATCTGAGTGGGCGATGCTTGGGACACCAGCCCACTGTTCGCACCTGGCACACAGGGAGCCGCTCCGGGTGGCCGATGGCAAACACTTTATTAGATAGCTAAGTGTTCACTTTAACATATGCTATAGAAATAAACACACGGCCAGCCATCGAACCCGGGATTTCCTAGGCATCATGGCCTAGGTGGGGGTTGAATTTAACTTTTTTTTTTTTTTTTTTTAAAGAGCCATTCAAAACAAAAACGTTGAGTAATTGTTGCATTTGGCATGTGGCCACCAAAAAAAAAAAAAAAAAAAAAAGGTAATGATTGCTATGCTGGTGCTACACGAGTAACTGACGTTAGCATTATCACATTAATATCCTTCTAGCCACATTGTCCTTCAGCAAGCTCTCAGCTTGGGAAAAGGAGATAGTATTTGATAAATATGAACCAATGAGTAAAAGTTTTCTAAGCAGCTGAATGGTGAGGCGGGAATGCCTGTATCGCAGCCCTCTAGCAGGATGGTGGGTTGTTGTTTTTTTGCAGGGGAAACTATTTTTTGTTTTACTTCATAGCGAAGTGTTTAAGGCGTGCTAGCCCATCAAACTTGCTTTCATGGATCGTATCCCTCAGGCTAAGGTTACATTTAAAAAAACGGAGGGATCCCAAAACAAAACCTGAAATAGAGCCCAGTTGTGGGTGGTACGTGGCCAATAGTAGTCATTAAAATGGAGCTCCACAAGCAGCTGAGGCTGGCGAACAGCATATTAATGCCAGGACAGCCCCCGATGACAGAAACCCGCGTGCCGGCTCTGAATTGATGGCCCTGCATGAGAGTGAGCGGGAAGAGAGGTCCCCAGCAGCCACAGCGTGAATCCATCACCGCGCCTTTCCCACGACAGATCGGCCTTGCTCTCGCCAAAGCGCGTTCCCATTTGGTGCTTTTGATTCTTAAAATAACCCCGGAGGTGGGCAGTGCCTAGAAAAGTACCTGACTCATGACCGGTACCCAGCACTGGAGGCGGGATGGACAGAGCCCGGGAAGAAAAGGAGGAAGAGTTTCAAGCACATGGCATGGATCAGCTCATTGAATGCTCACCACAAGCACAGGCGGTAGGCACTCTCTTTGGTCCTGGTTCACAAATGCAGACACTGAGGCCCAGAGAGGTCAAGCAACTTGCTTGAGGTCATCCAGCTTTCAGGCATCAGAGCCAGGTATTATGATCAGTATCTTATGGTCTCAGAGCCTGAGGCACAGAGAGGTTAAGCAACTGGCCCATCGTCACACAGGCATTAAATGACTGGAAGCCAGGCAGTCTCCATCCAGAGCTTCTGCTCACAACCACTGAACGTACCGCCTTATAAAAGAAATACACAATGGAGAGATGGGAAAACAGAGACGTAGGGTGTGTCAGCCCTAAGGGCACCAGGCTCAGCGTAGGACTGACCTCAGGTATCGGGACTCCCTGCCCATGTTCCTGTCATCACAGCGACTACTAGTATGTCCACGTGACCCCATTAACACTGAGGAAGGGTTTCTTCATGGGTGGAATCTTGCCAAACACATAGTAGGTGCTCAGTTTGTGGCCTCCTGCTTCTTCCCAGGCTTGGTACCCTGGCCTGCTGGTCTCCATAAGTTCCGCCCCCCCCCCCCCCCACCTGCCCCCACCAAAGCCAGGCTTCCCAGCAGAGTTGCAGAAGCGAGACAATCGCATTAGGTCCCTGGGGCGGATTTGGCAGCCTCGTCCTGCCTTTGAAAGGCAAGGCTTGGCTGGTGGACAGCGGGAGCGGACGGAGCTGGTTCCTGTTCAAAGCTACTTCCTCCAGCAGCATTAACGATGGATTATAAGTCAGAGGGTTAGAGAAAGGGAGTGAGGCCAGCTCCCCTCCCAGGTATGCAGGCGGGATCTCCTGGTCAGGGGGCAGCCAGGGTCCAGCAGCAAGGGCAACAATAGCAATAATGGAAACCCCGATGTCCTACTGCTTCCTGCCAGCGTCTCTGTGGAACTCTCGCATTCCTGCTCTAGTCCCTGCTGCAGGGCGACCTCGAACCCATCATCCCCTCTCCCTGAGCCTTCCTCTCCTCATCTGTGAAACGGGAATGCAGTGCGTCTCTCGCATGGGTTGATTCTGAGGCTTAAACAACAGCATGCATGCAGAGTGCCTGGAGGTGGTGACTCTAAATAAGTGCTTTGTATTATTATTGTTGTTGCTGTTGCTGTTGAGTCACGAAGGCACCACTTGCTCCCCCGGTTGCCAGGCTCTGGGGTTCCCAAGGGGAAAGGGCTTTCCTCCCCACGTCTGGCCCCGGGAGCCAGCTGACCACCTGCCAGGAAGGATTTCTGTTTAACAAGCTCTTGTCATCTTTGCTGTGATCACAACTCCCTTCATGATCGGGCTCCCCTCCGGGGCTGCAGCCTCTCAGGCTAAGCCGGGCGTCTCTGAGCACCTGACCCCACATCTCATTGCACCCGCCTGTCCTGAGCCGGCACACGTGCTGGAGCTCTGGCCCAGGATGCTACTTGCATCCTTTCTGTCCCTCCAGAACCACCGCCCCCCCGCCCCTCAGCACTAGAAACGTTTGCTCACCCGCATCTTTTGCTCATCCAGTATTTCTGGAACTCCCTCCTGTATGCCAGGCCCTGACCTAGACTTCACAGCGATTGTCGGTGGCATGTGGCTGCTGCTCTGACCCTCCGAGACATTGTCAGGGCTTCTCTAGAAGAAGTTGAGATGTTTGACCAAAACCTGCCCGGGCGTGGCTGGTCTGGATGGAAGCGCGTAGACGCTGACAGGGGGATGGTCCAGAAGGGGCAGACAGGGGGGAGGTCCAGGGCTGGATGGAGCCTGGGCCACAAGGCCCCTCCCGAGGGGACACACACCTGCCCTTGGGGATGAGGCCCCAGGGCGAGCAGGGATAGAGGAGGCTGGGGTGGGAGGGGGGGGTGGCAAGGACAGAGGAGGGAGCTAGAGAAGGCTGTGGTGTCCCTCAGGCTGGGCAGGGAGGACAGCCATCCCCAGGCCCCTGACCAGCCAGGGTCTCAGGTGGCCGAGTTACCCAGCCCCGAGCCAGACAGGCCAGCTTCACCCTCCACTTCAGGAGCCCTTGGCATTCCAGCGGTAACAGGGGACATTGAGACCTGTCCTCCTGGCTCAGCGGCTGCCCTGAGATGGCCCGGCTGAGCCAAAGACTCTGCAAACACACAAGAGCACTCCAGACGCTGCCAGGGCCGCTGGCTTTAAAGGTCACGTCCAGATAGAAACGCTCTCCTGCGTGGTTCCATCTCCCCAACAGGACGTTCTGAACTTAAAGAGGAATGGACGCCAAAGCCCATTCCGTGGGCGCCTGCCTCCCAAGAGGTCGGTGCCCCCAGACCCTGCCTTAGGGAGCTTCCTTCCCACCCACGCCCCACCCCCCACCCCAGCCTCCCAGACAAAGAGCCCAATCCTGGCTGGCTCTGTGGGCTGGCAGATTACTTTCTTTTATCCTCTTCCTCCTCCTTACGTGGGTGTTATAATAAGGGGAAGGCCAACTCATTCATTAATGCAAAAATGCCTACTATGTGCAAGGCTCTGTGGGATACAGCGGTACATAAGGTGAGTCCCAGAGTTTAATTGGGGGTGAAGGGAGATGGACCATAAACAAGTAACTACACAGCCGATGTGTGTCTGGCAGCTGATAACAGGATTAACCCTGCAGAGAGAAGCAGGGCACTTAATTAGTTTGGGGGACAAGATCGGGAAAAGGGAGATAGGTTCTTAAAGGGACAGGACAAAGGATCGCACCCCCGTGATCAGTCAGGACTTACTCAACCAAGAGCATACAAGTTCTCATGGACTAAATATTGACTAAGCATCTACTATGTGCCCAGTACTGTGCTAGGCACTGGAGACACAGGGATGAGCAAAGCAGAGATTTCCCCCCCCCCCTTCCCCCCCGGGAGCTGGCACTCGCGCGGGGGAGATGGACAAATGCCACATGGGTACCCAAACCAGTGTGCATCCTTAATAATAGCTGCTGACAGTGCGTGAAGGCTTAGCCCGTGCCAGGAAGTGTTAGGGGAGGGCGGGCAGCAGGGTACAGAACAGGGAGCCTCTAAACTAAACGGGCAAGTTCAACGTGGCGGGGAGAGGGGGGCCGGGGAGGCATAAGTCACCGCCTCCTGAAAAATGACTCGAAATAACACTCCAAGTTCAATTCCACTCAACTCTCCTGGCCTGCTTCTGCTCACAGGGAGGAGGAACAGTGGACGCTTCTCTCAGCAGGATGGGAATGATGCCGGCGGTGCAGACTCCACCCTGTGCCGTCCAGGGTTCCCCAGGCCCAGTGACACCTCCCAGCCATTGCTCCGGGCCTCCCCGCTGAAATAAAAGGTGGCCAGAAGGTCACCCTCTTAGCACTTCAACATTTTAGACTTCATCTGTCTTCCATGCCCGTCTTGCCAAGACATCAATACCTAAGTCCCTCTTGGACTTATCTATGAGGAACCTCATTCTGAGACTCTTTGGGTTGCAAATGGCTGGAACACAACTCAAATTCTTACAAGTTTTTTTGTTTTGTTTTGTTTTTTTTTTGTTGTTGTTTTAAGAGGGAGCAGTTAGTGACTGGTAGAACTGAGAAGCCAGACGAAGCCAGGTGAGCCAGAGGCTGCAACCAGGGCTTAACTATGCCAAGAACCCATCTCTTGGCACCTCCGGGGGCTCCATTCTCAGTCAGGCTCACTCAACAGCGGGGCCCAGCACTTCCTAGTGTATGTGCTCTTCTATCCTCCTGGCAATTCCATCCAAGTTCAGGGACTGTATCTTATTGGCCAGGCTTAGGTCATGTGGTTCTCCCCGAACCAATCAATGATCTGGGGGATGGAATGCTCTGATTGGTCGAACTTGGGTCACGTGGCCATTCTTCAATTATGGATGCATGGGCCTCATTCCAACCCCTGACCTGAGCACAGGGACAAGGAAGGGTTCCAGAAGAGAAAGTCAGATACTGTTTCTTTAGGAGAAGACAGTGGTGCTGGGCACATTCAAATAGGACTTACTCAACCAAGAGCATACAAGTTCTCGTTGGACTTACTCAACATTCTGTGCTGTGGTGGGGAGAAGGCCCCTCCTGTCCACGATGTCAGCCTTTGGTTGGAATGAAAAATGCCCAGGAAACCAGCGGAAAAAATAGGAAGGGCCAAGGTGGAGACATAGTTAAAACCATCCATCTGAAATGAGATCGTTCATAAATAGCACCCAGACACGGCCAGGACCAACGCGGGCCAGGAGAAAGATGTGAGCCCGATGAAGGAGAAGAAGTAAAAAAGAAACAGATTAAATTAAATTTTAAAATATATTTTATGCAACCCAATATATCGAAGATATTATCTCAGCATAAAATCAGGAGGAAAGTACCCCCCAGATAGTTTACATTTTTTTGCATGAAGTCACATCCTGGATCAAGCCCACCTATATGTCAGGAACTCTAGACACTTGGTTTTTATCCCGATCACTGCCCAGTGTGTAGGTACTATCACACTTGCCATGTTACAAACAGGGAGGTGAGCTGACAGGTCCCGAGCTACATAGCATCTGAGTGGCAGAGTTGAGGTGTGGGCCCCCGCCTGTCTAGCTCCCCAGCAGGTGTTTCTCCCAAGCTGTCTGAGTGATGGACCCTGAGTACTGGCCGGGCCACAGCCACACTCGGGGGCCGTGCAGCCTGGGGTTCACAGTGCAGACCGCTCAGCCTGGAAAAACTGCTCAGTGGGGTGGGAGGCGCTGTGATGACCCCCGGAGGTCCCTCGCTGCCCTCGGGGGAGAGATGGCAGATGCCAGGCAAACACTGCAGCCCGCACGAACCTCCTCCTGCCCCCCGGAGAGGGGCTGGCCAGGCCCGGTTGCGGGCAGCAGGCCCCGGGACGTGAGCAGCTTTTCAAGCAGCTGCCGCCTTCGCCGCAGCCACCGAGGTCCAAGGGGTCCCAAGGAAGTGGCCTCCACCTCGGCCCGCTGTGCGCTTGTATTTAACGCCTCGCTCCATTTCCAAGCGCGTGGGTGCTGTGTGTTTGTTTGTCTAGCGACAGAAGGCAGCCTCGCAGGGCAGGGCACCCCCTCCCTCTCTGGCCCCCCTCCACGCTCACACACCCAGCCTAATGCTGCGTGGCAGGAACAGGGAGGTGATTAGAAAGCAGGCTGAGAGGAGCCAGAAATGGCAGCCCCTCCTGCCATCGCCTTCCCCATAAGGGCTCGTCCCCCAGCCCAAACTCCAAAGACCTGGGTACACCATTTAGACACGCTGATGGGGCACGAGCCGGGAACTTGGGGAGCATGGGGTCCAAGCTCTGCAGGTGGAAATAATAATGATCACAACAATGAAAATAGCAGGTCCCCTAGTGGGCATCCACTACACACCACACACTTCACACACATCTGCTTAAATGCACACAACCACACACTTCACACACATCTGCTTAAAGGCACACAGTCGCTCTGTAAAGCAAGTCTCAGGAAGGTCCCTGGGCCCAGGCCTGCCTGTGAGGGAGCCAGGCATTGAGAGCAGGTTGACCTCAG
Organism: Ia io; assembly: GCA_025583905.1. Taxonomy (NCBI): domain Eukaryota; kingdom Metazoa; phylum Chordata; class Mammalia; order Chiroptera; family Vespertilionidae; genus Ia; species Ia io. The sequence goes on along the minus strand of JAJQQW010000023.1, from coordinate 21,025,188 downwards.
AAACAGGCCGGGGAGATCTGGGATGCGGCGGCCAAGTGTGGCTTTGGGAGTTTTAACTCCGGTTCTGCAATGTCCTCATTGTGTGTGTGACCTTGGGGATGTAACTGGCTTGAGCTTCTGAGCCTCGGTTTCCTCATCTGTACAATGGGGATGACCAGGCCAACTTTGCATGAGGAGTGTGAGAATTAAATGAGATGAGACGCCTGATGTTCGGGAAGGAACCAGTGGAGGAAGGAATGTATGTCACCATGGAGCACAGGGCTGGTATACAATAGGCACTTAATAACGAAGTAAGTCCACAGCATAGAAACAGTCCCTTCCCTTTTAAGCTTCTGGGCCCACCACCTGGGAGTGACAAGGTCCCGTTCCCAGGAAGAACTAAGCGGTTTGCTTACATTATCTCATTTAGTCCTACCCACAGTCCTCTGGGTGTGATTAACCCCATCTATAGACCTGGAAACTGAGGCTGCGGAAAGTCCAATGGCTTGCCGGTGGGGAGGGGACTCAAAGGTACCAAGTATGTGAGCCGGGAGTCACTGTGAAAGCCATGCCCTGGGGCAGACCAGAGCCCAGGCCTCCAGCCACACTGTCCCCAAGACAAGCATGGGGGGAGGTGACTTAGGGCGGCTGAGGGGTGTGCCCCTCGCAGATGGAAAGTGGAGGGGAACTGATACACTCTCTCCCTCTTGAGCACTCGCACAGCTGCCGCTGCTGCCACGTCCTTGCCCAACTGCTGGGGCCAGCCATCACCATGGCAACCGCCAAAGGCTAGCGGGCCTCAGGTGCAAGGAGGGGCCGTGGCCACCTTGAGCCCTGGCCCTGGTGCCCTCTGACCACTCCTGACGCTGTGTCCGGCCCGGCGGCCTCTGGAAGTCACCAATCCTAGCAGCTGGGTGGAGGGACAGCCCCCCAAACAGACCCCGCTGGCCACGCCCCAGCCCCTGCATCCAGGGTCCTCCTCCTGCCCCCCAGACGCTGCCATCCTGAGGGTCTGGGGTCGTCCTCGCCCCGAGAAGGGCTGGAGGCCCCAGCTCTGTGGGCGGGAGCAGCTTGGCAGTCACAGCTCTGGGCTGCAAATATTAATTATCTCCTAACGACTCTCCAGGCGGTCATTATAGCTCAGCTGCTGGCAGCTGTTCCTACAAACCTACCCGAGGCTCCTGTGGGCGGAAGGAACCTGCCCGAGGCGGAGGGGTGGACAGGCCCTGGAAGCACGTGTGGGCAGGACGAGCTGAGGGGCTCTGGGGGAGACGGGAGGAAAAGAATCCGGGCGCAGAGGGCAGGGGAGGGGCCTGAAAAGACAAGCTAAGGCAGGGGGGTGCCCAGTCTTTGTCCGCTGACCACCGCCTGCATTTACGGAGCATTTGCAATGTACTGAGCGCTTTAATGCCTGGCTACTCACAGCGTGGCCACAGACCCCCGGCCTCAGCCTCACCTGGGAGCGGGCTGGGAATGCAGTCCCGGCCCCACCCCAGGGCTGCGGAATCAGAATTTGCGTAAACCACTCCAGGTGGTTGGTGCCCAGGCTGAAGTTTGAGAAGTGCAGCCTTAAGGCCTCATCCCATCCCTTAAGGCCTCATCCCATCCCAGGCCTCACACCAGGTGATGGGGTGGGGGGGACCTTTGTCATCTCCACTGGACAGAAGAGGAACTGAGGCTCAGCGAGTTGAGTAACTGGCCCAAGGTCACACAGCCAGCAAGGCGCTCCCCCCCACCCCATAACCAGATCCAGTTGTAGAACGTTCCCAGCCCCTGGGAGCCCCCCAGTGCCCTTCCCGTCCATCCCCTCACCAAGTGGACCCACCACTCTGACTTCCGTTCCTCAAAGACCCGCTTTGCCTCTTATTGAACTTCAGTCCATTTTAGAACATTTTATCACCTTAAAGAGAAACCCCGTTTCCTTCATCCCTCATGTACCCCACGCCCAACTTCCTGCCGAAGCCCCTGGCAACCACCCAGCTGCTTCCTGTCTCTATGGACTTGCCTGTTCTGGACATGTCATGTACGTGGAATCACATACTATGTGGCCTTTTGCGTCTGACCCTTGTCACTCAGCCCCATGTTCCCAAGGTTCCTCCGTGTTGCAGCGTGTCGGCTTCATTCCTTCTCATGGCTGAGTCTGATCCACTGTGAAATGGACCGCGTGTATCTACCCGCCCATCAGTGGATGGCCAAGCACGGAGCCTCTTGGGCCCGCTCCTTCCACGCAGCGTTACGCGCACGCACGCCATGGTGCTGTGGGGGATTTGTGGTCCGTCCTTTCTCACTGCTGTGTGATTTCCGTGGAAGGAACGCACCACTGTTTATTGCCCGTTGTCCTGTTGCTGAACATGCGGACAGTCCCCAGCGTGGCACTCTGATGAACAGTTTCCACACATGTTCTGTGCATGTCCTTAGGTGACCTCGGTTGGCCTGGACCCATCCAAGTGTGAGTGGCTGTGCCGTGGGGAGGCAGGTCTGTGCTCTCTTAGTTCCCTTTTTAACGAAGAGCAAGATTCGGGTTGGAGCCTCCACCAAACTCTCATTAGAATGGTTTGTTCTCATAACATTGCTTTGTTCTCACTGCATTTGGTCTGTTACATTCTCTCTCTCTCTCTCTTAATGTTTTTATTGATTTCAGAGAGAGGGAGATAGAAACATCAATGAGGAGAAACATTGACTGGCTGCCTCCTGCAGGCCTCCTACTGGGGATGGAGCCTGCAACCTGGGCAGGTGCCCCGACCGGGAATTAAACGGGTGACCTCTCGGTTCATGGGTGAACGCTCAACCACTGAGCCACACAGGCCAGGCTCACTGCTGTTTTTCTTATGCAGAGGTAGAGTGGCATACTTCTTACGTCCGTGTCTCCAACATACATGAAAACACAAGAAAGCCCGGCCAGGGGGTCCTCTGATTTTTCTTGCAAGCATCACCTCGCTCAGCCCTGGAGGCACCTGAGCCGGAGAGCCCTGGCTGTATGAGCTATGAAGTCCCACGCAGGCGGGAGCGTCCGAGGCGGTGATGGCTTTGTGTGCAGGGCCCTCAGGTGAGTTCGGAGGCTGCACAACCCTCAGATGGGAAGCAGCTGTGCACGCCAGGACCAGAAGCAAGGAACCGATATGCAATGTTAGGTCACGGACAAAGCCCAGCTTTGGTACACAGAGACCTGCCTTCTATCCCATGCCTTAGCTGCGTGACCTTGAACAAGTCATTTCTCCTCCCCGTGCCTCAATTTCCTCATGTGCACGAAGAGGTTCTTCACACAGACTCCTATACCATCACTTCTAATTCTCACACTAGATTTGTGAATGCAAGGCACACAGTAGGCCTTCAGCACAAGCCAATGGTCATTGTCGTCATTATCCCCACCCTCCATGCCCCCCCCCAGGGGGTGGAGCAACCCTGCTCAAAGATGCCCCCAAGGGCCACCAAGGTCTCTGTCTTCCGCCGGAGAGTGGCTGGGAGGCCGTGCCAATAGGTAGCTAGTTAACTAAATAAATGAACGAGGCAGGTCTATGCCGATATAAATCTTCAGAAGAGAACATTTAGACACTCCATATTTGAGCTGGATATCATTTAAATTACCAGGCTGCCTCCTCGGCCCGTATCCCTTATTACCGTGTTTTTAAAACTCAGAGCTTAATTGCACATTGCCACAGCCTTTACCCATGGCGCTTTGGAAATTAAAGGCGCTTGCCTGCCCACTCATTTGCAGCCCGTCACTCCCCGGCTAGCACAAGACCTGGGACTGGGCATCGAAGGGACGTACGTGGGAAGCAGGGGCCAATACCACAGGCTGGGAGTGGGCTAGAGAGGGAAGGGACTCATCCCGCACCTGCCGGCCTCTGCTTTGCCCCCGATGGGCCATTCTCCATGCTGCAGCCAGGATGATCCTTACATGTAAATCAGATGTTGTCATGCACCCAGCTTCGACTTCCAAGTCCTGGTTAGCTCCGATTAAAAGCCAAACTCGTCACCATGCCCTGTGAGCTCTGCACCCCCACAGCCTCTCTGATCTCCACTCCTATTACCTCCCACTTTGCCTTGCTTACTGGGTCTCAGCTACACTGGCCTCATGCTGCCCCAGGACCTTTGCACCTACTGTTTGCTCTGCCTGGCTGGCTCTTCTCCCAATAGTGGGCTTTTCTACCTGCTTCAGAGGTCAGATCTCAAGTATGCCCTTCTCCCATACTGTCTGCTTATTCTGCCTCTTTTTTTTCCCCCCACAAAATTCATCACGGTGCATATATACTTTGTAGCTATTTGTGGATTTGTTTCTTTGATACCCTATTCCACCAAAACAGTGGTCGGCAAACCGTGGCTCGCGAGCCACATGTGGCTCTTTGGCCCCTTGAGTGTGGCTCTTCCACAAAATACCACATGCGGGCATGCACGTGCAGTGCGATTGAAACTTCGTGGCCCATGCGCAGAAGTCGGTTTTCGGCTCTCAGAAGAAATTTCAATCGCTGTACTGTTGATATTTGGCTCTGTTGACTAGTGAGTTTGCCGACCTCTGCTCCAGAATGTCACTCCCTGAGGGCAAGGGCTTGGAGAAGACGGTGAACAAAGCCGGGCCTTATGGTGCCTCTAGGGCAGGTTCTCAGCCGGCGGCCACTAACAGGTACATGATTGTCATCATGGGCCACATTCCCAGGCACCTCTCCCCTGTGAACCTCCACGTTTCCACATCCCGTTCTGCAGAAGTGGCGGGAGGGAGCAGGTGGTGTTGGACCATTTGACAGATCAGGAAACTGAGGCTCGGGGATGTGATGTGAGTTCCCAGAGATCACACAGTAGGTTGGGGGGCACCTGCGCCCCTTCCTCTCTGAAAAATGTACCGCACGCCTCTCCCAACAGGGCGGGGGGGGGCCCGTTACCCCCCTGTAAGCCCATCTTCCTGCAACTCTCTGCTCAGCGTCCACCCCTCGGAGACGAGGGAAGGTGCTTTGCAGTTCTGGGCACGCCCCTCATCTCCTCACAGTGCGAGCAGAGCTGTGAATGTAAAGAGGTGAGAAAATGGTTGGCTCGCGGGTGGATTCAGGAGCCTCTGTGACATGCAGATGTGACCACACAGATCCTGAGGACTGGGAGCCAGTGCTGTCCTTGGGGGCTGGGAGGGAGGGAGACAGTCAGGCAGGGAAGAAGAGACGAATACAGGACACACAAGTAGCTGGTGACGGCTGCGGGCCCTGAGAGACGGCAGCACGCACCTCGGAGGGCAAGGAAGCCGGGTATTGGCGGGATTCACATCCTGGTCGGCCTGACCCCAGAATCGACTCCACCTTCATGCTCCATGTAGGAATTCCTTTCAGGATGTGGGAGCTTGATTGCCTCCAGTGGACAGGGAGCTCCCCACCTCGCACCGCATGCCGGTCCCGCTGGGCAGCTCGAACTGCACCGCCCCGCCCCCACGTGCGGGCTCCAAGCTCACAGCGGGGCCCTGTTGAGCCGAGACGCCTCAGAGCCGGCCCTGGCCCACAGGTGGGGTTCTTTGGAGCTGCAGTCCCTCCTGTTCTAAACTCCACATCTTCGCTCTCAACTGCCCCACGAGGCACTAACACTCAGCTAACCTCTCGGAGGACAGGGGAGGAGGCAAGGAAATAAGCTAAGAACACAGAGCACCGTCCCCACATGGCACACACTCAAAAAACAGGAGCAAGCACGCGTTACGCGTTCTTGTCGTTATTTTTATTAGCGGCAGGAGCATCGGAGCTGTTTTAAGAACTCCCAGGGCTCTGAGCGTGGAGGAGCTCCCCACCCCCACCCACCCCGGCATTTCCAACACATGAAAACGCACCTGCAGCCCACACTGAAGACAGCTCTGGGTGAAAAAAACACTTTGGAAGGATTTTGTAGTTTTACTTGAAACGTTGGTATGAATTTGGATTCCGAAAGTTGCTCTTCCTAGATCAGAACTGATAATTTTTTTTCCCCCTTCAGGTGTGGGGCACTCTGTGGGAGGGATGGGGTGGGGAGACTGAGGCATGGGGAGCCAGAGTTTCTTGCCTGCTGAGACCCACTTAGTGGTAGCAGCTGCGCTCAACCCGCCCGGGTTGGGCTCGGCTATAAAATAGAAGGGGCTTTGGGAAGGGGTGAGTCATGGGGGAGTGGAGGGACTGGGAGGTCAGGAGGGGGGGGGGCTACCTGCTTAATTTCTCGGCTGATGGTTCAGGGCCAAAGCCTCGCTGCAGTCTTATCTCCGTCCTCAGCAGTTGTCTTTCTGGGCAACGGAGTTAAGAAGCCCTTCCTTTGCAGGCTCTGATGGGGTTTGGTAAATGTGGCCTCCCTATCACCACTTAACATGCACTCTAAAAACTCGATAAATAGCCACCGTCACTTGCAGGTTAGCTCTTCACATGACGAAATGATTTATCTAGAAGACGCGTCTCCTTTCTCTCTCTCTCTCTCTCTCTCTCTCTCTCTCTCTCTCTCCTCCCCCTACCTCTCTCCATTCCTTGGCTAAGAACATAGTAGTCATCAGAAAGTAAGGGAGGAATGAGGTGAGACTGATGATGGGGACGGTGAGAGAGGGGCGCAGGGGGAGGTGTGGGAGAGAACATGAGTGTGAGGAGATGCTGGGGCAGGTGGCAGAGGGGTAGAGAGAGAGGGAAATGCAGGGAGGGGCTGGCAGAGAAGGTGGGGGAGGAAGAGAAATTAGAGAGCGACAGAAGAAGAACAGAGACCAATGGAGACACAGGAAAATAAAACCACACGAGAGAGACACAGATACAGGGAGAAGGGAGAGAAATGGAGAGGGAGAGGATGAGACAGAAGTTGAAAAAGAGAGCTTAAACACACTCATACCCGAGAGAAGAAGAGCAGCAGCAGCGAGGGAGGGGAAACTGAGAAAGAGAAGGAAATGTGGGAACCTCCATGCCAGCGGGAGGTGGGTGCCCAGGGGAGTCAGGTGCTGCTCCCAGGCCCCCACTGGCCAGGCCAGACCCTGAGCTCAGGTCCTGTGGGGGAGGTGCCCCCTCCCCCATCCAGCCACAGGGCCCCACTGGGTGGAGGAAGATGATCACGCTGGCCTCCTCCCGGCCTCCCTCCTCCCAGGCCTCCCTCGCCCAGCCTCCCCAGCCTCCCCAGCCGGGCAGTCTCTCTGCGGACAGAGAGAAGGGCTCAGTTCCTTCGTGGCCTCTCCTCTTCAGTACTTCCCGCAGACACGCGTGTTTATAGAAATCTCTATGAAATGTAAATATAAATGTACAAATCTCTCCTCTGCAAGCCCGCCAGATAGCAGGCCTGGAGCAGTGCTGCCCGATAAGGAGATTACGGGGCTGGCTCATTTGTTGCGAGCAACTCCGGGAGGGAGCCTTGCTCTCAGCGGCCGGCGGGAAGGTTATCTAAACAGGCCCGGGCTGCCTCCCCGGCCCGGCTCCCCGCAGGGACATTAATGGTACAAAGAGCGGAGACAGGAGGGCGAAGATGAGTTATAATGATTATTTGATTATCTTGGGCTTTAACAAACCCAGCCAGTGCGTCTGGGTGTGAAAAATTAGCTGTTCTCGCGGCGGCAAATTTCACAGCATTGGGCCTCAGATAGCTTTTCCTCCACGGAGAAGCCAGGCGCTGAGCTCTGGCTCGGGGGTGACAAGGACACCCCAACTTCTCTCGAATGTGGCCCAGCCGCCCCCATCCTCTGGACAAAATAATCGCCCAACAACTCAGGATCAGTCAAAGAATGTTCTGGTTCAATAGCTTCAATATATGTATTAAATATATAACTATATATTCAGTCTAGAAATGTATATTCAGTCTCGAGAGAGAGAGGGTGGGAATCTATAGAGAGAGTGGACTACGGCACTTGCTTTAAAAAATTTTTTAAAATAAAAATTAGCCGAAACCGGTTTGGCTCAGTGGATAGAGCGTCGGCCTGTGGACTGAAGGGTCCCAGGTTCGATTCCGGTCAAGGGCATGTACCTTGGTTGCGGGCACATCTCCAGTGGGGGGTGTGCAGAAGGCAGCTGATTGATGTTTCTCTCTCATCGATGTTTCTAACTCTCTATCCCTCTCCCTTCCTATCTGTAAAAAATCATAAAATATATTTTTAAAAAAATAATAAAAAAATTAAACTTAAAAAAAAAAAGCCAAAAACTACTTGATTTATGGGCAGGTGCAAACGGCACTTCCCTCCAGGACTGGATGGCCCACCATGGCAGCCGCTCTAGCCCGAATTCCCATGGCGGTAAACGCGAAAGGCGCGCTATGTTTGAAGACTTGATAGGAAAAAAACAAAAAGGGAATGTAAAATATCTCCTTAAAGATGTACTGATTGCAGGTTCAAATGAGAACATCTGGGGGGTGTTGGTTAAACCGCACCTGTTAGAGTGCGCCCACCTGCTTCCCCTCTCCTGTGAGAATGTGGACGCTGGGACGCTGCTTTAGACTCGGGGCCGGTGCACATCGGTGCTTAGGCAACTCCTGATGCACTCGCTTGGTTAATAAGGGCCACAAATTGGCCCTGGCTGGGGAGCTCAGTTGGTTATAGCCATGGTCGGCAAACTGTGGCTCGCGAGCCACCTGCGGCTCTTTGGCCCCTGAGTGTGGCTCTTCCACAAAATACCACGGCCTAGGCGAGTCTATTTTGAAGAAGTGGCGTTAGAAGAAGTTTAAGTTTAAAAAAGTTGGCTCTCAAAAGAAATTTCAATCGTTGTACTGTTGATATTTGGCTCTGTTGACTAATGAGTTTGCCGACCACTGGGTTAAGAGCATCCGCCTGATAAGCCAAGGTTGTTGGTTAGATCCCCAGTCAGAGTTCATACAGGAGCAACAAATTGATGTTTCTCTCTCTCTCTCTCTCTCTCATCAATAAATTAGTGAAATTTGTTCGTGTTGAAGTGCTGGCCTGGATGGTGCAAAAGTTAGCGAAAGGCCAAGGCATTGAAGCCTGGATCTAGGGATGATGGTCCACGGCAACCCACACCCTGCGCAGGCCAGGCCTCACCGCTTCGAAGAGATGGGCGCGACTCCTGCGTCCTTCAGAGCAATTTACCCCCCCCCCCCCAACCCCCCGCCGCCCAGGCTGGTGGGTTTAGCTAGTTAAGTCAAACACTTGGGGGAATGTATTCTTCCCCCTCCCCCGCCCCCACCCCCACCCCACTCCCTGCCGCCGGCTCTCTTCTGCTCAGACCCCACCAGGGTCACAACACTTGGTCTGGGGTAGGAAGGTTTTAGGAAACAGCACAAAAGAGGAGGGATTATGGGTAAGGCCAGAGGCCGCCGGGGACTAGAGGTCTGATGGATTAAGAGGGCAAGACGGCAGGGACACGCTCCGTCTCCAGGCTCGGCTCTGAGTACATGGTTCCGGTGGCCTCCTTGGCCGAGCCCCCTGCTCCCCCCACGTCGCCGCACAGGTAACGCTCACTGAGCACTTACCCCGTGCCAGCTCTGTGCTGCTGTCAGAGCTCGTCCCCTCGACTCACCCCCACAGTCGGGGCAGGCAGACCGTTACCCCCAGCTGACCGCTGAGGAGACCAGGGCTTGGAGAGGTGCAGTGATTTTTCCCCAGGTCGCCCTGCTAACGGGGTTCATGTCCTCTAAGCCACGATGGTAGAGGTGTTCTATTCCCCGCTGCAAACCCAGGGCTGTGCAGGCTGGCCGGGGCACATAACATGCCCCCCCATCCAGGTGCTCCTAGCCCTTCACAGGGCCAGTGCTCTCCCAGGTATGGGCAAGCCCAGGAGGAAGCAGAGGAAGCTGGGAGGGCTTCCTGGAGGGAGGGACATCCCTCCAGGCCAGGAAGAAGGAGGAGAAAGTGGCATGGCAGGACCTTGACCTAGACAGAGGAAGCAGCATGAGCAAATACAGGTCCGGCCTGACCGGTCGGTCCCTTCAGCTTTGGGGTGATAGTCTGGGTTCCCCACCTGTTCAACGAAGCTGCAGGTAGCTGCCCTCACTCGCTCACGGGCAGCTGCAAACTTCAACCGAGATATTAGGCAGGAAGTTCGAAACGTGGAAGTGGCCTGGCTGCTGTGGCTCAGTGGTTGCGCATTGACGCATGCACCAAGAGGTCACGGGTTTGATTCCCGGTCAGGGCACATGCCTGGGTTGCAGGCTTGACCCCCAGTAGGGGGCGTGCAGGAGGCAGCCGATCGATGTTGATGTTTCTCTTCCATCGATGTTTCTATCTCCCTCTCTATTCCTCTCTCTAAAATCAATTAAAAAAACATTTTTAAAAAAGTGGAAGTGACCAATGGATAGTATTGTCACTGTTACGGCCAGCCTCACCCCTTATTGGCTCTCAGTCCATGCCTCCTCCAAGTTTGCTCTTGCCTCCTTTAATTCTGCATAAAGGGAGAGAAATCAGCAGAAATCTGGACCACGCCGTGTTCTTAAGAACGGACTTTGCATGGGACTGTCCTGTGTGGCCTTGGCAGTCACTTCAGCTCTCTGAGCCTCGGTTGCCCTGTCTGTAAAATGGGTGGCCATGCGGCCTCTTTTCTGGGTGAGGATTACATAGGCTACCATGGGTCAAGATGCATAATAAATGCTCACTAAATGCTCCTTACGAAGCCCCTGCAGTGGAGACAGCTAACTGCCACCCAGCATCCGTCCCCCCGCCTCCCTGGCCGAGGCACCTGGTTGTTATTCCGGGCAGCACTGGGATCCCTGGATCGACTGCATTTCCCAGCTTTCTTTGCAGCTAGACGGGCCAGTAAGATGTCAACTGCAGTCAGAGTGGGGGGGTTTGGGGGACTCTTTAAAAAGAGCTGCCCCAGCCCTAACCGGTTTGGCTCAGTGGATAGAGCGTCAGCCTGTGGACTGAAGGGTCCCAGGTTTGATTCTGGTCAAGGGCATGTACCTTGGTTGCGGGCACATCCCCAGTGGGGGGTGTGCAGGAGGCAGCTGATCGATGTTTCTCTCTCATCGATGTTTCTAACTCTCTATCCCTCTCCCTTCCTCTCTGTAAAAATCAATAAAATATATTTTTTAAAAATAAAATAAAAATATATGAAAAACAAAATAAAATAAAAAGAGCTGCCCCAGCTGAACGAGAGCCCTTTATCTTCCCCACCAGCCCCTCCTTCCACCTTCTTTGAGCCTAGAAGGATGGAAGCTGGAAACGGGTGGACCTCACGGCCTGGACCCCCACCGAAGGCCCCAGGCAGGCGGCCGGAGCCACCGCTCCTTCTGAGCAAAGACAGATGGAAACGAGCTGCCCGGCCTAAGCGGTTGGGGCCCGTTCCACGGACAGCACCAAGAGCTTGCAGCACATTATCCTCATTATTATTATCACCATCATTATCGTCATTATTATTGGACAAAGCCGGCCCTTGGGTTTTCTTTCACCAGCCGGAGCCCCACCACACCTCCCTCCCCGAGACACCTTGGCTTCAGTCCCTGCGTTCTCTCCCTCTTTCTTCCTTTTATGTTCTCTGCGCGCCCCCCCCCCACCCCCGCCACTGTCTCCTCTCCCCTTTCTCCTTCCTCTTTATTTTATCTCAACTTGCCACAAATCTGTTCCCCTACAAAGCAGCTGCCATCTTTGTTCTGGGCCATTATCTGAGGCAGCGCGGCCCGAGAGGGGCCGCCGGGCAGACAATCACCGGGTAATAGAGTGTCTGCGAGCTATTGTCGAGTGTGTCCGAGCCGATCCATCACCCGCCGCCTGACACGGCACAGGCGGCAGCCCGAGAGCCCGCCAGGCCACTCTTGGAATCTCTACCCTGCCCCTCCACACGCAGGACCACGCCGGGACGCGGTGACCCTGGCCTCTCCCTCCAGCCTGAAGAGCGCGGTTGTCGGCTCTCAGGACAGGGACGTGCGAAGAGCCTCATGCTCAGTGGGTCTACACTCCGGTCTAGCGGGGAGGGCGGCTGATTCTACCTGATTTTACAGACGCGCACCTGAGGCTCAGAGAGGGGGAGTCATTTGCCCAGGGTCACACAGCACAGTAGAGGCATAACTGGGACTTGACCGCAGGTCTGTCCGCCCCAAAGCCTGTTAACAGGGTCTTAAACATCAGGTCTTAAACGCTATCTCCCTGAACCGGCCTTGGCAGGGCAGCAAAGTGCTGAGTGCGCTTGGGACCCAGGATGCTGGTCCAGGACCTGAGGGGCCATCTACACACTGACCGTGCAGCCGCTCGTCCTGGAGTGGGTGGGCTAGTGGGAAACGTGGGGAGCGTGGAAAGGAGTATTTGTCACGTTTGGCAAGAGCGCCGTGCGCGCCGGGTTTGCCTCCCAGCTCTGCTGCTCAAGCTGCGTGACTTTGGTCCACAGCTTCCCCTCTCTGTGCCTCAGTTTCCTCATCTGTGATGATGACCGTTCCTCCTTCGTGAAGTTGCTGGAGGGTTCAATGCCTGATGCGAGGGTATTAGCACTTAGGTATTAGATATCTATTTCTATTCATTCTGGTCCTATGGGGGGGGCGGGTCCAGTGTTTTATTTACATTATGCCATGCACCCCCAAAACAAGCCCAACCAAAGGGGTACCATTATTCTTCCAATTTTACAGATGCAGGAATTAAAGCTCAGAACCTGGCCTAAGATCATCCAGCTGGCAAAATAGCATTCTTTAGGCATTAACTGAGCACCTACTGTATGTTAGGCTTTGTCCTAAGTGCTGAAAGAGCCACAGAAAGTTAGAGAAGGCTTTGTTAGAACCCTTCTCTCTGCTAAGCAGTTCAGCTCAGTTAATCCCTTAGCAGCCCTCAGAGGTAGATGCCATTGTCCCCATTTTACAGATGAGAACACCGAGGCATCAAGGAGGTTGAGTAACTGGCAGACGAGTCAGTAAACAGGGCATCCAGACTGTGCCCTGGCAGTGTGACTCCAGAGACGAAGAGACACACATCGCCTTGCCTGAGTCCGCTCCTGCCCATCCTGAGCCACAGTCTAGAGGGAGGGGTCAGCTGTGGAGGCCCCTAGTGAGGGTGAGAAGCGTTAGTGCCATCCAAATGGAAAGTGGCACCCCAATGGGCACTGGCAGACAGAGGGGAGCTCAAGTACAAGCAACTGAATAAAGGCCTCCTACAGGAGGAGGAAGAGAAGGAGGGGGGGAGGAGGAGGAGGGGGAGGGGGAGGGGGAAGAGGGGAGAAGGAGAGGAGAAGGAGGAGGGGGAGGGGGGAGGGGGAGGAGGGAGGGGGAGGGGGAGGAGGGGGAGGAGGGGAGGAGGAGGAGGAGGGGGAGGAGGGGGGAGGGGGAGGAGGAGGGGAGGAAGGCCTGAGTGTGGGCCCCTGAAGGTGATGCCTGAGTCGGGCAGGGATGTCTTGAGCATCTTGCCGAGCTGGATGGGACTCAGAAGAGAGAACCACAACATTCTGGCCACGAGCCTGCGCTCCCCATGGGAGCTCTGCAGGAGGAGAACCAGAAACCTTAAAATGCACCCCTGGGCCCTGGCAGGTGTTGCTCAGTGGTTACAGCGTCGGTCCCTGCACCGAGGGGTCTCGTGTTTGAATCCTATTCAAGGGCACGTACCTGGACTGCAGGTTCGATCCCCGGCCCCGCAACCCACCATTCTTTGTGCACTTCCTGGCTCCAGACTCTGCTTTACCCTTTCCCTGCACCATCTCTTCCCATCACCTCTTCCCGTCACCCTAGGACCGTGGTCGGCAAACTCATTAGTCTACAGAGCCAAATATCAACAGTACAATGATTGAAATTTCTTTTGAGAGACAAATTTTTTAAACTTAAACTATATAGGTAGGTACATTGTTATTAACTTAATTAGGGTACTCCTAAGCTGGCCTTTGCTAAAAACTCAAGGGGCCAAAGAGCCGCATGTGGCTCATGAGCTGCAGTTTGCCGACCACTATTCTAGATGAATGATCTGATACTGGACGCTGTTTATTAAGCACCATGTCGATTCCAGGCAGATACAACAGAAGTGTAATCGGCGTATCAGAGGAGCGATCATAACACTGACCGCCACCCTCAATGGTCAGGCCCCAGCCAGACGCCCCATGGCGGCGACAGTGACTTTGGTTGGCACCGTTCATTGAGCACCTACTCCGGATGCTCAGATGGCTGCAGGGCACGAGGGAGCCCCCGCCGGCCCCAGCGCCCTCCAGCCTCTGTCCAGCTGAGGGGACCTGGGAAGCCACCACGTGCCTCTCCTGAACCAGGACATCGAGTTTCACCCACCGAGTTTCATTCAACGTGAAGGGCCAACCCCGAATACCCAGGAGGCCCGGCAGACACTCACTTCTCTTTGTTCCCCTTGCCCACTCCGTCGGGGCCTCTCTAACCCCCCAGCAGCGTTTCCACTGGGACTTGCCTGGCTATTGACGTCCTCAGCCGGCTCCCTTTCCTCTCCCTTTCTCCCCAGGGGCCCCGCCCCGTTGCTCTCTTCCCGTCCCCTTCTTGGGCACACAAACCTTCCTGGCCCTGCGTTTGGTCGTGGGACGCTGGGGCCCTGCGGAGAGACCCAGGGCGGGCGGTGGGGGGGATAGCAGCACCACCTCTGTGTCCTCGGCTCCGTGGGCCCCGAGCTGAGTGGGGGTCAAGGACTGGGGATGCCCACGGCTCCCGGGAGGTGCAGGGAACCTTGGCGACAGCAGGGGGGGCTGGCTGACCGGAGAAGCCCTCCAGGACACGTGCCCGCTGGGGGAATGCCAGGATGAGGAGCGGGCAGGGGCCACGGAGAAGATGGGGGACTCTGCAGGCCCCAAACCAGAGGTCTCATGGACTGGGGAGGGGTGGAGGGGTAGCCGGGTGGGTGTGAGTTCACGGACAGGGTGTGTGTGTGTAAGAGGGTCGGGTGGGGTGGAGTGCATGCGCGTGTAAGAAAGCCAGACAGGAGAAGACTCTAAGCCTCCTGGGCTAACCAAGTCCAAGAAACACACAAGCTTAAGCCTATCGCCCCGATGCTGCTTAAAAGCAAATGTAAAAACATTTATCTATACTTTCCTTTCTCATTTAAAAGCAGGAGTTGCCGCGATGTCGGGGGAGGCGGCCCCGCGCCAGGCCCGACGCGGTAATTAACAAAGGCGCCGGGTTCCGTGCCTCCGTATTTACTGATCTGTGCATGCACACACAAGGTGAGATAGGATGAATGGCTAATTTCCCAGCGGCTTTTGCTCCTGCTTGCTGCAAAGTTGTGAACAAAATGACTGGCCATGCATTGAACTGGCTTACACAGCTCTCCATATGGAAATTAAGATAATCCAGGGCCCAGCTTTGTGTCTCGGCGACGGCAGGGAGCTCGGAGGGAGGGGGTGGGAGCGGGGGCAGCTCCGAGGCTCCCGAGCCTTTCAGAGGAGCAGTTTACCACGCGGGCTGGGAGTTTAGCTGGGTTGTTGGTCAAACACTTGGGGGAATGTGTGCTTCCCCCTCCCCCACCCCCACCCCCACCCCGCTCCCTGCCACCGGCTCTCCGCTGCTCAGGCCCCACCGGGGACCTAACACTTGGTCTGGGGTAGGAAGGTTTTAGGCAACAGCACAAAAGAGGAGGGATTATGGGTAAGGTCAGAGGGCGCCGGGGATTAGAGATATGATGTATTAAGAGGGCAAGACGGCCAGGAACACTTTCCGTTTCTATGAAGCCTGTGTTAATTGCTGGGGGAAATCTCGCCCCTACATGTCCCCTCCTACCGGCTCCTCTCCACGCTCCAAATTCGGCCTCTTTCTTGTGTCCTTGCTGAACTCCCCTTGTTCCTGAAATCTTTCTGCCCGGCCACAGCTTTTCCGGTGGCTTAGGGTGTAAGGTAAAGGAAGAATGCTCTGGGTGAGGCGATCCGGCGTCAGGGGTGAAGTTGGACCCCCACTTCAGAGCCTTCCTGGGCCCACACCCCATACCCTCTAACAACACCCACACACTGTATATGTGGGATTAGGGGAGTCTCTCAACCTCTGGGAACCTCAATTTTCTAAATCTGTAAAATGGGAATCAGAAGTAACAGTGGCTACTTCTCTCTCTCTCTCTCTCTCTCTCTCTCTCTCTCTCTCTCTCTCTCTTCCTGCTAGGCTGGGTGCTGGGGATTGGCTCCAGTGCTGAGCAAGCTCTCTCATCTCTGAGATGAGAACCTCAAGCAAAGAAGTCAACCAACAAACAAGATGATGGCGGACTGTGAGATTGAGATGAGGGGCAGCCACAGGGCATAGTTACTGCAGCTCCCACGGGGTAAAGGTTAGGGCGGGAGGCCTGCAGGGAGAAATCAGGGTAGACATCCCTGAGGAGGTGTCCCCATAGTGTAAACCAAAGGCTGAGAAGGAGCCAGGCTTGTGAAGAGCAGGGCCCAGGGAAGGGTCTCCACGCAGAGGGCCCAGCAAGGGCAAAGACCCCAGAAGGAAAGGAGCTGGTATTTTGAGGAGCTGGGAGCCGGGGGTGGGGGTGCAGAGGGCGCAAAGGGACACCACGGGAGGTCGGCTTGGAGAGCAGGTGGGACCTGCGTTAGGAACGTGATTGAATCTGAAGTGCACAAGCAGCCACCGGAGGGTGTCACGCAGGGACGTGACAAACGGGATCCCATTTGCATTTTTACAAGCTCGCTGCGGTGCTAGCTGAAGAGCGCATCCTGAGGGGGCCACCGTAGAGGCAAGAAGAAAGCACAGGTCGGTGTGGCCTCAAGAGCACAGACCCTGGCCCAGTGTGGCTCAGTGGTTGAGCATCAACCTATGAACCAGGAGGTCATGGTTCAATTCCCAGTCAGGGCACATGCCCAGGTTGCAGGGTTGATCCCCTAGTGCGGGAGTGGGGGGGCAGGGGTGCAGGAGGCAACTGATCAATGATTCTCTCTCCTTCTCCCTTCCTCTCTAAAATCAACACACACACACACACACACACACACACACACATATATATATAATTTTTTTTTTAAGAAAAGAAAGAACACAGACCCTGGAGCCAGGTGCCCTGGGTTTGGAGACCCAACATCTCTGCTTCCCAGTCTGTAACCCGGGGCAAGTACCCGATGGCTCAGAGCCTCCGTTTCCTCCACTATAAAATGGACACGGCGACAGTAATGCCCACCTCATCGCTGGTGAGGAGCTTTAAAACAGTGTCCACATCAAACAACTAGGACACACCCCACACGTGTGAGTGCTGGAGGTGCATTCGCTATGCATGTTATTCCGGTCCTTCAGGCCCGAGATGGCGGTGCCCATGACAGTGTGGGTGACATGCAGAGGTGTGGGCAGAGCGTGTTGGACCTCGAGCGAGACGCTCTGCTCCCCTGGCTGCTCAGCTGTGTGAGGGAAAGGTGAGAGGTTCTTGGCAGACGGTATATTTTATCCCAGACCGATGGCTGCAGGCTCAGGCCTACGGAGGCTGCGTTCTTGGAGGCGAAGGAGCATGGACTGGGCACCTCTCTGCCAGGTGTCCCAACCACAGCACACCGGCGTTGGGGGCTGGATGATTCTTTGTTGCGGGGGGCTGTTCCGGTCGTGACGGGCGGCGTGGCATCATCCCTGCCTCCACCCGCCAGACACCAGGAGCATGAACACTTGCACCCATTTGACCGACAAAGATGTCTGTTGCCGGATGTGCGCCAGAGGCAAATCGGCCCCAGGTTTCCGAGCCACCGCTGCGCCGTGACCTGGCCAGCCCCGCGCCCACCATGCTGTCTCACCGTGGACCGCGCTGCAGGTGGAGCAGGCGATGGGCCGAGCTCGCTCCGCCCGCCCGCGAGCAGCCCGGAGACAAAACCTTCCTCGCAAACGAAAGGCTCCTGGCGGACGTCCTCTGGCCTTGAAAGATGAAAAGGCTGTCGCTTGGAAGAGAGCCAGTGAGCAAAGGACGGGGAGAGACCAGGAGAACCGATGAATGCAATTCTCAGCTGGCCCACGCAGAGGGGAGCGGCCCGGCGAGGAAGGGGGCTCCCGTCGCTGACGATGACCACCTGGTGGGGAGGAAATACCCTGTAAAATAGAGATTTCCACCCCAGGGCCCTCCCTCACGCCCAGAGAAACCCTCTCTCTTCTCATCCACTACCTCCCCATGTTCAAGGCGCCGCTCACTTCCCCGACGGCTTCCTGCCTCATCCTTCCCACGCGGGTGCCTCCCACGCTGCAGCCGGAAGCTCCAGCCGTTCTCCTGAGAGTCTTCACGCTGCACCTACCGAAGTGATGGCAAGAAGAAGAAACGCAAAGCCTTGCTCTTGGGGCCCATGAAGCCACGGCTTCCAAAACAGCAAGAAAACCAGTCACAGGGGCCCGGTCTGAACGGGACAGATGGGCGCCAGGTCACAGTGCCTGGGGCGTGGCTCAGTGGTCGAGCATCGACTTAGGAACCAGGAGGTCACCGTTCGATTCCCGGTCAGGCCACATGCCCAGGTTTTGGGTCCAATCCCCGGTCAGGGCATCTTCGGGAGGCAGCCGGTCGATGTTTCTCTCTCTCTCTCTCTCCCTTCCTCTCTCTAGAATCAATGAGATTTAAAAAAAAAAAATCCTCAGTTGAAGATTAAAAAAAAATTTCTGGAAACTCATCATCTCTTTTATATTGTAATCCCCGCTGCTTCTTCCACAGAAATATCACCACATTTAAAACACGTCCCCTTACTTCTCCCTGTAACCCTCCAACATACCATTTTCCTCTGTTTGACCAGAAAGGAAATCATTCAGATTGCTTTTTTAAAATATATATATTTTTATTGATTTCAGAGAGGAAGGAAGAGGGAGAGAGAGATAGAAACATCACTGATGAGAGAGAATCATTGATCGGCTGCCTCCTGCATGCTGGGGTTCAAGCCCGCAACCCGGGCGTGTTCCCTCGACTGGGAATCGAACCCTTCAGTCCACGGGCCAACAATCTATCCACTGAGCCAAACCAGCTAAGGCCAGATTGCATTTCACGTGCCTGGCCATTTCTTTTGTTCAGAATTAAAATGCCGAGGTTTCTTTAGGTCAGTGCTAATTAACTTTTAATACTGTGCAGCCTTTAAATGCAGGACCACGAGTTGTGTCTTAGTTTTACAGTATGTTTCTCTTTTGTCCTTTCCGTGGTATTGAGATACAGTTGACATATAACATGTGGAAGTTGAAGGCGTACAATGTGATGATTTAATACATGTAAATATTATGAGATGTTTACCACAAAAGGTTAGCTATCACATCCTTCATCCCATAATTACCATTTTTTTGTTGTTGTTAGGGTGAGAACATTTAAGATCTCCCATAGCAACTTACAAAGTATGCAATACGATATTATGAATGCTATCCACCCTGCTGTTGAACTAAAAGTTTTTTTAGTTTTAAATTTGTATTTTAAAATGAAATTCTATGTCATGAACATAAATGCAAAAAAGACAGTTTCTCTTGCCACAACAGATTGATGGTAAACTAACAAATAAATACGCTGCCATTAATTGAAGCCAAAGGCTTTTACCTGCTGAAGGTCCCAGTCTGTTTCTGATTTCTCTTCGTCAAAAAGGGAGGTGAGCCCTGGCTGCTAGCGCAGTGGTTAGAGCGCCGGCCTGTGCGCCCAAGGGTCACGGGTTTAATCCCTGGTCAGGTATTTGGGTTGCAGAGTCCATCTCTGGCCCTGGTCAGGGAGCATGCTTGGGAGGCAACTACACGATGTGTCTCTCTCACCTCTCTCTCTCTCTCTCTCTCCTTCGCTCCCTCCCTTCCACTCTGAAAAAATCAATGGAAAAAATATCCTCCAGTGAAGATTAAAAAAAAAAAAAAGAAAGAAAAGAGGGAGGTGAGCCATCATTAGAAAAGTGTTAACGACCTATCAGCGCCCATGGAGCCAGCCTCCTTGCTGGAATCCCAAGGTTGGGGGAAGACAAGAGAAAAGAGGCGTAATTTCTCACCAGGGGATGCAAGCTCATTTGTGGGGAGCGGCTACAGAGTTTGGACAGGTTCAAGCCTCGGACTGATGAGAGGGCACAGTCCTCTCATGGCCACGTGCAAGTCCCAGCTTGGAGGGCAGAGCCCTCCCAGCACAATTATAGCCAACAGCTGGAGTTGTAAGCGTGAATCTATGGTCCGAACACGTGGCCCCACGTGCCTGAGTGATATAGGCTGCAAGTAAACAAAGCTTGATCAGGTGCATGTAATTGAGCAGGACCGAAACCCACGAGAATGTTGTAAACATCTTGACCACGCCCTCACTTTGCCTCGTGGCATCTGGCTATAAAACAAAGACACGACTTGTAGTCCATGGCGCTAGCTCTCCATCAGAGAGGACAGCATCTCACCCAGCCCCAGCTTTCATTCTCTTCTCTGTCTTTTCTCAATCCTTCACCGCCCCCTCTCAGGCTCACTGAACCCGGCTGAGCTGGCGCGGCACATAAGGCGCCCCGGGCCGAGTATGCCATGGCCGTGCCGGCTCGCCACACTCATTTAAAGCCCTGTCCCGTGACCTGCGGAGGGTGTGTCCTGTCCCTTCGGCAGCGTTGTCCAATACGGTGACCACAGCCACCTGTGGCTGAGTGCGTTTAACTTCATTCCAATTGAATAACAGGAGAGATTGATTCCCTTAAGTCTCGCGGGCCACATTCCATGTGCCCCATAGCACTCGTGGCTGGCGGCGGAACAGTACGTGGGGGGACACAGGGGGACATGTCCACCATCGCAGAAAGTTCTAGGGAGCAATGCTGCTCCCAAGTGTTCCTTCCGATTCGGGGTTGGGGGGCTCCCTGACAGCATGCTTCAAAACTCCTTTCTCCAAGTGCCTATGAGAGGGGTCAGGTCAGCCGCCCCTGGAGACCCCAGGGAGACAGATGGGCCGAGGCTGCCATGAGGCAGATGGGGCTTTACCTTCGGCCTCCCTGAGCTCCCAGCAGCCCCTCCCACCTCTGGCCTCGGAGAGAAGCCCCTCTTGCTGCTGAATCCCTGAGGTCAGGGCCGCTCACATCTCTTCGGGGCCTCGTCCCCCTCCCACCAACAGCATCTAGAATTGCAAACCCAGCCCTGCTGCTCCTATTGATGCCTTAGAGACAGACCGGGACACCCCTGTGGGCCCTGGCAGGTGTGGCTCAGTGGTCGAGCATCCGCCCGCACACCAAAGGGTCTCAAGTTCAATTCCTGGTCAAGGGCATGTACCTGGGTTGCAGGTGAATCCCCGGCCCCCGTTGGGGCACATGCAGGAGGCAACCAATTGCTGTCTCTCGCACATCAATGTTTCTCTCTGCCCCCCTCCCACCCACTCTCTCTAAAAATCAATGGAAAAAATATCCTTGGGTGAGGATTAACTGGGAAAAAAGAAAACATACTGTCTGTGGGAAAGGGGAAAAGGCTTGGAAATTAAGATTTTGTCCAAAGTGGTCACTGAGTCTCCTTGATGATCCAAATCCGTTTGTCCAGCTGTCTTACGTGTTCACTGTCACCAAATCAGTCCCATCGGTCATTGTTAACCTTTTTTCCCTCCTTAAGAGAAACGCATGCTAGACTTGGAAGCATCGCTGCTCATTACCTCAGTTCAAGTCCTAACTCAGCCACTTGGTAGCTGTGCAACCTTGGGCAAGTCACTTAACCTCTCTGAGCCTCAGCTGTTCAGCTTGTGAAATGGAAATTCATAGTAATATAGGGTTAGAGGAGGCATCATATGTTAAATGCCTGGTACATGGTTAATGGTAAAAAGAAAATATTGGTTCTTGTTGTATTACTTTAATAGATTAAGCAAGGTACTTGTGGGTACCCTTTGTAGAAGATAAATGAGTACAAAAACAAAGATAGTGGTGGGAATGTTGCCATTAGTAATAACTTCTCAACTTATTATCCAAGGGGAAGCTACTCTTGGGCACCCATTTCCCAGATCCCAAAAATCTCTGATTCCCGCCCCGCCACCACCACCATTTCAAGATCCATGGGGTACACAACAGTAATGTTCATCAATATCCAGGGCTCCCTTCCCAAGTTCAGGGGGCTTACAAGTTCTCTCTTGCTTGAAATTAAGTGTGGCCATGTGACTGTGTTTGACCAATTAAATAGGAGCATTGCTTCCTGGCCAAAGTATTTAATTGCTGGTGCTTACTCCCCACTGTTCTTTTCCTGCTGCATGGATGGTAGAAACATACACTGAGGCGGCAGTGTCCTAGAATAGTGACTGCCCCCTCTAGCTGGGTCCCTGAGTGACTTCAGTGAGCAGCTGTGCACCTGCTGACCTGTCCTGGACAAGTGGGATGAGTGAGAAATGAACCCTCATTGTTTTAAACCAGGAGATTGTTGGACTATTTGTTACAGCAGCTTGACCCTAGCCCATCCTGACTGGTACAAGGCAGTTAGCCCTTTCCCAATGGCTGCATATTAGAAGCAGAATTGAGGCTTGCTCCTAAATTGACCCCGTACCTTGCACACCATGCTGAAGGAAGGATCAGCTCTAGACCCACCGAGGCCATTAACCCTCCCGTGCCCCCAGAGCTTCAACACCCCCAGACTGTCATCCAGCACTTTGTCCAAACGTGGGCCCAGACGGGAAATGAAGGCTCAGATCACGTCAGCCAAGAGTTACAGACAGAACCCCAGCCTTTGACCAAACCTCCCCCTCCTTGCCTGCACCAAACGCCTGCCAAACATTACACGGCCTGGCTGGAGTCCAGAAATGTATTAGGGGTGACACTTCTAAAAACCCACATCAACAAACAAGACACCGCCGAGAATTCATTCCCCCCCTTTCCAAATAAGAGCAGAGAGCCACGCTGCTAATTATGCAAACACTCTCCTCCTAGGAACGGCGGCGAGGTCTTTGAAATACAGCGCGCGATGTTTGGGTTTTAAGAAAACTAAGAAAATAATTACAAGACTCTAAATTATCTGCTAAATGAAATTGTTCTTCAGTAGACTGTTGAGTTTATTTTCTTCTTTTTATTTAATTTATTTTGTCGGCTTCAAGTGTTGTTTGGGGGCTAAAACCACATTCTGTGCTAATTGTGTAATTTGCATGACATTTGTTATTTCCCTTATTTGGGAAAAAAAATAAAATAGAGCAGCCATCACCACAAAGCTAATGGGAAAATGCCCTGGTCTCTGGATGTCTCGGGAAGCTAGCTCGTGGGGGACATTGGGTGCTGGTGTCTGGCTCCCTAGAACAGGAAGTCTGAGTGGCTGGGGTGAGGATCTGGCCTTTGTGTGAGACGAACAGAGTACAGGGAGGCTCCAGAAAGGGAGGCACGGACCCCTTGCCCTTGAACCATTGCTTCAGGGTGACCCACCCAAGGCCAGCCTTACCCTCTAGCCTTCTGATCTCTGTGTGTGTTTTCATAAGTAATACTTTTGTGTGCTTTCCTTTTCAAAGAAACATATAATGGAATTAATAATAAATAAAACCTTCGCAATGTGGCATTTGTGATAATGCTATTTCCTCACTCCCCCCTCCACCCCCCCCCCAACTCCTGTGGGGACCCACTTCTGCTGCAGCCCTGAGAGCAGTGGGCTGGGCACAGTCCTGGTGTTGGGAGGTGTTTCAGCCACTTTAAGGGAGGAATTGTCTTTAAGGGGAGGAGCATTTTAGTTGCTGCGTGCATGGGGTCATTGGTAATGACATAGAACTTGGGGACTTACTGAGTGCTGCCTGCGAGCCGGCTGCCCTGAGCACTTTGCATCTCTCCGATCCTCATGACCAAGCTGTGAGGCGGGAATTGCCACGGTGACCACTTTACAGACGTGTAGATGGAGACGCAGGGGTCGGTGACCTGCTTCAGGTCACCCTCAGCCAGGAAGTGGCAGAACCTGGATTGAAACGTGGGCCGGCGGCCTCCACAGCCCTCATCCCAATCTCCCCCGCGATTGTTACTTCCCCGTGAATTTCAGCTCTGCGTCTGGAAATGCAAGACCTTGATTTAGAATTTTACAGGAAGGAAATGCATCTGTACGGATGGAGGGATGTTTCGTGTTCAGACCTGCTACGCCTTGAGACGCCTCTTGGTCCCTCCATCCCTGCGAATCGGCGAGCACTGCTCGTCTGCGGAGCGTTTGCATTGCTCTCCGCCGGCGGGTGCCTGCCTGAGATCCCCTCTCCATTCCACTCTCGTTCCTTATCGTTTCGTTTCAAGATCATGAGTGTACGTACCCTTTGTTTCCTTCATATGCCTTGGACCAGCCATTGGCCTGAGGCGATTGCATCCTCAGTGTTGCTCCTGCCAAAGCAGCTCTACGAATCAGCTTTTGGAGACCCAAAGCCTTGGGCAGGTGGCCCACGGGCCTAAAATCCACAGAAATCCCAAATCCACACCTGGCCGCGTCCCAAGGATTGAAGAGGCTTTTTGATCCTCTGTCCCACTCAGCAGAAGAGACTTTGATTGGCAGAGCCAGAGGTGGGCGAGTGGAAGGGAGTTCTTAAATCAGAGCCTCGGTGCCAGCGCGTGTGAATACATAGCCGCCCGCAGATGCCAGGGCACCCGATACATCATCATCCATAATCGTAATATGGCGTCATCCATCACCTGCTCGTAATAAATAGCATATCATCTGCTCATAATATTTTATCATACAGCCTCATGACATCTGCTCACAACACCATCTATTATGCGATCGGCACTCGGCATCTCCTCCTGGAAGGAGCGTCCTCGGGACAGTTGTTGGAAAAATACGGAAGTGCGTCCGGCATTTATTAGGTTGGGGGAGGTCTCCGCAAGTGTTGGTGGTTGATTTGAATGGAGTTGGAAGGGCCCCAACATTGCCTGCCGCTCCTCATCCGGGGCACGTGGTTCCGGCCGGACAAACGGCAACGGCATTTGCCTCTGTGTGCTCCAACCCTGCGAACAGAAAACTGGCTGAACAGTGTGCGTACATACGTTAGCTAGTGTGGACGTTTCAACACGTGGTCGCAAGGTTCTCTGATGCCTCTCCATGGAGTGGGGACGGTCAAGTCCCTCCTCTTCAATCTGGGTGGGCCTGCCACTCTTGCAACCAACCAAGGAGGGCGGAGCGAAGTTGTGTGGCTTCCCAGGCTGGTCATGAAAGACCAAGCAGTGGGCCAGCACGTAAGAAGTCTGACTCCCCTGAGGCCTCCATGCTGTGAGGGAGCCCAAGCCTCACGGGGAGGCCATGCACCGGTGCTCCTGTCGACAGACCTTCGAGGCACCCCAGCCCGGGGGGTGGGGGGGGTGGGAGGGGTGGTGGGTGGGTAAAGATGCTTCCAGATGATTCTGGCCCTCAGCTGCTGTATTGCCTCCAGCCTTCAAGTGTCCCCAGGCAAGGGGCGCAGAGAAAAGCCATCCCCACGGGCCCTTTCTGAATTCCCACGCCACAGAATCCAAGGTGGTTTGGGGTCACTACATTTTGGGGTACTTAACAGCAGTAGTAACTGAAACAATATTCACGAAAGCTAAGTAGAGCAGTAGGTGGACGTAGTAATGTAATAATGACAATAATCATCACCAACCTTTCCTGAGTGCTGAAACTACCCTCTGTCGTTAGCATGATTGCTAGGGTTCCCATTTTACAGGCAAGAAAACTGAGGCACACGGACTCAGTCAACCCACATGTATTAAAGGCCTACATGTGGCAGACACTGTCTCAGGGGCTGGAAATACAGCAAATTGAACAAAACAAAGATCCCTGTCCATGTGGAAATTCTGTTTTAAGAGGGAGACGCTGATAATATAAAACAAACATAAAAAATGAATAATGGCCCTGGCCAGTGTGGCTCAGTTGGTTGGGCGTCCCATGCACCAGGAGGTTGCGGGTTGGGTTCCCAGTCAAGGGCGCGTGCCAGGGTAGCGGGCTCCATCCCCGGTCGGGGGTGTGCAGGAGGCGGCTGATCGATGTTGCACTCTCATCCATGTTTCTCTCTCCTTCTCCCTCTCTAAAAATCAGTCAACTATTTTTTTGAAACTTTTTTGTTAATAATGCCCCTAATGAGTCAAGATGCAGAGCCTGGAGCCCAAAACTCAGGTTACTCTTTATGTATTTTATTTTATTTTTAATTTCATAGAGAATCACCAGGAGCTGGAATTACCTAAGTAAATATATATATATATTGTATTTAACCTCTGATTTCTTGTTTCTTGATCCTGTCCTTCAAAAGTACAGGTCCTTCCAACCACACATCTTCCCTCGCCTGTGCGGTTGGAAATTAGAGCCATATATAGAGAAATACTTGTAAAAACTCAAAACCAATAACCACCTGACTCCGGGATTTCCCCACCCCGGCGCTCTTGACACGTGGGCCGGATACTCTTTGTGTGGGGGATGCTGTCCTGGGCACCCCTAGCCTCTACCACAGGATACCAGAAGCATCCCTCCTCCAGAGCCAAAAATGTCCCCAGACCTTGCCGAATGTCCCCCAGGGGTCAAATAGCCCTGGGTTTTGAACCACTGCTTTATCCTAAAAATCCAAGACAAGACTGAGAACACCCTGGCACAGCCCCTTCGCACCACCCCCCACCCCCACCCCTGCCAGCCCCCGGCCTGGGCGATGGGACAGGTCTTGGTAAAAGGCCTTGTCCTTGTCGGGGCTGCGTGTGCCCCCGTGTGAACTCAGTGAGCGCAGATGTGTGTGTGTGAGGAGACCGCGTGCGCTATGCTCGTAATTCTTTTATCTTCTGCTCACACCCTGGGCATTATGAACATTCGTCAAAATAATTGACGCGGTTGAAATTAGCACTTCCTGCTATGTCGGGCAGATAAACTTTGCTGAATATTGATTTCACACAAAGAAAATGACATGTGCTTAGGCCTAACCCTTTATCTGCCCGGGCCAGGGACACGCATGCGGGAAGAGGACCGGCTGGCCGCGGTGCACAAGCGGCCGTAGCATTACCTTTATCTCTTCTTCCACAGGAAGACCAGGGAAGATAAGGAGCCAGAGGGAGGGCCCGCACAGCCCTGGGCACCGGAGATCCACAGAAGGCGTGGGCCCGGCCACTCCTCTGGGGACCAGGGGGACTCAGCTGATGAATTCAGAAGAGGGAGGCAGAGTAGAAGGGAAAATGCAGGAGATGCTGGGAGGAGGGAGGAGTGTGGGGTCAGGCAGTCTTGGGTTCAATCCCCTCCCAGTCACTGAAAGAGGGCGACCGGCCATCCTGGTGTGCCAGGACTGAGGGGGTCCCCTGGGATGTGGGAATTTCAGGACAATCTCAGCCAAGTCAGGGCACAGCAGGATTGTGGACACCTGGTCCCCAGTTTCCTCGTCTGTAGAACTGAGAAAGGTGAGACCTGCCTCTCTGGCCTGGGGGGCGGGGGGAGGTGAAAACCCCCTGGGTTTGTGCCATGTGGAGCCACCCCCCCCCCCCCCCATCATCACAGGCACAATTCTGCACGAAAGCCCCCTCTTCCCAGAAGCCGCTCTGACCACCCAGCTCGCGGAGACCACGCGTGCCATGAAGGTTCACAGGGCCTCCTGCCTGCACCCCAGCAGCCTCAGGGTGTTCGCTGGAGGCCAGGGCTGTCTTGGGTCTCTCCACACCCGCTCAAGGCCTGGGCTGGGCAGAGGGGACTGACGGAGTACTGGGAGGGACATGTTTGCAGGCTGAGCCCACGGGACCCTTCCCTGCTTCTCCCCCCTCCAGTTCACCTTGATCAGGATGTAATAATAACAACAACAACATCTATCATTCAGTGAGCCCTTCTGCAGGAATATTGGTGTGTTGGTTTGTTTTAAATATGTTTGTTGGTTTTTTTAGAGAGAGGAAGGGAGAGAGAAAGAGAAACACTGATGTGAGAGCAGAACATGGCTCAGCTGCCTCCTGCATGCCCCCCACCGGGAACGGAGCACAAAACCAGGGCATGTGCCCTGACCGAGAATCGAACCAACAGCCTTTTGGTGCACGGGACGAAGCCCAACCACCTGAGCCCCACCAGCCAGGGCCATAATGTTTTATCTTCTCACTTAATTCTAGAAACACCGTGACGGCATTCTCACTTCCCTGCGGAGGAAACTGAGTCCGGGGAGCAGACGTGCCTGTGGTGATCACACGGCCGGAGCGGGACTTGGACCAGGCACGCCTGACTCTGCAGCCGGAAGACCACCCTGGTCCGCCTCCCGTTAGAGGCCACAGAGGAGGCAGCTGTCGTGACCTGGAGAGACCAACTGGTCAGGGTTCCAGTCCTCCTCTTGCACATCCAGGGGGGGGGGGGGGGGGGGGGGCTTGTGAGCATCCCTTTCCTCTCCGAATGCCCCTCTCCTTACCTGCAAAGTGAAGAGAATTTACAATCAGAGGGGAGGTGCCCGGCACAGTGTCGAGGACCACAAAGGGCACAGCAAAGACAGAGATGCCTCAGGCGGTGCCCCCCACAGGGGTAGGGGCGCCCGGCACCCCCTCTGCAAAGCGGAAGACTGAATCTGATCCTCTCGCGCCCCTCTGGCCTGGCGACGTCTTGGTCTTGACATCTGGAGCCAACTGCCCCTAAGTCAGGTCTGAGATGCTCAGGTTCAGCCCCGGGCATGGGCGGCCCCACCCCCTGGCCATTCCCCACTCAGTGCCCGAGCCTCGCGTCCCAACGGGGAGCCACGGGGCTGCGGCTAATTGCAAATCATTTCTCAGGGCCCCCCACTGTTCAGCTAAATTCACTGGAACTAATGTGTCCCGAAACAAATTTCACAGAAGAGCCCGGGCAATTACAGGCTGTCTGGGCCCCCTCTCCGCCTCCCGAGGCTCCGGCTGGCTCTGGGCGGGCACAGAGGACTGGATGGAGTGGGGCCGGGGACACGGACAGACGCAGGGTGTCGCCTCAGGGGCCAGACGTCTACTCCATCCAACCGTCCTCCGTGTGCCTTCCACTCCTAAGTCTTCCACCACCATCACACCAGCATCACAGGCTTCCTCTCCCCCTCCCCCTCTCCCTCCCAGCATCTCTATTATCTTCATCCCTGAGCTTAGGACCCAGATGAAGAAAGCATGCGCTGGCTCCACAGTCAGACAGCACTCGGGAGCTGTGCGTCCTTAGAAAAGTCACTTAACCCCTCAGACACTCGGTTTCCCAGTCCTTGAAACAAGGGTCGCATGCTTGGCTGGTATTGGCTTCTGTGAATATTAGACACAATGACACCGGTGAGATGTTTGAGGTGGGCCAGCACATAGTAGGCCCTCAACACATACCGATCTCCTCCGGTCCCTGCTTCAGGGTGGTCATTTCAAGGTGATCAGGTGAACGTCCTCTGAGAACTTCGGTATCAATTCAAGACGAGAGGCGTCAGAAGGCAAAGACCCAGGCTCACCTCCAGACAAGGCAATGGCCACCCCCAACACGCCCCATCTCTCTTCCCCATCTCGTCCCAGCTTTGTTCTTCCAGATCTTTCCCATCAGAACAACTCTCCTTCCTCCGCTGCCCTCCCGCATTTCCCATGAGCCCCTCTGAGAGCCTTTTAGATTTTCATTCTGCATCTCTACCTCCTTCGTTGACTAAAGTCGTTCATAGAGGACGGTGTGGCCAAGATGGCTTGTGCGACCGTGGGGGCAGCTGCGGGTGAAGGTTTTCCATCATGGACTCGTGGCAAGCCACCCAGACCCTGCAAACACAGCAATCGTTTCCCGTCAAAGTTGCCAACGGGACCTCAGGAAGGTTTCCTGGGGCTGCAGCAGGGGGCGGGGGGGGGGGGGGGGGGACTGGGGGTGACCTGTCACCTCGGGGCTGGTTGGAAGCCTAGTCCTCGGCCTTATGTTCATGACAGCGAGCCAGCCTGTAGGCGGGTGGTCAATGAGGCTGTCCTATGTGGCCAGATACATGCCATCTTTTATTTTTCCAAAATTAGAAAACACTCACTCACTTATAACTTAAGACGCACCTAGGAGAAGTGTGAAACCCCAAGATCCAATGACTAATTTCACAAATACTTACTGAGCCTCTGCTATCCACCAGGCCAGGGTAAGGTGCTGAGGGGCCCGCTAAACAAGACAGACCCCATCCCTGTTCTTGGCTCACAATCTGGTGGGAGAGACAGATACTCAACAAGCAAAAACACAATATCAGATAGAACTAAGTACAATTAAGATAACAAAGCTAAAACAAACAGGGCACCGTGAGTATGAGAGGTCTATTAGATTAAGTGGTCATGACATGGTGACATTTCAACCAGGAACTAATGACAAGAAAGAGCCAGGGTGGTCTGGGGTAAAGTGTTCCGATAAGGGCCAGCAAGTGCAAAGGCCCTGGGGTAGAAATGAGCTGGAATGGCTAGAACTGAGTGAGCAAGGCAGGGACTGAGAGGAGAGGAGCTGGGCCAGGTCCTGCAGAGACTGAGGGCAAGGGGAAGCCATCGATGAGTTTTATGCAGGAGAAATGAATTCCGGTTTGGGGAAGACCCTGTGACTGTGATGGGGGTTGGGGTCAAGGAGCATAAAAGAGGAAGCAGAGAGCCCAGTAGGGAGGCTGTTCTCCAGGGGAGCAATGAAGGAGTCCTGGCCTGGGGTGGAGGTGGCCACTGACACAGGGGGTCCCGTCCAATCATACAGGCGGGGAAATGACTCAGAGAGGGGCAGCCACCTGCCCCAGGCGCCCAGCCAGTCAGCTGGTGGGTACAAAGTCAGAACTGCAGTCTCAGGCCAGGCCCTGCTTCATTTCACCGCCATTGACTGCTCGTTGGGGAAGTCGGCAGGGAGAGCTCCAGCTAAGGCTCGCGGCTTCCCTAGCAGAGGGCTCGCCACTTAAAGAACCCCTGTAGTGTATCCTTTTGTGATGAGAGTAATCACCCCTAATTTATCTGCCTCATAAGTTCAGTAGCACTGTTCCTTTAAGCACTGTGAGCACGTCCGTATTCCCATCCGGAAATACAATACTATTTGTAAAACCCCACTTGCTTCTGGGGGCCACTGTTTCACATCAGTGAGCACCTTGGGGGGCAGGGGCAGTTTGAGTCGCCCCTGGGTCCCACGGGCACACGGGAATCACAGCCAAGTAAAGTGACGGGGGCGGCAATGCCCTCACTACAGGCTCAGCGACGCGCCAAGCATGCTCCCTAATTTCTCTTCAGTCCGCACAATACAGAATGAAGTGGGTTGACAGATGGGGGAACTGGCTCAGAGAGGTGAAGCAACTGGCCCAATGTCACACAGCCTGCAAAAGCCAGGGCTCGTGTTCTGAAATTCAAGGGCTAATCTGAGGAAGGAGGGAGGGAGGGAGGAAAGAAAAGGAAAGAAGGATTATTTCGAGATGAAACTCATTTCTTTGTGGGGCAGCTTCAGTCACGGCTGCCTGCGAGCTGGCACTGCCTCTGGGATTTCTGGCACTCAAAACCTCTTTCTGCCTTGAACTGGTTGTCCCTTGTGTCCCCAACCTTGCCTCCAGTGAGTCTCTTATTCCCTCTTCCCCAGCATCCCTGCTAGGGAGTGAGGGTGGAGCAACCCCTGAGACACACACACACACACACACACACACACACACACACACACACACACGAGGAAGTTGTCTCCTGCGACCCCACCTGCCCTTGGCTAAATCAATGCAGTGTCAGCCCAGATAATTCCAAAGCCATAAAGATGATATAAAAGCAGGGGGGGGGGGGTCAGTGCTGGGGAGGGTGGTGGTGGAGGAGGAGATTACAAAAAAGAGGATGAGCTGCCTGGCTCTGCTCCTTATCTAGTCCGAAGCAGGCCTGGCTGGCCCACCCCCAGCCCCCCAGCTCCATGCAGCAGGAGGCCCCAGAGAAGGACTCTTCCCGCAGGAGGGCAGGGCCTGTCTGGGAGGCATTAGCAGCTGAGCCGGGGAAGGTGAGTTTGGGGTCCTGCAGAACTGTCCCGAGGCTGGGGGCCTGGGGAGCTGGGGGGCGGGGGGGCGCTGCCTGCCCGGAAGACCCTAAGCCTTGGCCCAGCTGCGGACGGAAGTGTCCAGGATGCTAGAGGTCACGCTCGGACAACTTGGTTATGTTTATGACTATTGACCCAGGCCAGTAGGGCAGGGCGGGGCTCTCCTCCCCATAGGACCTCTCTGAGCCTCAGCTTCCCCATCTGTGCAATGGGCTGGGCCCTTCTTCCCCCTGGTGTCAGCAGAATTCTTTGTGGGAGGAAGTGGGGGGAGGGCAGCCCAAGTGCAGGGGCTGAGTCCCCACCCAGGGTTTCGTTCTTTTTCCTGGAGGGACAGACAGACACCCAGACACAGAGGCAGAGAATGAAAGAGGCAAAGGGAGAGAGGAAGACGGAGAGTAAGAGACTGAGAGATAAGCTGGCAGAGACAGAGAGATAATCAGAGAGATAGAGAAAATAAGAGGAGTGAGCGAGAGACCCAGAGATAGAGACGCCAGAGATAGAAACTGAGACGGAGTCAAATACCCAGGGAGAAAAAAAGAGAGAGCGAGGGGCACGGGGAAACCCAGACCCCTAGATAGACAGACAGAGGGACAGAGAGAGAGACAGACAGACAGACAGACAGATGAGAGGCGGGGGTCACAGACGGAGGGAGAAGAGCAGAGCGTCTAATCAGGGTGGAGGGGCCCCCTTTCCTTCCCCCCACTCCCTGCTCCAAGCCCCCTTTCCTTCCTGCCTCTGCCGCCACCCATGCCCAGGACCCCCACCCCGCCTGCGCCCAGCCCCTGCTGCAGGCGGCGCACCCTCTCCGGATTGCTTCCCCCACCTGTCACCCACCCGCCCCCGCCGCTCCCGTCCCCGTGGCTGCCTCCCACCCCCACCCCCAACCTTCCTAACACGGCAGGGGTTTCTGGCGCCTTTGCGGCCGCCCCGAAGTGCGCGGCGACAAAGGCGGGGGTGACGGGGTTAATTCGCGCACGGAGGTAGGACGCGCGGGCGCCGGCGGAACAATGCCCGCGGCGCGCCTTTGAGCGAGGCCATTGTGCGCTGTGTGAACCGGGAAATCTGTTCCCCGCCGCCCAGAGGCGCGGGTGGGGTGCGGTGGGTGCGGGGCTAGGTGCGAGCGGGCTGAGGGCCAGCCGTTTTGTATTTGGTTTGGGTTTAACCGCCTCCCGTCCTCTCCGCATCCTTGAACTCTGAGCTGGGGGAGAGCTGAGGCCAGGAGGAGGTCAAGGTTCTCTTGCCCTGCCTGCCCCCCTGACATGCTGTGTGACCTGGGGCAAGTCCTGCCCCTCTCTGAGCCCCTTCTCCCCACCTGAAAACTCACAGGGTGGATTGCACAGCCTGGCCCGTTCTGGGAGCTGAGCCTCGGGGTTGGAA
Organism: Ia io; assembly: GCA_025583905.1. Classification (NCBI taxonomy): domain Eukaryota; kingdom Metazoa; phylum Chordata; class Mammalia; order Chiroptera; family Vespertilionidae; genus Ia; species Ia io. Next base: position 20,992,323 of record JAJQQW010000023.1, on the reverse strand, counting down.
GGGGTCTCAGGTGAGGCAGAGGGCAGACCTCAAGTTCCCGCAGGCTGCTGGGCGACCTCGGGGGAGTCACCTACCCTCTCTGTGCCTCCAATTCCTGTTGGCTGGGAGAAGCATTGGGAGAGGTCCATGAGGTGGTGCGTGCCAGGGTCTTAGTGGGTTCTGCTTGCCCTAGGCGTACAGCATAATAGTAACACCAACATTGCTGAGTTCTCACCATTCTGGGAACTAGTCTAATGGAATGATACATATTTTAGGGTAAATAATATATATATATATAGTATTTATATATATAGTATTTACAAAGCTAGGAAATAATAGACTTTAGTGACTATCAAAGCTAGCAAATAATAGACTTTAGTGACTGTATATATACAGTCACTAAAGTCTATTATTTGCTAGCTTTGTCACTTACTCTCCTAATGCCTGTTTACTCATCTATAAAATGGGAACAATGGCCTACCCGAGGGCAGCATGGATTCCCTGGCTTCTCTTTTTATGTATATTTATGTATTTTTTTATGCACATCTCTTTATTTTAACATCTGAAAGAATCACATACTCATTCTGACAACTTTACCAGGTGTGGCCACCCAGTAAGTTACACACACAGTCAGGTACCTGGCAGGTTATTGCTGTTAGGTCCCTGCCGAAAAGTGCCAGGCCAAGAGGCGTTGTGAGAGTTCAAGAAATTTCATTCTGCCCTAACAGGTTTGGCTCAGTGGATAGAGCGTCGGCCTGCGGAGTCAAGGGTCCCAGGTTCGATTCCGGTCAAGGGCATGTACCTTGGTTGCGGGCACATCCCCAGTAGGAGGTGTGCAGGAGGCAGCTGATTGCTGTTTCTCTCTCGTCGATGCTTCTAACTCTCTCCCCCTCTCCCTTCCTCTCTGTAAAAAAATCAATAAAATATATTTTTTAAAAAAAAAGAAAGAAATTTCATTCCATTCTCTCACAGCGGGCCGAGACCAGTGTGTCGGTGCCAGCAGGGCAGAGTAGGGAGAGCAGGATATTTATGTCTCTTCTATTTTTTTAAATATATTTTTATTGATTTCACAGAGAAAGGGGGAGGGAGAGGTAGAAACATCAATGATGAGAAAGAATCATTGATTGGCTGCCTCCTGCATGCCCCCTACTGGGGATCGAACCCACAACCCAGGCATGTGCCCTTGACCAGAATCGAACCCGGGACCCTTCAGTCCGCAGGCCAACGCTCTATCCACTGAGCCAAACCGGCTAGGGCTGTTTATGTCTCTTCCAAAGGTCAGAGGTACTGGTGGGACAGATGCAGTGGGGCCAGGTGTAGGCGGTCCACTGGAAACTGGGTGAGGCCGTTTGCTGGAACCCAAAGGCTGTCAATCATGAATCCTACAATGAGAATAACAGGACAATCACCGGGAGGGGCAAGAGCCCCCAGCAGGGCATCACGGAGCCCACGAACGTGCCTACCAATTGCACAGCTCCTGAGCATCAGAGGGGCCACTCTGCCCATCACCCACTCCGAGTTCACCTTCCACAGGGACCCTTCGCCCAATAGGGGCCTGGGCACTGCCCTTGCACCTGGCCTCCAGGTGAAGAAACAGTGAAGCCGGACGGTCAGAGGAGCCGATTCTCGCGTGACGTCTCTGGGAAGAACTCTCTGAGTGGCAGTCTGGCAGGGCACTTGCCAATCTGTGATATAAGCAGCGCTTCTCTGCTCATCAGACCCGGACAGCTGTACGTGCCCTATAGGCAGCTCCAGGAGGCGCGTGTTCCAGAACTGGGTTCGCTCTGGTGACGTCATAGAACACCCATAGGGCGGGGGTGTTTGGAAGCCGGAGGTGGGCCTGTGTTTCTACTTCTCTTCTTAGCTGACGCTCCGCGCCTGCTTCCTCCAGCCGGGCTGTGAAGGCCGCCCTCGGAGCCAGGATGGACCTGCTCTGCTTCCCTCTCGCCAAGCACACATCCCCCCGTTTCCTTTACCCAGAGGGCGGCCCATTTCCAAATCTTCCAAAGTCCGTTGCCTTTTCCCCCCATTCGTTGCTTTTCTGAATTCTCCCTTTTCAGGATTCTTTCCCGGGGCTGGTGGCTGGGGCTGCTCACGCTTTTGCATGTCACTCGGTGGCCGGGACACAGGCCGAGGGCCACTGGTGGCCTGCAATGGTGTCTGCTTCAGATTCAGAACCGGTTTACGGCCGGAGACAAGCTTTTGTGCTTGTGAAGGAACTTGCTGGGAGGGATTCGAAGGACACAAGACCTGCTGAGCCCTGGCCGGTGTGGTTCAGTGGATAGAGCGTCGGCCTGCGGACTGAAGGGTCCCAGGTTCGATTCCGGTCAAGGGCATGTACCTTGGTTGCGGGCACATACCCAGTCGGGGGTGTGCAGGAGGCAGCTGATCAATGTTTCTCTCTCATCCATGTTTCTAACTCCCTATCCCTCTCCCTTCCGCTCTGTAAAAAATCAATAAAATATAAAATAAAATAAAAAGACCCGCTGAGCCTGGCCACTGCTGGCAGGTAACGGAACAGATGCTGAGGAGGAAACTGCTGAGTCACCAGAACACATTTTGGACCATCACCGGGTGGGATTACAGTCTTAACCAGTAAGATGGCAAGACAGGCAGGACCGAGTGGGTATGATCCTTCTCCTGGGAGAAAGACCCACCGGGGGGGACGTGAGCCAGCCCAGGCTCCCCACCCGTCCTCTCTCAGTCCCTGCCGAGCAAGGCGAGGGGGCGGGGGAGGGTCCCTGATGCAGTAGGAGGTGCTGGGGGGAAGGGGACGGGGAGGGGAGATGGACCCAGCCCTTTGGGGACCCCGTGGGCTGCACTGAAGAGCATTCTGTGAAGGACAGACAATTCTTCTAGAATCCTGGGCCCAGAAACAGAAGCTCAGAGACGCTCATTTAAAGATGCTTAACCTGCCCTAGCCAGTTTGGCTCAGTGGATAGAGCGTCGGCCTGCAGACTGAAGGGTCCCGGGTTCGATTCTGGTCAAGGGCACATATAATCCCCAGTAGGGGGTGTGCTGGAGGCAGCCAATCAATGATTCTCTCTTCTCATTGATATTTCTCTCCCTTCCTCTCTAAAATCAATATATATACATACTGAGTGGCCAGATTATTATGATCTCTGAACACATAAAAATCTGTCCACTCAGTGTATATCCTATATAATAAAAGGCTAATATGCAAATTGTCCCCTCAACCAGGAGTTCGACCAGCAGGAAGGCCGGCCAACCGCCCATGTCCCTTCCCCCCATTGCCAGGCTGGCCGAACCACACCCATGCAGGAATTCATGCACCAGGCCTCTAATTTTATACACACAAACACACACACACACACACACACACACACACACACACACACACACTGAGTGGCCAGATTATTATGCGTTCAGAGATCATAATAATCTGGCCACTCAGTGTATATATGCTTGACCTCTTCTGGGGTCACACACCCCTTCTGTGGTTGTGCCAGACCCTCTCCCCGGAAAAATGCCCACCTGTCTGTATGCAAAACATTTGTGTGAGCAATGCTCACCTGTCCCAATTCCAATAAAGGACTCAGAGACAGAAGGATGATGAAACGAGACCTGGAATACGTGAGAGCGGGTGTCTGTGGGCAGGCAGGCACCCCTGGAGTAGCGAGCACAGGCCTTTGAACCACATTGGTGAGAGTCCCTCCTCCGGTTCCTCACTGGCTGAGCACTGTGGTCTTCTTGCCTCCTATTGGGTTACTCAAAAGATGGGCTGAGGCCTTTGCTAGCTGTCTCCACCTCCCTTTGTCTCGGGGAATCTTCCTGGAAAATGCGCTCTACAGTCACGTGCACAGTTCTCATACCCTCTTCCCACCCCGCTCCCCACATCCTGTTTGCTCTGGGAAATTCAGTAACCGACTGGCCACATGCTGTTTCTTTTCTATGAAGATTTGCCTTGCAACCTCAGGGGCCCCCACATTCTTCTCCGCACCCCAGAAGCCAGGCTGGGAGCCTCCATGGTAGCAATAAGAATCCAGAGCTGGACTGCGGGCCTCAGCTTCGCTGTGCTCACCACGACGTGGACCAAATCCCTGGATCCCCTTGAGCAAGCCTAGAAGTCCGCTCTTCGGCTGTCATGGCATTTAGAATCGGGGTTCCCAAGGTGCATATGCCGGGCCCCGCCACATCTTTGGGCTCCCTGAACAGTGCTCTCTACTCTGTGCATAGGATGGGTGGGGTGCTGAGAGCCACAAACTGCTGGGAGGCAGGGAGCTGCCGTGGCCAGCAGGTGCCTGCGGCCCGAGCGCCTGGACGGGCACAGATGGAGTGGCTCTGGGCTGGGGGCAAGGGGCAGATGCAGGCACCCCTGGAGCCTCAGCTGCCTCGTTATCTCTTCATTGTCTCCCTGTCACCCCAGCCCACCCTCCTCCTCCCTCCTCGGCTGCCCTTCTGTCATCTCCTCGTGGCCCCCCTCATCCAGCAGCCCAGGCCCCAGGACTCTAGCGGGAGCTCCAGGGAGGGTCCCCCGCAGGTTTCCCTGCTCTGGGGGCCATGGAGTGGGCAGGAGGGAGGGCGCTCGGCTGGAGAGGCCGGGATGGGGGCTGTGAGACAGTCTATAAATCACGCCCCACTGCGCTCCTGTTTAACACACACTTCTCCACCGAGTTGTCAGTGAAACCGTTAATTAATTAGCTAATCCCGCAATGAAGTGGATTCTAAATGGTTCTCCCCTCCCAGCCTCCCATTTAGATAATTGCTGCTGAGGGATCTTGTGTGAGAGACATTTTCTCCAACGGGGATGGGCCTGGAACACTGAGGGAGATGAATCAAAAGAAGGGGGTCCATGTGCTATTCCCCCAAGCTTCTGTTAGGGGGAGACCTTTCTTAGCCCCAGCAAAAGCTGGGAAGGGGCTTGTCTGGGGATGGGATGAAGGATGGGCAGGGGAACTGAGCTTTAGTGTTTTGGGTTTGTTTTTAATCTTTGTGATGCTTTGTGACTATGGCAATCTTCCTGGGGCATGCAGAATAAATGATGGTGATGGTGATGGTGATGGTAACAGTGCTGATGATGGTGCTGATGATGGTGATGGTGATGGTGCTGATGATGGTGATGGTGCTGATGATGGTGATGGTGCTGATGGTGCTAATGATGGTGATGATGATGGTGATGATGATGGTGACAGTAGTGATGGGTGATGGTGATGATGCTGTGATGGTGATGGTGATGGTAATGGTGATGGTGCTGATGATGGTGATGATGATGGTGACGGTGATGGTGATGGTGATGGTGATGGTGCTGATGATGTTGATGTTGATGGTGACAGTGATGATGATGGTGATGGTGATGATGATGATGTGATGGTGGTGGTAATGGTGGGTCAGGCACCTGGCTACATGTTTGACATACATGATCTCATTCAGCCCCCAGCCTATAATGGAAACAGGTGGCTTTACCTGCCCAATATCCCTCCCCACCTGGACCCCCCCCCACCATGGTCTGTGTCCGTGTGCTTTCACCTGCAGCTCCCGGGGAGGGACACTGTGCGAATCCACTCATCAGAGTGTGTTTTCCACCATGAGCCCATCCCCAGCCGTGTGGAGCAGGAAAGACGCACTCTCCTTTCTGGAAATGCGAACCTGAGAGAAGGCCAGCCTGCAATTGCTGGAAGCCTTCCTGCCACCAGGTGTGGGGCCGCCAGAGTCACACTCCTGCCTGCCAGTCTCCTTTGAGCCCCCGGATCCAGCTGTGTTTGCAGCCTGCGCACACCTGGGTGTTTTTTTCGGTTATGGCATCGTCATCGGTACGGCAGGTGCTGCTGGTCACCCATCAGTGTCCATCTTTCCTCTCTTCCTCATCAACAGAGCTCTGGTTTTGTCCGAGGCAGCAGTGACGCTCACGGAAATACTTCTAACTTTTCGAAGCTCTAGGCGGCCGTGGGACCCAGTTCTAGGCAGTGAGGCAGCAGCCTTTAGCAAGGACAGGCTCCAGGCAAAATTCCAAAATAGGAAAGAAAGGTGGGAAAGGCTGGGAAGAAACAGCTCTCAGTCCACAGCAGGTCCAAGAGCCTGCCTGGGAAGCAACCTTCAGCACAGAGTATGGGTCCTGAGTCCTGCCCGCTCAGGAACCTGTCATCTACCGGATGGCGGCCGCTTGGTTTAATTAGTCGGTGCCACCCCACCCTCAATGCCTTTAAAGAGCAGCCCATGTCCCGGCACGAGGAGGATGAGACGCTGGCCATCGAGAGCTGATGATCTTCAAGTTCCGGTCCAGGGCCAGGTGCCGCCCGGGTTGCAGAACCTGGGATGGAGCTGGTGGTCCTGGGAACACGTGCCGGAAAGGCGACTCGTTGGCCCAAGTTCACATAGAATCTTGTAGTGAGAGGTTTCCAGACTATGAGCTTGAGAGAAACTGAGCGCTATGTTATTTTAGAATTTTAGGAGTCTCCACAAAAGCACCTTAGCATGATGGAATTTTAAATGTGAGACCGAGAGGGTCTAAAATTCTAGCTTTGTAGGAACTTAGAACCATAGAATGGTAGGATTAGAGAAATCTTATCTAATGGAACCCCTAAAGGCACACAGCCCTTCCTTTATGGAATCTAAGAATCATAAACTTTTAGGAAATGTATTAAGTAAAATCTCAGAATGACAAAATTCTAGAATATTAAGCGGATTAGCTTTAGGGTCCTTATGCCCTTGAAGCGCTAGATGAGGGGAAGAACTACAAAGAGGACACGTTGCAGGCGATGGGGGTGTTGATTATATGGACTGTGATGGTTTTGAGGTGTATAATGTATCAAAACTTACCAAGTTGTGCACTTTACATAAATGCGATAAACTGTGTGTCAATCGCACCTCGCTTTAAAAACTGAGTGTGTATAAGGGGACCCATTGAGGGAACGGTGGCATTTATGGCCTGGCCTGTAGGGAACCGGCCCAGGTGGCCCTGGCATGAGCCTGGGAGCCAGTCCGCCCTCCTTCCTTGGGAAAGCAACTCCCTGCTCATGGGACCTCCGTGGTTAATTCCTCTTCCCCGGGGAGTCCTGGGAAACCAGGCCTCATTAGTTGAGGCCCGGCCTCATGGAACTTCATGTTTGTTAAAGATTAATGGGGTGTCTCCTGTGCCAGATCTGAGGGGTCTCCCAGCCTCGTTTCTTCCGAATCAGCCCCCTGCCACGGCTCCTCATCAGTCACGGGGGAGGCGGCCCGCCTGGGAGCTGAGGGAAGTGGTTGGTGAGCGCTAATGGGCCCCTCTCAGCCTTCCCCTATGGCCTCGGGATTCCCTCTAAAGACCAGACAGGGAGACAAGACCAACTCAGAGTCCTGGGGTGACTCAACCGCCCAAAGCCGCTGTTTCCCCCGCAGAGGGGTCACCTGGGGAGGCCACGTGTGGCTCCTGGAGGAGGCTGCCACGTTGCAGGACAGTGGAGACATCGTCTCCACGACACGTTCTCAGAGGAAGCGGAAGTGTCTCGGGCACGCCACCCAGTGGGACAGCAGGTCTTCCTCTGACCGATGGATCCCACGTCCAGAAACAGCCACAGGCCAGCAGCAGCCCGCCCGCCTCCATGCTCCCGTCTCACCTGCTCACATGGGCCATTCCTTGTTTCATGTCTCTGAGCTCCGTGAAGGCTGGGACCCCGCCTGGCTTTGTGTCCCACCGTATTCCCAGCATGTGGCGCCGCCTGGCATACAGTCGGTGCTCAGTAATTGTTCGCCGCATGAACGCATGGGCCTTCTCTCTGTGTGTTCAACATCTACCTGACGACCGTTTTCTCCAGGTCTGTTGCTGGCCTCACGGGGTCTCAGCTGGACTCTTTCAACAGTTCCCCCCACCAAGGACCCCCGCTTTCTGTTTTGCTTCCAACCCCTGCACAGAGCAGCCAGTGAGCTTTTAAAACTAAAACGAGATTCTGTAAATTCACCAACTCAAAGTGAACCAATGGCTTCATCAGGCTCACGGGAAACGCACCCTCCTCCCCCTGCCACAAAGCCCGGCCACTTCCTCCCCACCATTCCTTCCTCCACCCCCGCCCAGCCTCACCACCTCTCCCTGCTCGCTGGCTCTAGCCAATCCAAGCCCTGCTGCTCCTCACACATCCCCAGCCTGTTCCTGCCTCAGGGTGTCTGCACTGGCTGTTCCCTCTGCCTGGAGTTCCCTCCCCACCGGTGTCCACTCTGTCCCCCTCAGCGCCCTCACTCTCTGCCTTCTCTCCGAAACCCAGTTCCCCTCCATCGGAGACCAGGGTGAGGTGCCTCGGGTGCAAGATCTAGGGAGCTGCCAGAAAACTCAGTACCCACGAAAAGTAACATTTTGATGGAATATTTTGAAAAATCACTTTGAATATGAAAGTCCATGAATGATCCACATGTCTGCCCACAGATGAATGGATACACAACATGTGGTTTGTGCATGCAATGGAGCACTATCCAGCCATCAAAAGGGACCAAGTGCTGACTCATGCCACAACGTGGATGAACCCAGAAAACAGTCTGCAAAGCAAGACACCAAAGACACGTATGAAATGTACGCGAATCCAGAAGAGACGAAGCCAGAGGCAGAGGCAGGCTTGTGGCTGCCGAGGGCGGAAGAGTGGGCGGACAGCGCCGTGGGCGTGGGCTCTTCTTTGGGTGGGAAATGTCCTGGAATCAATGGTGACTGGTGCTGGCTGCCCACAACTGTGAATGCCCTAAAACCCACTGAACTGTATTCTTAGACATGGTGAGCTTTATGTTCGGTGAGTTTTCTGTCGATTTTTAGAATCGATGACCAGTCAGATGCCAGCATTTTAAACAGGGACAAGATCTGCAGCAGCGCCATGCTGGCCCCATGGAGTGGAAGGCAGAAGGAGGAACCAGCACATAGACAGGTGTCTCCGCCTCCTTCCAGGGGCCTTTGAGGACACCCTGGCTAGCAGCGCCCCCCCTTTAGCACCTGCTTTATTTTCTCCGTTTTCCAAAGGACTCATGGATTTGCCTGCTGCCTTACTCAGTTGGCTCCAGGAGAGGGGAGAAGCTCTGTTGACTACGTTGTCTTGGGCACTGCAGGGTCCCCAGCACACAGCCTGCCTGGCACACAGTGGGCACTCGAAAAACGCTTCTTGGGCCCTGGCTGGGGAGCTCAGTTGGTTAGAGCGTTGTTCTGATAAGCCAAGGTTTGGGGTTCAATCACAGGTCAGAGCACATACAAGAATCAACCAAGGAATGCATAGATGAGTGGAACAATAAATGGATGTTTCTCTCTCCCGTCAATCAATCAATATGTAAAAAAAAATACTTCTTGGATGGATGAATGAATGAATGAATGAATGAATGAGAGCTGGAACAAGCTGGCTTCCTGGATCCTGGAGGATGGATGGAACAGAGACCAGAGAAAAAACTGGTTAAAACCCACCTCCCCCTCATTGCAGAATCCCAGCGCCGGAGGAATTCTGTTAGAGGTGGTACTCAAGGCCCGGACACCCCAGCAAACCAGAGCAGCACTCCACCTCCCCACACTTCTTGGGACGAGGCCCAGGGAGGAGGGCCCATTCTGCTCCACAGGCCTGGCTGGGGGCAGAGGGGGCAGGCAGAGCTGGGGCGGGAGGCTGGTGAAGGACAAGCTTTGCTCCGGGGGTCCAGGCCCAGGCCCAGGCAGAGGGACGGGGAATCCGTGGTGTTTGCTGAGCAAACACTGCCGGGTGGGGAGAAGCTGTGGCAGAGTGTTTAACACACATCTCATGTTTGCTGGCAAATATCCCCAGCCTGCCTCGCCAGCCCCCCCCCCCCCCCACCCCACCCCCACCCCAGTGGGGCTGCTGGTGCAAAGTGAATGGGAGAGATGGGGGCAGGGGGCGGCGAGCTCCTGGGTCAGGCTTCTGCGGTGGGGGTGGGGAGGGAGGGAGGGAGGAAAGGGCGCCATAAAGATTCACCCCGGGGCTGGGAGGACACTGATGAGCAGGCCCACTGCAGAGAGTCCGCTCTCTGACCTCTGCCTCGTCCAAACCCGCCTGAGGCCCACATAGCTTTGTGGGGGGGTGGGGAGACATGTGGGGCTCTTCACAGCTGAGATCTGCCCACTTTCATGCTGTGGGATGGTGAACAGATGAGGTGATGTCTCTGAGCCTCATCCTACAAATAATCAAGGCAATGTTTCTAGGGCATGGCCTACGGGTGCTAACCTCTCTGTGCCTCAGTTTCCCCATCTGTAAAATGGGGACAATCATAATGCCACCCTCATATTTTCGTTTTTCCTTTTATTTAAGAAGGTTGCAAACCTGTTGAAAAGTTGCAAGAGTAATAAATCCATGAGCATGTGCACACCCTTTCTCTGTATCCCCCACGCGTTAGTATTTTGAGCCATTGGCTTTATCTGTCTTTCTACCTATGTCTGCTTTCTTCTTTGTTGGACCATTTGCCTTCAGTATACATTTTCTAAAAACGAGGACCACAACCCGCCACATAACTACTGAATTCAAGAACTCGGAGCTGCCACAGCCTGATTATCGAACACACACCTCGTACATTTTTGTGAGAAATGACTCAGTCACAAAGAGCTCCCCAGAAGTCAATGCCCGCTTCCGGCACATGGACTGAGCCTGCCCATATCAGAGAAGGCCAGGGAGAGGCACGCAGCCCGTGTGGAGGTGGGGACTCCCTGGGTGGACAGCAATGGCAGGGGCCCAGGGGGTGTGGCATGAGGCCATCAGAGGCATCTCCTCACACTTGCCTGTGTGCCCCAACTCCCTCATAAACATGTGATGAGCACCCTCATAGGTGCCCCCTTACAGACCTGTGTGGGTTTCCTGGCCTCTATGCCCCTGAGTCACGGAGTATTTGCATATTTCATTGGACAAAGTCAAGCCAGGTGCTTTATGCAAATGAGCTCCCACATCCTCACCAACACTGCATTACTCGGCTTTCTCATTTGTGCAAACGGCAGCTCTATAATCAAGTTACATGAGCTTCTAAAAATACTGAACTACATCAGCTAATTTAGGAACGTTCTAGGGATCCGAGGGAAGAAACTTTGTTAGAAAATAGGAGACGAAGAGAGGGGAGCCCAGTCCCCCTAGCAGGAAGCTCCCCAGAAAAGCCTGGGCAGTAGGAAAGTGGGGGGACCCTATGCAGCAGAAGCACCGCCTTGTCCCCCAGCGGAGCCGAGCCGGGGAGTCTCTGCTTGGCCTGTCGAGGGAAGGATGCCCGTACCATCTCCCTCTCCCAAGACTGGCACAAAGTAGGCATTGAGGGTTTGCTGTTGAACGAACGTAGGCACATGATGAGGCCACAGGCTTGTGATTTTAAAAACAAAACTCCAGGTGAGGGGAAAAGGGAACTCACTCTCCTAATCCGAACCCAGTCTCGGGCTCCCCTGGAAGGCTGGTTTCCAGGGCGAGGCCTGGCGAGCTGCCTCTCGGTTTTCTCTGATCCCAAAGTGGCAGATGTGCTGATGGGAGGCCGGGAGCACCCACAGGCGCAGGCACAGGCACAGGGGAGTGGGTGGGCTCTGAGGACCCTGAGCCGCCGGGAGCTGCAGCCGATCCTCCTGGCTCCCAAGAGCCATCGGTCCCGTTGACAGGAATTTGGCAGGTGGGTGTTCAGCAGGGTCATCTTTAAGTTGTCCTTTACGTAAACTGAGGATGTAACCATATTAAAATCCAAGGAAACACACATTCAGAAGCCGCCAGTTCCTGACCATAGGACTACAGGTCGCTGCTCCTGTGCGCTTGCGGGTATTTCCCTGGGTGGCATCTGGGTGGCATCTGGGTGGCGAAACTATTCCACAGCGTCTCTTCCCAGCGGGTAGGCAGTGTTGACGCCAAGCATGTCCAACTCAAAGGCTAACACGGGCCAAATAAACGCATGGGGCCCACGGGCCGCGAGTTTGACATGCTTGGTTTACACCGTGGAGACTGACCAACTCGACAGATCAGAGAGAGGTGCTTCGGAGTTTTGAGAGTCTGTTGGTAGGTGTTCCCCAGCACCCACTACCTGAAACCCTCGCGGGGGCTGGAGGTGCGGTGCCTTCTGTCAGCACCTCTGGGAGCTCAGAGGGGTGAAGGTCCCCTCTGTGTACTTAGGGGCCAGCGGAGGAGGACACACCCATCGGAGGGAGAAGCCTGGCTCCCAACCCCGCCCCCCCCCCATCCTCCTCCTCTCTGGGCCCAGCCTTCAGGCCAAACAGACATTATCTTTGCTGAAGGGCCGTCCTCACTGCTCGGCCTGCAGCTCCCAGCAGCAGGATGAGGGAGCGGTTTTTTGTGGGTTTTTTTCCCCATCCTGAGAATGACTCTTGATAATTGGGGCTCCTACTTGCCATTTCTCTGCCTTCTATTTTGCCCGAAAAATGCCTGGTGGTAATTGCCCGTCCGCCGGCAGGGAGAGAGCTGGCCCTTCAGCTGCGCAGACTCCCAATTGGGCTATTACGGCCCGGCCACTTTCTCTTAAATGGCCCTGCTTCGATTTGCCGACATTTTGAGGCGGGAACTCATCTTTCTCACATTTCAGACAGAAAGAAGGGAAGATCGGAAAGCGCGTTGTATCTTTCCAGGGTGGGAGGCAGGGACATTGCTTCTTGCTCAGTGAATTGCTGGGCGGGTCTGTTATTCCCATTTCGTGGATGGCGATGCCAAGGCTGGTCGCGGCCGGCACAACCGAATCCCACGATGGGAGTGGGGTTGGAGGCAGGCCTTGTGTGGGTGTCAGTAGGCACCTAGACACTCTCAGCTGAGGGCTCCTTCCCACATCATAGAAAAACCCACCAAGCCCGGCGGCGTGGCTCAGTGGCTGAGCTTTGGCCTATGAACCAGGAGGTCACAGTTCGATTCCCGGTCAGGGCACGTGCCCAGGTTGCAGGGTCGATCCCCAGTGTGGGGCGTGCAGGAGGAAGCCAATCAATGATTCTCTGTCATCACTGATGTTTCTTTTTTTAAAAAATATATTTTATTGATTTTTTACAGAGTGGAAGGGAGAGGGATAGAGAGTTAGAAACATCAATGAAAGAGAAACATCGATCAGATGCCTCCTGCACACCTCCTACTGGGGATGTGTCTGCAACCAAGGTACATGCCCCTGACCGGAATCGAACCTGGGACTCTTCAGTCCGCAGGCCGATGCTCTATCCATTGAGCCAAACCGGTTAGGGCTCATCACTGATGTTTCTATCTCTCTCTCCCTCTCCCTTCCTCTCTGAAATCAGTAAAAATATGTTTTTTTAAAAAAACCACCACCAAAAGCAGGACATGGAGCTGGTGTTTGCTGTAAACTGTTGGAAAGGGCTTTCCGAGTTCTCCTTTGGCAATCGGGTGAAGAGGAGCTTGCCGAGATGGTGGTTGGCTCGGACCGCCCGCGGGCCCCAGGCATGCTTGGAAAATCCTTGCAGAATGAGAAAAATCTGAACGAAAGGGGATATGATTTGGGGACTATAAATAGGCGACAAAAACTATTTCTGAAAGAGAGAGACGGCATTTAGGAAGATGGTCACCGCTTCCAGGGAGGGCCGGGATTGGAACCGGGATGGAAGCAGCAAGTTAGTCAGTTCCCAGCAGGTCCCAGGCGGGGGCTGGTCCTGTGTTCTTCACGCTGCTGGGAAGAAGGGAAGCGAAGAGCGAGAGGCCGTGCATGGGAAGAAGGGGGAAGCCTGCCCACACTGTTTCCGCAGGCAGGGAACGTCCCTGAACGCCAATGGATGGCGTGCGGACTTCAAGTTCTGTGCTTATTCCTTTTGAGTTGGGAGCTTGCTTTTCCTATTTTGCAGCTGCCCATTTCCTCCGGGTCCCAAACATCTTCACGGGCCTGCAAAGCCTCCCCCCCGCCCCCCAACCCCCATCCCCCGCCCCCCAACCCCCACCCCCCGCCAGGGCCCCAGGCTCAACAGGGATGCACCCAAGAGGTTCAGGGATGGGGATGGAGGCTGAAGGCCCGGTGTCTTCCCCCAGAGGAACCCGGCTCCTTTCAGAAATGCTGACCAAGCCCACACCAGGCCCGGATGTCTCCACTGCGCCTGGCACGCTCACCCAGACACATGCCCAAGCGCTCTCCTTCCCCACACCCCACACACGTTCGAGCACCCACACCTTTGCTTCCCGTCCAAGGCGCGGCTGGGAGTGCGGGGACTGCTGCCGAACCCAAGGGTCCCCCCACCCAGAGAAGCCCCCCTCCTCCTCCCTCCCCCACGCCCCCCAACCTCCGCAGCCTCACTCTGCCGGTGAAAGAAATACTTTGCGAGGACGTTAGGTCTTTGTTGGGGCGGAGGAGATGCCGCATAAAGGGTCTGAGAAAGTGAAATGGGGTGTGTGGGGTGGAGAGAGGGAGGGGGCGAGGGGAAGAGGACGGATTCTCCGTATCAAAAAGGGAATTAAAGTGCTTTTACTGGAGTGAAGAAATCAGCTGAAGAATGGCACGGGAACAAAAGCGGGAAGCCTGCGGACAAGGCCTCCTGAATAGGGCCCGATCCCCTTAAGTTTGTAAGCCCCGCTCCCCCGCCCTTTAAACCTTCCTCACTCACTTCTGCGGAGAACAAACGCGGGAGGAAGCCGCGGCGGGGGGAGGGGGAGGGGCGCGGCGAACCTGGGGGAGAGAAACCCGAAAAGAAAAGGTAATCCCCGGGGCACTTTGCCCTCCGAGTGCCGACCAGGGATCTGATTAAAGGTCCCAGATGAAGCCATTCCGCTATTCACATGCAAGGAGCAGGATTTACAAGAAAAGAGAGAGGGAAGAATGGGCCCAGAGGAGAAAAGGGGAATTATTTGTGTCCCTTAATGCTTGTTAAGTACTCCTCTTTGCTGCACACCAGACAAGACAAGGCTCCGGACTCCCAAAGAAATCTTGTGCAACCCACCCCCTGCCCCTGTGGCCTCCCCCCAGCTCTAGGCCAAACTTCCCTGCACACGTAACACACACACACACACACACACACACACACACACACACACACACACAGCCGTGAGCAGAGCGGCCTGGCCACGCCAGACTCACAAAGAGAATAGCAATTAACCTCCCGTCCCTTCCTGACAGTGATCTAATCAAACCAGCCCTCCCTGGTTTGCGCTCGGTGCCCAGAGCCGGTGGCCTTCACTGGGAAGGGTTTGGGATGGGCTGGGGAGGTGGGAATCCGGGGTAAGCGGACGAGAGCCCTCAGGGACAGATGTGGCTTCCTAATGAGACGCCTGGACCTGGTGGAGGCTCCTGCCCATCCCTCATTCCCCCCAAACCTGTGACCTCCTGCTAGTGGTTTACAGAGCTGCCTCAGGACCTTCGCTCACACCGGGCCCTCTGCCTGGGACGCTGTTCCCCACCCTCTTGGCAGAGTTCACTGGCAGCTCCGATTGGGGTGCCAGCCCTCACGGGCCCGCCCTCTCTCCTACCGCCTCACATTTCCTTGTTCTTGGCTCTCAAAAGACCGTCTAACCCAGTCATTATACATTTACTGCTTGGGGCAGTTGTTCTGCGTCTGTCTCCTCTACTAGCATATCAGCCACGTGAAGGCAGGGCAGTGGCTGCCTCTGCCCACCTTGGGATCCCTAGGTCTTAGCACAGAATCTGCTCTCTAGATTCGTGCTGAATAAATGAATGAATGGGTGAATGAATGAATGAGCAGGGGACGGAATCGGCACAGGCTAATGCAGTGATTGGGGCCCATGAAATTTTTCAACATAATTTTCTTTAGAATCGAAAGGAAAAATGAATAGAATAATAATGTGTATTGTAAGAAAACACTCAGCCTGTGTTACATTCACCCCTGTGTTCATTGCAGCATTATTTACAAGGTGGAATTGTTTACAATAAGATATGGACACAACCTATGTGTCCATGGCTAGGTGACTGGATAAAGAAGATGTGGCACATGCATACAATGGAATATTATTCAGCCATAAAAAAGAATGAAATTTTGTCATTTGAGACAGCATGAATGTATCTAGAAAGTATTACGCCAAGTGAAATAAGTCAGACAGAGAAAGACATATACCATGTGATTTCACTTATATGTGGAATCTAAAAAACAAAATAAATGAACAAGCCAAACAGAAATAGACTCATAGGTACAGAGAACAAACCTTTGGTTGCCAGAGGGGCAGGTATGGGGACTGGGTAAAACAGGTGAAGGGATGAAGACGTACAAATTGACAGTTACAAAATAGTCACGAGAATGCAAAGTACAGCATAGGGAATACAGTCAATAAGATTTAACAACCATGTATGGTGCTGGGGGATGCTAAACTTATTGAGGGATCACTTCATAAGTTATATAAATGTCTAATCACTATGCTATACACCGGAAACTAATATAATATTGAATGTCAAACTGTAATTGAAAAAAAACTGTAATTGTTTTAAATGCACTCACTTCTTTTTTTTTCTTTTTTTTAAATATATATTTTATTGATTTTTTTAGAGAGGAAGGGAAAGGGGGAGGGAGAGAGAGTTAGAAACATCGATGAGAGAGAAACATCAATCAGCTGCCTCCTGCACAGCCCCTACTAGGGATGTGCCCGCAACCAAGGTACATCCCCCCTTGACCGGAATCGAACCTGAGACCCTTGAGTTCCCAGGTCGATGCTCTATCCACTGAGCCAAACCGGCTAGGGCTGTAATTGTTTTAAATGCTCTCACTTCTTCATATGTCATAGAGCACACTGGTTTTTGAAAGAAGCCAGTGGGAGGAGTGGGATGGGGGTGAGGACCTAGTGCTCAAGTCCCCTCAACTCTACTGTCCCTCACGGTCTGGGCAAAGAAAGAAGGAAAAATGAAACGGAGTTTGAAGGGACGATGGGGCTCATCAAATGAAGGTTAGTGCCTCCCCCGCAAACCAAGGAAATACACACACACACACACACACACACACACACACACACACACACACACACCTCAATTATACCTCAGGAAGCAGAGCCCATGGAAGCTAGATTGATTCAAAGATAATAATTAGGGAACAATTTTAATCCCTGCTGTGATGGAGACACACCGTTTATTTTTAATTTGTATCCATAATAAAAAAAATAATAATTAAAAGGGCCGGCAAATTGCAGCGTTTGCTGAGAAATTAGATTCCCACTGCCCACCGTCACCCCATTACGAGCCGATCTCCTCTCCTGCCTTCCGCTCCTCTGCGGGCACAACCCCACCGCGCCTGGCCCCCGCGCTGAAGCCAGAGACCCCACTTTAAATATAGAGATTCATTAATTAAAGGAGATGGGAAGGGAACTTTTTTTTTAGCATCTACTAAGTGCCTGGCACGAGATTATTTCATTTAACCCTCATGGCAACCTGTGAAAGGGGGGCCCCCGTTTACAGAATGACATTTGCAGAAACAGTCACACGGCGACTTGCTGAAGGTCACGCAGGTCATTTAGGACCTGGCTGGCTCTGACCCTGGGTCTGCTCGACCGGAATCCTTCCTCACGTCGCCTTCCCTGGGTGTGAGTATCGAGCTTTTGTCCTCAACGACGGCGCTGCCTCTGTCACAACTGAATTTCCATCCAACTCCCATTTCAACCCACACTGGGAGTTTGAAACTGTGAGGAAGGCTTACGTGGGCTCATGTTCTGAATATCTGGCAGATGCCCTGATATGGTGAGTCAGCCCATTATTATGAAATAATTTAGGGGGGAGAGAAGGAAGAAAAGGAGAAAGAATAAGAGAGAGAGGAGGGGGAAGAAGCAGAAAGAGCAGAATAAGAACAGAGAGGAGAAAGCAGAGGGGAAGAAAGAGAAAGGCGCCGGGGAAGAGAATTAGGAGGAGGAGGAGGAAGGAGAGGGGGAAGGAACTTGCTTGATTTCCAGCCTCGCTTCTCGGGCACCCAGTCCCAATCCTGCATCTCTTTGCATGCCTAACTCAGGGGATTCCTCCTCCATGAAGTCCTCCATCAAGCTACTCCCTACTGAAAACAGCTGTCTTCCCTATTTCCCATAGCATTTGCTAGCCTGCCAGTGGTACTCTACACCTGTGCTGTGGTTATTTATGCACCTGTCTGCCTTCCCTGCTAGCCTCGGGGCTCCCCAAAGCCGGGGACCGACCTCTACATCCTCTCAGGGTGCCCTGCACCAGGCCTTGTGCATTCTTTTGGGGCCCTTTGCTTTCTTCATGGCACCTTCTTCTTTAGTCCATCTGTCCCTTGATCAAAGTCTGTAGTTCACCCCGCCCTGTCGTGTGTGTGTGTGTGTGTGTGTGTGTGTGTGTGTGTGTGTGTGTGTGTGTGTGTGTGTGTGTGTGTGTGTGTGTGTGTGTGTGTGTGTGTGTGTGTGGGGCCAGGGAGCCTTGCTTGACCTCTGTCCTTGGTGCTGAAGAATCCAAAGCCCTTCTCAGAACCTCAGAACCAGACCTAGATGGGCCAGAGGGCTCTCAGCATCTCTTAGAAGGCAGGAACATTGTCCATGAGCCCTGCCAACCAATAAATTCAGACCCAAAGTCCTGGTTTTCAAGACTTTCCAGGATTCCTCAAGTCCTGGTCCATCCGGACAAGGCCAAAACCTCCCAGTGCAAACCAGCAGGTGCATAAACAGAGGTGACATCTGCCTCCGGGTCTGCTGTTAGGGGCAGTGGGATTTTAGACCTAAGAACACTTTCCTTCCAGCGTCACCAACTCACGTTCCTTTACTGGGAAACCAAAGTCACGTTTAGGAGGCAAAAGATCGAGCCAGTCTAATGTCTGGTCTAAGATGGGAATGACGGATAGGAATTTGTTTCTGGGGGAGCTGGAGCAGCAGGCTGTGCAGGTGCCTGGGAGCTCCAGAGCCTGGGGGGGGGGGGGGGGATAGGGGGGTAGGGACCATCACCCTGGGTGGTGGCTTTCCTTCTGCACAGAAAAGACCTGACATATGCCTGGTCCACAATGGGTGGCCAGCCAAGCTCAGTCCCCTTCTCAAGCCACTTCCTCTTCTCCACACGGCCTCCATCTGCCCCCTCCTTCCCTGTGCCCCTGCCCTTACATACACCCTTTTTACTCATTCAATCGCCTAAAAACGAATGGCCGTCTCTCTCCCCCCTAATCATCATCTTTGGGGAGGAGTCATTTTATTGATGACCATTCCAGTGAATAGATTCATTTGGGCCATTAAATCGCCATTTTTGTAGGTCAGAACCAGTCGAATGTAGGCAATTTCCTATTACAACAGCAGAAATAAATGCCTTGAGATGCCTCGCTCAGCCTTTGCAGAAACAAGACGGGGGGGGGGGGGCGCGGGGCAGGAGGGAGAAGGGCTCCCCACCTCTACTAAACCTCACAATCACACGTGCAGATGACAAAACCAAAGCCACCGACAACATCCATGCCCTCCACGACGGAGGCTGGTGATTCAAAGCCATTTCTGAAGGAGGAGAAAAAACCTTTTCCTCACACTCAGCAGCAAATGGGCTTCACGCATCTGCATCGTGGTCTCTGGTCTGCTCATCTCGTCCTGTTGGTAAACGGTGGGTTTTGTTTTTCCCTGTGGCTGCCTCGCAGGAGGAGGGGAGATGGCGGGTGTGGGTTGGGAGAGGGGAGGAGGAAGCCCTGTCTTTTCCTCGATGACTGATGGGAGGGTGCATTCGCTCTTCTTGGTTAACTTCCCCGCAGACACAGGGGACGGGGCTGGTCGGCCGGCTCCCCCTGCGTGGCACAAACAAGAAACATTAATTAAAAAGAATCGCCGCCCCCTCCCCAGAATGAGGAGCGTGATGTTCAGATTCGTTTGAAGAAAGGTAATTTGATGCCAATAAATTACAATTATAAAAACTTCATTACAGTCGAGAGCAATCTATCCACCATTGTTCTAATTACACATTGTAGGGATAATGAATGCTAATGATTTAATGTACAATAATTACCACGATTGGAAAATAAAATATAATAATCGTCACCATTATTGTTATCAATAAGACCGATATCTTGGCGTGGCCGATCTCCATTCGAGGCCAAGATAAAATGTCAGGGGGTTTTGTCCCCAGTTAGAAACACCCCCTTCCCCCCCCCCCCCACCCCCAGCCCCATCTTTATTTAGACAAGCAATCACGGCAGGGGATGGACATGTTGGCTTCTCCCAGAGGGTCAGAGTTAAAGGGTGAAGTTCAAGTCTTCTCTCCTCTAGGCAGCAGGTCACCTTCGGTTTCTTCCTGAAGACCTTTGGGGTAGGGAAGAAAGGACAGGCAGTTATTCCAATGTGGAGCTGGTTCTCCGGAAACCCTCCTCGGCTTCCTCTGGCAGAAGGAAAACATCCAAATCTTTCAGCCTGACGTTCACAGGGCCGGGTTGTGGCAAGGGGCATGGGCTCTGGGTTCGAGTCCTGGCTTGACCCCCTAGTAGCCGAACCTTTTCACGTGTCTGGGCCTGGGTTTCCTCCTTGTCAAATGGCCCTTAAAATAGTGCCCGCATCAGGGTTCCAAGGAGCAGAATCTGACCTCTACCTTGAGTTCGACTCACGCTATCAAATTCTTCGGGTTGGCCCATCCCGCGCGGTGGCCTGGCACCTCCCACGGGGCTCACCCTGTCTGCTCCCCTTCTCTCAGGGGTCAGGGGCCTGGGCTCCTGTCGTCCAAGCCTTGAAACTGTTGCTTTAGAAGTTTCCGTCTGGTTTCCCGTTGCTTAAGGCAGGGCAGCATACCTGGTCTCTGCTGCGTGTCCTTCTCCTGAAGCAGATTGCCGTGAGGATTTCTGAGAATGTTGCTAAGAGTACCCCTATGGGGGGCAGGGGGGGCGGTCTCTCTCTAACAGGCCTCTCCACGCCTCGAGAACCGCTGGGCTGTGGGAAGAGAAGGCACTCAAAGGGCAGACCCGGGCTCCCCCAGTGCCTGTGGGGCTGAGGCCAGCCAGGGCCCCTAACCTGTCCAACCTGCGGGACATGATCTCCAAGATGCACCTGCCTCTGAGGTGGGTGTCCTTCTCCAGCATGGCTGATAGCGCCTCCATCCTGAATCCTCACTGCCCTCCCCACCTCTCCTCTCTCTCCACGATGCCATCGAAATGGGTCTCATACAGCGGGGACGTACGTACATCATCCTCCCCATCCTCCCCAGCAGCCCAGCAGCCCCATCCTCCCCATCCTCCCCAGCAGCCCCATCCTCCCCAGCAGCCCCGGCCCTTGCGGGCTGTGGGAGAGCAGGCACCGTGCTTCGTTCCTCTCTGGATCTTCAGGGCCATCGGGAGCCCTTGATCCATAGTAGCCACTCAATAAACACTCGCTCGCACGAATCCATGAACAATCGCTGACGTCCCGAGAGCACTTGGGGGAAAAGCGCTTCACAAGGCTTATCTCCTGGCAGCCTGGCAATCCAAGCCAATGAGCGGTGTTTATGTCCAGGCCTCCGGTGGGGAAACCGAGGCGGCCGGTGGAGGTGGAGGCGCCCGTCCAGGGTCACACAGCATGTGCCCAGCGGAGGTCAAGTTTGGAGCTCGGGCCTGTCCGGAGCCCAGCTCCCTCTGCGCCGGGGCCCGGGTCTGGGCCGCCTGGTGTGGGGACAACGTTGGCAGAAACTCCTCTAAGTTGGATCAAAATAGCCAGGGGCTGAGCAGAGGCACTGGAGACCCCGGCTCCTGCGTCCTTATCGAAGCCGCCAGGAGAGAGGCTGATGGGAATCAGCTCTACGCCCGCCCACCTCTCGGAGGAGGCGGGCTGAGCTGCAGGTGAGGACAATGTAATTAGGAAATTAAAAGGTAATTCCACAGATGCTGCCTAATTGATGGAGCGGCGGGCCAAACCCACGCAGCCATGGTTCCCTGAGGCCTCCCTGAGGCCGGGGTCCCTCCCAAGGGGAAGGGGGTGACAGGAACTCCTTTTGGGGCCTCCAGGACTTCACGGGAGTTCCAAGGCCAGATGGAGAGGGCGGAGGGCATGACATTCACGACACACTGGCCTCCTCTCGCCCCGATGGGCAATCTATTCTCTTCCATCTCCCATTTCTCTGGCCTTTGTCTCTCTCTTCATGTCTCTCTCCCACTTCCTATTTCTCTCTATATAAATTTCTATTTCCTTTTTTAAAAATATTTTTATTGATTTCAGAGAGGAAGGGAAAGGGAGAGAGAGAGAGAAACCTCAGTGATGAGAATCATTGATCGGCTGCCTCCTGCACGCCCCTCACTGTGGATTAAACCCGCATCCCAGGCATGGGCCCTTGACCAGGAACCTCCTGGTTCATAGGTTGATGCTCAACCACTGAGCCGCACCAGCTGGGCTAAACTTCTATTTCTTTGTCTCACCAGTCTCTCTTTTCTGCTCTTCTCCATCCCCTTCCCCAGGCAGGTGTCTGTCTCCCATTTCCTTCTTCCGTTCCCCAAATTCTTACTCTGGGCCCGGAAGAAAGAGCTCGGGTCGGTGAGCTTTACTCCCGGTTACTGCCCCGCCGCCATCTCCACCTGCCATTCCGGCCGGGCTCTGCATGTGGGGGCTGTCTGGGGTGTCCAGCATGAGCCCTATTGAGGGGTGGGGAAGAGACACAGCAGTGGCTTCACTAGGCCCCCCTGGGCTCCACGTGGAGTCTGTACCCCGGGAATGATGGGTGGGTGGAGGGAGGGTGAGTGGATCCGTGGGTAGGTGGTCAGTTGGGTATTTGGCTGGCTGGTTGGTTGGTTGGTCAACTAGATGGGAAGATGGATGGGTGGATAGTGTAGGGTTGATTGGTAATTGGGTAGATGGGTAGGTGAGTGGCTGGTGGAGGATAAATAAAGCAGTGGTCAATATCGGTCAATGGATGGATAAAAGAGTGAGTAGATAGATGAGTGTGGAGGTGACCAAATTTGCAGGCAGATGGATGGGTAGATGAGTGGATATGTGGATGGATCAATGTGTTTGTGGGGAAACAAGTATGTGAATGGGTGAGTGGGTAAGGGAGAAGGGATAGTGGGTAGGTGGGTAAATGGGTACGTAGGAGGGTGAGTATTTGGATGGGTGGGAACATGCGTTGATCGGTCTGTGGTGGATGAGCGGATGATTTGGTAAATGGGTGAGTAGGTGAATGGAAAGGATGGCATTGATGGGTGAGTGTGGGTACATGGAAGACAGATAGGCAGGTATATGAATGTATAGATTGGTGTGTAAATAGACGGGTGACTAGTGGGAAGTAGATGAATGGGTGAGGGTATGTATGGGTGGGGAGGTGGCCGAGAGGGTGAGTGGAGAGATGAGTGGCTGAATAGGAATGGTGAATAGGTAGATGAATAGAGGGGTGGATGGGTGGGTGGCCAGATAAATGGTGAGCCCTGGCTGGTGTTGCTCAGAGACTAGAGCATCGGCCCGAGCACCAAAGAGTCTCAGGTTCGATTCCTGGTCAAGGGCACATACCTGGGTTGCAGGTTTGATCCCTGGCCCCAGTGGGAGTGTGTGCAGGAAGCAACCAATGTCTCTCTCACCTCTCTCTCTCTCTCTCTCCATCCCACCCCACCCCTTCTGCTCTCTCTAAGGATCAATGGGAAAATACCCTCGGTGAGGATTTAGAAAACATACATATGTGTATTTGGCAGGTGAGCTGGCGCTATGGAAAGGCTTGAAAGCCTGCGCCTGCCTCCTGGTACAACACTTTTGATCCAGGATTCTCATGGTCTGTGCCTCTGGGGTTCCCCTCCCACCTCAACTTCCACCATGGACTCCCCAAGGTAGAGAACCCCTTTTGCTCATCTCCGGGTCCCAGTCCCTAGGAGAGAGCTTGGCGCACACTAGGTGCTCAGTAAACCCTTCCTGAGATGGGTAAGTGAGGAGGTTGCGAAAGCAACCACTTTGGCAAGACAACGTTGTCTGCTGACCCCTCTCGTGTGTCTCCCCCATTTCTCAAAGGGGAAAACTGAGGCCTATAGAGGTTGCCCAACTGCCCTCACCAAAACTCTGTGTCCCCCCACCCTTCATTCTGAGCAGCTGCAGGAATGTGACCACCCGTGAGTACAGAATGAAAAGGGCCCTTTGTTCCAGGAGATGCCAGAGGTGGGGGGGAGGGGTCTGTTGGGGATTAGGAAGGAGCCTGCAGGGAATTCCTTTGTCACTGGGGCTCGGTGGGGGCTGGAGCTGGACCTTTCACCTGCTAAGAGCCCTCCTGAGCTGCCTCCCACCTGCTGGGAGCCTGAAGCCACCGAACAGAGGGCCCACCTGAGGCAGCCACACCTGGACTAAAGGAGCCAGAGGAGGAAGAAAAGGGGGGGTGGGAGGGGACTGGGGGGTGGAGAGAGGTGGGTGAAATGGAGAGAGGGAGGAAGACTCAGACATACACCTTAGAGGAGTATAGACGCATGTATGCACACAATCGCAAATACATAGACACCAGTGCACCTTCCGATACACACGCGTGTGAAGGGGGACTATCCACACACACAAATGTTTGTGTGTATCTGTCTCATCCGCTCATTTACATTTCCAGGCACAGAACCACACGCACATGCACAACCACAGATACAAAGGTGCATGCACATATATTCACACGCACATGCGATGGCGCACACCCTCGTCAGGTACTCACACAGACACGTGTGTGCTCAGAGACCACACACAAATTTCACATGCACACTTATGCACATGCCTACACCCAGGCACACACATGAAGTCATTCACAGTCACACGTACACAGGTGAGCATCCTCATATTCACATATAGATGCTCGATCTTGCTTGCCTTCAACCCCCGACCCCACTGCTGGCTGTCTTCTGTCCAAAATTTAGAAAAAGTCCTTAGCAGTTTTGCAAGCCTGTTCACATGCGTGTAGCATCCGGGTACCACTGGAGATTAAGGGGCGACCCTCACCGGTGACCTAAAGCTGGGCGTCGGGGTGCAAGTTAGACAGACGGTAACACCGCCTCCTCCTCAGATCTTCCCGAGCGCTTTTGCGCCTGCGGCTCCGTGGAGCTGTACTGTGTCCATGAGCAGTGAACCAGGAGGAAAAACATCCGTTTATAGATGAGTAAACTGAGACCCCCGCAGGCAGCATACCCAGGCCATAAAGCTAGTTGGTGGGGGAGCCCAGATCCTAGGTGCATTTTTCTTTAAAAGTTGATGGGACACTCTTTGTTTTTAAAAGTCCCCCCCCACAGACACACGCCTCCCCGGTGGACTTTTTAAATTACAAAATATTTAAGACATGCCCTCCCCGCCACAAAAAAAAGAATTTGTATCTTCATTTTACCCTGAAATACCATTATCCTGAATTGGGTGTTTATCGGTCATTATTTCATTCATTTAACAGATAATGATGGACCATCTGATACTGTGGGAACAACCCTCCCCTCCCCCCAGCATCTTGTTCTCATGGAGAACGCAGTCTAATGGGGTGCACGTCCTTGTAATTGGCTATGAATGTCTGCGTCCCTAAACAACATATAGCTTATTTAACGTGTCTTTGAACTCTAAGTAGATGGTGTTACTGCAGGGTTTCTCAGCCTCAGTATGATTGGCATTTGGGGCCGAATGATTTTTTGTTTTGGGGGGGGGGGGGGGGGTGGTTCCTGTGTACAGGAGGATGCTGGGCAGCATCCCTGGCCTCTACGCATAGATGCCAGTAGCACCACCCCCAGGTGGTGACAACCAAAAATGTCCCTGGGGGTGAGGAGAGGCAAATCGCCAATGACCACTGTCTACTAGTACTTCCTCCTCTAACCTGCCCTCCTGATAAAGGCCGGGTCGGAGACCCTCAAGGTCTATGGAGTTCTAGGTCATTTGGATTTGCAACAGCAGAATCTTCAGGTCACTTCCATAGGTTCACAGGGCCCCTATGAACACCCCTGTCCTTGCTACTTGGAACACAGGTGTGTGTTTCTCTAGAACCCTTCCATTTCTTCATGAAGCAAATGGCACGACTGTCGAGCAATAACGCACATCTCAGCCCTGGCCCGCGGGCGCCTGGCGGCCCATGTTCATTTCCCCTGCCCTCCGGGACTCATTGGGCCAGCGCTGCAGCGAGCTCGGCCGCTCTGGTGAGGGCAGGGTGAGCTGGCCCAGGGCCTGCGGAGACCGACCGGCTCTGATTAGATGCCGTGATAAGGTCTTTCCTCACCTTCCTTCTCGGGGCGCATCCCTCTGCGGCCTTCCCCTGGTCTTGCGGGGTCCTCCCCCGCCCCTCCACCTCTGCATCACAGCTCCCCGACCCAGGTCACCCCTGCGGGCGGGCGGGCGGGGGAGTGTGAGGATGACCTCATGGCTGTCTTGGTGGGAGGACCATCCTGTGGCTGCACAGCTGGCATCTTCCCGGAGACGAAGTGAAGGGCTTTCGCACCTGTCTGGGCTGACGCCAAGTGTGTGATCACTCTCCCCGGTGTCAGCGCGGCTGGGAGATCTGTGATACCGCCTGGCCCCTAATTACCTCCCTCTCTGCACCTCGCCCCTCCCAGCTCTCCTTAGCCCTGCTGCCCCACCTCCATCCATCCCTTCCGTCGTCTCCACCTGCCAGTCTGCCTGGATCCAGGTGCAGAGAGAGGAGGCTTCCCAGGGCCCAGCGGCAGGAGGTCGTGGACCTGGGCACCCAGGTGTGCGCGCAGCCACATTCAAGGTAGGCCATAGCGGGGTGTATAGACCCTCACACGCCTGCAAGAAGACCCACTCACCCCGTAGCCTTTACACCAGGAATATAAACACGTTTCCCAACAAAGCAGCGACGCTAGCAGGTTACAGGAAAATGATGCGGTTATCCCAACCAATGCTGAAAAGACTATGAAAAGTGTCCTGGCCCAGGTTCCAGAAAGCAGGAAATCAAGCGAAGGTGCAATCCCTGGGCAGTGAGGAAAGGAAACTGAGGCAGGAGAGGGTGGGGACAGGCAAGGTGACATATTGCTGTGACGCTCACTGCTTCTTGGAGGAAGCACAGCAGGTGACTGGCCCAGGCTGCTCAGCTCTGCAGGGAACCTCCAGAGGGGCGTGCCCCTGAGCTGTCCGTCAGAGGAGGAAAGAGGGCGTGCGTCAGCCCAGCTCCCTCCTCCGCTTCTGTGTCCCATTGGTCCAAGTTTCCCTCCTGTGTGAATTCTCCCGCATTTCTGGGTCCCATCGCGCAAGCCCATTACAAGCTGCCTGGGAAGCCATACCCCGTGGTGGGGTGTTTCTCCTAAGTCCAGAAGTGGCAAAAGGAGCCAGAGACTCTGGCTCCTTGCAGCTGATCCACCTGGGGCAGCAGAATTGCATGAGCTTTCATGGAACCGGTTGGCTGCTATGATGGGTTTGGGACAGAACAAAGAGCTGAGGTCTGGGAAGCAGGTGAGACCAAGAGACTCTGAAGAGGCTCCTAAGTGGGTCAGATGCAACTGATTTCAACTTCCATTGCTGATAAAAATTCATCAAGCAAGGCATTCGAGGGAATGTTAAAAACACTTCCATTTACATTCAGGACTGAGACACAGTTACCCAGGATCACTGCTGGTATATAGCCTTGTACTTCCGGCATTAACCGATGCAGTAAGACAAGAAAAAAACAGAGGTATAAAGTTGGAAAGAAAGAGACACATTTGTCGTTACATAGATATGTGATATGATTGTTACCCCACCCAAGCTCCTTTCTTGCAGTTTCTGTAGGTGCAAATCCGACCTATTTACTAATGTAAATGCCCCTGTGTTTCTCATGAAACTGCTCTTGTTCCCCCAACCACAAATAGGCTCTCCATCTTCTCAGCACAAGCAGCCTCTGTCACTCATCCATTCTCTCTCGTTCTCCAAAGGTACCTACCCCCTTCTGCTGTCTGTTCTAGTTAATGGTGCCCACACCCTATCTACTGAATCAGGTGTGAACACTTGGAGGCCAGAGATTGTTGAGGGAAAGAATACAGTGACAGGGAACATTTTGGAGCTCGACAGACCTATCTTCCAATCCCAGCTCACGACTTATAAGCTGTGTGACCTTAGGCAGGTTCTTGGCTTCTCTGAGCTCTTTTCTCATATAAAAATTGAGAACGCATTAGGGCTGCTTTTGAGGTTTACACTAAGCAGGTTGACATGATATGTGTATTTATACATACATTTAGCAAACTAACCAGCCCATAGCAAAGGATACTAGTTATTATTCACTGCCACTCATCTGTTCAGCTCTAGCATCAAGGACAGTACCCAACATATAACGAGTTCAAGAGAGGCTTGATGGATGGCTTCCACTTACAGTAATTCAACAGGCATTTCATGGGAACTTCTGCATACCGGCCAATGCTCAAGATACTAGAGATGAAAGGATGAGTAAGACCCAGACCCTGATCTCCAGGAGCTCAGGGGTGTCAGAATACAAAGGGATACAGGAGCACAAAGGCATAGAAAGTCAAATCCAAGCCCACTGACACGTCACCCTCACGTTCCCAGTCCCATTGGTGGTTGTCCTGTGTAGAAGTCGGCGTAAGGCATGGAAGGTCAAGAACTTGGGCTCGGTTGTCAGACATCACTGAGTTCAAATCCTGACGCCTGCATTTACCTACCACTGGGGTGAATTCAGAAAGATGAGCTCACCTCCTTGAATCGCGGGCCCCTTTTCTGTAGAATGGCGGTAATGGCAACGCCCATTCCTCCTGCAGAGTCGCTTTGGGATCAAATGAGATCAAATGAGAAGAAGCTGGCAAGCACTCGGCCTCTGCGAAGCGCTCTTTACCGGCTAACATCCACTCCACCTGCTCATTCTGCAGATGGGGAGTGGGACGTGTCATGGTCACACCAAGCTCCGACTAGATGGGCCTCCTGGCTCCCAAGCCATCTTCATCTTGGGATTTCCCGGGTCCCGGCCAGCTCTGGCAGCCTGAAGGCCTTCGCAGGTTTCGGGGAGGTGAGCCCCTGGGTCTTGTCAGGCCTTCTCCCGCGAATGCCAAGTGCGGACCATGGGTGCTGGGTTAGGCCACGGCAGCCCTTTCATTTCTAGTCTTTCTTTCCTTGCGTCACCTCGCTTGGCTGACCACCCACAAACACAAGGGGCATCGGAGCACAAAGGGTTTCCTTCCCTTCCCCCCAAAACACCTTCAAAAAGTGGATCTTCTTCAGAAGGTCCATCTCACGTGGTACTGACATGGGCAGATCAGTGAAGACACATCAAGTGAAAAACATTGGAAAAAGCCTACTCTGCCCAGTCCAATCCCACTTAAAATATACACCTAGCTTGGCTGGCGTGGCTCAGTGGTTGAGCATCGACCTATGAACCAGGAGGTCACAGTTCGATTCCCGGTCAGGGCACATGCCCTGGTTGTGGGCTCCATCCCCAGCGTGGGGCGTGCAGGAGGCAGCCAATCAATGATTCTCTCTCCTCATTGATGTTTCTATCTCGCTTTCCCTGTCCTTTCCTCTCTGAAATCAATTAAAAATGTTTTTAAATACATATATATTTATACACACACACACACACACACACATACACACACATCCCTAGCCCAGCTGGTGTAGCTCAATGGTTAAGCATTGACCTATGAACCAGGAGGTCACGGTTTGATTCCTGGTCAGGGCACATGCCCAGGTTCGGGCTCCCTCCCACGTGCATGTCTGTTTCCGAATTCCCAGCGTGATGCTAGCAGTGTCCACAGGGACAGGTGCTACCCTTTCTCTCCAGGAAGGGGAGCCAGGCGGCTGGGGACGGCGGGGACCGAGGTGGCAGTTTCACTTTATACCTTTCTCGGTACCTTTTGAATTATACACCATATGAATGGATTACCTGCCCAACCGAACAAATAAAATTTAAACGTGAAAATAAAGCCCTTTCCAAATAGCACTATTAAATCAGTGTGCAATATGTTAAGTGTGTATACAGATGGTCGGACAAACCCAGCCATTTGAAAACAATGAATTAATTTTAAGATGCTCATTAAAAAACATTTGGAGAACACAGAAAACGGGGGAAAAATATATATGTCTTCCCTGGAGTCCCACCACTATTAATATAGCTTATTCTTTTTATTTTTCTATGCCTGTGCTAGGTAGTGCTGTGGATTGGACCATTCTGTGTGAGAGTTTTAGAGATTGCTTTTTAAAGACCTAAACATGGATACATGTTTACAAGAGGGTAGAACTTTGAGCATCACTCCAAAAGGCTAGGCCTTGCTTATGATGCAAAGCCTGAGAAATCTGAAGAAAATTCTGCCCCTCCCCCTTCCCTGCCACCCAGGGCGTGTGGCTGGTGGGGAGGGGGTGTCCGGGGAGGCTGGGGGGACTGGGTGTCCGGGAGGTGGGGTGTTTGTGTGGCTTCAGGGCTATTAGCTGAGCTCTAAGCGTGTCCTGTAATCACCTCCAATCTCGGCTCTCCAGACACCTCCCTCCCCATCACCAAGCCCCTGATAAATGTGGCTTGGAGGGAGGCTGTGGGCTTTGATGGAGGTGGGGGAGGGCTGGGAGGAGGCCAGGCTGGGCAGCTCCCCGCTCTCCTGAGCAAGAGCGATGGGGGTGTGGGACCAGAGGAGGGAGCGGAAAGGAGGAAATGATGGATGGGAAGGAAGACAGCCTGAGACAGGAAAACTGCCAAGAAAGGGTCGGGGATCTTGTGTGTGTGTGTGTGTGTGTGTGTGTGTGTGTGTGTGTGTGTGTGTGTGTGTGCTGCTCCCTCCTCCACACCCAGAGAGGGTGTATTTCTTGGGGGTGAAATACAGAGGAGCAGGAAAGAGCCTGAGCAACTCCTCCTCAAACCATTCCTGAAGACCTACTGTGTGCTGTGCCCCAGGCTCAGATCTGGTCAAGGGGGAGCTTCATTATGCACAAAGGAAGACAGGGCAGCAGGCCAGGGGAGAGATATGGGTGTGCGAGTGTGAGAGGCAATGCGCTGGGGGCAGGCGGGGGAGGGGGTGTTGGGGGGGGGGGAACTGGTGGGTCACAGCCTCTGAGGGGATGGGAGAGAGGAAGAGACCGAAGGAGACCGAGTGAGAGACAGATAAGCAAAGAGACAAAGGAAGGTCGGGGAGAGATGAAGAACCAGAGACGCAGGGAGAGATAGGCAGACACAGAGAAATGCTGGAGGGGGGAAGGAGAGAGAGAGAGAGAGAGAGAGAGAGAGAGAGAGAGAGAACTAAGCAAAGTTAGCAGAGTTGGGGAGAGAGGAGACAGGAAGGGGGGCAGCAGGAGAGAGCTGGGGCAGTGGGGTGGGGGTGGGGCCAGGCATGCGACCAGCACCCAGAGGGAAAGTGACAGAGATTTAAAAAGACAGACAGACAAAATGGCACTTGAAAGGAAAGGGGACACAGGGAGTGAGAGACGGAGAGATGGAGCAAGGGAGGATGGTGCCTGGGTGCAGGGGACTGACGGGTGGGCAGGGCAGGAGCAATGGCATTGCCCACGTGAGACCCAACCCACCTGCGGCCTGCTGGTCACGGGGAGCCACCCTTCCACATGGGCATGCACACCTCCCCGGCTCCCTATTGCCTCCCACACACCCTTCCCTGGCGGCCCTGTATTCCTGTGCCAAGACCGTGAGCGGCAGTGCCCCAGCCAACCTGCTTATGCCCACGAGTCACAGGGGAAAGTAAATCCCCCCAGCAAACATGTCAATGGGCCCCTTGCGTGACCCCGACTCTCCACCTGCCACTGCAGGAATAACACTGTGCCTTCCTCAACCCACTCATTTAAGTGCAAAGGGCAGGTGGTTTCAGGATGACGTTGAGTTCATGTGGTCACGGGCAGGCAGGGGACAGAACCCAAAGGTGGCACCTGACTTCAGAAGTCATGGCCTCATTTGAAACTGACTTCCAGGGCTTACCTCCTCTGGGGAGGCCTCCAGGATGCCCCACTCTTATTTTCCCGTGACTGCTCCCCAGGTTCAGAGGAGGGAGGGCTAGGAGATGGCAGCCAGCTTCAGAGAAGACGAGTCCAGGTGCCCAGGCAGGGAGGGAGGAGGAAGCGTTCCCAGCAGAGAGAACAGCATGAGCAAAGACAGAGATGGGGCGGGGGGGGTGGGGGGCAGCCTTCCAGTTCCCCTTCATCCCAGATCCCCTTCATCCCAGATCCTTTGTTCCAGACTCTGCCCCTGCCCCTGCCCCTGCCCCTGTGCGTGGAGGCCATGGCCAGGCTGCCCTGGGAAGCTGGGGTCCCAGTCCCCTCTTTAGAATAGGAAACGTCACACCGGTTTTGTGACACCCCCTCCCACCCCAGTGACTGTTATTCCCCCTTTCTATTCACCATGTTCAGCCCCTCGTCATGCAGGGGTGGAAACTGAGGCCCAGGATGGGGGACGCCCCGCACAGCCCACGTGGCGGGCACCCAGAGCTGGAGCTCCTGGCCTCCTGCTGCTCTGGCTCCTGCAAACCCCGCCCCTCCCCCGGGTACCCCCTCCCTCTCCCCCTCTCCTAGATCCCTTCCTCTCCCCCCCTCCTCCCACCTGCAGCTCAGGTGCCTGTTCTCTCCTTCCCACCCCTGTGTCCCTCTCTGGAATTCTAAGGTCTCCCCTCTCTCTGTCCCTCTCCCTCTCCCTGTTGTGGGCTGTGCCTCTGTCATGTCCCTCGCCCGCTGTCTGTGTGTCTCACTGTCTTCCTGTGCGTTTCTACTTCCGTGTGTCTCCCCGTCCGGTCGCCCCCCGCCACCGCCCCCCGCCTCCCTCTCCTCCCCACCCTCATCCAATTCCAGCGCCTCTGCCCACTCCGCCCCACACACTCATTCACACACTCACACGCTCACGTACACGCGCGCCCGCTCCCACCCCCCACCCCAGTCACCCACCAGCCGCATCATCTGCCCATGAAAAGCCTTCCGCCCCCACCCCTGCCCGCCCCCCCCCCCCCGGGGAGCGGGCACTGCCAGCCCGGGGTGGGGATAGGCCCCTCCCAGAAGTGGGCAGGGGACCGGGACGAGGCCTCGGCTCCGAGGAGCAGAGGGTGGTGGAGAGAAAAGTGAGGCGCCCTGCAGCCTGGACCCTGGGCCCCGAGCATGTGGCCAGATATTATTTTAATAAACTCGGCACATCCTGCCCTCACGCCAGCTGCTGCACACCCTCTCCCATCCGTGGATCCCATTTATTCCTCATTAGCAAAATCACCTGTTTGTCAAATAGGGCCAGCTCGGCGAGACATTAAATTGCGCTGAAGCCGAGGCGGCCTGGGGACCACGGGGAGGGGTGGCAGGGAGGAGGAGAGGGGGGTGGAGGTGACTCAGGCTCCAAGTTTGCTCTGACCTCAGGGGTGAGTCCCCGGGTGCTGGCAGCCCCACCCCCACTCCAATATCCAAGGGGACTCTGGGAGTGGAATTTGGGCTGGA
The DNA here is from genome assembly GCA_025583905.1 of Ia io. NCBI lineage: Eukaryota > Metazoa > Chordata > Mammalia > Chiroptera > Vespertilionidae > Ia > Ia io. The sequence goes on along the minus strand of JAJQQW010000023.1, from coordinate 20,959,336 downwards.
GTTGAATGCGGGGGGGGGGGGGAGGGGGGAGCAGAGAGAATCAAATTCTCTAATGACACCCGCTGGGAGGGTGTTGTCTGGGGGGGCAGGCATTGGGCAGCCCCCTCTCACCCTTCGAAGAGGAGAGAGCAATAGCCATGCCTCTGCGTGCAGCCGAGCAGCCTGCGCTTCTCCAGCGAGGGAGTGGTCCCCCCAGGCGTGAGCATGCGAGGTCTGGGTTCTAACCCCCGGGCCACTCCGGGCTGTGCAGGCTCAGGAAGGCCACCTCCCCTCTCGGGGCCTCTCTCTCTCTCTCAGCTGTAAGACGGGCTAATATTGGTCAGGACCTACCGGGCGGGGTTACCCAGGAGATTAGTCAATGAGACAGATATTTTATTTGTTGTTGGGGTTGGGTTTTTTTTAGATTCTACCTGTAAGTGAAATCATACTTCTGACTTATTTCACTTAGTATTATACCCTCAAGTCCCACCCATGTTTGCAAATGGCGAGATTTCATTCCTTCTTACGGCTGAGGAGTATTCCATTGTGTACATGTGCCACGTCTCCTTTCTCCACGCATCTGTCCGTGGGCACGTGGGCTGCTTCTAAGTCTTGGCTGTTGTGAACAGCCCTGCAGTGAACACAGGGGTGCCGAGAGCTCGGAGCCGTGTGTTTGTCTTCTTCAAAGGCCCAGAAGTGGGATCACATGGCGGTAGAACTCAGGTTTCTTTAACACCCTCCACCCTGGCCAGGGCCCCTGGGCCTCTCGATGTCTCTCATCCCTCCTTTGTGCACTGGGAACCATAAGCACATCCACCCCCCGTGTTGCTGAGAGGACTCGCTGAGACGACGCTCTTGCATGCTTCAGGGCTGAGCAAACCCCAGCGCCCCCGCCCCGCCCCGCCCCGCCCCGCCCAGCTCCCACTCTGAAGCGCTGGCTTAACGTGTTCGCGGCCGCATCACACGCCGTTGGGAAGTCAGGACACACCCGTGACTTCCAGCCAGGGGCCGTGTGATCCCTGAGGCACAGCCATGTGAGGGAGCACCTCGCCGTGTTTACAAAAGCGTGTTCTGTGCCCACTGACCATCCACGAGGGACCTTCTGGTCACTGTCTTAGTTTTTAACATTCAAAAGAAATACATGGTTGATGTAAAAATTCAAACAGTTCAGAAGTATTAATGAAAACTTAAAGTTCCCTCTCACCCGCCCCCCACCCCCGTGGCTCCAATCGCAGGAGCAATCACTGACCACGGTTGTGTGTGTGTGTGTGTGTGTGTGTCTTCCTGGACAGTTTCCATGCAAGTGCATGTGTGTGTGTGTGTGTGTGTGTGTGTGTGTGTGTGTGTACACAGAGGGTGTCATGCTAGCTATGCCAAACAGCAACTCGCTTCTCTCACCAGCCATGTAAGTGCTAGGTTGTTAAGTGAGAAAAGCAAGTTACATAAACGGTGTGTTCGGTTTGATCCCAATTCGGTAAAAATATGCACAGAAAAAGATCCGGAGCACCACACCTGAACAACATAAGTCCCAAACCCTAGGAAGCTGTTGGGCGGTGGGGGAGGGTGGGGGGACACGTTGAAGACTGACGTTCACCTTCCTGTGCCTCGGTTTCCACATCTGTGAAACAGGATGTAACCAGTGGTTCTCAGCTGGGGACATGGCAACCTCTTTAGACATTGTGATTGTCCTGAGGGGGTGGGGTTAGCACTGCTATTTGCTGAGCAGAGGTCAAGGGTGCTGCTGACCATCCTACAGCACACAGGACAGCCCCACCACACAAAGCCGACCTGTTAATGCCCTGGCCGGTTTGGCTCAGTGGATAGGGCATCGGCCCATGGACTGAACGGTCCCAAGGTCGATTCCGGTCAAGGACACGTCTCTCAGTAGCAGGCTTGATCCCCGTGGGGGAAGCTACCAATTGATGTGTCTCTCTCACATCGACGTTTCTCTCTCTGTGTCTCTCCCCCTCCCTTCCACTCTCTCTAAAAATCAATGGAAAAATGTCCTCGGGTGGGAATGAACAACAACAAAAAAGAATCATCCAGTCAATAATGTCAGCCGTGCCCCGTCCGCCTCCCAGAGCCGCTGTGAGAGTTAGGAGGCGCCGGCCTGCAGAAGCTGCTGTGACAGCAGCACCTTGATGACCATCCTCGTGGTGTTATCCCAGCCGCAGCAATGGGGAAGAGCTGAATGTTTTTTAAACCTGGAAGATGCAGTCGTTGTCGAACCCGAGCTCACAGAAGCCACCGGCTGACTGGGCTACAGGTGAGCACACGGCTGTCACCGCAATGGCTCCAGGGACCAAGCCACAGGATGACCCCTCCCTTTCCCTGCCCGAAGCCGGAGGCAGCCGGGGAGGTGGGTGAGTGGGCCGGCCGGCCGGGGCATCCACAGGCCTGGCGTGAGGCCCCAGCTGGCGGCTGACCAGCTGGCCGAGCCCCCGAGTGGAGGCCCAGCTGCCCAGCCTGGCCTGGCGCGCTCTCCCTTACCGGCTGCTCCCAGGGACGGGAATTAACACGGAGACGGCCCTTGCACCTTCCGAGCTCATTAGCTCCGGGCCTCATTCTCCGCGGAAGCTGGAGTGCGGCGTGTGTGCGGCATCACGCTCCACTGCTGGGCCTGTGATTGCGGCCGGCGCCTCCCCGCGGTCCCACCGGGGGCCACTCCTTCCCATCTGCCTCCCGCTCCAGATCCTTCCCCTCTGCCTCCCCTCCACCACCCCCTCACCCCTCGGACTTCGAGTCCTCACTAGTACCTCCCCCTCTTTCTTCTCAACGTGGCTTTCCTGGCAGCGGCTCCAGAGTCAGACCCTGAACCCCGAGCCCCCCCCCCCCCCCCGCTTTCCTTGAAAGAGGAAAACCCTAGCCCTAGCCGGCTTGGCTCAGTGGATGGAGCATCGGCCTGTGAACTGAAGGGTCCCTGGTTCTATTCCGGCCAAGGGCACATGCCCGGGAGGTGGGCCCGATCCCCAGTCGGGGGTGTGCAGGAGGCAGCCGATGAATGATTCTCTCTCATCATTGATGTTTCTATCTCTCTCTCCCTCTCCCTTCCTCTCTGAGATCAATAATATATGAAAGAGGAAAACCCTGAAGAGAGGATTCACAGATCTGCAAACCAGACCTTGGTCACGGTCATTCTGCAGATGTGAAAACTGAGGCCCAGGAAGGGTGCGCCTTGCCTGAGGTGGAAGGATGAGTCAGGGGTCGTCCGTGCATTCATTTGCTAAGTATTTATGGAGCCATCTTTGCAGCATCTGGCACCGCGTGAGGCCCTGGGAACCGGATGGGGAAGAGGCGGGCAGAAGGCCCGCGGCCCAGGGCGAGGCTCACTTCTCAGGTTCCCCGTGTGGTCCCCAGCCCGTTCCAGCACCCCTCCCCGTTCCCCCCTTTCAGCCCGACTCAAGCCTCAAGCACAGTGCCTACCCCTGTGGGCCTGCGGGGCTGGCAAACGCCTTCTGCAAACGGCCGCAGAGTGAATCTGTGGCTCTGCAGGCCAAGGCGTCCCTGTGGCGGCTCCTCCACTCCGCCAGTTGTTAGGTGAAGACAATACAAATGGGCATCGCCGTGTTCCAATAAAACTTTATTCACAAAAACCGGCCAGAGCTGAACTCGGCCCGGGGGCACGGAACCCTGGTCTGGGGGTTTCCTGTTACGCAGGTCTCTCCTGGCAGCAGCCTCTCTGGGTTCCTTCTGCTTAATTCCATGGGGTTGTATCCCGAGGACAAAGGGAATCTCCCCCTTCACTCGTCCCACCAGAGCGATGGCTGGGGCCAAGGTTGACCAGAAGGCCCACCCCCGGCAGTGGCAGGTAGAGATAGACTGAATAGCTGGGTGTGTTTGGTCATGGCAGCCGGCCTGGCACCCCTAGCTTGAGTCTAACGTGGATCCTGGCTGTGGGCCCCCATTCAGGGTGTTGCCTGCAGAGCAAGTCTGCTGTCCAGACTGGGCGTCCCCGGCTCTGCCTCGGGGCCCAGGGAGATGGCCTCAGGCTGAGAATCCAGGGGCAGGCTGGACTCTGGGACTTGGTGCCTCAGTTTCCCCATTACTCACGCTGGGGGCCCTGGTCTGCCTCAAGAGTGGGAGGCAGGTTAATCAGAAAGCATGCGTGCTGTGTGCACGCACCAATACAGATGTCCCCCAAATTATTCACTCTCGGGGGGAGGGGAGGAGGTCCTGCCTCGCACCTGCATGGCACCGTCGCTTGCGCTGGGCTGCAGTAGGAGGCGCAGTGGGTAGGAGGGCCCTGAAGCCCAGCTGCGCCCCCTCGTAGCTGAGGGGCCTCAGGAAAATTGCTGCCCCTCTCTGAGCCTCCGTCCCTCTGCAAGAGAGGGAGCACAGAGCTCCCACCTCTGGGGGAGTGAGGACAAGACCAGCTCGCATATCACCGGGGACTGCAGGCGAAGTCCTTAAGGACACCCTGGCGTGCAGCCACAGCCCATCCCGACGGCGCTGTCAGCCATCATAGCGCTTGATCAACATCCTCTGGGATGAAACACACCACTGTGCCCATTCTACAGGCCAAGACACAGGAGGGTCAGACACCCAGTGGAGTGGGGTTGGGGTGTGCCGCCTGACCCCCAGACTGAGCCTCATGCCCCAGATGCTGGGAGTGGTTCCCAGCTGTCAGCCCTCCCCCAGACCTGCCCTGGGCCCCTGGGTCAGGGTTCTGTGCGCCACCCCCCCACCAGCAGCTCATATGCACGCAATGACCGATCGGTTGATGCAGGGGGTAATGGCCCAGCCCCCTTTGCTTCCCTCTAAAAGGCCACCTCAGCTTCCATGCTACCCTTTGCTGGTCCTGCTGCCCTCCTTCCTCCCAGGTACTCATCCCCAGAGCACACCCAGGACACCGCTCAGGGGCTAGTCCGGGGCCACCTCCCTAAGACACCTGATTAGTAAGTGGTGGAGCCCAGGCCAGACCCCGAGCCCTTCCTGCCTTTCCTTTGGAGAGAAGAGAAGTCAGAGCCCGCAGGAAGCAATGGGGGCTGGTCTGCCTTCCTAGTTGGCCGGAGCTACTGTAGCAACAATAGCGACGGGGCATGCACCTGGGTCGCCTACAGTGGGCACGTTGCTGAAACAGAGGCTGGGCCCCGCCCCCAGCACTTAGGATTCCGTAGGTCTGGGGCAGGGCCTGGGCATCTGCGTTTCTGGCCGGTTTCCAGGGAATGCTGATTCCCTTTGGGGACCACTGGCTGAGTGGAGAAAGGCACAGGTCTAGAGGCAAAGCGTCCTGCATCTGAATCCCGACACCACCACTTGCATGCTGTGTGATCTTGGGCAAGTTACCTAACCTCTCTGAGCCTCCATTTTATTATGCAGCAAATGGATGTGCAGGGACCTACTCTGCAGGGTTAACTGGAAAATCCCAAAGCTCCTGAACACAGAAACACCTGGCACAAGGCGTGAATGCTGTCATTACTACGCCCAGCACCACGCCAGCCACCGCCATGCATTAGCGTGTTATTCTCTTCATTCCTGTTGGCTCACTCATTATCTTCCACTCCCAAGGCCGCCTCGTGCTGTCTGCCTCCCTCTCTCTGTGCTCGGTGCTTCTCCCCATTTTTGAGAAGAGCAAACTGAGGTGGCTTGTCCAAGGTCAGAGGCCCCGTGGGACTCCTTGGTTCCCACTGTCCCTTCGCCCCGTCCCCTTCCCGGGCCCCGGCTGGGCTCGTCTGGCGCGAAGTCTTCCCAAACAAGCAGAGAATAAAGAGCTTTCTGTCCACACCAGAAGAAAAACAAACCCCCACCGCCCTCCATTCCCGCTAAGGGAATGATGGATTTCTGTTATTGTTGTTGTTGAAATCACTACCAGGGGAAATAGATCAAGGGACATTTTGCCGGCGAGAGAGTGGGCTGTGTCGCCGAGGAAAAGCATACGCGCCTCCACCACACGGCGGTGCCTTTCTTTCCGCTTCTTTTCTTCTCCCCAACCTCGGGGTGGGGGCAGGACTGGGCTTGGAGGGGCCGGCGGCTGGGTGGAGGAGAACTGATGAGGGCACGCTGGGGGGGGGGGGGGGCACAGTCTTTAAATTGGTCCCTCCGTTCTCCTCTTCTGCACCCCCACTTCCCTCCCTGCTCCGCGAATCTATGGGAGGGAGCCGGTAAACCGGTTAAACTTTCGATCTGGTCTTTTCCCGAGTATGTTCGGTGAGGGAGATGGAGTGGATGCTTATCACAAGGGAGGAGAACACAGGAAGTATCGCATGCAGGGGACAATTCCTCTGCGTCCGAGGGACCCCGACTCCCGTGAGGTGCTCTGAGGTGGAGAAAAAGGGTGTTGTGCTCAAATTACATGGGGAGTACTATATACACCACTCACAGTCCTCGGGCCATAATAAAGGCTCTGCCAAGGCCTGCAGGAAAGGAATCGGTTTCACCTTGTGGAACCCAGGCTTGATCAAACATATCTGACATAGTCCTCCTCCCAGGTTCAGTGCAGAGAAACGGGGCCAACCAGGCCACTCGCGTCTGAACGCTCTGGAGCTGGAGGAAGATGCTGTCAATCAAACGTGCGGTGATGGGACTGTTCTGATCTGGGCTATCCACGCGGCGGCCACGTGGGGCTCAGGAGGACTTGGCATGTGGCCACTGCGGCCGAGAAATGAGGTTTCTTATTTTAATTAATTTGACCTTCAAAGATCCCACGTGGCTAGTAGCTAGCTACCTTATCAGGCAGCAAGCATAATGTCCAACTTTTTGCCTGATGCCTGGGCTTCCTGTTGAGATTGGACCAGCTGGGCATGGTGACTGGCACGGAACAAGCCCTCCATGAGTCACGGTCTCCTTCCACTTATTGAGCACTTACTGTATGCCAGGCACCACGCCAAGAGCTTGAGTTAACCCAACAACCCCGGGGGGGGGGCCTTTCCCTGGCAAATCCGCTTTCCTGGTGAAGAGAGAGACTGGGGGGGGGGGAGGGTGCGGGAGAGGGGGGCGTGAAGTGACCTCTTCAAGCTCCCACCCCTAACAGGTGACGGGTCCAGGATTTGGGCCTGGGTCAGTGAGGCGTGATCCTTTCATGGGTGTTTGCATGCTCAGACTGGCTTCTAGAACAATCTCAGAGCCAGTCCCAGGGTCTGGCAGTGTGACCCTGACGCTGCTCCTTCCGCTGAGGGACCCGTCCAGGCCAAGGAGGCACTCGCTTCACCGGCTGACCCCGTAGTGAGTATTGGGCTGGACCCTAGGGAGACGGGGAGGTGGGGAACTCATCTCCTGGGGCAGCAGGCAAGTAGGCAGGGAGATAAGAGCCCAGAGAAGAACCTGCTCACCCTCCCGTGCCCCCTCCCATGCCCCCTCCCAGGCCCCCTCCCAGGCCCAGCCCCAGACTCACAAAGCAGCCCGAGGCCCCGCCCGGCCCCTCCCCGATAGCCGCGGGCTGTGCCCGGCAAGCCAGGGTACAGGCGCTCAAACCTTTCATCCCTTGCAGAGTTCAGATAAATCTCCCCTCCTCTCCCTCTCCAGCTGAAAGTCGGCAGGTCTAGCTAGGGTTTCTCCCACTTATGCGGCTCATGAATATTTAACAGCATCTGCCGTGGAGGCGATAAAGCCCTACCAATCCTTGACAAATATGGCCTAATCTTTTCAATTTCGGGGTGCAAATATGCCTTCTGAGTCCTGTTTGTCACCTAGATTAATGGCCCAGGGTCCCATAATCCTTTGGTGCTAATTCAAGTGGTGGCTGGCCGGCGTGTGCCTGCCCGGCGGATGCTGGGATACACACACACACATGCACACGCACACGCACACACCAAAGAGCGATTAGTCGTGTGAGGATTACTTGTGACGTGCGTGTGTGTGTGTGTGAAGGGGGCTATTGTGTGTGTGGTTGGTGTATATATATCTGTCTGTGTAGCCCATGTCTTTGTGTAAATGAAATCAGGTCAATTGACCAAAGTAACATAGCCAGTGGAGGGGGGGGGGGTACCAGGATTCGACCCCAGAAAGTCTGACTTTTGCTAATAATCTAACCACTAGGCTATACAGCCTCAAGGCCAAGTACGAATGGCTGCTCCCTTAGCCTACTCTGAGGATGCTTCTCGTGTTACCGTGTGTCCGCTGGCCCCTCTTGATACACTTTTCCAGGACAGTGAGTTCCTGATCTGAACCCCCAACACACAGTAGGTGCTCAGAAGGTATGCGTGAGGTTGACTTGTCAGGCAACTCATACTTCTCCACACCCGTTCCTGGCTAGTGCCCCATTGGGTCATCACCAAAGCTCAGTGGGGGCCCAGGACGAGGGAAAAGGCCCTACTGAGCTGATGAGGAACGTCAGCGAGAATCACAGAACACGCAAGTGGCCGAGCTGGGCCTGGAGCCTGGATCGGCCAAATCCCAGGCCAGTGGCCCCAAGGATGCAAGCAGCAGACTGCAGCAAAAGAGTGACCGACGGCATGGCCCGTGGTCTGTGGCAAGGGCTAGCCCGTGGTTTCCCAGCCTCAGCGCATTTGGGGCCAGCTGACGGAGTGTTGCGGGAGGCTGTGCTGTGGATTGCAGCGTGTTAAGCAGCCTCCTGCGCTCTGTCCGCTGGATTCCAGAGGCGCCACGCCTCCCCATTGGGAGACAACCAACAATGTCTCCAGACAGAGTCGAATGTACCCTGGGACCAAAATCATCACCAGTTGAAAACTCTGGGGCAGACTTACTGATTATCCCAAAGGGGCAAATTCAAAGTTGGAGACGCCGCTTACAAGTCCTGCACTATTTTAAAAACTATCAGGCCACGCCCTGACCGGTTTGGCTCAGTGGATAGAGTGTCTGCCTGCGGACTGAAGGGTCCCAGGTTTGATTGTGGTCAAGGGCATGTACCTTGGTTGTGGGCACATTCCCAGTAGGGAGTATGCAGGAGGCAGCTGATAGATGTTTCTCGTCGATGTTTCTAACTCTCTATCCCTCTCCCTTCCCCTCTGTAAAAAAATCAATAAAATATATATTTAAAAAAAATAAAAACTATCAGGCCAATACTCACAATAGTGCTGGTGCAAGCGAGCTTCGTTTACTGCAGGTTCCTTTGGTATAAGAAATCCTCTCAGAGCTATGAGCGTGGGAATGTTTACGTCATTAAACGTGGTAAACCCACGTATCAGTCGAGGCCTTAGTCACAGAATCCATCCCCAGATGCTTCAAATAAAAAGGTGGTTCATGAGAGGACTGCTTTTGGAGATGTGGGAAGGGTTGGGAGAACCAACAAGGAAGGGACCCAGAGACTCACAGGAGTGGGGAGCTGTCCCCCGCCCCAGTGCTGAAGGGGAGGCAATGAGGGGTCATAGAAGGTGTCCTCTGAACGGACAACAAGAGCCCAAGACACCATGCCAAGCAGGAAGGCGGCCAGGAAGAAATACCCCAACCGTTATCTCCTGCTGCCTCCAGTCTCCTGCGGGAGCTTCCCATTGGCCGAGCCTGGTGACAGCAAGGAAGCCCGGGAAGTATTTCCAGCTGGAATCAGAGAGCTTGGCAGAGGGAGTGAGAGAATAAATGAGTCAATAGGGAATCACCAGCACCCTGCTCAATGCATTAAACCCTCACTTGCAAATTATTATTTTTTAATATATTTTATTGATTTTTTTTTTTTACAGAGAGGAAAGGAGAGGGATAGAGAGTTAGAAACATCAATGAGAGAGAAACATCCATCAGCTGCCTCCTGCACACCCTCTACTGGGGATGTGCCCGCAACCAAGGTACATGCCCTTGACCGGAATCGAACCTGGGACCCTTTAGTTCGCAGGCCAACGCTCTATCCACTGAGCCAAACCAGTGAGGGTGCAAATTATTCTAAGAGAAGCAATTCCTCAGAAGCCAAAGGATGGATGCACCAAGATGTCCGTGTAGCGTTACCTATAATGGAAACAAAAAGCTCCGAATCCAGTGCTCTTTCTACCACATAGAACCTTCCCTCCTCCCATCCGGCCTCTCAGCCCCCACCCCATCCATCTCCCCCCTCCTCCTCCTCTCCCCACCCTCCACCCCAGAAAGAGCACCATCCTTGTCCTGCTGGCCACTGGGATTTCTGAGACCTGAAGGGAAAGTGACCATGTGGAGCAGTGACAAGCAGCCCTAGCTGAGGTCACCTGGATCAAACAGCCTACCAACTGGCAGACACATGAGTCAGGCCATCCTAGACCAGCGGCCCCAGTTGAGCCCAGACCAGACCAGAAAAGCCATTTCAGCCATCCCGCCATCCCCACCAATGCACAGAATCAAGAACTAAATAAAATAGGTATTGTTTTAAGCCAGTAGGTTTTGGGGGCAGCTTGTTACACAGAAAAGCTAACTGATACACACATCTCACCAGCACTCAAGGCTCCCTTTTTCTTGGGGTAATTTTTCACATGGGACATTTCCATCCATTAACCAGACTAACGGAGTTGAAAATAGAGGTAATGAAATGTGGATGCTGGGTGGTTGCTAGGCTCACTCGGCAGCTGGGGAATGCTCACCTGCACACAGGTGAGCTTCAAATTCCTACCTTGACAAAAGTACAAATTGCTACTTGTGTCGTGCAAAGACTCCAGATCGCTCCGTTGAATCTGCTAATGGAGCTCTAAGTCCAGGCATCCACTCTATTAAGCACCTACTAAGTGCCTGTTACAGTGGACAGCTTTGTGGAGATATTTTTAAATCATAAACAGCCCTATTGGGACCCTGCTGGGATACAGGCACGCTCTCCAGTTTGCCACAGTCCCCACTATTCCCTTTTGTCCTGAGGGAATCTGACCAGCTGCCTTTCTATATTTACCGTCCTGGTTGCTGTGCTCATTCAGTCCGAGACGCCTCAATGATGAGTGCTAACTCCTGAGACCCAGAGAGATCCCTGCCTGATGGGAGATCGGAGGAGACTCCGGAATGATGGGAGGCTGGGGCGTGGGTAGGATCTGCAAAGCAGAAGAAGAAAGTAGCAGTCATTCCAGATGAAGCATAGACCACCCCTCCCCAGGGTCAATGCCCTCCTGAGGGCCCAGCCAGCTCCATCCAGGCCAGTGGGGGGGCTGAGGGATCCCCTTCATGTCCTTCCTTCTCCATTAGCCAGGCCCCTCCCCTCCTTGGGGCTGGGAGTGAATCACTGCTCAGTCCTGGAGGCTGGTCTGCTGTGAGCCTCCAGCTTTCCCATCCCGCACAAACACACCCCAGCCACCTCCGCTCCTTTAAGCATTTTGCTCAGGGCCACATGGAGGGGAGGGGCGGGGAGGGTCAGCCCTGATAGAAAACAAATAAACAGAGGGGCTGGCAGCTCTCCAAAGCCCCTCCTCCCCTCCCCCCTGCCTGGCATCCCCTCCCTCAAAGCTCACTCCAGCCCACCTTCTCCAACAGAATCCCTAGCATCCGTCCTGGCCCGCTTCTCCCTCTTCCTTCCTCATCCCTGCCTCCCCTCTCCCTGTCTTCTTTTGGGCACCTCTGTCTTCGCTCTCACTCGCCCCTGCCTTCTTCATCACACCCACCTCTCCGCCTTTCTCATTCTTCCTCACCTCCTTCAGCAATCTCTCCCTGGGGCCTCTCCTCCCTCTCTTCCTTCTCTCGGTTCTTTTCTCCCCTTTCTCTTCGCCATCCTCTTCCTCCTCTGTTCCTTCCTCCCACCCGGCCTCTCAGCCCCCACCCCATCCATCTTCCCCTCTTCCTCTCCCACCGCCCCCCCACCCCCAGCCTGGCCCTGACAGGAAGCGGTTGGAAAAAGATGGATGGAAATGACACGCCGGCTCTGGCGTGACTGCCACCCGGTGATGCATTGGGAGCCGTCGCTGGCTTTCTGCGGAGCCATACAGATGAGAGGGTGGCCCCTGGCAGTGTGGGGTCAAGGACACAGGAAGGGCAGAGGACTGGGGCCTGGGGAGGGAGGCTGGGCTCTCTCTGCTTCCTCTGGGCCTCCTCTTCCCAGGCCCCAGCAGCAAGCAAAGGGCCCAGGCCCCTCTGTGTCCCTAGAAGGAATATAATACTCTAGAGGAAGAGCCAGGAGCACACTCTGTGCCTCAGTTTCCCAAGCTGCACAATGGGAGCAGTAGCACCCACCTCATTGGCTTATTGGGAGGATTAAAGGAGTTAACCCATGCACGGAGGTTAGCCCCGGTCCCCGGATGGGCACTCGGCACGTGTGGTAGCATTATTGGGAACAGGGTTACTATCATGAAGGCTGTCCGCGAAGGCAGCCACGCTCCTAACGCTGCCGTCTGGGTTAAAGGAGAAATGTGCACTCAGTGCAGGACAGAGGGATAAGAAGAAGCACTAACATGGCCCGGTGCTTGCACAGGTGCCCCAGTGTCTCTGGGTATTAGCCCATGCAACCCTCTTAATACCCTGGATGTGCGTCCTCTTATTCCCATTGTACAGAGAAGGAAACTGAGGCTTGGAGTGGTTAACGTCATTAGGAGCTAATGAGGGATAAAATGTGACAAGTCTGCTCACCGGACATCTACTGACGCCAACTCTCTGTGTGCAAGCTGTGCCCCGGGACCGGCGCTTACATGCGTCACGTGTGGACTCTAGGGGAGCACCGTTCGGCCCAATGTCCAGGGTCGGGGCTGCTCTAGTCCCTCCTCCTCCCTCTGGCCCAGACTGTCCCAAGCCACCCCCCGTAGCATCACCTAAATTCCCAAAACTTCCCAGGGAGGAGGAAGCCCACCCCGCAACATGACCCCCTCACTCACCCTTCACTCTCCTCATGTGCTCATTGCTCCTTATTAAGTGCCTACTGTGTGCTCAGCGCTACGTGTACCAGGACATGGTGCGTAAGACGGCCCCTGCCCTCCTGAGCTTGCAAGTCATTGCCCTGCCCTGTCTCCTGAATTTCACATATGTCCTTTCTCCTTCCTTCTCCCTGAGACCTCAGTCTGGCCTCTTCCAAAAACCCCTCTGAGACCACCTCCTGCAACTCCTGCTCCTTTTAGAATCAAGCAGCGTGATGCTCGCCTTCCTGAGGCCCCTCTGATAGCCTCTTGTCATTGTCAGTGGTGCCTCCCCAACCAGGCCGCAGGTCGGTGGGCGGTGGTGGCCTAGCGCTTCACTGGCCCCCGCTCCTCCCCCTCCTCCCCTCCATCCACATCCTGCATCACTTGCCTTTGCGGTTTCTCTTACTAAGAAGGAGCAGCCACCTGACTCGCTGTGGCAAACAGAACGCGGCAGAGGGACGGTGTCCAGGTCTAAGCATAGGTCTTAAGAGGCCTTGAACGTTCCCACCTGCTCTCTTGTGCATCTGTCATTGCCACGAGAAGGACATGCCCAACCTCAGGTGGACCCTTTCAGCCAACCAGCCCTCCGCTGCATGAGCAAACCCGGCTGGGATGAGCTAAGTCCCAGCCAGCCCACCGAGAAGTGAAATAGGATACATGATGTGGGGCTGTTCGTTACACAGCATGCGCTGACTGGTACAGTGGTCCTGGAAAGGGGCATCAGACTCTACTTGAAACCCTGCCACAGACTCCCTGTGTGAACCTGGGCAATTACTTAACCTCCCTGGGCCTCATTGTCCTCCTCTGTCAAGTGGGCATGATGGTACCTGCCTCACAGGGTTGGCATAAGGACTAAATGGAGAGCAAGCTCCTGGGTCTGAGTAGGTGCCCACTGGGTGGTGGCTGCTATTGTGATCAGCAGTTATTAGTAAGGGCTAGAATAGGACTTGCTTTTCTCCCTGGATGACAAGGGGCTTTGCTTCTCCATGTTTCATGAATGTTCATTGGTCAGCTCAGGACAGTTGCCCCCGTGTCTGTGCCAATAAGCTCTCCACACTAGGATCTGTGACACAGTGGGAAACACTGGGCTCAGGTCTCAGCTCTGCCTCTTCCAGAAACCCTGTGGTGCGGCCCAGCCTAGGGGCTTCAGGGCGAAGAGCCTCAGATTCCCCATCTGTGAAATGGGTCCTCTTGCCGACCCTGTAATGGATGGACTTCCTGGTGTGGCGTCTGCCACCTGGCACCTGCTCGTGGAAGGTTAGCTCTTCCTCTCTCCCCAGGATCTCAGGGCCTAAGCCTTCAGATAACCCCCTCCCCGTTTTGGGGAGCTGGTTTCTCTCCCCCTGGGCTCTGGGGTCAGGCTTAAGCTACAGCTCCCCCTTGGGCAAACAATGTTGAACACTTCTGAGCCTCCGCTCTGTGCCTAAGCCCTAACACAAGGGGCATGCTCAATAAGGCTGGGGGTGAAACAGGAAGAAGGGAGGGAGGGAGGGCGGAGACCACGTACCCCAGGGCCCCCCAAGGCTTGTCCTGAAATCTGTGCCCCTCACAATTCAGTTCCCAGCTCGTGTCAGCTCAAAGGGGCCGTGCCCGAGTCTCCCCAGGGCAGGAGCCCTTCCGTCACTCTGTCCCAGCCACTGCCTCTTGTTCTTCTGAGGAGCGGTAACAACGCGAAACTGGTTCCTTCATTTCATCGTTCACTGTCTCTCCCCCAGGAAGAGGACCCCGGGGACAGAGCCTGTGTCTGCCCCGCTCCCCGCCGGACCCGCAGCACCCAGCCCAGAGCCTGGCACTGAGCGAGGGCGCAGTAAATGTCTGTTGAGTGCGTGAATGGAAATGACACACAAAGGCTGAGATGCCTGGGCCCGACGGCCCCCACGCACGCACATGGCTGTCCATCTCGGGCTCCTTCCCGGGAGCCTCCCTCTCAAGGCGCCTCCACGGAGCCCGCTGCCTCTCAGAGGGTCTCTGGCTGTCTTGTTTCCTAATCAGTCACCTCATCTCCCCTCCACACCCGTGTCACACTTGTTAGAAAGGCTGCGGTCCCCACAGCGTGTTTACCGCGATTTGAAATTATCTATCACTCAGCCTGCCTCCTTCATCTGCCCATCAATCTTATCACCTGTGGAGGGAGCGGGCCCTGGGGCCAGGCTCCCGCCCTCCATTGTCTCCTGCAGGCATCAATTTTCCTCACTCCCGGCTTGCAAAGCCCCTCCTACATTGAGCTGCCTGGCCCCTTCTTCTGCATTGATGGATGTTTCCGGATGGATGGACCCCCCCTCGCCTCCCACCTTCCCTGCATCCCTCCAGCAGTGCCCCCATCGCCCACCCCCACCCCTGCTGGACCTGACCTGGAGGCGGGGTCTCCGTAGCATCGTCCTGGAATCGGGGATGCAGTGTCTGGTCCCAGGTGCAGTGGCCTCCCAACAGGCGATGCCTCCCAGGTCCCGCCCCCTGCCTGCAGGAGATGCCCTCACCCACGTATCCTGGGGCCTTCTGTGTTCCAAGCACGTTCCATGCATGACTCCCATTTTATTGCTGAGAACACTGAGGCTCAGCGAGTGCGACAGACCTGCCTAAAGTAACCCAGCAAGAGGGTGGCAGAGTGGGGCTTTGACGGAAGGTCTAGCTGGCGCCCAGGTGGTCACCACCATCTCAGCAGAGCGGTTCTTTGGGTCAAAACCTCCCTGCATCTTGTTCAGTGAATATGCACCTTTCTGTTAGTTCTGAGCAAAAAAAAAAAAAAAGTTTTTTTAAAATAATCTAATGGATGGAAGGAAACTTGATTTGGGGTGGTGAACCCACAGTATGACACACAGGTGATGCATTCTAGAATTGTACACCTGAAACCTGTATAATTGTTTTAAAACAATGGCACCCCAATAAATTCAGTAAAAAAGATAAAAAATCATCTAGACCAGTAGTTCCCAGCCAGGGGTGATTTTGTCCCCTCCCCAGGGGACACTTGGCAATGTCTGGGGCATTTTGGGTGTCGCCACTGGGGAGGGGTGCGACTGGCACCCCTCCCACTACAAAGAACTGATCCCCCTGAAACAGCAGCAGCGTCAGCGAGGAGCCAGCTCTGGCCGAGCCCGGTGCCCTCTGTGCTATGGAAATGCTCTCACCGCCCGCCCGCCCGCCGGCAGCCGCTCGGAAGGGGCCTGAGCACCTAAGGAACGAAACTTTGAACTTCATCTAATTTTAATGATCTTCAAGTTCAGTAGCTGCACATGGCTGGGGCCAATGTTTTGGACAGAGCAGCTTTAGGCCGTTTTTAACTAGATTGGCCTTTTATATACTTTTTTCTTTTCTTTTTTCATTTTTAATCATTGATTTTTGAGAGAGAGAGAGAGAGAGAGAGAGAGAGAGAGAGAGAGAGAGAGAGAGAGAGATCCATCTAGTGCTCCAGCCATTCATGCATTCAATGGTGGATTCTTGCATGTGTCCTGACCTGGCATCGAACCCACAACCTTGGCACATCAGGATGATGCTCTGACCAACTGAACTTCCCCACCAGGGCCAGATCTTTTATATTCTTTCTTTTTTTAAAATTTCTTGGGGTGACTTTGGTCAACATGAACATGTAGGTTTCAGGTGTGGGTTTCTATGTTACAAGAGCTATATGTTGCACCATGTGCCCACCACCCAAAGCCAAATCTTCTCCTGACACCATATAGTAGGACCCCCTCCCCCCAGATCTTTTGTATCTTAAAGGTGGTTTACAAGAACTGGATTTGGGGCCGGCGGGGGGATAAAGAGAACATAGAACATGAGCTCTTTGAAAGCATTGAGAATGTCTGCTTCGGACTTTCACGCCTGAGAAAGAGACAGACAGACAGAAGGCAAGGAAGAAAGGACCAGCAGGAACTGCAGGCACACAGTGGGGCTTGACACCCGACCCTGCAAACGTTCTTAACTGTTCTGAGCCTCGGTTTGCCAACCTGTGAATTGGGATAACTGTACTTAACTCACAGCTGTTCTGTGGTTTCCGGAAGCTGTACCCACAGCTGGGGGCCCCCTAGGAGGAGAGACAGCTGCTACCAGAAAAGCTCCCCAAGGCAGGGCGGGGGAGGGGCGGGGGGAGAAATACTCTGGCTTCTCCCTTCGTTCCAACACCTCCCATTGTTACGAGATCTGTATATTGCACCGTATGATGACCCTGGGGAGCCTGGGCTAGCCCATCTGTGGGCGTGTCACAGAAGACGGGGTGCAGGGAGGGGAGCTGAGGGCAAGAGGTCCTGGACTGGCATGAGTAGGGACTACTGTCACCCAAAATTGGACACTGAGTCGCAGAGAAATTGAGCATCTCGCCTGAGGTCACGCAGCTCCTTTTAACCCAGTTTGAGTCTGTGCTCATTACCTGGTGACACGGAGGTGACTGCAGCCCGACTTCTGAGTGACAGGGTCAGGCCTGGAAGGCGGGACGTCCTGCGGGAGAGGGAAAGCAGGCTGGGGCCCTGAAGGTGGCAGAGGAGGGTACCTGGGCGAGGAGACAGCCACCTTCTCCAGAACCGCATTAGCAGCGATTTCCCGAGGTGACGGGGACGGGACTCACCGGCCCGATGTTGCCCATTTGTAATCGCAAAGCAAGCATTTTTCCACCCCTTAATGGGGGACCCAACCAATCCGCGAGACACCCTATTTCTCTTTGTCTTTCCCCTGCCAAGTCAGCAGGCTGACTGATCTCCCCCGGGTGATTAATTTTCCCCTTGACACCCTGGGGAATGAGACATTTGTCCCAAGGGTAGAGAGACAAAGAGGCCGGCTGAAGTGCGGGCGGGCGAGCTGTGGGGCAGCGCGGCCAGGCCCTCCATCCAGGGCGCCCGCTCCAGGGAGGCAGGGTCCACAGGGTGAGGGGTCCCGGAGAGAGTCCACAGAAGAAACAGCCGGGGCAGAATGGCTGGGCCGGAGAGCCCATCCGTGGATGCCAGAACCCCATGAGAGAGGAAGTGGATTCTTGTTGGACCCAGTTCAGAGCCTGTTTGAACAGTTTCCTGGGCCATTTTACTCTCTGGATTGCTGAGATTCTGGGTCAACCCAGTTAAAGGAACAGTCCCATTGTGGTCAGGGGCAGGGAGACAGGATGTGGGGCAGGGAGACAGGATGTGGAACATGCATTCTCTCTAGGAGTCGCTTCTTCCTCTCCTGGGATTACAATCTACGGGTGGCATTTGGCCTAAGAGCCAAACTCCACAGGTTCAAGTCCTGCCCTGGCCATTTGCTAGCTGTGAGGTTTGGGGCAAGTGGCTTGATCTCTCTGAGTCTCAGTTTCCTCACCTGCTAAATGTGCTAATAATTTTACTTCCCCCATAGAGTTGGAGGTTCTCGGTGTTAGATACGTAAAACCTTGGAGATGTGCCCAGCGCATAGAGGGCGTATTAACTTAGCTTACTGTTTACATTTAGTGACAGTCTTTAGAACTCTTTCGATTGCCGTGAGCAAGGTCTTACCGAGGTAAGTAGAGCCCCTAACATAATTTACTTCATACATGTATTTAAATCGATCCTGTCTTCACTTAAATTTATTTTAGAAGAAAGCTTTCTTTTCATCCTGACCTGAAGAGGGGAATTGCTTAAATATTATAAGGTAACGAGAAAAATAAATGCCACAGAAAGCAAGCATTCTTCCTCAATTCCAGCTGGTCCCTGCCATCGCCGCGGGACCCGGGCCTGTCCCGCTCTCTCCTTTAGAACAGAGTAGGCCCGGCCAGAGTGGCTCAGTGGTTGAGCATCAACCTATGACCCAGGAGGTCATGGTTTGATTCCCAGTCAGGGCACATGCCTGGATTATGGGCTCAATCCCCAATAGGGGCCATGCAGCAGGCAGCTGATCAATGATTCTCTCATCACTGATGTTTCTCTCTCTCTCTCTCTCTCTCTCTCTCTCTCTCTCTCTCTCTCTCTCTCTCCCTTCCTCTCTGAATCCTATAAAAATATATTATTAAAAAAATGAAGAGTAGCTGGATGATGTTGAAGACCAAGTAGTACCAAGCTAAGTCTTCCACCTTGATGGGAATGAAAGGGCTGAGAGATGATGGCAAAGGGAGAAATGTTCTCACCGTGAGGCCCTGCACACACGGCCATGAACACCCCGCTTGTCCCAGGGTTCACATCCCATGCCTCGGGCCATGCCTTCTGGGAATGGATGCTCCGCCCCGACTTTGGTTGGCTGGTACCTCTGGGTCTTGGGACGAGTGAGCCCAGCCCATTGTTGAGGTTGAGAAGTAGCAATGGTTTTCCCAAATGAATTCATGAGCTCTGAATATTTAACCAAGAATCAACCAGGGTTTGCACTAGGCAGCAGCCCCCCCCCCCCCGCCCCACTTCCTGTTGGCTGCCATCTTTGTTTCCCATCCTTTTCTATGAACCAGAGGGTCTTGTGGCCACTGAAATTGGGAGCCCTGCACTTTGCCTTTAACCAGCTCATGTTTGGGGAGAAGGGGTGGGCTGGGTCAGGAACTGGTGAAGGCTCCTCCAGGTAACAAGGAGGGAGCCGGAGCTGGTAGCTGGTTGGTGCCCCAGGATTTGTGGGGAGGAAGCAGCGAGGCAGCAGGTACATGGAGAGGAACCTAACACTGATTCATGTTCTCTCTCTCGCCTCTGCCTCCTCCCCACTCCTGCATCGGAGCATCTGGCAGCGGATCATGCTGGTCTCCACTAGATTGCCCCAGGACACCTACGTGTGGTGGTCGGTATGGTCATGAGGGGCTTGGGAACTCCCATATGAAATCTCATATGAAAGTCACCGTGAGCACCTATTATGTGCCTTGTTGAACTGATCTTTGAACTCTCCCTCTGCACCTGGCACGAAGCCTGGCATGTAGATAGTTGAATGTTTGTTGAAGGAATAAATAAATGAATGGCTGACTGAAATGACTTAATTGGGTGGATGGATGGGTGGATGGGAAGGTTGAGGGATTCAGGGAAGGGAAGAGGGGGAGATTACAAAAGGCTGGTAGAGGATTTATGGATGGAAGAGGAAGAAAAGAAAAAGGAAGGAAGGAAGGAAGGAAGGAAGGAAGGAAGGAAGGAAGGAAGGAAGGAAGGAAAATAGGTGGGTGGATGAATTGATGAATAGATGCATAGGTATTTAGATGCATGATTAATAAAAAGAATAAAAGAGAATGGATGGATAGAAGAATAGACATATGAATGGAAAGAAGGGAGGGAGGGAGGGAGGGAGGAGGGAGGGGGGAGGGAGGGAGGGAGGGAGGTGAAAAGGATGCTGAGGAGTAAGCCAGCTACCAGGAGGTTCAAATATATTAAAGCAGATGCTGATAGCCGAGAGGTTGTCTAAGAAGGACTCTATGAGACTACAATCCAGCTCAGAGAACTAGGGCCACCTTTATGTCCAGTTTCCCCTGGCAACGACCCCCACTCCTCTGGACCATCCCCCCCTGTCCCCTGCACGCGCTGTGACTTCCCCTAACTGGCCTTGCTCCAGTGTATGAGTCACAAAGACCTGGGGGTGCTGCCCTAACCGGGTTGGCTCAGTGGATAGAGCGTCGGCCTGCGGACTGAAAGGTCCCAGGTTCGATTCCGGTCAAGGACATGTACAGCATCTGCTTTAATATATTTGAACCTCCTGGTAGCTGGCTTACTCACGCGCCCCCTCACCTGCTCTCTGCTCCCTATCCATCCAACTCCTCCCCATCCCTGGCCTGGTTCAAGGCCACCGCGCCAGGGCCACGAGCTCGCGCCTAGTTCCGCTGGAGGACTCCGGGAAGTACAGAACGAGCCTGTTTGTGCTGTAAATGGAAGTGTGCACTCGCATCTGGAGATAATACTCAACGCCTGGCAAACGCGTTGGAAGGTGTTATTGCTTTTTGTTGTTTTTTTAAAAGAATTTATTTTATTATTATTTTTTTTAAATCCTCACTTGAGGATATTTTTCCATTGATTTTTAGAGAGGGTGGAAGAGAGAGGGAAAGACAGGGAGAAACACATCAATTGGTTGCCTCCTGCACGCGCCCTGACCAGGGCCTGGGCGGGGGAGAAGCCTGCACACGCGGTACGTGCCCTTGACCTGAATGGAACCCGGGCCCCTTCGATCCGCAGGCCGACACTCTATCCACTGAGCCAAACCAGCGGGGGCGGAAGGTGTTATTGTTACTGTGGATAATGGTAACATCAAAGTTTCCTGATGTGCCAGGCACTGTACTAAGCGCCTCCAAACACTACACGTGAGCGAATCTTCACAACAGCCCTACAGTCCCCAGTTTATAGATGAAAAAAGAAAGCTCAGAGAGGTAAAGGAACTTGCTTGAGGTTGAGCAGCCGAGTAACAGGGCTGGGACTGGAATGGGGGTTCAGGGGTCTCTCGAACACGCGTGTAATTGATGCCTTGGGGAGCTGGCCCACTCTAACCTTCCTGTGTCTCGTCAGCCCTGACTCGCCCACGTAGACTGCTCAGGCAGGAAGTGGCGTCAGCTTCCCGGTGGGTCCTGCCGCCAGGCCAACACCCCTACTCAGTGAGCCATCGAAGCAAGTCGCCCTTGATTCCTAAGGAAGTTTCAGCCTCTTGAATGCTTCCCTTCTGCCCGCATGCACATTCGCGATCTCTCCCCCGGACAATGCATGGGTCTGGGCCGCCTCCCCCAAACCTCAAACACACAGCAGGTGCTCCTCCCCCAACAACGCCCCACCCCCAGGTCTTTTTTTTATTATTATTGATTTTTTACAGAGAGGAAGGGAGAGGGATAGAGAGTTAGAAACATCGATGAGTGAGAAACATCGATGAGAGAGAAACATTGATCAGCTGCCTCCTGCACACCTGGGGATGTGCCCGCAACCAAGGAACATGTCCTTGACTGGAATGGAACCTGGGACCCTTGAGTCCTCAGGCCGACGCTCTATCCACTGAGCCACACCGGTTAGGGCAGCACCCCCAGGTCCTTGTGACTCATACACGTGATAAGAAGTAACCTTCACTTGTATGCATGCATATAAGCATAACCAATGGACGCAAAACTCTGGGGGGTGAGGGCATATATGGGAGTGGGGTGGTGGGGGGGCAATGGTAAGATATGTACACATATAATACCTTAATAAAAAAATTGGAAAATAAAAAATAAAAAATAAAAAAATAAAAATAAATTTAAAAAAATAAAAAAAAAAGAAGTAACCTTCATAAAATGTGTTCAATCGCGAAAGAAAGAAATCGGTCCCCATTTCACGGGTGAGCTTCTGGGGTGCAGGGGCTGCCTCGAGTCCACAGGGATGGTGGCTGCAAATCCCAGGCTTTCCCAGCCCCCGGCGGGGGGGGGGAAGGGGGGCAGGGACAGGCCGGAAACCAGGGGTCAGTGTTGCACAGCCTTTCTAATCCAAAACAAACAAATAAAGCCAGGGAAGAGGCCAGGCAGCAGCCTCCACCCCGTGCCCACCGCCAGCTCGGGGTCCTAATTGCCTGAGGAGCCACCTGGTCTCCATTTAGCAGAAAACTGCCCCCTCCCTTGGCGCAGGTGGTGGGACAGCGAAGGGACGTCAGGTGCTTCTTGGCTGGGAGCAGAGAGGAGGCTGGGACTCGTGCCTTCAGCCAGGCTGGGCTCCCGCCGCCGTGGGGTGGACCAAGCGGGCCAGACAGGAGGCTCCTTGTCTGCAGGATGGAGGGGGGCTCGCTCGCCACGTTGATGGGGTTTTGTTTTCTTCCTCCTGCTCCTGGCAGGGGAGGCCGGCAGAGTTGGCTGCAGGCCCTGTCCCTGGAATTTGCCATCTCAATTAGGACCCAGGGTGAGCGAAACACCTGACAGAGAGAGGAGGGGGGACGGACAGGAGCAGGGACGGGGGAGCCTCGCGCAGGGCCTCCGGGAAGCAGAGATCCAGGGGGGAAGGCAGAGAGGGCCTGCAGCCTAACGGGTCCAAAGCAAAGGACAGATGGGGCGGAACCCGAGGAGGCCCGGTAAGCTTTCTGTCTCTATGACAACTATTACCAGTTACCTTCCACTGAACCCCTACTTTGTGCCAAGTGGGGCGCTATTTTACCTGAGTTATTTACATCTTCCTGGCAACCCTTGCAAGATCACCATTCATTCATTCTCACAGGTATTTCTTGAGCACATTCAGAACTTGTTCTCCATCCTGAGGACTTAGGGGGATCTTTCTAGGTAGACACAGTCCCTGCCTTTGTGGAGCTTACGGTCTAGGTGGGGGAGAGAGGCAATAAACAAATAACTCAATTACGTATGTTTTAGAAGGTGATCGGAAAATGTCTTTCTAGGGAGGCAGACATTTGAGTAGAAACTTGAATGAAATGAGGGTGCAAGTCCCATGGAGGAGGAAGAACAATCGAGGCAGCAGCAACAGCAAGTGCAAAGGGTTTGAGTGACAGCCCAAGGACCAATGTGGCTGACAGAGTGAGCAGGGGGAGGTATGGTAGGAGGTGAGGCAGGCAGGCGAGCTCAGAGAGTCAACCAGGAGGGGCCTTGGAAGCCAGGAAGGAAGGTAGGATCCGAAGGGTTTGATTTGATGGATAATTTACAGATCCCTCTGGCAGTCACCCGCAGTATGTAAACAAATGGGCGTGGCTGTGTGCCAATCAAACTCCATTTACAAAAACAGGCTGGCTGGCCCAGCAGCCAGAGTTTGCTGGCTATTGACCTACAATGACCCAGGAAGACTTTCAGAAGAAATGGGGAACAAGGAACCATTTAAAGAAGCAGAAGAGAACCTCATTAACAGATTTGGGTTAATGGGACAGAACTTCTGCGCCTTGGGAAAATAAAAATGCCCATGGCAAAGAAACAGTACCATTTGACTCCAGATAGAAAACATCCAACTCCACCAAGAAGCCCTGCCTTCCGCCCCACGGGTGGGGGTGGGGGTGGTGGACAGGGGTGGGGCAGTGCAGGGCAGGGCAGGCGCCCCTGCCCGGAGGTGTCTGTCAGGCTGGTGACAGGCCTGGCGGAGGGGGCTGCGACCATCCCCGTGCCATAACGTGGCAGATGTGCGGCCGGGAACACCTCCAGACCACTGCCTCTTGGCCATCGTCCCAGGAGAGGAGGCAGGCAGGACACAGGTGCTCTTCCAGAGCATGAAATGGGTTGGAGGGAATGGAGACCTCTCGGGGGGAGGGGGGATTGAAGAAAGCAGCCCTTGGGGTCCCTGTCGTCTGCATTAAGAAAAGACGGCACCATTTGCAAAGGTGGTTGCCGTTTTGTTGGAGTTTCCGTGTGTGTCTGTTTGGAGACACGAATTGTTCCTTCGGGACGGGACTTGGTTTAACAAAGGCTTTCAGCGATGCCTGGCTTGGTGGGAGGCTTTCACGAATCTGAGCCTCAGCTTCCTTCTCTGCAGGTCAGGAGATAATCGAGATAGCAGGGCACCTCATCGGGTGTGCCCCGCGGCTCTCAACCTTGACCGTGCATTAGTCACCCAGGGAACTATTGCAGTACCCGAGGGCCCTCGCTGGTTTGGCTCAGTGGATAGAGCGTTGGCCTGCGGACTGAAGGGTCCTGGGTTCGATTCCAGTCAGGGGCACATGTCTGAGTTGCAGGCTCAAACCCCAGTAAGGGGCATACAGGAGGCAGCCAATCAGTGATTCTCTCTCATCATTGTTTCTATCTCTCGCTTCCTCTCTGAAATCAACAAATATATATATATTTCTTTTACTTTTTTATTGTTTAAAGTATTACATATAGTAGTACATATATCTCCCTTTTTCCCCATTGACCTTCCCCCAGCCTCCCCTGCACCCTGTCGCATGCCCTCATCCCACCCCCCCAGTGTCTTATGTCAATTGGTGTGCTTATATGCATGCATCATACAAGTCCTTTGGTTGACCTCTTTCCCCCCTCCCCAACACTCCCCATAAAAAAATATATTTTAAAAAATAATAAAATTAAAAAGAAACACCGGAGGCCCAGGGATCCTCCCAGAGATTCTCATTGGGTCAGCTCAGGGTGGGGCTTGGCCACCGTAGGTTTAAAAGTTGCCCTTTGGTGGTGATTCTTGGGTGTAACCAGCATTGGGACTCACTGGGCTAGATGTACAAATGCATGGGGGAATGTCAGGCAAGTCTAAGTGCTGAGAGGAAATAAACATGATGTGATCAAAAGCCATCAGGAAGACGGACAAGGGCTGTTTTCTAGAGGGACCGGCAGAAGCCTCTCTGAGACGATGTTCAGGCTGCAACCTGCATGGAGTAAAGGGAGTTTTCTGCGGGAAGGGCAATGCGAGCATAAGTCCCTGTGGTAGGTGCAAAGGCCCTGTGGTAGGACTGCACTTGGTGTGCTTGTAGAGCGACAGAGGCCAATACAGTCCGAGTAGGGGGAAGATGGGAGCTAGACAAGGGCCAAGGTTATGTAGGGTCTTATGACCAGGGTTACTAGTTGGGTTTTAGTTTAAAGGATCGGAAATGGGTAGAATTGGCTAGCTCAGCGCTTCGCACCCTGCCAGGGCCTCCAAATCACCTGGGAAGATTTTTAATACCCGCCCGGTGCCCCCCTGGAAGATTCTGCTTCAATAGGTCTGGAGCGGGGCTCGAGGGTTGGGGAGCTTTAGAAACTGGACCCCGGATCCCAGTGTGCAGGCAAAGTTGGGGGATAAGAGGGAAAAGAACTTTCTGGGCAAGGAGACCAGGTTGAGCAGTGGCGGGGAGCTGGAGAGAGCGGCTGCTTGGAGGAGCCCAGAGAGGGCACGTGACAGGCAGGACCTGCAGGGCCACGTGGGGCAGCCGGGCCTCTGGGCCCTGCAGGGACCGGGTCTGCAGCAGAAAAGGGACAGTTTCAAGTGTGTGTGTGTGTTCAAGGCCATCGTGCTTCCTCCCCCAGGAAGAGAACGAAGAGGTTAGTTCCTCTGGCCCTGGTTGGCTGCGAAGGTCCTTTCCCCAGAGCGCCCTGGAACCTGAGGGCTGAGCAGACCTCCTTTCCTTCAAATGTCTGCTTCTCTCGTGGGTGTCACGACCCCACTTCAGATCCCAGCTCTGCCCACCCCCACCCCCGACCATCTATGCCACTCTGCCATGTCTCTGAGCCTCGGTTTCCCCCTCTGTCCAATGGGGAAACGGTTTTCTGATCCCCAGAGGAAGCAAGTGAGAGGTGCTTGCAAGCACGCTGTCCTTGGGTGCCCACTCTGCGCCAGGCACATGCTGGGCATTGGGGACACGGCCAGGAACAAGTCGCTGTCGCTGCCCTCAAGAAACTCAGGTGCTGGTGGAGAAGACGATGTTGACAGACAGTCTCTAACCAGAGAGGGGCAGGCCGGTGCGGCAGGCCCCTCATCGCATCTGCCTTCTTCTCCTTCCTGTGGCCGCGAGGTGAGGCAGCGAGGGGCCTGGGGCAGGGGGTCAGCCATCAGAGATCAGGGGGGGCAGGCATTAGTGGGGTGGCCAGTGAGGCCCAGAGGACAGGGACCGGGTTCAGGGGGGTGCTAGGGGGATGGGGCTCCTTGCCTTGGGGATCCTGGAGGAGGCGCCCCGAAGGAGGCCAGGAAGCCGACCACACAAAGGAAGCCAGGAGACAGCAGGGGGAGCCTAGCGCCACCTTTTACAAAACAATAAATAACAGCGCTCCCGATAAATGCAGCCCCTTGTCTGAATGGCGGCTGCAGAACCGGCCCCTTCTTTCTAATCACTTAATGACCCCCAAGAGGGCGGAGGGGCTCACTCCACACCCCCCCCATCCTCCCCTCCTCTGCACCGTGGTCTATAAAGAGAAATCCTCCGTAAAGAGGGTCATTGACAAACCCCCCTGTGATGGAGGGCCGCGGAGCTCCGGGGGACACCCTTCTGGTCCCGGACAAGGGTCATGAAAAAGGAATTGGCTTTGGAGGCCCCGCACATGAGCTCGCCCGGCCCGGAGCGGCCCCTCTGGTCCCCCGCGCCTCTCCAGCCAGGAGCCCCGCGTATTTATTATTTCCCCCCCATTGTCTCGGCCTCCCCCCACCCCTGCCCGAGCCCCTTCACTCCTCAGGGCCTGCCCCTCCCCGCCGCCCTCGGCCCACCCTCCGCCTGCATCCAGCCTCTCTCATAATAGCATCCTTTTCACAGAGACAAATTGTCTGGCCTCAGGATGCACCTGAGGACTTTCGCCCCTTAACAAATGGTCTTTTAATTTTCTACCAGAAGGGCAGAGGGAAGGGGGGCCGAATCAATCACACATCCATCTTCATCATTGCTGCCCGGGGACTCCTTTTGCTGGCTGGCTGCCCCTGGGGATGATGGGGTGAAACAGAGGAAGGGGGGCGCCATCGGAAGGGCCGTGGGGGAGGGGCAGGGAAGCCACGCTGAGAAGCCCCTCTCTGCTTCTCAGAGGGAGATGACCCTCCCCACGCCCCCACCCCTCGGCACACCTCACCTTCCAGTTCGACTTGAGTGGAACCAGTACATTCTGCGAACCAGGTACTGCTATTTTGACAAGTGGGGAAACTGAGGCCCAGCGGTCTTCCGGAAAGCAGCTCACGCCTCTTTGTCACGTCTGGCAAAGTCTTTCCAATCCTGCCCCTTTCCGAGTCCATCGCTCAGCATAAACCTCCAGCTTCTCATTGTGGAGTCACGCGTGACTGCCTTCTAAGGGGGTGATGGGGCCTCAGTGAGGTAATGCACAGAGGGTGCTTAGCCTGGGACCCAGCACCGGGTGAGCATTTGTCCCATGATAACTAAGTCCCTGGAGGTTCCCAAGCCACGTTTCAAGCCTCCCACACCTCCCCCCACCCTCAAAACAGTGGCGCCTCCACTTGGAAATGTGGTAGCCCCGGGGCTGCATCCACTTTCAGGCCAAGCATGTTCCTGCCTCGGGGCCTTTGCACGGGCTGTTCCCTCTGCTGCTTCCCTTAGCCCAGTGGTCGACAAACTCACTAGTCAACAGAGCCAAATATCAACCGTACAGCAATTGAAATTTCTTTTGAGAGCCAAAGTTTTTAAACTTAAACTTCTTCTAACGCCACTTCTTCAAAATAGACTCGCCCAGGCCGTGGTATTTTGTGGAAGAGCCACACTCAAGGGGCCAAAGAGCCGCATGTGGCTCGCGAGCCGCAGTTTGCCGACCACGGGCTTAGACATCACCCTTCACCTCCTCGGGTCTCGGCTCAACTGTGTTCTGAGCGAGGCCTTCCTTGATTGCCCTACATGATACAAATGGCCTTTAGTTTTCTGCCAGAAGGGCAGAGGGGAGGGGGGCTGGATCAATCACTTCTCCCCAGTCCCTCATTCTCCAGAGCACCCCTCGTTGTCTAACACCCCATGTGCACCTCTCACTTACCACACACACACACATTTACACACGTGTGCAGCACCACCCACGTGCCAGGCACTGTTCTAAGCACATTCCGGGTCCTGGCCCATCTGCTCTTCATACAGTCTGGGCGGAAGGGGTGATGGCAGCCCATTTAACAGATGGAGAGACTGAAGCAGCAGCTCCGGGTGCTCCGCGAGCCTGCACGCTGCGCCAGCCCCGCCGCCGTGAGCGCCCTGGACCCCGGAGCGTGACGTCTGCCGACTGCTCCCCACTCGAAGGCTCCAGGGCTCCTGGGGGAAATGGCTGGTCCGGGTCTGGGGCGTGGGAAGTGCAAAGTGAGTGGGAACCAGCTGCCTGTGCGAGGCCGTGAGGAGGCGTCTCAGGGATGCTGAGGCCCAGGTGCCAGCCCGGAGGCTCCCATTGGCCAAAGGGGGGCGACCTGGGCATCCACATGAACACGTGGTCCGGGGTGACTGCCCAGTGAGTAAAGAGGAGTCCAGGAGCCCCTGCTGACACCGTAAATGAATAAATGAATGAGGGACTCGCTTCTTTACAGCAAAGAGCCAACTAATCCATATAAACGGGAGACTGGGGTTAGAAAATCTGCATTTGGGAAAATAGCATGAGCATCATTGATCCGGCAAAACTCATCACCAGTGCCAAAGTTAGCCCAAGTCTGAGGAACAACATCGCAAACATCACACCCCCCACCCCACCCCCCACCCCCACCCCGTTGCGCGTCCTCCTCACAGAGGGAAGGTCGTCGGCATCTCGGGGCGGCAGGGGGGTGGGGGGGGTGGAGGTTGGAAGCCTCGCAGGCGCAGCTGAAGTGGGTGATCAACGTCAGCGTCACCAGTGAGGGGACACACCTGTGCCTCCCGACCGCGGCCACGGGAAGCACACAGCAGCACCTCAGCAGAACTCTCGCCCAAATGCACAACCTGAACCAGATCATGGGGAACGCGGAGACACTCACCCCGAGGGGCATCGTACGGAGCTCACATGTGGATCTCACATCTGGATGCTTCACAAACATCCCGTCCTGAAGCCAAAGACTAAGACCTGATTCCAGTTTTAGAGGCTGAAAGAGCCGTGATATTAAAGGCAACAGCGTGGTCCCCTGATTTTTTTTGCTATGAAGGGCATTATCAGGACAAATGGGGGTGGTACGGAAGGTCTGCGAGTAGGTGAGGGGATCGTATGGATGTGAACGTCCTGCGTTCATCATCGTGTGGCGGTTCCGTAAGAGAATGCCTGCGCTTAGGAAACAGACGTTGAAGTACTTAGGGGTGAAGAGTCCCATGCCTGCCACTTACTCTCAAAAAGTTTCAGGGGGAAAAAAGAGAGAGAGAGAGAGAGAGAGAGAGAGAGAGAGAGAGAGAGAGAGAGAGAGAGAGAGAGAGAGAGAGAGAGAGAGAGAGAGAGAGAGGTAAACAAGCAAATGTTAACATTGAAGGCTAGTCTTATACTATTTTTTCAGGTTTCCTGTATGTTGTTAATATCTTAAAAGAAAAAGAGAAACAGCACAGAGAGGTTGCAGAACAGGGACAGGGTCACACAGCTAGGAAGTGGGAGAACTGAGGCTGGAATCCTGGCCGTTCCTGCTGTCAGACACAACGTCATCTCGTCCTTTGTGCCCTGCCTTCCTGCCCGCCATCACCACCACCCTCAAAGCCCAGGAAGACAGAATCTGGATTGTGGGGTTTGTTTGTTTTTTATCTGTTTTGTTCACTACTGTATTCCCAGCGCCTAGAGCCATGCCTGACACACAGTAGGAGCTCAGTAAATACTTGTTGAGTGAATGAATGAAGTGTAGATGGTGACCCACATGCCCAGGGTCACACAGCTGTCCCAGGGAGCAGTTTGGGCTGGGGTAGCTCACACACCTGGGGTAGCTCACACACCTGGGGGAGCTCACATACCTGGGGTAACTCACACACCTGGGGGAGCTCACACACCTGGGGAGCTCACACACCTGGGGAGCTCACACACCTGGGGTAACTCACACACCTGGGGGAGCTCACACACCTGGGGGAGCTCACACACCTGGGGAGCTCACACACCTGGGGTAACTCACACACCTGGGGGAGCTCACACACCTGGGGGAGCTCACACACCTGGGGGAGCTCACACACCTGGGGGAGCTCACACACCTGGGTTACTCACATACCTGGGGTAACTCACACACCTGGGGGAGCTCACACACCTGGGGAGCTCACACACCTGGGGTAACTCACACACCTGGGGGAGCTCACACACCTGGGGGAGCTCACACACCTGGGGAGCTCACACACCTGGGGTTACTCACACACCTGGGGGAGCTCACACACCTGGGGGAGCTCACACACCTGGGGTAGCTCACACACCTGGGGAGCTCACACACCTGGGGGAGCTCACACACCTGCTGCACCAGAGGGCCCCAGGCTCTGGGAGGTCGGGGGGGGGGGGGGGGGGACCCAAAGGTGAGGGGATTCCCGTAGGCAGCAGGCTTTGCAACAGCTGTCCCCACCAAAGAGAAAAACCAAACCAATAAAACCACCTCAAACTCCCTGTTTGCTCTGACTGTAGGGCCACATACCTGGCCCTAATGAGGAAAGTGGGCTGACCCGTGTGGTGTGTCGGGGCCTATTAAACAGGAATGCAGATCTCAGACCAGAAAAACAACTTTGCTGGAGGCTTAGCTCAGCCCCTACCCTGAGGGGAGCTGGTAAAAAAAAAAAAAATTTAAAGCCAGGCTTCCTCTCTCTCCCTCCCACCTCCTCTCCTCTTCCCTCCCCCCACATCCATCCCTCGAGGCCAGGCTGGGGGCCCTGGAGGGAGCCCCGGGAGAAGGTTAATTAGATGTTTGCATCCAATCTGTGTCTTGTTTGTGAAAGCACCCTTTCAGCCAGCCCCAGCGGCTACTTCCCAGCTCTGAACTGGTTAGCCGGGTCAGACCTGTCCATTATCATTTCATCACCGCCTCCCCCTGTAATTCCTCACGCAGCTCTGCTTCCTCCACTCCACTGTCTGTTGTTTCAACCCCCTTCTCTTCCTCCTCCCAGGGCACACGTGTGGGGAGGGATGGGCCTTGGGAAAGTCCCTGGGAGTCCACCCAGTGGAGTGGCACCTCCATCCTGGGCGAGGCTCTGAGCTGGGTGCCCTGGCGAGATGCCCATGGGAGCCCTCCCGTTGAGGGCTGCCACACCAGCTAGCTGCCCCGCCAGGGATCACAGGCCCTTTGCAAACTCAGATGCCCAGGAGATAAGGCAAGTGAGCCAGGTTGGGGGTGGAGAGGGTGGTCAATAGGGAGTGAAGGAGGCTGTGGCCAATGGGAACACAGCCAGGCCTCTAGGGGGCACCATTCCTCCCTCCACTCTGGCCCAGGGACAACTTGATTGGCAGGTTGGCCAATCTCTGCCTTTGTGGGAGATGGGGGTGGGAGTGGGGTGCATGTGTGGGCAGGAAAACAAGATGGTCCAGGATGAACAAGTAGCCCAACACGGGCAACTACCCAAATACCCTCAACAATAGAGCAGAGAAAGCACACTGGCTTGTGCATCCAATGGACTATCACACAGCAACGAGGAATCCTCACAATCTTAGTGCTGAGCGGCCGCAGAAGAACACGTGGCACCCACGGGGAGTCGCTAGATGTCTGGGCTTCCATCTCTCTCATCCCGATATGTTCTCTGTGCCTCACACAGCACTTGGCACCTAGCGGATGCTTAATATGTGCTTGTTGAATGAATGAATGAATGAATGAATGAATGAGCAGGAGACCTGGACAAGCATGTTCCAAGATTCGGTCCTAAAAGTACATTTCTAGAGTCGCCCCCTCTGGCCAGACTCCAGCCCCTGACCTGCTCGATTCCCTCTCCCCACCCACAACCCCAGACCCACAACCAGCCTCCTGTGCGGCTGGGTCGCTGGCCAGGCCAGCTGTGACCCGTCAATCTAAGTGCCCCAGGCCGGGCCACTGGAGAGCAGAGGCCAGCCGGGTTTATTACCCCTTCACCCCTGCCTAGCTCCACCAGGGATGCTGGGCTTCGGCATGCAAAATCGAGGTGGTCTCTTGAAGGAGGAATGTCCCCCTTGGGGAGACACTGTGGTTTGGGGAGCCCCAGGTGGGCTCACTGAAGGGTGGGCTTCTCCCTGTGGCTCCCGGATCCTGAGCACCCGAGGAAATAGATGGTAGCTCTGCTTTGCTCTTTCAGGGAGAGCGGTGGGGAGAAAGGAGGGAGATCCATCAGTAACCGCCCTCCCTCCTCTCCCCCGCCAAACCCTCCCCCCGCCTCCACTTTCCAGGGCCTCTGATCAGCTTGCCTGAGCCCAGCCAGGGGAATGCCTGGGGTCAAACCTCTCACCTGGCTCCTGCCCTGTCTCCTACGGCAGGCAGACTCCCCGCCATGCCAGGGCCCATTCTGTTGTTGCTCCCAGCCGGTGGGGGGGGGGGGGGGGGGGGGAATAGGGGCGCGTGCAGGAAAGGAACACCTCGCCTTCTGGGGCAGGGAGGGGGAGGAGAGGGAGAGACCAGCTTGGAGCAAAGAGAACACAAAGAGGGAGATGGCACTGCTTGTCCTGACGTTCCCAAGGGTTCGGGACTCTATGCAGAGATACAGAATGACTCTCTGCCTCAGTTTCCCCCTCTGTCAACTTTGGGCTTCTGTGGACGGGTGCTGTCCCTGGCTGCCACGTGGAGAGGAGGGTGGGGGCGGCTGGAAGGTGCAAGAGGGTCAGTCGGGGCTCGGTCGGGAGCCCTCGAGGCAGCCCTGCAGAGAAGGCACGCTGCTCACTGCTCGCTGCTCGCTGCCCCGGAATGTTGCCTGCGACACGGTGTCCTTCCGAGGCCCTGGCCTGGGTCCCTAAGAAACGCTGCCTTAGAAGTTCCATCTTCACGCAAAAGGGTGACTCTGTCTCCTCCTGTTAGATCCCCTAACCCTGCCCCCCCTCCCCCGCCCCCGGGACTGGATGGGTAGGTGGGTGGGTCGGGGCGTGTCCTGCCAGAATTGTTACATTTCCTTCAGCCTCAGTCCCCACCCCCTGACTCACTGGGGAGATCGAATGTCTCTCACCTGGAAGAAGGAAGAAGGAAAGAAGGAAGGGAGGGGACCCTAACTGCTTCTTATGACACCATAATGGCAGGACTGTTTCCACGAGATTAAAATCCAGTTTGTAATGGGGTTTGATAATGTCACCATTGCTGGGCGAGCAGCTGGGCAGAGGGGCGGAGACGCTGAAATATGAACAGCTCGGCCACGGGTTCAAGACTGCCTTTGGGCCTGGGAGGCCTGAGGAGCTGGAGGCCAGGGTGGCTGGGGTGGGAGGTGGCCCTGGATTCCTTTATTCTTTCACTCATTGGCGTGTTTATTGAGCGCCTGCTGAATGCCAGGCTCTGTGCTGGATAGAGGGGTGCTTGCCAAACCTCCCGCCTCCAAGCGTCATGACAATATCGCTGTTTTGGATGGAAATGTGTCCCCCAGAAAGATCTCTTGACGTCCCAGCTCACCTTACCTCCCGGTGTGACCTTATTGGAAACAGGCTCCTCACAGAGGGACTCAAGGAGGAATGAGGTCGTTAGGGTGACCCTGACCCAGCAGGACCTTGTCCTCACAGGGAGGGGGACATTTGGACAAAGAGACACCCAGCCCGGCTGGCGAGGCTCAGGGGGTGAGCGCCAACCTATGAACCAGAAGATCACGGTTTGATTCCCGGTCAGGGCACATGCCCGGGTTGCAGGCTCCATCCCCAGTGTGGGGCGTGCAGAAGGCAGCCGACCAATAACTCTCTCATCATCGATGTCTCTATCTCTCTCTCCCTCTCCCTTCCTCTCTGACACCAATAAAGATATATTTTTTTAAAAAAAGAAAAAAAGGAGGGAGAGGGGGACGGAAGGAGGAGAAGAGTGTGGACCCAAGAGCATGTGTAGAATGAAACACACATTCCTCCTGGGTTCAAATCCCAGCCCCACGCTGACTGGCCTTGACCTTGGGCAAGTTCACCACTCTGTGCCTCCATTTCCCCATCTGAAAATGAGAATAATCGCTCCAAACATATCGTGTTGCTGTGGAAATTAAATAAGTTAATACATGGATAGCACTTAAAACATAGTGCCCGACACAGTGAGCATGAAATAGATAAATATATACATATACATGTACATGTGCATGTACATATATACATATATACGTATATATACATCCCCCGCCTACAGCCCCCTCCCCTGCCAAGGCTGGAGTCCTTACCCTCTGCCCAGAAGCGCCCGCTGCCCCAGGCCCGTGGGCACAGCGACACGGGGACCAGCCTCGGCCGTAGTGTCGTAGTGTCCGGCGGATGGTCTCTGTGCCCTCAGGGGAGAGCTCGCTCCACTGTCCTGGGGAAATGGAACCCCGAAAGCTTTCGCTTGGAAGATCCGGGGATCACAGCTTCACCGCCCGGGCCCCCGCTGCTGACCTCAATGAGCAAAGGGACAGATGGTGGCAAAAGACCTGGCGACGTTCTCGGGGCCCTGACACAAAGTGCTTTCGGGAGTAACAGGTTGGAGATCAGTGGGGAGTGGGATGGGGAGGGGGGTTAAAAATAGCTTAGGGAGGGGGGAGGGGGACCGTGTGGGAGGGAGGGGCAGCCTGGAGATGGAGAGAGATGCTGGGAGGGAGGGTGGAATGGAGATGGAGAGAGATGCTGGGAGGGAGGGAGGGCAGGGTGAGGAGCTGCTTGGTCTCGGTGGGAGGGGAGCTCAGGGGCAGGAGTGGGGAGGTGGCGTTCAGCCCCACACAGATCTGGGTCAGGCTGCAAGCCAGCTTTGTCCTCGGGCTATAATGGGCTGACCCGGTTCTGGGTCCAACAATACAGCCGTGAGCAAGTCATTCGAAGCCCCTTCTCTCACCCAGCTTCCACTCTATGGAGAGAAACAGACAATGAACAAATAAATAACTGCGTGAATAACATCAGGAGGTCATACGTACCAAGAAGAAAAATGAAAGTGAATGGAGGAGCGGGGGTGTTATGCAGGTGTCAGGGGAGGCTGTGCTGGGGCTGTGAGCGGAGACCTGCAGGAGGAGAGGGCGACGTCTGATGGGCAGCTTCGGGAACAGCAAGTGGGCAGAGGGAACAGCAGGTGCAAACCCGCTGAGGCCGGACCATGCTGGGGGAGTCTGGGGAGCAGCCAGGAGGCCGGGGCGGGAGAGGACAGCGGGAGAGCGCGAGGAGAGAGCGCTGGGGCCACAGGACAGACGGTGGGCTGCGGCTGCGCTGGGGTGCCCTGCGGGTCTGTGACAGAGGAGTCGGGGATCTGGCTTCTGTTCCAAACCTGCTCCGGCCGCCGGGTGCAGGATGAACTGAGCAGCAAGGGCAGATGCAAGGAGGCCAGTGAGCAAACAGCCGCAGTGCTCAGCCCAGGGGTGACGGGCCCGGGACCTGGGTCAGCAGCGGAGAGGGTGGGAGGTGGTCGGATGCAGGGTAAACGCTGAAGGTCGAGCTGACAGGACCGTCTGACGGGTCTCACCTGACCCAGGCCCAAGCTTTCCATCACCTCCTGCAGCAGCCCCCACCCACCCACAGCAGTGAAAACAGCTTGTCAAGACTTCTTTTTTTTTTTTTTTTTCCGAGGATGGAAAAAAAAAGCCAACAATCTATTAACTCATCAATACAGAGCCCCGCCAATGTGTCCATCACCCAGGCTCCTGTCGATAACTTCATCTTGGGGCTGACAAGGCAGGAGAGAAGGGGGGAAATGAAATATTTATAATTTCTTAAGGATGGAGCGCTCCCCGAGGTGATGTTCTCAGATTCAAGCACATTCAGGTCCCCCTCACGGTGCAGACTCCCTGAGTCCTGCCTCCCTCCAGGGACCACAAGAAACGCCAAAAGAAGACGGAACCCTAAAAGACATCTAGAAACAAAATTCCTTCATTTTGGACCCAGACTTTGGGGTAGATTTCCACCACCTGCTAGCTGTGGCCAAGGGCAAATTCCTTAACCGCCCCAGCCGCGAATCTGCAGAGTGGGGACAGCAATGGCACCCCCCTCGGAAGAGTGTGATGAAAATAAAGTGAGATGGTATGTGTGGGGCACAGTGTGGGCACCGCGGGAAGTTACTGTAGCAAACGTTTCCTGGGTGGCTGTCTGGGCTGAGTCTTGAAGGGTAAATAGGATTCAGCCACGGGAGCTCCCTCTCAGGCAGGAGGGACAGCCGGGCAAAGGTTCTGCCGAGAAGTGGGGGGGGGGGGGGGGGGGGGGGGGGGTGCCCTGCAGTGTGGGTTGTTTCTTCTTAACCTCAGGTGTTGAAATTAAAGTGATTATTCTTAATTCATAGGGCATGTTATCGCCATTTATTCACTCAAGGCTTCCCACTTGGGCTTTTTATTTTATTACTAGAGGCCTGGTGCACGGATTTGTGCACCCATGGGGTCCCTCAGCCTGGCAGGCACCTTCCTGAAATCTGGGACCCCTCAGGGGAAGTTGGAGAGCCGATTTCAGCCAGATCCCCAAAGACTGAAGATCTTTGGTTAAGCCCTAACCGGTTTGGCTCAGTGGATAGAGCGTTAGCCTGAGGACTGAAGGGTCCCAGGTTCGATTCCGGTCAAGGGCATGTACGTTGGTTGCAGGCACATCCCCAGTAGGGGGTGTGCGGGAGGCAGCTGATCGATGTTTCTAACTATCCCTCTCCCTTCCTCTCTGTAAAAAAAGTTAAAAAATAAAAATCTTTGGTTAATCTCTTTCTGCCTTCCCCCTTTCCCTCTGAGATTCATCAGTCTTTTCCATGTTTCCATGCCTGTGCATTGAGTGTCTGCCCCCTGGTGGTCATTGCACATCATAGGTACCAGAGAGTCGGACAGTCGGACAGTCAGCCGGTCAGCCGGTGCACAAGAGGAGGGGGTGTCCCTCAGCCCAGCCTGCACCCTCTCCAATCTGGGACCCCTTGAGGGATGTCTGACTGCCCATTTATGCACATTTGTGCAAGCCCCATATGCACATTTAAAGCCTTTGCTTGTGTCACATCCTTTGGCATCCCATTGTCCACATGGGGGCAGCCATCTTTGACCACATGGGGGTGGCTATCTTGTGTGTTGGAGTGATAGTCAATTTGCATATTACCTCTTTATAATATAGGATTATATTTTCCTCTATTTTGTGTATTAGTCAGCTACTACTGCCCTAATGCTGTGTAACAAACAGGCAGTCGGACATCCCTCTCACAATCCAGGACTGCTGACTCCCAACTGCTCACCTGCCTGATTACCCCTAACCGCTTCTGCCTGCCAATCTGGTCACCCCCTAACCACTCCCCTGATCGATGCCTACCTGCTCCCCTGCCAGCCCGATTGCCCCTAACTGTCCTCCCCTGCTGGCCTGGTTGCCCCCAACTGCCCTCCCTTGCCAGCCTGGTTGCCCCTAACTGCCCTCCCCTGCTGGCCTGATCACCCACAACAGCCCTCCTCTGCTGGCCATCTTGTGGCAGCCATCTTGTGTCCACATGGGGACGGCCATCTTTGACCACATGGGGGCGGCCATCTTGTGTGTTGGAGTGATGGTCAATTTGCATATTAACTCTTTATTATATAGGATTATTTTTTCCTCTATTTTGTGTATTAGTCAGCTACTACTGCCCTAATGCTGTGTAACAAACAACCTCAGAGCCCTAGAGACTTACAGCAATAAATTTACAAATTTTTTCACACATGTGGGTGTGCAGGTTGGCTGTGGTTTGGTTGATACTGGTGGAGCCCAGCTGGGTCAGGTTAGCTCCCAGCTTCCTGAAGGCACAGGTCTGCTCCATGGGGCCCAGACTGAAAGGCAGCAGTTGCCTAGGGCATAAGCTTATCATGGCAGATCATAAAGATGTAAGAGAGGAGGGCAAGCCCCATATGCACATTTAAAGCCTTTGCTTGTGTCACATCCTTTAGCATCCCATTGCTCAAGCCACATAACCAAGTTCAAAGTCAAGGGGCAGGGATGGTTACTCTGCCTCATTGAGGACATGGCCAAGGGGGAGAAGCATAATTCTCTACCAGGAGGGAGTAAGGATTTCGGAACAATGATCTAATCTACCACAATTCTCCATTCACAAGTTCCTTTTCCTCCTCACTATAGGCACCTACTCTTAAGTATGTAGATAGATACATAAATACATAATTACGCCGAAACCGGTTTGGCTCAGTGGATAGAGCGTCGGCCTTTGGACTCAAGGGTCCCAGGTTTGATTCCGGTCAAGGGCATGTACGTTGGTTGCGGGCACATCCCCAGTAGGGGGTGTGCAAGAGGCAGCTGATCGATGTTTCTAACTCTCTATCCCTCTCTCTTCCTCTCTGTAAAAAATCAATAAAATATATTTTTTTTAAAAAATACATAATTACATAGACACATAGATATGTAGACATACAAACATCGATATATATACAGTCATTAAAATTTTAAAGCATTTTATCTTTTATATTTTATTATTTACAGTAAAATATTGTTTTAAATAAACTTTATTGAGATTAATTTACATTCAATAGAAGTCATTAGAGTGCCCTAACCAGTTTGGCTCAGTGGATAAAGTGTCTGCCTGCGGACTAAAGGGTCCCAGGTTCGATTCCGGTCAAGGGCATGTACCTTGGTTGCAGGCACATACCCAGTAGGGAGTGTGCAGGAGGCAGCTGATCGATGTTTCTCTCTCGTCAATGTTTCTAACTCTCTATCCCTCTCCCTTCCTCTTTGTAAAAAAATCGATAAAATATATTTTTTAAAAGTCATTAGATATCTAGTCTGATACATTTTGATCAATGTATACAGCCATGTAACCTTCAAGACAAAGAACATTTCTATTACCAATCCCACCACCCTGCCCCAACTTTCTACGCCTGTAGATTCTATAAACGGAATTCTACTATACAGATCCTTCTGTGTCTGGCTTCTTTCACTTAGCACGATGCTTTTGAGATTCATCATGTTGTGGCCTGAGTTGGCAGTCCTTTCCTTTTCCTTGCTGAGGTATGAAGGTGCCACGGTTTATTCATCCATTCAGCTATTGAGAGACCATAGCATTGTTTTCATTGTACATAAATGATACGATTTTCCACATTTTACTCTGTTTCTTACTTTTTCACATAAAATGTTTGTATGGCCACTGTGTTGCTATGTGTAGCTCTATATGCTTTTCTGGCCACTGCCTGATCAACCACACCTCCCTTCACCTCGTTTTCTTTATCCTCTTGCCTCATGAAGGGCAGTGGGTTTGCCTCTGTTGACCAACACGAACAATGTGTGTTTCCTTACAGAGCTGAGTAAGAAGTTCTCTGGGGTTTATACTCAAGAATTGGGTGTCTGGGGCATGACATATGCAGATATTTAACATCATAAGATATTGACAAACTGCTCCTCAAACTCCTGTCCCCCAGCATGCACTGGGGCTTTCATTGACCACATGCTCACTCGCTCTTGATGTTCCCGACTTTCCAGTTTTTCCTAACCAGATGGAAACACACTTCCTGTCGTTGAAGTTCAGTATGCATTTCTAAGAAGCACTCTCTGCCAGACTTGCAGTCAAGGTTGTGAGTTGGGCAGCTTTTGCTTTGTTGTTTGTTTGGTGTGTGTTTTTTTTTTTTTTTTTGTGTGTTGTTTTTTTTGTGTGTGTGTGTGTGTGTGTTTTTCCTGGAGCAACTCATATAATACAAGAATTCTCTGCTTCTTTTTTTAAAATATATTTTTATTGATTTAGAGAGGAAGGGAGAGAGAAATAGAAACATCAATGATGAGAGAGAATCACTGATCAGCTGCTTCCTGCACACCCCCTACTGGAGATTGAGCCCACAACCTGGGTATGTGCCCTGACCAGGAATGGAACCGTGACCTCCTTCATAGGTAGACGCTCAACCACTGTGCCACGCCAGCCATCCTCTGCTTCTTGATATTTGTAGAAGTCACCTGTAAGCCCATCTGGACACGGTAAATTTCTTTCTCATGGCCGGGGGTGGAGGGGGGGCGTATTAACACGCTGAATCCCATTGTTTGCTCTTTCTGGGGAAGCCCGGAGGCCTTTGATGCAGCCTGTCAGACACACATGGGCCAGCAAAGAGACTATTGCCACCAGGAGGAGGCGGGAGGAACAAGGGCAGGGGAATACCTGGGATGGGGCAGGCACTGCGCCTGGGACCCAGAGATGCGACAGGGGCGTGACGTACAGAAAGCAGGCTTTGTCCAGATTGGGAGTGACAAGGGCGAGAGAAAAGGGGTGGGATCTGAAGGTATGTGCTCTACATGCCAATCTCTGTGTGTGCTTGGTGACTCTTGGTAGACCTGGTCACGTATTGGGCACATACACATGTATATTACACCCAGCGTCTACTTGCATCAGTGTCATACACGACACACATGTTTCCATGCATGCACACACATGTCCTTCTCACAAGGACCTATTTCTACAAACTCTGTAACGTGTCTGTGCGTTTCAAAGTTGATTATTATTTATCATTTGCATATTCTGAATATCACACTAAGTTTAATGCATTTGTACTTATTGTGTTATTGGTAAAAGACTCTGCATGGGATATTGGTGTGTGCGTGTGTGTGTGTGTGTGTGTGTGTGTTTAATGGGAGGTTATTACATAGAACATGCATTATTACATAGACGGAGAATCTCATTATATGGGTTTATTTGCTAAACAAAACCCCTGCGTCAGTTTTGTTTGTGTGCACACACACGTGTGTGTAGGAGGGTGTTCCTCCTGTGTCTCTTTCCACAGACCACACACCGCATCTGCGTGCTGGTGTCTGTCGATGGCACCCACACGGCCTCCCCGGGCCCCTCCCACGCCTGTTTGTAAAGACACCGGCATAATGTGGATGCGGCTGGGAATGTGTGTGTGTTTGCCTTTTATTTTGCTCACTGTTCTGTGACAACAGAATGCTTTCCCCGCTCACCTCCTCTTCCACACTGCAATCCTTTGGGGGATATCAAGGGCAAGCCAGAGAAGGGTTACCTGGAGAAAAGGGTTGCTAAGCAACCGAACACCCACCACCCCCAAGCACCACCAACCCAAAACTCCGCTCCAGGCCTGCAACCAGATTAGCATATTAATGAGGCTGTAATTTCCCCCGAATTGTCTGCGCGTACACACTCAACTCACAGCACACTGGCCCAGGAGTTTGCTATGCAAATAAACTGGTGTTACAGACTGCGACTTAATTAACTCATCAAGTTCATCCTCCTAACAGAAAAGGCAGACGAACTACAGATTAATGAACCTGTGTTTGCTCGCCCCTCGCGCTCTCCCCTGCCACAGCCGGCCGACTCTCTCTCTCTCTCTCTCTCTCTCTCTCTCTCTCTCTCTCTCTCTCTCTCTCTCTCTCTCTCTCTCTCTCTCTCTCTCTCTCTCTCTCTCTCTCGCCGGGACCTCTCTCTCTCTCTCTCTCTCTCTCTCTCTCTCTCTCTCTCTCTCTCTCTCTCGTTATGGCCTGTTTCTCTTCCTTCGCTTCCCCAACCTGGCAGCTCCCCCAAAACCCACCTGGGGTTTCTCCCCACCTTCCTCTGGTGTTTCCCACCCCAGGCCAGGTGTCCCCCGCTCCCTAAATCCTTCGCCTTTGTCATCCCTACCTGGAGCCCCCAGTCCCCACACCCAGCTCCAGGGATCCAAGTGACAAGCAAGCTGATGCGGAGGCAGAGGGCTGAAAATGGGGACACTGTTCCTTTAACGAGAGGAGAGCGTGCAGGCTTTATTTTTGACACACAATTCATAGTTGAGCCCCAGCCCTGATATTCAATCAGCTGAATACAGGCTCTGGAAGAAGAGGCATTCTCCCTGCCTGCGTGTTAATTAGAAACGCCAGTCCTGGCTGCCACCCGCACTAATCAACTTTCCCCAGCCTTGGTGGAAGACGCACACCAGGGAGGGGTCTCCGAAACTCTTGGTGGAGAAGTGCTCGGGCCCTGGATGCAGGAAGCCCCCTAGGAGGAAGCGACTTTGAACACTGGACTGTCCCTCCTGAAGTCCCTTTTCTGCTTCTCTCTGGGTTTGCCGCTCACTGAGGTCTGGAGGGAGCGTCACTTCCTCCAGGAAGCCTTCTCTGGTTGGTGAAATTCAGTGGCTGGATCTAAGCCCGGAAGAGGGCCCTGAGCTCCATAAGAAGGAGCATCTCAGAGCCATGGATGAGCTGTGTAAGGACTATCTTACCCCTCCCGGGCTTTCCAGCCAAGTGCAGGCCCTATCACTTCTCACACGGAGTATTGCACCCATGTCCTGGATCTGTTCTCCCTGCCGCTGTCATTTCTGTCCACCCAGCCTTCACTCTGCCTCCAGAGAAATAACCCGGGTCCCTCGCTTGCTCAAACACCTTTGATGGCTCCCTATGGCCCACAGAACAAAGCTCCAATGTCATATAGCATCAAGGCCATCGGTGATCTGGCACTGCCTCACCTCCCCCCACCCCCCCCCCCCGCCCTCCAGGCTGTCTCAGCACCTCCAGATAAGTGGATGTCATCTAAAATATAAGTAAGGATAAGAATCACCTGAAGCCTTTGTCGGAATACAGATTCCTAGGCCCCTCCCTTTGAGATGCTGCCCCTGTAGGTCTGGAGTGGGCCCAGGAATCTGCATCTCTAACCTGTATCCCAGGTGAGGGTACCCGCTGCCCTTGGCCCACTCTGAGAGATAAGACCCTTTGCTCTCCATCCAGCCCTATGGCCCCATCGCATCTCCTGTCTGTAAGCAGTGGGCAGTTTGCAGCCCTTGGGGCAGTAGTGTGACATACTGAGCTGGTTCAAGGGTATTTTTTTAACTGTCCTTCAAAACCAAGAGATGTTTGGAAATTGTGGGGGGGGGGCAAATGCTCTCAAATGGTTGCTCTTACTGTCAATCCATAAAAATCGTGAGTGAGACTAAAAAAGAATGTGAATTCTAAAGTCCAACCCCCATTTCACCACCCACTTGCTGTGTGACCTTGGGCAAGTGGCTTTCCTTCTCTGGGCCTCAGCTTCCCCAGATGCAAAGTGGGAAGAGACAGTACCCACTTTCTAGGAGTGGAAACATCATTTTAAAACATCCTCAGA
The DNA here is from genome assembly GCA_025583905.1 of Ia io. Taxonomy (NCBI): domain Eukaryota; kingdom Metazoa; phylum Chordata; class Mammalia; order Chiroptera; family Vespertilionidae; genus Ia; species Ia io. The sequence continues at coordinate 20,916,528 of JAJQQW010000023.1, read as the reverse complement.
AAGTACCTGAGACACCAGGTGGTGGCCATTCCTCGGCCATTGGGTTACCTGCTGGTCAGAATCGAGGGGCGCGGCCAGCTCTTGGCCAACCAGGTGCTTTGGTGCTAGTTTGACTCTGAGATCACCCCCTGCAGCTGGTCCAGCTTCTGGCTCATAATAGGTGCTCAGCCAGGGAGTGTTTCATTCAAATGGAAAGTGAGCGGCTCAGGGATGCAGAAATAGGCCCCCCGTGCCTCCAGGCAGCTCTTGCACTCACACACCCACAGACACACACACACAGACACACACAGAGAGACACACACACACAGACACCCACAGACACACACAGAGACACACACACACACACACACACACACACATAGACACAGACACAGACACACACACACACACACACAGAGAGACACACACACACACACACACACACACACACACACAGACACACACAGAGACACACACACACACACAGAGACACACACACACAGACACCCACAGACACACACAGAGACACACACACACACACACAGACACAGACACACAGACACACACACACACACACAGACACACACACAGAGAGACACACACACACAGACACACACACACACACAGAGACACACACAGAGACACACACACAGACACACAGAGACACACACACACAGACACACACACACACACAGACACACACAGAGACACACACACACAGACACACAGACACACACAGAGACACACACACACACACACACAGACACAGACACACACACACAGACACACACACAGAGAGACACACACACACAGACACACACACACACACACAGAGACACACACAGAGACACACACACAGACACACAGAGACACACACACACAGAGACACACAGAGAGACACAGAGACACAGACACACACACACACACACAGAGACACAGACACACACACAAAGACACACACAGACACACACACAGAGAGACACACACACACAGACACACACACACACACAGAGACACACACACAGACACACAGAGACACACACACACAGAGACACACACACAGACACACACACACAGAGACACAGACACACACACACAGACACACACAGACACACACACACAGAGACACACACAGACACACACAGACACACACATACAGACACACAAAGACACACACATACAGACACACACAGATATACACACAGAGAGACACACACAGACACACAGAGACACACACAGAGACAGACACACACACACACACACACAGAGACACACACAGACACACAGAGACACACACACAGACACACACACAGAGAGACACACACAGACACACGCAGACACACACACAGACACACACATACAGACACACACACACAAAGAAGACAGACACGCAGAGACACAGATACACACATGCACACACAGATGGACACACACAGACACACTCTCCATGCACACGGACTCACACCCTCACACACACACACAATGCCAGTCCGTTTTGTTCTCTTCTGCCGGAATCAGAGGTGGCGGCCACAGCAGCAGCCGCCCCGTCTCTAACAAGCCTGCATTTATTTGAAGAGTGTCAGGAGGCCATTCCTCACTAAATAGTGTCATTCCCATCCTTTGTATCCCCGCCCAGGACCGATCCCACCACTCATTCATCACGCCCGTATCTCAAGCCGCAGGGCCTCCCACGCCCCACGCCGCCCCTCCCGCACGGCGGGGCAGCCAGGGAGGCACTGCCCGGCAACGACTGCCCCGCCTCACACAGGAGAAGGCAGAGGGGCGCAGAGGAGCAATGTGCTGGCTCATTCCCGCCTTCAAGATCAGGCTGAGCTGTTTGGAATTGCCGTTTTTGAAAGGTTAACAACGTCAAATATCACCAAACTCAAAGGGCCCCTATGAATGTTTAGTGAATGGGTCCCTCCTGCCCGGCGCTGGCTGAGCCTGGAGACACAGGGACTGACCGGAAGCTGACGTGCTAGTAGGCGAGACAGAGAATACACAGCGAGGAGAAGAAAGGGGCAGATTGTAGGCGCTAGCGAGTGCCGTGAAGAAAAGGGGACCAGGCAACAGGAGGGGTGTCCTGGGAGTGAGGTGGGTGTGTTCAGACGAGGATGGCGGGGAGGACCTCTCTGGGAAGGGACCTTTAAGCTGAAGCGACCTTGGATTGGTGACCTTTGATTGGTGACCTTGGATTGGTGGCCTTGGATTGGTGACCTTGGATTGGTGATCTTGGATTGGTGGCCTTGGATTGGTGGCCTAACCTCGCTAGGCCTCCCTTCCTCATCTGCTGAGTGGGAGTCATAACACAGCTGGTCGGGTGTCTGATAACAGAAAGTCCCCCTTGAACCCTACTTAGCGGAGGTCCCTGCTCAGCTCTGGCTCCCTTGGTTCTCCTCCCCTTCGCTCCCCCTCCTCTCTTTTCCCCTTTTCTTCTTCTTTTCCCTTCTTTCCCTCCTTTTCTTTCCTCCCCCAGGATGGGCTGCGTGGGCGTGCCACCCGCAAAGTCCCACTGGTTTCGTGCTCTGTTGTTGCCATCCTGAACTTCTTAATGATTGTTGGGTAAGGGGCCCCTCGTTCTCATTCTGCACCTGCCGGTCCTGCCACCCCCTCTCCAGACCCTCCCACAAAGCAGACCCCTTCACCCAGGTCTGGTTTGTAGGGAAGTATTTCTAGAACTGCCAGCTGGAAGGAGCGGGGCCCAACCCGTCACCACGAGCCCTACGCACTTTTAATCTCAGGACCCAGCCCCAGTTTCAAAGTCCTCCCTGGGAAAATACAGCAAAGGCAAGAGGGGGCAGAAAAGCTAGCCAGGAACAAGCTGGGTCCGGCGGGGTGCGGGGACTGGCTGGTGAGGAGGAGAAAGAGGGGTGTGAGGAGATGCTGAGGCCCCCTGGTCTGGAGATCACACTCACCAGGAGACTCATCGGAAAAGGGGAGCCTCTGGCCCCCCTTCCCCAGGGGCTTCTGATGACACCCCTGCAGGTACATAAGATCCGGGCTCCCCGCGGGACCCCACCCCATCTGGCCCACCCCTCTTTCTGACCTCCAGTCCTCCCCAACATCCTCCAGCCATCAGCTCCCACCTGAGCATTCAGCACACCGTCTCTCCCATCAGGAACACTATCCCTGGCTCCTTCCTTGGCTGGCTTCTTGGTCTCAGCTTCAATGTCACCTCCTGAGCCTGCAGCTGAAGCCAGTCCCAGCCCCTGCCACTCTCCATCCATCACCTGCACCGGGTAACTCTGAAGCAGTGATCCCAGTGTAACTTACGTACGCCTCAGTACCTGCCTCCGAGACAAGAGCATGGACTATGGGAGCGCCTGGACCGCATCTCTGCCGTCACTACGGTGCCTGGCACATAGTAGGTGCTCCATAAGCAGGAATGGCAGACATGATTCAACTGCGTTTCCACAGCGCCCTGGTGACTGGGGCGCGTCCAGTCAGTGGTCTGGTGGGCTCATGGACTACCTCCCGCCCACCTTTTCCTGAACACCCCAGCGATGGGGAGGCTCATCCCCTTTGGCAACAACCCTAACAGCTGGCCAGACTGACCATCGGTGGAGGCTACCTCTGCCTCCCCATCGCTTCCACCCGCTGGCCCCATTCCACCCTTAAGGCCCGCGGAGCAGGCGTTATTCCTCCGTCAAGGGCAGCCTCTCAAACACCTTCCGGTCTTCAGCCGCCCACCCCAGGCCCGTCCACAATTCCCACTTCCAAGCTCCCTTCTCCGAGGGCGGCCGGGATGTATCAGGCGTGAGCCTGTTCTGGATTGGACACCTCCCTTTATCATTCTGTCCTCTGGTTTGTCTCCAAAACGTTCCTCCGTGAACTTGGAGTCCTTCTGCACTCGGCGGGCGAAGTATTTAAGCAGCAACCCCCTTTAGCCGTTTCTGGGAGATCTGCCTCCTCCCACATCCCACCCGCCACCCCAACAAATAAAAGCACGTTTATTTAGGGCTAGAAGGATATTAATTAATGAGGAGCGAAAGGCCCAGAAAATGCAGAGATGAAGGCACCTCCCTTCAAGATGCTAAGTCAGGTTCCAAAGAAGAAAAGCAACACGCACCCTGCTCACTAGGTCCACTTGGAGGGGCCAGGCCTGCGGGACCGTCTTTATGACAAACCGCGGACCAGCCGGACCAGCTGGACCAGCCCAACACTCTGTGTGAGACGGTCGTTTTCACTTCGGGATTTTCCAGCACCAAGTCCTGGCTGTGTGGTTGGAAGAAGCATTTGGATCAAATCAGGACTGGTACCCACTGAAGGGCCTCTTGCTGACCATCGGGGTGTTGCGGGCGGGGCTAAACCTGAGCCACGCCCGCCGCCCCCCAAGCCCCGAAGCCCCGATCCCTCAGTGGGAGAGCCTGGGAGTGAGTCAGGCTTGGCCGTGCCGCAGAGGCCTCCTGGGGCGGACTCCAGAAAACCACCCGGCCCACCACAGGCCGTTTGCTGGTGCTCTTTACCAAGTCTTTAAGAGCGGAGGATCGGCTTTGGTCAAGATACCGGAGAAGCTACTAGAATGGTGGCCTGTCAGCCAATAGAGAGGGTCCCTCGCAGGTGCTCCAGGGAGGGGACCAGAGGAAGAGCTGCCCAACCTCCCTCTGACCTCCCCCCGGGCATCCCGTTGGCCAAACCCAACCGGAAGTCCGCGGGGAGCGAGCCCACGGATGCTGTCCCTTATAGGTGAGCCTCCAGAAACAGAGCGGCGGGGAGCGGTGGGGAGCGAATCTGGGGCAGCGAGAGGGCCCCACATCCCAGCCCTGCTATGAGCACAGGGCCTGGCATGCAGGTGGAGCTCAACAAACATTTGACGAATGAATGAGTGAGTGACCCCTGGATCCAGCCTGGTCTAGTGCCCTTGCACTTTTCTGCCTTTGAATTTGGGGTCATGCCAGTATCTTCTCCTAGAATGCCCTCTGCTCTCTCTCTAAGCCATACCCCATCCCTCCTGGCACAGCTCAGAGCCAAGTTCTCCCTTTGTGCTGCATGAAAGGAGCCGGGCACACAAGGACGCGGACTGCATGATTCTGTTTATACAGAGTTGTAGAAAACGCAAATGTGTCCACAGTGACCAAAAGCTGACCTATGGTTGCCTAGGAATGGGGGCGGGGACGAGGGGGGAAGAGAGACCACCAAGGGGCATGAGGTGACTCTCAAGGGTGTTGGGTATGTTCACTGTTTTGACTGTGCTCAGGGTTTCACGTCAAAATTCACCAAATGGCATGCTTTCAATATGTGCAGTCTATTTCACATCAATCATCCTATATAATAAAAGGCTAATATGCAAATCGACCGAACGGCAGAATGACCAGTCGCTATGGCACGCACTGACCACCAGGGGACAGACACTCAATGCAGGAGCTGCCCCCTGGTGGGCAGTGTGCTCCTACAGGGGGAGTGCCACTCATCCAGAAGCCGGGCTCATGGCTGGCGAGCGCAGCGGCGGTGGCAGGAGCCTCTCCTGCCTCCACGGCAGCGCTCAGGATGTCTGACTGTGACTTAGGCCCACTAGGGCCTAAGCCATCAGTCGGACATTCCCCGAGGGCTCTCGGACTGTGAGAGGGCGCAGGCCGAGCTGAGGGACACCTCCCCCCCGCTCCCAAATGCACGAATTTCGTGCACCGGGCCTCTAGTATGTAAATAAAGCTTAACACAAGAAAACAAATTCTGCAGAAAATCTTCCGATTCCCACCCCCTAAAAACGCCTGGTCACTGGTTTTCAGCGTTCCTGCCTTCATTCAGTAACTACTTATTGAGCATATACTATGAGCCATACCCTGGACAAGCCCCAGCTGGCCGTCAGCTCAGATCCCCATGGGAACAAGGGGCTGTGGAAATGGGGAAGGTTTCCTGGAGGAAACATGTCTGAGAGGAGACCTGAAGGGCAAGACGGCACGAATAAGTGTGTGTGTGTGTGGGGGGGGGAGGGCAGAGGGAAGAGGGTAGTTAAGATAAAAGGCTCAGAAGGGAGAGAAGTTGTTGGCAGGTCCAGTCAAAGCTCAGGACAGTTGGACTGTTGGGAGGGAGGAGGTAAGAGAGGGGGACAGGGGCTTGGAAACCAATGAAGGGGCTCGGGGTTTGTCCTGCAGCACTGGGGGAGCCCCTGTAAGATTGTAAGTATGGGAGTAACCTAGTCAGTTTTGTTCTATGACCAAATTTCTCTGGCTGGGACGAGAAGGAATTGAGGAAAACATGGGGATGTCTTGTCAATCAGTGGCTCTGGCCTGACCTAAGGCATGGCCAGGCGTAGGTGACAGACGTGCAAGAGAGAGTCCACAGGATTTGGGAGGGATTGGAGTGGAGTGAGCGAGGGCCAGCATGGCTGTGGCTCAGGCAGCTGCGTGAACGGCGATGCTGGAGAAGCGGCAGGTGGAGGAGGAGGAAAGGGATGACTCGGAGTCTGAGGGGTCCATAGGCCCCTGGGAGTCTGTTCAGTGAGCAGGTGCGTGAATAGAGCTACTTTCAGGAGCCAGGCCTTCGAGCCCTCTTGTTAAGTTACAGCTCCTGCGAGCCTTGAAGATCTTTGCCTCCACAGCCATGGCTGGGTATCTCAGCTGGTTAGAGCATCATCCCGATACACCAAGGTTGTGGGTTCGATACCCAATCAGGACACATACAAGAATCAACCAATAAATGCATAAATGCATGAAACAACAAATATCTCTCCATCTATCTATCTTTCTCTGTGTGTGTGTCTCTCTCTCTCAAAAATCAATAAATAAAAAATAAAATTTTTGCATCCACAGAAAACTGCACTCGAGGCCTGACACATACTTTTCTCCTGTGCATGTTTGTTGATTGACTCACTGCTGAGTTCTCTCTCCAGACTTATACACATGAGCCCAGGCCCAAGCTCCAGAGGAAGAAAATTATGGAGAACATTTCTCAATTCCCATGGGTCAACTCCACCACGCACTCCCCATGACCCCTCTGTGGCTCCCCATTCCAGGAGAAGAGTCGGTCTCTGATTGACCTTCCCTCTTCATGATCAATATGCCCTCGGAAGGACAAACTTTCTGTCTGCCAAATGTTAACCATTATACTCCCAACAGTTCCAACATAGTTCTCCAGGAAGCTCTGGCCAATGTAAATTAGGACGGGGACTCACACCTCCCAATTCAGAGTCAGGGGCGCAACAGAAAGGTTCAGCAACTTTCCCAAGGCCACACAGCAAATCCAGATGCAGAACCAGGCCTCCTGATGCCGAGTGTGGCTTGTCCCCAGCACCGGCCCATCATCCCTCTGCCTACACTCTCTGAAGATTGTGTGAGGCCCCTGAGGGTCTCAAATTAGAAAAAGCCATGAAGAATATAGAAGGGTAGAAGGGTAAGGCTAGGAAGGAGCAGGCTGCGCCTTCATTGGAGCAGAAACTGGAGTTTCTCCCCCAGCCCCCGCCCCGGCTTCTCAATTTCTCCAGGGAACATGTACAATCAGCAGTCACTCTCTTTATCTACACCACTGAGCCTGGTCACCGCACACACTCTTTTCCCGGGGCATTCCGTATCTTTTCCCGGTTTCATATTTAATCTTCTCCACGGAACTCCTGGGCAAGAACTGGATCTGATTCATCTTCCTGCTCCCGGGCCCCTCACAAAGTGCCTGGATCTCGGAGGAAGCTCAATAAATGTCTGCTGATTCATTTTGATCCTTCGCTGAGGTGGAAAGGAGAGATCGCGGGAGGGGGGAGGAGCAAGCCATTGAGCGAATAATGCCCATGGCCCTGGACTGCCCTCTGGGAACCTGCGCTTCTATTCCTGCCCTCTTTGCCACCACGTGGGAAATACCAAGGCAGCCATCTGCTCTGGCCTCAGATGTCCGTATGATGGAAGGGACGATAGAAGAGAGGGCTCGAGAATCAGAATTCACATGAAAAGAATCACTCTTGTCATCAAGCAAGGGGTGGGGGGGCTCGACAGCTCTCTCCCCTCTCCCCTCTCCCCTCTCCCCTCTCCCCTCTCCCCTCTCCCCTCTCCCCTCTCCCCTCTCTCCTCTCCCCTCTCTCCTCTCTCTCCTCTCTGCACACTGTTGAGATCCGAGCCAGAAAGGGCTTTCTCTGTCTACAGTGGAGAATGATCGGCTCAAATAAACACCCCGGTCAAGTCTAGGCAGGGTGGCGTGGCTGATCCAGGCAGCTCCATCCACTTCACACACTCATGCCCAGAGAGGGAGAGTGACTCCCCCAAGCTCACACAGCAAGCGAGTGGCCCAGTTAGGCAACGTGGGGTTAATCAAATGAAAGCATCCTGTTGGCAAAGGGACATCTCCAGATTCCATCTCGGCTTTGCAAGTTGCAGGTTGTAAAATCCCAGAGGTGGCCAGCGGTTGCTGGCCGAATGAGCAGCGAATGAGGGATGGCGCTCGGCGCTCTCACAGGTCTACTTTATAAACACCAGCCCCGCCCAGCACGGGCCCTGCCCCAGGCGCGCTCACTGTTATATTGCCTTGTGCTAGGAGCACTGGGTGGTTCCGGAGCCCTGGGGCTTCCGGGAGTAAAGGCCTTTGCAGACCTGTCTCTAGATCAGTGGTTCCCAAGCGGGGATGACCTCGGACCCCAGAGGCCAGTTGACAACATCTAGAGCTATTCTGAGCTGTCACAACCGGGGTGAGGGCTGTGCCCCTGCATTAGTGGGCAGAGGCTGGGGATGTGGTGAAACACCCTCCTATACGCAGAACAGTCCTCACCACAAAGCATCACCCAGTCCAAGGCATCACAGTGCCAAGTGAGAAACCTGCTCTGGGTGGACCCGTCACGGCCTGGCCGGGGAGCTCAGGTGGTTAGAGCATCGTCCCAAAACGCCAAGGTTGCGGGTTCCAGCTCCAGTCAGGGCACATACAAGAAGCAACCAATGAATGCATCAATAAGTGCAACAATGAATTGATGTCTCTCCGCACCCGCCCCCCACACCTCTCTCTCTCTCTCCTCTCTCTCTCTCTATCTCTCTCTCTCTCTCTCTCTCTCTCATCAATTTTTAAAATAAAAATAAAAAAGATAGGCCTATCAGCAGATGAATTGCAATCAGGGATTGTTATAGATATCCAGGGACAAAATGCTATGGGGTTCATTTACTCATTCAAAACCCCTGTGTCTAAACCTTCTGCTATAAGGAAATCGTGAGAAGGGGTGGGTAAGGGAGAGATCGGGGATAAGGACATTCAGCCCCAGCTGGCCAAGCCTACCAATCCTGGGTCCCCATCAGGACAGGCAACACCAGAGCGCTGGGGGGGGGGAGGGGTGCTGTGTGCCGTCACTAACCAGAGGGAACCCGGCATTAAGAAAGGGAGACCCCTCCCCAACTCAGTCGTCACCGCGTGATCTTTTCAGCTCTGTGTCGATGAGATGCAGCAGGATGGGGAACCCACTGGGAGGTGTGGCTTTCAAGAGCTGGGTCCAGTTTTAAGTATTTTGCTCACAACTGACGTGTGCATCCCTTTATAGAAGGCGTTCATCGACAGCCACTCTGTGACAACGTCTGTCTAAAATCACACAGAAAAATGTCCATTCACATCATGGTCAGGAATCCAGACTCAGCCATCAGCTCCAGGTACAAATCTGGGTGGGCTCTGGCACGCACCAGCTGTGTGACTGCCCCCACCTCAGTTTCTCCATCTGTAAAATGGGGCTAAGAACAGTAGCGAGATGAAATGTTTCATGTGAATCGTCACTCCGCACAGCACGACGTCAGGCACTGGAAAGGACTCGGTGATTTTTAGTGCTGACAGATTAGGCAGTGATGGTGACCTTCGCCGAAGGATTCGCCACGAGACTTCTCTTCCCGTCACACGTCAGGAGTGCGCTCCGCACCTGGTGACGCTGACCATGGTGGGACGGAGACTCCTCTGGTCGAGCACTTCTGTTCGGCAAAGGGTGACAGTGACCGCAGTGCTCCAGGTAGGGCCTCTGGGGTCCAGTTCTGTCTGAAGATGGACTAGCCCCAGCCCTGAGGCTGGACGATGGAAGGCCCTTTAATGACTCCAAGCACATAGTTATTTACCCCTTTCTCCATCAAACCTCACCTTCCTACTCCATCTGTCTCAGGGTCCAACAAAATAGTCATTCACTTTCACTGGTTCAAGGAGACATTTGTCCTTAGAATAAAGTGTAAAGAAAGTACTGCCCCCCCCCAAAAAATAAATAAATAAATAAATAAGGCCCAGTAACAGAAGCTAACTACTGGAAAGCAGGGTGCATCCTAGTTTCTCAAACATCATCTCCCGAATGTCCCAGGCAATCCTACGAGGCAGGCACAAGTATTGCCCCATTTTCCATTTTACAGACAAAGAGACTGAGGCTCAGAGAAGCTGAGTGGTCCTGCCTGCTGTGACTGAGCTAGGACTCCAAGGCAGGCCCTCTGACTTCAGAGTCCTCTTCTGCCCTGACAGATAAGAGAAGAGTTCTTTTTTTTTAATTTTTTAAAAATTGATTTCAGAGAGAAAGGGAGAGGGAGAGAGAGAGAAACATCAATGATGAGAGGGAGTCATTGATTGGCTGCCTCCTGCACGCCCCCCTACTGGGATTCGAGCCCGCAACCCAGGCATGTGCCTTTGATCAGAATCGAACCCGGGACCTTTCGGTCCACAGGCCAGCGCTCTATCCATTGAGCCAAACCGGCTAGGGCAAGAAGCGAGTCCTTCAATGAGAAAATGAGCTCTTAAAGGGTGAGTCTCATCTTTTTCTCCTTGCATTTCCGTCTCTTAGCACCATCGTCTCCCCCCACCCACCCGCTAACACACTCGGCTCCCAATTTCCTCTCCTATACCAAGCTGTGACCCAAATATAACAGACTGACACAATTCCTCACGGCCACTCTGTAATACAGGTATACCGCTTTTACCTCTATTCCACAGAAGAGGAAACTGAGGCACAGAGAGGCTAAGGGACTTGCCTTGTATCCCACAGCCCATAAGCGATGGAACCCGATTCCCACCTGGGGAACTGGGCTCCAGAGTCTGAACTGAAGTAACAGCACCACACTGTGTTCCTGTCCGACATGTGGGCTGGCTAGAGGGTGTGTGTGTGTGTGTGTGTGTTATTATTGTGATGTAGATCTTACTGATTTGCTGTGTTTTTTTCCATTATCACCCTTTTGTTTGAAACCACGTGAAGGTTTCTGACCCGACAGGAACACAGAACACTCACTCTCCAAGGTACAGACTCGTTTCTCCACCCCAACCGGATCCTGTGTCTCGCTGGCAGAACCCACTGAAGGACAGCACCCTCTTTGGGTCCTCGGGCAGACTTTTCTTTCCTTCTTTTACCAAAGTGGGGACCCACCCAGCCAGCTGCTCCGCGTGCAGGGCCGGGAAGATGGGCAAATGAGGTGCAGCCCCCCCTTCTCAGCCCTGCCCACCCACCTCCACTCACTCCTGCAGCTCCTCCACCGTCCACCATTCGTTACTCATTCAGTCGACAGATGCACATCGAACAGCTGTGGCCCAGGTATGGAGCTAGGCAGTGGGGATCCAACAGAGAGTAAGACCAACACAGTCTCTGCTCTCATGGAACTGATATTTTATTAAGGAAGAAGACAATATGCACCTAAACATGTAAACCGGATAACCCTAGCTATTGGTAAGGTGACAAGGAAAACAGAGGGAGCGGGGGGCTCCAGACCGGCCAGGGTGGGGTGCTTAGGAAAGGTGGTCAGGAAAGACCTGAGGAATTGGCATTTGAGCTCAGGCCTACGTGGCAAGAGGGATCCGAAGGCAGAGGGGCATGCCAAGTGCAAAGGTCTCGAGGTGAGAAAAACTAGGTGTGTGAGCAGCACAGCAGGGGGCCAAGGAAGGGGGGGGTCCGGGGGTGAGCAGGAGCCAAGGACCAAGGTCCCTGCCATGCAGCGTGAGGAGTATGGGCTTTATTCTACGTGCACTGGGGGGCTGTCAGAGGGTTGACAAGATCTGATTTGTGATTTTGAAGCATAACGTTAGATATAGTGCAGGGAAGGGGTTGCAGAGGAGAGAAACAGAGACAGCAGTTGGGAGATTTTTGCTCTAAAACAGAAGCGATGATGGTGGCTTAGACTAGAGTGGTCAGGGGTGATCAGGAGATGAGACGTGGGTGGTTGGGATATATTTTGGAGGCAGAGCTAACTAAACTTAAGGATGGGTTGGATGCAAGGCAGGAAAGAAAGGGAACTTAAGGGTGACTCTAGGGGATGGGCCAGGACCCTTGTTACATCCTGAGAGATGCCCACCCGACCCACATGACAGGTGAGTTCTCTGCCCTCTCATTCTTATTTCTTGCTTTCAGGTTTAGGACTTACCCCAGCTTCCAAACCCAGAACATAGGCCATGATGGCCTGGGAATGCAAAGGGATTATGCTAGCAACAATTAGCAGTGTAAGCCCTGGTATACCTCCAGTATAACCATGAAAGTATGGCCCCCCAGAAGAATATGGGTGATTAGAGCAAGCAGTACCTAGGAGGTCCAGTACCACTGAGATCTGGGATGGGAGCACAGGCTTCCACTATGTCACCATCAGCAACTTCAGGAGCATCTCTGAGCCTCAGTGTCCTCATCTGTAAAATGGAGCCATGATAAATATCTACGACGTTTCAGAGTTGCAGTGGAGACCAAGGAATCAAATGCACATAACAGTCACTCAGAGAATGGTGTTTTAAACAAATGTCTCCCTCACCCACAGAAGGTCAGGGTTTCCCTCCTGGCACATGGGGCTCTGCGTTCTCCGGGGCTGAAAGGTACGTGATCCAAAAGGATGGCCACCTTGGCCTTAATGAAAGATCTCAGGGTGTTTGGGTGAAAGATAACTGTTAGGATCTGGAGGAACTGGGGTGCCATTATCCCGGCCCAAAGATGCAACCCTTTGCTTCAAATCACTCCAGTTTGAGACTGCTAACTCCTCTGCCTTTTATAGGCAAATTAGCTCGAGAATGTCCGTGTGGGGAGTGAATCCACAGAGGGAGCCCTCTCCACGTGTGTTGGTAATGCTAACAGCCTAGCTCAGCTGACACCCTGTGGTGGGGAGGTGGGGAGGGTGCTGAGAAAACCAAATGAGGAGGTGACCCCAGGACATCGGCGCTCTCTGGGAGGCCATGTATCTATGAGGTGCCAGAGGGAATGTGTACAGATCGTGTGCACTATAATGGGGGCACCACCCCCTCCACCCTGGGAAGGAGTATGTGATTTTTTTTTTCTCACCCACACAAACTTCTTGAGGCAAATACTACATCCAAGTGTGAGCAGAGGATTCGCTGCTTGGTCAACCACCACGTCGGATGTCTAGATAACACCGTGCACATTTAGAAAATAAAGCATCAGATTAACCCATTTCTAGCCAAACCTTTAAAAGGAATCATTCCCCTCTTAATAGTCCTAAAGATGGTTATCCTTGCAGATCTCATCTCTGCCTCAAAGGGTTAAGTCAACTGAATGTCCATGGCTTCCCCCCTACAAGCCATCTATCCACTTGCAGGCAAGAGTCTTCGTCTGTCCACCTCCCTCTTTGACTACCAGTCCTCCCTGGCCTTTATATTTTCCCACCCGAGAAGCTAAGATGCCAAGAATATGATATTCCTGAAACTAAAATTTCTAAAACCCTTGCCTCTTCTTCAGAATAAATCCAAGGGCAGATTCATGGTATTCGTTATTGCTTAGTTCTATTGTTTGAAGCATGAATTCCCACTTATTTTGGAGTTGGGGATAGCGTTTGTATCCGTTGCAGAGAACATTGGAAATAAACCTTTCTTGCATCATTTATTTGGGAAGAAAGGAGAAGACACTGTTTTTGATCAAATGTTTTTTTTTCTTTGAGATACATATATATGTGCATATATCCATGTATGGGACACGGGTTCTAAGGAAAGACAAAAGGAGGAAGTAAACGCGGAAGAAGACAAGAATCGGAGAGTGAGGGGAAGATTGGAGGAGCGGGTAAAGGAGGAGAGGGCAGGTGACAGGAGCCCCTTTGCTCCAGCGGCGGCGAGGCAGGTTCAGCACCGCGGACAGCTCCCGCCTTTGTCTTGGTCCAAAGTCCGAGCCCGCGCGCACAGCCGGGCGGCGACCGCGAGCGCACTCGCCGACTCCGCGGAGAAACCTGCTTCGGGAAGAGAAAGAAAGAGAGGAAGGCCGACGGCGGGAGCTGGCGTTTTCCCGTCCTCTCCCCGCTTCGTCCGAACTCGGCCCTGATCCCATCCCCCGGCATCACGGCAGCCGGCTTCAACTTGGTTTCACGAGGAACCTCGCTTCTGCCTGCCTGGTGTTGGGGGCCAGGGAGCCCTCGTGGCGAGTTCTGATTAGGGGTTGGAATTCGTTTCGCCGTCACCGCCCTAGGCCCCAGCCGCCCAGGACCTGTCCCCAGACAACGTCTAGCCTCGCCTTCTACCGAAGGGAAAAGGGGAGGGGGCGATGGCGACCACTTCCCGGTGCACGTCCGTGGCTGCGGACGCACACGGGTGCCCGGACCAGCCGAGCTTCGTTTGCCCCAAGGCCCGCCCGCAGCACCAAACCCAAGGGCGGGGAAACCGAAACGCGAAGAGGAAAGCCGGAGACGGGTTTCTTCCGATGCCACCGAGGCCCGGGAAAAAGCAATGAGTTTCGCTCGGATCCGAGACCAGGCACCCCGCTGCACGAACTCAGCGACGTTTTCTCTCCCTTTCGCCAGGAAGAGAGTCCGGTTCCGAGTCCAACAAGCTTCGCCCACGGAGGCTGGTCAAAACATACTGGGCCCTTCCGTTGGGTCCAGGACAAAAAGACATTTTCTCACGCTGCCCTCTGCCTGAAGCCTTGCTTTCCCAAGGCAGCGGGAAATGCGCACGTGACACACCTTCTCCAAATCCTACACACCCACTCACACCCCACACACGCGCGCGCGCGCACACACACGAGCCCAAGATCAGTAAAGTTGTGTTTTCACCAAGCTTCGGAGAAGTCGCCAAGCCACGCTACGAATTGTTCTCACGGAATTCACTCCCCAAGCGAAGCCCCAGGTGCGGGTGGACCCGGAGAGTAGGTTTAAGAATGAGCCCCCCACGCAATGAAGACTCTCCCTCTGGCCGTCTGCGAATATGTTGGGAGGGAAGAAAGAGTATTCTTGCAAACCCCGGAAAGCTTAAGGCCTCCACACAGCCTCAGGGCGCAGGGACGTGGCCACGAACCAACCAGCCGCGAGACCCCAGGCCAGCCCAGCCGCTGCGGACTGACTGGCATTCGCCTCCAAAATAAATAAGATACTTAACCACCGTCCCTCCTCCCCACCCCCCTCAAAATAAATCTCTGGAATTTTTTTTTTTCAGTGTAGCCTTCTGCCCTTCCCCTCCTCCTCCCCCAAGAAACCTAGAGGAGAAAGGCCACCGCGCGCGTTGGGCAGCTCAGTGGAGTTTTTGAGAAAGCGCGATCCCCGCTGTGGTCCCCGCGGAGCAGAAGGCGCGCAGCGGGGTAAACATACTCGCCTCGGGTGGAAGGAGCTGGGGGTCGCCTTCCCTGGGCCCCTCCCCCCTCCCGGGGTCCGCGGCGGTGGGCGCCTGGGGGAGTGGGCGGGGCACCTAGCCCGCTGGGCGCTTGTTCAGCCAGGCTGCAGTGTAAACCCCAGCTTTCCAACGCAGATTTCCCTTTTAACACCTTCTAAACAAAGGCTAATGAGGCCACTGCATTACTTTATCAACACACAATCATTAGCAGCCGAGAATTACACGCGCAAGCGCGCGCGCACGCACACACACACACACACACACACACACACACACAGCGCGCGCGCGCGCGCGCGCACAGGCTGCCAAAGTCAGGCGAATTCTAAAGGAGCCCACATTAGGCTAACAAAAAGGAGGTGGGATGTGGAAGGGCGGGGAGAGGAGGTGGTAAAGAATGGAAAGGAGAGAGAAACGCTATTGAGACTGAAAAAAAGAGACCAAGAGAAAAGAAAGGAAGGGAAAGCAAGATACAGACTGAAACGCAGACTAGCTGGTTGGAGACCAGGTAACTAGAACGTATTGCGGGGGGTGGGGGGGGGGCTTCATTTGGAGGTTAGGGTTCCTGGAAAAGCTGCCCCGTTTGGGCTCCTAGGATGGAGCAGGGTTGCAGGCATGTTCTCAGAAGCAGCTCCAGGGATGGCCCCTTAGATACACTCAGGGGGGCCACAGGGGCTGGGACCACAGCCGCCCCCCCCACACACACACACACAGCACGGCCTGCTCCCCGACAATGAAGAGCTGGGGCCGCCTCCAGGCCCAGCACGGGAAGACCAGGAGCGTCACAGCGGTTCTGGGCTCACATCCGCCTGGTCTGGCTGCCTGGGACCTGTGCTTCACTGGGCAGTCGAGCAGGCAGCCCGTGGCTCTGCCCTGAGAACCCCTCTCTAAACAAAGGTGTCGGCGGCGTTTCCCTCACTGGTTGGAGGATTGGCTTGCACCTCTGCTTCAATCCTCCCGGGCTCCCTCTAGCCCAGGGGTCAGCCCCAGCCTGCACCCTCCCAGCCCCGGGTTGCAGCATCGGAATGTGGCCTGCAGGACGGGCCAGGCAGCTGCTGGTGGGGCCTCTGAGCGGTGCATTCCTGGAGAGGGACTTGCAGGACAGAGAGAGGGGGCGCCCGCACCGCCTCACCCCGCCACCTGTCCCTAAACAGGCAAGCACTCGCAGAGCACTACTCACTTTGGGGCTGGATCTCCCCAACGGGGAGGCTCCGTTCAGCCCTGCCCTCCTCGCCTGCTCCCTCTCGGAGATGCTGGTCCAGGTGGCTCCTAGAGCTGCCAAGCAGACTCCCACCAGCCCTGACAACTGGCCTGTGTAAAGCTGACCACAGCCTTCTGGCCCTCGTTCCTGTCCTGAAGCCACCTGGCTCAGACAGTGTCCTCAGGCCCCTGCCCACTCACATCCCGCAGAACTTTCAAGTCCCAGCCCAGATATTGGACTGGAGTGGAGTTTGGACTCAGAGTCGCCTTCCTGGCACTTAGAGGGGAACTTGGGGAGGGGGTAAGCTTTGCCATTGTTGAATGGAGAGATAGATAGAAGGAAGGAAGAAAGGGAGGGAGGGAGGGAGGACATGGAGGGATTCCCTGCCTATTTGATTAAACGTCCCAGGTCGGGTCTGCCCAGCGAACGAGACCCTTAATTAAGCAGTGCATAATTCAACTGACAGAAAGGCCCCGCGCCCCGCAGAGATGTCCTACAAACCAAGCAGGCCACAACAGAGCGCGAGGGGACACGCCTTCCAGAATCCAAGACCATGGGGTTCTGCCTAGGCCCTGTCCCTCTTGGGGACGCCCAAGCCCGGACACTCTCCCTGCCTGGACTCAGGGCTGCCCCCAGCTGGCCACCCCGTCGGGGATTCCGGACGCTCAGCCACCCTCACTCCACTGCCATCCCCACCCCCCGGGGCTCGGCTGCTGCAGCAGCCCTGCGCGGATGCTCTGGGCCTCGCCATCAGGCCTCGCCGGCGCCTCCCAAGCCAGCCTGTGCGCACACACGGTCAGTAGTCCTCGGGCAAACCCGAACTCCCTATGGTAGGGGCTGGGGACCGGGCCCGAGGGCTCGGTTCTCCGGGTCTCGCCGGATGGCGCCAAAGCAGCCGCTCTTCTGGGGCCTCGGGGCGGCAGCTCCACGCCGCTCCGGCTCCGAGGCCGAGTCCTCCGGCGGCGGGCAGGGCGCGGCGGCACGGCGGGACGCTGAGTGTGTGTGCGCGGCGCGGCCTATATTTACACCCCAAACAAAATAATTACACTTTTGTCGGAGGGAGAAAGGCAGTGATTAGGCGCGGGCTCTTTGCGGCAAAACAGTTTCTCAGTGGTACACCAGTATAATTTTTCACGGCTGGCTGAAATCAAAGAGGGGAGGTAATGAATCCGGCGAGCAATTTAAATTTACAATTTGTAACGCCGCCGCCGCCGCGCAGACCCGGCCGAGAGCGCAGCTCAGAGGCGCTCGCTGCGTTTGTTTAATGTTAAAGCCGCGCTAGCTCTTGGGGGTGGGGAGGGAGGGGTTGCAGAGTGTGCGTGTTGGGGAGGGGGGGGGGTCGGTAATGATCGAAGTCGGTATTGGACCGGCTGAGCCGCCCAAGATAACGCGGGAGAAGAGGACGAGGGGCGCGCTTCCTGGGTGTCCCCCACAGTGCGCACGTTCCCCAAGAAAGCAGGCCACTCAGGGATGCCTTCGGAGGGGTGAAGAGAACTATTCTGACCGCCGGAAAAGCCCGCATTTCGGCTTGGCTGCAGCATCCCCGGGGCAGGAGATTTCCGGTGAGGAGCAGCGCTCCGGTGAAACGCTCTCTTCAACCTGCGGGAAGGTCAGCTCCAAACGCCCGCGGGAGACCCCATTCCGGCCGCTGCCCAGTGCGCCGGGATGGAGAGCTCGGGCAAGCGCCCCCAAACCCCAGCTTAGCGCGCCTCGAAACTCCCACTCCTGGAAGGTGTGTGCCTCCTCGCCAGTAATTAATTGCCGAACTCAAGGGGGAATTTGCAAACCGCACATTACTAACTCTACAGGGCTTAAGTGATTGGAAACAGATTATTATCTTGTTTGTCTTTTGTCTGTTTTACTTATCCCCGCCACCGTCTGTCGAGTTGTACTGTTGATACTCTTTACTCTAGGAGGAAGGTTTATATAGGAAATTCCATCAACATCTTGTATAAGTGACATTGTATCTCCATGCATTACCCTGTTAAGACACAAGCGGTTTATTAGTTACATATAGGAGGGGACTTCGCTGCCTGGTCGCCATCTGTTAGCGCTGTTAGGGAGGGATAATTCGTCTAATAGTTGGTCTGCCGGCGTTTTGTTTGAGGTGTTTTTTGTTTTTTGTTTTGGATGCTGTGTGGAGGGCTGGCGAAGGACGAGCAGTCTCCCCTGCAGCTGGGCTGTGGCCATGGGGTGTCTGGATTGGGGCTGGGCTGTGCTGGGGACCCCGGGGTGACTCTAGGGGGGCTGTGACCTGGACAAGAGGGGTAAATTCAGCCACAGAAGTCCAGACCAGAACTTCTGGAAGAAGAGACCTCACCTCTGACTACCGACATTCAGCCCAGGTGACTCACCACACCCAGGCTCTGGGAGCCCCAGGGCTGTTCCCTGAGACTGCCCCCTGTTCCTGCCGCCCCCCTGGCCTGGCCCACAGCTGCTGGGACCTGCTGTGCTCTGGCACGTAAGGCAGCCAGGAGGCAAGGGCAGGTGGGTCTGTCTGTGATGGAGCCGGCACGCCGGCACTGAGCGCCAGCAGCATGGACAAAGCCGGTGTTGGGAGGACCGGGCAGCCCTAACTCCCTAACTCGGTGGGAGATTGGGCGAAGGTGGGCTCGGTGTGCCTGGTCCAGAGGCCATCAGATGGGGGTTTCTAAGGACTGTATGTGTCCTCCCTCCGTCACCCCAAAATCTGTGCCGTGCAGGATGGGGATGGTTGATTGCAGCAATGAGTCGGGTGCTGGATTTGGACGCCCAGCAGAGAGGCAGAGGGAGGGGAATAAAAACAAGAGAGAGAAATAGAGAAACAAAGTGATGGAGACAGAGGGAAAGGGAAACAGGACAAGAACAGAGGCTGAACACAGAAGAAAGGAAAACAGATGTGAGAGAGCGAGGAAACCCGGTGAGACAAAGACAGAGTAGACAGGGCAATTTGCCCCCACGCAAGCCTGGGCGCCTCGCCTCTCCTCTCTTCCCCTCTCCTCTCTCTCCTCTCCTCTCCTCTCCTCTCCTCTCCTCTCCTCTCCTCTCCTCTCCTCTCCTCTCTTCTCCACCCCTCTCCTCTCCATTCTTGTTTCTCTCAAGGATCTTTCGTGCCCCAGGAGGCAGGGCCAGCCACTGCTGGAAACTGTGGCCCCTGGAGCCCTACCCCTGGGCCTGGGTGAGCCTGGCCGAGGCCCCGCTGTGCTGTGTAGACACCTGTCCGTCAGCCAGCGGCGGGTGGGAGAACAGCACCATCAGGCAGAGCTGCCCATTTGGGGGCCTCCTTTTCAAAGACGTGTTTTGTGGGTCAATACCCCACCCGGTGACCAGCATCTGTCCCTCCCTGTCCCCAGCCCGATTCCCTCCCCTGGAGCCTGGGAACCACGCTAAGCCTGGACAGGCACTGCCCCAACACAGGCACCCACACATCCTGCCCCCTCTACATCCACAAAGGTAAAATGCTGTTAGGAGCACACACACAAATATGCCCCCGCAAAACCTACAGGAGTTTCATAAACAAAAACTACTACATGAGCAAGTACTCACACCTGTGATACACATAGTGAGGGGCACACAACACAGACCCACACAATTCTGCTCTTACACACACCCCGTCCAGACTCAGTCACACACGCGCAAACACACACACACACACACACACTCAGATTTTAAGTCCTTTTTCACGTTGACATTAGCACACATGTACACAAATAATCTTACACAAATGCACACACTCACATGCAAACACCCTCACATTCGCGTGGCCGCAAGTAAGCGTCTAGACACATACACGGGCCAAAAAACCAAGAGTGCACAGAATAACACACAACATTAGCATAACCACACACAACTATAAACACAGATGCACACAGAATACACACACCAAACTGTACCCACATGACGGATTACTGACTATAGACAGGTAAAAATGCCATTCTCAAAATACACACTGACGAACTGGGTAAACTGCCCTAACACACTGCCAAGTCCCGTCTTAGCGCAAACACAACCCGCGGGTCCCAACGCCTAGGCCAGGCCTAGCCTTCCCTGCCAGTGGCAGCCGCTTTCCCGACAGGAATGGAAAATCCCGGCAGCCCTCCGGCCTCCCTCAATTGGAACGCCCTTCCCCGAGTTGACCCCTTGGAAAACAAGGCTTGATCCCTCCCTCTTTGCCCCACACCCACACCAACACCCCTCTCCACACACACACACACACACACACACACACACACACACACACACACACACTCCCGGATGCTTGGCGCCCTCACAGAGCCGCTCGTCCTGCGTCCTTTGAGACAGAACTTGCACATCCATCTCGAATGCCCCGCGTGTGCAAGCAGCGTCCGCCCCATCGCTAGCGTTCCCCGCTTTGGCGGTGTGGTGCCCTACCGGCTGGACCGAGATCTTGAAGGTGCAACGAGGAAAGGAAAGACCTGTGACCGCGCCACCTCTGAGCTGGCTCCAGGAAGACCCCTCGCCCTGACCTTCTCCTCCCCACATCTCTTCCGGATCTCCGTGGGCGTGGAGCTCAGGCCTGAAATTCAGAGGTCCTGACCAGGCCAGATAACACGCCTCCCCTCCACAACCTGAACCTGGGCCTGTTTTGGGGGGAAATACGCAAACTCAAAGGCCTCCATTCATATTCTCTCTCTCTCTCTCTCTCTCTCTCTCTCTCTCTCTCTCTCTCTCTCTCTCTCTCCCACTCTCCCTCCCAGCCCCCAAAGACCACCTGGGCCTTAGCCCCTTGTATGACAAAAGAAGCCGGCCAGGCGCTGGGAGCCCGGTGAGCTGCGCTGTAGCAGCTCCAAGGCGCAGACCCCGGGGAAGCGCCCGGGAGAAGGATTCCAATCTGGGCGGCTGGGCTGGGAAAGAGAAGGCGGATTAGAGCGTGCTCCAACCCCGGGCAACTTCTGCAAGTTCCAGGGACGGCGAGTGGGGCAGAGGTCCCTTCCCCCACTAGGCCCAGGAATCCCGGCCCCCAAATATTTGTGAGGAGAGAGGAAGAGAGAAGCAGTTTCAGATCGCGCGCCCCCCTCCCCGCCCCCCAGCCCCCAACTGTAAGGTAAATACTTACTTCGCCTCCGAACCAGGTACAAGCTAATACTCAACAATACTGATGCCTTGTTTTTTTTGCTCTGTCCGGACCGCAACGCTGTAGCCAATTTAGATATGCTATAAATTTAAGAGGTTGCCATGGCCACCGCGCACCCATTGGCCAGCGGGCCCCCTACGTGCCGCGCCACGTCACCAAATCTGAATAAGGATGCGCGAATTAGGCGGCGGCCAGACAAAGATGAGGATCGGGACCGCTTGAAAGTGGGGGAAAGTGCCGGCGCCTCCGCCACCGGGGAAAGCCGCTCCGCAGCGCCGAGGCCAGCAGCCACCCGAGACACCTGGGGGAGCTCGGAACCAGCGCCGGGGCGCGCGGCCCGGGGCATGAGGCTGTGAACGCCACCGCCCCCCACCCCACCCCGGGCGGCCCAGCGCCAGGCCAGCGATCACCCAAGGACTTGGCCGGCTGAGTCTTGGTCCGGACCGGACTCGCCCGGCAGCGGCCGAGAGGAGAGGCGGAGCGCAGCCGCGGGGCCGGGGGGCCCGAGGGCCGGGGGCCCAGAGGGAGGGCGAGGCGGCCCGAGCCGCCCGGGGCGCGGGGCTATGATGGTGCACTGTGCCGGCTGCGAGCGGCCCATCCTCGACCGCTTCCTGCTGAACGTGCTGGACCGCGCGTGGCACATCAAATGCGTTCAGTGCTGCGAGTGCAAGACCAACCTCTCGGAGAAGTGCTTCTCGCGCGAGGGCAAGCTCTACTGCAAGAATGACTTCTTCAGGTAAGAGGTCCGCAGCCCGCGCGCTCCGCGGGGGCGCCGGGGAAGGGGAAGCCGCCTCCCGGGCTCTGCAGCTTCCAAGGGGCCGGCCACCGCTCTCCCCTGTCCTTGGTCAAGGAAAGGGCCGGAGCCCGGGCGGAGCAAAACGGAAGCTGCCTCGCGGTGGCTCCTCCCGGCCGGCTTGGACCGGAGGTTCCCTGCGGGAGGAAGCTCTGACAACTTACTCCCCGCCCGTCCCTACCCCTTCCAGCGGCTGCAATTCCAGGATGGAAGCGTCAAGCCTGACTCTGAGAGAGGAGGGATTTTTGCAAAGTTAGGGGTGGCTGGAGGCTTCTCCCACCAGACAGACTGCATTTGCCAAGAGGCTGTCCTCCGGGCGGGCAGCCGCCCCAGGGCCCTCCTGGACAAACCCCAGCTTCCCAGCGCCCAGAGGCTGCGCCAGGAGGGTTTCCTCTGATGTTTGGGGGAGGGAGCCTTTACCCCCTCATCCCCTCACCCCGACTCCGTAAATATTTTCTCCCATGTTGAAAAGTACCCAGGAAATCCAAGCTGAGAATCAGGACCTCTGGGGTCTAGCCCGGGCCATGCCACCTCCCCTTGCTGCCCACAGAGGCCCTCGGGCAGGCTAGGGATGATCACTGCTCTGGGCCTCAGTTTCCCCAGCTGGGAAATGCCCAGGGGTGGCCTGGAAGGCTGTGGGGTTTGCAGCAGCTCAGCCCTGCCTGCTTCGACCCGCACTGGAGAGCGGCTTTGTGAGTGCAAATTCCGAATTCCGGCGCCCAGGGAAGGGGGCGTGATGAACACGGAGGAGTGAGCCTGCCCCGGCCCCAGCTGCTGGGCCTGGGGAATCTGAACGGGAGAAAATGTCAGCCTCGCCTTTACACGTGTAAACTCCCAGCCTGGAGAGCCGAGGCCCTAATGTGGCGAGGCTTGCAAGGCGCCTAATGATTTTTGATAAGGTGCATATGGCCAATTACGCGGCCGGATAAGGCCACAAGTGACTTATGGCTTCTAATGCCCCCACTACATCAACGTCACCCAAATTCGCTGTTTAGAGACCTGGGTGTGAGCAGATGTGGGGCCCAATGTCCTGGCCCTCTCCCTCCCCAGGCCGCACCTCTCCCACTCGGAGGAGGCTGGCCTTCTCCCCGGGCTCAAGAAAAGGATTTAGACCAGGAACTCGGGCACACTGGGGGTGGAGGGAGGGAGTTTGAGCAACCCCCATGCTGGCCAGGTAGGTGTTGGATTACCTTCATTTCCCCGCTGCCTGCCAGGGCCAGAGATGTTGGGGAGCTGGAGACTCAGTCCCTGCTTCTTGGGGTCCACTGGTCCCCCAGGCTCCTGACTAGCTGTTCTGCTTCCCACAGTGGGCACTGGGAAGCCCCAGGTGCTGGCGGTGCTGGGAATGGGCAGAAGGCTCCCTCCTCTCGGCCTGGGTCCTGCTCAGCAGAAGGGCTCCCCGCCAATGGCTAGCTCCCGCCAGCCAGGCCAAAGGGTCCAGGAGGCACAGCCAAGAAGGGGTCCAAACCCTGCCTGCCTGGCTCAAACGCCTTCCCAACCTGGAGAGGAGAGGTTGCCTAGAGCATCCCAGGTGGATGTGGGGGTACAGGGAGCAGCTTGGGGTGCTCTGGGCCTTCTGCTTGGCTGAAGGTTATGCCCATTGCTCTAAGCCCAGTGGAGTCCAAATAAACCTGAACGAGACATGGCGGTCCCAGTCCCAAGAACAGCGGGGGACATTGGTCTGCTTCTTGTGCTCAGCCAGAGAGCACAGCGGTGGGGTCTCATCGGACAGGGACGGAATGGAGCTTCTCAGAAGCCGGGGGAGGGTGGGAAGAGGTCCGGGCTGGCGCGGACGGGGCATCAGGCCGCCCGGTGACGGGCTGTGCTGTGTCGGCAGGCGCTTTGGCACTAAGTGTGCGGGCTGCGCGCAAGGCATCTCGCCCAGCGACCTGGTGCGCAAGGCCCGCAGCAAAGTCTTCCACCTCAACTGCTTCACCTGCATGGTGTGCAACAAGCAGCTGTCCACGGGCGAGGAGCTCTACGTCATCGACGAGAACAAATTCGTGTGCAAGGACGACTACCTGAGCTCGTCCAGCCTCAAGGAGGGCAGCCTCAACTCAGGTAGGGGCCTCGCTCCTCCGCCAGCCCGCCCGCACGCTCAACGCTGCTCCCTGGTGCTTGCGGCCCGCGCGGCGCTCTCTGCTCCCCGTCACCCAGCAGGCAGCTCTGGGGAGGCGGCCGGGCGCCGGGGAAGGGCACAGCGTTGGAGCCAGGCCGACTGGACACCCCCAGCCCTTTCCCTGCCCGCCTCCAATTCGGGAGCCTTTTCCCAGGCGCCACCTTCCCCATCTGGAGCTGCGCCATTCCCTTCCGCTTCCTTCGAGCTCCTGCTCACTTCTCCCCGCACCGGGAGGACTCTAACCGGAAGGCGAGGCGGGAGCGGGGAGCTGAGATCTGAGGCCCCGAGCGCACCTGGACCCTCCTCCACACCCCTCTCCAGAGCGCGTGCCCCCCCCCCTCACCCAGCACTAGGCGCAAAGTGCTGAGAGGGCTGGAGAGGGGCCCCCCAAAGGCCCAGCCCCACCTGGACGGAGTGGGCGGCCCCGGGCCTGGGGGAGGGGCTGTCGCAGGGTTTGAGAGCGAACCCCGCGGGGCTGGCGGTGGCCTCGGCCGGCTGGAACCGGCTCCCCATTGTGGCGGCCTCGGGCTGCCGCTCACGCTGCTGTCCCCTTCGCACTCCCTCCGCCGCAGTGTCATCCTGTACGGACCGCAGTTTGTCCCCGGACCTCCAGGACCCGCTCCAGGACGACCCCAAGGAGACGGACAACTCGACGTCGTCGGACAAGGAGACGGCCAACAACGAGAACGAGGAGCAGAACTCGGGCACCAAGCGGCGCGGGCCGCGCACCACCATCAAAGCCAAGCAGCTGGAGACGCTCAAGGCCGCCTTCGCCGCCACGCCCAAGCCCACGCGCCACATCCGGGAGCAGCTGGCGCAGGAGACCGGCCTCAACATGCGTGTCATCCAGGTGCGGCCCGGCCCGGCCCGGGGTCACCTCCCACCTCCCCGTGCCCAGCCCGCGGCGCCCTGGCGCTGGGAGGCTCGGAGGAGCCTCGCGCCCCGCTCCGCGCCGGGCTCCGGTCTAGCGGCCAGCGGTGCGCTTCGGGCCGGGCCAGCGGGTCCAACCCGCAGCCAGAGTCACTAGTCACCTCACCTCTGAGCCCCGCCCCTCCCTTCTAGGAGGGTGTTAAGCCTCGCTGGGGGACAGACTCCTCCCTTCCTCTCCCCTACGGAGCAGAGGACGGGGCGATGTTCCTCCCCGCGCCAAGGCCGGGGCAGGCAGACAGACCGACGGCCAGAGTCCGGCTGGGAAGCCAGGGGCCCAGACCAGAGCCAGGCCGGGCGGGAGGCCTCTATAAAGCCGTCAGGCCGCAGGCGGGCGAGGACGGGAAGCCCGAGTCTTTATGAGTCGCCCCAAGGGTCCGCCAAATCCTTCACCCTTGGCTGGTTCACCGAGGCCCCTCTCCACCCCTCCGGCCTAATCCGCCCCCTCCTCCCCCGCCTCAGGGCAGTCTTGGAGGCAGGAGGCGCTAGGACCCAGCAGGTGCGGCCCGGGCCGCGAGAGGATACCCGCCACCCAGCTCACTGCCCCCTCCTCTGTCCCAGGTGTGGTTCCAGAACCGACGGTCCAAAGAACGCAGGATGAAACAGCTAAGCGCGCTGGGCGCCCGGAGACACGCCTTCTTTCGGAGTCCGAGGCGCATGCGTCCACTGGGGGGCCGCTTGGACGAGTCTGAAATGTTGGGGTCCACTCCATACACCTACTATGGAGGTAAGAGACCCCTGAGAGCTTTGCCCTGCACCAGAGGCTGAGAGCTCAGGGCCGATACTACAGCTCTGGGCTGCACGAGGGACCCCCTCCCCCCAACTTCTATCATGCAGCACAATAACAGACACACTTTACCAGACACACATCAACACAGACACACTCACCCACGGGTACTTACTTCCTGGATGCGAAATCAGGCACACGGTTCACTCACCCGTACAGCAGTACACACAGATCCACACACCAGACCAGCTCGCCACACTCCCCCACAGGACACACTCCCTCGCACACACACTGGAGTTCAGAGACCTCAGGGACACATGACTACACACAGTATACCCACCCCAGACACACTCACTGACAGACACACCTGGGAATCCCCCGGCTCACACACATCCACCAGCAGACCAAGCTGGACACTTACAAATCCACACGCACCCTGCCCCACCTGGACGCACAGCCTCCTTCCTGCCCTTGCCCGGCGCCTGGGGTACTTGGCACCCGCAGGAACTCGGGCACCGGAGGGCAGTGCGCTGACCGTGGGGATGGAGGGGTCAGGATTCATCCCGAAGCCTGCTCTCCAGCTCCCAATGTATTAACTGGGGTTCTGCAGCCGAGGGTCTGTGCACGCCTCCTCTGGCACTGGTGGCCCAGATGCAGGCAGTTGCTGCAGGCAGTTGGCAGGACACCTGCATTTAGTGGCAGCTGGGGGCTCGGGGACTGGGCCAACCCAGGTATCAGCTCTCAGTCTTTGGGGCCTGGGGACGAGTAGCGGGAGTTGGAGAAGAGCAGTTCTGTGGTGGATGTTACCAGGCTCAGTGCTGGCTGAACTTGCCTCTTGGTCACCCCTCCTCTCCCTCCTTCCCTCCTCCCCTCCTCCATTCTGTTCTTTCTCTCCACCCCTCCATTCCTGTACTTCCCTTGGAGACCCATCCCAGCGCCCCGCCCACGCTTTGGAGACTCCAGGGCATTTCAGCACACGCTTACCATCCTCCACTTCCCAACCCCCCCCCCCGCCCCCGCTGTTCTGGAGTCTCTGAATTTGGGGAGCCCCCAGGAGCGCCTGTGCCTGATGGGTCTCCGCTCTGAGTGGCCCAGTATCACAGGCCTGCGGGGGTTGGGGGGCTAGTAGCTCAGTTTGGGGAGAGGCGACTTCTCTTAGAAAAGGGGGTTTGGTGGCAACAGAGGGAGAGAGCCAGGAGCCCAGCCACAGGCAGACCCAGGAAAGAGGACACCTTTTCGGCACATCCTCAGGCCGGGGAGGTTAGACCTTCCCATCTGGCCAGGGTCCCCAGAAACTGTGGACAGAATTCGTGGCTGTGCTTTTAGGGGAGAGACTCTGCGATGGCAGGGCCCAGGTTTGGGTGGGAGGGCGGGGGCGCTGCAGACGCCCAGGACCGCCTGGATGGGGACTTCCCCACCTAACTTCGCCCCCTTCCGCACAAAACCTCGGCTGCGCCAGGAGGTGGTGGGGCAGTACCAGTCCGGAATGTTCCCTGCCTGGGTAATTAACCAAGGCTTCCCTGCCGCCTCCTTTAACCGCGCGTCTGCTGGCTGCGGTCGGGCCTGGACACCCGGGCCCCTCTTCCCGGGAACGGGGGTGCCGGACCCCCGAGCCCCAGTGAGGCAGCCCCGCCTAATCCGCGCTGGGAGATCCCGGCGGCGGCGGCGGCGGCGGCGGGCGAGAAAGGAGCGGGCGGCGGCGCCCCGTGGGAGCGCGGACAAAGCCCCAGCTGCGGCTTTTGTGCCCTTTTCAGACGGCGTTTGTTCCAATTACCGCCGGCCTGGCCGCCATATGGGCGGAGGCGGCGCGCTCCGCGCGGGGCCGTGGCCCGCGCAGACCGGCCCGCTCGCAGCGGGGCCCCTGCCGGTCCCCATTCCTGTCCCTTAGGGACCCCAAATTCGCGCTTCCAACCTTTCGCTTCAGTTTCGGAGAGAATAGAATGAGTGCTTCCTTTTTTTAAAAAAAAAAAAAAAAGTAATTGGCGAGCGTTTTAGCTGTTGCCTAAACCATCTCCAAGCCTCGCCTCGCCTCCAGACACCTCCGCTTGGACTGATTTCAGGGTTTGGAGAGGGAAAGGGTGGCAGGGAGCATCCGGAACTCGCCGGAGACTGAGACCCCAAGACTGAGCAGGTGTGTGAGTTTGCTGAGGAGACTCCGGCCCCTGGAGCCCTGGTTTTCCCGCCGTACAAAGCGGGTTATTGTCGCTAGGGCGGGGCTACAGGGCGCTCCCTTCGTGGGGTTCCACACCCCATTCCCTCAGGGGCTGGCCTGGGGGGTGGGAGCAGGCTCTCGAAGAATCTGGGGGAGGGGCTTTGAGAGACTTCGTTGGGAATGGGCAGGCTTGTGACCTGGAGTCCCCGTGTCTCTTGACTGTGGGCAAAACGCACATGTGTGCCTCTTTCTGGAGAGAGAACCCAAAACTATCACCAGATTCTCAAAAGGGCTCACTGTTCCCAAATGCGTCACACGCTGGTGTCCCGGCCGCCCTCCCGGAGTGAGACTGGGGGCGCCCACGGAGCTCCGGACACGACCCAGAGCGCGCGCGCGTCCTCCCCGTCTCCCACGGCGCTGGGCTCGCTTTCTGGGTTCCAGGCGGGTGGGCGCAGGGCTGTCCGCCGGGAGGCGCAGAGCCGAAGGACCGGGCGCGGAGCCCGCCTTGCGCGTCCGCACCCAGGTTTCCGCACCCCGGCCCAGCCCCCTGCCCCTCCGCGCTCCAGCCGAGGCCCAGGTCCCGGCTCGTCCCGCCCGCTGTGCGCTCTGGTCTCTGCACCCCGCCCGGCTCCTCCCCGGAGCTCAGCCTCCGTCTCCGGCTTCCTCTCTGCCGCTTCGCATCGCCTCTCGCGGCCTCGGGCGCTCTGTCTCGCGGACCTTCCGTCCTGCTCCTGGCGTCTCGCTGGGTTTTTCACGTGCGCCTCGAGCCACGGCCTCGCGTTTCCTTCCTAGACGGTCGGCCTCACTCGCCCTCCCATCTCTGGGCGCGCCGCCTCGGGGTCTCTGACTCGGGGACTCGCAGGCCCCTCTGCTGCCCCTGCCACTCTGTCCGTCCTCGGCTGGTCTCGCACGGCCCCTGTCTCTGGCTCTCTGCGTCTCTCTCACCAACTCCGAGCCCCCCTCCGCAGCCGCGCCTCGCCATCTGCCAGGGAACTTGGGGCCGAAGTCGCATCCCTCGCGCTGCCCTTCGCTGTCCGCGCCTCTGCTGGCGGCACCTCTGTCTCTCATCGTCGGTCTCTCCCTTCCGGCGTCTCCTTGTCTCTCTCCCCAACTGGACCCCTGGGTCCGCGTCCGCGCCGCTTTGGGCCGCCCTCTCCCTGGGTCTCCGCGGGCTTCTCCCCGGGTCAGTGTCGCGCGGCCCCCCGCCCCGTTAATGTCCTCTCCCGGCGCCCCCAAACACGCTCACCCGCCTCTGGCCGTCCTCTCCCGGGTCCCCTAACCCGGGTCCCCGAGCCCCCCGCCCGCCCGCCCGCCTCTCACGCCTGTCTCTCCCGCCCCCTCCGCAGACTACCAAGGCGACTACTACGCGCCCGGAGGCAACTACGACTTCTTCGCGCACGGCCCGCCCTCGCAGGCGCAGTCCCCCGCCGACTCCAGCTTCCTGGCCGCCTCGGGGCCCGGCTCGACGCCGCTGGGCGCGCTGGAGCCGCCGCTGGCCGGGCCGCACGCCGCCGACAACCCCAGGTTCACCGACATGATCTCGCACCCGGACACGCCGAGCCCCGAGCCGGGCCTGCCGGGCGCGCTGCACCCCCTGCCCGGCGAGGTGTTCAGCGGGGGGCCCAGCCCGCCCTTCCCCATGAGCGGCGCCAGCGGCTACAGCGGACCCCTGTCGCACCCCAACCCCGAGCTCAACGAGGCCGCCGTGTGGTAAGGCCGCCGGGACGGGCCGCCCCCGCGCCCCCCGCCCCCCGGACGGACGCAGCGTCCCCGAAACCAAAACGCCCCTGGAGGCTCCCTCAGGGGTTCTCTCCCGGGTCCGCACTCAACGCGCCGCTGCTGCTCGGCTGGGCGCGGAGGGGGACCGCCCCCGTCGCCACCCGCGGGCTCTCCGGGACCCCCGCCTCCGCCAGCGCTCTCCTGGCAGCCGCGAGCCATTTCTCGGGACCAGAGTCAACCCTGCGGAGGGTCAGGAGGCCCGCGGCGCGCTCTAGGCCCGGCCCCACCCCCACCTCCGTGGACCCAGGGCTGAGGCCAAGGGGCGGAGGCGTGCCCCTCCCTCTGCGATCCGAGTGGCATTTTTGTCATCTTATTTCTCACTCTGCTTTCCCGTCTTTCAAACAAGATGATAAGGAAGGGGGAGAGATTGGAGGGAGAGAGAGGAAAGGGAGCAAAGTGAGGAAGAGGAGAGATGGATGGAGAGCGCGCCAGCCAGGGAGAGAAGATGGAGCGAGAAAGCGAGAAACGCGCCGGACTGGGGGCGTCGCTGGAAGACAAATCCGCTTGCGCGTTAGCGCCCCCTGGTGGCCAATCTTGAGGATCAAGGTCAGCTTTTCCAGGAAGGTGGGGCGGTCTGACCAGACGCCCCCCTCCTTCCTTGACTGTTCATGTTGAGTCCCAGGGTCCAGGCCAGACTCGAACACTCGCCCACCCTGCTCTCCCCGTGGGCAAGGCGCCAAGATTTCTGGGCTCCGGCCCACAGACCCCCCCCTCCCTGCCCGGGGCCTGGAGGCTGGGTCGTCAGGATGTACAGTATTATACTTTTTTGGAAGTTGGACGCTTCTAGTTTCCTTATTTTGTATAAAGAAGAAACAAATAAAGTATGTTTTTGTGTTTACTGTTTATTTATTGTACTCTAGTTATCTGCGGTTGGACATTTTTATATTTTTGAGAGGAGGGTGGGCCGAGTGAGGGAGGGGAAGCAGAAAGAGGTTTACCTAAAAAATAATAAAACACATAAAAAAAAAATCAACTTTTCTAAAAAGAAATATTAATAAAAATTCTTTTCTGCCCTCATGCTATGTGGTTATCTTTCTTTTTTCTTTATTATTATTTTGTCAGTCTTTATAGTCACTGAGAATAAATGGAGTTATTCTTTTCTGGCTCTTGTTTCTGACAGCACGCAGACTCGGTGGTTCGAAGCCCTCTCCCTGTCTAAATGAGGAGTTTTTGGGTAACGGTCAGGTAACGGAAGTGGCTGCCTTTTTTGTTGTTGTTGCCGTTTGCAGCTACTTGCGTGGGCACAGGATCTCCCGGTGCTGATGTAATACCCCATCTCACACAGACCGCCCGGCACGCAGTAAGGCTTAGCAATGTTGACGAATGAATGGATGTCTGGTTTGTGTGTCCCAGTATGTCAAAAAGATTCTGGCTCCCATCCTAATTATGCCCCTTGCGATTCCAGGTGCCAACACAAACAAACAAACAAACAAACAACACCAGGCTGGTAAGCCCACCTTGTTATCTGCAAGACTGTATTAGTACAGACGTCCCCCGCCCCCTGCCCAGGCGAGGCTGTGTGCTCTGCCATTCCAATGCAGTGCAGTGAGAGCTGTGTCCCCTGGGTAAATGGGCCCCCGGGAAAGCGCGCTGGAGGTTTAGGAGGCCTGAGGCCACGTCCTCAAGACAAGTCCCTCCTTCTTCGCCTCAGCCCCCCACTTACAAAGGGATTGGAAAGGATGCTCCCTACGTTCCCTGCCAACTTCAGACTCTGCAGACGAAGGAGATAAAAATAAACGGGCAAGTGCCCTGAGTGCCCTGCATTGGGACCCTTTCCACCCGAGCTTGGGGTGGGGGTCTTGCCCACTTAGGGTGGCGGGAAGGGAAGGGGGTGGGGAGATGGGGAGAAGTGGACCCCCTGGGATGCGTGCGTGCTGAGAGCCCTGCGCCTGCTGTTCTTGTCTGCGGGCTTCCCAGAAATAAGGAACGGCGGCCTGACTCCCTCCTTCCCTCACGCACCTTTGTCTCTATCTGACACAGGCAACTTGCTTGTTGTGGAAAACTTAGAAGTTTCCGATAAACAAAAGGAAACACATGGAATCACCCTGGATCTCAAACACGGCGGTAATGTAGTGGGTGCATCTCCTCCCAGACTTTTTTTTTTTTTTTTCATTTTAAAACGAGAGATTGTATACACACGCGCGCGCGCGCACACACACACATACACACCACGCACACGCACACAGGGTCTGCAGGTGCCCGCCGCATGCCCACAGCGTCAGTCGGAGGGGATTGGGAGGGGAAGTTCACTCTCATGTCAGGGGACACTTGAGGGGTATCAGGTCTCAGAGGGTGGCCCCAGGAACCAGGTTTCAGAAGGATGCTCATCTCTGGGGTCAGGATCTGTACGTGGGACTAACTCCCCCTGTGGGCTCATTTCAACTTCCCAAGTGCCTCCTGGGCCCAGGGCTCAGGGCGGAGAAACCCCACCCCCCCCCGCCCTGTGGCGGGCCCTGCCCTCCGGGAGGGAGGCAGTTCCCAAGGAAGGTGGCGTGGAGAAGGGGCAGCCTTGGGAAGGGACCTTTGTCCCTGGACACCCACCACCACTTCCTCAGTGTGAACAGAGGATGATGCTTGTGCAGCACACATCCCGGCCCCGGGTCCGCACCCAGGGCTGGAATCCCCCTCGGGGGCCGTGCCAGGGTGCTTCTCATTGGTCAAGCTCCCTGTTCATCCCGATGCCTCCTCCGAACTTGCAGGACCACTGCCCAACTGTCTTGTCCAGAGTCTGGTCCAGTCCTCACAGCGCCCCTTCAGGATGAGTGCTGTCACTCCCATTTTACAGATGAGGAAACTGAGGCCCGAGAAGTGAAGGGAGCTGCCTGCGATCAGAGAGCTGGGGAGAAGCAGAGCCAGGTTTCCAATCAACAACATCTGCTTCCAGAAGCCATCTGCTCCCTGAACCCACGGCACAGCCTGGCCCTGGTAAAGCCTCATTCTGAGTCTAGTAACTACATAGATGAGTGAGTGAGTGAGTGAGTGAGTGAGTGAGTGAATGAATGAATGAAATGAATGCTTCAGTCTGAAAGAAATGAGGGGCAGGGGAGAGGTTGTTTGGAAAAGGGTCTAAGGAATGCAAAGTCTCCCTGCCACACCCTCCCTGGGTTGTGTCCAGCACGCCGTCCCGGGTGAAACACAGCTAGCCAGACAGGCCGAGAGCTAGTGAAAACTGCCAAGGTCAAAAGGCACGAGGACTTGCGCTTCTCTGTGCTTGCCCTTGTTTCTTTCTCTCTCCCTCCCCCCTCGTCCCTTTCCTCCTCCACTAATGTATCGGCTCATCTCTTTCTATCGCTTCATCACGGTGTTTATCATCATTTAGAAATAAAAGGTTTCTGAGGGGAGAGAACATACTTGGGAGCACGCAGGTAAGGAGGTTAGCCAGCCCCTGGCCGCGCCCTCAGCTTGGGGAAAGGGGACCTCACCTCCCCCTCCCGGCCCCAGGCCGTTACTGTGGACGGCACCGGACAGGGAAGCCACATGTGTTCGGGCCCGTCATGCACGCTCTCCCCCGGACCATGCCTGTCCCCCGTCCCGAAATAAACACCCCGTGGAGCAGGGGAGCTGACCCGCGGTGCTCAGGACTAATATTTAAAATGCAGAATGGCGGCGAAGGGCTCCTGCTCCGAGCCTCGCTGTGCAGTAAAAAGATATAAACAGAATAAATTACCTCTCCAGCTCGGATTATGAGAGTACCCATCTCCTGACCGGAATTTTAAGTCCTGCCTCCCTCGCAGCGCTGCACGCGGCTGATTTATGGGAGCCCGCGCACTTCTCTGCATATTTCTTCTGTTCAGCCAAGTGGCCGGTTTACCCTTCCTATGCCATTAGCGTTATTAACACCTGGGCAACCGATCATTGCAAATGGGCCATTTCTGTGATG
Organism: Ia io; assembly: GCA_025583905.1. NCBI lineage: Eukaryota > Metazoa > Chordata > Mammalia > Chiroptera > Vespertilionidae > Ia > Ia io. The sequence goes on along the minus strand of JAJQQW010000023.1, from coordinate 20,882,474 downwards.
GACGAGGACCTCTCCCACCACTTCTCTCGGGCCTCCTCTTTCCGCATTTTGTGCCAGGTCCCCCCCTGCCCACCTCCCCGCTTCCCCCAGCACCTACCCGTAGGCTCCTGGGAGCTCTGGGAGGACACCCTCACCCCCAAAGTTGCCTGTGGCTTTCTGGCTTGCTCGCAGAGAATGACAACTTTTCTCCTATTTTTAATTCTTCGGAGAATGTTCCAGATGGAAGGCAACGCCCCCATTGGCCAGGGAAAGAAACTGAGGCTCAGGGAGGGCAGGAGACTGGCCTAAGGGGCCACAGAGGGTTCACCTCGGAGTTGGGATCACAATTCACATCTTCTAGCCCCTCAAGACTCAAAGCATGGTCCGAGGACCAGCAGTAAAAGGAAGCTGGGCAGACATGCAGATGCTCAGGCCCCGCCCAGCACCTTACAGCCAGATGTGCTTGGTCCCCAGGGGTGGGGACCCCGGTTGGTTTTAAAAGCATTGGTTTAAAAACACACCCAGCCCCAGCCGGTTTGGCTCAGTATCTAGACTCTAGAGCGATGGCCTTCGGAAGGGTCCCGGGTTAGATTCTGGTCAAGGGCACATGCTTGGGTTGCAGGCTCAATCCCCTGTAGGGGGCGTGCAGGAGGCAGCCAATCAATGATCCTCTCTCATCATGGATGTTTCTATCTCGCTTTCCCTCTCCTTTCCTCTCTGAAATCAATAAAAATGTATTAAAAAATAAATAAAAGCACAGCCAGATCTCAACCATCCCTTTTTTCACAGAAGGAAAACCTTACAGTGCAAATTCTCTTTGCTCGGCAGCCACAGGCACCCACGTCCATGGTCAAACTGCATGAAGATGAAGCAGGTGGCCATGCTCACGATGCCCATCCAGGCACCTGCCACACTCTGTCCACTTCTTCCCCCATCGTAACATCTCAGCCCACGTGCAGCTTTGTCCCCACCCCCAGCCTGAGAGCAACTGGAGACCAGGGACTGCAGGACCTGACTGAGCACGCAACCTCTCTGAGCCTCAGCCTTGCCATCTGTAAAAGGGGCACAATGATAGCTAAGGGCCAGGGTCATTGTAAGGGTTAAATGAGGCCACATATGTCATGCTCTAAGCATTGTGCCTGGCATGGAGCACGTGTTGAGGGATGAAATATAATAACACAGCAATGAGAGCTATATTATTGGCCATTTATTGGATGCTATAATTATTGTTTTTTTAAATATATTTCTTTATTGATTTCAGAGAGGAAGGGAGAGGGAGAGATAGAAACATCAATGATGAGAGAGAATCACCTGATCGGCTGCTTCCTGCACGCCCCCTACTGGGGATTGAGCCCACGACCCTGGCATATGCCCCCGGCCAGAATCGAACCTGGGACCCTTCAGTGCACAGGCCGACGCTCCATCCACTGAGCCAGACTGGTTAGGGCATGTAATTATTGTTATCATTATCCTGTTTTCTTCTTTACATCATGTTTTAAACAAGGACTAACGTCACAGCCTACTTAGACAGAAATGCAGCTTATTACTTTCCAGAACATGCGTTTAACATCGCCATGTTGTCTAACGGAAAATCGTTTGGCCGGTGAAGTCAAGAATGGGTCTGGCACAGAGTAGGAGCTCAAGGCCTCATGAAGAATGATTTGCTGATCTGTTTCACAAGAAACGCACCATCCGTGAAGGAGTGAATACACAAATGTGGTGTGTCTACTCAATGGACTACTACTCAGCCCTGAAAAGGCAGGAAGAACCGACACAGGCTAAGCTGTGCGTGAATATCACGGTGCTGAGTGAAGGCAGGAAACCTCATACTGTCCGATTCCATGTGTCCGACATGTCCAGAGTAGGTAACTCCATAAAGACACAAAGATTGGTGATTGCCAGGGGCCGGGGACCAGGGGCCGGGGACCAGGGGGAGGGAAAGTGGACAGTCACTCTTTAATGGGGACGGGGTCCCCTTCTGGGGTGATGGGAATGTTTGGAACTGGATGGAGGAGGCAGTTGCATGGCATTCTCAATGTACTCGATGCCTCTGAATTGTTCACTTTAAGATGATTAATTTTGTTAGTTTCACCTCATTAAAACACATGTGGATTAAAACAGGAAAAGCAGTGTTATTAGAATCAGGGACCTCCAAAAATAGATCCCCGATGCCTAGCTGGAGCCTGTGCTAATGCCGCTGCAGGTGCTCTGGCCCAGCACTGCCCCCCCACCCCCCCGCCCGCCGCAGGTGCTGCTGAGGGCACTGGCCTCGCCCTCTTCTGTGGGGTCCCTCAAATCCAAGGCAGTATCACTGTGTACGTGACCGAGGCAGAGTGCCCCAGGGCGTGGGAGGGCCCCCGGAGCAGCTGGTGAGCTCACGGTGCCCGTTCCTCCCGGGAGGAAGCCGCTCTGTTTAGCTCTCTGTTGGTTCTTTGCGGGGGAGGAAACCGAGGCACGGAGCAGGTAACGCACCTGCTCAGCGTCCCAGCTGCAAAGAAGCGAGGTGGGTGTGAACTCGGTATTTAAACAGCCGCCGCCGGGCCCATTTCCTGCTCACCTCGCGCAGGAGAAAGGCCGTAGGCCACGGAGCTGCGGGCGGCCCTCAGTTTTCCTGTCTGTAAGATGGGACGATGGCAGCCGCCACTCCCTGGAGTCCAGGGGTCCAGGAAACTCAATCTGCCGCGTGCACTCGGCAGGCCATAACTTCTACCTTGAAAGGAGGAAAAAAAGGCCCTTTCCCACCACTTCTCTCTCTGCTGGTTCTCCCCTAAAAGGAGAAACTTGGACGTTTGTTCTTCAAACGTTTGTTTTACTCTTTAGGGGGTCTTGGGGGAGGGTGGTTTTGAATTTTTGGAAGGGGGTGGATTGGTGAAGGTAATCCGTTTTCAGACTTAGGATAAAAAATGGCAGCGAAGGGTCGGCCTGACTCGGTAATTAATGGGGCGGCTTGTAATAGGGTCCCCCTGCCGGTGGCGCTCCCGGGACACACCTCTTTACATAAGATATGGCCCACGCCCGAGCGGCGGCGGTGATTTATGGGGTTCCTTGCTCCAGAAAACCTCTCCGGGGTTGCCCAGCCGCTGGAATTTATCAGGGAGTGTGGAAGCGAGGCGAGAAACCTGCCCGTGACATTTGTGGTGGAGTTTAAAAAGCACAAACACCGGGGAAGGGAGAGGCCGATGGGACTGGGGGAGGGTTCGGGGGGGGGGGCATTTGGGTTGGCTTCCCACTAGCAGAGCCTGACACGGGGATTCTTGGCTGGTGATCTCTTCAGGGAGGGCGCAGGGGGGAGGGGGAGGGAACACAGGGAGCAGGGGTGGGGCTGGGGTGACTCCCAGGCATCTCGGGGACTCCGTGGCTTCCATTGGCTGCACCCACCTGATCAAGGGGACCCCATCTAGGTGAGGGGACTGCAGGGCAAAGGTTTCCAGGCACAGGCTGGGGTCAGGGCAGAGGGAGGCGGGGGGTGCCTGATGGCCCACTCCCCCAGGGCTCCCACGCGTGCTCAGAATTAACACCCCAGCCCTGGCCACACCTGACCCCGGCCCTTCCCCCTTCGTACGTGCTGTTCCCCCTGCTCTTCCCGCACGCCCTCGTGGCGGCTCCTTCACTCCCTTCAGACCTGGGCTCCTCACAGTCCTTAAGGACCCGTCCATTAAGAGGCTTCAGAAGCAGCGCAATCAGAGGACAGCCCAGCCCTAAGGAGACACGGCTCAGAGCACGTGGGAGAGGCTGAGCAGAGCGGGGGCAGGCGCCCACGAAGGAGTCTCGGGTTCACTGTGATGACGTGGGGATGGCGCTGAGCGCCCATTAAACATGTTTTCCTTGCCGGTCAGGAACCCACACTGACATACTTGACAAGTAAAACAACACGGCGCCTGGATTGCTTTAACGGACCCCCAAAAGTGCACAGGCTCGCACCCGCCTCGCACCGCCGAGCTGGGATGTGCCTCTGGCCTGAGCGAGCCGTCCTGTCCCCACCGTGAGGGGCACACGCGTCTAGGCAGGTGCTGGGCACGTGCCCTGCCCCGGGGGCTCCTGCCCGGGCTGGGAGGGTGGAGCTGCAGAGGCGGGACCCTGCCCCTCCTCACACCGCCTCGCCTGGGGCAGCTCTGGGTGAGAACCCCTCCTTTGCCAGCAAGGGCCACCTCCAAGCCTCCGAGTCCCCCTGGCTTCGGGCTGGAGTGGGGGAGCAGGTGGAGTTGCAGCCTCTGGAGGCGGGGTGTTAGAGACATGGCGAGGGGACTCAGGAACCCCCGGCCACTAGGGCACACAGGAAACCAAAGGAGGTCTGGGCCAGGGACGGCCCCGCTGGGGAGGAGAAGGGGGCGACCTCAGGCCAGTACACGTCCCCGCGGCCAGTGTCCAGGGCCCCACACACAGCCCTGCACCAACACCTAGAAGTCCTGCTCCCAGGCCCTGCTGGCAGGCTCCCGGCCTTCCCACCAAGGGCCCAAGGGGGCAGAGACGGGAGATAAGTCTCTGCGGTTGGCATCTCGCCCCATCACAGCATCGAGGCCTCGGCTCCAATTGTCCGCATCCTCCTCTCTCCCTGTGCCCCCTGCCCTTGGCATTCCTTGGGTGTCAACCAGGACAGGCTCCCCTAAGTTGACTGGCGTGTGTTATCTGGACAGAGTCAACAGGCCCCTCAGCTTCTTATCTCCAGCTTGCAGAGCCCAGGAGAGGGGCAAACAGCAGCTGACGGGTCTCCCAGGAGGGCAGCCCTGGACGGAGGCTGCCTGGGAGACAGAGCACCTGGGTGGAAGCGAGCTCTGCCTCTCACCTGGCGGAGCAGCGGGTCGGGGAGAGCATCGCCGGCTGAAGCAACCCAGGAAGGCTTCAGGGAGGAGGCTGCCCTACACTGGGCTTTGGAGCATGTGTAGGATTTGGAAGCGGACGGTGCGTGTCAGGCAGGGGACAGAGCTTAAGCAAAGGAAAGGAGGGATGAGGGCAATAAGGGTTAGAGGCCTGAGCCTCCCATGCGTACATATCCGGGTTCCAGTCCAGCTGTGTGACTTGGAGTAACAGCTCTGTGCCTCCATTTCCTCATTTGCAAAAATGAAGATAATAGTATCTACCATTTGGGTGATTGTGAGATTAAATAAAATGGCTGCTAAGGCCCAAAGCACACAGTAGGTGCTCAATATATAAAGAAATGTTATTTCCTCTTCACCCTTCCTTGTTGGGGAAAATGCTCAGGAGACAGTAAGAACTGACATTTATTGAAAGCCTACTAGTACCTATGCCGGGTCCACAGTAATAGTCCACAAGCCACCCGTTTTACAGATTAGAACACTGAGGCCTTGGAAGGAGCTTCGTTTGCTCAAGGTCGCCGGGTAGCTAGGAGGAACCGAGTTCCAGCTCCGGGCTGGCTGAGCCCACCTCTGGGGCTCTCGGGGCCCCTCCTACTGTGGGGAATGCACACAGTGTAACTCCCAGGGAACAGGGCTGGGTCCTGGTGGCTTCTGAGGGGCAAGTCCGGCCCAGTGTCTGGGGTCAAAGAGAGAAAAGACCAAGGCAGCAGGAGAAGGTGGGGGAGGCACTGCCACTCGCAAATCCTCCACCTGAGGAAAGGATGAGGCGCCCAGGGGAGGGCACAGCGAGGGTGAAGGAAAGGAGGTGGGGAATGGCAGCTGAGCTTCCTCCGGCCCAGAGTGCAGCCTGAGGCCCAGAGAGGGGAAAGCGTTTGCCCAAGGCCACAGAGCCATCATGAAGCAAGGGTGCCTCCATGTGACCAGGAGATGGGTGCTGCCGGGGGCTGTGGTGCCCGCTGGCCCCACTCTCTCTGAGCCTGGTTTCCTGCGGGGCTAGGAAAGGTTGGGTAGGGCTCCCCATGCAAGACCTTGGGCCCCAGCCATCTCTGGGACTCAGCACCTCCAGGGGAGGGGGAGCCCCATGAGGGGCAGGATTCCCATTGGAGGCGTGTTGCTGCCCCCTGGTGGCGCCAAGAGACTAAGTTCCCCTCCCGTTTCCTAGGAGATCCTCGGGCCAGCCAGTACCCACCCTCCTTGTGACCCACAGGTGTGTCCAGACCCACCCGGAGGTCCGACCTCCTTCCCTAGAGTCCCACCGCCACCAACCCCCACATGACGAAGACCGAGGTCTGAGACATACAGAGTCCTGTTGGAGATCACAGGGTTTGAACCTGACCGGGCCACGTTCCCGTTGGGCGACCTAGGGTGGGTTAGGGCACCGTCCCCTGCCTCGGTTTCCCCATCTGTAGAACAGGGGTGGTGATAATGGTTTTATTTCAGGTGCCGTTTAGTGTCAGAGAAGGTAATGAGTAGTACGTTCGTAGACGAGTTTCTGGCCCGCAGCCGGCACCTGGGGAAGGCTGGAGATGTTGTCCTCACCTGCCAGGCCCGAGAAGGGACAAGGCATTTCCGCCTCATCCCGTCCCCCAGCTGAGGCAAGCCCTGCTAGGAGCTCCGCGCAGCCGGCTGCCCTGGGAGGCCTGAGCTGGGAACGCCTGGCTTTGCTTCTCAGGCTGTGGCCTCAACAGAGCCGGGCTTAAGGAATGAGCTCATGGAGGTGGAAAGACTGGACCCAGAAAGTTACAGACTCAACTCAGAAAGAGTTTATTGGTCAGGGCTGTGGGGGAGCTGAAGGGAGCAGTCCAGGAGGGCTTCCTGCAGGAGGCGGCCAGCACAGAAGCACAGGGTAGCTTCCACTGCCATCTGTGAGCACAGAGGCCCCTCGGCAGCTCCAGGAGCATCCAGGAGCTTCAGCTCTGGCCTAGCTGGGCCTTCAGTTCCTGCAGCTCTCGGCTGTCAATGTTGTGCCTCCACACACGATGACCACAACGGAGGCCAGCGTGGGGCTCAGGCGGCCCTCAGCCTGGAGCCTCCCCAGGAGGCCCGAATAGATGGCAGCTAAGGCTGCCCCGCAGGCAGGCTCCACCAACATGCGCTCGTCGTCTGCCCAGAGCGGGGAATGGGTGGAGGAGAGAGAGGAAAAGCCAGTCAATGCTCACAGGCCCTGGGTGTTGCAAACCCATGGAGCCAGCCAGCCATCTCACAGCCCCTCGGTCTGACTCCCTCTCCATCCACCCGTCTCTCCACCCATCCACCTTCCGTGTATCTATCCATCCATCTCTTCCTCTATCCATCACTAGACTGTCTGTCTGTCCATCTATTAGTGTGGCCATCAATCAGCATATCCATTGATCTATCCATCCACCCATCCATCCACTATCTATCCTTTGGCTGTCTGTCTGTTCATCCATCAGTGTGTCCATTAATCAGTGTCCATCCATCGATTCGCTTCTATGTCATTCATCAATTCGTTGCCCCATCAATCCCTTTGCCCATCCGTCTGTCCGTTGCCCACCTTGTCACTCACACTTCCCTCCATTCATTCAACACATCTGTATGGCGCGCCCACTCCCTGCCCGGCCCTGTCCTAGGAAGACGCTGGGGACACGACCTAACGATATAGACGGATTGGGATCGGGCAGTTAGGAGATTCATGGGATTGGTGCGTCGGAAGTCTCCAACCCAGGCAGGATGGGGGTGAGAGATCCAAGGAGGCTTCCTGGAGGCGGTGGCATGATGGCTGAGGACCCTTCGTCACATGGAAGTGACAGGGAGCAGGGCTAGGGATGGGCAGCTCCGGAGAAGAGGAGCGTGTACAAAAGTCTGGAGGCTAGCGACAGCACAGCACCCCCTTCTCGTGCCCCTCCCCTTCCATCTCCTCCTGGCATGGTCACCGCTGACCCAGCCTGGAGAGCGGAGGCGAGCACGTGCTCTCGCTAGGGGATCTGGGCCTCGTAGGTTTCGGAGCCCGGGTCGGGGACCGCGCTCACTCACCGAGGAACCGCTGCACGGCGTCCACAGCCTCCCTGTCCTCCACCACCGCCGAGAGGACCTCGAGCTCCTGCGTGCACGCCAGGGCCCGTGCAGCCACCGTCTTGGCGCCCAGGCACTTGGCCACGCTGTGGGAGAGGGCGGGGGGGGGGGGGGCGCCGGGGTGCAGGGTGCAGGGAGGAGCTGGTGAGTCACACACAGACCCGGCTCTCCCCTGCCCCCGGCCCCCGGCCCCCGCGCCGCCCCGCCCACACCCTGACTTTGGACTCCGGGCTTCCAGGGTTGGGAAAGAACACATTTCTCTCGTCCTCAGCCCCCTGACTGTGGTGATGGCTGCGAAGCCCTGGGTGACACATGCAGCATCCACGATGTTGGGTGAAGAGCATGAGGCAGGGCTGGAGGCTGGACCACTCTCTGCTCATTAATTAGTTTATAAGAGCCTTTCCTCAGCCCTGGCTGGTGTGGCCCAGTGGATAGAGCATCAGCCCATGGGCTGAAGGATCCTGGGTTTGATTCCAGTCAAGGGCAAACACCTGGGTTGCAGGCTCAATCCCCTGCCCTGGCCAGGGCACGTATGGGAGGCAACCAATCATTGTGTCTCTCACATCAATGTTTCTCTCTCTCTCTCTCTCTCTCTCTCTCTCTCCCTCTTCCACTCTCTCTAAATATCCATGGAAAAATATCCTCGGGTGAGGATTAACAAAAACAAAAAAAAATGCAATGGGGGAAAAATTCTCTAATGATGGTGCCCAAAAACGCCACAAAACTATATTCATGTTCTATACTAGGAATAGAAAAATAGAGGTTACAAAACTGTCTGAATACTATAATCTCAGCTTTTAAAAATACATAATTGATTCCTTTTACAAACATTTGTTGATCACCTACTATGTGCCCGGCACATGTCACTTGCGTGCAATGATACATGGACGGGGGACAGGGCGGGGAGGGAGGCAGGCAAAGACTGGGGAACATGCACCCCAATGGGAGCAGCGTCCACCTGCGGTGACGATGAGGTGACGTTTGGGTTTCTGTCGTTAGTGCTCGCCTGCGTTTCCAACGGCCACCACCTCAACTGCTTTGGCGATGACAGACCCTGGAAGCTTGTTTCCCTCACGGATGAGACTGACATGACATAGGTCCTCCTACTTCAGCACTGCCTCTGCCTTAGACCCACACAGCGTGGCTGGAGTCCCAGGCAAAGGGGACCCTCCTGAGGGTGCCCCGCCTCCAGCACTCGGGGCCAGGAGGCCCGGGGCCGCTGCATCCTCACCCTCCAGCCCCACCAACGCCAGCCCGCGCCCACCTGGTGATGTCCGGCAGCGTGACCAGCCTGCCTGCCTCGAGGGCCGCGTTGAAACAGTGGGCCCCTCGCGTCTCCATGGCGACAATGGGCACATGCTGCCAGCCCACCTCCGCCAGGCCGGCCGACACCCCGGCCAGGAGCCCCCCGCCCCCCACCGCCAGCACCAGGGCCCCCGGGGGAGTCCCCAGGGCGGCCTTCAGCTCCCGCACCAGGCTGACGTGGCCCTCCCTGGAGGAGAGGAGGAGAGGGGGAGGGAGGAGCTGGACCAGGGAGACCCTCAGCCCTCCCCTCCCACCCTTGGCTGAGGAGCGGAGACCCGGAACGCCTGGCTCGCTCAGCTTCCCCACCGAACGCGTTCATTCATTCACGCTTCGCCGCCCGCCCCCAGGACCCAGGGTCTGACACCCGCTAGCTGAGTGATCTCGGGCAAGTTGCTTGACCCCTTGGTGCCTCAGTTTCCTCACCTGTAAAACGGGCATACAACACCTCCCTCTAGGGCTTCAGGGAGGATTCCCTGGACTAAATGTTCCCCCAAAGTACACGCTCCATACAGGGGACTCATTATTAGTATTTCCATTTTACACATGGGGACACCGAGGCACGAGGTGTGCGATGCTCACAGATTCACACAACTCACACAGGGCAGAGGCAGGGTCTGGCCCCCAGTGCGCCTGGACTCCATGCCTCTTCCACTCTGGGCCTCGGTTTCCCCTTTTGTCCGATGGGAGGACCCGGATTCAATGAGGGTTTCTCAACTCTGAGCTCCCTTTTGGGGGGAGGGGGGTCACCAGCCTTACCATATCAGGGGGTGGTCGAACGGGGGCACGTTCACCCAGCCGTCCCTCTTGGCCAACTCCTGTGCCCTCAGATTGGCCTCGTCCCAGACCTAAAGAGCAACTGAGGCCAGAGGACCGGGGGCAGGCAGCTACGGGGTTGTCTCGGGGCCCGGCCCTGGGAAGCCACACTAACAGCACTTCGGAGGGAGCCCCCAGCTCACCTCCTCTCCTAAGGGGTCGAGGGGGACCAGGGGGCAGAAGCAGCTCTGCCCATCCTCTGGCACCACAGTGCCCACTGGGCCGGGGCCAGGGGCAGGCGGAGAGGACAAATGTCCCGCCCCCGTGGAACCCTCGTCCAGTGGAAGAGACGGGCCTCCTCCTCTTGAAACATTGAAGCAAAATGAGCTTTGAAGCTGTGCAGCCCTTGAACGCCTCTCACTGGGCGCCCACCGCAGCCTCCTGTCCCTGCCCCGAGCAGCCGGGGTGCCCATCCAACCACGGCCCTCCTCCGCCCATCGTCCCTCCGTGGCTGCCCGTGGCCCGGGGCTAAAACTCCGGCCAGCCACGCTGTGTTTGGGTGACCAGGTGACCCAGGGACCCTCAGCCGCGGCCTCTTTCACACTGGGTGGTCTCAGAATGGCAGCGCTGCCATCGTCTTCTTTACACTTCGTGTTTCATCAAATGGCAAACAACCCTAAAGTGGCCAACACCAAGCCCAGCCGGTGCTGAGCGCTGACCTCTGAACCGGGAGGTCGTGGTTCGATTCCCGGTCAGGGCCCATGCCTGGGGTGCAGGCTCGATCCCCAGTGTGGGGCATGCAGGAGGCAGCTGATCAACGGTTCTCTCTCATCACTGATGTTCCATCTCTCTCTCCCTCTCCCTTCCTCTCTGGAATCAATAACAAAATATACAAGTTTTTAAAGTGGCCAACACCAAGTGCCGGTGAGGCTGGGGGGACAGGCGGCCTCCTGCCCGTCCCTAGCTCCTGCCCCCCGGGCCCCTGCAGGGGGTCTTCTCAGGGCGGGCACCGGCAAGGCCAGCGGTCCCAGCCCTCCACACACACCACCCGCACTCCCACCCGCCAGCTCGGCCAACCCAAGGGCAGACCGGATCCCAGGCAGCGTTCAGCAAGAGGAAAAGGGGAAAATCTCTTAGGGGGGAGGTGGCATGACGGGGCACCGCCCACCTGCTGGTTTCCCCTTCCTGGGGTCCTTACCTTTCCAACCAGCTGCACCTCGGCCCCCTCCCCCTGCAGCCTCCTCACCACGGGCTGGGAGGCTCCCTCAGGGAGCACGATGGTGGCGGGAATGCCCAGCTTCCGAGCGCAGTAGGCCGCCGCAATGCCCGCGTTGCCCCCTGTGAAGGCAGCAGAAAGCGGTGCCGTTGACAGGCCTTTGCCCCTCCTCCTCCATTTCCCTGTATGAGTCCCCCCGCCCCCACACTTATACGCCCCACGAGTGAGTCCTCTCCCTGGCCTCAGAGGTGGACACGTGATCTAGATGGAACCCATCAGAGAACTCAGTTGCCTGACCCATGACTGGTTCAGGGGTGAGCACATGACGCAAGCTGGGCCCAGAAGACCAAGTCATGGGTTGAGGGGAGCCATGGGGCAGGGGTGCTCCCTTTTCACTGGGGTTGGTAGGATGGCAAGGAGCAAGCCTGACACTCCAGGAGGCCTGAATGAAAAGAAAGCTGGTAGAGAGGAAAGAAAGGCCCGGAGAAAGGAGGGATGCGGATGAGAGCTCCTGGATCCAGCTGTGCCTGAAAGCCGTTTCTCCTGAGAATTTTCAGTTCTTGGAGCCCATAGCTTACACCTGTGTGAATTGGGTTTCGGTCACTTCTACTAACGATGGGAACAGGGCTGGGAGAGGACATACAAATGGCCATCGGACCATGACCTTGATGAGGCTGGACCCTTACGAGGAGGCCGAGCCCTGGATGTCTATTGCTGCTCCAGCCAGCTCCCTCTCCCCCACACCCAGCCCTGAGGACCCGCAAGAGCAGAAAGGTGTGGGGTCACCTGAGGAGCACACGAGGTGTCTGCACCCCTTCTTGGCCGCCTAGGAAGAGAAGGAATGGGGTTGAGGGCTCACCCAAGCAGGGATCACAGAGCCCCCTCCCATTTCAACAGCCCCCCCTCCCCTTCCTCCCGTACAACCTCACTCTCCCCTCCCGCCCGCACACCCTCACCTCCTGGCAGAAATGCCCAATGCCCCGGATCTTGAAGGAGCCGGCCGGCTGCACATTCTCACACTTGAGGAAGATGGTCGTGCCCGCCACCTGGGACAGCGCCCAGCTCTCCAGCAGAGGCGTGACCGTGTGGAAGTGCCCGCTCTCAGCACACTCCGCCAGAGAGCTCTCCATTCCGGCAACCGCCTGGCGGGCCTGTGGAGGACACGGGGCCACAGCCCAGGCAGCTCCAGTCAGGGGTCCCCCTAACCAGGCTGGGAGAGGAGGGGAGATGGGAGAGTGGAGACGCCCTCGGCTTGGTTCTCTTAGCCCCGTCTGGCTGCCAACCTGTGAGACTTCAGGCAAGAACCTGCTCCTCATCAGCCTGCGGACTCAAGGGTCCCAGGTTTGATTCTGGTCAAGGGCATGTACCTTGGTTGCAGGCACATCCCCAATAGGAGGTGTGCAGGAGGCAGCTGATTGATGTTTCTCTCTCATCGATGTTTCTAACTCTCTCTCCCTCTCCCCTCCTCTCTGTAAAAATCAATAAAGTATATTTAAAAAAAACATTTTATAAAAAAAAAAAAAGAATCTGCTCCTCTCTGGGCCTCAGTTTCCCCATCTGGGCAAAAACCTTTGGACTAGGGGCCTTTCATTCTGTAACTGCGGCTGCCCACAGTGCTGGGGACGTAAAACTTGGCCAATAAGAAGTGATGGCCCTAGCCGGTTTGGCTCATGGATAGAGCGTCGGCCTGGGGACTGAAGGGTCCCCGGTTCGATTCCTGGTCAAGGGGACATGCCCAGGTTGCGGGCTCATCCCCATTAGGGGCCGTGCAGGAGGCAGCTGATCAATGATTCTCTCTCATCACTGATGTTTCTATCTCTCTCTTCCCCCTCCCTTCCTCTCTGAAATCAATAAAAAAATATATATTTTTAAAAAGAAGTGATGAGTGAATGAAAATGGGAGAATTCATTCATTCAAAAAAACATTTATTGAGCACCCACCATGTGCCAGGTGGGTTCATGTTTTGGGACCTGGGCCCAGACAAGTCAGAGGGAGTCCTGCTTTGCCAGAGCTCACATTCTCGGAGGGGAAACAGTTACAGAATTTCAAATGGCCTCACCCAGCGTCAACCCCAGCCACTCCCCCTCATTCTCTCCTCCGTCATTATTATCGTTATTTTTTTCTCTGGATTATTTCACCTATAAACATTTCAACATGCACCTCTAAAAGTGAAGGACTCTTTTTATTCTGGCAAGATTTATTTTATTTTAATTTTTTTGTTGAGATATCATTGCCCTGGCCAGGTAGCTCAGTTGTTTAGAGTGTCATCCCCATATGCCAAGGTTATGGGTTCGATCCCCTGTCAGGGCACATCCAAGAGTCAACCAATGAATGCATAAAAAGTGGAACAATAAGTCAGTGTCTCTCTCTCTCTCTCTCTCTCTCTCTCTCTCTCTCTCTCTCTTTCTCTCTCTCTCTCTCTCTCTCTCTCTCTCTTAACTCAGTTTAAATTTTTTAATTTAAAAAATAAAAAAGAGATATAATTGAATGTAACATTATATTAGTTTCAGGCATACACCATAATGATTCGATATTTGTATACAATGCAAAATAATCACCACAATTCGTCTAGTTAACATCTGGCACCTAACATAGTTACAGATTGTATTTGTGCGATGAGAACTTTCAAAATCTACTCTCTTAACAGCATTCAAATATACAATACAGTATTGTTAACTGGAGTCACATGCTGTACATTACACCGAGGACTTATTTATCATGTATCTTTCGCCACACAGAACTCTTTTTTTTAACGAAGGCACATGATTTTTCACAACAGTGTATGTTTTTCCAAACTCATTGAATTTTAACTGAAAGTGAGCTCACTTTATTTTATGTAAATTATACCTCAATAATGCTCTTTTAAAAATCACACTTAAAATAATTTCTTAATATCAAATATCTGCTAAATGTTCACATTTCTAGTTATCTCGTTAAATGTGCTACATGGTCATTTTTCGGTTAGTTGATAGTTGTTTGGGTTTTGTTGTTGTTTTAATATATTTTTATTGATTTTTATAGAGAGGAAGGGAGAGAGATAGTTAGAAACATCGGTCAGCTGCCTCCTGCACGCCCTCTACTGGGGATTGAGCCTGCAACCAAGGTGCATGCCCTTGACCAGAATCAAACCCCGGACCCTTCAGTCCACGGGCCAAACCGGTTAGGTCTGCTTTGGGGTTTTTAACAGCTTGAATGTGTCATGGGACCTGAGCATTTTGGTTGGTTGAGAGGTCTTTTAATTCATTTTTTATCTGAAAATTCTCAAAGGGGGAATTCTGAGATGAATGACCAGAAGAAAGCCGAGGGGAAAGCATTCCTGCAGCAGGAACAACAGATAGAACCACCAAATCTAGAAATGAACTTGAGGAGATTGGGCGGGAGCAGGAGCAAGCGGTGGGCAGGGCCATGGAGAGGGCGTTCTAGCCCAAAGGGGGGGATTGGGATGTTATTCTAATTCTACTTGCAGTGGGAAGCAATGAATGAACCCGTGAGCCAGGGCGAGACTGAAAAGAGGGAGGGAATGAAAGGAAGAAAAAAACAGAAGCATTTTTATAGGAGCAAATTCCCTGCTGTGCCCTGCAATTCCACTATTTGCCACTAGGAGGAGCACTGCAACCTCCCCCACCCACCACAAGCCCAAGCTTCTTGTTCACCCTTATTTAGTCAGGGCCCAGGTCTGCAGTGGAAGAGTTCCAGGTCTACCGTCCCTGGAGTTGACCCTCTGGCCTTTGTTGGGATGGCCCTGGGATTCCCCAGGCGGGGCGAAGCCTGAGCCACCTCCACCCGGGGCACTTCGCGAGCTGAGCATGGCAGTGGCGACGAGCAGCATACCTTGACCTAGGTCTCACCTCAGCCCCAGAGCCCAAGAATGTAGACTTTAGGGCCAATCAGAGACCAAAGTTCGAGACCAGCTATGACTTTCCGACTGTGCAACCCAGACGAGTGTCTCAACCTCTCTGTGCCTGTTTCCCTTTCTGTAAACTACAACAGTCCCTACCTCACAGGTTATGGTGCATATTGCTATAATAATAGCTACCCTTTGTTGAGTCCTTATGATGCACCAGACAGCGGCTGAGTTCTCCAGAGGCGTTATCTCGCTGGGGCCCCTGACAAGGCTGGCGTGCTCCCCCTTACTCTAGCATGTTTACAGGGCATCACAGGTGCATCTTAGAAACTGGAATAACGTGGGGAACAAGACAGATATCTACTCTTGCAGCTGACGTATAGCCCAATGGAGAGATCAGCATTCAACAAATAACTGTATAGACAAACCAACTAATCAGAAACAGTGAAAACTGCTAAGAGAGAAACCTGCATGTGGGGAGTCCTGAAGAGAAGAGCAGGGGACCTACTTTGGGTCAGGAGGTCAGGAATGACCTCTTGGAGGAGGTGACCATTACAACTGAGGCTGGCCCTAACCGGTTTGGCTCCGTGGACTGAGTGTCGGCCTGCGGACTGAAGGGTCCCAGGTTCGATTCAGGTCAAGGGCAAGTACCTTGGTTGCAGGCCCAGAGAGGTTGAGTAATTCGCCTAAGGTCACACAGTTAGAAACGGCACAGCCCGGATTCAAACTCGGGGAGTGTGCTTTGGCATCTGTGCTCATAACCACAATGCAGCGTGAGGCCCAGGGCTGGGTGCAGGTCCCAGCAAGCATGACCTTGGCCAGGCCATTTTTCTTCCTGGGCCCCACCTGTTGCATCCAGGAGTTGGGTAAAGACCAACTCCCTTTTCCACCTCCCTGTCCCTCAGGCTTTTCCCCAGAGGCACTGGTGACACTCCACAGCTGAGTCCCTGGCGCCAGGGCTGGGAAGCCTGGACCGGCCCCTGGCTGGAGGCACATCCATCCCTGCCCCTCTGGCAAGCAAAGCCTGCTCTCCTTCCGCAAGGCAGACTGGGCCCAGGCACCCTGAGTTGAATCGATATTCCTGGGAGGGCTTAGGCCACTGTCTCCCTCCCTCCCTTTCCACCCACTCAGCGGGGACTTTGCCCCAGAACCTTTCAGACTCCCCTACATGCATCTTCACACGTGCACACAGAGTCCAGGGGCCCCCCTTTGGGCCCCAGGCCTCCTTACCTTTCTGCTCAAGAGTCCCAGAACCAACTGGGCTACAAACTGCTGCCCACAAGCCTAACTGGCACCAGCTCTGCCTCGCTTCTGCCAGCCTCCTGCGGCCTTGACCCCTCCTCCCATGTTAAAGGGACAGCTCCCCGCTGGAGAGCGAAAAGAGATCAGCCCTCACTGCCTCCCCGTGTGCCATCCTCGGCGCAGGCATTACCTGGTCCCATTTGACAGATTAAGAAACTGAGGCCCCCGAGAGGGAAATTCGCTTGGCTGAGGCCACCCAGCCACTGAGAAACACCCTTTGTCTCTCACCCTGGACCACCGCTTTCACCACACAGACATCTCTGAGTAAATGCTGGTCCCAAGAAAACAAAGACAAGGAAACAGTTGTCACGTGAGAAAGGCATCTTCTCCGGCAGCACTGCCTCGTCTCTGATACTTCACACCCCACACAGGAGCCGAGCAATCATTTCTTTTTCAAATGAATGACTCTGGCAACTGGCTCATTCGTTCAAAAAATATTTACTGGACACCTACCATGTGCCACATCCCAGGAGCTTTGGCCTCAAACAAAATAGCATGTTCCCTGCCCTCCAGGAGTCTCAAAGGGTCACTGAAGAGTGGCTACGATGAGTGCCATCAGACACGGCCAGGGCTGCCGGTGCCCGGAGCAAGGACGGCACTTGGACCGGAGGACTGGAAGGCTTCCCGGAGGAGGAGGAGGAGGAGGAGGAGGAGGAGGCGGAGGAGAGGAGGAGGAAGAGGCTGAGCTCAGCCAGGAATCAGGAACATGGAGTGCAAAGGTCTGGAATGGAAAAACATGGTGGGACTGGAACCAAGAAGGCAGGGGTGAGGCAGCAGGGGGGTTGGGGGCTGGGAGGTGGGCAGGGACAGAGTCCACAGGGCAGCTATGCCAATCCAGAGTCTGGACCTTACCCAGGGGCACTGGAGAGCCAGGGAAGGCTGTGGGCAGGAGAATGATACAATCGGATTCACAGCTGGTTTCTCACACCGTCCCACGGGGTGAGCCTGAGCTAACCACATCCCTCCGGTTTCCCTGTGTCCACGGGAGGCCAGGTCCAGGTGTACCCTTCTTGGACTTTGGGTGACTCCTCAGGTTTGATGATTAACTCCCGGCCACCTGGGGTGAGGTCGAGCTGCTTGGCCCTGGTCCCTGATGAGAACGCTGACAGTTTCATTCCCATCCACACATCACACATGCGCCCATCCTCCCGTGTCCTGTCCTGAACGGGGTGCTGGGAACAGAGGGGGTAAAGCCTGGTTCATGCCCTGAGGTGGGCTCCCAGCCTGGAGGGGAAGGAAAGACACCCAATTCAGTGACATTTCTCACATCCCCTGGGTCAACAGAGAGCAGACAGTCCCCACAGGACAGCTGAGGGTGGGGTGGGGTCAGGGAGGGTTCCCTGGAGGAGCAGGGCCTCAGCACACAGCTCGGGCTTGGGCAAGAAGCACCGCCTGCTGCATTCATTGCAGGCCGACTGTATGCCAGCCCTTCTGTGTTGGCCAGTGTACCCTACGGGTCTTCAATAGTTTTAGTAGTTGGGTTTTTGTTTGTGTGAGCAGAGGGAGATATCAAACCAGAATTTCATGGATATCATGGCTTCGGAAGAAGTTAGGCAGGTATTAACATTTAATAATAGAGTCTGTTGTTTGTGTGTGTGGTTTTTATCTTAAGTAGGAGTAGGAGTAGCTTCTGGCATGAGGAGGCAGCATGCCTAAGAGTTAGACCCTGGAGCCTGGCTCTGGTACAAATAAATACCAACCTCCACTCACTGGCTGTGTGACGTTGGGTACATTAATTAACCTCTCTGCTTTGTTTCCTCAACTGTCAGATGGGGGTAAAAGACTCCCCTAGTGGAACTGATGGGAAGATCGAGTGAGTTAACAGATGTAAAACGTTTAGGACAGTGGTCAGGACTCTGTGTTTACTGCTGCTGCTGTTATTGTCGCTGTAATCAAAGACAACGATGTGACAAAAATCGCCGCGTCCAAAGTTTGGGAACATGACATCAGTACATCACGGAATGTTTACAGCATCTGGGGCGGTGAGTACTGTAATGAGCTCTCTGTCGTGGAATCAGACGCAGCCCAGAAAGGTCAAGTCACTTTCCCAAGGTCACACAACAGCAGCAGAACCAGGGCTCACCCCCAGAGGGGCCAGGCTCCAAGAGCCGCTGGCTAAGGAAAGCCAGGTGGCTGCATCCGATGAGGCGACAGAGATGGGCCCGGTCACTGACCTGTCCCCTCCGGGGGCCACCTTCGTCAGCCAGCTACTGTCCCTGCTGCCTCAGGCCGCCTCACACCCACCTGCCCAGTCCCTCGGGTTACTCATTAAGCTTCGTTTCATCACCACCACCCCCCGCTGGCGTTCTTGTTTGCCAGGCAAAGGAACGGCACGGAGAGGGGCGATGGCACCTTGGCCACCGGCGATGGGCCCTCCAGACTGGCAGGGTGGACTCTGGACTCAGGCCATATTTTTCTGAGCCACGAGACTCGGTTCGGTTAACCGGGCGAGAGAACGGGGTTCAGGCAGTCGTGCAGCCAGCCCAGCTAGTGAGTAACCGGCTGAGACTTGGACCCGGGTCTCCTAACGCCCAGCACATCTTAGGTAACATCTCAGACCGTTGCTGAGATACTAAACCGTTCTGGAGCAGAGGGGGGGCTCCACCTGGGGCCACGTTTCTGCGGCTGGAGCTCATTCACTCTGTCCCCTCGAGGGCCATGGCTCTCCCCCTGCCCGGCCCCACCTCTTCCTGCTGCCTGGCCCTGCAGAGATTTGAGTGTGAGACCCTTGGACAGAGGAGCTCTCCCCTCTCCTCTAGCCCCTGAAAAGGAGTCCGTTATCAAGGGAGAAGCAGAGGCACAGGCAAGTTAAGTAACTTGCCCTAGGTCGCCCAGCAAACAGGCCAAGGGGCCAACCTTCGAGGGATGCCACATCCAACCTGGGTGCTCTTGTCCTATGAGACTTATAAATCCACTAGAGGCCCGGTGCATGAAATTCATGCACAGGGGAGTGTGTCTCTCAGCCCAGCCTGCACCCTCTCCAATCTGGGACCCCTCAAGGAATGTCCAACTGCCCATTTAGGCCAGATTCCAGTGGGATCAGGCCTAAACAGACAGTCGGACATCCCTCTCACAATCCAGGACTGCTGGTACCCAACTGCTTGCCTGCCTGCCTTCCTGATTGCCCCTAACTGCTTCTGCCTGCCAGCCTGATCACCCCCTAACCACTCCCCTGCCAGGCTGATTGACGCCTAACTGCTCCCCTACCGGCCCGATTGCCCCTAATTGCCCTCCCCTGCCGGCCTGGTCGCCCCTAACTGTCCTCCCCTGCAGGCCTGGTCCCCCCCCCCAAATGCCCTCCTCTGCCAGCCCGGTCACCCCCAACTGCCCTTCCTTGCTGGTCTGGTCCCTCCCAACTGCCCTCCCTTGCGGGCCATCTTGTGGCGGCCATCTTGTGTCCACATGGGGGTGGCCATCTTGTGTGTGTTGGAATGATGGTCAATTTGCAAATAGGCTTTTATTATATAGGATAGTCACGGTGTCTGAGCTGAGAACCAGCAAGAGCCAGATAATGCTCCCTTTTTCTTTTTTTTTTTTTTTTTTTTTTGGGGGGGGGGGACTGAGGCCCATAAGAAAAGAAGGGGGGCCCTAACCGGTTTGGCTCAGTGGATAGAGTGTCAGCCTGTCGACTAAAGGGTCCCAGGTTCGATTCTGGTCAGGGGCACATCCCCAGTAGGAGGTGTGCAGGAGGCAGCTGATTGATGTTTCTCTCCCATTGATGTTTCTCTCTATCCCTCTGCCTTCCTCTCTGTAAAAAATCAATAAAATATATTTTTTTAAAAAAAGAAAAAGAAAGAAGGGGGACAGTTTGGCATCTGTCCTCAAGGCCAGGGAAAATACGTTTCGTTGATTTCATTATTTATTTACTTACATATGTATGTATGTATGTATGTATGTATGTATTTTAAGTGCACGAAGGTGCTAATAAATGGTGAATCTTCCCGTGAACAAAGAACTCAGGAAAGATGTGCAGCCATTTCGAAGGAAGCCCCGGCATGCTCTCCTGCCATGTGGCTGCTGGAGCCGAGCTGAGCTGAGGGCCTGGCCCGGTTCTCGGGGTGGGGAGACAGTGGACAGAGGGGACTCGCAGTGGCCACAGTGCTTCCACTCGCTCAGCCCCACTTCCTCTTCTCGGCTGAGACTCAGCCCTGACTCAGGGTGAGGTGGGATGTGGGGTGTGGGGAGCTTTTCTGAGGGTGTGATGTGTAAGCTTGTGCCAAAAGGGGCTCTTGCCTCTGCAGGTACGGCCCCTCCCTGGGATGGGGCAGAAAGGAGCTGGAAATGGGCATTCCTGTGCAGCAACCTCAGGAAGAGGCGGGGGGGGGGGCATTCCAGGCGGGCGTGGGCTCCGGGGAGGAGTGCCTCGGACTCCGCTCAGGGGTGACCATCCCCACCCCAGGCTGTAGCGATGCGGCTGAAAATCAAGGTCCATCTGTATGAGCACAAGTAAAAGGGTATTTGGTCAAAGGCTGTGTTGCCTTAATGCTGCGTTTTCTATGCCGTTTTCCCTTCTCAGCTGAAGCAGCCAGCCCTCGGAGATGGTACGGCTCATTTTCAGCTGGTTCCTTCGGCTCTTCTCAGAGTTGAGTTGGGATTCACTTTCTGTTCTTGGCAGAACGGGTGGGAATGTGCCCCGGCCGAGGCCCCTGCTCCAGGAGCCGCCCCAGCCACGAGCCTGGGGCGCCGCAGGGGGGCTGTCGGGGCACGCATGCAGTTCCATAGTATCCGGAGTTCTAATATTTGGTCTCGGTATACGTCTGTTTGGGCTGCTTCTTATTTTCAGTTGCTCTGTTGGCATTTAAGTTAGAAAGAGGCTGAGAGCCTTGGCTCTGGGCACTTGTCTCTTAGTGAGTCCATTAGGGCAGCTCACGCCCATATGGGAAGGAGTGTTCATGCGCAGCTGCTGGCATGAAAACCGTCTTCCTCTCGGTCTTTGCGTCCTCTTTGTTTATTAAAATTCATCACTGATGGCCCCGGTCGGTGTGGCTCCGTGGATAGAGCGTCGGCCTGCGGACTGAAGGGTCCCAGGTTCGATTCCCAGTCAGGGCACATGCCAGGGTTGCGGGCTCTGCCCCCAGTAGGGGGCGTGCAGGAGGCAGCCGATCAATGATTCTCTCTCCTCATTGATGTTTCTCTCTCTCTCCCTCTCCCTTCTGCTCTGAAACCAATAAAGATATATTCAAAAACAAAAGCAATGATGTCCAGGAGCATTTTGTATGATGACGCCTTGTTAGAGTCTGCTGTGGTGGAGCGAATCTATTGGAGGTTCCGTGGGAACCCTGGCAAGTCACCGCGGGGGCACGCGTGGCTGCTGGTGTCTCAGGCCTGTGGCGGCATTGACAGGCTTGTTCTGAGTTTGTGCCGTCTGGGAGTGCTGTTCGGTTTCCCTGACTGAAAACCAGCTCTTCCGTCACCGAAGACTTCGGGCTGTGCTTGTGTTTCTGCTGGGCGCGAGCCTTATGCCCGCTGCTCCCTGGAAGGCTGCTGGCCGTGGGAAGGTTGACCTCCAGGTTGACCTCCAGGTTCCTGACTTGACCTTGCGCTTTCACATTGAGCAGGGCGGCGTCAGGAGGTCGAGACTTCTGGGTCCCTGACGTGATGCTGCACTTTCACATTGGCTGCACTTCCACATTGAGCGGGGTTTCGGTTCTGTGTGACTTTCCTTCCTTTCCTCATTGTGAAGCTGAAGATAAGAGCCCGCCTCAGGGGTGGGTAACCCCCAAGTCAGCTTGTTTTCTTCTACCAACTATTGTTTGGACTTCCTTCGCCGAGAGCCAGTGATGATGGCCAGAAAACCTCACTGTGGGAGCTTGAACTCTGCAAGTCCTGAGAGAGGCTGCTGGGTCCTCTGCCAGGCCCCTGCCCTCAGCCCTGAGGCCGGGTCGCTGTGAGGGGCACTGTGCTCAGAGTTTGGGCTTAAAAACCCCCTCCCAAGCAGGGAGGCCTCGCTCTGTGGGCTCCTGTCCCGCAGGCCGTCTCCCCTGAGTCCCGTGGAAGTCTCTCCTCCGAGGGAAGAGCGGACCCGGGGCCAGCTCCCGTGCAGAACTGCCCGCAGCCCCGGGGATGCTCCCACAGCCCGCACCTGCCCTTGCCCGCGCTTACTTACGCCTCCCATGTTGGGCCTGTCGAGCTCTGAGTGTTTGTCCGTGGGGACTGCTGGCTGATGGCGATGCTCTGCTGGGGGCAGGCTTCTGCGTGTGGCCGTCAGGCTGAGACTTGGCTCCACGTTCAACAAGAGAGGGGCCGCTGACGCCACTCAGGCCCCCGGCGCTCTCCCAGCCCCAATGACGCAGGTCGTCTCCCGGACCACAGCTTGCCTTCGTCTGGAATAAACTGGGTTTTCACAATATGCCTGCTTGCTCCTCTGAAAGGTCGCGTTTCCAAAAAGCATGTGAAACGTGATTTTCTGAACATTGTGGCAAGAAGTACAATCCCATTTGCCATCATCCGTTAAGACCTCAAGGCCCGGGACGCTGCTCTCATTGATTTTAGAGAGAGGAAGTGAGAGGGAGAGAGGGAGAGAGAGGGGGAGAAAGAAACATCGATCGGGTTCCTCCTGTACGAACCCTGACCAGGGATCAAACCCAAAACCTGGGCATGTGCCCTGACCAGGAATCGAACCGGCGACCTTTTGGTGCACAGGGCAATGCTCAACTCACTGAGCCACGCTGACCAGGGCCAGGGTCCTGATCCCAGGCATTCACTGATGTTCATGGTATCAGCACCCCCTGGCGGGCAGCGTCAAGCTCCCGAAGGCTTAGGAGCTGGCTCCCCAGCTTCCTGCGAGCGTAGCGTTCCGAGGAGCCACGGCAGCACTCCATTGCCGGGACCTGGGAGGGTCCTGTCATCAGGGAATGTTCTGCCTCAGGAAGGGAGGGCACCACAGAACAAGAGGAAGGATTTATGGCAATGGCCCATCTCTGGAATGGTGGCCACGGCCCGGACTACAGGACCAGAACCTGTGTGGCTGGGAATGAGGAAGGCCTCCTGGGCAAGCTAGGGGGTGGGGGGCAAATAACTGAGGACCAGACTGCACCCCACTCTGCCCACCATGACTTGGCCCCTGAATGTCCCTGCCACTCCTTGAAGAGAAAAGAAGAGATGAGAAGGGGAGGGGAGGGGAGGGGAGGGGAGGGGAGGGGAGGGGAGGGGAGGGGAGGGGAGAGGGAGGGGAGGGGAGGGGAGGGGAAGGACCTTCATTGCCCTAACTTGGCCTGATAAAAATCACAAAGGAAAATATCGAAGTCTTCATCTGTTGCACACTGAGTCAGTGGTCTGAGTTTTAATCCTGCTACAAATACCTTGATTTTTCGATGAACTCTGGACTGAGTCCCTGACTAGCTGTTTGGACCTTGCCAACTCCACACATCACGTGTTGATTGGCGGGTGGTGATAACCCCCCAGGACAGGCCCAGTGTGGCCTGGGGTCCTGCCCGGAAAGGCCCACCCAGAGGCTGGTGGTCACATTTGGGGGAGACGCAAAGCCGGGAGGCATCACTACGGACAGCACCCTCAAACGGTCCAAGGGGCTCCCACGAGGTCTCTGCCAGACACGGGGATGGGGTGCAGCCAGTGACTGTAAGAGAGGAAGGCTCGCTGCCAAGTTCAGGAGGGAGGGCCACAGAAGTTAAACAAGTCCGTAACAATGGAGGCCTCGTTCGCTTGTACCAATTTTACCAAGAAAAAAGTCTTTCACTACTCCGGGGGTGGATCAGCTAGCCGTTGGACGTGGAGTGACAGCTTTTACACAGAATACCTTCGCCCACATCGGATTAAGTCCTAGTCGACCTCGGCTCTGCTGACTTTTGGGGCCAGATAATCCTTTGTTGGGAGGGACTGTCCTGTGCATGGTGGGATGTTGAGTGGGTGGAGGAGAGAGTGGGGGACACAGAGGGGACCAGGTCAGTGCAGGCCTGCCCTCAGGCTGCTCCCGGCCCCCTGGGGAGGGACTCCAGGGACTGCCCTGCTTCAGGGTCTCAGAGGCTTGAACCAGACTTGCCAGGAGGAGACATGAATGAGGAACCGGGTCTGGAGAGAGGACTCGGGAAAACGAGACCAAAAGAGTGGAAAGGCCCTGGATAATAATCTATAATAATAAAAGCATACTATGCTAATTAGACTGGACGTCCTTCCAGATGACCTTCCAGATGAAGCCAGGGCTGTGAGGGAAGCCCTGATCCCGGGCGCCAGAGGGAAGCCAGTGCCAGCAGCCGGGGGAAGGAAGGCCTACTCTTGCACAAATTTCGCACATCGGGCCTCTAGTAATAATAATAAGACCAAAGATGATCATAATAGCACCTACTATTCTCTGAGCCCTACTCTGTGCCTGGCACTGGTATGCCATCATCTCTAAGTTTTGAAATACCCAGTAGCTACCCCTGTCCCCATCTCTCGGTGCCGGGAACTGAAGCTAAGGGAAGTCCCACGGCTGGGTTTCAGTTTCAACTGAGCTGTGAGGGACTCCGGAGCCGATAACTTCACTAATCAGGAGTTCAGGGCTGGCTTCACCCGCCGGCAGGGCAACCTGAGGTGAGAGCGGTCCGTTCCTCCCCAAGTGTGAAAACAACCGTCAGAATCCCCACCTCCCGCAGCCAAGGACACTGTGATCCGGCCACCTCAGGGCCAGCTCCGGGAGGTGTGATGTAACAGCTCTATCTGGGATCAGACATGCCTCGGAGCCGGAGCCGCAGGCACGAACCGGTCTCCCTGACGTCCAGTGACAGCCGCCGCCTTCCCCAAGACCCTCCAGCAGCGGACGGGTCAGAGTGTCCCCGTCACATCGATATTCTACCTGGTTCTGCTCCATTTCCTCCCCAGGGTGACCCTGGGTGAGGCCCGTGTCCTGTTAGGGTCTTGGGGTCTGATCCATGTGATGGGACAGAACCACACATGTATGCACACATGTACATACGTTTCACACATTTAAAAATGAAGATCTGCCCAGACAGCAAATACTCATCAATGAATGAATAGAAAAATAAAACGTGGTCTACCCTGGCCTGTGTGGCTCAGTTGGTTAAGCATCGACTGAGAAGTGTGGTTCCCAGCCAGGGCACATGCCCAGGTGTCCCTCTCCATCCCCAGTATGGGGCGTGCAGGAGGCAGCCGATCAACGATTCTCTCTCATCATTGATGTCTCTCTCTCTCTCTCTCTCTCTCTCTCTCTCCCTCCCCTCCTCTCTCTGAAATCAATAAAAACCTACTTAAAAAAATAAATATGGTCTATCCAGACATGGAATAGTATACAGCCATAAAAAGGAAGGAAGCGCCAACACATGTTACAACGTGGATGAACCTTGAAAACATGATGTAGAGTGAGAAAAGCCAGACACAAAAATCACATAGTGTCTGATTCCATTTATATGAAATGTCCTGAAGAGGCTGATCTATAGAGACAGAAAGCAGATTGGTGACTCCCCGGGGGGCTTGGAGAGGAGGAGTGACCGTTCGTGGGTACAGTATTTCTTTTTGGGGTGATGAAAATGTTCTAAAATCGATACTCTGCAAATGAGTGAGTTGTTGGCGAGGTGAACTATAGCTCAATAAAGTTATTATTTAAGAAGAGGATATGCCCAAACAGGATGTCACAACAGGGACATATATTTTGTCTTTTTCCCTCTTTTTGTTTCTTTTATGATTGATTTTCTATTTATTTATTATTGACTTAAGAGAGGGAGGAAGGGAGAGAGAGAGAGAGAGAGAGAGAGAGAGGAACACCAATGTGAGAGAGGCACCTTGATAGGTTGCCTCCCATACGAGCCCCAACCAGGGACCAAACCCACAACCCGGGTAGGTGACCTGACTGGGAACGGAACCCGCCACCTCTGGCGCACGGAATGACGCTCCAGCCAATGCTCCCATCAGCCACGGTGGCCAGGGCTGACTTTCTTTTTCTTAATTTTTTTCTTCAAATCACAACAGTGACACATTTTTGTTGAAACACATGGAACACTCTAGAGAGGCCTAAAGAAAGAATCCATCTTCGCGTTTCCCGCCCGTACAGCCCCGCCTTCCTATCGCGGCGAGGTGGCCATCAGCAGAGAGAACTCAACATTATAAGACAGTGGGGCCTCCATTCCCACCTCACTGACTGTGTGGATCCTGCAGGTCACGCGCCTCCCTCTGACACCCCTCATGTGACCCCTAATGGCCCTCCCCGACCCCACCTCAACCCTGCCCCCTGGGTGACAATGTTATTCCACCTCTGAGCCCGATTCTTTACCTGGGACATGGGCCTCAAAATGCCCACGCACCTCATGCTTGAAGATTGAGTGACACCCCACGTGGGAAACTCCGCGCATGAGATCAGATGTGGGGCATCGTGAGCGCCAGCTGTATATACTCCGGTGCACACCCACATCACTGCGGCTCCGCACCCTGTATGCCCAGCGCACGCCTGGGGGTGTCCCACTGGGGAGGGGCTCGGGTGTGCCTGTGGAACGTCCGAGGGGCAGCAGGAGGGGGCAGCTTGTCCCTCCAAGAGGGACGGCTATGCGGGCTGTTTGAGTCCTCCCGCCCTCGGTCTCATCGATATTCCTGTCCAGGCCGAGCGGACAAGACAGCTTGTTGAGGGGGCCAGGGAGAGAGCCGGCCAGGGCTCTGTATGTGTGTGTGTGTGTGCGTGCCACCCTGTGTACAGACAGACCCCCTGTTCACACCTGCTCACAGCCAGACAGACAGGAGGCCGGGCCTGGGGCGGGAGTGAGTTCCGGCGGAAGACCCTGCAGTTCTGGACGACGAGGACGATGACGATGACGATGGTGGTGATGCTGACACTGGCGAATGCCGAGTTCCGGGCTCCTTCCATGCGCGCGCTATCATGTCACCTATTCCTGGGCGAGCAGAGGCGCAAGGGGGCTCCCGGAGGACAGTGACTGCCGGGCCGCGCAGCTAGTGAGTGGCGGTCAGGATTTGCACCCTGGTCGGCCTGGGTGTTACCCATAATGCCATCGGCCCCTGTATAACAAAGGAGTCCTAAGAGGATGACAGTGGGGGGTAATCAAGAACTCTGTCCATCCGGCCGCTGTGGCTCAGTGGTTGAGCATCGACCCATGAACCAAGAGGTCACCTGTTCGATCCCGGTCAGGGCACCTGCCCGGATTGCGGGCTTGATCCCCCGTGTGGGGCGTGCAGGAGGCAGCCAATCGCTGTTTCTCTCTCATCGCTGTTTCTCTCTCTCTATCCCTCTCCCTGCCCCTCTCTCTAAAATCAATAAAAATATACTTTTCTAAAAAAAGAGCTGTGTCCAGATTGCACGTTTGGGAGTCAGACTGCTGGGTTCCAGTGCCAGAGCACCCCCCTTCCTGTCTGCGCCTCAGCTTCCCTTTCTGTGAGATGGGAGCATGCGGCAGCCGTTTCCTCCGGCGTTTGTGTCTCGGGTCCCAGGATGTGCCACCACTTGCTGGCGACCTTCAGTGCAGAGTTTCTGGCAGCCGCCTTGGGCGGAGGTACTGTTTGCGAAGACAGAAACTGAAGCTGAGGAAGGGCAGTGGTAGGAAAGGGCGAGGGAGAGGCCAGGAAGCCGCAGGCTGGCAGGAGGAACAACCAGCTTCCCTTTCCCCTCCGGGCAGCCCCAGGCCTCGGGCCAGGGGGCGTGGCAGGGGTGTGGCCAGCCCTGCCCACAGGATAAAGCCGGCACCTGGCAGCCCTAGGACAATTCAGAAGACAGTCCACCTGTCCATCGACCCTCCCTCCACCCGTGCGTGGACTGTCCACCCAGCCCGTCCGCCTAGACCACCTCCGGCCTCCCCCTCGCTCTCCTGGTCCAGCCGCCAGCTCCGCCGCCTCCACCCTTCCCTCCCCCACGATGGCTTCCAGGGAGCCCCTGCACGTGAAGACCCCGATCCGAGACAGCGTGGCGCTGTCCAAGGTGGCCGGCACCGGCGTCTACATCAAGATGGACAGTGCCCAGCCCTCGGGCTCCTTCAAGATCCGGGGCATCGGCCACCTCTGCCAGACGGTACAGGGCGGCTCCAGGGAGGGGGGTAGGTCCCCTTTCCTCGATGGGCAGGGCCGCTGCCATGTGGAACCCAAGGAGCTCCAGGCAAGGCCCTCGGACTGCCCACGAGGCCCGCGCACCCACCCTTAGCGCTTCCTCTGGGGAAGGAGTGCCCGGCACGAAGGTCCCCTATGGGCTGATCCCAGAGCTCTCAGCTGCCCGCCTCTCCATCCCCGCCCTGAGCCAGGCTCCTTGAGGAGGGGAGATGTCGCTTGAGAGGCTGGGGCAGTAAAGTTCCAAAACTAGCTCAGTTAGACTCCCAGGGGCCGGGGTGGGTAGGACTCCAGGTGACCCCGCCCCTCGTCTCCACAGTGGGCTGAGCGAGGCTGCAAACACTTCGTCTGCTGCTCAGGTAAGCGGCCTGCACGCCTCCTCCTGTCCTCTGCTGTGTGCCCCAGGGCAGACGCTCCACCTCTCTGGGCCCCAGTTTCCCCAGCCAGGAGCGGGAGCCGTTGCAAACATTTGCAGCCAGCCCAATTTGGAATTTCAGAGGGGAGGCCTGAGGTCACCCAGGGGGGTTCAGAGGCCAGGGGTTGGGCCCCCAGGCTATCCTGAACTGACACACTCCCTACCCACCACCCCTGGCAGCGGGCAACGCAGGCATGGCGGCTGCCTATGCCGCCAGGAGGCTGGGCATCCCCGCCACCATCGTCGTGCCCAAGACGACGCCTGCCCTCACCATCGAGCGGCTCAGAAATGAGGGCGCCACGGTCACGGTGGTGGGTGAGGTAAGTGCCGACCTGGAGCAGGGCCGCGGAGGGCAGCTGGTGGCAGAGGAGGGTCCCCTGGCCGTTCACCTCCGCCCGCGTCCCCTGTGGTCTTGCAGACGCTGGAGGAGGCCCAGGAGCTGGCCACGGCGCTGGCGAAGAACAACCCTGGCTGGGTCTTCATCTCTCCCTTCGACGACCCCCTCATCTGGTACATGGAGCCCAGGGTGGCAGCCACCTCCTGACCACTGGGTGGGCGCCTGCCACAGGCACGTGGGCACATTCTTATGTACAGCAGTTGCACATGTGTGTGCACACACACCATCACGTAGAAGCACACACATGTGTGTTCCAACGCCCGTCCTCCACGGCCGTGAGCGATTGCGAGCTCAGTTACCCAGGTGCCTGCCTCTGGGTGCCCGGGAGCAGGTCCCGAGACCAGGATTCCAGGGAAAGCTGTTGACTTGGGAGGTGACTCCCGATCGGAGGGGGAGGGAGACGAGGCAGGAAGGACGCCTCTAACTGGGGCTCTCCTGGGCAGGGCCCTGCTGTGGCAGCTGGAGCTTGATTTCCTGGGGGCCCCTGGGAGCCAGTGGAACATGAACCAGTTACTTAGCAGCAGGAGAGGATGCTGGGTGTTTACTCACCAGCACACGAGTCTTCACTCACACAGGCCCTGGGTGAGGGGTGTTCTCAGGGCTGTCACCTGTGGGCACAGCCACGTGTCACACACAGAGGCAGCTCCTGGGGCCAACCGGAGCCTCCAGGGAGAGATGCAGATGCTGGCAGCTGGAAATCAGGGTAGAGTCAGGGAGGAGACCAGCCCCAAGGACAAGTGACAGAGCGAGTGTTATCTCCAGGACCCCTGCCTAGGGCCCCAGCCCTGACCCGGTCCCCCCGCACCCACCCACCCCACCCTCCAGGGAAGGCCACACTTCCATCGTGAAGGAGCTGAAGGAGACATTGAGCGCAAAGCCGGGGGCCATCGCGCTGTCGGTGGGCGGCGGCGGCCTCTTGTGCGGAGTGGCCCAGGGGCTGCAGGAGGTGGGCTGGGAGGACGTGCCCATCATCGCCATGGAGACCAAGGGAGCCCACAGCTTCCACACTGCCACCTCTGCCGGCAAGCTCATCCCTCTGGACCAGATTACGAGGTGAGCAGCCAGGCTGCCTTCATCAGGGGTTCAGCACCCCCTTGGTGCTGGCTGCGGGTAGATCCCGGTACCCCGTTTTATAGGTAAGGAAACGGAGGCTTTGTTCACCTGCCCAGAGCCACACAGCCAGTGAGCGGTGCTGCTGGGACTGAGCAGTCCATGTGTGCATGGCCCTGAACCATGAACGTCACACTTCCCTCTTGCAAAAAAGTCTGATATTCATCATGTACTGAGTTCCTCTGTGGCAGGGTTTTGCCCTCTTCATTAAATTTTTTAATATATATTTTTATTGATCTCAGAGAGGAGGGGAGAGTGAGAGATAGAAACATCAATAGTGAGAGAGGATCATCGATCGGCTGCCTCCTGCACGCCCCCCATAATCGAGCCCGCAATCTGGGCATGTGCCCTGACCGGGAATCAAACCGTGACCTCCTGGTTCATAGGTGGATGATCAACCACCGAGCCACGCCAGCTGGGCTGCAGTCTTCATTCACTTGCCAGCCATTTACTGAGCCCCTAACATGGGCAAGACCCCGGTTGATCCTGGGGAGAGAGGTGGATAAACACCATTCCTGCTCCCAAGGAGTTCATATCCCAGCCCAAACCTTTGGCACATGGTGTTCAATTAGGATCAGGTTTGGCTGCTTTATATAGGAACCCAAATAGCAATTTAAACAAGATTGAATTTTATTTCTTCTCTTATTAAAAAAAAGAAAAGTCTAGAGGGAGGCAATTCAGGGGCAGCTCTATGAAGCCAGGTGCCCAGGTCCCCTGCGTTTGTTCTCCACCGTCCTTATTATGTCGCCTCATGGGCCAAAATAGTTGCCTAAGTGCCAACTCTCACAGCCACCCTCCATCTGGCAGGAAGGAAGAAGCAGGGCAGAAGCTATGCCCCTCCCTTTAAAGACAGACACAATACTTCCACTTTCCTCTCATTGGCCAGAACTTAGTCGCATGGCCACACCTGCTGCAAGGGAGGCTGGGAAATGTCTTCCTACCAGGTGTCCCTGTGTGCAGCTAGAATAGATATAGGGTAGACAGGTCTCTGCCACAGATGGGGCAGACTGAGCCTAGGTAGGAACTCCTTTTGGATTCCTGAGCCCCGCACCCCGGAGCTGTATGTGGGCCTCTGCTCCTGCAGTGCTGCGAGTGAAGAAGTAATTGTTGAGCACCTACTATGGGCCATATGCTGGCCTAAGGGCTGAGGTGGTCCAGGCAAGGAGATGCTCATGGGCGAATGGGGAAATGAGCTGGGAACAGAGCCAGTGAGGTCTCTGGGGAGGCTGATTACCAGGGCAGGTCCTGGAGGTATATGGGTCCTGTTTGCAGTCCCAGCACCACGGATCCCTGGCCAAGTGACAGCACACCCCCTGCCTCAGTCTTCCCTTCTATAAAATGGAACCAATGAACTAACCACAAAAGTTGTTGTGAGAATGAACGGCACCTAACGCCTTCTCAGGAAGTGGTCATTGTGTGTGTGTGTGTGTGTGTGTGTGTGTGTGTGTGTGTGTGTGTGTGTGTGTGTGTGTGTGTGTTATGGGGAGGATCATTTGAGAATTCCACCTGGGGCCACAGGACTGAGTGCTCCCCCTGGAGGACTCCTTGGAGGAGGCAGCCTTCATCCTGAGCCTTGAAGGACAGGATGGGACTTGGGCAGGTGAAGGTGACACCCTGGAGATGAGGCTGGGAGTCCTATCAGAGAAGCACAAGGGGGCCTTGCAGGTGTTTGTTCATGAGTCAAGGTGAACAGAAATGATGCCATTCACCCCCATTCCAACAATCTTATTAGAAGACCCCGCTCTGTTTGGGAAGCCCCTGGGACTTTACAGCTATAGAGGGCACCCCCCCCCACCCCATGCCCATGGACCCCAGTTCCTCCTCCCTTTCACACTCAACTTTGTCTCTTTCTCTCCCTCTCCATTCTGATCTGCACTTCCCTCCTCTCTCCAACCTCTGTTTCCCCCATTCCCATTCTCCATGCCCATCCCCCTCCAGTGTGGCCAAGGCTCTGTGTGTGAAGACCGTGGGGGCCCAAGCCCTGAAGCTGTTCCAGGAATACCCCATTTTCTCGGAAGTGGTCTCGGACCAGGAGGCTGTGGCCGCCATTGAGAAGTTTGTGGGTATGTGCCAAGTCCTTTCGAGACCCAGCCTGCTGGTTCAGGAGCCAAGTGGCTGTCCTGGCTACTTGGTATGCCAGGGGATTCCAAAGCTGCAAGTTTGTCCACAGTTCTGTCTCCCATCCCTTCCTAGAACTCCCCATTGAATACAACGCAGTAGTAAAAATAGAAAGGCCAGAGGCACAAGTGAAGCCTGATAACTGTGACAGTAGGGGATAACTATTTTTAAATGTTGGTTCTGAGCTTCCTGGCAGCCAGGGTGAAAAAGGAAAGTATAGGCCTCAGTGATGGATTCAGAATTGGGTCTGTAACTAGGTTGGACTCTTTCTGGGTTCAACCTAGGATAGGAGGGTGTACACACACACACACACACACACACACACACACACACACACACACACACACACGGTAGCACTTAGGCTGTCCCAGCAGTCAGCTTGGCTAATCGACCATGGCACCCTCGCTCAGATGATGCCTCAGCACCCTTCTCAACACACTGCTCAGGCGATTACAACCATTTCTTCAGTGTCAGCACTAATGTGACACCTAGCTCAGGGCTTGGACTGTCAACCCAGGAAAGTGAGGGAAGGACCTGCGAGTGTGGCCAGGGCTGAGAGTGGACTGGCTCCTTGCCCCCGAGCTTGACCCAGCGCCCTCCCACCCTGTCCCCCGGCAGATGATGAGAAGGTCCTGGTGGAGCCGGCCTGCGGGGCAGCCCTGGCCGCTGTCTACAGCAACGTGGTCCAGAAACTGCAAGGGGAAGGGAAGCTCCGCACCCCGCTGTCCTCGCTCGTGGTCATCGTCTGCGGGGGCAGCAACATCAGCCTGGCCCAGCTGCAGGACCTCAAGAAACAGCTGGGCATGAAGAATGAGCTGCCCAAGTGAAGGTCTCCCCGACCCGGGGACCCCTGCAGGGGCTGGAGTTTCCCCAGCACCTCGTTGTACATATCATTCTTGTGTCTGGCTGCGAGCCTGCGGCCAGGCCAGTTGGTGCTTGCTTGTGCCCACGAGCCCTCTGGGCAGAGGGCCACACGCTTCGCAGTCGAGGCAGGGGGAGGGTGTCAGCGGCCAGGGATCCCCTGCTGCCTGTGTGACTGCTCTGCCATCGTCCTCAGCCACCCCTGCCAGGGCGACACTGCCCACATGTAACATATCCTGTCCCCAGAGCAGGTGGGTGTGAGGGGCTGAGGTCACACAGGAGGCTCCCCCTGGGAGCACCGTGTGCCCCCCAGGCTCTCCAGCTGGGGAGGTGGACAGGCCCGCAGCCCAGGCTGAGGAGCCATCTTTATTTTACTCCCAGGAAGCCCACCCCCACCCTCACCCATTTTTCTAATGTGCACACATTTTCACTGAAAAAGAAAAATAGGTATTTATGAAGCAAAGAGCCTTTGAGTTTCTCCATCATCACTGTCTTCCTCCCTTCCCTCCTCCCACCCCATCACGCCTGCTCCCAGCCCTGCCAACAGCAGTGAGCACCCCCAACCACCACCCCCAGCCCCAGGAACCCTGGGGCCCACATGGAACTCAAGACCACCCGCCCGCCCCCCAAGCTGGGCTTGCATGCCAGAGGGTGGGAAGCCGGTGAGGGAGGTGGTGCTGAACAAGAGGGCCTTGGGGTGGGGCGAGGGAACAGAATGATTTAATCCCAGAACCGCTGGGAGCAGGTAGGGAGCCCCCATCCCCGGGGGGGTGTACACTGACCCTGGACATCATCTCAGGGACAGGGAGGGAGTGGACGCGAAGTCAGTCTCAGGCAAACCCTCTAGAAACACGAAGCCCTCTCTCAAGGCAGGCGGGAGCCAGCGTGTAAAAGAGGGGCCTCAAGGGCTGGGAGGGGCCCCCATCACC
This sequence comes from Ia io, assembly GCA_025583905.1. Lineage (NCBI taxonomy): Eukaryota > Metazoa > Chordata > Mammalia > Chiroptera > Vespertilionidae > Ia > Ia io. The sequence goes on along the minus strand of JAJQQW010000023.1, from coordinate 20,848,407 downwards.
GCTCAGGAATGTCCCAGAACCACCTACAGCAGCCACTGGCCACCTGATTGGATCCCCAAATTCAAAGCCATCTCTCAGGACACCGGGCAATGAGCCCAGGCTTGCAGGGCCCCCCACCCACCCCAACGACAGAGGCGGAGATTTGGGGAGGAATGGAAAAATCCACCCTCAGCCCACACCAGCCTCAGGCCTTCTGATCTCCACGTGTATTTTAAACACTCAGGGGACGAGAATCCTCAGCCCCGAGACCCCAGAACAGCCCCTGGGGACAGAGTGGAACCAACGTGGTGCCTAGCCCGGAATCCTGCTCCGGGCGGGACAGCTTCCAGCTCCCACGGTCCCGCCTGGGTCGGGCGCGGAACCCCGACGAGGCCAGGCAGCCCCTCTGCCCACTAGAGGAGGATCCGAGGTGCAGGGGGCTGGGCTGACCAGCTGCCAGGCACCTGTCCATCAGGGAAGGGCGGAGGCCACAGACGAGCAACAGCTGCCACTGTGGAGCTGAGGATTGTGGGAAACTCCGGGGCACCGGGGCCGAGAGAAGCGGCCTCTCTGGCAGCCTCTGCAGAGGTGGGTCCTGTCTTTGCGGGGTCAGCGGAAGCCCCAGTGGGCCACCAGGCATGGCCCCCCAACCTCACCGAGCCTCCCAGCCTTGACCTCCTCCAGACCGTGTCTCAGCGCCTGTACGCCCGTGTTATTTACTGCGTTGACTCCCTCACCAACATGAGCCTCCCTCGGAGCAGAGACTTCTTTGTGCCTTAGTTGTAAGGCAGCCACAGGGTCGTACGCAGGCCCTGGCCTGTGCTAAGTGGTGGGTGAGACCTGCTGGTGAGTGAATGCTGAGGAGGTCACAGCCACCACTGCAGCGAATCTTTCCCCACCACCCCCCGCAGTGCTGCGCACAGCCTCACCCATTTTACAGAGGGGATAACCAAGGCTCAGAGAGGTTAGGCCCCATTGCTAGTACGAGATGGAGACAGGATTTAAACTCAGGTCTCTGACTCCAAGGCATGTGCTTTCCTCTCCCCACGCACACAGCATTGGGCGCGTCTCATCTCCAATGTAGGGTTTTGGGTATGAACAGACAGGGCGGGACTCGTTTGTGTTGCTCTGTACCCCACAGTAGGACTTGGGAAGGTCTTGTGGTTAAAAGGTCCCAGAAAAGGATCCAGAACAAAGTAGGTGCTCAATAAACATCAGATGGATATGGGTGGATGGACGGGTATATGGGTGGATGGATGAATGGATGAATGGGTATATGGGTTGATAGATGGATAAATGGATGAATGGGTATATGGGTGGATGGATGTGTATATGGGTGGATGGATGGATAGATAGATGAGTATATGGGTGGATGAATGGGTATATGGGTGGATGGACGGGTATATGGGTGGATGGATAAATGGATGGATGGGTATATGGGTTGATAGATGGATAAATGGATGGATGGGTATATGGGTGGATGGATGGGTATATGGGTGGGTGGGTGGGTGGATGGATGGATGGATGGATGGATGAAAGGGTGTGAGGGTGGATGGATGGGTATATGGGTGGATGGATGGGTGGATGGATGAAAGGGTATATGGATGGATGGACGGGTATATGGGTGGATGGATAAATGGATGAATGGGTATATGAGTTGATAGATGGATAAATGGATGAATGGGTATATGGGTGGGTGGGTGGGTGGGTGGATGGATGGATGGATGGATGGATGGATGGATGAATGGGTATATGGGTGGATGGATGGATAGATGAGTATATGGGTGGATGGATGGGTATATGGGTGGATGGATGGGTATATGGGTGGATGGATAATGAATGGATAAACTGATGACTGGAAAACAGATGGATAGAGAGATGGGTGGATGGGTGATATGTGGGTGGATGGATGGATGGATAAATATGTAGATGAACAATGGGTGCGTGGGTTGGAAATAAATGGATGGATGGACAGACAAAAGGATGGACAGGAAGATGCATGGAGGACAGTGCAGATCCCAATCTTGAGAAAAGGCACGGACCCAGCCTTCCCCACTGCCCGAAAGCACAACACAGGGCACGGCCTCTCTCATTTAATCATCACAGCCTGTGAGTTGGTACCTGCAGCAGGGGAACCGTGGGCACTGCCTGAGGCCTGTGGCACGCCCACGTTGGGGCGGGGCACGAGGCTGGAGCAAGCAGGACACTCCTGCCTGGTCCTGGAGAGAGGACCCTTGGGCCTCAGCCACGGTCACCAGGAACTTTGGTTTGTGTTTGTGTTCGTTTCTGTCCAGGAGAAAGCTGTCCAGCGGGGACACAGCTGCTTCCCAAGGGGGCAGAGCAGCTGGGGCCGGGGATCGGAGCCCGCCACAGGGAACACCCAGGCCGCAGGGCTGAAACCCACGGGGCCCCCAAGACCTGGTCCCTCCGTAGGGGCAGCATGGGGGGGGCGGGGGCGGTGAGAGAGAGAAACAGGGAAAAGGAGACAAATGCAGAGGCAGAGGAGACAGAAATGGCACCCGCTCCTGAGAGGGAGTCAGTCCCGGGCCCCACCCAGGAGGAGGTGCCCAGATGAGCATGAACTGGCAGACCCGGGTCCCAGCTCTGGGCACAACAGGGGACAAAGGCCACAGATGGGGCGAGCAGGAGGTCACGGCAGCGGCAGAGGCGGCCTCAGTCCCAGGAGACCTTGACGGGCGAGAACTTCCAGAGGTCGGGCTGGCCCATGTGCAGCAGGCCGCTGAAAGGCGAGGTGCTCCACTGGAAAGGGGGCACCTGGTCCCACGTGGGGCCACTGGCTGCCACCAGGCGCAAGGCCTTGGCCAGGGCCATGCTGGTCACCTGGGGGCCGGGGCAGAGCAGACGGCTGAGTGTCAGCCAGGCTGGGCGCCAAGCCAACCCAACCCAGGGCCCTGGCACCCACCCCAGCCTGGACCACCCCCAGCCCGATTCTGACCGTGACTCCGCCCTGACATCTGCGTTGGCCCAGCCTGCACCCCACCCCCTCCCCAGCCATCACGGTGAGCGAGCCCACCCACAGCCCCGGGCCCTGGCAGACCTTGGCGTCAATGCCCCCGTGGGAACGCTGCTGCAGTGCCCGGAACGGGTACGAGCCGTTGGCCGGGTTGAGGTCGGAGCGTGCCGAGATGGCGTTCTCCCCGTTGGGCTGCGGCCTGCAGGCCTTGCACAGTGACAGGGGGTCGTGCAGGAAGTCATTGTACCTGGATGGAGAAAGGGAGGGACCGGTCGTGCTGGGAAGAGGCGGGGGTCGGGGGGAGGATGGTGAAGAGGAGACCAAACTCCTCCTGGCAGCAGCCCCAGAACACAGTCCCTGTTTTCAATGAACCAGCCCCAACCGCTGCTGGGGTCCCTCGCCCCTCCACCTCATCACCCCGTCCTCCGTCCTCCGAGGAGAGACCCCCTCTTGTCCCACTACAGCATTTCTGGGGATGACAGTGCCAGTTACATATCCGCATCAGTGTGCTCGGTGGATCTCTACATCACGGACAGGGCAGCCCTGAGGAAGTGGGGGACCTGTTCTGTGCCCCGCGCCCAACCCAGGGCGATCACGCAGCGGCAGGTCAGTGTCCCCGCCTGTAAGGGGAGGCCGCGGCGGCGGGACTCACGCTGAGTGTGGGGCCACACCCCTGCCTGCCCAGGCGGGGTGTGAATGAGTGACAGTGAACAGCACAGAGTGTGCCACGTGACTCCGGGCTCACTGTCCCCCACGCACCTCATCAGCTGGATCATGGAGTCCATGTCGTGCACCAGAGACTGGTTCCGCCGGAAGATCTGGGCCCGAGGGCTCCTGTCGTAGGAGAACCAGTCCCCATATTGGGCCACCAGGCCCGGCAGCCCACTGGCGTTGAACACGGACTCAAAGGACCTGCCGGGGATGAGAGAGGTCACTCGTGGCTCCCACTGACCTTGCCTGGCCGTGCCGGGAGGCGGAGGGGCGGTCAGGACAGCGACAACAATGACCTGTGTGTGCTGGGGGGTGGCCTGGCGGGGTGGCCAAGCTCAGGCTCAGGGGGCCCAAGAGACCTGCTCCCCACCCTGCCTTCATCACCACCCAGCTGGGGAGCCTTGGGAAAGTGAGGCACTCTCTCAGGGCCTCAGTTTTGCCCTCTGTGAAATGGGAACAGGAGCTGTGGCTAGCACGGTCTAAGGACCAAACAACATCACCCAGGTGAAGCCCAGTGAGGTCCCGAGGGGATGGAGAAGCAGCCAGTTAAAGGGGCCCCAGCCCGGGAGCCATGGCAGGGTCAGCGCCTGAGTCGGCTCACCCCCATCACCCTGTGGACCGGGAAGTCATACGGATGCTGACTTAAGCGCCATGCTGTGCCCCACACGGCCAGGGCTTTCTGGGCCAGAGAAGGGTGGGGTGAGTTTAAAGAATCACGTGGGCAGGGCCTCTGACAGCGGAGAGAGCTGAGCAAGGGGGCGGGGCAGGCACAGGAGGGCGAGGAGGGGGACACCTACGGGATGTTGTAGCTGGCCCAGTAGGTCTTCTCGTAGAGCTCCGCCGTCTTGTCGGCCACCACCACCATGCCCCTGGGCGAGAGAGGGGCAGGGCGGTGAGGAAGGACTCCTGCGGGCTCTGCCTGCTCCAGGGCCAGGCCCCCTGCCCGGAGGCAGGTTATGCCCTGAATCTTGAGCCCCATCAGGGCTGCCTCCTCTGCCAGCCTCGCCTTCCTTAGATTTTCTCTCCCCACACGTTGCAGGCTCCGGGTCTCGGCCTGGAGCCCTGCCCCCTCCCCAGGGCACTCACGGGATCTGCTCCAGGATGGTGAGCACCCTGCTCCCAGGGCTGGGCCCACCCGGCACGAACGCCTTGTAGTCCACGATCATCCACTGGTTGTTGTACCTGCCGGGCGCAAGGAGGGAGGACTGAACGGAGGCTGGAGCCGCTGCCCAGCCTCCCCTGCCCGATGGTCAAGCCCTCGCCCACCTGCTCGATGGCCCTCCCCACTGCCCCCAAGCTCTCAAGTTCCAAATTCTCTTCCTGTCCTTCCTCGGGGCCTTTCCCGGGGTGAAGAAGCCTACAGGAGAGGGCAAATGCTTCCCCCCCCGTTCCCCCCCCCGTGGCCTCAGGTTCCCCTTGTATAAAACAAGGGGGCACACAAGGGGGGCGCCCGGGTTGGTGTTGCTCAGTGGCTAGAGCGTCAGTTCTCAACCTGAAGGGTATCAGGTTCAGTTCCCAGTTAAGGGCACATGCTTGGGTTGCAGGTTCGATCCCTGACCCTGATCGGGGCACGTGTGAAAGGCAATCAATCAATGAGTCTCTCTCACATCGATGTTCTCCCTCCCTCCCTTCCTCCCTCCCAGGCTCTCTAGAAAGCCAAGGAAAGGTACCCTTGGGTGAGGATTCAAAAACAAAACAAGGGAGGGGACCTTCAGGGGAATCCGTGAAAGGGCTCTGCAGAGGGTGGGGGCATGCAGAGGGTGGGGGCATGCAGAGGGTGGGGGCATGCAGAGGGTGAAGGCATGCAGAGGGTGAGGGCATGCAGAGGGTGGGGGCATGCAGAGGGTGGGGGCATGCAGCGGGTGGGGGCATGCAGAGGGTGGGGACATGCAGAGGGTGGGGGCATGCAGAGGGTGGGGACATGCCGAGGGTGGGGTCATGCAGAGGGTGGGGGCATGCAGAGGATGGGGACATGCAGAGGGTGGGGGCATGCAGAGGGTGGGGGCATGCAGAGGGTGGAGGCATGCAGAGGGTGGGGGCATGCAGAGGGTGGGGGCATGCAGAGGGTGGGGGCATGCAGAGGGTGGGGGCATGCAGAGGGTGGGGGCATGCAGAGGGTGGGGGCATGCAGAGGGTGGGGGCATGCAGAGGGTGGGGGCATGAGGGTGGGGACATGCCGAGGGTGGGGTCATGCAGAGGGTGGGGGCATGCAGAGGATGGGGCATGCAGAGGGTGGGGGCATGCAGAGGGTGGAGGCATGCAGAGGGTGGAGGCATGCAGAGGGTGAGGGCATGCAGAGGGTGGGGGCATGCAGAGGGTGGGGACATGCAGCGGGTGGGGGCATGCAGAGGGTGGGGGCATGCAGAGGGTGGGGACATGCAGAGGGTGGGGCATGCAGAGGGTGGAGGCATGCAGAGGGTGGAGGCATGCAGAGGGTCTGAGTATTAGCGGGGAGGTTGGACCACTTCTCGGGGGGCGGGGGGGAGGCCACAGGCCAGAAGCCCACTCACGTGCCGCTGTTGAACCTCTTGAAGGTCTCCGCCCAGGTGTCCCCGTCCAAGGCCAGGCGGTTGGCCACGATGTTGCGCACCCACTCCATCACACAGCCCTGGGGCTGCACGTACTTCCACAGGGCTGGGTTGCTGTTGCCAATGGTGGTCTCCAGGGTCACCTGGGGAGAGCCGAGGGGGCTGCGTGAAGAGCCACCTGGCTACAGTCGGCGCATGCGGCATCGTCAGCGCTCAAGGTGACTAAGTGTCAAAACCTCCTGCTCTGGTCTAGACGCACGTTTCCTCGGGGGCCGGATGGGCACTGAGGGGACTCATGACCACGTACCAGCTTTGCTCGGACGAGCCCCTGAGGAGCCCAGGGGCCATGTCCAGGGACCCCCCAGGCGGTCAACTCTTCCCCAGAGGGTAGCAGCCGTTTCCACCCTGCCCTGCAGTTTCCCAGAGGACTGGGGGGTTTGAGCTGCTAGCCCCCAGAGGGCCACTGTCTCTGAACTCACAGGCCTCCCGGGAAAAGGCGAGCATGGCTACTGATGGCCCTTCGTGCTGCAGGTAAACTGAGGCCCGAGGAGGCTGGAGACGTGCCCAGGGTCGTGCTGATAAGTGGATGGTCCAAGATGCGACTCCCCAACTTCCAGCTCCCCAATCAGATCAGTGCTTGTTCCCCACAGCAGGACATTCGCATGCTTCTCCCTTCTTCATACAAAACCAAGAAACAGCTAAGATAGCAGCAGCCGTAAATGTGGTGCGAAAAAGAGGAATCTGCTGGCCGGTGCTGCTCAGTGGTTGAGCGTTGACCAATGAACTAAGAGGTCACTGGTTCAACTCCCAGTCGGGGCACATGCCCAAGTTGTGGGCTCAACCCCCAGTAGGGGGTGTGCAGGAAGCAGACAACTCGTGATGTTTCTCTCTCATCGCTGCTCTCTATCCCTCTCCTTTCCTCTCTCTTTAAAAATCAATAAAAACATATTTTTTTAAAAAAAGAATAAAAGAGGAATCTGCAAAGCAGGCCCGAGTTGCAATGCCCAAGCAGGGACGGTTTCTTCCCTCCCTCCACCCTCTTGCTCTTAGCAGCCAAAGCCATCGCCAGGGCTGAGACCAGCTGGGTCCCCAAAGCCCCGCCCCCGGGGAGGGAGGGGCAGTGCGGAGTCGCTTCCCTCTCCCTCCAGCAGGGGCTCTTAACCTGGGGCAGTTCTCCGGGAGCCTGCAGGCTTGGATGGGGAAACCAGTACATTTTATTTCCACTAACGTCAATCTGAAATTCAGCATCTCCTCCGTTGTTAACACAGGCAACACCCCACGGAGGTATGAGGGTACCTGAAACTGTCACGGACAGAAAGCACACGCTTCCCCACCAGGTGACAGGGTTGCATAGACCTCAAAATATCGTTTCTGTCCCGCGTTACTTCTAAGTGACTCAGGCAGCACCTGCACCCGCACCTCGTTCTCTATCAGCATAAACATTTCACGCTTAGATAACATTCTGATAAACACATTCAATAGAATGGGTTTCCTTTCTAATCCCGCATGTTTTGGTTTGCACACTTAAAAACATTGCTTTGGGGTGGGGTTCTCAGCTCCCAGGCAGCCACGGGGTCTGTGCACAAATGAGGTAAATTTCCACCTGGGACCAAGCACAGGGCTGCCCGCACCCACTGCCTGGCCCTCTCACAGCTGTTTCAACTTAAGGGACTCAATCCCACGCTCCCCTCAAAAGCTAACAGGATAGAGACCGCCCCCTCCCACCCCGAGGAAACGGGCATCTCTGAAGCCAGGTTTCTCTCCTCTGCGTGTTGCCCTGGCGATGGCAGGGCCCGCTGCCCCGGGGAGGGTGCCAGGCACAGATTTCTAAATGTGTTTGGACCCCATCCAGGAAAAGCCGGTAAAAACAACACCTCATAAACAACATTTATTCAGAAAACCTGGCCAGGTTAGAGGGGTTTTGTGGAAAGCAAGAGAGAAGGCGGCGTTTCAGCAAGGTCGCGCGGGAGAGGGACGGCTTCTCCTCGCTGAGATCAAGGCCGTCTCCTGAGGCCTGAGACCAGCCATTTCTGAGGAGCTGTGTTACCGTGCAGAGGCCCAGGCCGGCGGCAGGCTCAGGGCCCTGGGGATCTGCATTTAAGAAGCCCCACTCTGTCCAGCCAGCGTGGCTCGATGGTTGAGCGTTGACCCATGACCCAGGAGGTCACAGTTCGAGTCCAGGTAGGACACATCCCTGGGTTGTGGGCTCAACCCCCAGTGTGGGGCATGTAGGAGGCAGCCAACCAATGATTCCTCTCATCACTGATGTTTCTCTCTCTCTCTCCCCCTCTCCCTTCCTCTCTCTCTAAAAATAAAATTTTAAAAAATATACTAAGAAAAACAAAAGGCCCACCTACCCCACTATGGATAGGTACTAGCTTTATCAGGTGATCACTCCGTAAGGGACATAACCGTCTAATCGCTATGCTGTATGCCTGAAACTAACATAATATTGTATAGCAACTGCAATTGAGTAATCTTTTTAAAGGAAGACCCAATCAGTGGTCCAAGTACCTGCCCGCCCACCGCTGCTGCGTGAGGAGCACCCGGGGAGGACGGGGTCGGGGGAGGGAGACTCACCAGCCCGCTGCTCAGGATGTAGAAGTCATCACCGGAGAAGATGGTGCCGGGGTAGGACGAGAAGACCAGCTTGTTGCCAGGAGCCAGGGGAGAATTCTCTGTGGGGGCACAGGGCCAGAGGGGGGTGCTGGTCAGACAAGCCCACATGGGGGGCCCGCACCCCCACCCATCCAGACTTGGGAGTGTCCCGGTGGGGAGCAGCAGGCCTCGGAGGAAGCCCCCACTCCTTTCTTTTCTTTCTTTTTATTAATTTAAATTCTTTATTGTTTAAAGTATTACATAAGTCTCCTTTTTCCCCCACTGACCTCTCCCCAGCCACCCCCACCCCCACCCCCACCTTTCTTTCTGCTATTTAGCAAGCCAGGCATTTGATGTGTGTGTGTGTGTTGGGAGGTATGAATGCTAGTAACAAAATACATTTTATATATATATATATATATATATATATATATATATATATATATATATATATATATATATATATATATATATAATGACTGTTTACTAGTACCGTTTTTAGCTTTCTTTCTTTTAAATGTTTTTATTGATTTTAGAGAGAGAAGAAGGGAGAGGGAGAGACAGAAACATTGATGAGAGAGAACCATCAGTTGGCTGCCTCCTGCAGGCCCCCTACTGGGGAGTGAGCTGACCCATAGACATGTGACCCCCCCCCCCCAAAATGGTGGTTTTAAGCTTTTGTTGTTTCAAATGTGGAGGCGATTTGTTATGCAGCACTAGCTAATGAACACACCTTGTGAAATAAAAGTTTCCTAAGAGGAAATTAGCGTGCTAAAAATAAGATGAGCTCTTAGAATGGCCCTACAGTGACCACAGTGTGCCTAAGGCCAAGGCCCTCATCTCCTAGCACCGTGGTTGGCAAACTGCGGCTCTCGAGCCACATGTGGCTCTTTGGCCCCTTGAGTGTGGCTCTTCCACAAAATACCACGGCCTGGGTGAGTCTATTTTGAAGAAGTGGCATTAGAAGAAGTTTAAGTTTAAAAAATTTGGCTCTCAAAAGAAATTTCAATCGTTGTACCGTTGATATTTGGCTCTGTTGACTAATGAGTTTGCTGACCACTGTCCTAGCACCCTTCCCCACCCCTGCCTGTGTGCCCACGCACAGATACACCCACAGCCACCCACCTCGGGGGCCTTCTTGGAACTGGAACCAGTACTTCTTGACAATACGCAGCATGTTCTGGTAGGAGTTCCAGGTATTGTGGGCGACCAGGAGGTCACTGTGGCCGGGCAGCAGCTTGATGAGGGCGGAGCAGGAGCCAGAGCCCAAAGTGTGCTTGGTCTTGGTCTTATTCAGGGCCGGCTCCAGGTCCTCCAGGTCCCCAGAGATCTGCAACAGGCTGAGGAGCCCGGGGCGCCACACGGTTACGTGCCTGCTTGAGTCTATTACAGACCCATCTCACAGAGGAGGAAACTCAGCCTCGGGGGGGGGGGGGGGGGGGCGGGCAGGTGATCGGTCTGAGGCCATGGAGCCAGGAAGTGGCAAAGCCAGTTCGAGGCCCAGGGCTGTCTGACTATGAGGTGTGTGGCCCTCTCCCCAGCCCTGTCCACTCTGGGGTAGCACTTACAGGAAACCCAAGGGTTTGATGGTGAACTTCCCAGTCGGGAAGGCCACACTGCCTTCATAGCTGTCCTCTAGGCCTTTCAGCTGCAGGAGGGTCAGCTGCACCTGAGGAGGGGGCAGAGGGGTGAGGCCTCTCCTCAAGGCTCACACCTGCTCCTGCGGTGGCAAGGGCACTGGCCTGGGGTCCAAACAGAGCAGGAGAGGCTTAGGCGCACCCGCCAGGCTCCAGCCAGCCCTCACCCACCACCTACCCCTCCATGCCAAGCACCCTCCTGCCTTCAATTAATTCACTGTATGTCCCTGCCCTGTACCAACTTCCAAACCACGCCCACTTAAGAGCCCAGCTTAAAGCCACCTCCTCCAGGAAGCCTCCCAGGCTGTTCTGAGTTTAGCTACTGGCTGTGCTGCTGCCTCAGGACACCTGTCTCATGTGGTTGACTTCTGCCCATCGTCACTGTCATTGTTCTGTAACCATGAAGTATCATCACTGTGTCCCCGAGGGACCCTGAACTGTGCTGGGCATATGCCAGGTACTTCATAAGCATCTGCAAGATGGATGGTGTGTGGGTGGGTGGATAGATGGGTAGATGATTGGGTGAGTGGGTAAGTGGGGGGGGTGGGTGGACAGATGGGTGGATGGATGGGTGGATAGATGGGTGAATGAATGGGTGAGTGGGTAAGTGGGTGAGTGGGTGGATAGATGGGTGGATGGATGGGTGGATAGATGGGTGAATGAATGGGTGAGTGGGTAAGTGGGTGGGTGGGTGGGTGGATAAATGGGTGAATGAATGGGGGAGTGGGTAAGTGGGGGGGGGGGTGAATGGGAGGGAGGAAGAGCCTGTTCTAGGGAAGGTAGGAGCAGGTGGGTGGGTGGACAGTGAGAAATTCTACTGAGGGACAGGTGCACACCTGGCCCAGGTGAGGTGGAGGTGCTCAGACACTGGCAGGCACTCTCAGAGACGGCCTGTGGTATGCGCTTCACAGTTAAACTTGAGGGGTGCCAGGGGGTCCATGAATGAATGGCGGCCCCAAGGCACAGTGCCTACCTGGGTCTCTGGGCTAATCAGCAGCTCACCTAGCTGAGGGAAACAGCAGTCCCTGCGCCCCGACCTCCTAGGTTTTCTAGTTCTCCCCTCCCCCTTGCTCTTCTATAAAGGCTTTCTAATGCAATCAATCCAGCCACTCCCGTGCCTGCAAGTAAAACAGCGCGCTGACAATGACTACAGGGGCTCTTTGACGGCAGGAGGGCGGAATGGGCTAGAGAGAGAGACAGGGAGGCCTGGAGGGACAGCTGGAGCTCCATCACGTGGATGGATGGATGGATGGATGGATGGATGGATGGAAGGAAGGACGGGTGGAGACTGGACAGATGGATGAATGGCAGATCTATTTGAGGGAGGGAGACAACGATGGCCACATCCAAAGGCTGGCCAGGAAGGGCGGGAACAGGTCCCCCACAGCAGACCCACCCGCCACCCCAGCCCACTGAGCACGCGGCCCCGCCCACCTGGTGCCAGTAGGCGGAGTCCTTGTTCAGCTCCACCTGCTTCTGCATCCACTCCAGGTTGGCTTCCAGGAAGCTCTTGAGCCTCTCGCAGTACCCGACCTCGTACTCGAAGGGGCCGCAGTAATTCACCACCGTGTTCATCCAGTGCATGTAGATGAGCTGGTGGGCGAGGCGGGCGAGGTGGGCGAGGGCAGGGCGGCGGGCTGCGCTTCCCTGAGGACCCCACCGGCTCCCGGCTCGGGTTAAGGGTTAAGGGTCCTCACCGGCACCTCTGCTCTCACTGGCTTCTCTCCCTCATGGCCCTTCTCGCCCAGCCAGCGCTTACCCCCAGCAGGGCCCGACGCCCGGACCTCTCCCTCCGCTGAAACCCTTAGCCTTCAGCATCTGCCCTAGATTACACCCCCTGTTGCTAGGACCCCCACTTTATATATGTATGTAGTCGGTCAGTCAACGCAACTGGGCCTAGTCCAGTCTGACCACCTCCCCAGACATCAGTGCCCCAAACTGCCCCCAGGGGTCAGAATGAGGAGTGTGGGTTTTACAGAACCCTGTCCTTCGTGCCGGGCGCCTTCCCTCTGGCCATCCCGCATCTCATTCACTGTGTGGCTCATTCATTCTCACCAGCACCCTGCACTGTGTGCGGCACCACCCCTGGTTGCCCGGTCACCCGCGAGGGGCATCTGGGTCCCCTCGCCGTGGGGCTGCGTTGAATACCTCATACCCATCCTCGGTCACCGCTAGGGACGAGGGCATGTGTGTTAGACTCTACAGGTTGATGCCAGATTATTTTCCAAAGTGGGTGTCGCACAGTGTGGGGGCCAGCCATCACGCCACGGCCTCACCCCTTCTGATGCTGCCTGACTTCTGAACGTCAGGATGATCGCTTTCATGAAGTTCCAGGTCAACGAAAGCAAAATATGTCGGTTTCGAATTCATCGCGTGTCGTAAAACGCGTTTAGCAAAAGCTGGGTAGCGGAAATAACTCACGGTCACGCGCCCATCCTCTGATGAGGGACAAATAACAAGCTGTGGAATATTACTTGGCCATGAAAAGGAATGAAGGGCTCACTCCTGCTACATGTGAACCTGTAAACTGATGCTCCGTGAAAGAGGCTGGTCACAAAGACCCGGGACTGCAGGATTCCATTCACGTAAAGTGTCAAGAATAACCAAATCCGTACAGACAGAAAGTAGGTTAGTGGTTGCCAGGGGCCAGGGTGTGGGGGGAAAAGGAAGGTGACTGCTGATGCGTATGGGGTTTCTTTCTGGGGTGATAAGAATGTTCTGGAATTAGATAGTGGTGATGGCTGCACAACCTTATGAAGATACTAAAAAAAAAACCACCCCACTGAATCAGACATTTTAAAATAGTGAGTTTTATGGCCTGTGAACTGTATCCCAATATGAATGACTGAATGATTATGAATGGGAATGGCAGGCACCACATTTAGGGTGGGGTGCCTCAAGGGGAAGGGGAAACAGGGGAAATGGGTTTGGGAGGGGAGCTTCAATAATATCAGTGATATTGTAGGCTGTAGTTTGGGTGCTCACTTGATTACTATGCTTTATAACTTGGAATACATTATGTGTTTTTGTTTTGTTTTTAAATATATTTTATTGATTTTTTTACAGAGAGGAAGGGAGAGGGAGAGAGAGTCAGAAACATCGATGAGAGAGAAACATCGATCAGCTGCCTCCTGCACACCCCCCGCACCGGGGATGGGCCGCAACCAAGGTACATGCCCTTGACCGGAATCGAACCCGGGACCCCTGAGTCCGCAGGCCGACGCTCTATCCACCGAGCCAAACCGGTCAGGGCACGTTATGCTTTTTATATGCATTGACTGGAGCCTCGTGGAAACGTTTAAGGAATGCACGTGAGCCCTTCTCCCCGGCCAGATGGAGGCTGGGGCGGGAAGCCCACTCTGCACAGACCTCGGCGCCCTCCGAAGCTCCCTGGGGACACGTTGGTGGGGGTGTGGGGGAGGCAGGAGCCCCGGTGTCCCCATCTGGCCTTACCTCCTCGGACACGGCGGCCTCCACCACGCCCGCCGCGTAGGCCTGCAGGCTGTCATTGTAGTGGCCGTTGGTGTGCAGCTCCAGAAAGGCCCACCTGAGAGGAGGGGAGGGGACACTGGTCACACAGGGACAGGGGCGGAGCGGCCCTCCGCTCGGCACACCGCTGTCTCCAGTGTTAAACCATCACAACACCAGCGACAAACTGCCTTCACGTGAGCATCTGTCTGTCTGTCCCTGGGCACTTGTCAAGCCAAATCCCTAAAAGAGAAAATGCTGGGTCACAGGGAACATGCATTTTTAATTTGAATGAATACTGACAAGCAGCCTCCCCCAAACACTGAAATAACCTTCATTCCCACCCCCACACCAATATCAGGTCTTCCTCTGTGCCAGGCACTGTGCTAGTCACTTGCATATCTATTAACTCTTTTTTAAAATATGTTTTTATTGCTTTTAGAGAGAGGGAGAGATAACATTGATGGGAGAGAGAAACATGGATCGGCCACCTCCTGCATGCTCCCCACTGGGATTGAGCCTGCAACCCGGGCATATTCCCTGACCCAGAATGGAACCGGTGACTCAGTGCACCAGTCGACACTCAACCAACTGAGCCACACCGACCAGGGCTATTTTCTTAATTTTATTGGTCATTTGTAATTCTTTGGTTCATGTCCTTCACTCATTTTTCTCCATTGTGTTTTTTAAGATCTTTTCTTAAGGCTGGGCGAAATTCTCTGTGTATGTATTAGCCCTTGGCTTGTCACTAATATTGAAAATAGGTTTGTGTTTTAATCGATCTTTGCTTTTGCTTTTGCCCATAGAGGTTTCGTTTTCGTGCAGCCAAATCTATCAGCCTTCTCCTTGGTGGTTCTGGGTTCTATCCTTGCTCCAAAGACCCAAAACTCTTCACCCAGGTGACTTCTAGAACTAGGAGGAAAACATTTAAGGCAATTTCTCTTAAGGTAAGGAGGGCGACGGGAAGACGCTTATGTGACCTTGAAGAGGCCACAGGACCAGGCGGAGCCAGGCTCAGCCAGGACTGCCTCATGGGAAGGCAGCTAAAATGCCACCAGGAGCTCTAGGACAGGAATAGCTCTGCCCGGAGGAGAGTCGGGAGAGGACAGACTGTCAAACCACCCATCCCCGAGGCTTCCAGCAGGCCAGCCTCTGAGTGCCCGCTGGGCACCAGACACACAGGGTAGACAGGGATGAATGACACCCAGTCCCGCCTTCAGAGAGCTAATGGGGGAGGTACGAGTGACATGTAAACAGATAATGACAAAACAGGGTGTGGATGCAAAAGGGGCCACATGCTAACCGGACAGGCTAAGGGGAGCATGGCAACCTTGCAAACTCAGAGACCGAAAGCGACCACTAAGACGGCCTGAAATTACACCTTTCTCACTAAACGCAGTTTGTGGTGGGCAGTCATGTCCTTGTCCTAGGCAGGTCTTTTTCCCTGACAAAGGGAAAAACCTTCCCTGAGCCCGTCTCTTTTTGCGACTAAGATAACCTACCTAATAACATGCCTTTGGAATATCAAAGTAAGCCCTCCCCCCACACCTCCACCCCCTCATTCTTATCATCAGGCTGGTTGTTCACTGTTAACTCCCCTTTACCGGCCTGTGTAAAAGAAGTGTGTCTATTCCAGAGGTTGGCAAACCGCGGCTCGCGAGCCACATGTGGCTCTTTGGCCCCTTGAGTGTTCTAACGCCACTTCTTCAAAATAGACTCGCCCAGGCCGAAAACCGACTTCTGCGCATGGGCCACGAAGTTTCAATCGCACTGTATGTGCGCGCCCGCACGTGGTATTTTGTGGAAGAGCCACACTCAAGGGGCCAAAGAGCCGCATGTGTCTCGCGAGCCGCGGTTTGCCGACCACTGGTCTATTCCTTTTACCTTTTATCCAGTCCCCCAGGCCTCGCCGCTAGGCTTTCTCCCGCCTCCCAAAGCTACCCCCAATGGATTTCATGGAACCCATTGGGTCTTCCCTTTGACTCTGGTATAAAATAAACGGTAAAACTGCCATCTTCCAGAGCATTTTCTCAGTCCCTTGAGATCCTGCTTCCTGGCAGTTGTCGTCAGTTTGGCTCAAATAAACTGACAAAAATCCTTACCAGTTTGGACGTTTCTTACGTTGACAGAGCTAACAGCGGTTACATACAGAAAGGGAAAAACCTCCCACATTCCATCCCACCTTTCCAAACTGCTGGGATTCTTACCACGAAAAGTTCATTGCTGTTACAATAATTACCAACATTTTAAAAGGTACAGCATGGCTTCTTTCAAGCTGGGCAGGAGGAAGGATGAGTGGAAAGTGGCACTTCCGCTCCGCCGCCCCTGCCAGGCCGCAGTACCCCAAATATGGCGTTAGTCACTGCCCTGATTCCACAGAGGGCCGCCTTATTCCAAGGGACACTGGGGTGATTCCGCTCAGATGGCCTTTTTTCGTTTTGCCCGAGTCTTCAGAACACCCAGGTGGGCAGGGACCCTCCCATCTTCCCAGAAGGCCTCGGGTGAGGGAGGTTCTGCTCCCGCTCCCAGCTCCTGTGTGGAGTTGCCCTGGCTGATCTCTGCAGATCCTTCTATTGCCTCGGGCCCTCAGCCCTAATCAGATTCCTTCTGATCCCGGATGAGGCTGCTGCCTCCCACCACCTACAGCAAGTGTCCTATATCTCTGGTCTCTCTGGTCGCAAACCTGAAATTCCGCCTCATTCGGCACCCCCCCCGCCCGTCCAGCCTCAGCTCCTGGTCTGTAAAATGGGAAGGCTTGGGCGTCAGCAACTGTGCCGGTGGACAGGTTTTGAGAAACTCTACCTCAATCCCTGGGCAAAACAAAAACACCCACAAGAGGGTGTTTCTAAGCTAAATGAGTCCATTAAAGGCTGCTTTTTTTTTTTTTTTTTTTTTTTTTCTGAGATCATGTCCTTTCTGCTTGTTTGGTTCTTAAAATAGCTGATCTCTTATGAGATAAAATTGACAGAGATAGGTAAGTATTGTTCTGTTTTGTTTTTAATGTGCTTGCCTGACAAAATTTAAAAGTTGACAGCATAGGATCTGTGAAGCCAATCTTTTTCCACACTGATTTTTTTTTAAATATATTTTTATTGATTTCAGAGAGGAAGGGAGAGGGAGAGAGAGAGAAACATCAATGCTGAAAGAAAATCATTGATCGGCTGCCTCCTACAGGCACCACACTGGGGATCGAGCCCACAACCCAGGCATGTGCCCTGACTGGGAATCGAACCATGACTTCCTGGTTCCTAAGTGGATGCTCAACCACTGAGCCACACCGGCTGGGCCACACTGATTTTATGTCAGGGGTGGCTAGCGCCTCTGAGAAGCCACAGTTGGGCAAATTCAGACCTTTTGTGTGAGATGGGCAGGGGGTCACCACCTGGCTTCAGTGTACAGCATTCCTGGGATGCCCTGACCAGGTAGGGTGCCCACCTTATCTGTGGCTGTCACCCCTTTCTCATTCTTGAATGCATATGTTTATCTTGCATCACTTTTTTTTTAATATATTTTATTAATTTTTTACAGAGAGGAAGGGAGAGGTATAGAGAGTTAGAAGCATCGATGAGAGAGAAACATAGATCAGCTGGCTCCTGCACACCTCGACTGGGGATGTGCCCACAACCAAGGTATATGCCCTTGACCGGAATCGAACCCGGGACCCTTCAGTCCATAGGCCAACGCTCTATCCACTGAGCCAAACCTGTTAGAGCTCTTGCATCCCTTTTTAGAGAAGTAGTGGGTTGTGTTTATCCATTTGGCTGGGCTGGGTTTCTATGTGTTGGCTGGTGGATTGGGGTTGTCTCAATAGGCTAATTCCCTCATAAGGATCTTCATTTCCTCTCCTAACTGGAAGGTGATGTATGCAAAGACCTGGTGGGGGATCAGATCAGGGAAGGAGGGAGAGGGAAGGCTGGATGGTTTGGCCTCCGCAGGACCAAGGCCAGAGCTGGGCTGGTGCAGGCTCCAACTCTAGGGGCATCTCTGATCCCCAAACACCAAATCCTTAAGGTTCCCATGCTATGTGGGGAATATCGGTCCAAAGTCAGATACAGCGCAACTGAGAGAGATTATGAGGGGAGAGGATGTGGAGTGTATCCCCGGATCCCCAGTGGTGAAATCTGGGGTCTAGAGAAAAGGAGGGATCCCCCTAACCCTTCCCCTCCCCATCCTGGCCTCACCTCTGTGCCTCCTCCTCTAGCTGGCATCCAGGCAGAGATGTTCGGGCCCTCTTGGGTCTGCTAAGCAGGGCCCAAAACATGTGTGAGTCAGCAGTGACCAGCCACAGAGCCACGGAGCTCTGGTTCCCTCCCTAGATGCCAGCCAACCCTGTGGCCTCCTCTTCCCAGGAGCCTCCCCAGATTAGCTCTACCCAGCTCCTGTGTCTACAGCAAACCCCACCCTCCCAATTTTTTCTTCTATCTGATACTCTCCCAAGTGCCACAAAGCACCAAAATGAGGGTGTCCTGCATCTCCCCAACATCTGCAGGAATTAATGCACGCCAGCAAAACGGATGTGGGCAGCAGTGGCCATGCCTGCTGGAGACGACAATGTAGTGTAAGCACTGGGATGAGCCCAGGATGGGGTGCAGAGCGGAGTTTCCCAAGATCCCCAGAATGAAGCCTGGATCCAGGGCTAGGGCCCTGCTGACAAGGTTTGAGGCAGACTTTCCCCAATCCCACTGACTCGGGTTTCCCTTTTGGCACTGTCTCCCCCACTGAATGGGGACCCACCCCACACCTGCGCAGCTCCATAAACTCAAGGCCAAGCACACCAGGTGAGTGAGTGAGCGATTGAATGAATGAATGAATGAATGGGCCCAAGCCCTGGTATAAGGCCTGAGAGGGGCACCCAACCTCCCAGCCGGAGCACATCCTCAAACCCTGGGCCAAGAAGGGGAAATGGGAGGCCAGACAGGAAGAGGAATCGGGTGAGAGTCACGCAACAGAAGGACAGTCCCAGCGAGAAGGACGGTGATCACGAATGCCCAGGACGGAGCACTTGGCTCCATACTAAGTCTCTGGCCACGTGAGTTTCCCCTGGATCGGGAGAGAAGAAAGGGAGGAGCGGAGCCCAGGCCATGGCAGCATCTGGGTCTGTGCGAATTTCGGGAGCCTCTGTTTCCTGACCCGCTACGCCAGGCTCTGTCCTGTGGCCTTGGTTCTGGAACAGCAGCGAGGGGCTGGCACCCATCCGGCCAGTTACAACCATGAAAGTGAAAATTAGTTTCCTGGCGAGCTCACCACCCGCAGGCCCAGGCGGTGGGGAAGTGAAGTGTGGACAAGGGGAAGTTGTGTTACCACCACCAGCCACGGACCCTTCCAGATGGAGGCACGGTGGCCCTGACGACAAGAACCGGGTCTCCAGGGGGCAGAGGTCAGTCACCCCAGGCTACGGTTGGGGGATGCTGCCTCAGCTCCCACCCGGCCAGGGCTCTGGTCCAGAGGGCGGTGCTATATCCTAAGAAGCTGGACACGGACCCCAGGGAGACAAGGGCACTGTCATCGGCCAGAGGCTGGTCCTGGGGCCAGGCCAGGCCAGGCCCTGCGCCCAGTCGCCCCTCCCCCCATTTCCCCGCTTGTCCCGAGCGGAGTCGGGTCTACCCTTACCCTGTCTCATGAACGGCGTTGGTGAGATTGGCCCAGGCCACGAAGTCGGGCTGGCGGCCATCCACCAGCTGCAGCTGGCCCGTCCTGGCGTCCAGGACCACCGAGCGGCTGCGGGAGGCGGGGGGCACCGGCCCGTACGGTCCCCAGTGTTCCCTCGGGGTCGAGATCGCGCCCGTCAAGCCGCTCACAAACAGCCCGGCCAGCAGGGCCAGCGCCGGCGCCGGCGCCCGCGACACCGCCGGGGTCAGGCGGCCGCCGGGGGAGCGGTACGGCGGGGCCACCATCGCCACGCGGAGCCGCACGCAGCCCGCTCACGTGACAGCTCCCCGTCACCGGGGCGGAGGGACTGCAGGCCGGAGAGGGGCGGGGCTCGGGCCCAGCTCTTCCGGGATGGGCGGGGCCCGGAGTGGGGCGGAGGGGCGGGGCCTATCTTAAAGAGCCCAGCACCCCTGTCCGCCTACAAAACCCTGCCTAGCACACGTCCCCCCAACTTTTTATTTTTCAAAATTTCAAACCTCGAGCAAAGTTGCAAGGAAGAGAGTAAATACCCGTATGCCTAGCACCGATTGCTAATAGTTTCTTACATTTAATCAATTTCTCTTGATATGTGTAGAGGGTGTCCCCCAAAAATGTATACACACTTTAACTCACTTAGTCTTGAAAACGTGTGTTAATAAACACTGACTTTATAATGACTCAAAATGTGTATACACTTTTCGGGGACACCCTGTATATGTTTTGCTCAACCATTTCAGAGTTAATTGAAGGCATCATGACATGTCAATCCTAAATGCAGGAGATGTACAGTATCTCAATAAGAAAAAAGACATCATCCTAGTAACCACACTCTACCATTGTAATAGTCAGGAGACTTACCCTTCATTTAATGCTAGTATCTAGTGCAGGGTTTTATTCAAATTTTTCCAATTGTCCCCAAAATGCTCTCTTTTTCTTTTCTTTTGGTTCAGGATCCATTCCTCACACCATACACAAGAATAAACTTTTAAATGATGAGAGTCTAAATATAACAATGAAACTGCAGAAGTAGAAGAAAATATGGGTGAATCTCTCCCTAACAGGTGTGGGGAAGGGCTTTCTAGGTGCAATTAAAAATGAAGACATTTAACTACATAAAATCCCCTTTAACTTTTTCATGTCCAAGACATCATAAGCAACGTGACAAGACAACTGACAAATAGGTTAGGGATTCTGGGGAGTCACAGAGGCAGACAGGCTGTGTCATCTGAGGGCCCTTGAGGCAGATCCAAGTACAACCAGCTGGTGGCAGTGGCCAGCCAGGCAGTCCCACATCCCGATGCCGCACCCTTTCCAGAAATGCTAATGCAAATCTTGAGCTACCCTCTCACACCTGTTGGGATTGCTATTATCAAGAAAACAAAGGGAAGTGCTGGCCAGGGTGTGGAGAAAAGGCAACCCTTGTGCACTGTTGGTGGGAAAGTGAATTGGTGTGGCCACTCTGGAAAACAGTACGGAGGGCCCTCAGAAAATCCAGAGTAGAACTGCCATAGGCTCCAGCAAGTCCACTTCTAGGTCCATATCCAAAGGAAATAAAAACAGGATCTCAATGAATATCTGCCCTCCCATCACAGCAGTACCCACGATAGCCAAGGTATAGCAAAACCTAAGTGCCCACTGAAGGGCGAATGGATAAAGAAAATGAGGCACATATACGCAATGGAATATTATTCAGCCTTTTCCTTCTTTAAAAAGAAGGAAATCCTGCCATTTGCGACAGCATGGATGAACCGAGAGGACACTGTGCCAAGTGAACTCAGCCAGACGCAGAGGAACAAATACCCCATGATCTCACTTATATGTGGAATCTAAATCGCCAAGCTCATAGAAGCAGAGGGTAGAGTGGTGATTTCTGGGGGCTGAGGGGAGGGGAAATGGGGAGGTGTTGGTCAAAAGGTACAAAGTTTCAGTTGTGCAAAATGAATACATTCTGGAGATCTAATGTACAACATGATGCCCATAGTTAATGGCACTGTATACTTAAAAATTTTTTTTAAATATATTTTATTGATTTTTACAGAGAGGAAGAGAGAGGGATAGAGAGTTAGAAACATCAATGAGAGAGAATCGTTGATCGGATGCCTCCTGCACACCCCACAATGGGGATGTGCTTGCAACCACGGTACATGACCTTGACCTACATGACCTTGACCGGAATCGAACCTGGGACCCTTCAGTCCGCAGGCTGACGCTTTATCCACTGAGCCAAACTGGTCAGAGCTGTATACCTAAAATTTGCTGAGAGTTGATCTGAAGTATTCTCACCACACACCAAAAAATGACCATGTGAGGTGATGATATGTAAATTAACTTGCTTGTGGTCATCTTTTCGCTGTGTATATGTATATTGAAACAGGTACTACCATATCACAGTCATATACATACATATATATATATATATATATATACATATATATATATATATACACACACATATATATACACACACACACATATACACACACACATATATATATGTATATATATATGTGTGTGTATATATATATATACATATATATATATTAATTGATTTCAGAGAGGAAGGGAGAGGAAGAGAGAGACAGAAACATTAATGATGAGAGAGAACCACTGATAGGCTGCCTCCTGCATGCCCTTCATTGGGGATCAAGCCCACAACCAGGGCATGTGCCCCTGACCGGAATCGAACCCAGGACTCTTCAGTCCACAGGCCGATGCTCCATCCACTGAGCCAAACCAGCCAGGGCATCACAGTAGGTTTTTAAGGCCCCCAGCTGGCCAGGTCGAGAGAACAGGGATCCCAGGCAGAAAGCACCCGGGTCTGGCTGAGAGGCGGCCTGTTGGCACCAGGCAGCCCCCTTGCTGTGACCCTCCCTATAGAGGTCATGTGACCCCTGTGGTCATCACTGTGGCTCAGGTGTGACCAGTCACCGGGGGTGCTTCCTGTAACCCCTGTGCTATCCTGTGTTGTAGATAAGGCATCTGACACCCACCTGACCAGCATTTCCTTGCTTCATCTTCACGGCTACACTGAGCGAGCCATGGAACATAATTCCATTGTAAAGACAGAAAACCAGAATCTGCACAGAGTGGTGACCCCCCAGGGACAAACTCAAGTTGCAGGCCTGGGTCTAGCTGATCCAAAGACCTAATTCCTATCCACTACATGTGGGGGGACCCCAAAGGGAAGTGCTCCAAGAGTCTTACTAAAACAGATTTAACAACAGTGTCCATGGCAACCGTAGCAAGGCCATTACTGGATACTTAGGGCGTTTTCAACTGCTGCCCAGTCACGAGTGTCCCTGTAGTAAAACATTCCTGTGCTTAGGGCATCGCCCAAATCTTTCACTCAGGAAAGCTCCGGGAGCAGCATCAGAGGTGTGGAAGGCACGCATGCTTTCGCGGTTCTTAAGATCGACATGTATCAATTGCCGCGTCACTTTCTAGAAGGATTAGCCCCATGGAGACTCCTCCTGGCAATTCTAATGGAAACACTTCCGTGTGCCCTGACCAGGTAACTCAGTTGGTCAGAGCATCACCCCAATATGCCAAGGTTGCAGGTTCATTCCCTGGTCAAGGCCCATACAAGAAGCAACGTAAGTGGGACAACAAATCAGTGCTTCACGCTCTCTCTCTCTCCTCTCTAAAATCAATCAATAAAAATAAAATAAAATAAAATAAACACTTCCTCGCAATTGGTATGTCCCCTGGCAATTGGGCTGCCTTGGGAAGCACCCCATCCCTAGGGAGTTCAAGGGCCATGTGACTGTGCTCAGGGCTGCTAGGGCCAGGAGGGCACTGGCATTGTTGCAGGGGAGACTCGGGCATCTTGAGGAACCTTCCCAGTCTCTGTGGCTCGTGGGCTAAGGACTGAAAGTTCTGATTCTCTCTTTCCTCTTCCAAGTTCCTCCTCGCTCCTTATTACTTCCGCTCACGCTTCCCCCAGGTACTTGCATTGTTCCCAGAGCTGCCACCCCCGCCCTGGGCCTCCTGAACAGGGTGCTCAATGTCAGGCTGAGCTGGCCTCATCTCTGAGTGATGCAGGACCACGGTAGTGAAGGGGACTCCTTCCAGCTTCCATTCATTCAGCTTTTACAAATACCAAGCCACGGGCTCTGGGCTCTGCGTATATAATCTCCGTGCATCCTGACCTCAGTCCTATGAATGCCCGATAGGTGCCTTTATTAGCCCCACTTTCCAAGAGGACTTGTCCAAGGTCAAGTAGCCAGCCAATGGCAGAGCTAGGATTTGAACCTGAGTCTCAGTGACTGCTGAGGCTGCTCCTGTGATGTCAATGGCCTTTGCCAGATGGAAATAGGCCCTAACACTGATCCTGTCCATCAAAGCAGAGGCAAACCAGGACTGTGTTCCAGACCACATTTATCTCCCTGCTCTGTGTCCAGCGATTCTTTTCCTTGGATCTTTCCAGGCTTCTTCCTACAGGCACCAATTCTACACACACCCTTTCCCTCCCTGGCCTCTGGGAGACAGGGAGGTAGTTGCCTGGCTGCCCAGCTGACCTGGGATGGTGACACCAAGTCCTCACCCTGGCCGGGCCCCTGAGTACCAGAGGCAGGGTCCCTTGGGAAGAAGGACTTAGGTTCCAAACTCAGCCATTCCGGAGCCACTGCCTCAGGCAGCAGGTGGCCCTGGTGCAGGCTGTTATTGCCACACACAGACACTAGTGGTGAGAGCCTGTGTGCCGGTGGCCTGGACACAGGACCAGCGGGTCCTGCCCCTTGCCTGTGAGGGGCTCCGAGCTGGTGGGGGACACGGGCAGGTAAGTCAGTGTAGCATCCATGGAATAATAGCAACAACAATGCCTTCGGCCCTAGCTGGTTTGGCTCAGTGGTTGAACATCGACCCATGAACCAGGAGGTCACGGTTCAATTGCCGGTCAGGGCACATGCCTGGTTTGTGGGCTCAATCCACAGTGTGGGGCGTGAAGGAGGCAGCTGATCAGTGATTCTCTTTCATCATTGCTGTTTCTACCTCTCTCTCCCTCGCCTTCCTCTCTGAATTCAATCAAGATATATTAAAAAACAACAAACAACACAATGCCTTCTAATGAAGGAATGTGTACTCAGCACCAGGCACGGGGCTTGGGGCTTGATCCATTGTTGTTTCATCATGCGAGGGCCCCATGAGATAGACACTACTGTCACCCCCATTTGACAGGGAAGGAAACTGAGGCTCAGAGAGTCTAAATGTTACCGAAGGTCACACAGAACCCCGAGGCTCTGCGATTCCAAACATGTCTACTCTCTCTAAAGATGAGGCACTTCAGGGGTGGAGGGCAGGGAGGGGATGGAAGACCACATGAGGTCTGGCGACATGAGTGACAGGGGAGAAGGGAGGGCTGGCACCAGGCAGAGGACTCAGAAGGAGCAGAGGTGTGGCCCTGTGCAAGGAGCAGGGTGTTCAGAGAAGGGGGAGCACTCCGAGGGCCGGAGCAGGAGGGAAGGGAGGTGGGGGTGAAAGAGGAAGTGAGAAAGGGGCCCGAGGGCTAGAAGGTGAGGGCCTCAGCTGCCGGGCTCAGAGCTGGGCCTCCGTCCTGCAGGTGCTGAGGAAGCGGGCAGACCTAAAGGTGGTGGGATGAGATGTGTGCCAACCGTGGACGTGGGTGTGGGGCTGGAGGAGCGCCTGGGAGGAGACGCTGGCTCCCAGCCCCATCACCCCTGTCCCAGTCCCCAGCTCTCCCCAGGCCAGTGGCAGGAAGACAGAAATGACCGGAACTTGCCCAGGAGGCCGGGACAAGCAGATCACTAATTCCCCTGTCTTGATCTATTTGTCTTCCTCTCTCTCTCTCTCTCTCTCTCTCTCTCTCTCTCTCTCTCTCTTTTTAATATTTTAAAAAATTGACTTTAGAGAGAGGAAAAGAGAGAAAGAAACATTGATCAACTGCCTCCTACACCGCCCCCTACTGGGAATCAAGCCTGCAACCCAGGCATGTGCCCTGACCTGGAATTGAACCTGTGACCTCTTGGTGCATGGAATGATGCTCAATCCACTGAGCCACACCAGCTAGGCTGCCTTCCTCTCTCAAAAGCTATGCTACTAGCCCTTGGTGGTGTTGCTCAGTGGTTAGAGTGTTCCCTGGAGCATAGAAAGGTTGTGGGTTCGATTCAAGGTCAAGAGCACATACCTGGGTTGCAGGATCGATTCCTGGACAACCAATCTCTCTCTCTCTCTCCACTCCCTTCCACTCTCTCTAAAAATCAATGGGGAAAAATTGAGGATCACAATAACAACAAAAGCGATGCTACTGT
Source organism: Ia io (assembly GCA_025583905.1). NCBI lineage: Eukaryota > Metazoa > Chordata > Mammalia > Chiroptera > Vespertilionidae > Ia > Ia io. The sequence continues at coordinate 20,822,618 of JAJQQW010000023.1, read as the reverse complement.
AGGCAAATGTTCAACCCAATTAGGGGTTTTCTCAAATAGAGGCGTTTCAGGCAGGACAGCTGGAATATTTGTGGGTAGGGCGGGGCCCTCCCACCTGGGACCATCTCCAATACTCCTTATCACCATCCATGATCAGAAGCCTTTTGGCGTCTTCTTGCCTACCCGTCCCTCGGGAACAGAACCCTTTAGTTTCACCTTTTAACAACTTCCCCTCTCTGGACTCCTGCTGCCTTAACCCATCTGGTTTCAGCTCACTTCTGCTTTAGTGGCGAAAGCAGAACCGTTTTTTCTTGCTGGGTTAAGGGCAGCGGGCTCAGAAGAGGGTGGCGAATGAGACTGTTAGACCCTCAGGACCTCCCCGGGAGCCTGTGCCTTTAAGGGCAGGGGCGGGGCGAGCTCTAGGGGGCGTGTCCTCGCGCCGGGGCGGTGTAAGGGGCGGGGCCCGAGCGGGGCGCGCCTGGGACCGGCTCCGGGACCAGCCGGGACACAACCGCCTGGGCGGGCGGTGTCGCGGGGGGGCGGGAGGCTGGGTGGCGCGGGTCAGCGGGCGGGGACTGGGAAGGCCGCGCGAGGCCCCGCGAAGCCGACGTTCGGAGGTTGCGGGTCCGAGGCCCTGCACGAGGTAAGAGGAGCCTGCCTGCCCGCTAGGGCGCCGCGGGAAGACCGGCGGCACTCGGAGTTCAACTTCTCCACCTCGGTCGGGTTTGGGAAGCAGCACCTGGAGGTTCTCGGAACCTCGTGTCTACGAAGCGCAGCCGCCGGGGTGGCCGCGGTCCCAGTTCCCTGCCTTCCTCTCAGGTCTGCAGAACTTCCGAGCGTCCGGGGAGCGCGCGGCGCCGGTGGGCGCGCCGGAGGCGCTGCGTAAATGCCCCCCTGTGATTGAGGACGCGAAACCCGGGACCCACCACGGGGAGACGCGTGCTGGTCCTCGCGTTGGGGGCACCCAGGGCGCGAGCATTTGTTGAACCCTTACTGTGTGCTCTGAAGGGGGCCGGCACCTGTCTCCGTTTTACGGGCGAGTCAGAGGCTCGGCGATTGGAAGCGAGCTCCCCAGTATTGGACACCGGGCGGCTCTGGTCGCAGGCCAGCGCTTCCAAGTGGGTGACAAGTGAAGCTGAGGGCCACCAAGGGGGTTAGAGTCAACAGGTGAGGGAAGGTGCTTTGCCGGCCGCTTCTGCCCCTCCTCTCGCCCTCTGCCTCCCCGCCTCCTCCCGCCCCGGCACGGACGTTGAGAAACGCCTGTGCAGAGGATTACAAAAAACAACGTTGTTTTCTGGGCGGTGTTTTCCTTGCTGGCAAAAATAAAACATGCTCCTCTATGACGTGTGGCGGAGCCCAAAGAAGGAAATGAATGTGCCAAAGACCCCCCCCCCCCGCCACCACCCCCCGGCCCCCTAGTTTTTCTTAGGAAGAAAAATGAAGTCGTTCTTGCCCTGATGTTGAGGGAAGAGGCTGAGTCCAGCCGGAATCAGCTAACAGGCTGTGACTGAGCAATTCACTTCCCCCCTGGGCCTCCATCTCCATATCGAAGGCAGTGTTGGCTTTGTGACCTCCTTGCTGTGTGACCTCGGGCAGCTGGAGGAACTTCTCTGAGCCCAGCTCCCTCCTCTGTAAAAGGGGCGGGGACCTGAACTGCTCCAGAGTTGTGCTGAGACCTAGATGGAGGAGGCGACCGCTGGCTCTGCGCTCCGGGTGGCTCCTCTGTAGAATGGGAATACTCGCAGCACCCCCTCTAGGCGAGCTGGGGATGAAATGAGGTCATCCGTGCCCCTGCGTTTCTACATTGGTTTTCCTTTGGTGCGGGGAGGAAGGAGGGCAGCTCCTCGGTTGAAAAAGTTTTCAGGCCCCTCCTGCTGGGTCTTGGGGTCTTCAGTGACACTGTCCCTCCTTCTCACCCCCAACCCGCAGCGGCTGGAGCTGCCAGCCATTTGAAACTGAACCACCGCAGAAGGGAAGCAGAGGGTGAAGGCCAGGCCCCGTGGGGGCTGATGGCCGGCGGACGACGGAATGGGCACTGGGTGCTGTGTTGGCTCTGTGTGCTGCTGATGGTGGAGAGAGTGTCCGGGGCCAGTGGCCTATCTACAGGGGCCCACACCAGCCCCCCATTTCCAGCCTCAGGTGTGAACCAGACCCCCGTGGTTGATGTGAGTATCCAGGCAGAAAGCTGGCATCAGGTAGGGGTGAATTCATCCAATCAAATATTTATTGGGCATCTACTATGTGCCAGGCGCTAAGCTGATCCCTGGGATATACCAGGGAACAACAGAGAGAAAAATCCCTGCCTTCATGGGGCAAACAGTCTCCTGGGAGGTCAGATAAAGAAGTAAACATGTGCCCTAGCCGGCTTGGCTCAGTGGATAGACTGTCAATCTGTGGACTGAAGGGTCCGGGGTTCGATTCCAGTCAAGGGCACATGCCCCGTTGCGGGCTGGATCCCCAGTAGGGGCCTGCAGGAGGCAGCTGATCAATGATTCTTATCATTGATGTTTCTCTCTCTCTCCCTCTCCCTTCCTCTTTGAAATCAATAAAAATATATATATTTTAAAAAGAAGTAAACATGTAAGCTTCAGGTGGTAAGATGCTGCAAATAGGATCAAGTGATATTGGGGAGGCGGGGCTGTAAGGGGGAGGGTATATTTCCAACTGTTTCAGATTGGGTGGTCACAGATGGCTTCTATGAGCCAAGCCCTGAATGAAGAAAAGAAGCCACTTGTACAGACCACTGGGGGTAGAGCATTCTAGGCAGAAGAGAATAGCAAGCACAAAGGTCCTGATGCAAAAACAAGCTTAGTGTGTTCCTGTAGGAGTGAGGAGGCCAGAATGGCTGGAGCAGAGTGAGGGGAAGAGAGTTAACAGATAAGGATGGAGAGGTCGTGGTGGTCAGATTATAAAAGGCCTTACATGCTGGGGCTAGGAGGTTAGATTTGTTTTGTGATAGTGAAGAGCCAATGGAGGGTTTTAAGCAGAGGTATGTCAAAATCAGGTTTATTTTTTCAAGGGCTCTCTCTGGCTTCTCTGGGGAGAATGGGTTGAGAGGGGTGAGAGTGACAGCAAGGGCACCAGTGGGGAGGCTCCTGCAGCTGTCCAGATGAGCAATGGTGGGTCTGGGAGGTAGGAAAGAAGTGGTGAGATTTGCATAAATGTCGGAGGCACAATCAGTGGGATGGATTAGATGGAGGGTGTAGTGGTGGGAGAAAGAGAGGACTCAAGGATGGCTTTAGATTCCTGACCTCAGCCACTGGGCGGATGGCGGTGACATTGACTTGGATGCACTGAGTGAGAAGCAATGGGTCCCTTGGGTGAGAGGCAAACAGGGAGGGTGTGGGCCATTGAGAACTTGCATCATTCCGTTCTGAGGTCTGTAAGGGTGGAGAGGTCACGCTGGATCAGGGGTGAATGGCGAAAGGCAGGGTCTGCTCAAGATAATGCCCTCTCCCCTACTTCCCCCCCACCCCAGTCCCAGCTGCAGGTACATAGTGGAGATAACATTTCCCTGCCGGTGGGCATTTTGGTGTGTCTAATTTCCCAATAACACTAACAATGAACTGCCTTGTATTTTCGTCAGCGGAGAATGAAATAACGCTCCTCCCCACGTGTGCCAACAGGCTAAGAGTATCTAGCGCCTGCACCAACTTTATGGGGCTGCTAAGTGCTTTCTTGCTCACCCTCTGGGGCCGGCGAACGGGTAATTAGGCCATTTTACCGATGGGGAAAGCCATTTGTGGTTACTGTGGTTCTAAAATCGACGGCTGCCTCTTGGGGTGTGCTTGTCAGGTGCAGGGACACTGGGGTTAGCTGTAGTTTGTGTGAGATTATCTCTGACTTATCAGGCACTGTGCCAGGCTCACCAAATCCTCCCAAAGCCCCTGACCCGGGTATGATGATCTCTGTGCTAGAGAAGCGGACACAGGTCCCGGAGGGGACGGTGGCCACGAGGGAAGGGGCAGAATCCGGGTTTGAACTCGTGGAAAAACAGCACCCATAGACTTGCTGGACGCAGGGCTGCCGCAGACACCCCTGTGATAAACGCAGATCTGCGAAGCGCCCTAAAATGAGGTATTCCTGCAACTTCTTGTCTCTGGTTGTCTCCGGAGGAACCCAGACTAGGGTCAGCTCTGACTCAGCACTTTCACTTCTGGAATTCTCTCCGACAAAATAGTCTCACGTGTGCCTGGAGAGTCATATGTGAAGAAGTTCATTGTTAGTGTTATTGGGAAATTAGACACACCCAAATGCCCACCGGTAGGGAAATGTTATCTCCACTATGTACCATTCATAGTATGAAATAATATGGTGCTGTTAAAAAGACTACAGTGAGCCCTGAGCCAGTTTGGCTCAGTGGATAGAGCATCAGCCCACAGACCAAAGGATCCCGGGTTCTATTCCAGTCAAGGGCACATACCTCGGTTGCAGGCACGATCCCTGGCCCTGGGCATGTGCTACAGGCAACCAATCAATGTGTTTCTCTCACATCCATGTTTCTATCTCTCCCCGCTCCCTTCCACTCTCTAAAAATCAATGGAAAAATATCCTCAGGTGAGGATTAACAAAACAAAACAAAAAAAGACTGCAGTGAGGCAGGGGCTGTGGTAGTAGGAATAGGGTTTCTAGAGCCTCAAATGGCTGGGTTCCAGCCCTGACTGTGCCTCCGAGTGGAACCAGGACACTGCCTTAGTCTCCTTATCTGTCTACTAGAGGCCCGGTGCATGAAATTCATGCGGGGGGCAGGGTGTTCCTCAGCCCAGCCTGCACCCTCTCCCATCTGGGACATCCCTCTCACAATCCAGGAATGCTGGCTCCCAACTGCTCACCTGCCTGCCTGCCTGATTGCCCCTAACCTCTTCTACCTGCCAGCCTGATCACCCCTAACCACTCCCCTGCCAGCCTGATTGATGCCTAACTGCTCCCCTGCCAGCCTATTTGCCCCTAACTGCCCTCCCCTGCAGGCCTGGTCACCCCTAATGCCCCTCCCCTGCAGGCCTGGTCCCCCCCCCCAACTGCTCTCCCCTGCAGGCCTGGGTCCCTCCCAACTGCCCTTCCCTGCAGGCCTGGTCGCCCCCAACTTCCCTCCTCTGCCAGCCTGGTCACCCCTAACTGCCCTCCCCTGCTGGCTTGATCGCCCCCAACTGCCCTCTCTTGCAGGCCTGGTCCCTCCCAAATGCCCTCCCCTGCTGGCCATCTTGTGTCCACATGGAGGCAGGATCTTTGACCACATGGCAGCAGCCATCTTGTGTGTTGGAGTGATGGTCAATCTGCATATTACTCTTTTATTAGATAGGATAGAGGCCTGGTGCATGGGTGGGGGCCAGCTGGTTTGCCCTGAAGGGTGTCCCAGATCAGTGTGGGGGTTCCCTTGGGGTGTGGGGCGGCCTGGGCAAGGGGCCTGTGGTGGTTTGCAGGCCGGCCATGCCCCCTGGCAACCTAAGTGGAGGCCCTGGTATCTGGGGTTTATTTATCTTCTACAATTGAAACTTTGTAGCCTGGAGCGGAGCCAAGCCTTCTGCTTGCTCCGTGGCGGCAGCCATTTCTGTTGGGATTTATGTATCTTCTATAATTGAAACTTTGTAGCCTTAAGTGGAGGCCTGGGCTGGCCAGGGTGTGCGGAAAGCTTGGCTTCCTCCATCACCGGGGGCAACCCTAGCCTCCTGCTCTTTCCAGTTCTGTGGCTGCTGCCATTTCTGTTTTGATTTATTTATCTTCTATCATTGAAACTTTGTAGCCTTGAGAGGAGGCCTAGGCTGGCAAGGGCAGGCGGAAAGCTTGGCTTCCTCCATTGCCGGGGAAACCCAAGCCTGCCTCCTGCTCTCTGTGGCCGTAGCCATCTTGGTTGGGTTTATTTGCTTATTTGCTCCTAATTGGCTTGTGGGCGTGGCTTGTGGTGTAGCGGAGTGATGGTTAATTTGCATATTACTCTTTTATTAGATAGGCTGGGCATGATAATAGTACCTTCCTCACAAGGTTGTTGTGCAGATTAATTGAGATGCATTTAAGCTCTGGGCACTTTGCCTGGCATCTAGAAATCCCTCAGAATTTTTTTACTTTTATCACCCTCTTCATCATTGTGTATCAATATGGCAGTACTAGAGGCCCAGTGCACAAATTTTGTGCACAGGTAGGATCCCTAGTGGCTGCTGGCTGCCGGTTGCCGGCCGGGGTCTCCTTTCCCCCAGCTGCCTGCTGTCACTGCCAGCCAGGGCCTCCCTTCGCACCTGCCTGGGCCTGGCGCCGCCCTCTCACCTGCTCCACCATCCCGCCGTGGTCCCACTCTCGTCGAGGCCGGCAACGCCTCCACTGCCGCCCCGCTGCCAGCGCCGCATCACTGACGCCGGCCATGTTCCGTGCCGCCCCCTGGTGGTCAGTGCACGTCTAACCCTGTCAGTCAAACTCCTGCCAATGGGGACAATTTGCATATTAGCCTTTTCTTATATGGGATAAGGCATATATGTGAAGTGGTAAAAGCAAATCACAGGAAGAAGAGATTTAGGATGGATCTGTTTCTTTTTCTTTTCTTTTTAAATAAATCTTTATTGTTCAGATTATTACAATTGTTCCTCTCATCCCCCCCCATAGCTCCCCTCCATCTGGTTCCCACCCCACCCTCTGCCCTTACTCTCCCTCCGCACTATCCTCATCCATAGGTGTACGATTTTTGTCCAGTCTCTTCCTGTACCTCCCACACCCCTTTCCCCCTGAGTATTGTCACTCTACTCCCTTTCTATGCCCCTGATTCTATTATATTCACCAGTTTATTCTGTTTGTCAGATTTTTTATTCACTAGATTTTTAGATTCACTTGTTGATAGATACATATTTGTTGTTCATAATTTTTATCTTTACCTTTTTCTTCTCCTTCCTCTTCTTAAAGGATACCTTTCAGCTTTTCATATAATACTGGTTTGGTGGTGATGAACTCCTTTAGCTTTTTCTTATCTGTGAAGCTCTTTATCTGACCTTCAATTCTGAATGATAGCTTTGCTGGGTAGAGTAATCTTGGTTGTAGGTTCTTGCTATTCATCACTTTAAATATTTCTTGCCACTCCCGTCTGGCCTGCATAGTTTCTGTTGAGAAATCAACTGACAGTCGTATGGGTGCTCCCTTGTAGGTAACTAACTGTTTTTCTCTTGCTGCTTTTAATATTCTCTCTTTGTCTTTTGCTCTTGGCATTTTAATTATGATGTGTCTTGGTGTGGTCCTCTTTGGATTCCTTTTGTTTGGGGTTCTGTGCACTTCCTGGATTTGTAAGTCTATTTCTTTCACCAGGTGGGGGAAGTTTTCTGTCATTATTTCTTCAAATAGGTTTTCAGTATCTTGCTCTCTCTCTTCTTCTGGCACCCCCATAATTCTGATGTTGGTACGCTTGAAGTTGTCCCAGAGGCTCCTTACACTATCTTCATATTTTTGGATTCTTTTTTCTTTTTGCTTTTCCGGTTGGGAGTTTTTTGCTTCTTTGTATTTCAAATCTTTGACTTGATTCTTGCGATCCTCTAGTCTGCTGTTGGATCTCCGTATATTATTTTTTATTTCAGTCAGTGTATGCTTAATTTCTAGTTGGTCCTTTTTCATATCCTCGAGGGTCTCGCTAAATTTATCGGCCTTTTCTAGAAAATTCTTGAAAAACCTTATAACCGTGGTTTTGAACTCTATATCCAGTTGTTTGCTTTCCTCCATTTCTTTCATTTGTGACCTGTTTCTTTGTCTCCACATTTTGGCTGCTTCCCTGAGTTGATAGAGTGGCTTTGTGTGTGAGGTGTCCTATAAGGCCCAGTGGCTCAGTCTCCCCAGTTACCTGAGGTGGACACTCTTGGTGCACCCCTTTGTGGGCTGTGTGCACAGTCTTGTAGTTAAGCCTTGATTGTTGTTGGTATCACTGGGAGGAATCGACCTCCAGGCCAATTGGCTGTGAGGATCAGCTGTGTCTACGATGGGAGAACTTCTGTGCTGGAGACACCCTTATGGGGCAAGGCTTGCTTCAGTGGGGCTTTGGTGCTGACTGAGTCTGCCCCCTGAGTGTGTCCCTTATGGATCTGAGGAGCTGTAATCTGGATGGTCCCACTCTGACCCCTGGGTACACTGGCTTTTGGATCTCCAAGGAGGTGCTAATTTAGCCGCTGCCTGAGGCCACCCAGCAGGATCTACGGAGAGATCTGCAGATTCCTCTTCTTTGTTTGGGTTTTGGAGGTGCCCAGATGAGGCCCAGCTGTGAAGCAATGCAAGCTGCTGCAGGGCCTTGGGCCTTCTTTTGTATGTTCTGGGTTTCTCTGACTCAGCTGCAGTTTGTTAGGAAAGTTTAGAATTCAAAGGACCCGGCCATTCATATGAAAAAGCCTCTGCACTCAGCTTGGATGGGGCGGAGTCTCAGGGTGGAGCAGACAGCAAAGGCTTCCCATCAGCCCTGCCAAAGAGGCCCCTGGTTCTCAGTGCCCTGTGGTAATCGCTGCAAGCACCTCTGAGAGAAAGCTGTCCTCGAGTTCCGCCTGCTGCCAGACAGTCCAGTTTCTCCCCGTATGAGTCTGGGTCCCCAGAGTCTCGCCTGGAACTGGAGTTCAGAGCAGTCGGGAGCTTTGTCTCCCTCCCGATTGAGAAAGCCAGCCGCGTACTCAGTTGCCAGCACGTGCGCGCCTCCGTACCTCTGCACTTCACTTCCGCAGCTCCTGTAAGTCTCAGTGTGCTTTTCTCTTTCCCTCTAGTTGTAGAATTTCCACTCAGCCGCCTTCCTGTGGTTCTGGATGGTGTCCATTTTGTCTTTTAGTTGTAGTTTTGAAATTGTTGTGCGAGGCAGCAGTTTAGGTGTTTACCTATGCCGCCATCTTGGTTTCTCTCTCTCTCTCTCTCTTTTTTTTACTTAAGTTCTGGCTAAGAAAGAATTCAGAGCCAAGGCTCAAAACTGTAAGAGCATGTTTATTTTGGAAGTCACAAGTAGAAGTGATCCGTAGACGAAATGGGCTCAGGAAACAAGTTATAGAGGCAAAAGACGGGCCGTTGGAGCTTAGGAGAAAGAGAGAGTGAGGGAGATGCACCTTGGGGAGTATGGGGAAAGGGTGCAGGTGTGCTCCATAGAGAGAGCTGCTGGGATGGATCCGTTTCTGCAAAACAAAACAAACTGTAAAATAGGGTGTACATCCAAATGTCATCGAACTGAGAAATGTCCGTAAGGGTACGCTTCCAACTGATCATGGCAGGATCTCTGGAGAAGGTGGGATTATGGAAGGCAGGGATAAGGAGGGGAAATCTAGAAATCTTTATATATTGTTTATTGTTTTTGTTTGAAACAAACATGTATTCATGAATTGCTTGTGTTAATTTCCAATACAAGTTTATTTTTAAGAGATTACAGTGTGCAAGAGAGAGCAGGCTGAAGGAGGTCATCTTCCACTGTTTAGCGGGGCCCGGTCTGGTCACCCGTGGCCTGTGGACCTCTGATGTCTCTCCCCCCGCTTCCTTCCTGCAGTGTCGTGATGTGTGTGGCCTGAACGCTTCCGACCGCTGCGACTTCATCCGGACCAATCCTGACTGCCGCAGCGAGGGGGGCTACCTGGACTACCTGGAAGGCATCTTCTGCCACTTCCCCCCCAGCCTCCTCCCTCTGGCCATCACCCTCTATGTGAGGCCCTGCTGGGGAGCTGGTGGGGGGAGCTGGTCGGGGAGGGCGGTGGACGGGGCCAGTGGCCCAGGCTGGACTTCACCCTTCCCTCTCCGGCCCCACCCAGGCTCTCTGGCTGCTCTACCTGTTTCTGATTCTGGGAGTCACTGCAGAGAAGTTGTAAGTTGGCCTTGGGCTCAGGGGTCTTGGGAGGTTGACCTTGGGGCGACCCCGGGTTTGGGGGAAGGGTGGGTGCAGGGGGTCCCTCACTGTAGCGTCCTCACCATTTGCTTTTTCTCCACAGTTTCTGCCCTAACTTGTCAGCTATTTCTACGACGCTCAAGCTGTCCCACAACGTGGCAGTATCCTTCAGTGGGTCCTGTGCCCTGGCGGGAGGGCGGGGGGGACGGTGGCTGGGACACGGGTGGCAGCCCCAGGAAAGGCCTGGGCAGGCCGGGGCCTCTGCACTGACCCCCCTTGACACGCTCCCCCATGGCGTCACCTTCCTGGCGTTTGGCAACGGTGCGCCCGATATCTTCAGCGCCCTGGTGGCCTTCTCGGACCCACACACGGCCGGCCTGGCCTTCGGGGCCCTGTTCGGTACGAGCGGCCCTGGCTGTGGGCGGTGGGGCCGGAGGGGGAGGCGCAGGGAGGGCTGAGCGCGGCCTCTCCTCCAGGCGCCGGCGTGCTGGTGACCACCGTGGTGGCGGGTGGCATCGCCATCCTGCGCCCCTTCACGGCCGCCTCCAGGCCCTTCCTCAGGGACATCATCTTCTACATGGCGGCCGTGTTCCTGACCTTCACCGCCCTCTACCGCGGCCGGGTCACGCTGGCATGGGCCCTGGGTGAGCAGCCACAGGGCCGGGCGGGGTCGTGCCAGGGCTGAGGGGCGGGAGGCACAGGGGGGACGGGACGGGGTGGCCAGCAGGGCACAGGGCTCCTCCGATGCCAAGTGACGGGAGCCCCGCTCAAGGAGGGTTTGAGTAAGAAAAGGAACATCTGGTCCGGGGAACCAGAGGGGCAGGCGGAGCCAGGGGCAGTGCTCAGACTTCGCACAGTTTCACATGTTAACAAGTCGAGCCAGGATGCCGGCTGTGGCGATCAGGGTACCAGCAGCACGCACAGTCCATCCCGTGGCTCAGTGGCCGGGATGCGGGACGGTGTGCGGGCGGTTAGGGAAACCAACCAGGTGCTTGGGGATGCACAGGCCTCCAGGGACCCGCCCCATGGGAGCCATTCCCCCCTCGCCCGAAGGGGCAGGGGACGGGTGGCTGGGGCCTCCCCCACCCCCATGAGCAGCCGTCCTGGAGGGTCACAGGCCCTGCCAGAGCCGGCATCACGGTGGGGGAGGGGATGCCCACACTCTCCCGCCGCCTTTTCACCTGCTGCCCTGCCTCCCACGGCTGCCCCCTGGGCAGCAGAGCTCAGAGGTGCCCGCTGCCAGCCCAGCCTCCCGGGCACAGAGCAAGACACCACGCGGAGCACCTGAGGGGGAGGCCCCTGTCGGTGTCAGGCCTCAGGGCCTTGATGGTTGGATTGTTCGGGTCCAGGGCGGGCAGGAAGGGATGGTGGGTCAAGGAAGGCAGGGGAGGCGGGCGGAGGCTCCATTCACTGATGCTGGGCAGGGTGCACACACACAGCCACCGCCCACAAGCACCAGCGATAGAACTGGCAGCCCTGTTCCCTGGCCCTGCAGCCAGGACGCCACTGGTGACACGTGCCCCCGTCTCCTCCCCCCCCGCTGCAGGTTACCTCGGCCTGTATGTCTTCTACGTGGTCACGGTGGTTCTCTGCACCTGGATCTACCGATGGCAGCGGCAGCGGTCCCTGGCCTCCTCCATGCCAGCTACTCCAGGTGAGGGTCTGTGTTGGTCCCCCACGAGAGGCCCCGTGGAGACTGTCCCCCCTCCCCCCACCCCGCCCCCTTCACGGCTGCCTGACGTCTCCAAGGCCTTGGCCATTGCCCATCTCCTCTTCCTGCTTTTTCGACTCGTTCTGCGAAGTCCCACCTCGTGCCTGTGCTGGGGAAGCCTCCCTCACTGGCCTCGTCCGCGTTTACTAGCTCCATCCTTGCATTCGAAAACGTCTGCCCGTTAGCCTTCCTCATTCTAAGAATTCCTGAGCGTGTGTGGCGATGGCTGAGAAACCCAAACTCCAGAGGGTCTGGCCCCTGGCACCCTCCCAGTTGCCAAAGGGGCCTGCTCTGGGCCGGGTGGGCAGGGTCTGGGCTCTGGCTGGTGTGACACACCCCTCTCTCCTCCAGAGATGCTCTCGGATTCCGAGGAGGACGATCAGGTGTCTTCTACCACCGCCAGCTATGACTACCGTGAGTCCAGGGCCCTGGGCCCAGCTGGGGTGGGGGCACCAGGGCTGGGTGGGGGGTGGAGAGGTTCCAGGCCCCAGTTCACCTGCCCGCTACCAGGCCCCGCTGCTTCCTCCTTCTGAGGGTTGGGAGCACTGGCGGGAGCGGAGAGGCTTTGCTGGAGGCCGAGCCAGCCCGACACCTGCCCCCCGCCCCCCACCCTGCCTTGTACCCCAGGGGAAGAGTACCAGCCGCTGCTTTTCTACCAGGAGACCACGGCTCAGATCCTGGTCCAGGCCCTCAACCCCCTGGACTGCAGGAAGTGGAGGAACAAGCCGGCATACTGGAGGGTCCTCAAGGTGCTCAAGGTAGGAGGGGGGCCCTGGAACTGGGGCCCTGGCTTCGTGACGGAGGCCCCTCAGCCTTCTCTAAGTCAGCGAGGACTGCTGAGACCCTCCTGGAATTAGATAACCTGGGACTTGGTGGGGAAACTGAGTCATCAAGGTTGGCTGATGGCCTGCCCTGGGGCTCAGACCCCCACAGGAGGAGAGCGTCTGCCCAGGGACGGGGGGAGAGAGGAGGGGGACCCCTCCTGCCTGGGTGAGGGCGGGGACCTGGGTGGGAGACTGGGTCAAGGTGGGTTCCAGTGAGAACAAGATAGAGTTTTTCTAATCACCTGTCACTTCCCTGGGCGGCATGACCCCTGAGGCTGGATGTGATCAGGGCTGCCCAGGCTGGTGTCCACATGCCTTCCCTCCCCGGACCAGAAGTCAGTGGGCACACTCACAGCCCTTCTCTCCTGGAGGAACCTGGGAACGTCCACCGTGTATCCACTTTAGGGTTCCTCAGTCCCAGTGGCACATAAGGAGCTATATTTGCACCCCACGGTGGCTCTGGCTGCACCATGACCTTGAGCAAGTCACGTCACCTCTCTGAACCTCACTTTCCTCCACTGCCAACTGGGGATAATGATAATGCCTTTCTTCTGCAGTGGTTGTATCAGGAAGTTACTGTGGCAACGAAGCTGCGTAACAAATGGCCCCAGAATCTCATTGACTTACGGTGGCAATCTTTCGGGTCATCTAGGGGTGACTCTATTTTCAGGCTGTGGTCCGTGGTCAGGTCTGCCCCCATCTCCTTCTGGGGCCAGTGGGTTCTTGGGATTGTGCTGTTTTCTTGGCGGAAGGGACCGAGGCAAAGTTCACAAGCACATTTGAAGCCTCTGCTCACCTCCCTCCCATTCACCAACAGCCCTTTGGTCAAAGCAAGTGCCATGGCCACGGTCACAGGAATGGGACAGGGAAATACATCCTGCCACATTCTAGTCACTTGACCAAGCGTGTGGGTGTTTGTTTCCGTTACCGGAAGGGATGGAGGAATTGGAAACAGAGCCCAGCCTACCACAGCGATTGTGACAACTTCATAGACTAATGTGTGTGGAGGGCTGAGTCCGGTGCCTAGCACAGAGCAAACACTCCGCCAGTGTTACTACTCATCTGGCTAAAACACGAGGTGTGGGGCCTGTCCGAGCGGGCCTGTACCCCAGCTGCCTAAACCCTTCTGTGTGGCTTTAGAGAGGTTCCTCGACCTCTCTGAGCCTCAGTGTGTTCCTCTGGAAGGTGTGCTGTCAGGATTAGTGCATGAGGCGCTGTGGTTGGCTGAATAATGCCCCCCGACCCCCACCTCCAAGATGTCCCTGGCCTGGTCCCCGGAACCCTTGGAACTGTTACGTTGTGTGGCCGATGTGGTGAAGGGCCCTGAGATGGGAAGGTTATCCTGGGTTATCTACCGGGACCCAGTGTCACCACAGGGGCTTCACAGGGAAAGAGGGGGACCCGGCAGAGGGTCAGCTCAGGAGACAGGACCCCAGGAGCACAGCTCAGAGGGACCCGGGCCATGGAGCACGGGCAGCGCCCTGGAGCTGGGACAGACAGGAAGTGCACCGCCCGCTGCCAGGAGCCCGGGTTTTAGAATTCTGTCCCCCAGAGCCAGAGGGACTAGGTCTGCGCGGTCCCAGGGCAGCCGTGTGTGTGTGTGTGTGTGTGTGTGTGTGTGTGTGTGTGTGTGTGTGTGTGTGTGGCGATGTGATGCAGGAATAGTAGCCATGTCCTTGAGAAACCGAGCCCGGCCGGCGTGGCTCCGTGGTTGAGCGTTGACCTATGACCCAGGAGGTCACGGTTCAATTCCCGGTTGGGGCGTACAGGAGGCAGCCGATCAACGAGTCTCTTTCATTGATGTTTCTGTGTCTCTCTCTCCCCCTCTCCCTTCCTCTCTGAAATCAATAAACATATTTTTTAAAAAATAAAATAAACTTAAAACAACCTTGAGAAACGAGCTCGGGTGCAGCCAGCCCAGACCCGGGTCTCCCCGGTGATACCTTCCCGCTTTCTCGGACGTGACAGCTACCCGTGGAGCTCCTGCTGCTCCTCACCGTCCCCCTCGTGGACCCCGACAAGGAAGACAGAAACTGGAAACGGCCCCTCAACTGCCTGCAGCTGGCGATCAGCCCCCTGGTCCTGGTCCTGACGCTTCAGTCGGGGGCCTGTGAGTACCCCTCCCCCAGGCCAGCCCACATCCCTCCTCCCCTTACCCCTGCGTTTTGCTGTCCACCACACCACAGCAGCAGAACCCTGGACACCCAGCAGGCACTTAATACGTGCTGGTATAAGGGACCCCAGCCTCCCTAGTCATGGTCTCACCCCCGACTTCCTCCGTCATGCTGGGGGGCCTCCAGGAGGAGGCGTCACACAGGAGCTGTGGAGAGCACCACTCCCTTCCTCCTCCCACTGCAGACGGCGTCTATGAGATAGGCGGCCTCTTTCCTGTCTGGGGCATAGTGGTGATCGCGGGCACGGCCTTGGCTGCAGTGACCTTCTTTGCCACATCCAACAGCGAGCCCCCCAGGCTTCACTGGGTAAGGATCCTGGGGTCTCCAGGCGGGGAGAAGGGACGCTGAGGTCTTCCCGGCAGATGTCCTGTCTGCGCCTCTGGGGTCGTTGGGCCAGGAGTCACTTTCTGCAATGACAGGTCTTTAAAGCCACTTTTGAGGGCTGTTGTACCTGTTCAAGGTTCTCTCTCTCTCTCTCTCACTCTCTCTCTTTCTCTCTCTCTTTTTGTAACAGCTTTACTTTATTGAGATGTAATTCCCGTATCATAAAATTCACCTATTTGAAAGGTACAATTCAGTGGTTTTTAGTATGGTCGACCCTTGAACTTATAAGCAGACCCACACAATCCAAATCCGTATTGTTCAAGGGTCACTGTATTCTCGATCCACAGTTGGGAATCCGTGGATGCAGAGGGCTGGCTGTAGTTATACGTGAATTTTCTTTTTAAAAAATATATATTTTATTGATTTTTACAGAGAGGAAGGGAGAGGGATAGAGAGTCAGAAACATCAATGAGAGAGAAACATCGATCAGCTGCCCCCTGCACACCCCCCACTGGGGATGTGCCCGCAACCAAGGTACATGCCCTTGACGGGAATCGAACCTGGGACCTTCCAGTCCGCAGGCCGACGCTCTATCCACTGAGCCAAACCAGTTTCGGCTATATGTGAATTTTCGACTACATGGGGTCAGCACCCCCAATCCCTGCACTGTTCAAAGGTCAACTATATTCATAGAGTTGTACAGTCATCACCTCTATCAACTTTAGGGCATTTTCATCACCACAAAAAGCAAACCCACATCCAGCAGTCACACCCTGTCGCCCCTCTTCCTCCATCCCCCCTGTCTACTGCCCATCTGCATTCTGTCTCTATAGATTTGTCTATTCTGGGCATTTTATATAAATGGAATCCTACAATATGTGGTCTTGTGGCTGGCTTCTTTCACTTAGTAGCAAAATGTTTTCAAAGATGGTAAACATTGTAACATGCATTAGTAAATGGGTCTTTTTTGTGGCTGAGTAATATTCTGTGACGTGGCGGTAGCACATTTTTGTGTACCCATCCATCTGGGATAGGCATTTGGGGATATTATGAACAGTGCCGCCATGAACATCTGTATGAAAATGTGTGTGTGGACATAGGCTTTCATTTCTCCTGGGTGCGTTTTTAGGAGCGGAATTGCTGGGTTAAATGGGAGCAGTGTGTTGACCTTCTCGAAGGCCATCCGCTGCCTCCTGCACGCAAACGCCCCCTCCTGGGGATCGAGCCTGCAACTGGGCATGTGCCCTGACAGGGAATCGAACTGTGACCTCCTGGTTCATAGGTTGAAGCTCAACCACTGAGCCTCGCCGGCCGGGGGACACTTCAATTTTTTATTGATGAAAAAAAAAATTGTGGTTTTTATTTTTAGAAACTCAGAGTGGATGTACCAACCCAGGGGGCTCGAATTCCCAGCTCATTGCTCATGTAGAGAAAGGGTTTTCAGCCAGTGTTTCTTACTAGTCTTTGAAGTCTGACACATGCTTCGGCAGGGATGGACCTTGAAAACATGGTGCTAAGTGAACACGTGGTCACACAGGACCACATATTGTAGAAGTCATTGAGGCCACTTATATGACATGTCTGATCCACAGAGACAGGAAGTAGAGGGGAGGGGCTGGGGTGAAGGTTGGGGGGTTGGGGAGGGCCTGCTCACAGGGAGTTTCTTTCTTTTTTATATATATACTAGAGGCCCGATGCACGAAGATTCGTGCAAGAATAGGCCTTCCTTCCCCTGGCTGCCCGCACCGCCTTCACTCCGGCCAGACCCCCCTTCCACCTCTAGCCTTGTCACGTCAATTTGCATATTCCCTCCTTATTGGCTGTGGGCGCCGCCATCTTTGTTGTGGAGTTATGGTCAATTTGCATATTCCGTCTTTATTAGATAGGATATTTTTATTGAATTCAGAGGGAGGGGGAGAGGGAGAGGTAGAACCATCAATGATGAGAGAGAATCATTGATTGGCTGCCTCCTGCACGCCCCCTACTGGGGATTGAGCCTGTAACCCGGCATGTGCCCCTGACTGGAATTGAACCTGGGACCCTTCAGGCCAAAGGCTGGCGCTCTATCCACTGAGCCACACCGGCCAGGGCAGGGAGCTTCTTTTTGTGGTGATCCGTGGCATTTGGCCCATAGAGTAGAAATCTGATGAAAGCTATGGGAACCTCTTCTTCACAGAATAGCAATATTCAGCTAACATTTTATCAAGTACTTACTGTGTGCTTGGCTCTGGTTTCTTTGCATCTATTAACTCATTATAAGCTCATGACAACCTCGTGAAGTAGGAACTGTTATCACCCCATTTTACAGATGAGGAACTGAGGCTGTGTCTCTGCTGGGGGCTAGCCTTGGTCCCATCCGCACGCTGTTCCCTCCCCAGATCTTTGCCTTCCTGGGCTTCCTGACCAGCGCCCTGTGGATCAACGCGGCCGCCACGGAAGTGGTGAACATCTTGCGGTCCCTGGGCGTGGTCTTCCGGCTGAGCAACACTGTGCTGGGACTCACGCTGCTGGCCTGGGGGAACAGCATCGGAGGTGACTGGGGACTGGGCGGGGGGGCGGCTGGGGTGAGCACAGCCACATCCCTGTCCTTTGCTCCCCCGGCCAGAATGGCACATGGGCGGGGATGTCCAGGGCACTTCCCTCAGCATGTGCTTAGCACCGCTGACATTTTTATTTATTTTTAAATATGTTTTTATTGATTAGAGAGAGAGAGGGAGAGAGAGAGAGAAACATCAATGAGAGAGAACCATCCATCGGCTGCCTCCTGCGCACCCCCTACTGGGGATGGAGCTCACAACCTGGGCATGTGCCCTGACTGGGAATTGAACCAGTGACCTCTTGGTATGTGGTATGACGCTCAACCAACTGAACCACAGTGGCCAGGACCCCACTGACCTTTTGGAGTGACCATCACTGGTCATCAGGATGCCCTGAGCCAGGAGGTTCTGTAGAAGCCCAGGGCTGCTCCCCTCTCATGCATGGACGCTCGTGGCTCCCCAGAGTCAGGCAGGGTGTGTGCATGGGTGTGTGGCGTGTGTAGGTATTCGCACATCCATATACACACACAATTCTCTAGCTGCAGCTGCCCAGTCGGGCTGGCCAGGTTGTGACCAAAGAAGGTTCTGGGGGCTGAAATCTCCTCTCACTCACCTTTTCCTAATTTGCATGACGATACCTAATTTGCATGGAGACAACTAATTTTCATGGAGCTACCGAATATGCCAGCAGCAGATGGGACTCAGGTGAAAATCGGTGGTTGCATGTCACACCCACAAAGTTGCCTCTGCTGAGAAGAGGGGGTGAAGGAACGCAGGATCCAACTGTGTCTTACGGGTCGCTGTGGCCTCTCATAGTCAGCCAGCTGGTGCCAGGCCCGGGGCATGGGGGGCGCATTTCTCCATGTTTGCTGGCTGAAGGACTGTGGGTCAGAAGGAAGGAGTGAGTGACCAGGAGGGCCCGGGCAGCCACTCACCACGCCAGCTTTCTCTCGTTTCCACGCAGATGTCTTCTCCGATTTCACGCTGGCCCGCCAGGGCTACCCCCGGATGGCCTTCTCCGCCTGTTTCGGCGGCATCATTTTCAGTATCCTTCACCGTGCCCGAGCCTCAGCGCTGGTGGCGCAGGCGCTCAGTCCTGCGCATGCCCACCCTCGGGGCTGTAACTGCGGGGGCCCTTTTGTTCCCACTGAGCCTGGCTCTGACCTCTCAGGTTGGGGTGGGAAGGGGGGTGCCCTGCCTGAGCAGTGTCCCCTGAGCAGTCCCTAGAGGTGGCCTTGACCCGTGCTCCGTCCCCAGCCCCCCAGTGGACCTAGGCGGTCACTTTACCTGGCCTGGCCTCAGTTTCCCCATCTGCTGAGTGCCCACCACATGCCGAGCATTTCTGCCACTCGTTCGATCCTCAGGGATTGAGGGCAAATGCCTGCTGGATGCTCGCCCTCCTAGAGGCGCTAACCCTGGCTGAGGTCTCTCAGGTAGGGTGTTGGGGGCTGGGGGGGGGGGGTTGTAGATCATAGAGAAAGCCCATGGCTGTGTGGTCGGGGTTATGGGTGGTCCCAGCACATTTCCTGAGCCAGGCTGCAGACGTCCTGGTGGGAGTGGGCCTGGGCTGCCTGCTGCAGATCTCCAGGGGCCACGTGGAGGTGAAGGTGAGTGGCCAGACCCTTCTGCAACGGACCTCCTTACCATGCCCCCTCCTCCTCCCCCTCCTCCTCCCCTCCTCTTCCTTCTCCTCTCCCCCCCCCCCACCTCCTCCTCCCCCACCCCCCCTTCTCCTCCTCCCCCACACCCCCTTCGGTCCTCTGAATAGCAGGTGACTCACACCTGAGCACTTCACACTTCCTGGGAGAGGACTTGTCTAAATCCATGACAAGTCTGATGTGTAGAATCTCTAAAATGTCTTGCATGTAGGGTTGGAAAAGATGCATTCCTTCCAGATTCACAGAGTGATAGGTGTAGTTGGGGGGGAAGGGGCAGGAGGTCCCTGGATTCAGGTGTCAGTCCCATCAGTTAAGTCTCTTCCTCTATGACTTTGGATGAGTTAGGACATCTCTGAGCCTCAGCTCCCTCACCTGTGAAATGGGGTTGATGATCACCCCCCCCACACACCCCCCCTCCACTTCCTGGATAAGCACCCATGAGGTAAGGGCCGGGCTGAGCACCTTATCCCAATGTTGTCCACACGGGGTGGGCCGGGAGACCGAGCGAAGGTGCCATCTGTTGGAGACAGCCCTAGAATGGGGGAGCCAGCAGATTTGGAGAAGGTTCTGAAACACATTGAGGGTCAAAGGTCTCACACTTCAAGAGGATCCGAGAATTCCCTGAGGGGCTGCAAGAGACCCCCTGACGGGGGGGGGGGGTGCAGGCTGGCGGCTGCATGTTAAAGGAAGCTCCCCGCCGACTGATGAGGGCAGCAAGCTTGAGTGACTCAGTTCTAAGGTGGAACATTCAGATACTGCTGGCCGGGGCGCCGGCAGGTGATGGAAACGTCTGGGCTGTTCAGGTGGGCCTCATGGGGCCAGGGAGTCAGGTCTTCTAGAGAAGAAATCGAGGTTCCTAGGTGAACTTTCGCTGTTTTAAAATATTGGCCTGGCTGGTGTGACTCAGCGGTTGAGCGTTGATCTTTGAACCAGGAGGTCCTATCCAGTGGGAGCAGGGGGAGGGGGGGAGCAGGAGGCAGCCAATTGATGATGTTTCTCTCTATCCTTCTCTCTTCCTCTCTCTCTAAAATCAATGAAAACATTTAGAAAAAATTAAAATGTTGCGCAGGAGCAAGGCAGCCAGGTGGCACCCCCTGTCCCAGCATCTCTTTCCGAAGGCTGTGAATTAGGAGGCCAAAGGAGGGGAGGATTGAGCCGAGGCGGGGACGTGGCCCCGGGGATGGTTTCAGGGCTCAGCGTGTGGCAGCACGGGGAATGTCCGGAGGCTGAGGTGGCGTTTTGGTGGGAGCAGAGGCCCCGCCCTTCTCTGGCTCTGAGTCCTGAATAGCCTCTGTGGCTGCTGACAGGCAGGGAGCCGGCTGGAGGGCCGGCCGTTCCGGAGCCCGCCCCCCCCCCCCCCCCCCCCCGGAAGCAAAGGGCTGCTTGCCCTGCTGGCAAAGCGGCCTTTCTCAAAGGTGAACACACCCTGCAGATGTTGCCGGTACTCTCCATGGGTTTGAAGATTCCTTTCCTTATCGATTCAGGCAGGGGCAGAGACCAGGCCGGGGCGAGAGCGGGGGCCTTAGGGCGGGCCCTGATGGGAGTGTGTGTGCATCCCACTGGCTTTGTGTGCAGAAAACGCCCCTGCTGTTCATTAAGACGCCAGGCAGGCTCCGGGGAAGGCCGTCTAGGAAGGATGTCCGTGGAGTGAGCACTGGTGGGTGGAAGATGCCAGGTGCCTGCCCTGGCCGGTGTGATTCAGTGGACCAAAGGGTCTCATCGGGCTCCATTCCTGGTCAAGGGCACGGACCTCGGGTGCAGGTTCCCCAGCCTGGGTGGGGGCTGTGCGGGAGACAACCAATCAATGTCGATCTCTCTCTCTCTCTCTCTCTCTCTCTCTCTCTCTCTCTCTCTCTCTACCCCTCCCCCTTCCTCCCCCCCCTTCCATTTCTCTCCTCCCACTATCTCTAGAAATCAATGGAAGAAATATCCTCAGGTGAGGATTAAAAAATAATGAAACTGGGGAAAAAAACAAAATACAGGTTGCTCATAACCGCTCACTGTTGTATGAGCCCCGTTCTCAGATTTGACGCACGGTCTATGTGTTGGTGCACCCCCACCTGTGTGTACCCACCTATGTGGACATGTATGTATGTCCCTGTGTGGGGAGCAGGACAGGGTATGGGTTAAGAGCTGGGACTTCCACGAGGGCTCTGTCACTTACTGATGACTCAGTCTCCTCATGTGTGGGCTGCTGTGACGCGCCCCTCAGGGGTGGTTGCGAAGATGGAAGGCTGAGTGAGTGTTAAATCCTCGGCCTGTGTTAGACAATATGCTAAGTCTAGAAGGAAGAGAAGTGAGGTGGGGACAGTTTCACTTCCTTTTCCGTACTGCTGGAGAATTCCCAACGTCACATA
Source organism: Ia io (assembly GCA_025583905.1). Taxonomy (NCBI): domain Eukaryota; kingdom Metazoa; phylum Chordata; class Mammalia; order Chiroptera; family Vespertilionidae; genus Ia; species Ia io. Next base: position 20,801,252 of record JAJQQW010000023.1, on the reverse strand, counting down.
GTGTATATCGAACATATTGTATCCGTGCCCTAGGGCTGCCCTAACAGATGAGCACAGACTGTTCAGGCGGCGGGAACGCCCCTGGTTTCTGACCGGCGGGGTCACAGCAAACCTGGGTTCAGCAACCTCGGTCCTTGGGTTCTGGCTGGGAAAGAATTCAGAGCCAAGACCCAAACTGTAAGAGGTCCTTTCTTTGGTAAATCACAGAGACAGAATAAGTAATCCCTAGAATAAATGGGCTTAGGCCTGGCTGGCGTGGCTCAGTGGTTGAGCGCCATTCCATGAACCAGGAGGTAGGTCACAGCTGATTCCCGGTCAGGGCACATGCCCGGGTTGTGGGCTCAATCCCCAGTAGGGGGCGTGCAGGAGGCAGCCGATCAATGATTCTCTCTCATCACTGATGTTTCTCTCTCTCCCTCTCTCCATTCCTCTCTGAAAGCAATAAAAATGTTTTTTTAAAGGAATTAGGCTTAGGAAGCAAGTTATAGAGGTAAAGGAAGGGCCCTTAGAGCTTGGGAGTGAGGAGGTTAAAGGTAACACACCTGGTAGGGAGGAGGGGAGGAGGGAGAGGAAGAGGAAGGGGCGGGAAAAAGGGAAGGCGCAGGCGCCCTTCCCGGTGGGAGTGGGAGAGCAAGAGCAGGAGAGCACATGGGTCCGTCCTAGGGGGTTTTGTGTTTTTTTTTGTTACTCTTCACCCGAGAACATTTTTTTCAATTGATTTTTTAGAGAGAATGGAGAGGGGAGACACAGAAATGATGTGAGAGAGACACATCGACTGGTTGCCTCCCACAGGCCCCCCAGCCCGGGGCCCGGGATCAAGCCTGCAACCGAGGTACATGCCCTTGACCGAAATGGAACCTGGGACCCTTGAGCCTGCAGGTCAATGCTCTAACCACTGAGCAAAATCAGGTAGGGCCACCCTAAGGGTTTTAAGGGTGGCAATTTTAGGGGAGAGCTTAGACCCGTGGTCGGCAAACTGCGGCTCGCAAGCCACATGCGGCTCTTTGGCCCCTTGAGTGTGGCTCTTCCACAAAATACCACGGCCTGGGCGAGTCTATTTTGAAGAAGTGGCGTTAGAAGAAGTTTAAGTTTAAACAATTTGGCTCTCAAAAGAAATTTCAGTCATTGTACTGTTGATATTTGGCGCTGTTGACTAATGAGTTTGCCGACCACTGACTTAAATGATTCAGCAGCTTTCCAGGTGCGCCCTTCCAGGGTCGCGGTCTGGCTGATTGCTTGGCGTGCACCAGGGCCGGGGGTCATTATTCCAGGCAGCTGGCCCTGACGTCAGCCTCCGCCGGGGCTGGTTTGGGTGCTTATCTGGGCCTGGAGCTGACATACAACTGAGGCCTCGGTGTTATCTCTAGGGAGGAAAGGTCCGGGGCCCTGGTCTGAACCGCGTGACCAGCACGGCCAGCGTAGGCTAGGGGAGGGACGTCCCCCCGGGGCAGGTCCCACCCTACAGTTGATTGTCCGTTGCTAGGCACCTGGGCTGTCCACCCTGTGACCTTCTGTACCCGGCCCATCGTCCTTGCTCTGCTCACCTAACTGCCTCCCACAAAACTAGGTGGCTTCAAACATTGACGATCCGGGTGGGGCAAGCCATCCACAGGGCAGGCCCTCGCTGGCCCCTAGCAAGGGGCCCTCAAGCATCAGTTTGATTGACTGATGGCTGTAGTAGTGACCCAGCCTCTCTCCCTTGTCCCGCCCCCTCTGCAGCTGGAGCCAGACGGACTGTTGGTGTGGGTCTTGGCGGGCGCCCTGGGCCTCAGCCTCGTCTGTTCCCTGGTCGCGGTCCCACTGCAGTGCTTCCAGCTGAGCAGGATCTACGGCTTCTGCCTGCTCCTCTTCTACGTGAGCTTCCTCGTGGTGGCCCTGCTCACCGAATTTGGGGTGATTCACTTGAAAAGTGTGTGAGTGAAGCTGTGCGCCGGGTCCACCTGGTGGCCGGGAGGTGTCACTGCAGGCGGTGAGCTGGAAGATGGATGATGCTGGAGACCGAGGCGCCTTCGGTCGAGCCCGCGTGGGCATGCGTGGTGGGGAGTGAGGTGTGGGCTGGACGTGGGGTCGCTCGCTTTGCTAGAGGTTCCCAGGCACTGCTGAGTGCAGGGAGGACGCTAAGCCTCCTTTCTGGGGCTTTGGAGACTGGACTGGACTGGCTGGACAGCCCCAGGCAGAAGGAAGGCGACTTCCTTGAATTATCTCGAGCCTCTCGAAGGTTGGGGTGTATGGGGTGACTGGGTGCCGTCTAGGCTGGTGTTGGAAGGACTGTGAAGTGTTCAGGGCTGGAGGCAACTAAGAGGCCCAGCCCCACCCCATGGGTGTCCCTGCCACCTGCCTGCATCTTCTCAGGGTTTATGCTGCCAAACCAGGCTTAGGGACTCAGGACGGTGGGAGCCACAGACGGGGTGCCGGGGGTGCCGGGCCGTCGTGGGCTGAATCCTAGAGCTGCATGTCTGACAGTCGGAATGGGACACATACCTCATCTTGAATTTTCTAGTCGCCACGTTAATAAAAGCAACAGGTGCAACTGTCACAGTAATGTGTCTCACTGAGTGCAGCAGCTCCAAGCTGGCCGCCGTGGCTGCCACGCTGGCGGTACAGCTCTAGCCTCCACCGCCGGGGCCACCCACTGGCTGAAGGCAAACTCGTGTCCTGCACCGTTTTTCCGGCTGCAAAACCGGAGGGACTCTGTGCTTTGTGCCTACCTCAGGGGGAGCCTGGGCTGGGGTCCCAATGCCCCCACACTCCGGGGAGGACCAGGGCCCCCCTCCCACCCCAGCACCTTCTGCCATCAGTGCCCTGCCTCGATTAGCAACTGAAGAATCTGCCCATTGCCTCACGCCGGCAGGACAGGGATTCAGCTGTCTTTTTTTCCAGCGAAAAGTCATTAAATATTTCAAGTGTCCGGTTCCAGGGCCGAAGGTTGAAGGTTCTTGGGCCTAATGTACGGGCTTTGGGGCACATGTGGGGGTGGGGCTGAGCTGGGGTCGGGAAGGTGACCTCCCTGCACCCCCCATGATACCAGAATGTCAGGAGGCGGCAGCCACACTTACAAAGCAGAGGCGCTTTTATTAATATGCCAGAAGCCCGGAGACACCGTGGGTTTTCTAGGTAACAAATCACCAACGTACAAAACCTTACAGGGCCGTTCCTGCTATCCGTACAAAATGATTGTCGCGTGGTGTGGAGTAAGGCTTGGGGCGGGGGGGGCGGGGGGGGGGGGCGCGAGGAGGGGCCATGACCGTCAGACAGGTTGCTCTGACCCAGGGCAGCTCAGTCTCAGCTGAGTGGGGAGTGAGGGTGCCTGGGCTGGGTGATGTCCTGGGTCCCACAGAGCTCACAGCCCTGGCACACCTGCTCCCTGCACCCGTGGGCAGGTTTGAGGACCCGCCTGACCAGGCCATAGGAGACCCTGGGGACAGCTGTCCTCGGCCTCAGTGACGAAGGCCCCAACCAGTGGCTGCACCAAGCAGGACTAGACTAGACCCCGCCCTCCCGGGCCGGGCCTCAGGGCCCTGGTGCCCCTCCCAGGTTCTCGGCCTCTGCGGGCAGAGGAAGGGGCCAGGATGAGGCCCGAGGCTCAGGTGGAGCCCTCCTGCTTCCGAAATGGCCGCTTCAGTACAAATGGCCGCTTCAGTACAAAAGCGACAAGGCACCCAGCTGTGCAAATAAGTTTCCTCTCGGGAGATGGAGAGGTCCTGGCCCGGGTCCCGGCGCCCAGCTGCCCGATGGCCCCCGACAGAGGCCGCCAGCCTCCTGCCCCCTGTGGGAATCTGATTTCCTGGTGTCCCCAAAGGGCTGTGCTTTAATGAAAATGCCCACTCCTCTCCCTGTGAGGGGCAGAGCTGTGCAGTGTGGGTTACGGGGGTCAGGCTGGGCCTTGGAGAGGGTGAGGGGTGCTGGGTACTGTACCAGGAGTCAGGCCTGCCCTGCTGGGAACCTCAGCCCACCCACCCTCCTGAGCCACAGGAGGCTGTGGAGGCAGCTGAGAGCAGGGCCCGCCCTTGCCCCTCCCACCCCTGCCCCCCTCTGCAGCTGCCCCTGCCTCCAAGCGCTCTCCTCTGACCCTGCTGTGCCCTCACTGGGGCTGCCAACCCCAACAGCCTGCTCTGGATTCGAGCACCGATCCCACCCCACCCACACTGACCTCGGACAACTCCCCAGGTACCGGGGGACTCGGGGAGCTGCGGGTTCACCCGGACCCGCTTCGGTACCAGCCACTCCTCCCAGTGAGGCCCTGGGTGCCCGCAGCAGAACCTAACGCACAGTGTGAAGGGCGGTGCTGCCCTGAGCAGAATCCTGAGGAACCTGCACATCTTCCTGCCTGGACAGCACAGTCACGAGCAGGGGGAGGGGCTTAGTGGAGAAAGCTGTGGCAGGAATGGGTCTGGGTGTAGCCATCGGCCTCACCCTTGCTTCCCCCTCTCCCCGCCCCCTTTGTGCTGGTCCTGGATTCCAACCGAGGCTGTTAGGATTTTCAGCAACAAGAGCTGAAACCTAACCAAAGGGGGGTGGGACAGAAGCCTTAGAGCCAGGACACGAGACGCGCCAGGCACTCACCGGCTGAGGCCTGACCCCGTGGTTTAGTCACACCCGATTCCACTCCCCATTAGATCGTAAGCACAGGTCCCCAAAGGACCGTCCTATTACATTATCATACAGAGAAATACGAATCCGGGTATTTCTCCTCCGTAAGTGGTTTTGTCCCTAAAGCAAGACAGAAACCCGTGACGTGGCGGCAGCAGGAGTTAGAGGGGAAGCTGTCAGCTGGGACATGAGCCTGGAAGCGGCAGGAAGACGTGGGTGTGCGTGTGGCCTGGGGAGGGCCGGCCCCGCAGAGATGGCAGAGTCCATTCCAGCGGCGTTCCTGGGGAGGGGCCTTCCTTCCAGCACTTTCTGCCTGGCCGCGCCCAGAGCAAACTGACTCCTGGAGTTAAGGAAAACAGGGCAAGGAGGTTACAAACCAAACCCCACCTGCGTGCCTGTCTTTTCCGTTGTCTATAAATAGGTGCATATATATATGGACATGTGCATATGTACATATACACGTTATTCCGATACATCGTAGTAAAATAATGCTATTGTGTTATTGCATAGAAGAGATGGCTTTCGGGAGTGAGCTGGCTTAGGTGATGGTCTGCGAGCGCTGGCGGTTGCCTGGGGGCTGCTGGGTGGCGGGGACACCGCTGCCGGCGGACTGCTGCTCCTCCTGCTTCCGGGCGTGTTCCTCGTACCACTCCTAGGGCACAGGGCAGATGGGGGGGGGGGGGGCGCTGAGTGGGCTGCACCCCTTCCAGCCCGCCCTGCGCCTCCCAGCCTGACAGTCACCAGGCCGGGCAGTGCGTGGCCTCCAGCCTCTGCCTGCGGGGCTGGGGGACCACCCGGGATGGAGGAGGTGGGCTGCCAGCCCCCCATCCCCAACGGGGACCAGGGCCTCTCACAGTTCCCGCCAACGCCGCTGTGAAAGCAGTTTGAGGAAAATTAAACAGCTCACCTGCCTCAGGCCATTGTCTGACATTTTCAGGGACAGGGGTATTCAGGTGATTAAGGAATTAAAAATGCACCGTGTTTAGAATCTGAACCACAGAATTTTAGAGCCTAAAACACCGAGATGGCCTAGCTCCGTGCCCCCTCATCTTACTGAGGGGAAACTGAGGCCGGGGTGATGGACAGACGCGAGCCATCACCTCTGCTTCCTGAGGCAGACTGTCCCCTCTCACGGATGAGAAAGGACTGAGTGACCTGCCCATGGGCACAGAGCCACGAGTCCAGCCCAGGGTTCCGGACACCAGAGCTCCCGCTGGTCCACGTCCCAGTGCCACCTGGTGCCCTGCAGCCTCCCAGTTTCGGGCATGAGTACTGGTAGACTGGGTTCCCGCTGTGAGAACACCAGGAAACAAGGCAGCTGCTGCAAGGGAGACCCTCCTGGAGCCCCGGGACCCCGAGGTGGGAGGGAAGACCCCAGGCTCCTCCACCGCAGCCCATGGCCAGCGGCTCTGTCCGGGACGCAGCATGCGGGCCATGTGGTGCTGGGTAAGATGTTTGACTCAGCTGGCAATGTGGGAAGATGGGGAGCGTTTGTAAAAAAAACCAAAAAAACAAAACTGACTTCTCCCTTCTCTTAAATTAGAAAAAAACAGTAAAAAAAACAACAACAAAACCACCCAGTGACCCGCTGGGCACAGCAGGCCTTATTCCAATGGGCAGTGTTGGCTGGACCTGGGAGAGGCCACGTCACCCTGGGCGGCGAGTCGGGTGCACCTACCCGAATCTCCTCCTGGTACATCTTCAGGCTCAGGTCACTCTTGGTCCTGGATCTCCGTCCCAGGAACACCACGGTGCTTTGCTGTGGAAGAGCAGAGGCTGCAGGCCACCCCCGTGCCAGGCCCGGGCACCCACCGCCCGCACAGGCGTTGCCCGCTCCTCTGGCTTTTGCTACGATGCCACCCAAAAATGTCACCAGACCCTGAGGGGCTGGACGGTGGAGGTGGGACTCCACTCGGCGACAACGCCCTCCTCCCAGCCGGGTTTCCTGCCCAAGTGGGGCCCCAGCCTCACCTCGTTTCTCTCCATCTGGGAGAGGACCTTGAGCAGCTGGGGGACGTCCGCGGCTGCGCCCCGCGCCTCCCGGGACAGCTTGAGGACAGCGAGCAGCTCGTCCTTGGACAGTTCCTTCTCCACGGTGATGCCACCGTCAACTGCAGCCAGGGAGGGACCTGGGCTCAGAGGCCTCGCCAGCCCTCCTCCCTGCCGTCCCTCCAGGGGTCCTGAGGTCCCTCTCCTGCCCCCTCCCCTCCCTCTGCTGTGGGTGTGAGGATCGGTGGGCAGGCCAGCAGCTCACAGGGGACAGAGGGTTTCAGAGGCAGCCTCCAAGCAAAAAGGAAAGGGTCAGCCCGGCCGGTGTGGCTCCGTGGTTGAGCACAGACCAGGGACCACGAGGTCCCTGGTGCAATTCCCTGTGAGGGCACAGGCCCGGGTGAGCAGGAGGCAGCCAAGCGATGTTTCTCTCATTGATGTTTCTCTCTCCCCTCTCCCTTCCCTTTTCCCTAAAAATCTATTTAAAAATGACATGTTATAAAAAAGGGTGAGACAGCCTGATAGGATAGAGACTTGGAAACAAGTAGAAACAGGTTTGTGGCCGTTTTGAGGGAGAGTCGGGAAAGGACGGGGGGTCAGTATGCAGAGAGCTGTGCCATCTGGGAGGTGCAACGCGGTTAGGAGAGCTGGGACCTCCAGCAGGAGAGCTACGGGCTCCGCAGTCTGCAGGGTTCTGGGACCGCGGAGTAGAGTTTAGAAGCGGGAGACAGCGGCTGAGAGGAGAAGGCTAAGAGTGAGCAGCCCAGGGGACAGGGGGACGGCCGGCGGTGTATACCAGAAGCCTGTCTCGGATGTGGGGGTTTTCTTAAACTGTGATGTTTATTGTTTTTCTTTGAAAAATGAGATCAAGAGCATATGTCTGCCATTGACTATCTGGACATCAATGGCAGTGAGAGAGCTAGAAAGACAAGCCACACACATAAGCTGAGCTGCCGGGCAGCAGGCAGCGCAGGCTCCTGCCCCGGGCACAGACCTTCCGAGTCCTGGTTCTTGCGGCTGAAGTTCATACGGAAGACGAAGGCCTCGAGGATGAAGGCCACGATGATGGTCATCACCACCTGGCCGGCACAGGGCGGGGCAGAGAAAGGATGGGGTGGGCGCTGCTTTGGCCTCCCCAGCAGAGCCGCGCGGACGCGTCCCGGCCCTGTCCTCCCCGGGCTGCCGCCCAGTGGGCAGGGCAGCTGGAGACGTGGATGATGGAGGACGCGCGTCTGGGCCCAGACTTACCATGGTCACAATGTAGAAGGTCATGAAGTAGAGGCGGCTCCAGTGGGAGGTCTGAGAGGTGACGCCTTCCTGGAGGCAGAGGACGCAGTGAGCAGGTCTGGGGGGCGCTGTCCACTAGGCATCCTGTGGCCCCAGCACTGCCAGGCTCTTTACAGCTCCCACCCCCCGATTAAGGAAGACACAGGTCCCCGGGTCACAATTCCTCTGCTGCAGAGGCCTGGATGGTTCCCAGGACTGAGCCTGCCCCGAGTGGAGGTGCACTTGGAAGAGTTTAGGGAAGGAAACCCCGCCACACTGGTCCCTGACTGGAAAGTCTCCCCGGTGGGCGGGAGGCCAGAGGCTGGCGCATCCCCTGGCTGCTGGGGGGTGGGGAGCTGGGACGAAGGCCATGTCCAGCGGAGGGGTGCTCCTCTGCAGCACGCCGCCCTGGCGGGCAATGGGAAGGGCAATGGACCCCACACTGGTGGAGGGAGACGCAGAGCTGGCCCCAGAGGGTGAGCGGAAGACGCCCCCAGGAGCTGGCCAAGGCCCTTACCATGATGATGTACCAGTTGTTGACAACTGTGAGCTCGAACAAGGTCACTGCCAAAGGGAAGGGGGAAGGCATCGTGATCAGACCCACCGTTTCAGAGTCAGAGGTCCTGGGCACTAGGCACCTAAATGAGGCGTCCCCATCGCCAGCCTGGGCCTCCCCGAGCGCCCACCAGTGCTGCCGCCTTGCCCGTCCCCAGCAGGGTGTGCCCTTTGCTTGCAGCCTGGGGATGGACCGGGGCTTGGGGTGGGGAAAGAGCACACAGACGTTCATCGGTGCAGATCTGGGGTGCACGAGGCTCTCCCCGACCTCGAGAAGCTGTGTCAGGCCTGCCTGTCTGCATCCCTCCACTCCCCCCGCCCGCCCCATCCCCATCCTCTCCACAGAACCCGGAGCAGAGCTGTGTGGGCCTCCTCTGAGCCACGAAAGGGCACTGTGGCGGGCGAGGGGGTGGTGCCCTAGTATCAGGCGGAACCCATCCCTGCAAAGCATGAAGCTCTTCTGCCCCCTGACACTAAGGTTATCAGCAAAGGAGTAAATCCGGCGGCTGCGTGAGCCAGACTGGCCTGGCCCGCACCCCTAAGCCTGGGCTCATGCTCCCTCTGGGCCAGAAGGGACCCGAGACAGTGGGGCCAATAGCCGGGGAGGGAGAGGCCGCAGAGAGCCCTGCTCTCCCGCCTCTGGGACCTTCGGGGCTAAGGCCCAGGGAGTGCTCCCCCTGGGATCTCTGCACTCACCAAAGCTGTTCAGGATATTGTCGAAATTGTTGAGATAATAGTAGCCGTCCTCCACGACCGTCCTGTTGCCCACCGTGCGGTTGCGCCAGCGGTAGGCGTCTGCCACTGTGCTTGTGCTGGCCGGGGAGACAGGCAGGAGGGACGGTCATAACACAGCGGGTCGCCCCAACAGGACAAAACGTTTAAGGAAACCAAGGTCTGAGCAGGGAGCACTGTCCTGGCCCAGCCTGTTTCCTGCCCAGCAACCACCACCCTCCCCTCCACCACCCTCCCACCCGCTCTCACTGCCTCCAGCCCCCACCCCTTATCCGCCTCCACTGGGCATTACTCTGCTGCCAGCTGGGCCTCCTCCCTCCGAGCCACCCTGAGACTGCTGGACGGGGCCGTGCCGTGCCTCCGGGCCCCTGGATTTGCTGCGGCGAGCGAGGGCCGCACCAGGGAGGGGAAAGGGCCTGTCAGGGCTCTGGCACCAGCCAGGCCTTCTCAGAGGTGGTTGCCTCTGTTCTGAGAGCTGGCTGGCTACTTTTATTTAAATCCTTGATGGCTCATCTGTTAAAATCCATGCGATGTTTCTGCAAGCCTGAGCCTCTCGCCAGGCACACGCTGCACCCGATTTGCAGGGCGGGGCCTGGAACCTGCGCTTGTAAGCAGCGGCCCTGTGCCTGGGACCCACTCTCCTCGGCGGCCGGCTCCGAGCTCAGCCTGACACCCAGCAGCCACCGGTGTCTCTGAGGTGTCTATCAGCCTCCAGGCCAGGACCCAATATTAAAGGGAACGGGACCGACTGGCAGAGGACACACTGTCATCCTGGTGGCTGGGAGGAGAGAGGGAGAGGTCATGGGGGGCAGGCTCCCCACTCTGTCCCCACAGACCTTCCCATGGGTGTCCGTCTGTCTTAACTGGCCACTCCTGGAGAGACGTGGAAGTAAGCCATGGGATCAGGCCCAGGCCCAGGCCCAGGCCAGGCCAGGCCAGGCCAGAGTCCTCAGCCCCAAGGGCAAGCTGAGGGAGGCCTGGGGACAGGGAAACTGCTCCTAGGCCCTCACCACAGAGATAACTGCTTCCGGGTCCCTCACTTAGCTACTGACTGGACTAAGCCCCGGAAGCAACGCAAGGGGATTGATTCCAGGAGCCCCGCCCCGCTGAGGCCCGGTGTGTACTCACTTGCAACAGTTGGGGTAGAGGATCCCGCAGAAGAACTCCATGCCCACGATGGCGAAGGAGTAGTAGAAGATGAGCAGGGTGAGGCCCAGGCTGCGGGAGGGGCAGACAGTGACCGTGGGCCGGCCGAGCCCGCCTCCTCGGGCAGCCCGCCTGACCCACAGAGCGCAAGGTGAGAGGCGTGCCCCCAGCCAGGTTCTCCGCCTGGGAAGTGCCTGCAGGGAAGGGGCCTCGTGCCTCAGGTCTGGGCTAGAACACGGCTCAAAGGAGGACTCTGAACAGATGCCCCCTGACCAGAGATTCTCCCCTTACCTGTGAAGGCAGACTCACAGGTGACCCCTTACCTGTGAAGCAGACACAGGTGGTGAGTGAGGGACAGCTCCCTGCCCTCCCCACTAATGTCTCACAGGTCGGCAGAGGGGAGTGGGCCAGGGAGACCGGTGCTGTCAGAGGTCAGCCGCCTCGAAGAGCCCGCAGACCCTCAATTCCAGTCCTTTCCGGGACTCCTCTCCCCCTCTACCGCCCGCTGCCCGCCCCTAGGGGGCACAAGCCGCAGGACGCCTCGCCCTGGGGCCCAGAGGCAGGGCAGTACCTGGCCATCCGGGGCAGCAGCTCAAACATGGTGTCCAGCACGTTGCGGTAGCGCTTTTTCAGTTTGAACAGCCTGAGCAAGGAAGGAGGTGGGTCACTTCCTGACATGGGGCGCGGCCACAGCCCCCCCACAGCACCAGGCAGAAGGCAGGCCCAGGGCCCTCCCTCAGGACACGGGGCCCGACAGGCCTGTCCCTGCAGGGACGCAGAGCCGTGCTGTGGGTCAGTGCCTTCCGCGGTGAGAGGGGCAGTGTGCTGTTCAGTTTATAAACGCAGCCCGGAGGCGCAGGGCAGGCGAGGCCCTGCTCAAACCAGGAGGCACACGAGAGAGAAGGGAGCGGAGCCCACACCGCAGGGAGCCCAGGCTCGGGGCGGGGGGAAAGGGCGGCGGTGGCAGGGAGAGAAGCTGGCATCGACCTGGCCACCACCACTGGGCGTGGCAGCAGGTTCTGCTACAGAGACACCACCCTGGACCCCAACCTCCACCTCTCCTCCCAAAATGGACAGGGCGGGAGGGTGGACAGGGCAGGAGGAGGGACCGGGAGGGAGGGAAGACTGGACAGGAGGGGGGACAGGGCGGGAGGGGGGACGTGTGTGGGATCGCAGCTGGTAGTCGAGAGGGAACCAGGCTCCTGAAGACGCAAAGGGCTCTCCCAGCTGGGAGGGGTGCTGCCCGGGCCGGGCTTCACTGAGTCCCTGCAGTGACCGGGGGAGAGGTGGGACCGAGCGAGGGCTTTCCGACAGGAGGCTGTTCCAGAAAAGCAAGGGGCCCTCAGAAGCCCCTTTGGACCTCACGGCGGTGCCTCTGGTTGAAGACGGTGAGCCGTGTTTCTGTGGCCACAGCGGACAGCGCCACAGGCCAAGCCCACCCGAGCCCTGCCTCCCACCCCCTCTTCCCCCCGACAGTGCCAGGGGCTGGTCCTGGTGACGTGAGGAGACGTGCCTGGGGCTTCAGCCGGGGGTGCTGCATGCAGGCCCGACCCCAGCTCGAGAGTCTTCTAGCCTTTTCCGGTTGCTAACCAGACCAGTCCCCAGGCTCCCCTGCCCTCCCTGCCTGCCTGACCCCACCCCAGCCCCACCGGTCACCTCAGCAGCTGGAGCGGCCGCAGGACCACGATGAAGTAGAAGGGCTCCATGTTGAAGGCCAGCGCCAGCAGTCCCAGGAAGGCGAAGGCTGTGACGGAGAAGTCGAACCTCGGAGAGGGAGAGCGGCCTGTGGGCCCACCGGCCTCCTGCACCAAGGCTGGCGCCCCGGCCCTGTGCTCGGCTCCCCTTCCAAGGAGCCCACATGCCAACCACAGCAAAAGCAAGTGTGCCCGCCCCGCGGAGGCCCGTGGCCAGCCAGGTGGGACTCGGCTTCCCCCGCCCTGCGGTTCTGAGGTCGGCGTGGCCAGGTGCCATCACAGCACACATCTCGGGGTGAAATATCCGGCACCCCCCAAACACCTCCCCCGGAGGGTCCTGCTCTGGTCTAAGGGCAGACACTGGTTCTACTGGTGGCCGCCTGCCCTGGCCAGGTCAGCGAGTGAAGGGGCAGGGTTGGTAAGGGGACCCCACCTGGAGACCAGCGAGCCCTGACCAAGGCCAAGGGCCCCGAGGTCGGCGCAGGACGGGGCTGACTGCCAGACTCTCCTCGCTAACTCGTTTCAAGCTCACAGGCCTCGTGAGTGTAGCCTGAGTCCACAGGGAGGCCTCTAAGGGGCCACAGGGACCTCAGGAGGCCTCAGTGGAGCCGGGAGGAGGGCCCGGGAGGCGGTGGGCCTGCCTTCCCTGTGGGCGGCATGGTTTCATGGAAAAGGGCTGAGCTGGGTTGGGGACGGTGTGGAGGCTAAGGCCTCAGGAAGAGCCCAGCAGCGTGGCTCAGTGGGTGAACATCGACCTACAGACCAGGAGGTCACAGTTCGATTCCGGTCAAGGGCACATGACCGGGTTGCCGGCTGGATCCCCAGGGTGGGGCATGCAGGAGGCAGCTGATCCATGACTCTCTCCCATCATGGATGTTTCTCTCTCTCCTTCCCTCCTTCTCCCTTCCTCTCTGAAATCAATAAAAGTACATTTTTTTTTAAAAAGGCCTCACGGCCGAAACCGGTTTGGCTCAGTGGATAGAGCGTCGCCTGCGGACTGAAAGGTCCCAGGTTCGATTCCGGTCAAGGGCATGTACCTTGGTTGCGGGCACATCCCCAATGGGGAGTGTGCAGGAGGCAGCTGATCGATGTCTCTCTCTCATCGATGTTTCTGACTCTCTATCCCTCTCCCTTCCTCTCTGTGAAAATCAATAAAATATATTAAAAATAATAATAATAAAAAAAATAATAAAAAGGCCTCACGAAGAGCCCAGCAGGCTCAGGACCCCGGGGCGTGTGCAGGGGGGGGGGGGGGGGGCGCGGTGGCCCGAGGGGAAGACAGAGCCCAGCCCTGGGAGTCTCAAAGCCACAGGCGAGGCAGCAGGAGAGGCCACGACCTGGCCGCGCACCCTCCTGTGGGGGTGCGGAGGGTGGGGGCTCCCACAAGGCGGGGTTCAGAGATGCTGTCACTTACAGGTTCCAGCCGGAGGACAGGTACTCCACGGGGCCCAGGCCCGCCACCTTCAGGAACAGCTCCACCCCGTAGACTGTGAACAGGAGCAGCAGCGGGCAGTTGGCAGTGGCCTCCCACACCTGGCCTGGCTCAGTCTCCTCTCTGAGACCCTTCCGAGGCCTTCAGCCTCCCCCACAGGCTGTGCGCCCTCTGGACAGCCACACCCCACGGGAGAGTGTGGGCTCCACTCCCTCCCCCTCTCTGGGCATGGCCCAGCCACCCTCTGTCCACCCAGCAGGTATTGCCTGCACCTCTTCGGTGCCAGCCATTGTGCTGGGTGCTGGGCACGCAAGTGACCAGCACAGTGCAGTGCCCACTCCTACAGAGCTGAGTGCAGACAGGAGGGGCTGTGAGTGGGTGATGACAGTGCGCTCAGGGTTGTAAGAGGAGGCGGGGGAGTGTCAGGTGGAGGAACACCGTGCAAAGGCCGTGAGGTAAGAAAGGGCACGGGGCACTCAGGAGCAGGGCCCTGTTCAGGAGGGCTGCGGGCTGGGGCCCGGGTGGCTGAGGGACCCCGCGCGGTCAGGGGATGTGAGCACGCCGGGATAGAGATTTGACGGAGGAGCCATGGGGGAGTCTGAAACGGGCGGGATGGAGTCAGACCCAGTTTCTGCCTCCTGAAGCTTCCCGTTTCAGAACCATGAGATCCTAACCCAGTGAACGGCCTCCCACCGTGTTTAAGACGAGCTGGTGGCAAAGCCCTGCCGGAGACTTACTAGTGAGGAAGACGAGGGAACTCCAGGGCACGTGCTTGGAGAAGAAGTTCCCACCTGGAGGACAGAGAGGCCGCAGCTCAGGAGGAGGCCGGGCGTGCCCACGGGCGGGCGGGCCCCCAGCCGGGCTCACCTCTCAGCATGAAGGTCTCCGCGAGGACCCAGACCCCATTGACTGCCACCACCAGGTCTGCAACAGACAGAAGCACAGGCCCGCAGGGAAGCCTGGTTAATTTCTGGGCCGCTCCACACCCCCATGGGACAGGAGACCACTTAGTGCTTTTACCACACGAGCTAAATCAACTGCTGGTTTCACTTAGCAACGGCTACGAATTTCTAAAAGGCCCCTCTCTGTCGCTGCAGGAATACCAGTTAAGACGTTTCAGTAAAACCTATTATTCCAAGTATCAACGATGGACAAGACACCAAGGGTTTGATTATTGAAAGAATTTGTTTTTCCTTTGAGATGTCCGATTTTTAAAATGACTGCATAGTTAGCAAAATGCATATGGATCCGGCCTTTCACTGAGCAATCCCACTGCTAGGAACCCATTCCAATGAGACACCAGCAAACACACAGCACCAGGTACCCAGAAAGCTGTTCACTCGAGAACTACTTGTGATGGCAAAACATCAGAACCCACCCAGGTGATCAGGAGGGTACCGGTGGAATGAACTATGATGCGGTCATGACAAGGTGCCTACCACCCTGGCCAGGTGGCTCAGTCGGTTGGAGCACCATCCCGTACATTGGAAGGTTGTGGGTTCGAACCCCAGTTGGGGTGTGTACGAGGGGCAACCAATCAATGTTTCTCACATCGATGTTTTTCTCTCTCTCCCTTCCATTCTAAGTATCAGTAAGAAAACATATCCTTGGGTGAAGATTAAAAAAAAAAAAAAAAAAAAAAAAAGGTGTCCTATCAACTATAAAAATAAAGGGGGGACATCTCTATATATTACTGTGGCTCGGTCTCCAGGATTTATTGTTAACTAAAAAAAAAAAGTGTGTAAAGTATGCTATCGTTTCCTGAAGACAGAGATATATGCATACGTATACACATATTCAGAGTTGTTAAAACATCGATGGATAAGCCATGATAAGAGGTACCCATTGGGGGAGGTGACAAGATGTAAAATTACCGGAAATAAGTCACCGAGGATATGCAAAAACAAACACAAACAAGACCGAAAGAGGAACAGTCCTGTTTCTTCAACTACATAGTGCAAGAGGGAGAAGAGGGACGGAGGAGGAACCCACAGATTAAAAAGACCCAAGTGAGTTATCCACCCACCACACTCTGTGGTTCTGGAATTTGCTTCCAAAACTCCGGGCCTAAGGGTATAGCGAGCCTGAGTGAGGGCGCAGATGCACAAGGAAGACCGGGGCGGTAACTGCCTCCGCTGAATGCCGGGCACGTGGACGGCCCTGGAACTTTCTACGATGAACAGTCCACATGGCGACTGCAGGACTGATCTCCAGCCTCCCACCCTCTAGAGGAGTGAGCCCCGGGAGCAGGGGCCCAGAGCTGGATGGGTCGCACTTACACATGAAATACTGAAAGGCTTTGGACTTCACCAGGATGTTAACTCCTGTCGGAAGAGAGGAAATGTTAGCATCGAAGTCTTCCTGGGCAAGCACGCGCTCCCCGACTCCACAGTGCATGCGTGTCAGCAACCAGGGTGTCTATGTCCAGGGGTGAAAACGGAAGGGACTGTCCCCCAGGGACACTCAGACACCCAGACACAACGGCACGGACCACAGCTGCTCTGGGGAGAGTCTGGGCGACCCGGGCCAGGATAGAACGGAACACAGCATTGCTGCCACTGCTGAAACCTACAATCCTGCAGGCCTCGGCCTGGGACCATTTCCTCATCCACTTGAGTAACTATCATCCCAGCAGAACGGAAAATCCTGCGCCCAGCGCCCCAGCAGTGGGAGAAATCACAAACAAGGCCATCCCATCGTTACTAGTGTTCATGCGGCCCAGACCCAGGCTTCGGGCTTTCTACACGAGAAACTCCCTGTGGGCTCACACCCCCTCCTAGAACTTCCCAACTGGCATTAAGTGAAGGGGGGACTGTTAGGTAAACAATACAGGCACTCCGATGTAAAATGGTTGAATCTTATACTGCGCAAGGGATCACGTACACTGGGTATACACCCTACCACAGTGGGATGGGCAAAACACACCAGCCGATAAAAAGGCAGGTTTCAGAACAGAAGACATACTGCAGTCCCACAGTTTTCAAATGTGCAGAAAAAGCAACGAACGTCAGGAAGAAACACACCAGAACATGAGCAGTGGTTATTTCTGGGTGGGAGATTTTCTTCAGGCTATCAGACTTGGTAAACTTTCTTTAATGAACGGGATATTCCACAGATGCCTTTTAGCTTGGTTTTGACATTGCCAGTTTCCTCCCTGGTCCCTAACACTTACGTTCCTGCTGGGGAATCACACTCTCCTGCAGCCCCGACACATCTTCAGGGGAACCTTACCTTTGAAGATGAGGAAGGCTGTCCTGGGAAGCTCATCGAACCAGTGTTCTCTGTTCTTCTTCGCCTGCCCAGGAAACAGGGCCATGGGAGAGGGGGTTCAACCAGGGAGGAGAACCTGACCCTGGGGGCCAGGCGGCCACGGTCCTTCCCTGCTCACCAGGCTCTAACTTGGGGAACAGGTTAGAGCACTCCGGGATCTAAGTAACAATAAGGCCAGCCAACGGCCACTGAGCACTTCCATGGTCCACGCATGTGCCTTATTTTATAACGTCCTGAAAATAACTGGAGGTCATAACTACCGTTAGCCCGTTTCCCAGGTGTGATGACCTGGCAAAAGTCAGATAAGTGGCTCGAAGTCACAGGGTGGCTAATGGGGCCCGAGATTCAGTGCTTGTGACCAGGACACTGTATTACACGTGTAAAGGTAGATGGGGGGCCCGGGCCACCTGGTGTCCCTGAAGTGACCACAACTGAGGTGTTGTTCCAGCCAGGGAAGAAATGGACCTCGGCCCGGCCACAGTGGCTCAGTGGTTGAGCACAGGGAGGTCACGGTTCGATTCCTGGTCAGGGCACATGCCCAGGTTGTGGGCTCGGTCCCCAGTGTGGGGCGTGCAGGAGGCAGCTGATCAATGATTCTCTCTCATCACTGATGTTTCTGTCTCTCTCTCCCTCTGCCTTCCTCTCTGAAATCAATAAAAATATATTTTAAAAAATAAAAAAAGAACTGGCCCTCAGGTGCCTCTGGGTCTCATCCCCCCGTGGAGCT
The DNA here is from genome assembly GCA_025583905.1 of Ia io. Lineage (NCBI taxonomy): Eukaryota > Metazoa > Chordata > Mammalia > Chiroptera > Vespertilionidae > Ia > Ia io. The sequence continues at coordinate 20,783,851 of JAJQQW010000023.1, read as the reverse complement.
GTCCACCTGCTCCCTCTCTGGTCTTACCTTCCATTTCAAGGCGGTGACTTCATAGATATCATAAAAGTCCTTCAGGCTGTCATAGCAACATAAAAAGGCAAAGTAAATTTTAAAAAATCAGAACACTCCCACTGAGCTTTACTTCTGTCCCTCGCCTGCCTGTGGTCAACCTTTAAAGGGGGAAGGTGGAAAGGGTGAGGGGACAGCTGGGAGTCCCAGCATGTAAGTGGGGGAAGGGGGAACCTCCCCTGCAGGCATTCTGACCTTCCTCCAAGCCCTATGAATACTTAATCCTCTCAGTCTGACTGAGTGACAGCCTCAGGCCCCCTGAATCACTGTAACGCTTACATGGACGGGGCTGAGCCTCTGTTAGCAGAGCTAAATGGGACAAATGGGCTGAGAGTTCAGCCCAAACAGAACTCGCTCACTCTTATATCTGCAGCTGGCCTGCTTCTTTTCAAACTGAAAAGAAGGGTTCGGTCGTCAGCCATCTAGAAGGTCGAGACTACCCTGGAAATCTCAGAAGCTGCGCCGTGGTGTGCATGTGCATGTGCGTGTGCGCATGCCTGCATATGTGTGTGCGTGCGTGTGTGTGTGCACGTGCATGCGCCAACACCCCTCTGTGGACCTGCTCATATGCAACAACCCCATTCATTCTTAGCTCAAAGGTGAGCAGCTGGGTCAGTCTACCTCATAATCCAATATATTCCACTTTTTGTCAAGTCAGCCTGAATTAAATTTGGGTGGGACTTTTGTCACTTGCAGAGAATCCTGACGAAAACTAAAGCCTCTAACAGGCTCCTTGCCCACCCACCTCCTGGAGCCTTGGCCACTCCAGCTCCCTCCCCTGAATACCTTCGTGGGCCACAGCGCCCCCACCTGGCCAGCACTCTTACCTGAGCAGAGGGGTGCTGCTCTGATTCAGGGCCTTGAAAGTCAGGTAGCGCTCCCAGGCATTCATCCGGGGCTTGTAGAAGCGCATCAGGCCTTCAAACTGCCTGTAGGAGATGCCGGCGGGCCTCTGGGGAGAGGAAGGACGCAGTGTCAACACAGGCAAAGGCAGAGCCCACTGCCTCCTCCCTTGGGGGCGACTACTCGGCTGCCCAGCAAGGCCTGGATCCCGGGAGCCTGGCTCCTTCTTATCCTCCCAAGGGCAGGACCCCTGCTTTATTTCTTTTTTAAAGTATGTTTTTATTGATTTTAGAGAGATAGGAAGAGAGAGGGACAGAGAGACAGAAACATCGATGAGAGAGAAACATTGATTGGCTGCCTCCTGCACGCCCCTACTAGGGATTCAGCCCACAACCCAGGCAAGTGCCCTGACCAGGAATCTAACCAGGGACCTGTAGATTCACAGGTCAACAATCAACCACTGAGCCACGCCCAGCGCACAAGGACTCCTGTTTCTAAAGCTGCTGGCCTGCCATGCTTAGGGCTGCCCAGGGCAAGGGAGCGGGACTAGGGACCAAACGCCTCCCAGCCCAGCCCCGACCCCTACCCGCTGGCTGACGAGCAGGCGATAGGCATGCTGGATGGCGGTTCGCTTATGCAACAGCAAAGACTTGAACTTGCGTTTCTCGATGTCGTTGAAGGTGTCGAACACCACGGCCAGAAGCTGTGAGGGAAGAGCAGAGACCTGGCTCCCTTGCGCGGTGGGACCTCGAGGGGTTGGGAGTGTACCCTCTGCCTCCAGAAGGCGCTCTCCCACACCCCCCAGACCCAGGGAGGGGGAGGGATGACCCTGCCGCCTGCCCTTGGGGGGGCAGGAGTTTGTCTCCAAGTCAAAGAGGAAGGCCATGTATGGCCACTTATAAATTTTCTCTCTTCAGACACACAAAAACATTGTTATTACATTTCCCCGGGTACTTCACCTACAGCTCGTCCCTGACTGGGCAGTTTCATAAGGTGAGAAGGAAGCAGGGGAGGGCATGCTGGGCTCGATGCCCCAATCAGCTCAGTCTGGTGGCCGGTGGCCGAAGGGCTGGGAGTGTGTGTCCATCCTCTGCCCTCCTGGCCTCGGAGCTCGGAGGGGCATCAGCATGGTGGAGGCTGCCTCCCCCTCGCCCCCTTGTTTCCTGTCCTGGTGAGTCACAGCTTCGTGGACTGGCCTCAGGAATCAGGGGAACAGGAGGCCTTCCTTGAGGGCACAACATTCTGGAACTGCCCGATTCCAAGGTCAGCTTAGTCACAACACAGCCTGCATCACCAGAGGGTGAAGGGAGGGCGGGAGCCGAATCTGAAAGAAGCCTTTTTGGAAGCACTTACTTTTTCTTTCAAAAATATTTTGAGGGAAATTCTCCTGTCCTTTCTACTCCTTCAAATGCCCCCCCCCCTCCAATTTTTTTCCTTTAGGTCAAGAAAAGGTCAGCAAACCTTTCCATAAAGAGCCAGACAACAACTATTGCAGGCTCTGAAGGCCAGATGGTCTCTGCAGTTGCAGCATGAAATCAGCCACAGAGGATGCGGAAACTAATGGGCGTGGCTGTGTGCCAATAAAACTTTATTTACAATTGCTGGCTTTGGCCAGCAGGCTGCGGTTCACAGATCCCCTACCCCGGATTTTCACAACTAATTAAATCAATTACACATAATACGTTGTTATGGTTCTAAACTAAGGACGGTATATAAGAACTGTAATGTGTATGAAGATAGCTAACATATTCCTTTTTGGTTTTGAGGAATTAAAAAATGTTTTCCTTTTTAAGACCTCACACTTTTAGATTTCACATGTCTGCTCCTTTCTTCTTTATCCTAATCCTCACCTGTGGGTATTTTTCCATCGTGTTTTAGAGCGAGCAGAAGGGAGGGGGACAGAGAGAGAAACATCAATGTGTGAGAAACATCAACTGGTTCCTCTCTGCATGCCCTGAGGCTGTGGGTCAAGCCTGCAACCCAGGTACATGCCCTTGACCAGAACTGAACCCAAAACCCTTCACTCCGTGGGCCGATGCTCTATCCACTGAGCCAAACTGGCTAGGGCGAGAAAGTATCATCTAGTAAGTATTTCGGGCCTGGCTGTGACGCCTGGCGTGAGAATGCTCCTCAGAAGCATAAAAATACAAGATGAGTAAGAGCCTCTCCCTGGTAATTCTGGTGCTGACATGTGGTCTTGGCACCTGCCTAACGGTGATTGGCTGATGGCAGGAACATGCCTGGTGGCCAGCTGCACCTCCTTGAATGCTCCCAAGTCCCAGTGAGCACGGGGACTTCCCCTACTCCTGACAGTGTGTCCTGTACTGGAATTTCCAGTGGTTCGTGATAAATGGGGTGGAAATACGCAAGATACTCCAGGACGTGGGTGCCGAAGGACCGAGCGGTTCAGAGCAGGGCTTGGAATCACACCAGCTCGCCTGGCCACCCCTGAGCCGCGCAGCCGTGGGCCTGTCACTCTGTCCACCCGATCCTCAGTTCCCCATCTACACACTGACGATCATATTGGGGCCTCCAGGGTTGTCGTGTTAAATCATTTAATCCGCCTTGCATGGTGCCTGGGTAAGGCTACTCAGTGCCAGCTTTAATAGTTATTATACGTCTGCGGTGAGAATGAACAGGTCCCGGGGGAGCCTTGACTCAGACATTAGCACTATCAGCAGCAATGACGGGAATAACCCAGGGAGGCTGCCACGCTGGTCCCCACACCACACCTGACTACAGTCTGGCACCCCCGGCCCCTGCCGACGTGGTGCCTCCTTTTCCATGCCCATGGCACCCAGCACTGTGCCGGCTGCCCCAGCGGAGACGAGACACAGTCACTCACCAGGTTCATGATGAAGTACAGCTCGATGGAGAGGTACACGATGAAGAAGACGCAGGACCAGGGGTTCCGGGAGTAGGAAGGCATCATCACGTCTGGGAAACTGCATTTGCAGGGCATTGCCCGGGGGCCCTATCTGCCCGCCTCCATCTTCTCTAAGGACATCTCTCTTTTCTGCCTTCCCAGCCCCACCCCACCATCCCGCCTCTCAGCTCACGGGCTCCGAGTCACCAGGCCACTCCCATTCCTCCCAGTGCCCCGAGCACTATCTGGGCTGAGACAGGTAATGTCATGGGCTGGGAAGACCCTGGGCACTAGCCGAGGGCAGCGGCCAGAGCAGAGCCTACACTCACTTGGCTGTGGTCAGGAGGACGAACAGACTGACTATGCTGCTCTCCAGGGTGCTGAAGTACTGTTGGGGAAAGAGGCAGAAGGACATGCTGGCCAGCTGGAGGGCACACGGCAGCCTGGGCCAGCCTGCAATGGGCCCCCGGAGCGCCCTGCCCTCCCCGCCCTGCCCCACCCACTCAGCCTCCTCCCACGGGATCCCTGAGGGATGAGCAAACTGGAGTAAGGACTCCGTTTTCCTGAGCTCCATGCTTCTGGCAAAAGCAGACAAGTGACTCTGGGACTTTTCTTCCAGAAAATCATGTTTGCACAATTAGCTTGGATCTCCTTCACTGTAACCTCTACCAAAACGTTCCCATGTTCCAAATCTGATCTTGGAAACACGACTCTCATGGTAGGAAACCATGCCCCTTAGTGCGCAGGGAAGGAAAACGGCTCAAGTCAGGGTGACAGGGACTTTCAGGGGCCGTCAGCTGTGATGTGAAGCCAGGCAGGCCTCCCTCCTAATGTAGCTAGGGAGTCAGCCCAGCCACCTTGTCAGAGGGGAATGGCCTCACATAAAGGAAGAAACGGACGAAACATGGTGATTACTTACGGGGTCTGAAGGATTAGGGGAGAACAAGTAGAAACCTGGAAGGTAGCAGAAAACAGGTTGAAAAGATGTCAAAGGACTGGACCGATACACGTAAATGAGATCAGTGCGCCAAGGGAGACAATAGGGAGTGGTGGGGACTGCGGCACTCTGGGGAACACATGCTCTGAAATAAAGGGAGCAGGTGCTACCAGGCACTGGGTAACTGCAGCTATTCGAAAATGTGGCCCGAGTACCATCAAGTGTAGTATTAACCCTCTGCACTCGCTTGCTTTTTTCTCGATTCCTTTATTCTAATGCTAACCCTGTCGAGTCACACTCGACATCCGAGTGCAAAAGGTTAAAAAGGTTGGCAATCTGTCATTTTGTATAAAAATCTGATTTTTAAATGCTGGCTCAAAATTTTCAGACCAAACAAAACTCATGCATTTGGCTGGATTTGGAATCCAGACCTCTGGTTTTGAGAATGTGACAGCCAAGTAATAATTCCAAAGGGACTCCATTGTTTCCCTAGAGCCAAGGGTCCTGGGGTGGGAACGGCATTCACTTCCTCCTTTGGAATGGGCTATCCCCCTGAGTCCTTGGAAATCCTGTGGGAAAAGTGGGAAAGTCTGCCCTCAGGGGAAGTCAGCCACCTTGGAGCACAAAGTGCCACCGAGATGGTGGAGGGGAGGTGGAACGGGAGCCAGAAGCTCGGGACACACCCGTCACGGAGGCAGGGGCTGGCCTTAGAGCCAGAGCACTATGGGCCACGGGCTGTGCCACGCCAGGACTCGAGGAGGGACCTCAGCTTCCTCATCGCGTGTCGGGACCGCCGCTGGCAGAGCCCTGTGTCTGCATGGGGGTGCCGCACTCATACTCGGCCTCATCTAAGAGGCAAGGCCTCCTCGGGGTTAGAAAGACGTGATCTTGCTCTTGTATCTAGTGATGCTGACGTGCACAGACCCTAGCCCTCCACGTGCCGCAGGGAAAGTCTCACACGTGTCCGCCAGGAAACACATGAGTGTTCACTGCCGTGTGGCTTGTGATAGTGAAAAATGCCCACCAACAGAGAGAACAGATAAATAAATCTGGGCACATTCACTACACTCCTGTGAAGATGAACACGTGACAGCTGCATACAACAACATGAATAAACGTCACATGCCTAGTGTTGAGCAAAGAAGGGGACACCACGTTACGTAACCATTTACACAACTATTTTGAATATGCAAAGCAATAATAGAACATAGGTGTTGCTTAGGAAACATAAACATAAAGTGAAACTATACAGACACGAGTAGCAATGCTAAGCCTAGGACGCAGGCACCTCTGGGGGGAAAACTGAGGTCATGAAAGGCTACAAAGGGGGTTCCATTTTATTTCTAACTCTCCACTTCCTAAGCTGGAGTCCCTGGGTGTTTATATCATTTGGTTTTTGTTCGTTGTTTTTTTGTTAATCCTCACCCAAGAATATTTTTCCATTGATTTCTAAAGAGAGTGGAAGGGAGGGGGAGAGACAGAGAGAGAAACATCGACATGAGAGAGACACATACGCCCCAACCTGGGATCAAGCCTGTAACCTACAACCGAGGTACATGCCCTTGACCGGAATCGAATCCATGACCCTTCAGTCTGCAGGCCAATGGTCTAACCACTGAACAACCCAGCTAGGCTGTTTATATCACTTGTAAAACCTTTCTGAATTTCCAAAACTATCAAAGTAAGTTTTCCTCCCATGGTGACTTTGCTTTTAGAGACCGCGTGGTCCCATGGTGACTTTGCTTTTAGAGTCCTCCCATGGTGACTTTGCTTTTAGAGACCGCACAGGAAACTCACCTAGGATGGCGAAAATGATCATGAAGAAGAGCAGCAGCAGCAGGATGTCCATGAAGGGTGGCAGGGACTGGAAGATCTGCCGAAGGTTGCTGGGGAGACAGGGGGGGTCAGAGGGGATCAGGCGAAGCCCGGGGTGGGCCCGAGGAGTGCGGTCCGGACTCCTCAGGGGAATACGCGCTCATGGAGACCCAGGTCTGGTGCTTCTGACTCAGAACACTAACCCCCCTTGCGCCCTGGCTTGCTGTCCTGCAGGACCTGCACTCAGTGGTGACAGGGAGAAGGGAGGCAGGTGCAGCACAGACACCCCCTCCTCCTGCCTGCAGGGTCAGCGGGGAGTGCCCTGTGAGAGAGGGAGGGGAAGCAGAAGGCTGAGGGCACGGACTCGGTGCAGAGGTCGCTTCCCCGAGAAGTGGGGTGCATGGAGACAGCTCGGGGCCACCTGGTCCTAGGACACTTGTGTCCTGCGTTGAGGATGCACAGAGAATGAATTGCCAGCCCATTCTTATCAACAGTCCCCAGCCAATGGATTCTCCAGATGGATCTCAAAGCTCAGTCTAACTCTAGGCTGACGGTGTGCTCAAGTGCAGTGCCCCGGTCTCGGGGGAGGCACCAGGACAGCCTGTGAGCCACGTGGACCTTTAACCAAGCTGCCTGCTCTGAGCGATGCTGCTGCTGTGCTGGGGCAGATAATGTGCTTGGAGAGGAGCTAGGCCCAGAAAGCTGGGACGTAGGCCTGGAGTCAGGACACTTAAACTTCAGGGGGAAGAGCCTTCCTCTCTGTGGGGCTGAGAGGCAGAGGGAGGCGAGCGTGCTTAGTTAGACTCTACCGACGGGCAGGATGGATCTTATGGCTACTTGACTCACTGAGTCCTGCTCCACTGGCCCAGGGGTCCAGGCCAGGCCAGGATAGCGACTGTCTGAGCAGCTCCTCCCCCAGGCCTTACCGCCGGACGCCACCGCAGTACCGACAGTCCACCAGGAAAATGCAGCGCAGCGCCCGGGTCACCCGCATGTGGGACGTCTGCCGCACCAGCACCACGATGGCCTCGATGAATTGCACCACCAGCACGGAGGTCTGGGGGCGGACGGGCAGAGAGCAGCATCAGCTCCTCCGCCCAGACCCCTCCCGAATACCCTGAGCTCAGGGCTCACTAAGGAATGCCCACCCTGGTCCTGAGAGGCCCATTCCTTCTCTCCAGTGCCCGCCCCCAACATCCAGCAGCCGCTGGGGAAGGGCCCTGGGCTGTGGCACAGGTCTGTGGTCGCAGGAGAATGACCCAGAGGGCAATGCTCCCAGCAGCATCTCAGAGGGTATTCACTGAGCAACTCTGACACTCAGCCTGGCTGGCTTGGCTCAGTGATGGAGCGTCGACCCATGAAACAGGAGATCACGGTTCGATTCCTGGTCAGGGCACATGCGGAGGTTGTGGGATTGATCCCCAGTGGGGGGCATGCAAGAGGCAGCCAATCAATGATTCTCTCTCATCATTGATTTTTCTATCTCTCTCTCCCTCTCCCTTCCTCTGAAATCAATAAAAACATATTAAGAAAAAAACCCAAAAAACTGCCCTAGCCAGTTTGGCTCAGTGAAAAGAGTGTTGGCCTGGAGACGGGAGGGTCCCAGGTTCGATTCCGGTCAAGGGCACGTAACTAGGCTCGAACCCCTGGTCAGAGTGTGGGAAGCAACCAATCAATGTCTCTCTCACATTCATGTTTCTCTCTGTCTCCCCCCTCCTTTATTTCTTAAAAACAAAAACAAACAAAAAAACTCTGCCTCTGTGCCTGGCCTGGCCTACCAGCCCTGGCTCCGGCGCTCCTGACGTGCACCGGGAGGACCTCTGGGATAGGTCCAAAGCACACCTTGCTCTTCAGGTCCTCGGGCACTTTCCCTGGACAACTGTGCATGCCTTTTACACTGCAAAGTGCCACTGTGACGCACTCCTACTGCACCCCTCTCTGCAGCAGAGAGAACGTGTCCGATGCTGGTTACAGATCAGCGTGGGCTTGGAGGCCAGTCGGACCTGGGTTTGACTCCCATTCTCGCTGGGATTAGATCCCATTCTCTGCTGTGGCTGGATGTGAACTAGGAATGGGAATGCATCTCCTGCGAGGGTTACCGCGCCCATGCTCAGCGCCCCAAATTCCGAATCACACTAGCTGCTGTCAGCATGACCATGACCGCGACCTCGGAGCATGGCTCTGCGAGGCTGGGGCACAGAAATGGTGGGGACCCCGGGTTACACTTCCGAGTGCCGGGGGATTTAAAGGGAAGAGACGGGATTGAAGGAGTCAGGGGAGAAAATGCTGTAAGGAGATGGACACGCCACCTTGACCATGGTCCGCTTATGCCTGACGAAGGTGTGGAGGCCCAGCCACCGCAACTTCATGCAGAGTTCAAAGACGACCACCATGAGGGCGAACAGCTCCAGGGTCGCGTGGACCTGCAACCACAGGGTGCGGAGATATGGCATCGCCGGGCCCGTCCTCCCGCTGGCCATCGCCCCGACCGCCTCTCCTCTGAGGCTGGAAAGAGTGGGAGGGACTGCCATCAGGTGTGCTGCCCACCTGGCGCTGAGGTGTGGCCGCTGGTCCCAAGTGAGGCCATCAGATGGCACCCCCTGGCATTTCCGAGCGAACGAGCAGAATCACAGTCGGACTGAGTGAGGAAAGTGCCTTCGCTCCACGGGGACCCCAAGAGGACCAGCGAGTCACTGCCGCTCCCGAGGCCTCTAAGGCCTCCCAGGGGCTGTTTTCAATCCATTCGCACTGTCTGCCCTTCCAGAATGTTCCCCTTTAAGCTTAAGCTTGCGTTAGCCCACGGGAGGTTCCTGGCACTTGCCCCCAGGGAACAGCGGCTCCCAGCCATCGGGACACTCACGTAGATGCCGAGGCGGAGCGCGGGGACAGCAGGGGCCTCGCACAGTGACAGCAGCAGCAGCAGCAGGGCCGTGGACAGCTCCATCAGGTAGAAGAGGTGGTTGTGTGCGAAGAGGTAGGCCGCCAGCGCTTTGGCATTCTTGGGGTGGGTGAAGAACTTGTCGTTATTCTCTCCTTCCTGTGGAAACAAGAGCCACGGGGGTGGCAAGCCTCGGAGGCACAGCACCAAGGCCGCGCCATGGGCCAGGGCTAGAAGGAGGGCCTGCCAGGTAAGAGGAGGTTCAGGCCAGAGATGGAAGACGATGGAAATTCAAAAGTCTTATGGCCACAAAACCGTGCACCAGTTAAGTCTCGCCCTGGCCTGCTGATGGGGCTTAAAAGACTTGCTGATTCCTAAAAATCATGTGGAGGAATCAAAGAATAAAAGGTCCAGAGGGCTCTAGCCGGTTTGGCTCAGTGGTTAGGGTGTCGGCCCGTGGACTGAAGGTCGTGGGTTCGATTTCCTGTCAAGGGCACCCATCTCAGTTGCAGCCTCAATCCCGGCCCTGGTCAGGGTGTGTGCAGGAGGAAACAACTGCTGTCTCTCTCATATCAATGTTGCTCTCTCTCTCTCTGTCTCTCACCCCCTCCCCCCGGCTTCTACTCTCTAAAAATCAATGGAAGAAACATTCTCAGATGAGGATTAACAACAACAACAAAAAGGCCCAGCCCGGCCAGAGTGGCTCAGTGGTTGAGCGTCAACCTATGAATCAGGTTCGATTCCGGGTGAGGGCACATGCCCGGGTTGCAGACTAAATCTCTAGTAGGGTGGGGGGGGGGGGGGGGAGGGGCGTGCAGGAGGCAGCCGATCAATGATTCTCCATCATCATTGATGTTTCTCTCTCTCCCTCTCCCTTCCTCTCTGAAATCAATAAAGATGTGTTTTTTTTAAAAAAAGGTCCAGAGAAAGTAGAGAACTGGGCACAACTGGTCCCTGGAGGCCAAGTACGCCCTCTCAGGAATGTCTGTAGAATGTAAAGAGCTGAGCGGGGAGTCCTGGGGTCAGCAAGCACAGGCTTCCCCACTCCTCCCTGGGCTACACCCTCTCCAGCTGTCAGCGCGACGGCGCTCCCCTTCCTCACGGGGGTCCGGGAAGACACCTGGGATGGCATCTGGTACACACAGTAGGTGTTTAATAGATGTTTGGTAGGATGAACCATTTTGCAAGAGATCACTTCTCCAGGAGCCAGCCCTGCTCGGCGACCATCCACCCAGCAGCTGGGAGGCGGGGAGCGCTGGCCTTGACTGTGGTTTGCCGAGTAGCTTTGAAGAAGTCGCTTCCTGAAGTTGGATACGTCACTACCCTCAGTACCAAAACATAAAGACAAACCACAGGCTGGAAGGGGCAGGTCCACAGAGGGAACAAACACGCCGGCGGTCACACCGAGGGCAGGCGGCAGGCCGGGTTCTGGCCCTGTGATCTGCCCAGGACTGTGGGTTTCACGCTGCCCCGTGGCCATAGACACCCATGGTGGCCTGCAAGCTTCTGGTCTGGATTACTAAAAAATGCAATTCCTGAGAGATTTCTTCCCACAAGCAGCCAGCAATGAGGGTCCGACTAGAAGAAACCACTGACGGGGGGCTCGAGCTGAACTCTAGGACTTGGAATGGCCACTGAGGAGGTGGAGGCTGAGGTCACCACCAATGAGCACGGAGTGCAATACGACCCGGGTCACTGGGCTCTGAGCCAGACCCCAAGGAGAGAGAACAAGGGCCTTGTTTCCTGGCTGCTGATGGTGAAGGAGATTAAGAAAAACAAGAAGGCGGCCAGTTCCGCGTGACGTCCAGGCCTCCACTCTCCGCTCCCTGAGAAGTCCACACAGCAAACAAGAACCACCTCGGAGGCACTGTGACCGCTCACACCCAGCTCCTGAGGGGACGGAGCTGACAGATGAACTCTGGGAAGAGAAGAAACTGCAGGGACCAGGCAGCCTGTTTTGAGATGACCCAAGTACACCCGCCACCTGGGCAGGGTCTGCGCTGCAGCTCAGCTCGAAGCAGGAAAAGACCATCTGACAGCGGCTCAGCCCACCCTCCAGAAACAGCCCCAAATGCTGCTCATGGAGATGGCAGCTCTGCTCTCATTTTTTTTTTTAAAGGTGCATTTTGGGCAAAAATCATTCAAATAATACACAGGATTATAAGGTTGTAAAAATTCCATCAGCTAAATATAATTACCTTTAATACTGAGATAAACAACTTTCCAGATGCGAATGGGTGGCTGTGCAAACACACACACACACACACACACACAGGTATCTGTAGCTATATACTAGTACATCTATAATAGTAAAAGCATAATATGCTAATTAAACCGGATGTCCTTCCGGACAACCTTCCAGATGAAGCCAGGGCTGCGAGGGAAGCCCGGGTCCTGGGTGCCGGAGGGAAGCCAGAGCCGGCAGCCAGCAGAAGGAAGGCCTACTCTTGCGTGAATTCCGTGCATCGGGCCTCTAGTATCTATATAAACAGCTATATATGGGTTTAAGTGTGTGTGTGTGTGTGTACACATAAATGCTATACAACAATGATCATACAAGTCCTGTTTTGTAACCTCTTTCCCCACAACTACACGGCTCATTTTCAAGTGCATACACGTGGTAGCGTATAGAAATGAGGCAACAATGTATAGAAGAAAGAACATCAGTTGGAGGCTAGATAGATGAAGTTTGCATCCACACTCTGCAACTTACTAGGTGGGTGGCTTTGGACTCAGGGAGCCTCGGGGACAGGTGGAGCCGCAAGCTGGGGTCACCTGACGAGCCCACATACATCGCCCGTCCAGGGCAGGCACCATCAGGCTGGCTCTCCCCACCATAAGGCGAGAGGCTCACGCACAGAGAACCGAAGCCGGAACTGAATTCCTGGGCATCCAACAGAGCCCCGCCTCCCCACCCCACCAAGAAGGGCCAAGTCCTGGCCCAGAGATGCTCACCTGGAGGTAGATGGCCGCCTCTTGGTAATTCATCTCCCAGTTGTGTCCAGTGGGGCTCGAGGGGAAACTCTCGCCCTCTGAGCTCAGGCTGGAGGCCTGGGAGCTGTGGACGGCATAGCTGCCTCCATCTGCATTGGAAGAAGAGAGAGATTCACGTACAGCCCAGGAGGAGGACAGAGACACTGTGCACCAGAAGGAAGGGCCTCGCGTGCTCAGACACGCGCGCCATCATTTATACGTCAATCTCCGCTCCGTGCACCAGGAAAGCAAGAATTAGTATGGCTAGGTAACAATATTTTTCCTTCTCTTGTTAAGTGAAAAAGCAAGTACAAAAGAGCACAAGCATCTTTGGTGTAAAAAAAGGGAGGAAACGAAAACATACAGCTACCCACTCATCTTTACAGAAAAGAAAAAGAGGAAGAGAAGTTAGAACTCAGTGAAATCGGTTACCTACAGGAGAGGTGGCACACGGGGTAGAAGAATCACTCCAACTTTTTGTTTACTTTTAGCTTTTCGAAGTGTGTTAATATTCTACTTAGTCAAAAATGAAAAATAATTGGATTTGGCCCTAGCCAGTTTGGCTCAGTGGTTAGAATGGTGGCCCGTGGATTGACGGATCCTGGATTCGATTCCGGTCAACAGCAAGTGCCTAGGTTGCAGGCTCGATCCCCGGCCCTGGTCAGGGTGTGTGCAGGAGGCAACCAATCGATGTGTCTCTCTCACATCAATGTTTCTCTCTCTCTGTCTCTCCCTTCCAGTCTCTAAAAGTCCAAGGAAAATATCCTCGGGTGAAGATTAACAACAAAAACAACTGGATTTGTTCCTTGGTGCGGGGTCATCTGTGGCTTCTGTGTGCTGACCCACGCCCTTTCCTGCACTGCCCCATCAGCCTTTGGAGAACATTCCTGGCTCCCAGGCAGGTGGCCCAGGTGCAGTGAGAGTCCCTCACCTCCCCCGGACAGGCTGGTTCAGGCAGCGGTGCTGCCCCACGCCCGGCGAGGGCTGAAACTGGGACTCGTCCTGGGCCAGTGAGGAAGGAGGGGCTCTCTCCCGGTTGCTGCAGGCAGCTGCCTCGGCCACCACGTGGGGAAAGCCTGCCCGAGAAGGACACCAATGGAGAACAAAACGGTGACACAGGTGCCCCGAGCTGCAGCCTTGGCTCTGCCTGAAATCCACCTCTGAGCGTTTCCAGAACCGGCGCCCACAAAGATCCTTTTATACTTACACCTGCTGTCACAACTCTCAAGTGTCTCCACTGACACGGGTCAGCAGTGACACCAAGAAACATTGAGGAAGAACATCTATGATGAGACATGGTTCCCCATAATCCACACTCCTAATCACCCCCTACACGAGGATGAAGAATCCCATTTCAGATCTATTCCGTGGCAGATTTTATTTTCCAAAGGCAGCCATAGTATTCCCTTTCGTACCCCCTGCTCTTCTGGAACCTTCCCTACAAAGAGGTGGAGTCTGTGCCTCTGCCCCTCGAAACCAGGGAGTCTCTGTGACTACTTTGACCAACAGGACGGAAGATGTGACGCTTCTGACTTCTAAGGCTAGTTCAACTTTTTTTTTTTTGTTTTAATATATTTTATTGATTTTTTACAGAGAGGAAGAGAGAGGGATAGAGAGTTAGAAACATCTATGAGAGAGAAACATCGATCAGTTGCCTCTTGCACACCCCCTACTGGGGATGTGCCCGCAACCAAGGTACATGCCCTTGACCGGAATCGAACCTGGGACCCTTGAGTCTGCAGGCCGACGCTCTATCCACTGAGCCAAACCGGTTTCGGCTAGTTCAACTTTTTTAAAAAAATGTTTTTATTGATTTTTAGTGAGAGGGGAAGGGAGAGGGATAGAAAGATAGAAACATCAATGAGAGAGAATCACTGGTCACCTGCATCCTGCACGCCCCTTACTGGGGATTGAACCTGCAACCCGGGCATGTGCCCTGACCAGGAATCAAACTTGTGACCTCCTGGTTCAGGGTCGATGCTCAACCTCTGAGCCACACCGGCCGGGCTACTTCCACCTTTTGCTCTTGGGGCCCTTGCTCTTGGAACCACATTGAGGAAGCCCATGCAGCCAGTGGAGAGGCCCATGAGGAGGACCAAGGTCCCTCGGCCACAGCCCAGCTGAGCTCCTGGCCCACAGGCAGCATCAACTCGTCCATCAGTTGAATGAACCATCTCTGCTCCAGTCAAGTGTCCAGACGGACAGTGTGGGCAGCAGAGAAGCTGCCCCTCCCAAACCCCAACCCAACTGCAGGTTCATGAGCAAAGTAAATGAGGTTGCTATCATGAGGCACTATGCTTTGGAGTGGTTTGTTATATAGCAACTAGAGGCCCGGTGCACAGATTCGTGCACCAGTGGGGTCCCTCGGCCTGGCCTGCAGGGATCGGGCCAAACCCAGCTCTCCAATAATCCCCCGAGGGGTCCCGGATTGCAAGAGGTCACTGTGCACCAGGCCTCTAGTACAGCAGTCGCCAACCTTTCAGACCCCATGGACCACCAGTGGTCCACAGACCACCGGTTGGAGACTGCTGCTCTAGTATGCATATAAGATCTTTGGTTAATCTCTTCCCGCCCTCCCTCCTCTCCCCTCCCCTCTGAGATTCATCAGTCTGTTCCATGTTTCCACGCCTGTGGTTTCCTCTCCTGCTTTGAGCATCTACCCCCTGGTGGTCAGTGTGTGTCATAGCTACCGACGGTCCCAGTGGGCCGGTCATTTAGGCTTTTATATATACAGATAGATAACATGCATATCTAAGCACCTCATACCTATCAACCTATCTAATTCTCACAACAGTCCTAAGAAGAAGGTTATGATTAACCCCACCTCAGACTTGAGGGAAGGAAGGTGCAGAAGGGCAAAGGCTAAGCCCCTCGCAGAAGCCATGCAGCTAGCGAGACGCGGGGCTGGGAGACCGTCTAGGCTGGGTAGCTCCTAAGCAGGAAGCCACGTGCCTCTCAAGAACTGGAAACCAGAAAAGGTGACAGGGCAGTGCCAAAAGGACCAAAAATTAGGAGCAGAAGCACTGAAAATGAGCTAGAGTAGGAGGAGGGACACCTGGCTGCCGCCTGCACCTGGTGCCGCTGGCCCTTCTCTACGCAAGGCCAGCATCCCCCACTCCGACCCCAGTGCCCAGGTCTAAGAGAACTAAGCCCCAGGCGGAGAGAGAAGGTCAAACCACCTTCCTTGACCTGCTCACGGGACCAGGGAGGCATGGGCCAAAAGTGACACGGAGGTAGGAGCAGCCCCCTCATGTGCCTGGGCCCCGGCCTCCGCGGCCTTCACACACGCAGTGGGGCCAGTGGCCCAGACACAGCAGTCCCAGGTACAGTAACGATAGTGCCGGGCGGGCGGGTGATGAGCTGGCACAGATGCCATGGACATTAGCCTCACTTTGCCAGTACTTACTGTTCCCCCGGCCCTTTCCCAGGTCTTTAACTGACTTCCTTCCCCATCTCCCAGGATCCCCCCAAACATCGTCCTCTCAGGAACCGCCTTTGGTCTCTCTGGAAGTCACATGCCCATCACCCTCTGCCCCTTCGTGCTGCTCTCTGCTTTCTCCTGGGGTTGAACCCCACCCCCCCGCCCCACCCACAGTGCATTAGAGCCAGCTTCCCTGCCTGGAATGGCAGGCCCCTGAGGGCAGGGACTTTTGTCTTGTTCACCGAGGTGTCCTGAGAGCCCAGAACAGTGTCAGGCATGATGCAACCAGTGCTCACCACACAGATCTGAAAGGGAAGCCCTTGATCCACAGATTCCAGAAGCACACTCCCATGGGACACTTAGAGATGGCCAGTGGCCGGAGGGCACAGCAGGGGTGACCACCAGAGCCCGGTGCCCAGCCAGGGTGTAGTAGGGGTGCCCGAGGGCCTTATAAGGGGCTTGACGTGATCTGTCTGTATTTTCTCAAGATCATCTTTTAAGGACCTGCTGAAGAGCGACTATAAGAGTAATTCAGAGCAGAGCCTTAAAAAAGACAGAAAGAAAGGAAAACGAAGACGGGAACTGCCGAGGGGAAGGATGGGAAGCTGTCCCCTCAAGGGTGGCCTTTGTCCGCGGCTTCTAGCCATTCACCCCGCACTTGCTCAGAACACAGACCTTGGCTTGCTGACCAGGTCCCAAAGGCAAAGCCGATCAGCTTGATTGTGGCTCTTGTGTGGGGAGAGGGCTGAAAGGCCCTAGGTGGCAAGGGAGGCGAGGGCAGTCGAGGGGCTATTCAGGAGCCGCAGGTGATTTTAAAGAGCTGCCTTCGGGCCCCAGCGGCTGGGCAGCGCATGTAGGGGCTGTAGAAAGGGCACAGTGGAAGGCAGGGGGCCCTGGTCCCTCCCTTTCCTTTCATGGCAGCCTCAAGCAGAGGCGGTGGCCTTGTGGCCAAGTCCAGCGGCACTCAGTGCATGGCAAGTGGGGGGGGAGAGGGGGCACTGCAGGGGGTCCTCATTCCCTGCCCCCTTCACTGTTCCCCACTTCCTAGGCTGGAGAGGCGATGGACACGCTCCAACTCCCAGTGCTTTATTGCTGCCGTTAGAAGGAACACTTAAAGGCTTAGCCGCCTCCCAGAGGGAAAGGACAATTATGGTCCGTAAAAGAGAGGAAGGCAGGGGGCTCAAGGGGGCCATCAGAGGTCAGGGGGCCACTTGACTGTGGCCTGGAGTTCAGGTGGGGGTGTCCGGGGCACAAGGCCCTGCTCATTGGGGAACCGATCTCAGGGACTTCCTCAGAATGAACTCCCTCAAAGCAGGAAGTGAGAGCTGTGAGGGGCTTCCCGTTCCTGGTCACCACTGGGCATGACGTCCCAGGGGATGGTCTGTCCCCACGTTGAGGCCCACTGGGCCTGCCCCGGGTCGTCTGCCTGGGAAGCTCAGAGCTCCGTGACTGTTAGCACCTACCTGCCCTGATCTACTGCCCACCTGAGCCGAATCTGCACTTCTGGGGAGTAAAGGTCCCCGGGTAAATGACTGGGGTCTGCATCTTCGGGAGCATCCCCTGCTCGGAAAGAATCCTGGCCACCAAAGGGGCAGGTGAGCTCTCACCCCAGGTCCAGCCCCATCCTGTGGGCTGGGCCGGCCCTCACACTGGTGATCATGAGAGACCACGTGAGAATGAGCATGTGGGACCTGGGACTTTGCCACCGTCCTTACCCAGGGTAGGGTGGGTTCTGCCAGGAGAGCTGGAAAGGCGAGGTGGAGGCAGACGGCCAAGGCCCCGCTCCAGGAGACAGGATGACCTCACCGCGGGGCGGGCGGGGAGCTGGCCCTCCACTGCCTCCTCCAGGAAGAGGCCGGCCAGCCCCGGCCTCGGCATTTCCGCCTCGGCAGCTGGGCCGGGACCAGGGGAAGAAGGAAGAAGACACGCAGCAGGCAGGAGGGTGGGAGAAGCCGTCTGCCCGGGTCTCAGGGAAGCCAGTTTCTCTGCTCACCGGTTCCCAAAGGGCCAGAGGAGGCTGACCAGGAACACTCTTGGCAACCAGGAAGCTCCCACACGCGCCTCCGGGGAAAGTTCCCTGAAGGAAACATCTCGTTCTGCACCCCTGGTGCCCTGGGCAGAGAGCGCTCCGGTGAGAACCAGTCGGCAGCCTTTTCAGACCCGTAGACCTTATGCAATGTCTACCCCTAAACTACTCTCCCCGAATCCTGGCAATCAGCCCAGGGAGGTGAACTCAAATCACTGGCAGAAGACGGGCCGGGAAAACCAGCCCGGAAGGACAGGCGTACGGATACAAAACAGTTACAGAAACTCTGCCTCCGCGTCTGAGAGCAGCTCCCCATCCAGAGCGCAGGCCAACACACCAGGATGACCTGTTTGCACAGATGGCAACGCTGATGTAACAGGCCCAGACGCTCCCTGCAAAACAGCTGGCTGCTTTGCATGCAGCCTCTGCAACGGCCCTGCGGGGAATCCAGGGTTTCCGTTCGCTGGAGCACAGTGTGCAGCCGCATCCTGGGGGTGCTGGGTAAATAGAAACAGTTTCCATATGCCGGCCATAAAGCTGCACCAGGGAGGAGAGGGAAGGGCAGGTGGAAGGAGGGCTTCTGTGACCCACTCCTCCCAACAGGGCAGGATCTGCTGGGCGGGGTAACCACCAGGCCTTCCTTTGGGGCTTGGGGCAAGAGGCCGCTTTGGATAAAAGGCCCATGAGCTCCTTCCTCACGGGAGGCAGCTCTGATCAGAAAGAATGCAAGGCCATGATTGTTCTGGGCAGGTTTACACCGGGGACCCGACCCCCAAGCAATCCTCACTCCCTTTCATTCTCTCTCCTAAATGCCTGCAACCAACCTCGCGCATTCTCACACACACACACACACACACACACACACACACACACACACACACTCTCTCTCTCTCCTGCACATCCTCTTCAAGACAAAAGGTTGCCCTGTTCACCCAAGTTCACTCCCAGCTGTACCCCTCCCCTCCCCCGGTGCACCATCTAATCCCCAGAGCCTCAGTTTCTTCATCCATTAACTGGGACCGGCGCCAACTGTGCCCCGGGCATGGCAGAAACAAATGCCAATACCCACAAAGCACTTGGAGCCCTCCGGAAATCGGTGCCCACCAGAATGACAACGAGCAACCGCCCAACCGTTTGCCAGTTGTCGCTGAGAGCCCACTCCCTGGGAAAACGCTGGAAGAGGGGAGGAAATGAACCAGAGTGTCGCTGATGAGCTTCCAGGCGCGGCGTCGCCGCACTGCCTGTGCCGGCTGACCCTGCCAAGGCCCCGACAAAAATGGGGCAAGAGCCACTTTGCCGAAAGAGACCAGAGCGCACATTCCCTCCTGCCCAGGCCTGCCCTTGCTGGTGACTGGCTGCAAGATGGGGTGGGAAGCAGACCCACATTATCCACACACATTACTGAAGGCTGCACACCCAGCAGAGCCCCGAGCCAGGATACAGACCTCCAAAAGGCGAGAGCTGGCACAGAGCCCTTCCCGTTGAATCGTTGGACTCAAGCCCAAAACCCATCCTGCCAGAGGCTTAAGCCAGAGGCGGAAAGGAAAAACGAAAAGCTCACCCAGGCCGGTCCCATGGGTCAAGCGCTGTTCGAGAAGGAGGAGGTCCGGTTTGGAACCGGCCAGGATAATGGGATAATGTCCAGTGCCACCTCCAACTTTGTTTCTGGCCAGCTGACAGGGATCTAAGTGGCCAAATCCAGAGGGCTTCTCTGTAGATACTAGAAGGCTGTCCGTGAACTTGAACTGGCTGGCAAGTTGAGAGCCGTAACTAAGGAGATGAACAGAGAGGCAGGAGGGCTGGGAAAATGAGCACCCCTTGATGGTCTACGGTGGTGATTACTGCCCCAGGTGTCCACCCCACACAGGCCACACAGAAACCTCCCATCCTGAGGTTACGACATGACCTTGAGAGCAACTCTCCAGTCTAAAGAAATCATGCGTAATTTGGGGGAGGGAAGAGGAGGGTGGGTGAAGTTCACTAAGGCTGACTTTCCAGATGCAAACAAACATGGTTTAATTTCAAGAGACATTTATTCAGCACCTACTGTATACCAGGCATTGTGCTAGGTGTTGGATTTTTTTTTGAAACGTTAACCATGAATTCTTGTCCTCACGGGGTTCACTCTCAGGAGGCGAAAGAAGGAACGTGATTCCGGTGCATTAAAGTCATGTGTTCGTTACAGCAGCCTGGAAAAGGATGTGACAACAGCTACCCTCCAGGGCTGCTGGGCAGGGGCAGGGAGGGATTCACAGGTGATGTCTGCGTAGGCTTTTGAAGGATGAAGAGGTGTCACCGGGTGGATGAGGGTGGGGTGGGTCTACATTCCAGAAATGGAAAAATCATGCATAAAGCACAGAGAAGCAAACAGCAGGGCATGTGTGGGTTCCATAATCCAGAAGGTTCCATAATCCTGAAGCTTAAAGAGCCAGAGATCAGGCCGATACCAAGAACTGCAGCTCACACTCAGCACTGTATGTGCCCCAAACAGAGTTCTCAGGGTCAAAAGCCCGATGAAGCAGGTGCTGTCATCCTCTCCAGTTTACGGAAGGGGAAACGAAGGCCCAGAGAGGCTGAGTGATTTGCCTAAGGTCACAGAGCAAGGATGTGGCCAAGATGGGGTTCAAGCCCAGGCCGTCCAAGCACCCACCCTCTTCTCCCACCTGCAGGAGCCGCAGGCAGCTGTAAACCACGTTATGGAACTTGAACCAATGAGTCCTAACAGTGGGGCATGCTGACCACCTAGCCAAGGTGGTCAGTCTTGGTTAACATGGTAACCCCATCTACAAACATCCTGCTTGGGCAAAATGCAAGTTCCTCTTCCCGGGGGAGCCACGGTGAGTCACATTTATGGGGCCACTGAGGTCATTTCTATCGTAGAATCCTTCTCACCACCCTTTGCACGAAGAACCATGTCCTGGCACCCCCTCCACCCGCCTTTGGCCCAGGCAGAGAGAACACTGGTTTACAGGTAGCTTCGTGGCGAGGCAGGACCCGATTTCTACCTTCTCTAGTCTGTGAATCTCAAGGTTTCACTAGCAATTGTACTTCCCACTCCTGTGCCACTGGGTTTATAATGAAAACAAAAGGCTCTCACTCCAACCCAACACCCATCGCACAGCATTTATCAAGCACCTACCATGTGCAAAGTGCTTCAGATAATTTGAAAAGAGAAAACATATGTAAAGACTAGGCACATCTCAAAGGCCCTACGCTTCACACACACACACACACACACGCACGCACACGCAGAGGCATGCGAACTCCACTCTGTTTACCCAGTGAACAGTGCAGCACCTGCGTGAACATCTGTCCGTATTCACTCGGAAGCAGCACAAATGCTAATTGTGGAGCACACAGGGACCGGGACGGAGCGGCGGAGGAGCAAATGGAGATGAAAGGCATTTTTCACTGCACATGGGCACCCCCCCCCACCCCCAGGCCCTTGCCCGGGGTCAGCAGACCAGCAGTGCTAGAGGAACGAGGCTGGCTGTGAGCCACATGCTTCATGCAGGCTACTGACGTGTCAGCTGATGCTGTCCTCCTGGCTCAGATCAGAAGACTGTTCCAGCCCCTACCACAAGGTGGGGGGGAGGGGAGAGGCGGGGAGGGCCTGGGCCCTGGGCCTGGCTAGGTGCACAGAGCACTGGCCACGCCCCAGCATCTGGATCTGCTGCCACAGCAAGCAGCTCTGCTCAGAAGAGCAGCGACAAGAAGGCACGGGCCCTTGGGGAAGTGACAGTTGGGAGGAAGTCTACATCCCAGAGAGCTTGATGGCCGGGACATGCCACTTCTCCTGGGACGTGGGCTCGCCGGGCTGGTGCTGCTCCCAGAGGAGCCGGCAGGGGCCTGAACGCCTGCGCAGTCAGTCAGTGGCCAGGCACTGGGCTCAGCCTTCTCTTCCTTATCCTCAGTTTCCCCTTCCATCGAGGGCGGAAGGCAGCCCAAAAGAGGCACCGCCAGTGAAGGAAAATACAGGAGAGGCCATCTTAAAGAGCGGGCAGATGCTGAGGCTGCTGGAGCTCTTATCTCTGCAGTGCACCAGGTGGCCAAGGGCGTGAACGTGTCCGTCCCCCACTTGCCACAACCAGATCCTTAAGAAAATGCAAAACCCAGCTAACGTTTCTTAAGCAGAGGCCCATGGTCTATGAGCATTTCCCATTTAATCTTTGTGGCAGCCCTGAATGGAAACATTCTTATCCCCACTTCACAGATGAAGAAACTGAAATCAGGAAGAAATGGAAGCTCAGCTCCTCATTCAAGGTTGCACAGCTACCAAGAGGTGATGCCAGCAAGCCAGAGACTGAAGAAACGGGAGAGTGCTGTGGAGTTATCAGCAGACGGAATCACGCCCCCAACACACGCACATTTCTTTTTGTTATGTTTTTATTTTCTAATCCTCACCTGAGGAGGGAGCTATTTTTTCCCATTGATTTTTAGAGAGAAAATGGAAGGGAGGTGGGAGGGGGAGAGAAACATCAATGTGAGAGAGACACATCGAAGGGTTGCCTCCCGAACGCACCCTGAACTGGCAACCCAAGTACGTGCCCTTGACTGGCAATCAAACACGAGACTCTCCAGTGCACAGGCCGATGCTCTAACCACTGGCCAACACCGGCCAGGGCCACACGCACATTTCTAACCACCTGAGAATTCTCCCAAGGCTCCTGATCTCCAGATCTGTGAGCCGGACACATGCCAGGACAGTGTCTGACCCAAAAGGAAACAGCCCGAAACGACGTGAGCCCACGTGCCTGGAGCCTGCGGGCGCTTTGGTTCTGTTACAGGCTGGGCCCCATCAAGGTGACCCGTCCGGCTACGGGGTGCACAGTGAAAGCTGTGACTCCAGACAGCGAGGCAGGCCAGCCAAGCGTGCACAGCCAAGCCCGTGATAAGAGGGGACCCTTGAGCATCACAGAGGGAAGACATCACGCTTGTCGACGACCACTCACAAGTGAAAGCCAAGGCATCCGGCAGCTTGGAGTGTCTCCAAGCCATTAGCCAGCAGGGAGCCCAGCTCACTCTGCCCGAGCTGATTTCCAGCAAGAGCTAAAAGAATAAGAAAAAATAAAAATAAAAACCCAATCTGCCCTAGCTGGTTTGGCTCAGTGGAAAGAGCGTTGGCCTGAGGACTGAAGGGTCCCGGGTTCGATTCCGGTCAAGGGCACATGCTGGGGTAGCAGGCCCGATCCCCAGTAGGAGGCATGCAGGAGGCAGCCAATCAATGATTCTCTCTCATCATTGATGTTTCTCTCTCTCTCCCTCTCCCTTCCTCTATGAAATCAATAAAAATAAAAAATAAAACTTTGTCTTAAAACAAAACAAACCCAAAACTCAATCTAACAAAAAGAGAGGTGAGTGAGCTCAGTGCGGAGGGGAGGTGGGAACCAGCCACCAGGGCTGACACAGCCATTACAGGGCATGTGTGGGCTCCTGGAAAACTGCAAAGCCCTAAAAGCAGAGACCTAAATGTCCAAAACGTAGGCTGCCCCTAGAGGAAGCAGGGGCCAGGCCCCGCCCGGGCTATTTCTGACCTGGTCACGCGTACATGTCTCCCTGTCATCCCAGATGGCTCCAGGAGCAGGCCAGGGTGTGACTGACAGTCACTTGGGACCCTGGGTGTTTTTGGAACCTGGTGACTCACTCCCAGATATGTTACTTAATGACAGTTTTCTCAGTGCCCAGAAAAGACATGGTCCCCGCCTTTGCAAAACTTGTACTACCAGGAAGAGGCGCAGTTATATAAAACATCAGGACCCAAAACAATCGCACCTACCCCGGCGTTGCGTGGGGTTGGGCACTGTACCTTCCTGCCTGTCCAATTCAGCCAGGCCACCTCAAACAGGCATCAGAGACACCAGAAAGAACTCCACGCCCGGCCGGCGTGGCTCAGTGGTGCAGCGTCGATCTATGAACCAGAAGGCCGAGATTCGATTCCCAGTCAGGGCACATGCCCAGGTTGCAGGCTCGATCCCCAGTGTGAGGTGTGCAGAAGGCAACCGATCTATGATTCTCATCATTGATGTTTCCATCTCTCTCTCCACCTCTGAAATCAATAAAAATATTTTTAAATATGTTTTTTAAAAAGAAAGAAGTCCACAAACAGGTTAAGCCTTGATGGAAAGAAACGTGGTTGACCAAACCCACCAGGATGTGCCAAGGGGTATTTATCATACTGTGGAAGGATGCTTTGCCGAACTCAGCCCTCCTGCCCATATTTTAAATTGTCTGCTTCACCCAAAGTCCATTTTCTCACAATGTTTAGGAATCCATCATGGCACAAAGCAAACCCAGATTCGGTACATGAGACATTAATCAAATCTCTCACACGCAGGGGCTGGGGAGCGAGCTGGGGAGTGAGCGGGCCTCTGGGCATGGGGAGCAGAGAATGAGGTGCAAACAGTGCATTAAGAGAAGGGGAGGGTGTGGAAACGCAGCCACTATCCTAACCGGTTGGGGAGGTTGAGGGAAAGCTCATGGGAAGGAGGACAAAGGTCTGCAGGTGAAGTGGGGACAGATCAGAAGCATGAGACAAGCAGCCCAGCCCTAGCCAGTTTGGCTCAGTGGACAGAGCATCAGCCAGTGGACTGAAGGGTCCCGGGTTCAATTCCAGTCGAGGGCGGGTACCTCAGTTGCAGGCTCGATCCCCGGCTCTGGTCGGGGTGTGTCGGGGAGGCAACCAATCAATGTGTCTCTCACATCAATGTTTCTCTCTCTCCTTCTCTCCCCCAAAAAAGAGACACGCAGCCACAGGGAGGTTCGGTAGTGAAGGTGGTTAAATAAAATAATCGAGATGATGGGATTATTGAAAACAGGAGATTATAGGAGCAGCCCCACGTTTTAAAATGTTTGATTATTGGTTCTGATTTCTAGGGTGGAGTACAGAACGGAGGGCAGCGCACCAGGAGTGTAACTGAGGCGAAACTGCTCACGGCCTGGAAAGGGCCGGGCCACCACTGTCAGGCGTCAGGCCAGGCAGGGAATGTGGGGCAGGGCACTTGGCCTTCAAGGGCTGCGTCTGTCACTCGATCCAAGAACTTGGCCTAACTCTCACCAGGAAGTGGGGCTAAGTTTATGGTTTCCTTATCTGTCCTCGGGGGTAACCAAACTATGCAAGGCCTGAGGATGGAGGTGGCCGGGCTCTGCGATCAGGGTGCGTCACAGGCCTGCCGGGTGCCTGCCTGGCAGACCACCACCACCAGCTGAACCAAGCAGCCCCGCCACGCCGCTGTCTGCCTGGGCAGGTTACTCCCTCCCCACACCTCAATTGCACATCCCTCTCCCCAGCATCCCCAACTCCTACTTGTCCCTAAATCCCCCGTCCACAGGCTGATCTGCTTACTCCTTAGTTAAGTCTTCAATGTCATTTGCTCTCTCGCCTCCCGCCAGAGCACCAAATTCACCAAAATTCACTCCAAGGGCTATGAACGCAAATGCGTGCGGGCACCCGGCGGGTATCAAACCTGGGAAGCTGGGGTGTGTGAGACCAGAGGGGCCAAGTGCTCATGCTGAGAGCAAACATACACCTGCTTAAACACTGCTCAGGCCAAATCAAGCAGGTCCCAGCGTGTCCCCGGGCCACCTCCATGCCACCTGGCCTTGCCCCCCATTCCCAGCCACTCGCTGCAGGGCAGCCCGAGTGAATTTCAGACCCTGCCCTGAAATGGGACAGGTCACTCCCCTGCTTCTCCATCACCGCAGGATGAAGTTTCAATCCGCAGCATGGCCTTGGGGGGGCCGGGAGGGACCCTCCAAGACCATGCAGAGGAATTGAGGAAGTGCGCACACTGAGGAGAAAGCTGTCGATTGCTCGGCAGGTGCAATCGTGGCTGTCCTCTGTGGCTTCCCGCCCCCCCCCCCCCCCCCCCCCCGCAACTTACTCATGCCTTCTGGTTTCTCTGTGATGATCCAATACAGCTTGTACAGTGAAACCCCATCGGTTTTGCTATTTTTGCAACGTGAGAGGGGGTTCTAGGTATCGTACTCCAATGTAGGAGAAATATCTTGTAGGCAATAAAAGTTTAATTAAAAAAAAAAAAGAAGATAGCCCTGGCCGGTATGGCTCAGTAGAACATCGGCCTGAGAACTGAAGGGTCATGGGTTCAATTCCCAGCCAAAGGCACGTACCTGGGTTGCAGGTCGATCCCAGGCCCCGGTCAGGGCGCATGTGGGAGGCAACCGACTGATGTCTCTCTCTCACATGGATCTTTCTCTTTCTCTCTTCCTCTCTCCCTCTCTCCCCCTCCCTCCCTTCCACTCTCTCTAAAGATCAGTGGGAAACATATCATCAGGAGACGATTAACAAAAAACAAAAACAAAGATGAAGATGAAGATAGGCACCAGCTTCCTTCTGGAAAAGCAAATTCCCCCTGAAATCCTGTCTCTTCCAGGGCTTGACTTCCTGGTGTGCGGCCCATCGGGTAGGAGCCTGAGCTTTGGAGCCAGAAGACACGGGTTCGAAGCAGCCGTGGGCACCTGCTGGCTGCGTGAGCTTGGGTAAGTTCCCACCTCAGAGCCTCGGTTTCCTTCATCAGATGAAGACAATGAGAGACCAACTGCGCAGATCTGCGGGGAGGACCCGGGGAGACAGCCCAGGAAGCTGCCTCAGACACCGCCTGGCACGTGGCAGGAGCTCAATACCCGTGAGCCACTCTTTTCCTCGTGCATGACCGTCCCCAGCTTGGAATGGAGAGAGAGAGTCAGGCAATGTCCCAAACAGGGAATTTACCAGCAAAGGGAGGAGAATGGGGAGCCACGCCGTGGGTCCCTGAGCACAGGGTGGGAGGGGCAGTCTCGAACCCTTGGTCCCTTCCATAGCGCAGGGCTTCCTTCCTGGCCCCGTGCTCCATCTGATCCGAGGCAGCCCGGGGGCGCTGCGACCAGAGCCACCAGAGGCCCCTGCTGGGAGCCATCAAAACCTGCCCACGTCCCTCCCCAGCTCGGAGTCTGAGGAGCAGCGCGTTCTGGCTCATGAAGCTCTCGGAGCAAATGTGAACTTAGACCCCCCTAAGGCGATGGGGAAAGAGCAGTGCAGCCGGTCCCGCCCGCACCCAGATGCCACTGCTGCCATTCCGAGGCGGCAGCTATCTGCATGTGGAGGGGAGAGATGGCATTTCATGGCAGGGGGGCCCGAGGCGACAGACAGGATCCCCCATGAAGACCAGAGGGCCGAGGAAGCGAAGGCTTCGCGTTTCGGTGACGAGGCTGGAACCCAGCATGCCGGGTGCTTGCTCATTTTAATCAGTGCCTCCGTCAGCCTGGTGACACCAGGCTTTCTGCCTTGGTGAGGCCCTAAGAAAGCCAGGGGAGTGACTCCGGCAGAGCCAAATGCCCCCGCTCCCTGGGAGGTTGTGAAACTCTTAATTGCTGTTTGGTCTCCAGCTGCCGCGCTGCCTCCTTTCCCCGCTTGACAGCGGCCACCTGCTGGCCCAGCAGCGAGGCAAAAAGGATTCGGGTTTTGGCCTGGGTTCAGGACCCCTGCTTGTGAGCCATGATATTCCAAACAAGCTCAGTCTCTGGCCATGATAAACACACCTATGATTGGTCAAGCACTTATACATTAAAATGGGCATCTCATTATATCTCCCCAACAGCCCTCCTGGGAGATGCTATCAGATCCCAGTGTACAGGTAGGAGGTGGAGGCTTGGAGAAGCTAAGCCCCATACTAGCTAGGATGGGGGGCCTGGAGCTGGGCTCCAGAGGCCACAGGCTTGACCACTCCACTACTCAGGGTATCACAAATGGCAAAAGCTATGCAAGTCTCTTAGTCTTCCGTCTTAAGCAAGTATAGTGGAGAGAATGGGTCAGAGAAAGCACCTCGGGCACAGACTTTGGCGACGGAGCCCACGTGGGGGGTGATCATCCTGGGATATACGCCCCACTGCTCTTTCCAGCTCATCCTGGCTATCTCTGCACTAAGACCCAGGGCTCGGGCCCATCTCAATCTGGCCTGGTGCCAACTGGCCCTGGCTGCATAAACACACTGCAAAGGGAGCCAGGGCATCATGGGTTGACCCCCTGCAAGGGGACAGTGACCTTCCATGTGGCTAGATGCCACACTGGGCTCCAGGTAACTGCCAGGCATCATACCGGGCATCAGGGTGAAGGAGGGAGAGGGCCTCCTCTGCTCTATTACCTAAGCCTTACCCAGGGGTGGCCTGTCACCCGGCAACCACGAACCACCAGCACCAAAGGAGCCCATGACACTAAGTGCCCTGCTCAAGCCTCAGCCACCTCCCTGACCCCCAATCGCCTTTTCACCAGCGAAGGCACAGAGCACAGGCCCAACTTGGACAGCTAGTGCGTTTAAAGGCAACAAGAAGGCAAAAGCGGAATGTGACCAGAATTCCCTTGGAAAGTCCCTTGGAAGGCCCACGACATTCAGACTGTGTCTAGTGGCAGGCTAACGACGGCCTGACGCCCAGTGCCCCAGTGCGTGGACTCTCTCCAACCTGCACTGTCAAAGGCCAGCCCTGCTGAACTGTGCTCAAGGTCATTCCTAAGTGCCAGGCTTTAAACACCTCCGCTCCTACCTGCCTCCTGATCAACTGCCTATGAGTCATTCGTTAGCATTTCGGCAGCTACCCGCATAGCCCAGAGATGGCTGAGTCTTGGATAAAATCCATTCTCGCCCATATAAGGAAAAAAAACCCCAAACCGTCCAGTTTCCTGCAGGGACAATGTCCCATCATAGGTCACCTCTAGGTAAGATCAAAGGGCACAGGCAGCATGGCCAGGTTCCTGGGAATCTGCATCTAAGCAAAGAGCAGGAATGTTCTGGGCTGAATCGTGTCCCCCTACAACTCCTATGTTGAAGCCCTAACCCCTAGGACGTCAGGTATGGCTGTATTTAAAGACAGGGCCTTGAAAGACGTAGTTAAGGTGAAATGAGGGCATAGAGGTGGGCCTAACCCCATCTGACTGGTATCCTTATAAGAAAAGATTAGGCCCCACTGGTGTGGTTCAGTGGTTGAGCATCAGCCTATGAACAGGAGCTTACAGTTCGATTCCTGGTCAGAGCACATGCCCGGGTTGCAGGCTCGATCCCCAGCGGAGGGCATGCAGGAGGCAACCGATCAATGATTCTCTCTCATCATGGATGTTGCTCTCTCTCTCTCTCTCTCTCTCCCTTCCTCTCTGAAATCAATAAAAACATATTTAAGGGGAAAAAATCTGCAAGCCGTCTTTAAAACCAAAAAAGAAAAGATTAGGACACAGAACAAAGGATGAACACATGAGCAAACAGTGACAAGGTGGCCGTCTGCAAGCCAAAGAGAAGCCTCAGAGGAAACCAAACCTGCTGACCCCTTGATCTCAGACTTCCAGCCTCCAAAACTGAGAGACCATAACTTTCTGCTGCTCAAGTCCCCTGCCCCCATCTGTGGTATTTTGTCACGGCAGCCCAAGCAGTCTAAGACAAGGAATATGTAGGTACGGAGCCAGAGGAAGCCACTGACGACAGCTACTGGTCAAGGCGGAGGCCAGGCTCGCCCAAGGCACACGCCCTTAGAAAGCCTGTTTAGTTCCCAGTGCCTCGTGCCCAGCGAGCGCCAACTCTGCTGCAGACCTCCGTCTGCATTCGGCCAGCTCCTTACTACCTCAAGGGTTACGTGAGCCCCAGTCCGGGGCAATGGGGGCAGCCTCCAGACCATCAGCTCTGCTGGAGAAATGAGACTCAAACCCCTGGTTAGGAGGAGAGGCAGGAGGGGATGCTGCCCACCTCTGAGTGGGACCCCAGACAGCCACTCCCACGAGCTACAAGGCGCCAGAAACCCCACGAGCTGTAACCACGACTTGCTGACTGTATCATCAAGCTCGGTGATAACACAGACGAATGGAACGCAGGGCCTCCTAGGTGATCAGATGGCTAAATAAGTAATTACCACGCAGTAAGCCACTTGTAATAATGGAAGCCTCATCAAGATACCAAAGCAGAAAAGGGTAGTCATTAGCCCTGTCTGAGAGGGGAGGTTCAGAGAGATGGCATTCTCAGCAGGATTTCCAAGACAGGACTGAAGCTTCTGAGCAAACAGGAGGCTGGGGAAGGCATTCCGCAGTGAGGTGCCAGCAAGGTGGTTTCAGAATGCACAGCTGGGACTCGCAAACAAGCAGTGTGGCATTGTGGGCGAAAGCAGGAAATGGGGCAGATCAGGTTAGAAGGTGGTAGGACACCCAAGGCCTCGTATTTGGCCTAGAGCTTGGCCTTCATCCTGCAGGGGATGAGAAGGTCCCGGGGAGCTTCGAGCTGGGGAGATGACCGGGCTGGATTTGTGTTTTGGACAGAATGCTCAGACAACCGGGAAGGGGGACGCTGGCTAGGTCAATGCCAAAATCGGAGCATAAACTAACCAAGGGGAGAGCAGGCCTCCTCTGAAGGCTTTTTTTTCCTCGGATAGGCTCTGCGGGTTTCCCAGCCAGGCTTGGTGCATGACACCCACTCATTCTTAGAGGTTTTAGCAAATGTCCCAGTAAGAGGGGGAGACACTAACGCACTGGGGAGAAAGTACCATTTCCCTGCACCCTGTCCTGTCAGTTTTATATTTTGTGTGTTGTTTTTTTAAGAAACAAATCCAGCCCTAGCTGGTTTGGCTCATTGGATAGAGTATTGGCCTGTGGACTGAAGGGTCCCGGTTTGATTCCAGTCAAGGGAACATACCAGTTTGCAGGCTCGATCCCCAGTAAGGGGCATGCACAGGAGGCAGCCAATCAATGATTCTCTCTCATCATTGATGTTTTTCTCTCTCTCTCCCTTGCCTTTCTTCTCTGAAATCAATAAAAATATATTTTAAAAAAAGAAAGAGCCCTGACCGGTTTGGCTCAGTGGGTAGAGTGTTGGCCTGCACACTGAAGGGTCCTGGGTTCAATTCCGGTCAAGGGCATGTACCTTGGTTGCGGGCACATCCCCAGTAGGGAGTGTGCAGGAAGCAGCTGATCGATGTTTCTAATTCTCTATCCCTCTCCCTTCTTCTCTGTAAAAAAATAAATAAAATATATCCTATCTAATAAAAGCATAATATGTAAATTGACCATCACTCCAACACACAAGATGGCTGCCCCCATGTGGACACAAGATGGCCGCCACAAGATGGCCAGCAGGGGACGGCAGTTGGGAGGGACCAGGCCTGCAAGGGAGGGCAGTTGGGGGCAATTAGGCCTGCAGGGGAGGGCAGTTAGAGGTGACCAGGCTGGCAGAGGAGGAAAGTTGGGGGCGACCAGGCCTGCAGGGAAGGGCAGTTAGGGGGGACCCAGGCCTGCAGGGGAGAGCAGTCGGGGGGGGACCAGGTCTGCAGGGGAGGGCAGTTAAGGGTGACCAGGCCTGCAGGAGAGGGCAGTTAGGGGTGACCAGGCCTGCAGAGGAGGGTAGTTGGGGCAATCAGGCTGGCAGGGGAGGGTAGTTAGGGGCAATCAGGCTAGCAGGGGAGCAGTTAGGCATCAATCAGGCTGGCAGGGGAGTGGTTAGGGGTGATCAGGCTGGCAGGTAGAAGAGGTTAGGGGCAATCAAGGAAGGCAGGCAGGCAAGCAGTTGGGAGCCAGCAGTCCTGGATTGTGAGAGGGGTCCCAGATTGGAGAGGGTGCAGGCTGGGCTGAGGGGCACCCCGCCACACACCATGCACGAATTTCGTGCACCAGGCCTCTAGTTATAAATAAATAAATAAATAAATAAATAAATAAATAAATAAGAATTAAAAAAAGAAACAAACTAAACAAACAAATTCAGCCCAGCCTTATGGCTCAATGGTTGAGCATCGACCCATGAACCAGGAGGTCACAGATCAATTCCCAGTCAAGGCACATGCCCAGGTTTTGGGCTTGGTCCCCAGTAGGGTGTGAGCAGAAGCTGATCAATGATTCTCTCTCATCATTGATGTTTCTATCTCTCTTCATTTCTCCTTTCCTCCCTGAAATCAATAAAAAAATATTAAATACAATAAAAAAGAAACAAACCCAAATAAGCCACCAACTTCGCTACGACAAGGACAGTCCCACGAGCGGCCTGTCCAAGGTTAGCTTTATGGTCTTTTTGGCCTATTTCCTACTCATTAAGCTCTATCATCAGTTCAAACCTGATCTTGACACAGAACTAGGCTGTTCTTCCCACTTTGATCCTGCAGGAGAGCGGGACACCCTGCCACCAGCTCTGATACTTGGAAAAACTTAAAAGGGGCACCCACGACAATGATCGGGATTTCGATTTAGAATCTTGAGCCTATTTCCAGAATGATCCACACCCTTAGCGAATCAACCACCCTCCCTTGCAGTGCATTCCCTTGTTGGTCATGGATGGCCCACCCCCTCACGAGGAGGGGGTCCTACTCTGAAGTTGAGACTGTCGCATTATTTACACCCCTTTCCCAAAGCACCTTACATAGTGGCATGAGAAGGAAGATCAGAGAAGCATTGCTCCTTACTAGCTGTGTGACCTTAGACTTGTTACTTAACCTCTCTGAGGCTGTTTCTTCTTCTGTAAAATACAGATAACAATAACTCTATCTTGAGGTTATATGATGAGTTAATATATGTAAATGCTAAAGGCCAGTGCTCACATTTATTAAGGGCTTATGAAGGAAAAAAAGAGGATGAAAAGAATCAGGAGGAGCAGGAAGAGAAGAGAAAAGGGAGGAGGAGTGGGGGAAGAAACTTTGGAGTTAGATGGTCCTGGGTTCAAATCTCTTCTCCACCACTTTTGGGCTGTGTGGCATGAGGCAAGTTACTTACCCTTTCTGACTCATTGATTCCTCCTCTATAAAATCCTTGCAAAAGGATTTTAGTTAAGGTAAGAGATAGAAAAGAGCCGAACATAAGCCTGCAAGTTCTAGGGCATTTAAGAAGCGTGCCTGAAGTCAGGGTCACTGGTTTCTCAGCCCTGGTTTACAGTCTAACCCTCATGGACTACCCAGCTCTGCCACCCCAGCTGGGTGAACATGCCACAGCAAGGAGAGGCCAGTTTACAGGGAGCCGGGACTCCCACTGCACTCCGACCACAGGACCACTGCTCTCTCCATCACTTCCAAGAGATGCCTGCTGAGCTCCCTGCAACCAACTGTATTCTCCCTGGACAAGAGGGACAGGAGGGCAGGCTGGTCTTCACCCGGACCCACGTATCTCCACTTCTGAACTGAAGGAGAGCAACAGCCCTCCATCCTGGCTCAGGCACGCGGCTGGCGGGTGAAACGCCCATTTGCTAAAGCGCGAGTCCCTGCCGTCTGAGGACTGTTCATAAAAGGCAAGTTATTTTCAGCCTCTCGTGGACCCGAGGCCCCAGCAAATAAAGCAAATGGCTTTGGGACAAGCACCAGAAAGGGTTTTAAAGCTTCTCATTCTGCCAGAAACACACTTAAACTTTAAAACATTTAAAGCTCATAAACTCTCTTGGGTTCACCTTGCGCTAGGCTGCGGTTGAGAGGAAGACAAAGCAAACCCGGAAATCCTCAAATCAATGGATCACGATAAATGTTTGCCCCCCCCGCCCCCCCCCCAAGGGCCACGCAGGGACAGAGGCCCAGCAGGGAGCAGCAATCTACTCTTCCCTCTGCCAACAGCGTCAGAGAGGGACAGACGGAGGCCGGTGTTGAAATCTGTTTCTTTTTTTAACCAGGAATGGGGCAGGGAAGCTAGCCAAGGCGCAGGTGTGCCCGAGGTCCCCACCAAGCATCCAGGAACAAAGCCAGATGCAAAGGGGGGTGGGGGGCAAGGCGCTGAGGGAGGCAAGGGCTCCTGGAAGCATCCCTAAATTGGGGGTGCAGGATTAGGACCCTGCAGTCCCCCAGGAGTTTGTGTCCGATCCTAGGGGTCAAACACAGAGTCAGGCACTCGGGTGCCATGTCTACAATCAGACCATCAAGCCCACAACTCACTCCCTGAAGTGGCCCCCAACCCCCACCCCCAGTCCACCCTACCATCTTACTTCTGTTAGGCAGCTCCTCTTGGCCCAAGCCATTGGAAGGAGCCAGGGGGGCACTGCCGCCCTCCTCCAAGGTCAGGATGAGGGGAACGTCGTCATCCAAGTTCATGGCCATGGTCTTCTCTCCCGTAGGCCTCAGGATGTGATGTCCAGGGCTGTAAATAGTCTATGCTCTGCGCTCCCTTTCAAAGCCACTGGCCCAGAGATGCTTCTCAGAGACTCCTCCATTTGAGGCATCATCTAGAGTTTGGGGAATTAAAAAAAAAAATTATTAAAATACAACCACTACTGATGAAAATGTTCTGCAGTTAAGGTAGTGGCGATGGTTGCTTCATCTTGGGAAAACACTAAAAACCACTGGATGGTACCCTTTAAAATGATAGAGTAATGCAATATAAAATAGCATTAAAAATGAGAGGAGCCCGCCCTAACCGGTTTGGCTCAGTGGATAGAGCATTGGCCTGCGGACTGAAAGGTCCCGGGTTCGATTCCGGTCAAGGGCATGTACCTTGGTTGCGGGCACATCCCCAGTGGGAGGTGTGCGGGAGGCAGCTGATGGATGTTTCTCTCTCATCGGTGTTTCTAGCTCTCTATTCCTCTCCCTTCCTCTCTGTAAAAAATCAATAAAATATATGAAAAAAAAAAGAGAGGAGCCCTAACTGGTTTGGCTCAGTGGATAGTCAGCCTGCAAAGGGTCCTGGGTTCGATTCCGGTCAAGGGCACATGCCTGGGTTGTGGGCTCGATCCCCAGTAAGGGGTGTGCAGGTGATTCTCTCTCATCATTGATGTTTCCATCTCTCTCTCTCTCTCTCTCCCTCTCCCTTCCTCTCTGAAACCAATAAAAATGTATTTTTTAAAAAATGAGAGGAAAACTCTGCAAGAACAAATACTGCAGTTAATGGTAATTACGTCTGGAGATTAAGATTATGACTAATGTATTCCACCTGCACCCTCTTGGTTCTTGTTTGTGTGTGAGTTTTATAAAGATTTTGAAGACTTAAAAAAATATATAACCATTAAAATAATTGTAGTTAATACTTGATGAGTACTTACTATGTATCAGGGACTCTTCTAGCAACTTTTAGGTAAAGCTGATTGAAACTTCCTAATAGATAGGTAGGATTACTATCCCCCATAACAAAGGGGGAGACTTTAGGCTCAGAGAGGTTAAGTAACTTGTCCAAGAACACACAGCTTTGAACTACGCAGTTGGACTCCAGCCCTATGTTCCTAACCACTACACTACAGTTCCCCCAAGTCCAAGCCCTGGTATTTAGGCAGCACTTAGCTCCAATGACCTGGAAAAGTTAGTGTGCCAGGTCACCTACACTTGCCCATAGCATTCTTTTTATTTTTTATTTATACTTTTTTTTTGAGTTTTGGGGTTTTTTAAAAATCCTCACCCGAGAATATTTTTTCCATTGATTTTTAGAGAGAGTGAAAAGGAAGGAGGAAAGGGAGAGAGAAAAACATTGAGTGGTTGCCTCCTGCATGTTCCCTACCAGGGCTGGGGAACCTGCAACCAAGGTATGTGTTCTTCACTGGGACTCGAACCCGAGACCCTTTGGTCCACAGGCCAATGCTCTAACCACTGAGGAAACAGCCGGGACCATGGCACTCTTATACAGGCATTATTCTCCTAGATTTAGGTGCTTGAGGAGGAAGGGAAAGAGGACCAGAGCATTTTTTTAAGTGATGTCCCGAGTCACACAGCAAAAGCCCTCATCCTGAGTTCCCAGTTTAAAACACTCGGAACCAGCCTGCTACCGTTCCTATTTATACACATTCCCAGTTCCGCCGGGAGAACCAAAAGCAAAGCCACGACTCAGCAGATCTGATGGCAGACCTTTGAACTGCAAAACAACAGCAGGTTCCTTCCTCAAGCGGTGGCCTCCCGGGCTCAGTCAACTTGGGCTCCAGACTAACCCACTGAATGGCAGCCCCGCAACTGACTTCTTTCACAAATCATCAGAATAATCTCAAGCAGGTCCCTGGGCATCCAGATCTTCTTAAAACAAAGCAGCAAAAGCAAGCACAGCTCTACTAGCTGCTGCTAAGCCTGTAGCTCTCTGTCAGGCACACTCCCTGTGAGATTTCTGTTGTTGTTTCCTCCAGATCTGGGGATTTCTTTTTGCTTTTATTTATTTATTTTTTAAATATTTTTATTGATTTTTTACAGAGAGGAAGGGAGAGGGATAGAGAGCTAGAAACATCGATGAGAGAGAAACATCGACCAGCTGCCTCCTGCACACCCCCTACCGGGGATGTGCCCACAACCAATGTACATGCCCTTGACCGGAATCGAACCCGGGACCTTTCAGTCCTCAGGCCGACGCTCTATCCACTGAGCCAAACCGGTTTCGGCTCTTTTTGCTTTTAAACCTCAGTACTGGGGAGACAGAAGAGGAAACCCCAAACAAGACACTACTATTTGGCTGTCTTAAGAATTTTGTTTTATTTTCCTTTTTGGTTCAACTTTTTTTACCATGGATATTTTCAAGCATATTCAAAGGAGAGAGAACATGCAAATGAACTTCCTTGTATCTTTCACTCAGTTTTGACAATCAAAAACATTCTGCCATCCAAGTGTGCGGCTGTTGAGAAATACCCACTTCACAGATGACGAAACTGAGGCTTAGAGGGATTAACTCAACTGCCTCTTCTAAGTAAACAGCAAAGAAGTGGCAGAGCCCAGTTTCCAACCCAGGCAGCCTGACTGTAGGGGCATCCGCTCCCTGAACCAGTCCTGCTATCGGAACTCATTCAAGCCCATCA
This sequence comes from Ia io, assembly GCA_025583905.1. NCBI lineage: Eukaryota > Metazoa > Chordata > Mammalia > Chiroptera > Vespertilionidae > Ia > Ia io. Next base: position 20,747,346 of record JAJQQW010000023.1, on the reverse strand, counting down.
TTTTAAGAGGGAAAGGGAGGCCCAGAGCGGGGAAGGGACTTGCCCAAGTCCTAGCCCCGTGCTCCTTCGGCGGGCTCGGCCTCTCGCTCTACGGAAGGGAGGGGTCACCCCTAGGGAACAGGTCCCAGGAGGGGGCCAGCGGCCATCCGCTCCTGCTCCCTGACCCGGCAAGTGTCTCTTGCGGGGTCGCCTGAGGGACGAGGAGCAGGTGAGGAAGGAGGGGAGGAAAGAGGAATGCGGGCTCCAGCTCCACGTGCTCTCAGCCCTGGTCGGGAGGGCCCCCCCGAGCCGGGGGCGCCCCAGGAAGTCGGGGACCAGGAGAGAGGGTGCAAAGCCCCAGCCTGGGCTGGAGGGAGAAGCGCGCGAAAACTTCCCCGCAGCCCCTCCGCCGGCCCGGCCCGCCTCCCACACTCCAGCGCCCAGCTGCAAGCCCTTAGTCGGCGCCCTCTGCCCCCTGCCCCCTGCCCCCTGCCCCTTGCCCTCTCCTCGGGCCATCCCTCGCACCCCTCGGATTCTTACACGCGCCGCCCCAGCAACCCGGACCGCGCGCCGGGCTCAGCACCGTGCAGCCCAGCCTGCTGGCGCCGCCGCCGCCGCCGCCACAGCCCCGAGCTCGGAGTTGTTGCAGCTGCCGCCGCCGCCGCCACTTCAGCCGCTGCCACCACAGCAGCTGCGCCAGCTCTCTCATCCACCGCCTACCCTCAACCCCGCCGGCCCCGCCCCATTCCTCCTTAGCCGCGGCCCATTCGCTAGATAGGCTGCCATGATGAGTTCTAATTGGCCAATCCTCAAGTCCTTCCTAGAGAAGGGGCGGGATTGATAAGCTCCGCCCCTTTCCCCCCCCTCTCATCCTCTCTGCCTAACTCGTTCAGCCCAACTCAGAGGCAGTCCGTGTCTTTCGATTGGTGGAGGGTCAGAGGGACGGCGCCTCTGATTGGTCATACCCCGAGGTGGGTGGAACTGAGCGGAATTGCAATGGTGAAAAGGAAAGTCAATCAGGCTCGGAGTCCCGCCTTCTGAGATTGGCGGGTAACCTAGCAACGCAGGTACCTCCGGAGGTAACGTTAGGTAGAAAAACCTGGAGCTCTCCGAGCAGGTGAGTGACCAGGTGGGGAAGGGCTGGGAATGAGAGGGAAATGCGGAAAGGCGGCTAGCCTGCCATCTTTTGGCTCCCTGAGGGGTCAGTAACCCCCATCGCGATCCCATCCCCGCCCCAGGTCCCTGCTCTCCAGCCCTTGCCTACAAGGACCACTAGACATCTTCCGTGACCCTGCCTGTACTCTGTCCCTCCGCTTATCGTCTCCATGGTCCTGTTTTCTCATCTCTTAAACGTGGAGCCAAGTGAAGTCACATCGTAGTTAACTAATTTCAAGTCAAACACAGGTGCTGGGGGTGAGAGGGTAGTTTGTAAGTCCCCTACCATTCTACCCAAGGGCCCTATCTTCCAGGGTAAGCGTGCAATGCAAGGCATCTCAATGGAATGAGTGTTGATATTAGGTCATTTTGATTACGCCAATTTTTGCCTTTTGTGCTAACTTGAAAACGTAATTCCCTGCCCTGACCGGTTGCTCAGTTGGTTAGAGCATCCTCCCCATACACCAAGGTTGCAGGTTCAATCCCCAGTCAAGGCCCATACACGAAGCCAGCAATGAATGCATACATAAGTGGAACAACAATTTGATGTCTCTCTCTTTCTCCCCTCCTTTCTCTATCTGAACTCAATAAATAAAAATTTAAAAAAAAAAACTTAATTACCATCCCTGTCCTTCAAATGTGCAATGACTTCCCCACAGTCCCTCATTTACATACCTAAGACACAGGGTTTGCTGTGAGGATTAAATGAGGTAAGACAATGAAGAACTTGGCATGGAGCTGAGGCACATAGTAAGGACTCAGTGAAAAGTAGCATTTTCCCCCTTAAAACAATCCGTCCTTGACTCTTCCTGCTTAAAAGAATTCCAACAGAGTTCTCTCTTTCCACACCTTAAATATTCATACATTCAGTCAGTATTTGCTGAGTGCCTGCTACTGGGGGCTGGGGTGGAGCAATCCATAAAGGAAACTTCATTCCTCCCTTCTTTGGAACTTGTCTAAAGTGAGAGAGGGAGATTAATCAAATACTAATATACAGGTCAACGTAAAATGACACCTGCAGAGATTCAGTTCCACGGTGATGTGGGGAGGTCAACAAATCCTCTCCTCAAGAAGCAATGAGGGCCCTAACGGGTTTGGCTCAGTGGATAGAGCATCAGCCTGCGGACTGAAGGGTCCCAGGTTCAATTCCGGTCAAGGGCATGTACCTTGGTTTCGGGCACATCCCCAGTAGGGGGTGTGCGAGGAGGCAGCTGATCAATGTTTCTAACTCTCTATCCCTCTCCCTTCCTCTCTGTAAAAAATCAATAAAACATATTTTCAAAAAAGAAGAAGAAGAAGAAGCAATGAAGGCCGTTGTGACGGCTGCCTTTTCTAACCAATCGAATTAGAGAGACTTTCTTGTTCCCTAGTCCCCCTGTAAGGTGACAGAGAGGAAGTGAGAACCATAACTAGGATAACCAGGCCAGGCCAGGGCAAATGGCCAGGGACTGAAAGTGGTGGGAGAGTCGAGAGTGAGAAGCAGTGCATTCTAATATAGAGATGTTGCTAGTAGAAAGCAAGAGTCTAGCGCACCGTTTCCTTTCCCAGACGTCACACACCACTTAGAAAGCCTTTTGATGGAAAGAAAGCAGCTGTAACAGAGGCTGCGGGGCCATAGCATCAGTCTCCCCACCCCCGAGCTGGATGGGCTGCCCAGGGCATCCCAGACAGAGCTCTGCCCTGGCCTGGGCCAGGTGTCCGTCCGGAACGGGTCCCAGGCATCTGTGGCCCGACATAAATGCCAGAGTTTTAGCTTGGCGTGTTCACTTGCAGTGGAAGACGGGATTAAAGGGGCTAGTCTTCCCTATCTGCTCCATTGCTAGGTGCCCCACACTTTCCTTTTTCCCCAGGAGAGAAGACTTTGGGGCAATGAGGCCCATGTAGCACCTGACTCATGCCTGAACTTATTATAACACTTCCCTTTGAAGAGGGCTTTTAACTCTCCAAAGGGCTTTCCCATGTGCCACACCACCCCCCTCCACCAGCGCCCTTTGATGTGGCTGGGACAGGTGTATCCCCAGGAGCCAGAGAGATAAGGGACTCTGACTCGCCCAGACTTATTCCCAGAGCCTCTGACAGGGGCGAGTTTTGCACCCAGGTCTCCTAATACCAGTTTTGTGACTCTGATCTTGATTCTGTAACTGATGGTGGCATTATTTTATTAATTTTATTTTTTAATTTTGTTGTTGTTGTTGTTAATCCTCACCCGAGAATATTTTTCCATTGACTTTCTAGAGAGAGTGGAAGAGAGAGGGAGAGACAAAGAGAGAAACATCAATGAGAGAGAGAGACACATCGATTGGTTGGCTCCCACACAAGCCCCAACCAGGGCTGGGGATCGAGCCTGCAACCATGGCACATACCCTGGACCAGAATGGAACCTGGGACCCTTTTGTCTGCAGGCCAACACTGGATCCACTGAGCCAAACCGGCCAGGGCCCTGATGGGGCTCAGGATGACACAGGTGTCAGCTTGTCAGACAGAGGTGGGACAGACTTCCTTTGAACCTGGATGGAGCACTAGACCTGTGATGGGAGGCCAGGAGTTTATAGCAGAACAAGGCCTTTGTGGTCTAGACCAGTGGTTCTCAATCAGGAGCAGCCCCACGCCACACTCCGCCCTGCAGGGACATTTGGCAATATCTGCAGACACTGTCTCCAATTGGTCAGAAACTGGTTGTGGGAGATGGCGCTACTGGCATGGAGTAGGTGGAGGTCAGGGATGCTGCTCTCAAATAATAGCAGCAGGTTGTATCCTAACAGCCAATCCAATGCCTTTAACATGAGGGCTTTCCAACATAGGTTTTTCTTTTTAACCACAAACCAAAGAAATACATTCTCCTTCTTGACGCAGCAGATATGTTTAATTACAAATGAGTATTTACTCCATATAGTGCACTCTAATATTTTCTATTGTCTTTCATTTATTGATTTTTTAAAAATATATATTTATATATATTTCTTTATTGATTTCAGAGAGGAAGGGAGAGATAGAAACATCAATGATGAGAATCATTGATTGGCTGCCTCCTACACCCTCCCCACTGGAGAGTGAGCCAGCAACCTGGGCATGTGCCCTTGACCGGAATCGAACCTGGGACCCTTTAGTCCACAGGTTGACACTCTATCCACTGAGCCAAACCAGCTCGGGCGTCTTTCATTTATTTTTAACTAGTGAATTGATTTCACTCATTAACGGGCCACAACCCTTGGTTTAAAAAAGATACTTCTTCAACATAATCTGTCAGCCAGGAAAAGCCAGTGTTTTGCATTTTATAAGGTTATAATTTAAATATTTTTTTAAGTAGGAGAAGTTTATTTTAGAAGGGTTCTAAACTCCTTACTAGGAAATTATTTCTTCTGTCTGCAACACCCAAAATGTTCCTATCCACAGTTGGATATAACTGGAAATAAACACTCCTAAAACTACACTTTTATCAAAAGAGGGATTAAAAATCACGATGAATTAATTTGTAAGGAGGAGGAAACTGGAGAATGGTGACTAGTTTAGTGGATCTCTGTTCTCCTCTGGCCGGGCTGTTTTTATTGATTAGAGAGAGAGAGAGAGAGAAAGAGAGAGAGAGAAACATTGATGTGAGAGAGAAACATTGATCAGTTACCTCCTGTCCATGTCCCGACCAGGTATTGAACCTGCAAAACCTAGGTATGTGCCCTGACCAGAAATTGAACCAGTGACCTTTCAGTGCATGAGACGATGCTCAACCAACACTGGCCGGTGCTAGCTTTGCTTTTTGACAAGAGATGTGGTCTAGACTCATTGTTCTGTCCATAATAGTATCTAGCTAGAGTGAACATCAGGATGTAGACATTATTATCTTCTCCTTAAGGAAAGTGATACAGATTTTCCAGTTGCAGAGGAGATATCAAGTTTCCTTTTTAATGAAAAGTACTTAAGAACGAAAGTATACTTTAAAAAATTAAGTTGCTGATAGTACAACGTGGTCTGTAGATTCGGCAGATATCCCAAAGGTGGCCTGCTATGGAGAGAGATTTGGGCAACACTGAACGAGAACTAACGAGGGCCTGTTACCTGACCCCTGTGGTGGGACATTCATGCTGCCCTGTGAGCCCTGTCTTGTGATCAGTTATAAGGTGTGTCTTGGTAATTAGTTGAGGATAAGTTCCAAAGTATACAAATGATTGACTCACATTATAAAAATCAATGAGAGATGATTCAAAGCTTCAATAATTTAGTCCCTCGCTTGCCTTCTGATGAGCTTTCTTAAAGAGAAAGGGATGGGATGACAGCTCTATTGTTGCAAACTGTGTCTAATCCTGGGTGTACCCATGAGAAGCTGACACCAGCAGGAACATGTTGTGGCTTAGAAAGATCAGGTTGTGTGTGTGTGTGTGTGTGTGTCTGTGTGTCTACACTTACTTATGTAAAACAAAACTATGAATATTCATATTTGTGGTTAAGTAGATTGACTGCTATAGGAACTAAATCTTATCTTTTTTAAAAAATATATTTTTATATTGATTTCAGAGAAGAAGGGAGAGGAAGAGAGAGAAACATCAATGATGAGAGAGAATCATTAATTGGCTACCTCCTGCATGCCCACTACTGGGGATTGAGCCTGCAGCCCAGGCATGTGCCGGCGACCAGAATCGAACCTGGGACCCTTCAGTCCACAGGCCGACTCTCTATCCACTGAGTCAAACCAGCTAGGGCCTAAATCTTATCTTAAATGCTTCTGTTCCCTAAGTCTCTGCTTGATAGGATTCATTGAAACTGGACCAGCAAAGAATCATTCTACTGTGTCCACCCTAGAAGTCAATCTTAAAATTGGGAGACCGGACGGAATAGTGGTTATGGGGCGCAGGCTTCTGAGACAGGCTGCCTGGGCTGACATCCCAGCTCTATCACTACTAGCTGTAAACTAAGGAACACTTCTAACCCCTCTCTGCCTCCCTTTTCTCATCTATAAATGGAGGTAATAAAAGCTCCAACCTCATCAGGTTGTTATGAAGAATAAAGGAGTTAATTCATGTAAAGATTTAGAATAGCCCTGGCTGGTTTTCTTAGTGGTTAGAGCGTTGGACCATGGACTTAAGGGTCTCTGGTTCAATTCCTGGTCAAGGGCATATTCCTGGGTTGCAGGTTCGATCCTGAGCCCCATCAGGGCGAGTGAAGGGGCAATCAGTCTATATGTCTCCCCCCACCACCCCGCATCCTTCCTCACTTTCACTCTCTCTAAATTTCAATGGAAAAAATATCCTCAGGTGAGGAATAAAAAAAGAAAAAAAAAGAATTTAGAATAGTGTTTGACACATAGTATGTTCTCTGGTATTCCTTAAAATGAGATTCCCCCATCTGCCCCCCACACACATGTACTCTAGTTTTCTTTTCTTTTTAAATTGTATTTGTATTGATTTCAGAGAAGAAGGGTGGAGAGAGATAGAAATATCAATGATGAGAGAGAATCATTGATTGGCTGCCTCCTGCACACCCCACACTGGGGATCGAGCCCGAAACCCAGGCATGTGCCCTGACTGGGAATCGAACCGTGACCTCCTGGTTCATAGGTTGATGCTCAACCACTGAGCTCCCAGTTTTTTTTTAACACCCTCTGACTTCTCCACCCACCAGTGTTGAATTTGTGGGGTAGTTGTAAGGTTAAATTTTCTTCCCCTTTTCCTCCTGAGGGAAAAAGTATATATAATTTACCTCAAAACCTTTTTATTCCTTTCAAAACGCTCTGAGAGTGAGAGTAATAAAATATCTAACCAGCCCCCTTGAATGAAGCCGAGGTATAATTTGCATGATAAAGATATATTTCCATTTATAAAGTTCATCAGCAGAATTAATGACAAATAAAAGGAAGATCCAATTAAAGTTCCCCACCCATTAGCAATCTTGCTTCAACTCTCAGGGCAGGAATTTTCAAAGGAGAGGCTGAAGTTGGAAATTATTTCAATATGAAGGTTGGTGGCATTAAAAAAGGACACGGAATGGTCATATTAGAATTCAAGGAAAAGAGATTCTCCAGTGATTTTTGTCATCGCAGTCAGACGCGCTTCCCTGATCCTAGTTCCACGAGCTTTTTCTTGTTCACCCAAATGAGCTGTCAAGAACTGATGGGCGTCATCATAATCAAAGAAAACAAGTTTGCCCTTTAAAGCAAAAGAGGTAATTTGGCTGAAAGCAAATTGGAAACATTTCATGTAACGTTGCATTTCCAGCCGCCATCCCCGAAGAATTCGGGCGTTTTGATTTATGCCTGCGAGGTTTTGGGGGGAGGAGGAAAGGGGGGCCAGGAGGGGGGAGAAGTGCGTTCATTAACCGCTTTGGTCCCATTCATCCTGTGGCCGTGGGCCACAGAGCCTCCATCCTCGGAGAGGATGGTCCCTGGCTGTCCTTAGAACGTTATCCTCAGGAAACAGCCTTAAAGGAACTCAGGAGATTGAAGGAAAAGCAGGAAGTGGGTGGGGATGAAAGAGATGCCTTTCTCCTCCGCTCAGTCCTCAGCTCCCGGAGGCTTCTGGGATCCCTCTGGCCCGGCCCAGGACAGAGCAGCCTCCGCACCTGAACTGGCTACCTTGATCCTTGTTTTCGTCGCTTCCGGCATTTCTCTGATTCCCACCCCTTCTCTCTGTTTACTCTTCCTCCTCCTTTGCCTTTACATCTCTGGAGCCCGTTCCTACTTGTGTTGTCAGTGGCCTAGACTGTGTTGTCAGCTAGGGTTCTTTGGTTGCAAGCAACAGAAACTGGCCCCGGCTAAATGAACGGTGAATGGTGACGGAAAAGCTGAAGAACCGGGGTCCGAAAGGACGGCAGCTGAGGGGTTTCTGGGGATCTTGGTGGCAGGATCCTCAGAACCCACCACTGGCAGGCATCAGCCACCACCATCTCCCACCCATGTGGCCCTCAGAATTCCCAGGAGGAAGAAAGCAGGGCTCTCTGATCAGCAGCCCCACCAGGACTGCACACAGCGGGAGAGAGGATCCGAGTCCTGAAAGGGAAACTGGGGGCTGTCGCCTGACAAAGAGGAAACGGATCACAGGAAGGCCAGGACATCCTGTCCACTGTCTGCTCTGGTTATGGCAGCTGGAACTCAAGGCATTTAAACGGCCTTTCCCAGTTTCCCTAGTGGCTCAAGGGCCCCAAAATTCTCTCCCCGTCACCCAAACCCGAAGCTGTCTTTCACTCCTCAAGTCCTGTTGGTTCCTTCTTCTGATTGTCATGGGCTTGAACTGTGTCTGCAGCCACCCCTCGCTGTGAGGGAGGCTGAGAAGGAGCGCAGTGTTTCCAGCCAGCACAATATAGGCTAGCAAGTTGGGATGGGGGCGGCGCCTGCCACTGGGGGCTCGGCATTGTGATAACCTGAAATGAGAATTCAACCAAGGCTGGAAGCCCAGGAGAGGCTTCGCTGAAGAAGTGACACTTGAACTGAGAACAAGGAATTAACTTGGCAAGAAAAAGAGGGGTGCATTGCAGGAAAAAGAAACAGCATGTGCAAAGGCCCTGAGGTGGAAGGTTTATAGTATCTCATTTATCAGCCGGCCACCAGTCCTTTCCCTGTAAATCATCCATACAACAGCTCTCTTTCAAAAAATCTGATTTTATCCTGTCACACGTTTCCTGCAATCAAAATGGATCCCAATGTCCTGCCAGATCAAGTCCCCAGTCTGGTGTTGAAGGCTGGCCATAATCTCATCCTATTCTGTGACTGCAGCTTTATTCTCTTCCTCCTCTAGTTGTTGACCTGCATGCATGCATGTTTCATCTCCCAACCAGGTTATAAACTCTGGCAGGACAGGAACCACGCCTGGCATTGCCTTCATATCCCCAGGGGCTCAGTAAAGACCAGACTAGGTCTCTACAGGGATGATCTTTATTGCAGGGGGCAGCAGCAGATGTAAGCCGACCAGCTGAGCAGCTCTTTCATCATCTAAGCCAGAGATTATAAGGCCCCTGGTGGCAGAAAGGCTGCTGAAAGGGAGGATGTGGAGAGGGAGCTGTCGAGGAGGGATCACTGATAGAAGTGGGGGGCAGATCAGATGTGTGGGGAAGGAAGAGTGTGGGGTGGCACTCAGGTTTCTGACTTGAGCAACTAGGATGGCTGATCATCAGGACAAGGGATAAAGAAGGGGCAGGGTGAGGGATGGGCACGTGGCGGGGGGCGGAGGGGAGGGTCTGTCTTAGATGCTTCATGCTGGGAGCCCAGGTTCATCAGAGACTTCTGGATCTCCAACGGGGCTGAGACTCTAACTGGGAAATCATCGAGGTCCTGGACTTGGGATTTCGGTTTCCCTGGGCTAATAATATTAGTTATTATTTATTGAGCACTAACAATGTCCAGGCCCCGTGCCAGAAACATCCCACAGAAGCTGAAGATCCCTGTCTTATGGCCGGTGAAGCCGGGGCTTAGGGGAATTAGATAAAAGCCCAGGGTCCGCCAGCAAGGATCTGAACCCAAGCGGGGTTGCTGCAGAGAGAGCTCTTAGTCACCATGCCATGTAGCAATGTACGTTATTGATTTCTGGTTGCCCCCGTAGATTTTTCTGAAGCGGTCTTATAAATAGGCGTTCTATTCTGTAACAGCTGAAGCTTTCCAGAAAACTTGCAAAGATAATACAGAATTCCCTTATGCCCTCCATTGGCTCCCCCTGCTGTTAACATCTTACATAAGCGTGTTATGTTTGTCCAAACTAAGACACTAACACTGATGCAATGCTATTGACCAAACTATCCACTTGATTTGGAGTTCACCAGTTTTCTTACTAACGTCCTTGTTTCCCTTTCAGAATTCAGTGCGGGGTACAGTGTTGCATGTAGCAAAGCCATTTTTTAAACAATGCATTTCAAAGTCATTGTCCATCCCACCCTGATTTAAAAACCCAGCGCAAGGTGGGCTGTGCTGGTCCTAGTCCTGTCTGCTCAGTCCCTGTGCTGCTCTGTGTCTTGGGCTGTTCTCCCCTCCCCCACCCTCCCCCAGCAGGCTGCATTGCCAGGCTTCCTTGTCAGCTGGTTCCTCACTGGGTTTGACCAATGGGAGGCACTGCTGTTAGATTGGAGGGCGGGATGAAGGGAGAAGCCCAAGTACTTCTCCCTCTTTGCTTTGGGCTGTTTATGGCAGTGGCCACAGGTCCTCTGGAACTGCAGCCTCTCCCGGATAGGAAATGGCTGGGGTTCTGGCTTCCCCGGGCTGACCCTGATCCCCAAGCTCCCCACCTCCTCCTGGGGTGGCTTCCTGCCAGGAACAATTTAACCATTGCCGCTGGGGGGCTGGCAAGGGGGGAACTTCACCTTGCCCTGGTTGGCCTCTCAACTCCTCCATCACCTGTATTACCAGTTTTCTGTACTTAAATACTTAGAATGATGTCCACATCCCTGGTTGGTCCCTGCCTGACACTTGTGCCCAAGACCCACCTCCACACTTGGCCCTCCTACCCCTGTGGCCCTGACGCTTTCACAAAGCTACCAACTGCTGTCAGTGAGGGCCTCTGTGGACAAGCTACAGAGCGCCTACGGTGAACCCTCAAAGCCAAGTTTATGGTTGACGTCTGCACAGCTCTCCTAACTGCGTGCCCCTTCCTTTTTCAGGAAAATAGAGGCAGGAGACCTGTCTAATCTATCGAAGTCTCCCAGGGCCCACAAAGACCAAGAAGGCTGCTCTTGACATGGCGTTAGACATCCTGGCCGTGGGCGCCCTCTACCAGGGCCCGGACATCAACAAAATGAGGGGGATAGCAGAGTCGCCCAAAAAGGCAACTTCCGCACCAAAACCCTTCACCCCCTTGAAGACCAAGCTCACCACCATCGAGACCAAGAGGATCATGTCCGTGCTGGATGAGACCATCCAAAAGGTGGAGTTGGTGACGCTGCTGTCCTCCGTGGCAGCCAACATAGAGGACCTGGAGGGCCTGCTGGGCGAGGACCTCACCAGGGCAGTGCGGGAGCACGAGGACCTGGGCCAGGTCCTCATGGACAAGGTCAACTACCTGCAGGAGGAGGAGATGCAGCTGCAGGCCGAGGAGGAGTTCGAGGAGGAAGCCTGGTTCCGAGACCTCCTCCTCTCCATCGAGCTGCAGAAGTCCAACCTCCTGCCAGTCATGGGGCAGATCAAAGACTCCACCAAGAACATCCTGAGACTCATGCTCAGCAACCCGCAGGTGGCCCAGCTCCTGCGGGTGCAGGCGCAGGACAGGGGCCCGGGAGCCCAGGGCTTCATCGACAGCCTGGTGGAGCTCCGCGGCTTCCTGTTTGAGAAGCTGCTCACCAGCCCCATGGAAGCCAGAGACAAGACCCAGTTCATCCAGGACATCACCAAGCGGAACATGAGGAACCAGGAGGTCATCGATGCGCTGGAGAACGAACTGGCCGAGAGAATGAAGAACAGGGCTGCGGAGGTATCGCTTACCGTGCGGGGCAAGTTCGGGAAGGGAGCTCCACAGGGAGCCCAAACCTTCTGGCAGTTGGGTTCTCCGCCCCGCCCCCCACAGGGATTTAAGTAGATGCTTTCATTCATTTATCCCATGAATATGGTTTTGAGTACTTATGAGGTGCCAGGTCTTATAAATAAGCCCACATGGTCCCAGCCTCATGGAGTTCACAGTAAGGAAGATAGGACTTAAAGAGCTGATTTAATTACAGGTTTTAAAAATATATTTTTTTATTGATTTCAGAGAGGAAGGGAGAGGGAGAGAGAGAGGGATAGAAACATCAACGATGAGAGAGAATCATTGATCGGCTGCCTCCTGCATGCCCCTTACTGGGGACCGAGCCCACAGCCGGGATTGTGCCCTTGACTGGGAATAGAACCCTGACCTCCTGATTCATAGGTCGACGCTCAACCACTGAGGCACGCCAGCCAGGCTAATTACAGTTGTGAGACATACAGTGAAGGGTAAGTATGAGGTGCTGTAAGAGAGGGTTATAGGAGAGCTGAACTCACACCCAAAGGGTCCAGGATGGTGAAACCAAGACCCGGAGAACGAGAGGGAGTGAGGCAGACATGTGAGGTAGGGATGACCTTCCTGGCCAGGGGCGGGCAAACTTCCTACAAAGGGCTGCGCAGTAAACACTCTGTGTTTGGAGGGCCAGTCTCCGTTGCAACTGCTGAACTCAACTGAATCCCTAGTGTAAAAGCAGCCATAAGCAATCCATAAATGAATGGTCTATGTTCCAATAAAACTTTATTTACAAATACAGGCAGGCAGCCCAATTTGGCCTGTGGGCCTTTGTTTGCAGACCCCTGTCCCAGGTGGGGGGAGAGGGGGAGTGTGTGTACCTAGGAACCCAAAACTGCCAGTGAGCCGAAGGGAAGGGGCAAAGATGGGCCTGGAGAGAGGGGCAGGGGGCGGATCACTCGGGGTTGGGGTTTGAGGCCTAATAAAGGGATGTGGTCTTTGTCCTCAGGGCAAGGGGCAGGTGGGAGGGGTGGAAGCACTAAAAAAATGTTCAAGAAGGAAAATGGGTGGGTGGGTGGTTGGGAAGAGATCAACTGAAGAACTTGTAGGCATATATGCATAACCCATGGACACAGACAATAGGGTGGTGAAGGCCTGGGGCGGGGGTGAGTAGAAGGGGTCAATTGGGGCAAAAAGGGGACATATGTAATACTTTCAACAATAAAGATTTTTTTTAAAAAGGAAGGAAACGATCTGGACCTAATAATAGTCACAGGTCCCATGTTAATACAGTTGGCCCATGAACAATACAGCTTTAAGCTCCACAGGCCCACTTATGCGTGGGTTTTCTCTTCCTTAGGATTTTCTAAACCACATTGTCTCCTGTCTAGCTTACTCTCTTGTAAGAATATGGTATGTAACACATATGACAGAAAAAATATGTGTTAACCGACTATGTTATTGGTAAGGCTTGGGATCAGCCTTTCTAGTTTATATATAAAACAGCCCGGTCCTCCACCCCATCCCTATTTTAAAAAATATATATATTATTGATTTCGGAGAGGAAGGGAGAGGGAGAGATAGAAACATCAATGATGAGAGAGAATCATTGATCGGCTGCCTCCTGCACGCCCCCTACTGGGGATCCAGCCCACAACCCGGGCATGTGCCCTTGACCGGAATCAAACCCGGGACCCTTGAGTCCGCAGGCCGACGCTCTGTCCACTGAGCTAAAAGGCCAGGGCTGTCCCTGTTTTTGAACCAACTGAGGGCAGGGGACAAGCCAGCCCTCAGGGAGAGCAGGTGGCAGTCCTGTGGGGCGTGTTTATCACACCTTCCTGCATCACGCTGTGTCTCTGCCAACTGGGCACCCCCACTGTGCCCCCAGCAGGAGTGTCCCACTGTCCCAGCCCTCTCCCCTGCCCTCCATTCATGCCAGGAAATAGAGGGGGTGGCCAAGAACCCGGGCTCTGGGTTAGACAGACCTGGCTTCAAATGCCGGCTCAGCTGCACCACCCCGGACAGACGACCCCTTCAGCCTCAGTTTCCTCGTCTGTCATCAAGCTGTCCCTGTGCCCACCAGCGGTGGGGCAGGACTCGGCGAGGTGATCACACAGCAATGGCTGGCGTCTGTGCTGAGCCGTGGTCACGTAGGTATTAAGGCGGCCTCTCCTCTTCCGGGCCCAGGTGGAGAAGGAGAACTTTGTGATCCAGGAGCTGAAAAACCACCTGCACCAGGTGCTCAAGTTCTCGGAGAACAGCCTGCTCCGCACCAAGCAGGAGGCGGAGAAGCAGCAGAAGGCGGACTATCGGGCCTCGCAGGCCCGGGTGGCCAAGATCCAGCAGGACATCCTGCAGCTGCGCTCGCAGTTCCACAGCCTGGTCATGGAGAACCGGGAGGCCGAGCAGGCGCTCAGGAAGGTGCCCTGGGGAGCCACCGGGCGGGGGACAGGGTGGAGGGGGTCCAGCGTGGAGGGCAGGGCTGCCCCAGCCACCAGGAAGCCCAGGGTGGAGCCGGTGCCCCCTGGGAGGCAGGAGGGTGCAGCACACGGGCCGAGGGCAGAGATGGCACCCGTCCTGCTGCCGCACGCCCCCTCCGTGACCTTGGGCAGGTTCCCTCGTCCCCTGAGCCTTTCGGGGATGATGAAACCCACCTGTCAATACCGTGCAAAGGAACCAAAGGAGCAGGTGAGCCTCAGGCCCATTACCGAGCCTCAGTTTTCACATCTTTAAAATGAAAGTGACCAACTCAGTCTTAACAAGAATTAAATGAGATGACAGGCAGAGGGCTGGTGCAGAATTGGTGCTCAGTACATACCATCCCCCCCCCCCCCCCCCCCCCGCCAACCCCCGTGCCTTCTCCATCATCTCAGCCAGGACCCAGGCCCACTGCGCACTCTTGTGTTTCAAAGTCCCTCTCCTGATGAAGGGCACCCTTTCTAATACTTGTTCCCGGTTTCATTTTAGTGTCGCCACTCTTTTGAGCACCTGGCGGAAGCCACGGGCCTCTCCCCCATCAAATACCGAGGCGCACACATCCACACTGGCGGGCAATCCTTGGGGGGCACAGGCCCCTCTATGCTGCCCAGTTAAGAATTCTTGCTCTGTAGGATCAGGGAGCTGGTTTGTTATTATTTTTAAATTGAGGTGAAATTCACATAGCATGGAATTCACCATTTTAAAGTGAACAGTTTAGTGGCATTTAGCACATTCACAGTGCTGTGCAACCACCGCCTCAGTCTAGTTGCAGACATTTTCATCCCTCCAAAATAAAACCCACACCCATTACAGTTTCTCCCACTCCTTCCCTCCCCCAGAAAACCACTCATCTCCTCTCTGTCTCTATGGATTTGCCTATTCTGGGCGTTTCATACAAAAAGAATCATAAAACCTGTGGCCTTTCATGTCTGGCTTCTTTCACTCAGCATCATGTTTTCAAGTTCATCCATAATGTAACATGTAACAGTACTTCATTCCTTTTTATGGCTGAATAACATTCCATTGTATGGATGGGAGCTGATCTCTTTTAAAAGCAAAATTAGATCAAGACCCTCCACTGCATCTAAACCCACCCAATAGCTTCCCCTCCCCCTTACACTATAACCCAAGCTCCTCCCCCTGCTGCCACTCCCCCTGCCACACAGCTTCCCACTCTGCCCTCCCCGGGACCATGCTCCTCGGCCACTCCATTCCAGCCACACCGGCTTGACCTCTGTTCTAGAAACACCACAAGCTTGTTCTCATCCCAGGGCCTTTGCATCTGCTGCTCCCTCTGCTTAGAATGTTCTGGAGCCAGACTGTTGGCCTCAAATGGAACACTAGCACTCACCAGCTCTATGTCCTTGGGCAAGGGAGTGAGCACGGCTGACCCTCAGTTTCCTCATCTGTGAAATGGAGGACCCACCTCGTGTGGATTCATAGGCGAGGCATGTAAGGCACCCACCACAGGGCCGGCTGGTGCGGAATGTGCTTGGCATTGTTTATTGTAAATACTAGCCTGTCAGTCAATGACTAACTGGATTCTTTTTTTAGAAGAAATATAAAGTGGAGACGGAAATCGAGAACTGGATCCAGAAATACGATACCGAGATGATCGAAAAGCAGGTATTTGTTGCTGCACAGGTCTCTCTCAAGTGTATTTCCCACAATCCTCTAGGAATGGGGGATGGGAGGAGAGGCCCCAGGATGGTCTGCGGTCTTGGCCAGAACACGTAGGCTCCAGGGTTTGTCTAGCCTGGGGCAGCGAGGGGAGAGGTGGGAAGGATCCAGAAGCTGTGAGCCTCTACACCAGCCCAGTGACCCTGGCTCCCTCTAGTGTCCACATCCGGTACTCTCTGCTCCTGCCGGCACCCAAGCCAGGGCTCATCCCTAGTGGACTCAGGCGTGAGCTTGCCTCTGCCACGTCCCTCTGCCACGCAGAAAGCTCCTTCTGCGTGCCCGCCACGTACCAGGTGCTGGGACCCGGCAGTGAGAAAGGCCCTTGGCCACTTGGAGGTTCTCCGCTAGTCACTCACCAGCTGTGGGCCCTAAGCAAGGGGCGTGGCCTTTCTGGGCCCATTTCTGCGTGATCAGCAGGGTCGTCATCCCCAGGCCGGGCAGGCTGCGGTCAGTGAGGCACCACTGTCACCAGTGCTGTGTCCCGCCCGGGGTCTGGACTGCAGGAAGTGCTCAGGGAACGGTAGCCTACAATATGGGGTGCCCTCAAGCCCCCCACCAGCTCCGGGGTAACCTCGGTGGCCCACGGCCCTGGCTGTGGGGCCAGGAAGCCTGGTGGGCACTGGAGTGTGCTATTCAGGGAAGGGCAAGTCGGGGCCTGGCTGTCTGACCACGAGTGCTCCAGGGAGGGGACCCTGAGGAGGCTGGCAAACGTGAGTGGGAGGGAGGGAGGGAGGGAGGGAGGTGGGTGTGAGCTACAGCAGGAGAGGCTGGAGTTAGACATAAGGAAGAACTGTGGGACTGAGTCCCCTGAGGAAGCCCCACTCATGCTCTTTGTGAAACGGACGGCTTCAGTGGCAGCAGCTTGCATTTTTTACGTCCCCACGTGTGCCTGGCACCACACCCAGTAATTGTGTCCGTCCTGTGTCACTTAATCCTGGAAACAGCTCCCACCCACCCCCTCCTGCATTTGCAATTGTCACCATGTTTCAGACGAGGAAAAACGAAGGCTTAAACGGTGTGGCTGAGCTGGGATTTGGACTCAGTCTGGCCAACCACAAGCCGTGATCTTTCCCGGGTCCCGGGATAATTTTAGTCGGGTCCCACCTCGCACTAGGATGTACCTCATCACCTCTCGCACTCTCTTCCGGGCCTTGGAGGCAGAAAGCCTAGTGCAGGCGGCCTTGCTGGCCCAGAAGCCCCTGCAGGAAGGGTGGGGTGCATGCAGAGGGCATGGCAGGCAGGCCCCATGCCAGGTGAGCCCACCGACCCTCCGCAGGACGAGTACGAGGAGCTGGACATCATCCACAAGGAGGAGAAGATCCAGCTGGAGGAGCTGCAGCAGAGGTACGAGGTGCTGGTGGAGGAGTTCGCCCAGATCCGGGAGGAGCGGGAGATCAACTCCAAGAAGAGGATGGAGGCTGAGCAGGAGATGATGCGCATGGTGAGGGCGGCCACGCTCATCCAGGCCGTGTGGAAGGGCTACCTGGTCCGCTCCCTGCTCAGATCCAAGAGGAAGAAACGGGGCAAAGGCAAAGCGAAGAGCGAGAAGGGCAAGGGCAAGGGCAGGAAATGAGCCCCTCCCCCAGCCCTGCTCTGATCCCCAGCACCGCCCCCTCGCAGAGAGCTGGCCAGGAAGCCGCTGGGACCAGGAAGCCCGGCGATCATGGCTTTCATACCTTTTTCAAAATTAAAAGCCATTTTAAACCACTTCCTATGAATAAACCTCCTTTTACCCAGGGTGGTTGGCTGTGTACGTGCCCATGCCTGTAAATGCTGTCCCCATGACGGGAGCGCGCAGGGTGTCAGCACTAACCATTCCTCCCTTTAGCTTCCATGGGAGGCCAGAGCCCAGGCTGCAGCCCCCTTGGTCCCAGACCAGAAGCTGCCAAGGCTACGATGGACACGTCCCCCGCCAGGACTGCCCACGGAGGGTGGGGGGCAGGCAGAGCTCCAGCAGGACCGGGCTTCCCTGCCCTCAGCCCCGCTCTGGGATTTCCCATTTGCCCACAGCCTCTCCCGCATCAGCGCTGTAAAAGCTCAGGAGTCCCAAGATCATAGCCCAGCAGCCGCCATGGGCTTTATTTGGTGCCCAGGTAGTTGAACAATGTATCTTTTAAAATTCACTGCTGGTATTAAAAAAAAAAAATCGGGGCCCCTCATACAGAAATCCAGCTTCTTGCCTTTTCTGGAAAAATCTCACCAACCAGATACCCTGGGCTCTTCCAGAGCTGAGCTGCAGCACCCCCTAGAGGGCGGAGACTGCAGGCTGCCCCAGTCCCCACCACGCCCCACAGTCTTCCCAGACGCAGTGGCCTTGTCAGTTGCCCCTTATCGTCACACTCAGGCTGTTGCCTCTCTTTAAGTCTAGTCGGAGGGAAGAGAGGTATTTCTGGCTCATGTCTATTTAAATGGGGGAGGGTGTGTGTGTGTAAATGAGAGCTGGAAGGGAGGGAACTAATTCTTCGTGAAAGTTCTAGGAAGTTTAAACATCCCACATGTTTAAAATGCCAAGAGAGCTGCTGACTTGCTTCCCTCGTGTCCCGCCGGCCCCGAGCAGGTGTCTGCATGTGCATCCCTGGCCCTGGCCACTGGGGGTCCCTCTAGGACTGCTACCCAGATGTTTCTGCCCTTCCCTTCCCCAAGAGGCAGCACAGAACCAATGATGGGGCTTCCGGCTGGTTCTGGAATCCCTGTGCTTCCTGGAGGTGCATCAGGGGAAAATGGGGTCAAGGCAAGGCCCAAAGCCCAGGCCCACCCAAACTCACCAGGATGCTGGGATCCTGGTGTGACTCCATCTGAGCAAAGGCCCTGCTGTTGCCTGTCAGGGGCCCAACCCAGGTGGTGCAGCTGACAAGCCTCGGAGCAGGGAAGGCACGTCTGATCCCTCAGGCCTTGACCCTGAGAGCTCTCCAGATGCATGTGACGTTCTCGCCTTGGACCGCTCGGCTTGGTCAAGTCCTAGTCACTGTGTTTTGTTTTTGAAAAGGTGGGAAATGTATGAAACTCTAGCCCACATTCTCATCTCAGGAAGAAGCAGCTGAGCCCCTAGTTAGTGGCAATAGCTGAAACTGACGGGAGGAGGCCCCAGTGTTGCTTGAGGCCTGGGTTCCGGAACTTCAGGCCCCCACTTGCCACTGTCACGATTTCTGCTGCTTCCTTGCTATATCAATATCATTATTTAACTCAACTCGGGCCTAACATTGGCTTTTCCCCTAAGGAAAAAAAAATTAAAAGTAAAAGTCACGGCTTTGGTGAGCTACTGACATATTTAATACATGAAAATAAATACATGATCATTAAAATAAAAAGTCCCACCCACATATCACCCAGACACCGTGCCAGGGAAAACTCTGAGGCCTCCAGACTCGGCTGGAAACTCATCCTGAGCAGGAAGTTTGGCTTGAAGCGGGGTTTGGGGGGGTGGGGGAGGGGAGAACCCTCCAGATTGGCAACCACACCATTTATTCATACTTGGCGGCAAGACAATGTGTGGGAGTAAGGGGGGGGGCATCCCTGGGTTGGCACCGATACAGCATGTGGCTCCGACGGGACTAGAACAGGCATCTCAAGGGGTGGCCCTCAAGTTCACGTTGTGGGGGCAGCAGGGAACCAGAGGTTGACAGGACAGAGGGCGTCCCTGACCACCCTCGCCGTGCCTGTCGCCGTGAGTGCCTCGCTGATGCCTGGGGGTCTCCCCAGAAACCCCCCACCTGTGTCATCCTCTGAAACTCCTCCCCTTGCTGTGACCCCAAGGGCAAACCTGATGAAAAGACCGGGAAACTCATTTCCAAGGGGGCTTTGGTCTCGGGGTGGCAGCCCCTCGCTGGGACGTCGCTGGCACTGAAGCGCTGACTGACCGAGCCCTGGGAGTCACCAGTGGGCTCCGGAAGGCCACCCCCGATGGGGAAGGCCTGGGATCCCGAGGCCCACTACTGTGGGGGCCACCGGTGGGTGGGCGGCCAGTGCTGGGGACATTCAGGTGGGTGAGGGAATGGGCACGCTCCCGCCTCAGAGAGCGTGGAGAGTCTAATCCACCCTTGGACACCTCCTCAGCTTTGGATCCCTCCCTGGGCTCTGTCTTTGTGGGAGCGGATGGGTGAATGGAGCGCTCTGGGGTCTCCCCGGGGTGGGGCGGGTGGCCCCTCGGGGTGGCTGGGGGTGTCCAGAAGAGCGTGTGGAGTTTTGAAGCACCCCCCTTCACCATCCACGGGGCCTCCCAGCAGGCGCCTACGGGTCGGGAGCCAAATAGTGACTCATCACAGTAAGAAGGAGTGTGGCTGATCAGTCTGGCAAAGGGAAGAGAAACGAAGTGAGCGAACAAACCCTACCACCTTAACACCCACCCACCCCACTCCACCCCCACCAGGTACCTGCAGCAGTAGAGAGGGTAGCCAGTAGATCCCAGAAGTCCCTGTCTCCCAGCCTGGCACCCAGTGAGGCCACAGCCCCTTCATGTACCACTACCTCCATCTCTGCTATTTTGCCCCTACCTAGCATCCAGTCCCCCTATTCCTTGGCATGTGCCCCAGGCCTGGTCAATTTGCATATTTCACTCCTCTGATCACACTGATTGGCTTAGGAATGGCCATCTGATCCATTCTGTCCAATCAGTCTGCCTTAGGAACTTTGCTGAAACTACTAGGAAAGATGTTTTTCTGCCTCCTGACCTTGAAAAGCTGGCGGATATAAGGGCAAAGCAGCTGGTGGCATCTCACCTGTAACGTGTGAGGGAAAGCTGCACTAAGATGAAGACAGAATCTCAATGATAGTTTGAACCCCGGTTATATAAGGCCCAAATTCCCTTTTATGCTGGAGCCAGTTGTGATAAGTTTTCTGTCACTTGCAACTAAGAGCCCTAATTAATATAATGTTAGTCTTTATAACCTTCACTTTTTCTTTTACCCTCTACTTTTCCTTTTTCCCAGTAGCCTCATCAGCTAAATCCTTTGTAGTCCCTTGGCCCTTCCGATTTGAATTTTTGAGTATTTACTGATGGGTTTGTTGTGGTGGTGGTGTTTTTTTTGTTAATCCTCACCAGAGGACATTTTTTCCATTGAAGAGAGAGGGAAAGACAGAGAGAAAGATCGATGTGAGAGAAACACACCGAATGGTTGCCTCCTACACATGCCTCGACCAGGGCCCAGGCCAGGGAGGAGCCTGCAACCAAGGTACATGCCCTTGACCTGAATTGAACCCGGGACCTTTCGGTCTGCAGAGTCTATCCACTGAGCCAAACCAGCTAGGGCTTTACAGGCCCTGGACTCAGCATGTCACATACATTATCTCATTACTTCTCACAACATGCACAGGAGGGAGAGGTTGATAATACCATTTTACAGACAAGAAAACTGAGGTATAGAGAGGGTAAAGCCCTGTAGCAAGAAGGAGGGAAGAGACAAGATTCAAAACCAGCCTGGCTCAAGGACCAAGTTCTCGACCAGTAAATCAGACATATATATGCTTTCTAGACCTCTCATCTTTCACTAGATTCATTCTACAATTATTATTATTTTTTAAATTAATCCCACAACTGTGAGGTCCATGGTTTTAGACCAGGACTAAAAGTGTTCAAATTTCCAAATCGAAAAGTCAACCTTTTGCTACTTGGTTTAACCTCTCAAACCATATCTGGTGTAAACACATGTCTGTCTGATGCACCTTCTCACGTGAAACCCTCTACTTGTCAGCATCCAGCACAAACCTCCATCCTCCAGGAGAGCATGGGGTTGACTGTAACCTCCCTTGTCACGGACACCATACTTCTGCTAATACAGCCTACACTTACATCAGCATTTTCAGCCATGTTGTAGGTGTCCGTGCTGCTAATGTCAACATGACCACAACGTGACACAATAACAAGTCTTCCTTTTATCTCGTTGAATTTTTATCTCCTTAAATAGACACTATTTCCTTTTCTTGACTAAAGTATGTCCCTCCTGGTTCAGCATGGATCCTAAATATGATTAACTAGTTGTTATGGAGGGAATTGTAACCTCCCAAAATTCATGTTGAATTTTAAAGAGGTAATTAAGGTTAAATGAGGTCATGAGGGTGGGGCCCTAACCCAATAGGAATGGTGTCCCTTTAAGAAGAGACACCAGGAGTATACAAACGCAGAGAAAAGGTCATATGAAGACACAGTGACATGGTGGTCATTTGCAAGCCAAGGAGAAATCAACCCTGCTGGCACCTTGACCTTGGACTTCAATAAATTTCTGTTGGTATGCCCCCCAGTCTATGGCAGCCATAATCAAAACACCAGTCTTCTGCCGAAACCGGTTTGGCTCAGTGGATAGAGCGTCGGTCTGCGGACTGAAAGGTCCCAGGTTCGATTCCGGTCAAGGGCATGTACTTTGGTTGCGGGCACATCCCCGGTTGGGGGTGTGCAGGAGGCAGCTGGTCGATGTATCTCTCTCATCGATGTTTCTAGCTCTCTATCCCTCTCCCTTTCTCTCTGTGAAAAATCAATAAAATATATTAAAAAAAAAAAAACACCAGTCTTCTGTGTCTTTGTCCAAACCACTGATAAATACACAAGAAGGAACCCTGAGGTCCACTACTAGATTTCTCCTTCCGGACGATATTAATCTGAAATAATCCCAATAATCTAATTCTAATCTGATTATTTTATAACGATTAGAATTAGCTCCTGGTTTTCTAACTTGTTCATGAAAATGCAGCAAGAACCATTTTCAAAATGAAATCTGAAACGAGCAAATCTATGTCATTTCATGGATCAACCACACCAATAATCTTAGGCAAACTGCTCTGTAATCTTGGGCCAATCCTGACCTCTCTGGGCCTCAGATGCCAGCCTCACTACTATTTATCAAGAGCTTCCTTAAGTGTCAGGTTACTGTGCCCAGCACAGTACACACCTCATCTCATTTAATCCTCTCAGTAAAACCACTAAATCCCACTTTTTTTTTTTTTTTTTTTAAATATATTTTATTGACTTTTTACAGAGAGGAAGGGAGAGGGATAGAGAGCTAGAAACATCGATGAGAGAGAAACATCGACCAGCTGCCTCCTGCACACCCCCCACCGGGGATGTGCCCGCAACCAATGTACATGCCCTTGACCGGAATCGAACCCGGGACCTTTCAGTCCGCAGGCCGACGCTCTATCCACTGAGCCAAACCGGTTTCGGCAAAATCCCACTTTCTACAGGAGAAAATTATAGCTCAGACAGGGCAAGGGGCTTGCCCAAGGTCACACAGCATGTGAACAGCAGGGCTCTAAGAGGAACCTAGGTGGCAATACTGAGTGCAGGAGTGCATCTCCCCATGCTGTTACCTGTATTTGTTCTTCTTCCTTGGTGTGAGGGTCGGGGTACTGCCCCTGGAGGAGGTGGTCTCACAGCTCCCATTGGCCCTCGAAGCCCGTGGAGCCTCTCTGCCCATCCCTTTGGTTCTGTCGGGCTTCTCCACCCAGGGCGGGTCGAAGTCTGGCGGTGTGGGCCGGGTGCCTGAAGGGCTGCCAAACAAAGTCTCATCCACGTACGATGCCCTGGCCTTGACCCGATAGCCGCCCCGGCAGCGGTGCTGACGGTGGAGGGTCTGCATCCCTCTGATGGCTGCTGCACAGGGGTCTTCATGCTGCCCGTGGTCCCAGGTGACAGCAGGCATGTGCTGCCCACCGGGCCATGCCTCCAGAGCTCCCTGTGAGAGGGGGTCAGGGTGCCATCCCTCTGTCATCGGCAGTGCCATCGGAGAAAGACTGGCAGTCTCTTAAGTCCCCATCCCAAGGGCAAAAGGGTCAAGCAGTCCTCCTCAAAGGGGAACGGCCAGCCTCGGGGGACATTTCCGAAATTTGTTGGACTTTTTTTTTTTAGTTGTCACCATGATGGGGAGAGGGGTGCTGCAGGCAAAATTTTAATGAATATGCATTCCTAGCATACAGTGTGTAGTGGATAAATATTTACAGAATGCTAGAGGGATAAAGTGTCCATTTTGGCACCAACCACAAAACAAATTATGGTGGGAGGGGAAGGCAGGGCAGGTCTCTGAATCCTGTATATATATTTATGGGGCAGGAAATAGCCAGTTTCACTCTCACGCCTACCTCCTGCCAACAGCTTTAGAAGCACCGTCTCACTGAATCCTCTCATCAGTTCTGTGAAGCAGCTTTATGTCTACAGATGACAAAACTGAGGCTTCAAACGGTGACGTCACATGTGCCAGCCACACCTATAAAGCTAAAACAGAGGAAGCAAAATGTGAGGCTGGCAGGAGTCCAGAGCTTGTGCACTTAACCATTCTACTATAGGGGGGTCACGCCCCACAACTGCCCAAATGCCCCATCTCCAAATTAATGTCCGGGTTGATGTCCGAGGATCCTGCATTCTTTTATTTTTTTAAATTTACCTTTATTGTTGAAAGTATTACAACAATACTTTCCCCCCCCCCGCATTGTTCCCCTCCACTGCGCCCCCGCGCCCCTGCCCCAAGGCCTTCCCCGCACTATTGTCTGTGTCCGTGGGTGACGCGACCCTGCATTCCTGAGTTATTTCTTTTTTTTTTTTATATATATTTTATTGATTTTTCACAGAGAGGAAGGGAGAGGGATAGAGAGCTAGAAACATCGATGAGAGAGATACATCGACCAGCTGCCTCCTGCACACTCCCCACTGGGGATGTGCCCTTGACCGGAATCGAACCTGGGACCTTTCAGTCCGCAGGCCGACGCTCTGTCCACTGAGCCAAACCGGTTTCAGCCTGAGTTATTTCTTACCCGAGTATCTTGGCTCCTGGACGTCGGCTACAACCCTCGGCGCCCCCTCTCCACGCGGGCGGGACTCTTCTGTGGGGGTGCCCGGCACCCGCGGCGCGCGGCGCACCCGTGATCCCAGTTTATCCGGGGCCCGGAATGCTGGAACCCCGGCCGCTCAGGTCGCCCCAGGCCCCCGCCCCGGGGACCGCCGGGCCCTAGCGACGGGAGCTCCGCGCGCCCACCTACAGCAACCAGCCAGCGTCCGGCTGGCGCGGCCGGAACCATTCGCGCCCAGGGGGAGCGCCCAGGTCCGGACGCCCCGAGTTCCCCACAGCATTGGAGAGGGGCCTCTCGCGCGGGGCAGGGGAGCACCAGTGGGCGCGCCCAGCCTCTGGGGCTGCGGCAGGGGAGGGAGCGCAGCCCGGGCCGGGTAGACGCCGGGCCCCGCCCCCCCGCCCGCCGCCAGGCAGTGGTACGTCCCGCTGGCTCCGCCCCTTCCCGTTCTCCGGTGCCGGGTCCGCATGGCTGCGGGGACGCGCCCGGCGGCCCGACCGCGGTCCCGACCTGCCATGGCCCAACGGAGGAAAAAGAAGGGGCTTCGGAAGCGCCGGGACGCGGCCTCCCACGCCCGCAGCAGCGACTCGGAGGACGGCGAGTTTGAGGTCCAGGCGGAAGATGACACCCGGGCGCAAAAGGTGGGAGCGCGGGGCTGGGATACACTTTGGAGCCCGACTCCCGGCTCCGTGGGCGCCCCGCGGCCGCAGTTTCCCCAGCTGAGGAGTGGGCACTGCCGAGGGTGGGGAGAGGTCTGCTGGCAGGAGATCGGGGGGCAGGACCCCCGGTCTGACCCGGGTCCTGACGGCCGGAGCCGCCGCGTTCCGAAGGCTGGGGCCTGCGGGCCTTCCTGGTCGGCTTTTTCGTCTGCCCGCTTCTCATTGGCTACTTCTTACTCAGCGGGCGGGTCCTAGTGCCCACTCGTCCAATGAAAAGTGCAGGTGCTGAAGCTCTGACTTGGAGAGTTCCAGGGGATTCTTGAGAGGTTGAATTAAGGGGAGGCCGGGGCCGTAGATTGGCACAGTGATCCCCCCAAACCTCTGGGAAATTAATAGTAATAAGTTAAACTTGAGTTTGTTGACCGCCTACTAGGTGCCAGGCTCCGTGCTAAGAGCTTTACCAGCCTTATCATTTAATCATCACACCACCCTGTGAGCTATGTATTGTCATCCCATTTTCCAGAGGAGGAAACTGAGGCCTAGATTGGTAAAAGAACTTGGCCAAAACCTCGCAGTTTGTGAGTGGGAGAGCCGGGATTCAAACCCGGGACTGTCTGGTTTCAGAGCCTGTGCTATTCCCACTGCTGAATGCCAGCAGTATGCAAATGGGAAGGGAGGGCAGTGGCCCGTTATTTCCCACAGCACCGTGCCCAGCCGGTGCCTGGCACAGAATAGCTTCGGGTAAGTAGATGAGTGAGTGTTTATGTGAAGAGAGGCCTACACTTCTCCAAGGCAGGGACCAGATTTTATCCCACTGTTTCCCCAGCCTAGCTAATGCCTGGCACACAGTAGGTGCTCTATAAATGTGGAGAAACTGCTAAAGGTAATGAGCAGGAGGTCAGAGTACTAAGTGCCAAAGAGGAGCCCACGTATGTGTTTCAGACTAGGGCTCTGCCCTGGCTCAGTCCTGTGTTCACAGTCTGGCCCGACCCTGTACAGGCTGTGGGATAGTGAAGAAGTTGCTTAACCTCTCTGAGCCACATCTGTAGAAGACAGAAGTTTCCACTTGTGCAGCACGCTGATGATGACATGTGCCTCACAAACCGTGGGAAGGATTGGAGGACACGTTTATGTGCTCCATCATGCCGTAGAATGCTGGGCTCTGATGTGTTCCAGGACTTTGTTATGTGCCTAGAACAGGGATTGGCAAACTTTTCCTCCAAGGACCACGTGGTACATATTTTGGGCTTTGTGGGGCCCTATGAGGTCACTGTCTTTTTTGTTTGATTTTTTTTTTAAATGTACGTGACCATTCTTAGCTCAAAGACTATACTAGACAGGCTGCAGCCCTGCCTGGATGGTGTGGGGTCCGTAGAGGGCCACAGTGGGAAGAATCCAGACTCCAATCCCCCCACTTGCTGTCTGTGTGATCTTGGGCGGGTCATGTCACCCCTCTGTGCCTCAGTGTCCTTCTGTATAAGATGACAAAGTAATAGTACCCACTTCCTGAGGTTGTCATAGGACAGCGGTCGGCAAACCGCGGCTCGCGAGCCACATGCGGCTCTTTGGCCCCTTGAGTGTTCTAACGCCACTTCTTCAAAATAGATTCACCCAGGCCGAAAACCCACTTCTGCGCATGGGCCACGAAGTTTCAGTCGCACTGTATGTGCACGCCCGCACATGGTATTTTGTGGAAGAGCCACACTCAAGGGGCCAAAGAGCCGCATGTGGCTTGAGAGCCGAGGTTTGCCGACCACTGTCATAGGATTGAGTGGGTTAACTTACGTGAATGCAGCAGCACCTGGCTTCGAGTTAGAGCTATGTGAGCTCTAATCATTATAGTGAATTAGCGGTCCATACTGTTATTCCTGAGAGGAAGGGACAGCCCTGTAGTCTGAGAGGGCTCCCCAGAGGAGGCATCCAGGTTAGCTGTGCTGGGACAAAGGGGTCTTGGATGGGCAGAGAGGAGGCAGGCACAAGAGAGACCAGAGTTGGGTAAGAGTGATGGGTCAGAAAGGAGATTAAAGAGAGGAGGGCAGGGCAGCTTGGAAAAGTCTAGTTTCAATTAGTTCTCTAGAGTTAATTTCCGGGGCTTGGAATGATAGGCCAGGAGGAGGAAGAAGAGGAGGAGGATGATGTCACCATCTCTGTGCTGGGCACTGTTCTGAGCTTCGCACTTACCTGTTTAGTCTTCACAACACCCTGTGAGGCTTACGTTCTCGTCACCCGTTTCCCAGATGTGGGAACACGGACTCCGGGAAGATTAAGTCCCCGTGGGAGGTCTCCCCGCTGGTAAGAGACCGAGTTGGGATTGAAACCAGGCTGTGTGTCTGCAGAGCCCGCTCTCTGCCCCTCCGCCCTGTCCTGGCCCAGTCAAAGGGGAGCCCTGTAGCAGGGACGTCTCGTGATCTGGTAGGGGAGTCGTTGACTAGAATGGGGTGCCGACCAGCTACAGGACAGCCCCCCTCCCTGCCCCAGTGGCCTGATGGTACCTGGAGTGATGCTGCCTCTCTGCTCCTCCCTCCAGCTGGGACCTGGCAGACCCTTGCCCACCTTCCCCACCTCGGAATGCACCTCGGACGTGGAGCCGGACACGCGGGAGATGGTGCGAGCCCAGAACAAGAAGAAGAAGAAGTCGGGAGGCTTCCAGTCCATGGGTGGGTGCTCCAGGCATCTGGGGAAGTGGGGGGTAGCAGCAGGGGGTCACCACGCCCTCTGAGCTCTGCTCTGGGCCCAGCACTGTGGTAGGTATTGGGCAAACTGAGGCAGCAGACACTGTCTCGGAGCCAGTCAGGGCCTTCCCACGGGGGCAGCGGGCCTGACACAATGAGAGAGGGTGATGCCAGTGCAGGAACAGGCAAAGACATTTGGGGACTTAGTGCACGACAGTAGCATTTCAGAGCAGAGGGGGGAAGATACAGTAGTCGGGTGCGTGGGGGCTCCCTCCACCCCGGTCATTCCTGTGTCTTTCCCAGGTTTGAGCTACCCGGTGTTCAAAGGCATCATGAAGAAA
This sequence comes from Ia io, assembly GCA_025583905.1. Taxonomy (NCBI): domain Eukaryota; kingdom Metazoa; phylum Chordata; class Mammalia; order Chiroptera; family Vespertilionidae; genus Ia; species Ia io. The sequence goes on along the minus strand of JAJQQW010000023.1, from coordinate 20,719,243 downwards.
GGCTATAAGGTGCCAACACCCATCCAGAGGAAGGTACGCGGCGGGCAGGGCTGGGGGGGTTGGAAGGAGGGGATGAGGGACTTGGCCTTCTCGAAGCCTCTTGAGAGACACCCCCTGTCCCATCTGTCACATCTACTGTCCCTCTTATTCTGAAGCCCCACAAGCTTGCCTGTGTCACAGGTCGGGGAAGTTGGGCCCAGCAGAGAGGAGACGCGACCCTGTGCCTCTTTGCCATTTGAGGCTGTTCACTGCTGAGGCTGCGCAGTGAGGCACAGTAGTCAGGGAGGGTAGAGTCTGGCTTAATCTGCAGAAGGATGTTCAAACCATGGAAAGAGTTGGGGGTGGTGAGCTGCTCGTCCCTGGAGGTGTGCAAACAAGCTTTGGCAAAAATGGGATCAGGGCTGGGCGACAGGCCTCTTCCCATTCACTGAGGTCCCCTAGTTCGACTGGGAACTCGAAGCTCTGGTGCAGGAGCTGACCCCGCCCCTCCCGTACCCATTCGTCTCCAGACCATCCCGGTGATTCTGGATGGCAAAGACATGGTGGCCATGGCCCGGACGGGCAGTGGCAAGACAGCCTGCTTCCTTATCCCCATGTTCGAGCGGCTCAAGACACGCAGCGCTCAGACGGGCGCCCGTGCCCTCATTCTCTCGCCCACCCGGGAGCTGGCCCTGCAGACCATGAAGTTCACCAAGGAGGTGTGTCGGGGATGGGGAGGGGGGCGGCGGCGGCGGGGAGGGCAAGGAGAGGCAGGCTGAGCTGGGACCAGCGGGGAGGCCTGAGTGGGTGGAGTCACCTCCTTCTTACCTCTCTCAGTCTTTCTCTGTCTCTCCCCACAGCTGGGCAAGTTCACCGGCCTCAAGACTGCCCTGATCCTGGGTGGGGACAAGTAAGAACCCTCTTGCCCCGGCCACGGTCACCCACACCCCTATCCCTGTGCTCGTGCCCCGTGCCTCCAGGGTATCAGAGTGAGGGAGCCTGTGTGGCTTAACAATAGCAGGTTCTTGGCACGTTCTAAAAGCTAAGACCGATATTTGTGAAGAATAAGGGAAACATGCAGTAAAACACGAGAAGAAATTTCCCACATGAGCACTGCAAAGGTTCTGGTGCTCCTGAAAGACAGCCAGTGGCATCGGGTCACCCACACGGCAGTTCAGTTGTGTGTTTTAATGTGCGGAAGTGTGGGTTGTTTAAAGCAGAATCTGCAAAAATCAAAGCATGTTTGTAATAGCTCAGATTTGCAAAATGTATTCTTCCTGATGTGCTGGTACCATCCTTCTGAAGTGGCAGGCATCACACCTGTTTTACAGGTGAGCACGCTGAGGAGGTGATGGGCCCAGAGCCAGGCAGTGGTTTGGTAGTACCGCTGAGATGAGAACTCGGGTGCCCTGCTGTGCCCCCTCCCCGTTCCACATGTCTCCCTCACAGAGCAGCCCCTTCCTTATTCCCAGTGTCACTGTCACAGTCACTCAGTTCTGAGTGTTTTGCTGTCCAGCGCTCTTTGCCTACGTTATAATTTATCATCTCTACTTAGTGATTGTGAGCAATGCCTCCCAGGCTAGGCCTGGCCCAGAATTCTGGCTCCTACAGGTGTCCCAAGGGTGTTTCAGAGGACGACTAAAGTTAGGGATGTGTGTGCTCAAAAGGTTTAAGACTAAGGACAGAGAGATCCCAGAAACTGGATTCGAGGTGCAGCTGGCAGTTCCAGGGTTAGTTGGTGGGTGGCTGTGGGTGAAAGGCAACTTGGTTGCCTCTGGAGATAGAGAGTGAGGTGGGTTCGGAGGCTGAGCCCACTCTTTGGGGATCTCTTTGTTGTCTCAGTCCTTTTGTATGTTTGAACTTGTATCTCTTGTCAGGGCAGTGCCTTTGCCTAGGATGTCAGCAATAGCCTTTCCCCAGTTGCAAGTCTGGGGTCAGGGAGTGGGACGCACCGGGTATTTGGCATGGGAAGGGACAGGGGCTAGACAGAGACCTGTTCTATTGAGCGGACACCTCCCCTTCTTCCTAGGATGGAAGACCAGTTTTCAGCACTGCATGAAAACCCTGACATGTGAGTCTGCATTGGGGATAATGCTCTAGGGTCCCTTCCCAGAAGGCCAGCGTCTGGGGAGTGAGGGGAGGGCTCTGCTGGTGGCCCTGGGTGACCTGGCCTGCCCACCTCTTCCAGAATCATTGCCACCCCTGGCCGCCTGATGCACGTGGCTGTGGAGATGAACCTGAAGCTGCAGAGTGTGGAGTACGTGGTATTTGACGAGGCCGACAGGTAAGGCTGCAGGTACGCCCCTCGCAGTGGCCAGGGTGGCTTGAGGCTGGGAAACCAGAGGGAGGGCGGCTGCCTGGGAGGAAGGGCTCTGCCAGGAGAGACCTGTGTACCGGCATCCAAGTTAGAAAAAGTAGCACAAAGTTGAGAACACAGGCGGGATCAAATCCCAGCTCCGTGAACTTGGACAAATCACTGAGGGTCTTGGGGGCCTGCGGGGCCTCGCCTGCCGAGTGGGGATAAAATAGCACGGGCCTCCCAGAATGCCGTGAGGACTCAGGAGCTGATATTTGTAAAGTACTCAGACGGTGCCTGACCCAGAGCAAGGGCTGCTGTCATTTATTTCAATGCAAGTTTGTCGGAAACAACAGATCAGACCCAAGATTTCAAGGTCATTATTGCTTAGCATGAAGTTGTCAGAGAAAATGCGAGGCAAACACCGACCACATGGGAGAAGTGTGGTGGAGGCGAGGATGGCTGAAGTTGAGAACTCACTGAAGTTGGGAACTCTCTGCCTTCTGCCCTCTGCCCTCTGCCCTCCCAGGCTCTTTGAAATGGGGTTTGCAGAGCAGCTGCAGGAAATCATCAGCCGCCTCCCGGGGGGCCACCAGACGCTCCTGTTCTCTGCCACGCTGCCCAAAATGCTGGTGGAGTTTGCCCGGGCTGGTGAGTGAGCTCGGGTGGGGGCCTGGGCCTGGGCCTTGTCCTTCAGTGACTCAACCCCCCACTCTCCTCTGTGCCCACCGCAGGCCTCACAGAGCCCGTGCTCATTCGGCTAGATGTGGACACCAAACTCAACGAGCAGCTCAAGGTGAGGGTCTGCCTGTGCCCCTGGCCTGTCCAGGGCCCTGAGAGCCACACCCTCATGGCCCCTCTCCCTGCAGACCTCCTTCTTCCTCGTGCGGGAGGACACCAAGGCCGCTGTGCTCCTCCACCTGCTGCGCAATGTGGTGCGGCCCCAGGACCAGACCGTGGTGTTTGTGGCCACGAAGCACCACGCGGAATACCTCAGTGAGGTGAGGGCCTGGCTGGTGAGGAAGACACCTCCTGGGGACCTGCACCTTCATTAGCTTGGGGATGTAGTTCCATGTACAGACACCAGAGGGCAGCACCAGAGCAGGACACGGGCCTGGCCAGTACTTAATACTTTAATGAACGCCCAGGTACTCAGTTATCAACTCATGGCCAGTCTTGACTGATCTGTTGCTACCCCCTCACCCAGGTTATTTTGAAGTATTTCCCCAGTGGTGCTATCACTTTTGTATAAAATTTTCCCATGTTTCGTTTTTTAAAAATGAGGCATAGCCTGCATGCGGTGAGCTATGTAAAGTGCCCTAATTTTACATAAGCAACTTGATGAGTTTTTCCATATGACAGCATGGGGTCCCGTGCCCCAGAGGCTGCTGGGGCCCCTTCCTTGGTCAGCCACACCTGGGGTCTGTTTTCTGAGGACACACTTCACTGGGTTTCACTAACTTGTCAGACAGTTAACGGGAGCTTCCTCCTTGCATGCAGCTGCTGGGGTCTCTGATGAACGAGACTGAAATAGTGATTCTCAAAGAGCCGTTAACACTCTCACGGTGCTTCCTGTGTTCTGGGCCGAGTTCTCAGCACTATATTAACTCATTTAATCCTATAACAAAGCTACAGAGAAGGAACAATTCTCCCCATTCTATAGACGAGGAAAATGAAGGCACAGACCTTGCCCAAGGTCATGCAGCTTGTTAGTGGGAGAATCAGGATGAGGCTTACACCAGGTCACGGTATCCCGCCGTGGCCCAGACTCCTCTCCTACCAGTCTCCTCACCCCTCTCCCTCCTCCCCTCCCGTCCTGGCTCCGAGCAGCTGCTGACGGCCCAGCGGGTGAGCTGCGCCCACATCTACAGCGCCCTGGACCAGACGGCCCGCAAGATCAACCTGGCCAAGTTCACCCACGGCAAGTGCTCCACCCTCATCGTGACGGACCTGGCAGCCCGGGGCCTGGACATCCCGCTGCTGGACAACGTCATCAACTTCAGCTTCCCGGCCAAGGGCAAGCTCTTCCTGCACCGCGTGGGTAAGGAGCCGGCTGGGCGCGGAGCCCCAGTGCGCGCTGAGGGCACAGGGCTCGACTCCCACCCTGCCCTGCAGGTGGGGGAACCGGCCCAGGGCTTGACCTATAAGTTAGGGCCTGGTGGGGCTGGGCCGGCACGATTCTGATGGGCGACTCACGGCCCCAAGGAGGCGATTCTCCCCTCTCTGGACTCGGTCATGCTCCTTGATGACGTGGCCCCTCAGCCCCCTCCTCCCCGAAGTCCTCTCAGTAACGCTGCCCTTTTAGCTCCTCTCCCGGGGCCCTGTGCACCCTCAGGGTTGGGCAGGTGGGCGTTGTGCTGGGCTGTGGGGACTTTTCCTTTGCTGAAGCTTGACCACCTCCTCCCGCAGGTCGTGTGGCCCGGGCTGGTCGAAGTGGCACGGCCTACTCCTTGGTGGCCCCAGATGAGGTCCCCTACCTGCTGGACCTGCACCTGTTCCTGGGCCGTGCCCTCACCCTCGCCCGCCCCCACGAGGAGCCCTCAGGTGAGTGGAGGCCGGGGCGGGGCTGAGGTCCTCCGTGGAGTTTTTCATGTGGGCGAGGGACAAAGCTGTCCCCTCTGGTAGCGGGTGGGGCTGGATCTGACCCCAGGAGAAGATCCCCGTACGGTCATCCCTCGGTATCCACGGTGGATTGGTTCCGGGACCCCTCAGATACAATACTCCACGATGCTTAAGTTCCTTATATTAAATGACATATTTGCATATAACCTACACGCATCCTCCCTAACATTAAATCATTCCTAGATTACCTATAATAGTATAATGTGAACGCTATGTAAATAGGTGTTATACTGTGTGGTTTAAGGAATAATGACAGAATTCTGTACGCGTTTAGTCCAGATGCAGCCATCGTGGGCCTAACCATGTAGTACGTCGGCAACCCCGGGGATAATTCTGTGACTCGGGGCCAGTGCGGGAGGCCGGGCATGGGCAGGTGGGCCCGGCCGCAGGCCTATGACCGGGCTCCGTGTGGGGTGGCAGGTGCGGTCAGTGTGGACGGCGTGCTGGGCCGGGTGCCACAGAGCGTGGTGGACGATGAAGACTGCGGCCTGCGGAGCACCCTGGAGGCGTCGCTGGAGCTGCGGGGCCTGGGCCGTGTGGCCGACAACGCCCAGCAGCAGTACGTGCGCTCGCGGCCAGCGCCCTCGCCCGAGTCCATCAAGCGGGCCAAGGAGCTGGACCTCGCGGGGCTGGGCCTGCACCCCCTCTTCAGTGAGTCCCCATGCAGGGCAGGGCAGGGGTGGTGGGCAGGCCCTGCAGAGCCGGCCCCGGCTCACGCCTCCCTCCCTGCCAGGCTCGCGCTTCCAGGAGGAGGAGCTGCAGCGGCTGAGGCTGGTGGACAGCATCAAGCAGTACCGCTCGCGGGCGGTGAGTGAGGGCCAGGGGGACTGATGGAGCGCCTGACCCCAGCAGGGATTCCTTTGAGCTCAAAGCTTCTGAAACTGTATCTCTAGCTCTGTCAGCTTCTCTAGAGACGCCCCTTGTTCTGGAACCATCCCTGCTGGTCCACAGAAGGTTCCTGTGTTGCAGCCATTTCCTTCCACTTACTGATGGGTAGACTGAGGCTCACAGAAGGAGTGACTTGTCCTAGGCCTGGTAGAGGCCTGAGGAGCTGGTTTTCCATCACCTTTTATCTCGTCTTGACTCCCTCTGAGCACCCCATTTTGTACCTAGGGTTACAAGCCTGCCAGGCAGCCAGCCTCTGGGAAAAAGATCTGGAGGGTCAGGGTTGAGAGCACTGGTTTCAGAGCCAGCTGAGCCTGGGCTGAAATCCCAGCTCGGGCTCGTCCCAGCTGTGTGACCTCGGGCAAGTTACTTGCCCTCTCTGGGCTCCCTTTCTGATTGTGAAATGCAGATAATGAGAGAGCCCACCCGGAAGGGTTGAAAGGACTTGGGGGGGAATGCCATAGGGAGCCCACCAGGCGGTGAGGGAGGAGTTGGGAGGAGAGGCCAGTGGGTGAAGGACTAGGGGTCGCCTCCACAGACCATCTTTGAGATCAACGCTTCCAGCCGGGACCTGAGCAGCCAGGTGATGCGGGCCAAGCGGCGGAAGGACTGCAAGGCCATCGCCAGCTTCCGGCAGGGGCGGCAGGAGGGCCTGGCCGCCACAGCCCGGAGCTGCCCAGTGCGGCAGGCGGAGCAGCCTGGGAAGCAGGAGGAAGAGGCCGCGGCAGAGAGCGTGGAGGTACACACCCCACCCGGGCCCTGGGGTCTGGGCTGGCTCAGAAGCTGGGCCTTCGTGCCAGAGGCAGAGCTGGGGGACCGCAGGCATCCTGTTCACCTTTGGGCGGGGTCCTGGGCCTGCTCATGCACCCCTCTTACATTTGATTTGGATGGGGGTTCAGTAGCCAAAACATAACAGCTGAAAACCCCTGGAGTAGTCCCTAACACAGAGAGAGGGCCAGGCCCAGAGGGGCAGGGCCTTGCCTGGTCACACAGCCTCGGGGACTAAGCTGGGATGGAACATGGGTCCCTCCTTGGTTGGCACCTCAGCCCTCCAACCCCCACCTGTGCTGTCCCTGCTGGTGCTTGAGGTGGGGTGAGCTGCACATGCAGAGGAGGAAATGGCAACCCCGAGCCAGACTGGTGCTGGGGGGCAGGGGGGCTCTCAGGGGCTGCAGGTGTGACTGGGCCTTGGTCTGCCAGGACGTCTTCACAGAGGTCGTGGGCCGGAAGCGGCAGCAGCCAGGACCTGAGCGGGGAGCCAAGAGGCGGAAGGAGGAGGCCCGGCAGCAGGACCAGGATTTCTATGTCCCCTATCGGCCCAAGGACTTCGACAGTGAGCGGGGGTGAGCAGCCAGCTGGTGGGGGTGTGTGTGTGTGTGTGTGTGTGTGGTGTATATATGTGTGTGCGGTGTATATATGCGTGCGTGTGGAATATATATGTGCATGCGTGTGTGGTGTATATATGTGCATGCATGGTGTATATGTGTGTGTGGTGTATATATGTGTGTATGTGTATATATGTGTGTGTGGCAGGTGGGGCCTAATGGGTCCCCATCAACCCTGTGTGTCTCCCCACCACCCCTCTGCAGCCTGAGCGTTGGTGGGGACGGGGGCGCCTTTGAGCAGCAGGTGGCTGGCGCTGTCCTGGACCTGATGGGGGACGAGGCCCAGAACCTGACCAGGGGCCGGCAGCAGCTCAAGTGGTGAGTGAGCTGCCAGTGCAGCCCTTCCATGCCCGCCTGTCTGCCACGTGGTCCCCACCCACTGGCATGTGACCCCCGGCCTGTCCTGACTCCCCTTTGATCCCTAGAGCAGGAAATATGCCACCCCCCACCCCCTCATTGATCCGGCACAACACGAATTACGATCTGTGACTCCCTCATCTGGTCCCCATGTCATCACACAATAAGGATGATGAACCCTACCCCACCCCCATTCAGAGCCTAGAAATGGCAGAGTAGGGATTGGGAACTCTGTCCCTGACCGGGGCCCCCCAGTTTCCAGCGACTCCCCCACACACTGCCTTTGAGACCTGGGCTACCGGGGAAAGGTGAGGAGGAGCTGGGGACAGGCCTTTATTGAGCACCTACTGCATGCCAGACATGGCCACGCTGCTTTTCTGCAATCCTCCAACATCCCAGTGAGGGTCAGGGGAGGAGCAGGCCGCCCAGGCCCCCTCCGTCCACAACAGCCCACCCAACCTTCCCTCCTGCAGGGACCGGAAGAAGAAGCGGTTTGTGGGACAGTCAGGACAGGAGGACAAGAAGAAGATCAAGACAGAAAGTGGGCGCTACATCAGCAGCTCCTACAAGCGCGACCTGTATCCTGCGGGGCTGGGCTGAGTGGCACCTCCTATAGGTGGGGCCTGTTTATGATGGAGGGGGCGGGCCCTTCTCCCAGCTCAGGGGTTTCGGGGTTCAGGATCCACCTGCTGCCTCCTTAGCATGCTTCCCAGCTACCAGAAGTGGAAGCAGAAACAGAAAATCGACGACCGCGACTCCGAGGAGGAAGGGGCATCGGACCGGCGAGGCGCAGAGCGAAGAGGTTGGAAGCGGGGCCGAGGCCAAGGTAGGACGCACCTCAGCACGCACATTGGCAAGTGGTCCGTTTGGTCACCTGGGAACTGGGTGCTCCGATCCCTCCTGAGTCCCTCAGCTGGTGACAGGCTGAGGGGGTTTCTACCGCTCTATCTGCCAGAGCCTGCTCCATGATGGCACCATGGGCCAGCTGCCCTGCGTGCCAGGACCTCGGGCTGCCCCTCAGGGGTTTGATGTGCTCTGAAGGGAGGGGCGAGCCTGGCCCGTCCCCCAAGCTTGCGGTCAGAGAGGGCTCCGCTTGCCGTGTGGAGACAGACTCTGCTGGAGACTCGCCACGCAGGGCCCGGGGTGCGAAGACTGAGAATGCCCACCTCACAGGCAGGGACGCTGAAGTGGGTCACGGGCAGTGACTGGCTGGCCCTGGGTTACCCAGCTGCCTGCCACCTCCCCTGGGGAGAGGGGAGCCTGGCACTGTGTCCTGGGCTCTCAGTCACTGCCGGTCCCCAGTGCCTGGCACAGAAGAGGCACTCAGTCAAGCTTTGATGAAATAATAATCATAATAATTACGGCCAGGAGGCCCTCACTATGGGCTAGGCCAGTGGTCGGCAAACTCATCAGTCAACAGAGCCAAATATCAACAGTACAACGATTGAAATTTCTTTTGAGAGCCAAATGTTTTAAACTTAAACTTCTTCTAACGCCACTTTTTCAAAATAGACTCGCCCAGGCTGTGGTATTTTGTGGAAGAGCCACACTCAAGGGGCCAAAGAGCCGCATGTGACTCGCGAGCCGCAGTTTGCCGACCACGGGGCTAGGCCTTGTTCTGAGCATTGTACACGTGTTAAATCGTTGACTCATTAGGACCCATGAGGGAGGGAGGTGCTGTTATTCATAATTTACAGAGGGGCAACAGAGGCACAGAGAAATTAAGTGACTTGCCCAGGTCTAAGGCCACAGCTGGGATTTGAACCCCAGAAGTCCTGGCTTGAGGTTCCAGACCTATACTGTAGACTACTTAAGCCTTGTGAAGCACCTACTATGTGCCAGAGGCTGGGGCCACAGCAGTGAACACAGAATGGGAGTGGGGGCAGGGGAGCAACCCAGAGGCTGAGCTCCCTGAATCCTTGTCTTGGCAGGTGCCTCCCAGCCGCGCCCCTCAGGCCCCCCCTGCAGGCCGCGTGCGCTCAGAGCTCAAGACCAAGCAGCAGATCCTGAAGCAGAGGCGCCAAGCCCAGAAGATGCGCTTCCTGCAGCGTGGGGGCCTCAAGCAGCTCTCTGCCCGCAACCGGCGCCATGCCCGGGAGCTGCAGCAGGGCGCCTTTGGCCGGGGCGCGCACTCCAAGAAGGGCAAGATGAGGAAGAGGATGTAAAGAAGGTGACCCAGCCCCGGCTCCTCACGTGCTCCAAGTGTGAACATCAGCCAGTGCTCCTTGTGTACCGCTATGTGCCTGGCCCTGTGCAGGGCGTTTGGGGAGCTCCCTGCAGAGCCATCGCCCATGAGAAGGAGTGCTGTATGGCCACGGAGGGGCAGCAGCTGCCTCTGCTTGAGACAGGGACATTTGAGCAAGGTTTTGAAGGTTGCATAGGAGTTTGCGCCCTGAATTGGCAACTCGGCTCCTGTTGCTTCCGTGTGCTCTGGGTTCAGAGGTGGTGGTCACACACCGAGTGCCGAAGGCCCAGTGATGTATTTTTAAGGTAATAAACCTTTCTTGAGCACCTCTGGCGGACCAGGAGTGCAGTCCACTCGAGGAGTTGCCAGGGACAGACCCAGGCACTGAAATCCCAGCTAGCGCGCTGGGTGAGTTGAGGGCGTGTGGGCAAGTCCCGTGGGATCCCCTGGGATCCCCTGAGGTTGGGTTCAGTTGGTGTCCCCAGTTTGCAGATGAGGAAAATGAGGCTCAGAGGATGAGTTAGTTGCCTAAGGTGGGAGAACCCCAAAGCTGACAGTCGGTCTCCTTCCTTCTGCTGGGCAGCCTCGCAGCTGAGAGGGGAGCGGGGGGATGACACAGCAGGATGCAGGGTCTGGGGCAGGGGCACAGCTGCTCCTCTGGCTGTGCAGGGGTTCACCCTGCCCCACACCAAGTGGGCAGTGCCTGGCCAGGCCTGTCCTGCCCGAGGCCTGTGCTCCTCGGCCCCTACTGGGTCCTGGGAAGGTCACGGGCAGCCTCCAGCAGCTGCATATTAAGCCGGGGGAGGGGGCTTGTGAGCAGGTGCCCTGGGAGTGGGTTTCGGCTCCTGAGATTGATTTTACTTGACTTAACTCAACACTCACCTGGAATTGACCAGCATTTGCACCCGGTCCCATGACAAGCACCTGACAAAACCTGCTTGTTTAATGCCCCCAACTGCCCTGGAGGAAGGACCCAGCCCCAGGCCAGGTGGTGGGTGTGGGTGGGGGCCCCCCGTCAGCCACGTGTTCTGAGTGCTTGCTGTGTGCCCCTCGTGTTGTTCCGCTGCCATCTGAGTGGGCACGGCCCTCCCATCTCCAGTGAGAGCCATTCCGCCCCACCCGCAGGAAATGTGCACCTTCTCCCCGGGAGGAGAAGCTCCTGGGGGGTGCCCACTACTCACCAGGGTCTGGGCTAGGGGGCCGGGGTCTTGGGCTCACTCTGGGGGAGGCTGGCCAGCATGGCAGAGAGGTCCAGGAGGAACAGCTTCACCTGCGGGTCCCCAGCAAGCCACAGTCACATCCCAGCCCGTGTCCCATGCCCACCCTCAATGCTGCAGACCGGGGTTGGGTCGGGGTCAGGGTTGAGACGCTCTAAAAGGCAGCAATGTTGGTGGGTCCGGGTTTTTAAAGGCCCAGTCATCCTCCCAAACGATTCCTTAGCAGATGCCTTCACAGTTGGCTACCACCTGCATTATAATTAAGTCCATATTTTCACTTCCATCAATTTATTTTCCCCTTTAATTGGATCAGTCATATTTGTTGGCGTCTGGCTTACTTTCTCCATGGGCGGCCCTCCTCCGCTTTGAGTTAATTCACTTACTGACACGGACTTAATGAGCACCCCCTGGCTCCACGGCCAAGAACCAGACACCATGCGGACCTTCCCTTGGGCGCTCCCTTCACATGTTCCCTGAAATCAACGTCTGAGAAGGAAACCATATTCCAGCAAAGATGGGGAAGTTTAAGTCACCCTTTTCTTAAGAAGGAGTCACGAAAAATAGCTACAATGAAACCGAAACTGTTACTGAGTTTGGCCAGTTGCTGTGGCTGACCAGCTGAGTCCTAGGCCCCCGACCAGGGAGTGGCAGGCCTAGCCGCCCCCGGTTGGGATCAGAGCGTGGGTTGAAAAGGGACCGGCTTTTGCTGTCACTGCATGTTGAGCCTCTGTCCTTCCTAGCGTCACCTGGGTGTAGACCTCGGGACCCGGGCCACACCTGGGAGAGCAGTGGCCCACACAAATCCACACAGCGTAGGGCCCCAATGTAGGACGTGGCACAAAGGTGGGCTCCGGGGCCCCAGTTCTTGCCATTTGTTTGGAATCCTGGCCATTGGGGGCAGGGGTGGGGTGGGGGGGAAGGAGAGTGCCTCCCTGTTTCCCCCACTCCTCAAGGGGGTCATGCTTTGGGAACCCCCAGAAGCAATAAATGTCTCCAAAGTCAGAAGCCCCCTCTGGCTGTAAACCTTGCAAACCTGATAGAAAAATGGTGTGCTGGTCCACAGTGACCCCTGTGAGGCCCAGGTGCAGAGACCACTGCTCCACCCCACCCTCACCCTCGCCAGGGAAGCAAGGCCTGTCCGATGAATGCCAAGTGAATCTCGCCCGGCTGGTGTGGCTCAGTGGTTGAGCATCAACCTCTGAATCGGGAGGTCACGGTTTGATTCCCAGTCAGGGCACATCCCCAGGTTGCCGATCCCCATGGCCGATTAATGATTCTCATCATTGATGTTTCTCTCTCTCCCTTTCCCTTCCTCTCTGAAAGCAATAAAATATTTTTAAAAAGTAAGTCTCAATCTCCTGGCTTTTATTGATGTCACTTGTCTGACTCTTGGCATAAATAAATGTATGGAGTCTGTCAGCATACACCCTGGCCCTCCCGCGTAAGCAGGACAGGGGCCTGACTTCCTCCTGGCCACCTAGCAGGTGACTGTCAGAACCAGCACCCACCTGGGGGCCCAGGTGGCATTGAGCCCATATCTGTGGTGCCTCTGGTCACAGAGGGCCAAGCTTAACCCAGAGAGGCGGGGCTTCAGGCGAGGTGATGTGCCGAAGGGGACGGGGCTGGAGGTGACAACAGGGGCCTCACCTGCTCCAGCTGCCCCTCGGTGTCCTCGATGTCCAGGGCGGGCGGCTGCCTCTGGTGCTGGCACACTAACTGGAACAGGTTGAGCGCCGCCATCCTCACGCGGCCCAGGAGCAGGGTCTTCTCAGCCGCCGTGTTCTGGATCTGAACCCACTTGGATTCCTGGAGGACGCCCCGGCCCTCCCGGTTAAGGTGTGATGGCTGGAGGAGGGCTGGGCCTCGTGCCCAGTTTCTTCCCGCCAGCCACGTACCCCGGGGCGCTCTCGGGGAGAGGAGGGCAGGCGCGGTGTCAGGTACCGAGAGGCGTCCCGCGCCCTAAAGTGCTTTCTGATGCCAAACCTGCGCGTTCGTTCCGCCGCCCCGCTGCAGGAAGCATCGCCCCATCTGTTCTTATCCACCCCGGCGCTCTACCCAGCTGTGGGAGGCGGGGGTCCCGGGGCGAGGCGGGGGTCCCTGCGCCCGCTGGGCCCTACCCAGTGCAGCGTGCGCTCCCGCGCCGCCTCCAGGCGCTCCAGCAACTGCGCGCGCTGCTGGCCCCGCCGGAGCAGCTCGTCCTGCCAGGTGTCCCGCAGCCGCTGCAGCCGCGCGCGTGCCTCCTCCAGCTCCGCCCGCCGCCGGCGCTCCCGGAGCCTCAGCGCGGCCAGCGTGTCCGCGAGGGCATCGAAGCGCGCCACCAGCTCGGGCACCTCCTGGAACTGGAATGGGGCCCGGAGGGGACTCACCGGGCCTGCAGCCCCTGCCCTCCCCATGCCACTCGGCTCTCCAGCGCCTCCCCAGCCCACCTGTGAAATGGGGGCATCACACAGCCGCTGCCCCTTAAGTGGAGATTGCTCCACCCCTCCATTAAGCCTAGCTAAGCTCACTGCCTGCGACCAATATTCACTCTGAGTGCCTGGGTCTACCCCGTCCCGCGCCTGCCGGGGTGTCCTTTCTGAATCTCGGTTTCCCCATCTGTAAAATGGGGTTGACAAATAACAGGACCCACTTCACTGGGCCATGGGGAGAATTCAAGAATAAAGCGTGCCCCTGGCATACAGTTAGTGTTCAGTAAGTGGTGATTCCTGGCATACAGTCAGCGCTCCAGTAGTGCACCCTTTTAAAGCCGCCCCTGAGGCCACTCCGCGCTGCACCGTGGCTCGGAGCCCCAAACTTCCTGCAGGGCACTCACCTCCGGCAGCTGCCCCAGCACTTGCTCCAGCAGGCGCGCGCAGGGCCCCAGGCGCTCCAGCCGGCGCAGTAGCCGCGCGCGCTCCCGCTGCAGATCCTCGAGCTGGGCCCGGAGCCGCTGCGCCTCGGCCTCCTGGCGGCCCGCGCGGTGTCGCTCCTCTGCCGCCCTCCGCATCCCGCGGCGACGTCGGGCCTCGGCGTCCTGGGGAGGAGGGATGAACAGGAGGCCAGGACCCTCAGGGCTTGGGCGCCTGCGGAGCTCGCCCCTACCCGCCCCCGCATTAATTAGCACGTGCAGCCTTGGAGTGCAAACAGATGGCCCGCCGGCCAAACGCAGCCAGAATCTGATTTTGGTCCCTCACTCCTCCCCAGGGTTTTTTAAAAACGTGAATGCTTCAGTTTTCCTACCACTCCCCTTTGTATTAGTACACCAATTTTTTAAAAATATGATTTTTTATTGATTTCAGAGAGGAAGGCAGAGGCAGAGATAGAAACATCAATGATGAGAAAGGAAAAAAAGAAAGAAAGGAAAAGAAACATCAATGATGAGAGAGAATCATTGATCGGCTGCCTCCTGCACGCCCCCTCCTGGGGATTGAGACTGCAACCCGGGGCATGTGCCCTGACCAGGAATCCAAGGATGACCTCCTGGTTCAGAGGTCGATGCTCAATCACTGAACCACGCCAGCCGGGCTAGTACACCCATTTAAAAAAATAATTAGCACATACAAGTTTATTAAACATTCTATTGATCTTAGGGGATATGTTAAATTTATAGAATGATTTTTGGAGAATTGACATCATTAAAATGATGACTCTCATCATCCATGAATTTGGATTTAGCCAACAGGTATTGAAGTCCCCATCTATAAGAGTACACCCGCTTTAAACATTTCTGTGACATGTCTAGCCCCTAAGGATGGTGACTTTGTGACCCTATGACCTGCCTCCCCCAGCAGGCCCCACCCACCTGCAAGAACTTGTCAAAGCGGAGGAAGGACCCCTTTAGCTCCTGCTGCTTCTGTTCCAACTGTTCCCGGCGCTGCATCAGGACTGCCATCCTGGTCTGGAACACCTGGGGTGTAAACGTGGGTGTGTGCGTGTGTGTGTTTAGGGGTTCAAGTCATCCAGCGCCTTTAAGTTCACACTTTTAACTCCTCTCATCTGTGGTCCCTGGTCGTGTCGCTGCGCCCCTCCTCAAATCCACCCATGGCTCCGCCAGCCGCAAGGAAGCCCAGGTGCCCTCCTGCGGCCCCTGCTTGTCCGTGTCTGTGTCCGTGTCCCTGCCCTTTCTCAGGCCTCATCTCAGCCCTTCCCTCTGACACTCTGTCTTCCGGCCACTTGGCCACCTGTGCTTTGTCCTTGCCTTCCAGTCCTTGTATATGATGTTTCCTCTTTGTTTCTTCCTTCTCACACTGTGCCCCTTTGATGGCTAAGCCAACTTTCCCTTCAGCAATCCCTAAGACATCACTTCCTCCAGGAAGCCCTCCGTGATCACCCTCATGTGGAAATAGGGGCTTTCTCTGGGCTCTTACAGTCCTTCTCAGTGCGTCTCCCTCCTAGCAGTCACCAGCTGGACATGGTCTGTGTCCTTCTCTAGACTGTGAGCCCCCTGAGGACAGCGACCATGGTGAGACCCCTAGATCCCAGCGAGTGCCCTGCACATAGGTGCTCAGTGCACATTAATTTGTACCAACAACTGATCTCCTTTGATCCCCATTTGACAGGTGAGGAAATAAGGCTCAGAGTGGTGACATGACTTGTCTCAGGCCTTGGAGCTAATAAGTTGGCTCCAGGATTTCCCATTCCCCTGCTCACCACCATTTTTTGGTCTGGGGTCCCCAAAAGTCTCAGGACTACAGTGGGGGCTCACCTCCTTCTGGGCCCGCAGGCCCTGGTCCACATCCACCAGCTCCTGCCTCTTCCGCAGGAGACACAGCACCGGCAGGGAGTGGCTGGGGTTCTGCTCTGGGATCTTCCTGGAGGGGCTCACAGATGAGGTGGGGGTGAAGGAGGCAAGAGTCAGGACCCCCAAACTCCCCCCTAGGGCCTGAAATGCCCCCATTAGCCACCTACTGGCTGTGGAATTCTTTATTCATTCAACGAATTGTACTGAGCACCTAGCAAATGCCTGGCACCATGATGGCACTGGGGATAAGACAGACAGAAAGTGGCCCTGGGGGAGCTGGCATCCCCGGGGGCGGGGGGGGGGAGGGGCGCGGGACGCACACACAGGAAATAAAGCTAACAAAGAAGAAGTAATGCCATGACATAGTAGGTGCCAAGGTGCCAAATCCTTCAATGCAGAGGCCAAGAAATCTCTCTGAGTGACAACTGAGCAGAGATCGAAGGGGACAGATTCTAGGCTGAGGGACAGCCACTGCCAAGGCCCCAGGGCCAGGACCTTGGTGAGTGGAAGGGGAGGGAGAGAGGCGAGAGATGGGAATTACAATCAGAGAAGTTGTGGGGACCAGAGGGTGGCGAGGGAGGACTTTAGCCTTGATTGTGAGTGAGGTGGGCAGCACGGGGGGTGGGGCTTTTGAGCACAGGAGGGGTCCCCCTGGCCGTTGTGGGGGACAAAGGCAATAGGAGGGGCAGGAGAGCTGCAGGAGACCAGTGACCAGGTGATGGAGTGACATGATGTGGTTCTGATTGGGTGGTTGTAGTGCAGAGGGGAGGAGGGGTTCATTCTGGATGCAGTTTGAGAGCTGAGCTGATGGGGTGATGAGGGAGGTGAGAAAGGAATCCATGCCCTAGCCGGTTTGGCTCAGTGGATAGAGCGTTGGCCTGTGGACTGAAGGGTCCCAGGTTTGATTCCTGTCAAGGGCACATGCCCGAGTTGCAGGCTCGATCCCCAGTAGGGGGCGTGCAGGAGGCAGCTGATCCATGAGTCTCTCTCATCATTGATGTTTCTCTCTCTCTCTCCCTTCCCCTTCCCCTCCCTGCGGGCCCAGAAGGAGGTGAGCCCCCACTGTAGTTCTTTTATTGAAATCAATAAAAATACACTGAGTGGCCAGATTATTATGATCTCTCTATATATATTAGAGGCCCCGTGCATGAATCCGTGCATGGGTGGGGTCCGGCCAGCCTGGCCAGGGGGAGGGGACATGGGTAGTTGGCCGGCCTGCCTGCTGGTCGAACTCCTGGTCAAGGGGACAATTTGCATATTAGCCTTTTATTATATAGGATATACTCTGAGTGGCCAGATTATTATGTGTTCAGAGATCATAATAATCTGACCACTCAGTGTATATTTTTTAAAAATAGAAAGAATGAACCTAGGACTAAGAGCTGGGAGGGTGCTGCTGATGGAAGAAGGCTGAGTGGGGGAGAGGGGCGCAGGGGAGATCAGCTCCTTGCTGTGGCCAAGTTGAAATTTAAGACGCCTGTTAGACCTCTGGGGAGGGGTCCAGCAGGCAGCCCCATAGGGTCGGCTGTGTAGGGAGCAGGAGGGATACACGAACTCCATTCGGCAAGCCTTTCCCAGCTCCAGTTCAGGGGAAACGCTGCCATTTTCAGATTCTAAGACTGCGGTTGGGACCCTCAGTCACTCACTGAACACAACGCAGGCCTGGGACAGGCTTCCTCCACTCTCCCGTTAAAAATGCAGTTTGCAGGCACAGGGGGCAAAAGTTCATAGAATAATTCCTTCCCACCTGGGTTCAAACCATTTCATCTCAGCTGGATATCAGCTGGGGTGGGAATCAAGGGCAGGTTAGAGACCTGGGCTACTGACCCAACTCTGCTCTAACCAGCCCTGAGACCTCAGGGAAGTCCCTAGTTCTTTCTGAGCCTCAGTGGTTTTCATATGTGAAATGGGGGCAATGATCTCCCACCGTGAACAGGCTGTGGAAGCCAGGATCCAGGGCTTGGGAGAGAATGAGCCACCCACTCATTCCTGCCCTCCTCCCGGCCCTCCCTGCCACCCCGAGCCACTCACAGAGGCAGCTTGTCTTGCAAGACCAGTCGGGAATATTTCTCCCAGGACACGGCCATTCTCCTGGCGATTGCTGGGCTTTCTTTCCACCTGGAGGGTTTCTGATGGAGGGTGGTGCAACAGCGTGTTCCTTCCAGAAGGCAGCCACCAAGCAGGCCCTGGTTGCCCAGGCAACCATCAACGCAACATTCCATTGCCTGGCCGAGGCTGGGACATCCACCCCAGGAGGGAGAGGGAGGGGCTGCCGGGAGGGCAGCAGCCTCTGCCCCTTTCCGGGGCTTTAACTCCCCGTCTAAATTGGGGTGCCAGAGGAGAGGATGCGGGTCCCTTGGCCAAGAATTTACCCCTCTTGGTGACCCATGTCTGGTCAGGCCTCTTCCTGGCTGGGTGGGATGGGATCTTGCTAACTTGGCTCTATGCTCAGATGTCTGCTATTATTGGGCACCCACTGTTTGCCAGGTCTTGGGTGGGGTCACTTACTCCCCGGCAGGTGCCGAGAGCCTACCATGTTCCAGCGCTTTGAGGGTCCATTTCCTTTGCTGGGGATGGGGCTCCCCTGGCCACGTCTCACGGAGGGAGCCCCGGGCCTGGTTAGGGAGGTAAAGAGGACCAGCTGGAGGCCAGCTTGGACGAGACCCATGAGGAGGCTGGGGTGGGGGAGCAGCTGACGTGGTTTAGGCAATTACTGTGGGTCAGACACAGTGCTACATCATTCACATAGCTGCACATCTAGGAGAAGGACTTGTCAACAACTGGCAGCACCAACTCCTGGCTATGGAGCCATCAGAACTCTCACAAAGTAGTTCAGGGTCGGATTTGACCCGTGACCAGCACTGCAGAGGTGGTATTAGAGGAAAGTTCTCTGTAAACTTACAAACACCCATGGGTATGCCCTAGCCGGCTTGGCTCGGTGGATAGAGCGTCGGCCTGCGGACTGAAGGGTCTCGGGTTCGATCCCGGTCAAGGGCATAAGACTGGGTTGCAGGCTCGACCCCCAGTAGGGGGCATGCAGGAGGCAGCCGATCCATGATTCTCTCTCAGCATTGATGTTTCTCTCTCAGTCTCCCTCTCCCTTTCTCTCTGAAATCAATAAAAACGTATTTTAAAAAATACTCATGGGTCTCCCACCCGGAAATAACAAACACTAGCATCTTGTCATCTTTGCTTCTGATCATTTTATTTTTCTGTTTTAAATAATTTTTTTCCATGTAAAGAAATCCTTTTTTTTAAAAAAAAAATGTATTTTCTAGCCCTAGCTGGTTTGGCTCAGTGGATAGAGCCTCAGCCTGCAGACTGAAGGGTCCCAGGTTTGATTCCGGTCAAGGGCACATGCCTGGGTTGCAGGCTCAATCCCCCCAGGAGGGGACATGCAGGAGGCAGCCAATCAATGATTCTCTCTCATCATTGATGTTTCTCTCTCTCTCCCCCTCTCTTTTCCTCTCTGAAATAAATAAAAATATATTTTTAAAAAAACACAAACTCACGCATCCTTCCCACTTTAAAACTGTGGAAGTGACTCTTAGTTTTTTTAAAAAAAAGAAATGTATTTTCTTATTGCAGGTAACACTATTTAAAAAAAACTATAATTACTTATAATGCCTGCATTGCTTAAAACAACTGCTAAGCATTTTATTGGAGCATATTTTTAAAAATGGAACTGAAATAATGTTATCTTTGAGCAGTTTGCAGTAAATTGCAGACTATCCACATATATTGATGTGAAGGGACAAGGTACATGATCTAGTTTTTTCCTGATTTAAAAAATATTGAGATATAATTGAATAAAGTAAAATTCATTTTTTCCACATACAGTTCTGTGAATTTTGGCAAATACATAAAGGCATGTAACCACCACCACAGTCAAGATACAAACGTTTGCCCCGAAAGTTCTCATGTCCCTTTGTACTCAACACTTGTCCCCACCCCTGCCCTTGGCAGCCACCTGACCTGTTCTCTAGCCCTATAATTCTGCCTTTTTCAGAGAGTCATCAATAGAATCCTATATCTTGCAGCCTTTTGAGTTTGGCTTCTTTCACTTAGCGGTATTCATTCTCGATCCATTCATGTTGGTGTGTGTATCAGCAAGGCACATCCTTCTTCACCGCTGAGTAGTATTTCATGGTATGGTTTGTTCACATTCCAGTTGGGTTAGTTCTAGTTCTCGGCAATTATGGTATAAAGATAGTATTTCTATGCATTTTTTTTGTGTGTGTGAACATAAGCCTTCGTTGGGTCATGTGATAAGTGTTCGTTCAACTGTATAAAACTCTGTAAACTGATTTGTAGTGTGCCTTACCATTTTGATACCCACAGTAGCAATGCATGAGAGGTCTGATGGCTCCATAGCTTCTCCAGGAGTTGGTATTGCCAGTTTTTGTTTTTTTATATATTTTTTTATTGATTTCAGAGAGGGACAGGGATAGACACATCAATGGTGAGAGAGAATCATCAATTGGCTGCCTCCTGCACACCCCACACTGGGGATCGAGCCCGCAACTCGGGCATGTGCCCTGACCGGGAATCAAACCGTGACCTCCTTGTTCATAGGTTGACACTTAACCACTGAGCCATGCTGGCTGGGCTGCCAGTTGTTCGTAAAACGTCATTCTGATAGGTGTGTAGCTATCTATTGATTCTGAGGTCATTGTAGATTCATCTGCAGTTTAAAAAATAATACAAAGAGGTGCCATATCCCTACACCCAGTGTCCCCCGTGGTGACTTCTCACACAATGATACACTATCACAACCAGGAAATTGGCACTGAGAATCCACTGACCTTACTCAGATTTCATTTGCACGACTGTGTATTCGGTTCTATGCAGTTTTATCTCATGTGGACACTGGCGAGCACCACGGTCAAGATACAAAACATTCATCTCAAAGGCCCCTCCCGCCCGCCTCCCTAAGCCCTGGCACCCGTTCATCTGTTCTCTGTGGTTTGGTCACATCAGGGAGGTTATATAATTGGAACCATATAGCATGTGACCTCTTGAGAGTGGCTTTTAAAAATATTTACTTTTATTGATTTCAGAGAGGGAGAGATAGAAACATCCATGAGAGAGAATCATTGATTGGCTGCCTCCTGCATGCCCCCTACTGGGAATTGAACCCACAACCTGTGCATGAGACCAGAATCAAACCTGGGACCTTTAGTCCGCAGGCTGATGGTCTATCCGCTGAGCCAAACCAGCTGGAGGGAGAGTGGCTTTTTTCACTCAGCTGCATTGCCTTGAGAGCCATCCTCATTGCTACACATACCCATGTTTGATCTTTTTGAATACTAAGTAGCAATCCATAGCAGGAAGGGGCAGTGTTTGTTTAACCTTTCAGGTTGAAGGACCTTTGGGCTGTTTCCAGTTTGGGGCTATGATGAATAAAGCGACTGAAGAGTCAGGTCCTGAATTTTGTATGAACAAAAGTTATCACTTCTCTGGCATAGCAGATGCCCAAGAGCATACCCGCTGGGTCCTCTGGGATATGCATGTTTACTTTTTGTTTTTGTTTTGTTATATATATATATATATTTTACAGAGAGGAAGGGAGAGGGATAGAGGGTTAGAAACATTGATGAGAGAGAAACATCCATCAGCTGCCTCCTGCACACCTCCTACTGGGGATGTGCCCGCAACCAAGGTACATGCCCTTGACCGGAATCGAACCTGGGACCTTTTAGTCTGCAGGCCGACACTCTATCCACTGAGCCAAACTGGTAGGGCTGTTTTGTTTTGTTTTTAAAGAAACTGCATATTCCTTTCCAGAGAGGCGGTGCCATTTTATATCCCAACCAGCCATGTGTGAGTGATCTAGTTTTTCTACATCCTCACCGTTAGACGCCCCGCCCCCCGCTTTTTTAGACATTCTGATAGGTGTGCTGTGGTATTTCATTTCTCTAATGGCCAATGACGATGAACACTGTCTCAGGTGCTTATTTGCCGTCCATATATCCTCCTCAGCCAAATACCTGTCCATGCCGTCGCCTGTGTTCTAAGTGGGTTGTTCTCTTTCCCGCTTTTGAGTGCCGCGACGTCTCCCTGCATGCTAGATCTATGTCTCTGTGCTCCAGGTGAGCCTCTGTCCGATATGTATTCCCCCGAGGCTGGAGTCTCTCTTTTCATCCTCTCCCACAACCTTTCACAAAGCAACATTTTACATTTTGATGAGGTGCGATTTGCCACCGTGTCCTTTATGGATTGTGCTTTTGGTCTCAAATCCAAGATGGGATTTGAACTCAGGCCGTCTGGGTGTAGAGTCACCTTCTTAACTACAACACTGCAGATATAGGTGAGCCCTTCTTGGGTCTTTCCTTCCTCAGGCCCATTTCCTCCCCCCCATACCCCCCCCAAAGATGCCATCATCTCAAAGCCAGTATGCATTCTTCCTTTCTCAATGTCTAATGTTTTAGAGGTGAATGTTTGCAAATGTTTATTGAGCACCTACTATGTACCAGATACTCTGTGAGGATGCAGTAGCGGATAAGACCCGCTTTCATGGGGCTTGCAGGCTAATGGGGAGGCCAAGTGAATCAAATAGTCTTGCAAATGTGTCATCACACTCTGATAGGGTGAGGGGAGGTCTAGAGTACAAGGAGGGGGCAGGGAGGCCTCCTGAGGAAGTGACACGTCAACCCAGACCTGAAGGAGGAGGAGGGGTGGCTAGAGGAGAGGGGCAGTATTCCAAGTAGAGAAAACAGCATGTGCAAAGGCCCTGAGGCAGGAGGATGGGACCCTCCTAGAAGAGAACAAAGGTCTGTGGGTTGGTGTGCAGAATTCAAGGATGATGGGGTAGGTCAGGCCTGGATAGGGCCAAGGAGTGGCCACACCTGTGCTACAAGTGACCGATGAGGGAGTCAGGTGACTCCTCCAAGGATATGAAGCTGAGAAGCGATGGACCCTGGCGTTCGTTCATATAGAGGTCACCCCTCCCCCATCCCTGCTCAGGAACTGTTCACAGCATAGAAGAAAGGAGAGACGGTCCTGGGGCCAGCTACTCCACCCCCGGCCTCAGCATTCCTCTCTGTTAAATGGGGTGCCACTCCCAAGTCCTGTTGGTGCTCCCCTGCCACACAGACGAGGCCGGGGTCCCAGCTTCCCACCTGTCTCTGTCCGCATGTCCTGGGGAATGGGCTGGGTGGGGCTGCTCAACGACAGGAGGACACAACTCCGTGGGCCTTGCCCTTGGCCACAAACCCACAAGCTCTGGAAATATCCACTCTCCCCACCCCCGCCCCCACGTCTCAGGCTTCGCTGGCTTCCCCCTTCCTGCTTCTCCATTCCAAGGCAGGGGTGCGTGTGTGTGCAGAGGCGGGTGGGGAACTTGGGGACTAGGGCTGAGGAAGGAGGAAGCAGGGGGGGGACGGAGAGACACCTTGTTCAGGTGGCCCCGGGAGGAGGGGCTTTGCCGCCCGCTTCCTGGCGGCCAGCCCGCGGGAGGGGGTTTTGGAAATCCTGCCCACTCCTCCCACCGCCGCCTCCTGTCCCACGTGGCTCCCTGCCCAGCGGTCACAAATGGGGCTTTGTGTTCCCAGGACAAAGAACACACTTCTTACCCCGGCCTGGGCCAGGCCTATCTGCCTTGCTCCCATCTTGGCCACTTCCCAGGAGGGGAAACTGAGGCCTCGAGAGGAACGGGTCCATGGAGTCAGGGCAGGAGTCTGCCTTCTGGTTTGGGGGTGAAGATGGAAAGGGGCGGTGGCAGGTTGGCAACGATGGAGCTGCCATCCTAGGCGCCGTGGGGAGAAGGGAAGGAAGTAAAAACAACACGACTCCTGTCACATTCCCGATTCCAGCCCTGGAGGGGAACTGGGTCCTCTTTAGCCTCAGAGTGTGTGCTGAATCTTCCTGTGCGCCAGGCAGTGTGGGAGGTGCGACATGAATCAGACATTGTCCCTGACATTTAGGAGATAAGACGAGCGTGTAAATCACCACGAAAACAAGGGGACGGGAGACCAAGGTCACAGAGCGGGGCTGCCAGTGGGCAGGGGGTGGGGGCGACCGTCGCTGCCTTCCCAGCCGCCATCCAGGGCTTCCCGGCAGCTGGGAACCCAGCTACAAGGCAAGAGCCGTGTGCCTTCAGAAACCAGAGGGAGCCACAGTCACGTTTCAATTGTAAAAGAAGCACACGCCATGGAGTCCGAGGGCCCTCCACTCCCCCGGGCCTGCCCCGCATCCCCGCACCACTTCCTGCTTCCTGCTGAGTGCTCCTTTTTGCGCGTTACTCTGTCTGCTTCCTCCGCAGAGCAGGGCTGTCCTCTGCCTCACTGAGCCCCGCTGCCTACAACAGAGTAGGTGCTCAAAACACATTTGGTGTCCTAGCTGGCTTAGCTCAGTGAATAGAGTGTCTGTTTGCAGACTGAAGGGTCCCAGGTCCCTAGCTGGCTTAGCTCAGTGAATAGAGCGTCTGTCTGCAGACTGAAGGGTCCCAGGTCCCTAGCTGGCTTAGCTCAGTGGATAGAGTGTCTGTCTGCAGACTGAAGGGTCCCAGGTCCCTAGCTGGCTTAGCTCAGTGGATAGAGCGTCTGTCTGCAGACTGAAGGGTCCCAGGTCCCTAGCTGGCTTAGCTCAGTGGATAGAGCGTCTGTCTGCAGACTGAAGGGTTCCAGGTTCAATTCCTGGTCAGGGCACAAGCCTGGGTTGCGGGCTCGATCCCCAGGAGGGGGCGTGCAGGAGTCAGCCGATCAATGATTCTTTCTCATCATTGATGTTTCTATCTCTCTCTCCCTTCCTCTCTGAAATCAATAAGGAAATATATTTAAAAAAAAACATATTTGGTGAATAAGAAAGAATATTTTATATATAAATATACGCATGCATCAGGATCAGGGCGTGCCGATGGCTGTATGTACTGTGCTTTCCCCACTACTTATGCGGCATTTGTACTTTTTTTCTTTCTTGCATTTCTCCTGTCATTAGTCTTTAAGAACATCCTTTTGACAGCTGTATAGTATTCCATCACCTTGCTATTGCATCATTTTTACTTTCTTTCACACCATCCTTCTTGGTCTTTATTTAGTTGTGTCTGCAGGACTTAAACAAGGAAATAGGGGAAAAGGAATGGGAAGGCTTTTCTGAGAGAAGGAACTCTCCGGGAAAAGGCAGTGTGGGTGTGGTGTGGGGAGCTGAGGGAAATCTTAAGGGTGTTGAATTCAGAAGTGGTGTCTAGTGGGCCATGTGGCCAGGAAACCTTATGCCCAGTGGCGTGTTGTTAAACTAACTCTCCAAATATATATCTGTGGCATTTGCCAATGTCCATGGTGTAAATTCTCCCACCATGGTTGATCGTTAGTTCCCAAGATAGCATTGCTGAACGCAGAGTTTCGAGGCAGGGGACAGTCAGCCCTCACAGGCCCGCAGGAGCGGCTCAGTGCAGCCCTGCCTGGTCCCTGCTCCGGGATGAGAAGCCCTCTCTACTCCATGTCTGTGAGTTCTCGGGGTCCCAGGCCCAGCATCTCAGACGAAGGGGAGGGCTCAGTCCTGGGCAGTGGGCCCATCAGGGCGGCAGGAACCCTATCTTGGGATCTGTCTATCAGATTTTTCAGCTGGATACAAACTCACAGATTCCCCCAGCTCAGCAATCCAGAGCCGCCCCAGCCACTGGAGTGTGGCTGCTCCATCCACCCCTGGAATTCGGGGCTGGGCCTGGCGTTCTGCCCAGCCTCAGAGCTCAGCCACCAAGGGGGTCTCCGTGTCAGGCACAGCAGTGGGTTGAGGACATCACACAATGGCCATGACGCTTGCTGAGCACTTGCTGTATGCCAGGCTCTGTTAAACGTCTGACATTTACTTCATTGCATCCTCACACCCAGCCTATGAGGTGGGTGCTATTATCCCCCGTTTACAGATGAGGGAACTGAGGCACAGATGAGGATAACTCACTTGCCTAAGAACATCCAGCTCTAAAGTGTAGGTGCCAGGACTCAGTCCTAGGCTGGCTGGATGCTAAAACCTCTGCTCTTAAACCCCGAGCTGAGCATCGCCTCCTGAGTAAGGTTTCATGTAGCACCTGCTGTGTGCACTGCCTGGTGCTGGACTGTGTGTGGAGTTGGCAGTGATCATGGCTTTGTCTTTAGGGATCTTAGCAGAAGAGGAATAGGAGGAGGTTAACCATTTATTGAGCAACTACTGTGTGCCAGGAAGGAAGCCAGGTGCCTTATACCACCGTCTTAATTACTTCTCCACAACAGTCCCCTGAGAAAGGTGAGACCCCTCCCATGTGGCAGCCCTGGGCCCGGGAGCTCAGGAGCCTGCCCTCCGCTCTCCTAGCTGGGCGGCCTCCAGCAGGTCACATGCCCGCTCGGGCCACCTTTCCCCCTTTGGTCCCTTGGCAGAGGCTGTTCCAGGAGACCTGAAACCCTCGGCCAGTTCGGGGTCAAAGCTTCTCACAATAACAGGAAGTGGCCAGGCCATTTGGAAACGTTGGGGACTCTGGCCACAGCCCCAGGGGAACAGCAGGGTCAGATGCCAGATATTGGGCAGGTGACAGAGCTGACTCCCTAGAGACCTGGCTGGCGCAGTCCATGACCTTTGTAACCCCCCGGGGGTAGGGTGTGGGGAGGGGTGCCTAGGAACGTGACTTCCTGCTCAGCTCCGGAAGGCAGGCGGACATGGCTGCTGGCAGCTTGGCTGGCTTCCCAGGTGGCCCCAGAACTAGGCCCCCAGGTTCCATCGGGGTCGCCAGGGGCTGGGTCTCTGCACGATCTCAAAAGACAAAGGTTCAGCCAAAAGCTCCCACTTAGGTTGGGGGGGAAGGCCTGAACACCTGTCTTGAAGCCGGTACAGTTTTCCACTGGTGAGGATCGGGGTGACTGGTAACCATTAGGGGGGTGCTTTACCTACTCCCTTGGAGCTACCACTGTTCTGAATTCAACCTGGATCATCCCTCACCCCCATCTGAAGGATGTTGCAATACTTCTAAGGCTTGGGGGCCCAGTCCTGCTAGACCCATTTCCCTGATGGGGTAACGGAGGCCCAGACTTTGGAAGTTGGAGGACTCACCAGTCAGTGGCCAACTGGGGAGAAAATTCCAGGGATCTGAACCCCTAATGAGGGTGGCTGGGTGGGAGTCAAGGAGGGAGACTGGGAGGCAGATCACTGGCTGGGCAGCCCTCCCAGTCCCGCCGGTCTGGGTGTGCCCACACTCATTCAGCAGGGGACTTCCCACTGGTGCCCAGCCCTGGGCTGACCCGAGTGACTCAGGCTGGGCACCAGCCCTTCTAAGAGCTCTTAAGCAGGTAAACAATGAAACTCACGAGGAGAAATAGTGTGTGTAAGTACCTGCCCTGGGACAGGCCCTTCCCGTCATATTATCTCATTTAAAACTTGAATAAATGTACCAACCCGGAGCTGCAGGAGCAGAGAAAAAAGGGAAGAAAAATCTCTGCCTGTTGAGGAAATCCTGGAAGACGCCCCAGGAGAGGTGACATTCGAGCTATGCCTTGAAGAACAATCATAATAACATCAAACACTTTTTTTAAGCTTCCCAAGCTCCTGTCGCTGTTCTGAGACCTGTATCTGCTTTATCTCACCGAATTCTCCCCAAACCCTGTGAGCGAGCTCCCGTGTTCCCTCGGAACAGAAGAGAAAACCAAACCAAGGCACAGACAGCTTCACGTGCCCAGCACCACACAGCGACCACGAGGCCGGCGTCAGGATTCACACCCAGCAAGGCAAACCAACTGCTGACTGACACCTGCCTGCAGGCCTCTCATCCCTCTGAACCTCCGTTTCTTTACCCATAAAATGGGGGTAACAGGACAGTCCTCTGCAGCCCAGAGAGCGGCTGTGAAGACGAAGGTGGGACAAACCCGCCAGGGCTCAGAGCAGCGCCTGGCACACAGTGAGGTGTTCAAACATTGTAAACGACTTTTATCGTCGCTGCAGCGGCTGTGCCCCGCCCCCGGCCGCGGCGTCCTCCCCCGCAGCGCCAGCCCGTGACGTGGGCGCGGCGGCTCGCACAGTCTGGGTTGAATTGGAAACGAAGAGACAGAAGGGGATATCGAGGCCCCTCCCTGGAATCTAACGGACCCCCAGGGAATGTGCGACTCTCTCTTGCGACACCTCCCGGGCAGGCGGATACTGGTCCGGACAGGGCGGGGCGGGGGCGGGCGGGTTTGGACCGGGAGGCGGCGCCGGGATGGTAGGAGGGGAGGGCCGAGGAGACGTGAAGGTGTTGCAGGGAGGACAGGCAGGGGACACCCTACGTTTTCTGAGCCCGAGGCCAACTCACCAGGAACCACTGGCCACGCCCATCATGGCCGTAGGCCACGCCCCACCTGGCAGTCCCAGCCTCGGTGCGCCCCGGTCTCCGCGGCCGGTGCGCTCTGGTGCGCTAGGCTGGGGTGCCGGCAGAGAGCGCGCGAGGGGTCCGGGGGCCGGCGGGGGGCCCGGAGGGAGGCGGGATTGCGGGGAGGGCCCGGGGCCGCCGCCCTGCCCGCCCTGCCCGCCCACCAGGAGCTCCAGACGAGGAGGCAAAAGCCGGCGGCGCTCCCTGCGCGCCCTACCTGCTCCGCACGCGGATCCTACCTGTAGAGTCCGCGGGGGAGGGGGGAGGGCGCCCCCTCCGAGGACACCGAGCCTTTCTCCTCCTCCGAAAACCTCGCGCCCAGCTACCCGCGTCTCGGACAGGTGGCGCTGGGACCCCGGGACAGGGCGCCAGGCTTGCAGCTGGTGACATGTAGATTCTTTTCTCTGCCACCCCCCGCTTCCCCGCGGTCCAGCCTCGGAACCTGGGCGCCCTCCCGCCCTGAAAGTTTGGGGTTGGGCGCCATGGCCAAGATCAGCTCCCTGAATGTCCGCGTGGTGGAGGGCCGGGCGCTGCCCGCCAAGGACGTGTGAGTACTCCCGGAGCCAGGGGCGTACGGGGCTCGGGATGGGGTGGGGGTCGCCCATTCCGCGTGCCAGGGAGGGTCGGTGAACTAGGCATGGGTTCCTGTCTAAGACGCTAAGACCCTGTATTGAGGCAGATACACCTTCATGGGGGGAGAGGCCCCATGCCCATCGCTGCCCCGCGCCCACGTGCCCGCCCTGCCCCCCAAGGGTGGATGTCTTTGATCCTGGGATGTACTAAAGGGTCTTACAGAGCGTCAGCCGGAGATTGAAGGGGCGGATTCTGTCGCAGCTGGAGATGGGGATGGGGATGGGGGTGGGGGTGGGGGTGGGGGTGGGGATGGGGAGGTGTCGCTCCAGGCTTGGGTGGGCTCCTATCAACAAAAGGCGGGGGATCCAGGTGGCCCAGCATTCCTCTGTGTGCATCTGGGGTTTAGATTTGCAGAGTGTCACCAGATGGCCAACCCGCCAGCCTTGGGGGAAACTGGGGTGCTTTTGACCCAGAGCCCCGGGTTCCCCAGCCAGTAGCTCCCAGCGAGTGTGGGCCCTCCCTGCATGTTGAGCGGCTTGAGGAGCTAACTCCCCCGCCCCCGGCAGCCCCCTCCCCACCAGGTGTGATGGGTCTGGAGAACCCATGAGCCCCCTAGTACCAGTCCTTGGCTGGGCTTCCCTGGGGCTGTCAGCAGTTGCCGGATCAGCAGAATGGTGGGAGGGGTCCCCCTCCTGCTTGGCCTGGAGCCCGGAGAGGGTTCTGAGGGTGCCAGCACCTGGAGTAGGTCTGGGATCCTTGGCAGGACTTCGGCTGTTTGACCTTGAACCTGGTTCTCTCTGGGTCTCCATCTCCCATCTGTGCAATGGGAGCCCTGGCCAGGGTCCCCAGCCCCGTGCAGCCGGGAGGGTGGAGGGCCAGCTAGGACTTACCCCACGGCCAAGGTGAGCAGGAGCCTGGGTGCTGAGCCTTTGCTCTGCCCGCCTCCCCCAGCTGTGGGCCGCCAGCAAGGAGTACCCTGCCTTGGATTCCACCACCTGCCCCCTCCCCAACACTGCCACGTGTCAAGGGGGGCACTGCTTAGAGCTCCTCCATCCTCCCCAGCCACCCCCAATCAGCACCGCCCTGCAACCCACGGAGGCCGAGGGCTCGCTGTGCGAATGCAGCACCTGGACAAGCCCTGCCTCCCTCCCTCTGAGATGTCCTCCCCGCGCCCCGAGAGGAGAGACCCCTGAAGTGTTGGGGCAATGAAGCCAGGAGTGGGGGCCTGGAGGTTGATGGAGGCTGGTGAGAGCCTCGAGGGAGCGCCATCTGTCCCGCCTGCGAGGGAGCTGAGTCACGCGTGGCTCCCATGTCACCCTCCTCCCCATGTTCCTGGGCCACGGCCACGCCCTCGAGCAAGGGTAGGGAGTCACTAAGCCCCAGTTGGGGATCTGGCCACCCTGCCTCAGTTTCCCTGGCTGTTGGCTCCCTTCTTCACAGTGCTCTCCTCAGAGCATGCTGGGATCTCCCCACCCGCGGGGACTCAGCTAGGGTGTGCTCTCTCGCCCCTTTCCTAAGGAAAAGGCTGGATTCTTCCTGAAGCCTCCCCAGATGTTAGGGCGTCTGGACTTGGCGTAAGAGGAAGACTCAGCGGATGACTTTAGAGTTACTACAGTCATTGATAATAGCAGCTGTGCCCTGGCTGGTGGCTCAGTGGTTAGAGCATCGACTTGTGCACTGAAGGGTCGAGAGTTTGACTCCTGGTCCAGGGCACAGGGTTGCAGGTTCGACCCCCGGACCCAGTCCGAGCACATGTGGGGAAGCAATCAGTCAATGTGTCTCTCTCACATCAATGTTTCTCTCTCCCCCTCCCTCCCTTCTACTCTTTCTAAAAATCAATGGGAAAAACATCCTCGGGCGAGGATTAACAACAACAAAAATAATAAAAATAATAGCTGTAAGTCACCGAGGGCTGACTAGGGACCAGGTTCTGCGCTTAGCATTTCCTATGGTTCTGTTAGCACTTCTATTTTACAAATGGGGAAACTGAGGCCCAGAGTGGCAAAGTCACTTGCCTGAGGTCACGCAAGCCGGGATATGAAGCCTGACCGCTCCCATGCACACACCAGGCTGGGCAGGCCACGGCCGCAGGGCCTGCTTTCCCACGCTGGAGGTGGGGCAGCGGCCGTGGGAGAGGCCAGGCTCTGGAGAGACGGCAGGCTGGCGCGGCAGCCCCCTCCCGCCGTTGCCCCTACCTGATAGGAGCCTGATAAGGCCCTCGTGCGTCAGAGCCCTGCAGCTGACGTGTGAGCTCGGCTCCCATGAGGGGCCGGGGGTCAGGCGGGGTTCACCGGGGGAGCGTGTCTCCCAGCCCTTTGCTGGGGAGAATCCAGCCCACATCCGCAGTTGGGGAAACTGAGGAACGGGAGCCTGCTTTAAAGAAGCTCAGGGTTAGAGAGCCCAGAGAGAGGAATGAGATGTAGGGGGTT
Organism: Ia io; assembly: GCA_025583905.1. Classification (NCBI taxonomy): domain Eukaryota; kingdom Metazoa; phylum Chordata; class Mammalia; order Chiroptera; family Vespertilionidae; genus Ia; species Ia io. The sequence goes on along the minus strand of JAJQQW010000023.1, from coordinate 20,688,288 downwards.
ACCCAGCCTCGGGCATTCAGGGAGCACCCAGGTGGGGAAACTGAGGCCCAGGGCACTCCAGGGAAGGGGGATCAGAGGGGAGAACCTAGAGAGGAACTGAGAGACACAGGCCAGTCTGAGATGTGCAGGGCGGGGGGCCAGATGGGGGAATGAACGCACTGGAGCGCCCAGCAAAGGGGGCTAAGGGAGGAATCCCGAGAGGAGACTGAGGCGCAGGGAGGGCTCAGCCAGCAGACAAGCCTCAGGTTGGAGCCAGCTCCTGGTGCCAACGTCCCTGCTCCTTGGAATCCCTGAGGCATTTGTGGATCGGGGGCCAGCGGAACTGAGAGGAGGTGGCAGAGAGAGAGAGGGTGGGGGCCGGGCATGGAGGGAGCACCATTTGGGCTGGAGGCAGCCTTAGTCAAGAGCTTGTGTGCTGAGCCCTCTGGACCTGGGCTTGGTGGGCTGGTGGAGGCTTGAGGTCTGGGTGCCCTGGTCTGTCTGCAGTGAGAGCTGCTGAGGTCCATCCCTGCTGATGGCTGGGCAACGTGTGTCCCCTGCCCAGGGGACCCCACTGCCATGAAAGGCCAGAGACGCCAAGCTCATCCTCTGGGGGAGCCTGGGCTGCCTGCACCTCGTGCGCCTTAGTTCCCCCTCTGCCCCAGGGGTGGATGTTAATGTTCTTCCTGATTCATAGGGCAGAGGCGCCGAGGGCCACAGAGGGGTGGGGCTGGCCAGGGCCCCACAGCCAGCAGGTGGGGAAGCAGGTGTGACTCCCCCGTACGCACTGGCTTTGGACTTCCTGGGACAGGGCCTTTGCACTTCCTCGCTTGGTGCCTCAGTGTTCTATTTCTGTGGGTCGCAGTGGGCAGGCCGAGCAGCCATGACATCCTGCTGGTCCCCAGCCTCGTAGCTGGACTTGCTGTGTGACCCTGGGCAGGTCCCCTCCCCTCTCTGGGCCTCAGTGGCACCCTCCTGTGACATGAAGGTGGATTGGGTCCCCGTGCATGACTGCCCTCTCAACCTCCTCCTTCCGCAGGTCTGGGAGCAGTGACCCCTACTGCATAGTGAAAGTGGACGACGAGGTGGTGGCCAGGTGAGGAGTGGAGGCCGGGCTGGGGCCAGGCGAGCAGGGCAGGGGCTGGGGGAGGGGCTCCTTCTAGCCCTGGGGAGTCCAGGCACAAGAACCCACCAGGAAAAGAGGGGTCGGGGAGGGCGATGCTCACACAAGCGGCGGACTTGCAGCCTGATGGTGGGTGCTTTGTGCCCCCACCAGCTCCTCTTCCCACCCAGCCCCAGCTGGCCCGCAACTTCCCCCTGGACTTGACGATGTCCCTGCTGGCTCCCGGGGCTGATTCAGCAGCTGCCAGCCTGTGCCTCCCATGGTGGCCTCCCCGGGGGCGGGCATCTCACGCTTGGCTGGGCTGGCTGGTTCCGGGCCTGCTTGCTGGGTGCTGCGGGCACAGGGTGTGTGTGCGTGCCTGCGCCCAGCTGGGCCTGCCTGTGTGTCCATGGGGGTGTTGGAGGGCTGGTGTCCAGATGTACATGTCCCTGTGGGAATGCAGGCTCACCATGTGTAGCAGTGTGTGGTCTGTGTGCATGTGTGCCCACACACACAGGCTGACCTGTACACACGTGCGCACCACTGCCTGCTTATTTGGGTCCACAGGCACCAATGTGAACATACGCGAGGGTGTGAGGGTGTTTGATGTGTGAGTGAGTCTGGGTAGGGGGCACATCGGCTGGGTCACGCTTGGTTCCCACCCCCGCAGGCCGATCAAGGGACAGCTCTCAGCCCCCGCAGGCCTGAGGGGTGTGGGTGGGTGGATGGCTGAGGCCTCGGTTCCTATGGAGACAGCAGGATTCAGGATGCTGCTGGCGTGGTTCCGGTCCAGATGGACTGGGAGCTGGGGGCAGGGAGCCCATGTGGGGGAAGGTCAGCCTACAGCACCCAGCTGACCCCCTCCCTCATTCTCTCCGTGCTCACACTGCCCCCTTACCCACAAACCCACAGGCTGATGTTCTGTGTCACAGCAGGCTGCTGTCCCCCCCTCTCTGGGCTCAGAGGAGCATCCCACCTCAGGGGCTGGGGAGGGGCTTCCAGCGGGGAAAAGGCAGGGTTAGGGGGAAGAAGTGTCCAACTGATGGTGGTGCCTGGGCAAGAGGGCAGAGCGTGGTGCATGTATGGGTGCGTGTGCACACTCACGCTCTCTGTTGGGGAAGAGTGTGCAAAAGGAAGCATGGGAGTGGCAGGTATACGAGCCAGATTTCGCAGCCATACATTTGGGTGTGTCTCACTGAGCACGGAGGTTCTTTGTTCTCTGTTGGGTAAAGGGAAGTGGGTCTGCAGGGGTGTCAGGGTGAAGATGCTCTATGTGTGTGCCTCGTGCCTGAGCTTGTCTTGGTCCCTAACCCTGCTGTGGTTCCCCCTTGCTTACTGAGTGCTCTGGCTCCTGCTGACTTAGTCTTCTGGCCCCTCACACTCCTCCCTTTCCAACCAGCACCTTCCTGTTCCTCAAAAGTACCAAGCTCATCCCTGCCTCAGGGCCTTTGCACGTGCTGTCCTAGCCATTGGGAATGCTTGTCCTCATCCTCTCTCCCCACTTTGCCTGAATAGCTCTTGCAGGAAGCCTTTCTGGACCCCTTCAGCCCCCACTCCCTGACCCAACCAGGTACTAACCACACCACAGCACAGGACTCTCACTGTGCCATAGACCTCAGGAGAGCACCTGGCTGCTGAGGGGGCTCAGAGGGAGCATGGGCCTTGGTATTTCTTCCTCTGATTCCCCCACAACCCATATGCCTTGGCACCCCATGAATGAATGGATGGATGGATGGATGGAATCATGCGTATTGTTGGTTACTGTGATTGTGTGATTCTATATGTGTATCTGCTGTGTACGTATGTGAGTGTGCCTGTGGGTTTGTGTGACTGTGTCTGTTTTCTTTGTGCATGTCTACATGTGTCAGTGTGTAGAAAGGCATAGATTTGTATTTCTAGAAGTTTCTGAGGCTGCATATGTGTGTCTGTGTCTCTGGCTTCCTTGTGGTATCTATGAGTGTCTGTTTCAGTGTATCCCTGTGCGAGTGTGTGTGCGTGTGTGTGTGCCACGCATGTGCACCTGGGTGCCCAGGTGTCTGCGGCTTGTGTGGCCCAAGTCCCCCCAGCCTCCTGTGCCCCCCTTTGCAGGACGGCAACTGTCTGGCGGAGCCTGAGCCCCTTCTGGGGGGAGGAGTACACGGTGCACCTGCCCCTGGATTTCCACCATCTGGCTTTCTATGTGCTGGACGAGGACACGGTGGGGTATGTGTGCTGGGACCCAAGCCTGGGCATCTGAGGGGAGGCGGACACCCCAAAGCAAAGTACCCACCTTCCTACCCACCCTTGATGTCCATCCCTTTCCTGACCTGGACCCTCCCCTGCCCCCTTTCCACAGGCATGATGACATCATCGGCAAGATCTTGCTGAGCAGGGAGGCGATCGCCGCTGACCCTCGAGGTGGGCGAGGGGCGCCGGCCCTCAGCCGGCAGAGGGAGGAGGGGTGCCATGCCCAGAGTGGGCGTTGCAAGAGCAGAGCAAGTGTCACGAGAAGCACAGAGCCTCCGTGGAAAATTATTTCAGTTTCTGTTTTTGAACAGGACAGAAATGTGGGGGTGGCGGGATGTGGAACATCACTGGTATGACGGTGCATGAGGAGGAGTGGGCAGGTGGTCAAAGAAGGCTTCCTGGAGGAAGGGGCAGGAGTTGGGCCTTAAAGGTGCTTTGGCAAAGAAGCGAAGGCCCATCTCCATGGATTCTCTTCTAGGGCCAGGTGTGGGCGGGGCCAGATGGAGTATTGTGTGGGGGTTGATTGGAGATGGCCCTCGGTGCCTGGGCCTTTTCTTGGAGGTACTGGGGAGCCATTGATAGTCCTTGAGCAAGACAGCGGAGAGAGAGGAGTCATATCAGAGGAGGACAGACTGACAAGAGAGATTAGAGACATTTCCAGAAGATCCCTGTGCTGCTTTGTGGATACTGGAGCACAGTGGGACGGGAGTAGAGCTGAGAGATCAATTTGGAGTCGGTGCAATAATCAAGCGAGAGAAAGCTGACACATCCTGCACTTGGGGGTTGGAGTGGAGACAGAGGTGAAGTGGAACTTTCATTTCCAGCAGCCCGGGCCACTACACCTTCAGAAGGGCCCTCCTGCTATGTGACAGTGAGCTCCTGAATTAGATGCGGTTCCTAATACATTGTTGGATTTGCTGTAAAGAAGGAAAACTGCCCAGTATTCTCCTCCCATCCCCCAGTCGTCAGCAAAACTTAACAGGGAGCGGTGAGCAACAGCGAGGGAATAAGGAAGGAGTTCCCCGAAAGTCAATGTCAGCATCTAATCAGCAGTCAACAGGCTAAATCTTGAGCTAGGGCGAAGGCAGATGGTACTGACCCCAAGACTTCCCCGTTAGACCGAGACCCTTAAAGAGGCCCAGAATGAGCAAGCACCTCTCCTCTCCAAGGATAAGCATCCTCATGCTCGGTTTCCCACAGAATGAGATCAAACAAACATGAATTCACAATCAAAGATCATCACACACACAACGCCGAGTACATGGTAGACATCTAACAAATGTTAACGCCTGTGCCCTCCAGGAATTGATAGCTGGATTAACCTGAGCCCTGTGGACCCGGATGCCGAGGTGCAAGGTGAGATCTACCTGGCTGTGCAGATGCTGGAAGATGTGCGGGGCCGCTGTCTTCGCTGCCATGTGCTCAAGGCCAGGTATGGTCGGGGTGTGGGGTGTAGGCGGTGACCTGAGAATGAGCAGGGACCAGCAACCAAAGGCCAGACTCTCAGGATGGCCAGACATGAGCGAGGAGGTGTATTAGTCAAACTGTAAGCAGTAGACACCCAGTTCACATGGATGTAAGCAGACTGTCTCATGTGAATGACATGTAGCTTCAGGCATGGCTGGATCAAGGTGCTCAAAGGGTGACATCAGGACTCTGTAGACACAGATTCCTCAGCTGTCTTTTGTGTTAGCTTCATTCTAAGTCTTTCCCCAGGTCGGGGCAACGTTGGCCCCAGCAGCCTCAGCTGCCATCCTAACAACCTGGCAGCCTCAACTGAAAAAGAACTTCTATCTCTTACCATTTCCAAACAGTGTTTTGGAAGCACTTCTTATTGGCTCAGTCTGGGGCACATGCCTATCTCTGAGTCAATTACACTGACTGACCTGTCAGGCCTGAGTCACAGCCATTCCTGGAGTGGAGGGAGGGTCAGCCCCAAAGACATCATGTGGGCTGGGAGTGAGGAGGGGAGGTCCTGCCCCCGAGGAAACATCTGGAGGAAGACAAATGAAGGACCAGCAAACCCCACAGTGACCCTCCAGGGGCACCAGCTCATGGGATAGCCCTCACTCCTCCTGCCTGCGTATCACTCTGTAATCCCCTTTCTCTCTCTCTGAGCTCCCCTATTATTCTGCTTCCTTAACTACTTCCCCCATTCCCCTCTTATCTCCCATCTTGACTTTCTGCCTTTTTCCCCACACCTTACTCCCCCAACCTTCCCTTTTAGGCTGATTCTTGCCAACGTTGGTGAGCATCTCAATTTCTAGTTTGCTGTGTGACTTTAAGTCCTTTCTTGCCCTCTCTGTGTCTCTCCCACCACCTCCAGATTTCTGTCCCCAGCTGGGGATCCCTGGAGTCTGGATGGAGTACTGGGGGCGGGAAGCATGGGGGGTTTTGGGGGACGGGGAGAGGCAGGGGACAGGAGAAAGGACTCAGCATGGGACAGGGGCTCCTTATCTGCTATTCGCCCAGGGCCTCCTCCCCAGCCACAAGGCTGTGCAGGATTCTTGCAACAGGAAAGGGACCGATTGCTGTCGCTTAGCAACTGGGCTGGCTCCTAGGAAACCAAAGAAGGCTTTGGATGCCGAGCATGGATGGGAGAGGAGCAGCAGGAGGAAGATCCTCTGGGCGGGGGGTGTCTCTAGATTTGGGGGACCTCAGGAAGGAGGAGTGGGGAAGGCTGATTGGGGTGAGACTTTTGGGTAGTCATGACAACCAGAGGCAGGGGTCTCTGTCATCCTTTTTCTTGGGTCCTAGGCAGGTGTGGGCATGGTGTTTGTTGAATGAATGACTGATCTGAGCCCTCACCAGCTGCCAGCTGCTATGCTGAGCCCTTTCCACGCGTCATCTCATTTACTCTTGGCCCCCTGAGGTCTGTTATTACTCGCGTTTTCCAGATGAGGAAACTGAAGCTCAGGGAGGTGAGTGGCTATTCATTCCCCTGTCGCCCAGACAATGAAGCACAGAGCCAGGCTTTGGGTCCTGGCCTCTGGTCTCCCATCCAGGGACTCCTTTCTCCCTCCCCACGACACCTTCGTCTGCTGTGCGTTGTGATGCAGGACTTGAGCTTTCTGTGCCTCGGTTTGCTCATCTGGAAAATAGGGGCATTACTAGTGCCTCCTCATAGGGCAGCATTAGTCAATAGGATGGGCATGGTGAGGGGTGCTCCCTGCTGGGTCCCTACAATGGAGCAGTTTATCACCTTGGAAACCAGCGGCACTCGAATGGTCTACCCTGAATCTACTTTCCAAGGTCCAGTTTGGGTTTTGGTCCTTGAGGGTCCTGTGGTCCCCACTCCCGTCCTCATCTGTCCCCAGGGACCTGGCCCCCCGAGACATCTCCGGCACATCGGACCCATTCGCACGTGTATTTTGGGGCAGCCAGAGCTTGGAGACTTCGGTGAGTGGTGGAGGGGAACTGGGAAAGGGTGGGGCATCGGGTGGTGGGGTCCCAGTCAGCTCTTTCTTCACCCTCCTCCTCCCCCAGACCATCAAGAAGACTCGCTTCCCACACTGGGATGAAGTGCTGGAGCTGCGGGAGATGCCGGGCGCCCCCTCCCCCCTGCGGGTGGAGCTGTGGGACTGGGACATGGTGGGCAAGAACGACTTCCTGGGCATGGTGAGCGCCCCCCAACACTCCCCATGGCTCCCCACGGCCTCCAAGGCGGAAGGAAGGGGAGATGGGCTGCTACCCTTGGGCTCAGAAGGGTAGAGTGAAGGCTGCCTCACCAGGTCCAGGGAAATGGAGTCCTACTGCCCCCTTGTACATTTGGGGAGACTGAGGCTCTCAAAGGTGCAGGAAGCTGCCCAGGTCACGGGTGGGCCCATATCCTAATTCTACAATGAGAGTTCCTGGCATGACCATGTGCTGGCCCTGTGCTGAGCGCTTCTCCAGCATAACCTCATTTACCCTCAAGGCCACCCTAAAAGGCTGGGGTGGGGAAACTGAGAGAGGCTAGTGGCTTTCCCACCGTCACATGACTAAGAAATAGCAGAGCTGGGATCTGAGTGCAGGCCTCTCTTACTCCAGAATCTAAGCCTTTACCTCCTCTTCCTGGAAGCACTGGGGTCAAGGTGTTTCTCTTGGAACCTCAGTTTCCCCATCTGTACAATGGGTGGATTGTTCCTGCCTCTGCGTAGCAGTGCAGGTATATCAGGGCTGATAGTTACTAAAAGGAGGCAAGATTAGAGCAAATAAGAGGGAGGCTTGGTCATGCAATTCTGGCAGTGCCTGAAATGGTTGAAAATAGAGTTACCACGTGACCCAGCAATTCCACTCCTAGGTCTGTACCCCAGCAATGAAAATATACACATGTCCACACAAAAACTTGTACATGAATGTTCACAGCAGCACTGTTCATAATAGCCAAAGCGGAAGCAACCCAAGTATCTATCAGCAGCCGAATAAATAAACAAAGGTGCTATAGCCTACAATGGAATAGCTTTCAGCCATATAAAGGACCAAAGTACCGTCTGGCTGGTGTGGCTCAGTGGTTCAGCTTTGACTTATGAAGCAGGAGGTCATGGTTCAATTCCTGGTCAGAGCACCATCCCCAGTAGGGGGCGTGCAGGAGGCAGCCCATCAATGATTCTCCTCAATGATATTTCTCTCTCTCAATCCCTCTCCCTTCCTTTCTGAAATCAATTTAAAAATGTTTTTAAAAAGGAACAAAGACCCTAACTGGTTTGGCTCAGTGGCTAGAGCGTCGGCCTGCGGACTGAAGGGTCCCAGGTTCGATTCCGGTCAAGAGCATGTACCCTGGTTGCGGGCACATCCCCAGTAGGGGGTGTGCAGGAGGCAGCTGATCGATGTTTCTCTCTCATCGATGTTTCTGGCTCTCTATCCCTCTCCCTTCCTCTCTGTAAAAAGTCAATAAAATATATATTTTTTAAAAAAGGAACAAAGTACCGACAGATGCTACAACATGGATGAGTCTTCAAAATATGCTAAATGAAAGAAGCCAGTCTAAAAAAAAACCCCACACGCGATGTGATTTCATTTATCGGAAATGTTTAGAATTGATGAATATATCTATGAAGACAAAATAGATTAGTGGTTGTCAGGGGCTGGGGAGTAACTGTTAATGGGTACAGGCTTTTGGGGGGCTCATAGGAAATGTTCTGAAGTTCGTAGTGATGTTAGCACAAGTCTGACTATACTAAAAGCCCTTGAGTGATACACTTTAAATAGATGAATTGTATGGGGCACAATTATATCTCTATAACGTTGTTTAAAAGAGGGGGTGGGGCTCGGGGGCCTTCTGGGCTGTCTTTAAGCTTTGTGATAGATGCAATGGTGTCCCCGAACAGAGCTGAAAACACACCCAGTCTGACATGCTGTCTCCAGCAGCTGTGTGACCTTAGGCAAGTCACTCCACCTCTCTGAGCCTCAGTTTCCTCAAATAAATGTCCCTGGAGGCCTCAGTGCCCTGGCAGGGCTCATCATTTAGGACTCAGGGAGGGAGTGTCACTGCGGTTGTGTTGACGGGACACAGAGGGGGAGGAAGACGTGGCCCCTGGCAGGCTATGCCACCCCGCCTTGGGCGGGCAGTCTGAGTGCTTCTCCCAGGGGTGGGCGGGGCTGGGCAGGGCTCCGCTGAAGCTCTATGTGTCCCCGCACAGGTGGAGTTCCCCCCGAAGGTCCTGCAGCAGAACCCACCCAACGGCTGGTTCCGTCTCCTGCCCTTTCCCAGAGCGGAGGAGGATTCTGGGTAAATGTGGGAACCATGCTGGGCACCATCTTCAGCTCGTGGCGGGTCCTCATGGGCACCCACGTCAGCCCACAAACCATCACCATGGCGCACTGTTCATTCATTTAACAAATGCCTGTCAATGTCTCCCAGCTGTGTTTACACATGTCCAAACGAGCTCACCTTTAGCCCACCCACCTGCGAACATGTCAGTTCACACCTGTCGATCTGTGATTAGAACCCTGGGTCCTTCCACGCCTGTCCACTGTTCATACTGTCCATTCCTGTCCACTGGTTTATACCAGCCACATTGTTCACACTGTCTGTGCTTGTCGAGGCCTGTTTAGACCTGTCAACATCTATTCACACCCCTTTAGACTTGGCCACGCCTGTTCACAGCTACCCACACTCACCTTGTTTTGCAAACATCCATGCTCCTTACCTGTGTTCTCACCTGCCCATCTCCGCGCCGGCCCATACATTCTTCCATCCGTACATACGTGTGCTCTGACCCGGTCAGGGGGAGCCTGGGTGCCCTGCGCCTGAAGGTGCGCCTCCTGGAGGACCGCGTGCTGCCCTCCCGGTGCTACCGGCCACTCCTGGAGCTGCTCATGGAGTCAGTGCTGCAGCCGGCAGAGGTGGGCGCGTCAGATAAGCACGCACTCGGGGGTTGGGGAGGGGCTGGGGGAGGATCCGGACCCTGGCCGCCCTGCTTCAGGGAAACCTGTCTGAGCTGCTCCGGAGTCCCAGGCCCCGACCAGCTCGCCTGCCACCTGTCCTTCCAGGAGGACGTCTCCAGCCCCCTGGCTGTGCTGGAGGAGCTGACCTCGGGGGACTGCCGCCAGGACCTCGCCACCAAGCTGGCGAAGCTCTTTCTCGGCCAGGGTCTGGCCGGGCCCTTTCTGGACTATCTCACCCGGCGGGAGTTGGCGCGGACCAGTGAGTTGCCCACAGGGCCCGCGGACAGCACTCCCCCAAGGATCAGTCTGCAGGGGGTCTCTGGGGGACTAAGAGGGGTGCAAGCAGAGGACAGGGGCTCCTGTGTGTGCGTGTGTGTGTGTGTATGTGTGTGTTTGTGCGCGCGCGCGCCCGCACATGTGTGGAGCCAGCTGGTTTTGTTACTCTTGAGCTGTGTGACCGCGGGCAGATTGCTTAACCACGCTGGGCCTCGGTACTGTGAACGGAGCTGATGTTGCGGGGTTCCTCAATCCCTGAGGCTGGAAGCATCCTGACCTCCACCTTGGGTGGGTGGGGTGGGGTGAGGTGGATCATTCCCCCCAATCCCAGAAAATACTTCCTTCTGCCCTCCCAGCCGACCCCAACACCCTCTTCCGTTCCAACTCCCTGGCATCCAAGTCCATGGAGCAGTTCATGAAGGTGAGTAGGCGAAGGCCTGCTGGGGCCCAGCAGCTTCCTCAAGGGCCCCCCTCCCTCCAGGGTTTACCTGGACCCCGAGCTTGGCTGGCTTCAGGCGGCAGTGGGCAGCTGAGCTGGGGAGCTGGTGGCAGGTGCCTGGCCTCTCACCCCGAGTGGCAGCCCGGGTAGTGCCCCCACCCAGCCCTTGGGCATGCCTTGGCCTTGCTCTGAGCGTCTCCCTGCATGGTGCCCCCTGCCCCTAGCTCACCGGCCCGCCCCGGCCTCGCTCTCAGCCCCACCCCGTGTGGTGCCTCCCGCCCCCAGCTCGTGGGCATGCCCTACCTGCACGAGGTCCTGAAGCCGGTGATTAGCCGCGTCTTCGAGGAGAAGAAGTACATCGAGCTGGACCCAAGCAAGATGGACCTGGGCCGCACCAAGTGAGCAGAGCTGAGGGGGGGGACCCTGACCCCCGACAGCCCCCTTGTCCCCGAGCCTTGTCAGGCCGGGCCTGTATCCCTTGCTAACCCCTCCCCGGCTCCCCCGCACCGCATCCCCCATTCCCCGCAGCCCTGCCTCCCACCTCAAAGTCTCCCCTGTGGCACCTCAGTCCTCACGCTGCCTGGTGTAGTGGTTCCGGGCAGGGCTCGGAATCTGAGCTCCCTGGGTTCAACCCCCCGCTCTGCCACCACCGGTGTGCAAGTCACCTCGCCCTGTGGGGCTGTGAGGGTGAACTGACTTCTGCACCCACCGCCCAGCGTTAACTGATGCTCCCCGAGTACACGGGACTCTAATTTCTCGCATTGCGTGGGGGCCCTGCGTGCAGGGGCGGCCCAGGAGCACTGGATGCGATTGGAGGATGCCGGGCAGGGGCTGGATCACTCCACGCCTCCGTGGGCTCCTCTTCTCTTTCCAGGACCCTTCCCCACTCCAGCCAGGGTGGGCGGGTGTGTTCCCGCCAGGCCGTGAGGCTGGTTGCTGGGCAGCCCATCGGGGACTCTGGTGGGGACAGGGGAGAGCCTTACCTTTATTTTGGGCCCTGCCCAGCAAGTGCTGCCCACAGCTTCTGACCACCCTGGAGGCAGGCACCAGGACCCCTTTTACCAGGTGAGGAAACAGCCTCAGAGAGAGGAAGTCACCCGCCTAGGGCTGCACAGTTGGGAAGAAGTTGCACAGCAGGGATTTGAACCCAGGCCCTGAGCACAAGGGCAGGGTCGGTCTGTGAAACCCCAAAACAGAGACGTTTCCCAGCATACCTGGCAAGGATGCAGCAGGGCATCCAGCACCTGGGCAGTGCAGGGTAGTAGCCAGACTCGAGGGGGCAGTCCTGAGTTCTAATCTAGACTCTGCCCAGTTTGCAAGGAGACCTCTCTGAGCCTCAGTTTCCTCATCTGTTAAATGGGCTACTTAGTCCATCAGGTTGCCATTAGGATTAAATGCTACAATGTCAGAGGCGTTAGCTCCTCGGGTCCAGGACACAGGGGGGCGGGGCAGGGAACCCCCAGCCTGGCTGAGAGTGGGCGGCACAGACCCTTCACCTGGATGGGAACAAGAAAGGAAGGAACAACATAACTGAAGATAGAAAACTGCTACTCCCTCATCCGCTCAACAAAACAAGTGTTGAGCACCTACTGTGTGCCGGGCATGGTCTGAACACTGAGTTCACAGCAGAGGACACGTGGACACAGAGCCCTCTTCTGGGGGAGACAGATCATAAACTAAAGAAGAAGCTTCCTGCAAATGATCAGTGTTATGGAGGAAAATGAAGCTGGGGAGGGTCGAGGGAAGTGCTGGGAGCAGGGGAGGGGCTTGTGGGGTTCCATAGGGGTGGCGGCAGGGACAGCCTCACAGAGAAGGGGACATTTAAGCAAACACTTGAAGGAGGGGAGGGAGAAAGTCATGTGCAGGCAGGGGGAACAGCAAGTGCAGAGGCTCTGGGGTCGAAGCGTGTGTCTGGCGTGTCCAGGCTGAAATGCATTTTCAGGGTCTGGGATGATGTGCGATGGGGGAGGGGGTGGCCTCTTTGAGGAGGTGACATCTAAGCTGAATGTGGGGACAAGAATGTCCCAGGCAGAGGGAACAGCACGTACGAAGGCTCCCAGACAAGAATGAGCTGCATGTGTTTACGCAGCAGCCAGGAGCCTTGGGAATGGTAGGAGGGGAGTTTGCGGAGGTGGGGGTGGGTGGGAAGGTGGGCGCTGTCTGAGCTCAGTGGGGGCCGGTGGAGGGTGGGCAGGGGCTGGGCTCTGAGACAGTCACTCTGTTTGCTCCCCCAGGAGGCTCTCCTTCAAGGGCACGGCCTCAGAGGAGCATGTGCGGGAGGCCAGCCTGGGGCTGCTGATGGGCTACCTGGGGCCCATCGTGGATGCCATCGTGGGCTCTGTGGGGCGCTGCCCGCCTGCCATGCGCCTCGCCTTCAAGCAGCTGCACCGGCGTGTGGAGGAGCGCTTCCCACAGGACGAGCACAAGGTGGGCCGGGCGCTCCCATTGGGCGGATGGGGAGACTGAGGCTGGGGAGGGCAGTAGCTTGTCCAGGGTCACGTGGAGAGGCAGGGCAGAGGCAGGCAGACAGAAACCGGGCTGCCACGCTGAAGTTCTCTGTGGCCCATCTCTGGAGCCTGGGCTCAGAGCTCTTGACTTAATGCCACATCGCTCCCCACTTCCTGTTTACGGATGGGGAAATTGAGGCCCAGAGGGGTAAAGAGCCTTGGCCTCGGACTCCCAGCTGGGGTGTCTCCTTTCTCTCCCTCAATCCCGGCTGAGGAGTGGCCTCCAAACTGGGACGCGGCTTGCTTTACGCCCCACTTTGCCGGGCTCTCGCCTGGGCTGCCGGCAGAGGTGCTAAGTGGGACACAGGCAGGGAGGCGGGAGGGAGGGAGGCGGGCTCCCCAGACAGTCTGACCCTTGCGGGTGGAGCCAGTATCAGTGACACCCAAGTGTCCCCCGTTCTCACCCCACAGTGGGGAAGGCCTTGGGCAGGGAGCAGGGACTTTTTCAGGCCCACAAGTCTGGATGGGGTCAGGGGAGCCCCTTGCCCTGCCTGACACCTGTTCCTCCTTCTCAAAAAGGAGGAAGTCACGTACTGATGCCGAAGGCTAAAATTACCCTTGGGGGCGGTTCAGGGTTCCAGAGGAGGGAGGGAGGGGCAGCTCCAGGTCCCCAGCCCCTGGCGGGGCTCACTGTGGCCAGGGAGTTGGCACCCATCAGGAAGGGCATTGTCTCCTGTGTGAACACAGCCCCTAAATAAACTCCGGAACACTCTCAGGCTAAATATAGCCCGAGTAGGAGAGGCAAGTGGGGAGTGGCTTGGGGGGAGCCAGATGCACCCAGATGGAGACACACCCTCTGCTGTGCTAGGGGAACCAGCCTCACCTGCGGGGATGGGGGGGGGGGGGAGGGGCAGGCCCAGGGTTCGCATGGACAGGCCACGCTTTACAGTTTGTACAGGGCAGAGGCCGGGGCTGCGGGTGCCCACAGGACAGGCTCTGGAGCCTCAGTTTCCTCATCTAGAAAAAGAGAATAGTTTCTACCCCATGGGATGTTTGAAGATTAAATGTGATAGTTCGGGCTCAGTTCCTGACTAAGGGAGCGCTCCGCAGTAGCTAGTGTTGAATGCAAGAGAGTGTGGTGGAGAGCTGGGAGTTCAAATCCTGCCTGGGCTCAGACTTGGTTCTGCCACTTACTGCTGTGAGGCCTTGGGCAAGTAGCCTTCCCTCTCTGGGCTTCAGTTGCCTCCTCCGTAAAATGGGGGTGAAATGCCACCTGGGTGAGTATTAAATAAACAAATGTATGGAGAAGTGTCTGGCCTGTTGCTGTTCACTATCACAAATCATAGATCTGAGATTGAATCCTGCCTCCTTTGCTCATCAGCTGTGTGACCTTGGGCAAGTCAGTTGACCTCTCTGAGCTTCTGCTTCCTCATCTGTAAAATGGGAATAATGACAATGCTCCCTTCATAGGACAGCGACCTTAGCAGACTCAGGATGTTTGGCTACATCTGCTTGTGCAGAATTGGTATTACTACTTCATTTTCCAGAGGGAAACACTGAGGCCCCAATGGAGAAGCCTCCTGGGCAGACCAGGATGGCCTGACCCATCTCCCATTTCACTTCCTCAGTTTCCACGGCGGGGGGGGGGGGGGGGGGGGGGAGAGGGGGATAAAGTGGGCGGGAAATGAGTCTGGGAGGGGGCCTCTCACCTGCTGTGTTTCTCGGCAGGACGTCAAGTACCTGGCCATAAGCGGCTTTCTCTTCCTGCGATTCTTCGCACCTGCCATCCTCACCCCGAAGCTGTTTGACCTCCGGGACCAGCACGCAGACCCCCAGACCGGCCGCTCACTGCTGCTGCTTGCCAAGGTGCCAGCACTGGAGGCCCCGTCCTGGGGATGCTGAGTGAGGGGAAGCATGGTGGGAACAGAGCAGGGAGGCCAGGCCTGCAGGAGACCCAAATGAGACCCAGAAACACCTGTCTGAAACGCCACCATTAGCTTTCATCCCGAGGGTGAAGGCATCCATTACACTCTCTAATTTCCTCTTTTGAAACAAAGACCTCCTCTTCCAGGAGGAAAGTGGGAAGCAGGCTAGTAGTCCTTTACACCTTAGTATGAATTAGACCTTCCCTGGCCAAGTGGCCACATTTTGAGGTTCTGATGGGCTCCATATATGCATGATAGGATCAGGCAATCCCAGGTGTGGGGACCTGGGCTCAGGAGGGAACAGAATAATAAGGGTTCTGGGGGTGCATGTCTGTCCACAAGGAGGGACAGATATTGCCCAGAGCAGGTGCTGCTATGAGACTTCTTCTTTGAATACTGATGTGGGAGCCAGGACTCTGGGACTCTGTTCTGGGTCTACAGAGGGCTCCGCCCCTGCAGTGACCTTGACCCTGGAATCCCCTGCTTCTTTGCTCCAGGCTGTGCAGAGCATCGGAAACCTGGGCCAGCAGCTGGGCCAGGGCAAGGAGCTGTGGATGGCCCCCCTGCACCCCTTCCTGCTGCAGAGTATCTTACGTGTGAGAGACTTCCTGGACCAGCTGGTGGACGTAGATGGGGAGGAGGGTGAGTTCAAGTGGCCCTGCCACGTCTGGCTTGTCACTCCCCTAGACCCTTGGGACCTGCCCTCCCTCTAACCCTCCCCTACCCCTAGCACGGAGCCTGTGGACCTGTGCGTCAGCTAGTCAGTCAACTAACATTTCCTGGCACCTACTGTGCCATTCCAGCCGATGTGGAGATGTAGGTGGGGATTGTGGCATGGTGTTCACGCAATCGACAAATATCTGTTAAGTGCCTACTATGTAATAGGCACTGTTCCATGAGCTGGGGAAACAGCAATGAGCAAGACAGAAGAAAGTCATGCTGTCGTGGAAGTTTTATTCCAGTGGAGACAACAGGCTGTAAATAAGATGACTCAGCAAATCATGGCGTGTTAGGCAGTGACAAGGGCCAAGGAGAAACAGTAAAGGAGGGAAGGGAATGTTGGGGTGGGGGTGGCCAGAAGTAATCTCGCTAGAGCAAAAGTGAAACCCTGAAAGAGGACGGAGAGCAAGCCATGAGGATCCTGGGGAAGAGTTCCAGGCCGGGAACAGCATGTGCAAAGGCCCTGAGGTGGGGATGGAGAGTAGCAGTGAGGAGGCCAGTGGAGAGGAGTGAATGGGGCAGGGGGCGGGGGGAGCGAAGGAGGGGTGTGGGGCTTTGTAGGCAGTGGGAAGGGTTTTGGCTTTGACTTGGAGTGAAATGGAGCCGAAGGGCAGTTTTAAGCAGAGTTGGTGTTGAGTCCATATCACAATGTGGGGCCCAGGTCACGAGAGAGTTGGGTCCAAGTCGCATAGGAGCAACCTGTTGAAACGTGGAGCCAGGGTGTGGCTGGAGGGGTCCCTGTGGTGCTGGGGAGGAGCCTGTGCTGGGCTCCCAGAGAGTGGCTGGATCTCAGGCACCCCCTGGACTGACTCCGTACGGCATGGCTCCCCCTGCTGGCTGCCTGCAACCCTGCCTGCAGGTCCCACAGGTAGAGAGGAACCAAGGCCAAGTGTGTGCTCCCCGCCCAGCCATCAGTGACACCCGGTCCCTATGGCGGGAGTGGACTCCTCCTCCTGCCTCTGCGGGAACAGAGAATCATGCTCATCCACGAGGCCCTGGCCACGCGGAGCCTGGATGGGAAGGCTCACTGTCCCCCTCCCCTTTTCCCAGAGGCTGAGGGCCCAGCCAGGGCCCTGGTCCCGCCCTCCGTGACTGTCCGAGAAGGCTACCTGCTGAAGCGCAAGGAGGAGCCCGCCAGTCTGGCCACACGCTTCGCCTTCAAGAAGCGCTACTTCTGGCTCAGTGGGGAGACCCTCTCCTACTCCAAGAGTCCTGAGTGGCAGGTGGGCCTGCAGTCCACCATGGAGGCGCCTCCCGTGGGGGCCCCTCACAGAGCGGCCTTTGCACCCGAGGGGACACTGAGGCCCAGGATGGGCAAAGACTTGCCCCAGGCCCCATAGCAACCTGGCAAATTCAGATTCTCAGACCAGGCTCTGCTCACACCCTTGGGCCCAGGTGTGAGGGCCCAGGCCAGGGACAGGCGTGCACCGACACACACTCCCCAGCAAACGCCCTCCAGAATGTGCACTCTCCCCAGACGTCCCCTCCCCGATGTGGACACACACAGTGCCGATGCTTCAGCACCCTCAGCTGTTCCCAGCCGGGTCTCTGCCCACGGACGATGGAGACTCACATCACATTGGAATCTGCTCACGGAGAGGTCCGTGCCCGGCTGCTGGGCACACACAGCCAGGCCCCCGTTCGCTCTCATTCATTCGTTAAACGTTTGTTGAGTTCCTACTGTGCACGGGGCAGTGTGCTAGGTACGGACAGGGCACACAGCAGCAAACAAGACAGAATCCCTGTTCTCACGGGGCTGCCATTCAAGTCCAGCACAAACAGACACACACACCAGGTCCACCCACTTCTGTGTGTGCAACATAAATAGCAGCTAACGGTGGAGAGGGGGCCAACTTGGTGTCTCTACTTGGTCAGCAGAGCATAGATTCTAGAGTTCAACTCCCTGGGTGCCCGTTCTGGCTCCACCGGGTGAATGACCCCTTGCGCCTCAGTTTCCTCATCTGCAAATTGGGGAGAATAACGGACCCAGCCGCGGGAATGTGTTGGGATGACCAAACATCCCAAGTGCCACGTCAGGGTGAGGAGGAGGACGGCGGTGGTGATGGTGGAAACTGATGCCCAGGGAAGCTGTCACTGAATTAGAGCGCAGGGCAGGACCAGGGAGTCATGGGACAGCTGAGCGGGGATGCGCACCGATCAGATACAAGAGGCTGAATGTCCCCCTCCCACCTCCGGGGACACCACGTGGTGCACACACCCAGAGGAAAGCTGTCCCCGCCCCGCCCCCCTCAGCTCCCAGCCCACCCCGCGACAACCCTGTCTCCCAGATGCGCTCCTCCATTCCCGTGTCGCACATCCGCGCCGTGGAGCGTGTGGACGAGGGCGCCTTCCAGCTGCCGCACGTGATGCAGGTGGTGACGCAGGACGGCTCGGGGACGCTGCACACCACCTACCTCCAGTGCAAAGTGAGGCGCCGCCGCCGGGCTGGGGGGCGCAGGGCGTCCCCTGAGTCCCACCTCACCCCTGACCCCCACCCACTCCCTGCAGAATGTGAACGACCTCAACCAATGGCTGTCAGCCCTGCGCAAGGCCAGCGCCCCCAACCCGGACAAGCTGGCCACCTGCCACCCCGGTGCCTTCCGCAGCGCGCGCTGGACCTGCTGCCTCCAGGCGGAGCTCTCAGGTGAGGGGGCAGGGCGGACGCAGGCCCCGCCCTCCCCACCTGCCAATCAGCTGTCGGGGCTCGCAGAGCAACAATGAGCAAGTTACTTAACCTCTCTATGCCCCAGGCTCCTGAAGTGTGGAATGCGGTTGATAACAGTGCCTTCCTCCTAGTTTCGTGAGGATTCAATGTGGGGTGCTATCCTGTAAAGCACCCACTACGCACCAGGCATCTAGCGGTCCACAGACAGGCATCAGGCCTGCTCTCAAGGAAGACAAGCGAATAACCAGACACTTGTAATACAGCTTCCTAAGTGCCAAGATGAGGCTTTTGGGACTCCAGAGAATGGGTAGGAGATCAAGGAGGGCTTTCTGGAGGAGGCGCTGCTTCGATGTGACCTGAGAAGAGTAGGAGTGGAGCAGCGAAGCCGGGTTCAGGGATGGGGTAAGGGAGGATGCTGCCGGCGAGCTAACGGGAGAAAAGGCCTGGACTGGAGGCAGAGAGGGCAGTCTGTTAAAAGGGCTCCGTGTGGCTGGCGCCTAGACTGGGGGAGGCTGGAGAGAGGTGAGGCCACTGCTCTGCTGGGCGAGGGTGGAGGCTGCAGGGCTTGAAGTAGAGGCAGAAGGGGCAGGGCTTGGCGACAGCCTGCCTTGGGGGCTTCTGGGGGTGGGGGGGATGAGAGGGGTTATGGGTGATGCCGTGTCCCCTCAGCTGCTGGTTGCAGCCACACACACTCGGCCGTCACCCTGGGAGACTGGAGCGACCCACTGGATCCCGATGCTGAGACCCAGATGGTGTATCGGCAGCTGCTCCTGGGGCGGGACCAGCTCAGGTGGGTGCCCCCCATCCCACTCCACCCCCATGACCTGCTGGGCCAGCTGCCCACGGGAGGCCTCCCCTACTCAACTAGTCATTCTTTCCATGTGCATCCACTGAGAGTGGGGCGGGGGGTGGGGCAAGCTCAAGGTGAGGGTGGGAAGCACCCTCAGGTGGACCCTAATCCCTGGATCTTAGCATCTTCTAATACCTGGGGCTCCGGAGACACTGGCCCAGACCTTGGCTGTGCCCCTCCCCCTTCCTGGTCGCAGGGTCATTGTTACCCAGCGACAGAGATTTGTTCCAACTCATTACAGAGTGGGTTCTGAAGCTGGCCTGTGCAGGTTCAAATCCTGGCCTGGCCATGTACTGGCTGTGTGGTCTTGGGCAAGTTGCTTACCTTCTCTGTACCTTAGTTTCCCCTTTTGGAAACTAGGGTTAGTAATAGTCCCCGCCTCATGGGGTTGTCCTGAGGATCAAATGAGCTAATACAGGTAGAGCCCTGTGTAGGTGCCGGCCACATAGGTAGCTTTCGATGAATGGTAACTATTGTGATGCTGTGCAGCCTTAGGCAGGTTACGTCCCCTCTCTGTGTCTCGGTGATCATCAGTAAACGGAGGTAATAGTAAGCACCTACCTCAGGTCCTTTTTTGTGATAATTGAATAAGTTAACCCATGGGGTTAGGGCCGAGAATAGTGTCTGGGACTCTACAGACATTGGCTGTGATGAGGATGTGGGTGGTGCTGGTTAGTGAGAACCTGAATGTCTCCTGCAACCAACAGAGAATTCCTAAGGCAGGGACCAGCCTTGTCTTTCTCCCTCTCAATTTCTAGGATGAAATTCCTGGAGGATTTCAACACGGATTCAAGTCCGGAGGCAGACAGGGAGATCTCCGGTGCCATGGAAGGTAAGGGTTAAGTTAAGGCGGTCCCTTTCCTTTGCGCGCTCTGACACCTCCCACAACCTGCACGTAATCCCTGAGACCTCCAAGCCCCTCTCCGGTATCCACCAGCAGGCCCAAGGCTGTGTGTGCGGGTTCTAGTACCTTTAAGGATTCTCAGGGCACAAGGCAAATCTGGAGCCCGAGAAAGCCACGGGGTGTGGGTTCTGGCAGCCTGCCCTGCCCTGGCTAAGCCCCTGGGGCCCCCTTGTCTCCCTCCCAGGGGCCTGTCCCGATGCCCTGGCCGGGCAGAGAGAAGCAGCTGCCCGCCTGCTGGAGGTGCTGGAGGACCTGGATCGAGCCCACGAGGAGTTCCAGCAGCAGGAGCAGGGGAAGGTGGTCCCGGGTCTCCGCGGGCCCTGAGGAAACGCCACAGCCAGCCTGGGAGGAAGAATGAGGAGCCACTGGGCCCGTCTGGGCACACCCTGGCCCCGGGGTCTCCTTGTGGCTGTCCTGCACCTTCTTTGTCGATGCTGAGGCTTGGAGGCTTCCAGAGACCTCCTAGTCCCATGTGCCCTAAGCCCAAAACCTGGCGCCTGGAGGCAGGGGAGGGGGCCAGCCTCGCCCCCAACGAGTCTCACTCTCCGGGTTGAGGCAGACTGGAGTGGCTGGGATAAGGAACCTGACTCAGTTGGCTCAGCCTGAGGTCTCTGCTTCATGGGACTGGCCTCTACCCACCCCTATGAGGCTGCTGGATACAGCTGTACCTGAATCCCTGATGCCCATGTGGCCTTGTTGCCCCAGGCAAGCACTAAACGGGCTCAGCCCTTCCCTCAGCCCTTCCTGTTTTCACGTCTGCCAATCACTGTAACCTCATTGATCCTCCTGAGCCGGGCCCTTGGCGGACGTTCCTAACCACAAGCTTCCAGAATCAGGTGCGCAGCGTGCAAGACCCAGATAGACCCTTGGAGTCTGGGACACCTTCAGCCAGGCTCCTTGCCCCTCTTTGAGCCTCAGTTTACCCTGTATACAACGAGGAGGGAGTGACTTAGAAATAGCTCTGGAACCAGGGAGGAGTTTCTCAGACTGTGGCCCAAAGTCTCCCCTCCCCCCGGGTTATTTGCTAGAAATGCACCTCCCTGGGCTGCACCGGAATCTACTGCATCACAATCTGAAGGAGTGTGGGTGGGAGGAGTCAGGATTCTTAACAAGTTCCTCAGGTGACCTGGATGATCATGGGATTTGAGGATCACCAGGCTGGGCGATTTTACCTATTAAAGTTTGGGGTGAGAGTCTGTTTAAGAATGAATCCCAGAGGATAAAATGTTTGGAAACACCCAACGGGCAGACCTGGTAGGGTCTCCAAGGACTCTGGTTTTGTGTGACTACTGTATAGGGTGGGACAGAAACGGAACCTACCTGAATTGGGAGGTGGAGCAGGATGCGGCGCTATCCCATGTGTGGCCAGCAGGGGTCGCTTGGAGCCGCAGCACCCACCACAGCCTCCTGGGCATTCCTGGCTGTTGCAAGCGCTGATCAGAAGCTTGTTGCAGGTCCTGGGATGTGTCCCCGGCTCTTCTCTCAGTGGACAGAACCTGGCCCTCCTCCTCCAGGGCAGAGACTGGGGTTCTGAGGTACCAAGGAGCTGGTCATGGCGTCTCCCAGCTTTCTCCCATATTTTCCCAGAGGCTCTGAGCTCCCAGCCGAGCCCCTCACTCCTAGTAAGTGTACCAGGGAGCACTGTGTGCACTGCTTGGTGCCCCTGCCCGAGAACAAACCTTAACCTCTGTCCTCTTGGGTAGGTCTGCCTCTGCCACCATCACACCCTCTGCCCCAGGACAAGAGAATTATGGAAACCCTGCCTCGCCAGCTGCCCAAGGCCCAGAGGGGCAATGGTCCTAGGGTCGTCATTGGTTGGAAGGTCCCCAGGAACAGAGCCCCCCCCCCCCCCCCCACCCTCCTTCCTTGGCAGGAAAAGACAGGGCGAGGAGGAGAAAGACCGTTTATTTCTCCACCCACAGTGGGACTGGTAGGTTTTCAAAAGAGCAATCACTGGCGTCCCTTTAATTCTTGGCTGACTTCCACCGGGGCAGCCAATCCACAGAGGCGGAGCTGGTGAGTTGCCTGGGCAACAGGCCCCTGGTTGGTCGAGACCATCAGCCACCCCACGGCCCGCTCCCAAGCAAGGGGAATGGACTCTGCTCTCCGGTCTGCTTTTTCAGACCTGCTGGCTCAAACGAGGCCTCCTCCTCTCGCTCCTGAAGCCAGAAGCTCCAGCCTTCGGAGCTCGACATTGGAAACGATTCGGTGGGGAGGATGGGGCGGGTGGGAGGAGAGGCGAACAGTGAGTGCCTTCATCTGGGACAGACAGGGGCCTGGGGATGGGCGGGGAGACGGAGGAGGTCAGGGTCCCAGAGGATGAGGCGACACGAGCACAAAGTAGGATCCCTCTAGCCCCCCCCCCCCCCCTCTCTCTGGCCTGCCCCCTCTGCAGAACTGCGCAATAATCTGGGGGCAGAGACGGTGACACAGACGCGGTCAGCCGAGCGGAGCGCCCCAAGCGCCCCTTGGTCCCCCAGGAGCCCCAGCAGGTCCCGAAGTGCTTGACCCGAGTCCTCCTGCTGGCAGACAAGCTTGCACGGAGGTGACAGACACACATGGGATCCGCACGGAGGGTCACAGGGGTCTTCTGTCTCTTCCCCCCTTGGGCCGGGGGCAAGTAGAGGCACGTGGGTGCGCGTGCATGTGTTCGACAGGACACGTGTCCAATTTCCAGGACGCGTCCGGCTTCTTCCACGGGCTCCTCCCCAGCCCTGAACCTGGGCCACCGGGAGGACACAGCTGGTGGAGGGCGGCCTGGGCTGGGCCAGGGGCAAAGCAGGAGGGAAGGTGGGCAGCCTGGGGCCTCAGGCTTTGGCCGTGGCCTCCGACACGCCCTGGGCTGTGAGCTCGGCCAGCACGTTGTCTAGGTAGCTGGCGTCTGGGTAGCCGTGGCCCGTGAGGTTGGATCCGAACTCGGTCTTGTGGTGGATCTCGTTCCACACCACGGTGTCCGACTCGCCCGTGGTGTTGGAGGTGCCGATGGTGAAGATGAGCCTCCGCTCCCAGGCCGTGATGAGCAGTCGCAACACCTGGAGAGCCGGGTGATGGGCGGGGTCAGAGGCAAGCCCCGCCCCTGGCCCCCTCCAGCCCCGCCTCCCCTCCCTGCCACGCTGTGGCTCCCGGAGGCCTCCTGAGCCCAGCAGGACGCCCTGTGGCCTCTGGGCTTGGCCGTTTCCTTCCCAGGACAGACTTGTTTCAAGCTCTCCGCCTGTTTCTTCCTGCGCGAAGGAAGGGTCTCAAAGCGATGGCCCTCTGCAGTTTGGTTTGGACCCCACACTACGTGACTTCGTTGGCAGTATTTAAAAAAATCAGAATTTCTGGCTTCTCTCGAAAAATAACAAGTAGAAGCAGACAACACCCATAGTGAGGTGGTGAAAAGCCCGGACTGCGTGGGTTCAAGTACAGGCTCCACCACTTACTAGCTGTGTGACCTTGAGCAAGTTCCTTGCCCTCTCTGAGGCTGTTTCTTTATCTGTAACCTGGAGCCAAGACCTTGACCACAGCAGTGCCTGGCAGGGCTAGGCGCACAGTAGGTGGTCATGTCCCTGCTGGTGGGGGAGGCAGCCCTGGCCCACAGCCCTGCCCCCTCACGACACCCACCTTCCGGCCCTTCTCGTTGTTGGGCAGGTAGCAGTGGCGCGGGAAGCCTCTTGCGGTGAACTTCTTGCCTGGGTTGGGGTGCTCAGGGCCCTGCGGGAAGGAGCAGCAGGGGCTGGAACCACAGACAGGAGTGGGGGGCCTCTGGAGGGGTGGAAGGAGTTGGGGTCAGGGGCCCGAGGGGGCTCACCTGGATGCCGGTGGGGATGTCGTAGACAATGCGGATGGTCTGGGTGTCAGCGAAGCCAGGCAGCGAGTGGGGGATGAGGTGGAACTCCATCTTCCCGGGGGGCTGAGTGCCCGTCTTCTCCCCGTAGATGGCCTTGCAGGTGGGGCACTGCAGGCTGCCGTCCTGCAGCGGGGGAGGCGGGGTGAGGTCCCCGGAGGCCCCGGAGGCCCTGGGCTCCCTCGCCAGCTCCCCACGCACTGTCCCCCAGCCCACCTTGTTGCCATTGGAGTACATGGCCACGAGGCACAGCAGGTGGTACATGTGGCCGCAGCGGCCCAGGCGGCCCACGAGCTCGGGCCGCACACCCCTGCGCCGCAGCACGCCCTCGTAGCCCGACGCCGTGACCAGCCGCTCCATGCAGATGGTGCAGTCCTGCGGGCACAGAGGGCAGGCTGAGGGCCGGGCAGGGCAGGACGCCCCTTCTCGGGCACCCATCTATCACAGGGAGAGGACGCCCTACCAAATTCAGATATGCAGCTCCCTCACCCCCCTCCTCCCAAGGGATTCAGAACTATCAGCAGCAAAACCTAAAAACTATGGTGAAAGTAAGATACAAACACTGTCAACCACCAGAAGATTGACACCTGCGATTCTGTGACACTCAGCTTTCTGTTTATCAAAAGACATTGTTGAGAAGTGAAAGGGCAAACCCACAAACTGGGAGGAGGGACTGTAACAGAACCAGGAGGAATTCGTATGGGGCAGTGATGGCGAACCTACGACACGCGTGTCAGCACTGACACGCGTAGCCATTTCTGATGACACGCGGCCGCATGCCGAGGATGAAACATTTGCTGCTCCTGAGGATGAAACATTTGCGACTAGAGTCTTGGAGTTAGTTTTTTCCTCACAGTGACACACTACCCGAGTTATGCTCAGTTTTTTGGCGAAGTTTGACACACCAAGCTCAAAAGGTTGCCCATCACTGGACTATGGGGGGAGGGGAGAGAGGAGTGAAGAGGAGGAGAAGGGAGGGGAGAGGAGGGGAGGGGAGAGAGAGGGCTCTCTTCTCTGCAGGGAAGGCCGCCCTCAGCCCAGGTCTGCATGGCCGCTGGCACTCACCTCATCAGGGGGGTTCTTCACCTTCTGCATGTACCTTCGAACCACATCCTCAGGGTTCTTACCTGCAAGGACACAAGGGGGTGGGCTCGAGGGCGCCCGGAGTCTACCCCCAGGCCGCGGCAGCTCGGATGGAGTCAGGGGTTGGAGAGATGGGGCTGGCAGAGGTGAAAGGTCAGGGGTTGCTGCAGGTGGGATGTAATTGGAGTTCGGGCAGAAGGGGTGGGCGGAACGGGAATTGAGATCAGGACATGGAGGTGAGTCCCAGAGCAAACTGGAGCTGACCGTCGGAGGGATTGTGGTGCAGGGTTAGTGGGGTTCAGCTCAGGGGTGGGGGGGGCACGGAAGGCGTACTTTTCTTGAGGTGCTTTTTCTTGGTCTTGCGGCACACGCCAGGCACACCGGGCACGGGCTTGACGTCGCTCTTGCTCACCGGGGGCGGGTGCAGGATAGGCTTGGGTGCCCGGGTCAGGCACACGGGCAGCCCGGCGGCGCAAAGCAGGATCCCCGTCATCCCTGGGGGCGTGGCCTGCGCAGTCAGGGGCGGGGCGCCCTCCAGGCCCCGCCCACCCAGCGCTTCCCGCCCTTCTGTTATTGGGTGTACGCCTGGGGCCTCTCTCAGACTCCGCCTACTTGCTTGCATCCAGGGATCTTGGGGTTCTCAGGTGGATGCGTGGGGTGTGCCCTGGGCCTCCCCCCTCAACCCCTCCCCAGGCTGAAGCCAAGAAGAATGCCTTCTGCGGGCCCCGCCCACCCAGGGGAGGGTGTGTCCTCTGGGCCCCGCCCACGAGCTCATTCAGGGATGGAGTCAGGAAGCCAACAGGTGGGCCGGCTCCCCCGCTTCCTCGTGGGCTGGATCTCACCTGCCAGGGCCGGGTGGACTGGGCCGGTCCCATTCAGGTTCTTCACCGGGAGCGCGGGGACCCTGAGGAGAGAAGAGAAGAGGCTGCAGTCCCCACACCAGAGGATCGAGGGGCCCTGGGCATAGTGTGACAGCCTGTGCCTGTCCCAGTCATCAGTGACTTAGTCATTCCCACCCCTCTCACAGTTTGCTGTATGAGGCCTAATGCCCATCAAAGGCTTTGGGAAAGAAGGATTCAGGGATCCAGTAAGTTAGCAAACACTTCAAAGTCTCCCTCTTGGAAAATTCACAACATATATGAGCATGTTAAAGGCTCTGATAAGTCCTGCATAAGGAAATATGGTTAGCGATGGTACACCCAGATTTTCCCAAAGACATTTGATAACGGACATTCTTTGCATCTCTGCAATATCTACTGCCGTCAGGGCCTGAGACTCAGGCATCGTCCTCTCTTCACCTGAAGAGACCCTAGGAAAATGCCGTCTGCTCGTCCTCTTCGCCCTCCCCCCAGAGGGCTCTGACTTTGGGAAATCACCCAGAGCTGCTCTCATATCTCAGGTCAACCACTGACCAGCTGGGTGACCCCCAGCACATCCTCCTCCTCCTCCTAAGCCTGTTTCCTGTGTAACATGGGATAACGTGGCACCTTCCTTCTGTTTGCTGTGAAGAGTCAACGAAATTCTACACATCAACGGCCGAGCACCATCCCCGGTACCTAAGAAAGCCTCTAACAGCATTCATCATCACTGTCCCCATTGTCACGGTCCCTGTGTCATCTGGATGAGTAGTTTCACCTCCCTGCACCTCTGCCCCCTAAATCATGGTGTGACTTCTCTCCATGGTGGAGAGGAAACCATGAATGTATTGCAGTGACAAGCTGGGGCAAGTCACTTAACCTCTGTGACCCTCAGTTTCCTTATCTGTAAAATGGGGATAATGATACCTCACCTATAAGAGCCGGGTGAGAGAGCCTGCTGTGACCCGCACAGTGTGTCTGCCTGCGTCTTCATGACCTCAGTGCTCAGCTGTGGATGGGCATGGTCCCTGGATGGGTGCATTTTGATAAAGAAGTGTGTTCTGAAAGCCAGGGGCAGCCCGAGGGCCTGGGGGCTGTGCCAGGAAGGGGTGCAGGAGGGGAGGGGGCAGGGACAGCTGGGGAAGAAGCTGCTCCAGCCCCACAGCTTGCTTGCTAAGGACAGAGCCTGCCTAATGCCGCCTTGTCCCCGGCCCCTGGCAGGCACAGTTGGCATCAAGGAGCTGGCTTCAAGCAAATAGCATGCTTGGCAGACGTGGGTGCAGCTCCTGACCCTGGTCTTGCTGAGCCTTTGGCCTGGGAAGGTTTTAGGTCTCAACTTTCTTACAATTTCTGGCGCCCCTTAAAAGCCACAGAGCCCTGGGTTACCAAAGTCAGCTGTGCTCCTGGGAAGAGGGTGGTGAGTTGGGGGTGACGGCAGGGCTGATTTTTATTTACCTATCAGGGATCTGGGGGACAGTCCCAAAGCGCCCCCAGCCCCTCTCAATCTGCAGGCTCCCTGCGAGAACCCAGGGTAGCAGGGTTCCCACGACACCCGAGCGTGGGAGCCACCTGGGCCCCCTTTTGATGTGGGATGTGCTGCTTCCTCCAAGTCAGTGAGAACATCCTCCTGCCGTGGACAGGAGGCCGCTGCCCGCAGGCCTCCGGAAGCGGGGCCACCCTTCACTCTCTGCCCCGCCCTTTGGGGGCCCAGCCTGGCGAAGGGTCACAGGATCCTTTAAATCCCCTTGAAATCTGCTCTGACCAGAAGCCAGGCCTGGACACCCCAGGGGAGAGGCGGGTCCCACAGCCACGCTGGCCTTCCTGCTCATTCCCCACCCCCATCAGATGCTGTCTGTCCTCTGCCCTCAACCCCTGGTGGTTCCTTCCTTGCTCAGAGTAAATGCGGCTTTCTTACCCTACACGGTATAGCCAGTACTGACCCCTGGAACTCCACTTCCCCCATGCTCACCCCCTATCCCTCCACCCCCGCGTCCCTGGTCTCCCTGCTGCTCCTCAAACATGCCAGGCACGTCCCCACCCCAGGGCCTTTGCACTTGCTGATCCCTCTCCCAGTATGCTCTTCCCAGGTATCCACATGTCTCGCTTCCTCACTTAACACAGGCTTCTGCCCCAATGTCTTCTTTTAATTAAAAAGAAAAAGTTCTTGTTGATTTTAGAGAGAGAGGAAGAGGAAAGGAGAGAGAGAGAGAGAGAGAGAGAGAGAGAGAGAGAGAAGCATCATTCAGCTGCCTCATGCACTCCCCCTACTGGGGATGGAGCCCCCAACCTAGGTATGTGCCCTGACCAGGAATCCAACCAGTGACTTTTCGGTTTGTGGGATGATGCTCAAGCAACTGAGCCACTCTGGCCGGTTGTCCTAATCAATGGCTTCTTACCAGAGGCCTTCCCTACCACCTTATCCCGAGGCACCTCTGTCTTTGCCCTTAACTTAAATTTTTGGTCATAGCACTGATGGTGACCTGAGGTCATAAACTCTGTGGCATGACCAGGCCCCCTGCCTCTGTGACCTCACCTCCTACTCCCTCCATCTCTACTCTAGACGCCCCTGCTGCTGCTCTAACCTGCCGAGCATGGTCCCCTCTCAAGGCCTCTGCACTTGCTGTGCCCTCTGCCCCCCGATGCTGAAGGGCTCACTCCCGTCTCTGTTGCAACCCCACCTCATCAGAGAGCCCCTCCTGACCATCCACTGTCTAGTGGTTCTCACCCTTCCTAATGCCGTGACCCTTTAATACAGTTCCTCATGTTGTGGTGACCCCCAACCATAAAATTATTTTCGTTGCTACTTCATAACTGTAATTTTGCTATTGTTAATGAATTGTAATGTAAATATCTGTGTGTCGTGACCCACAGGTTAAGAACCACTAGCAGGGTCGCCTAAGACCATCGGAAAACACAGATATTTACATTACGATTCATAACAGTAGCAAAATTACAGTTATGAAGTAGCAACGAAGATAATTTTATGGTTGGGGGTCACCACAACATGAGGAACTGGATTAAAGGGTCGCGGCATTAGAAAGGGTGAGAACCACTGGTCTAGCACATAGTAGATGTTCAGTAAACACTTATTTCGTGAATGAAGGAAGGCAGCCCGGATTTTGGGGGGAGGTTCCAAGAAGACTCCTGTGTACATGCTCAGGGACATGGTCCGCATGAACTTGTTTACACATCTGAAGTGAGCCTTGAGCAGGAGTCCCAGGGAAACACCCCTGCAGCTGCTGGTCCTGGAGGGCCTCGGCCAACATGCATTCTAAGTGACCACATTCAGTGAGGGCAGCTGTGGGAATAGCCCAAGCGAACATTCTCGAAGAAATTCCCGGAAATGCTCCCCATCCAATCCGAGGCAGGAGTTCCATGGCAAGGGTTTGGGGAGCCCAGACAGGTCACATCTGCCCCCTGAAGACAGGGTCAAAGGTGACTGTCCTCAGAAGGGCACTTCGGACCCCCATCATGCGAATTCATAGCCACGCCTCCTTTTCATCCCCAAGGGACTGTGCTTCTCTTCTCTTGAGGACTCAGACATTTTCGCTCTTGATTTCTACTTGTGTGGTTCCTCCCCTATCTCTTCCCCCAGATTGTGAGCTTCTCGAAGCGTCTCTGACCCGGCCCTGTGACCCCGGATTGAGGATGAAACTCGCTCACATGGGTTCCCAGTATGTACTCAATGGGGAAGCTGAGCCCAATAGGGAAATACTCTGCTAGCTCTGTGGTCTCTTCAGGGGGCGGTCCAGTATCTTTAGAAACAGTGGCTCCAATGCCAAACACAACCCCCACCCAACACAAGATTGGAGCAGGGATGGCAAATATATGACAGGTGTAGTACTACACCCTTAACAGGCATCACCAATCAATCCCAGCACCCCTTCCCACGAGCCAGAAACGCAACTGCAGAATCCTCCTCAACACTGTGCTCCGGGGAGTCGCTGCCATGTGGGCAGAGATGGCTCAGAATGGAATCTGTTCGTTGTTTATTTTTGCAGATGATGGGACTGAGGCCCAGAGAGGCGAAGCAACTTCACTAAGGTCACCCAGCTGGCTCTGGGTCCTGGAGTTGTGAGTCAGTGGGCAGGGTGATCCCACCAGGCTGATCTGTGGGGCCATCTGGAAAGGCGCCAGCCTTCTGAGACCTCTGTGCCCTCCTGGTGGGCTGAAGCCTGTGCCCTGGGCCCTGGAGCTGGCTCAGCTCTGAGCAGGCTGCACAGTGGGTCCCTCTGTCTGCTAGGGCACCCCGCTCTGGCCCAGGCATCAGGGCAGTTCAGGGCCCCGGGGCAGCAGGAAGCCACACTGACACTCCCTGAGGGCAGCTGAGTTTCCACCCCTCTACCTGCACCTGGTCTCCGTGCCCCTGGACGTCCTGCCAACGGTGTCACCGTTCCCTGATGATGGTTTCCAGGCCCCCCAAAGGGCGTCAGGAGCCCTCAGAGCCCCTGGCACTTACCCAGGAGCCCCTTAGGAGGCCTAGAGGAGCCCAGGCCTCAGGCATTTGGGTCCAAGAGGGTGAGGAGGAGGCAGAAGTGAGAGTGCCATGCCATGGGGTTTCCATGCTCCCTGGGCCTGCTCCTGTCCCCTGTCCCCTTCCAGTGCCCAATCCACCTGCACCCAAATCCCTGCCCTCCACAGTCCTGGGCCCCACCGGGTCCCGCGTCCCGCCCACCCCCTCTGCAGAAGCCAGAAGCCTGAAGACATCCCGGCCAGCGCTGGGAAGACGGGGTGCCCCACGGACCCAGCAAAACGTGCCAGCCGCCTGGCTGCTGCCTGGAGGCCTTGCTCACTTCCCCTTTCCTCGCCCCAGCACCTGTCTGCTTGGACAAGCCCAGAGCTTCCATGGGCCTCAGTTTCCCCTCTGTCAAACAGGGCCTCTCACCCCTGCACACCCGTCCACTCATAGGGATGAAAGGGGCAAAAGTCCCCTGGGGAGACATTTTGAGGGGTGGTTGCCACTTGGGGGTCAGATTTACCCAGAGGCCTGGGGATCAGGGTCACTCTCCCCCACCTTCTTGGTCTCCCTGCCTGCCCAGTACAGAGCTCTGTGGGGGGGAGCCCAGCCGGGAGGGGAGGGGAGGTGAGGGGAGAGGCGAACTGGGCTGGTTCCCACGGCCTGGGGCACCCTGTGCAGACAGGAGTGTGTGGTTTGGCCTCCCAGGGAGCGGGGCAGGAAGTGCTTCAGGTCTGCGGGGTGGGGTGGCGGTGTTTGGTTTGACCTTGTGATGAGGCTGAGGCGGTGGGGAAACAGCAGCCACGCTGAGTTACAGCCCCTGCACACCCGTGAGGCCAGGAAGGGGGAGGGTGGGCAGGCGGGAGGCCAGGTGGGGACACACCGAGGGCGAGACTCCTCATGTTGCGCTTTTCAGTTCTTTTTTTTTTTTTAAGCATTTAGATGTGACACCTATTAAAGAACTGCAGAAACAGAATGTGGACTCTTTTAAGTGAAAACGTAAAATCACTGCTAGGAGTAAAAAAAAAAAAAAAAGAAGAAGAAGGAAAACACTCAAGCATAACCACCACATCAAAGCCCACCTCCCCACCGCTCCCGCCTCCTGCTCAGCCCCACCTGAAGGCTGTTCTAAATCTCCAGTGACCCCGTTACAACAAAGTCACACCCGTCTCTCCCTGGCTCACAACTCTGCGGGCTCCCAGCTCACACACAAGTCAAAGCCCAAGTCCCCGACGCAGCCCTCAGGGCCCCGGAGAACTGGCCCAATTTCATGTCTGACCTCCTCTCCCCCTGCTCACCCCCGGAAGCCTCATCAGCCGCACTGGCCTCCTCCAACATACCAGCTGCTGCCGCTGCCTCAGGGCCTTTGCACAAGCTGCTCCCTCTGTCTGGAACGCTCACCCAGTTCTGTGAGTGGACTTCTCAACCTCCGTCAATCTTTGCTCAAATGTTACCTTCTCAGGGAGGCCTTTTCTGGCCTCTTTGCTTAAAATGACACCCCTCTCACCACTCCCTACATCCCTTTACAATTTTCCTTTTTACTCTAGCAGTTACGACTCTGCCATATTCTAGAATTTATGTTTATTGTTTGCGTATTGGATGTGAGCTCCAGGAGGTGGGGGTGGTCTGTTTTGTTCATGGATGTTTTTCCAGGGTCCCGACTAGCACCTGCCACACAGCAGTTGCTTGATGTGTGTGGATTCATTAATTTGGGAACAGACGAACGCAAGGCAGAAGGAAGGTAACAAGAAACAGCAAACTGGGGGAGAGATGACAGGTACAGGGTCAGCGTCCTTAACGCAGAAGGAGTGCGGGTGGACCGTTCACGAAGCAGCCAACAGCCCAAAGAGAAGGGCAAGCGGAAGAAACAAACGATTGAAAAAGCAGGAACCGCAGGCGCCCAGCAAACAGGAAGAACCAGAGGTTGAAAAGGCCAACGGCATCGCCGGGGCACCGGGCACCGGGCACCGAGGAGGCTGGCCATGTGCCCGCCTCAGGGGGGAGCGAGACGCACCCTCTCCCGCTGCCACCGAGGGGATGTCAGTGGCGCAGACTTCAAAAGGCCACCGCTTTGACATTTGGCCTCAAGCTGGACAAGGACGGTGTTGTCTGCCCCACCCCACAGGTGCAAAGGCCGAGGGCCGGAGCGGGCCTGGGCTCCGCTGGGCGCACAGGGAGAGGAGATGTTGGAGCAGGGCCCAAACCCAGCCTCTGCTTCGGGGCCCATGACACCCTGTGGAATCAGGGCTGTGGCGGGGGCTGGGGGGGTCTTTGGGACCATGGCTCAAAATGTGGAGAGGGCAGGCAGGAGGGTGGGACACCCCAATATCCTGAAGGGGGATTCTGAGTCAGAGTCCTAGTTGTGTGACCTCGAGCAGGCGCCAGGCCTTGGGAGCCTCCATTTCCTCGCGTGCAAAATGGGGACCATAGGACCTGCCTCCCACAAAGTGGGGACCAAGAGAGGTGATCGCATGTCGCAGCCACAGCAGGAGGCTGGGCCGGTATGTGAGTGCGCAGTACGGAAAAACAGGCCTGCAGCTGCCCCCTCTCCCTCCCTCCACCGCGCGGGGTGGAAACTCTGAGTCTGCCCACAGCTGTGTTCCAAAGCGCTGGACGCTGCCCTCTCGGGAGACAGGGCGGATCTTCCCCACCCCTGCTGTCCCCCAGCCCGGCCGCCAGCTGGCTCCCCGCCCCCGCGCAGGGGCGAGTGGAAAAAACCCTGGCCCTGGAGACACGGCCCCCACTGGCTGTGTGGCCTGGGGCAAGGCCGTGGCTGTCTCTGGGCCCCCAGGCTGTGGCCCACCCAGGGCTGAGGTGAGGGTGGGATGAGGATGGACTCAGAGCGCTCTGAAGAGTCCACTCCCTTCCACGCTCGTTTTAGGTTCCCGTGCGAGCGAGTAGCGTGGTGTTAGCTGTTTGGCAGAGGGGGGCCCAGAGGCCAGGGAGGGAACGCTGGGTGCGCAGGCCGCCCAGCTGGGAAAGGACGGGGTAGGACCGGACTCTGGGTCTGTGTGAGTCCCGCGTGGGAGAGAGGGAGGGTGGAGAGCAGGGAGCAGGGGAAGGGAGAAGGAGCTGAGAAGGAAAAGGCGGGAGAGAAGGAGCAGCAGACACAGACAGGCAGACAGAGCCCGGGAGACAGGGACGGAAAGAGACCAAGACTCAGCTGGGGAGTCACAGAGCCTGTCCCCGGTGCACAGCGTTCCGGGCCTCTTTCGTTGAACTCTGACCCCAGGCCCTAGACACTGTGGGGACAGGGCCCTTGCAGAAGTGAGTGAGATGAGGTCACTCGGGCGGGCCCTGAGCAACATGACTGTGTCCTTATAGAAGGACATTTGGACACCAGGACACGGAGGTGAGACCGTGGGCGGGGCTGTGAGGACTGAGGGTGGGGGTGGGGTGTTGGGGACCAGGGTGGGGTGGGAGGCCTGGTTGCCTGGCTCCTCAGAGACCCCATCCCTATCCCCTCCTTTGGCCGCACCTGGGCCTCGACTGCCTTGGCAACAGGACGCTGCAGGTGGGAGGGACCAGGGTCTGCCCTCCCCCCCCCCCCCCCCCGCCTTCCTCCCCCCCCCCCCTCCTTCCTCCCCCTCCTCCCGCCTTCCTCCCCCTCCCCTCACGGCAGCAAACTTCACAGGTCCTGCGCCCACCCCCCACTCTGAGCCAGGGGTATTTTTAACTGGCGTTCCTTGGAGATGAGGGTTGGGGGATCTCCACGCGGCTTGTCTGGCTGGGGAAGGTAGGCCAGAGGGGCGGAGGGGAGCCTGGGTCGGCTCTGCGAGGCTAGGGAGGGGTGAGGGAGCCCTTGTCTGGTCTCTGAGGGTCACAAACAGCTCCCAGGAGGAGGAGGAGGATGAAGGATATAGGCGGGGTAGGGGCACGTGGCTGAGGAGAACGGAGTTCTGGTATGTCCTAAGGGACATGCGTAATGATCAGCGCCCTCAGGAACCATCCTTCTCTCCTCACAGCCCCCTTGAGCTCCAGCACACTATGGCTCCCCACTGCTGGCAGCACCAAGCCCAGGCTCCCCGAACGCCCCCAACATGGCTCTGTGGTTCCACTTGGGAAACATCTCAGCTCCTAAGGTCCCAGCAGGAACCTCTACCCCCGTGGGGTGCCCGGATCTGCAGGCTGCAGCCCCACCGACCCTCTGCACTCAAAGCGCCCCTGCCTGAGGGCCTTCCCCTTCTCACACTGCGCCCCCTTCTCACATCTAGCCCTTCCCCGAACGAGCCACGTCCTTCTAGTGCCACTGACGTCGTGCATGCTGTTCCCTCTGCCGGGAACAGCCTTTCTCCGATCTGGCTGCCTCCTCAGAGGGGTCTGCCCTGACCGCCCATCCCCTCTCAGCCGCACTGCCCCGCCCCCCTCCCCCCCCCCCCCCCCCCCCCCGGGATTGTGTTCATTTCCGCGTTTACCTGCTCTCTGTCTGTCTCCCCACCAGTCTGGACCCTGTTTGTCTGGTGTGCTCTGCAAACCTGCACCCACAGTCCACATGTGAAGGATTAATATTGCGCAATAAAAGCCGACTAATTCCCAGCCTGCTCTAAAACAGCGGCTTTCACCAGTTTCATCTGTGACTAAGAAATTCACTTCACCGGGCAACCCATGGAACACAAGCAGAAATGATGCGAAAGGCTCACGGAGCAGTTCTCACTATGGCTACGCACACAGAGCCATACTTGCTGCTCCACCCTATTCCGTCCCATTCCACTCCAATCCCATAACCCACCAGTGCGGACACAATGCAGCCCCAAAGAGAAGGTTCCCCGTTCTTGCTGCCGAGGTCCCTGGACCTTCCCTGGTTCTGCCCCTTCCCACCCCCACCCCAGTTGGTCGTCCGCTCTTCTTGTCGTTCTGGGGCCCCCCCAACCCTTCCTCTTCATCAGGGAGCCGGAGCCAGGTTGCTAAGGACGAGGAGCCACAATGAACACTCCAGCTCCCGGGCCTCCTGTCTGTTGGCACTGGGCCTGCCCGAGAGGAGGGGCCTGGCGGGGAAGGGAAGGGTGAGGCAGGCAGGTGGCAGCTGCGATCTTCCCATGGAAAGTTACGGCCCCTGCCCCCCACACCAACCTTCCTCCCGGATAACAAAAACAGTCCCCCTGTCACTGCTGGACGGCTGCGGGGTGCAGACACCATGTTCAGGTACACGGCCTCTCCACATGATGGGGAGTCCTGCTCCCATTTCACAGATGGTGAAACTGAGGCTCGACGAAGGGGAGGGACTAGGCCCAGATCTCATGGCTCAGAAGTGGCCAAGAGGGGATTTGAACCTAAGCAGGCTCTCAAGAGGACAGAAGCCACCTCACTTCGGGGTTCCCTTCCCTTCTCAAGGCCTCAGTTTCCCTTGGTGAAAGGGGAGGTCTGGAGGAGGTGACCTCAAAGATTGTATCCAGATATGACCTTTGCTGGTCTCAGGTCGTCACGGTCAATCCCCTGGGCCGTGCCATAGTGATACAAGCAGCGCTGGCTTCTGGTGCCCGGCTCTCCTCTTGGGCATCATGATCCAAACGCCACCTGGTCTTTTCCCTTCTGGGCTGTCCCAAGGTCAAGGTCGTGGCTCCTGGCTCTCATTCCCACTCCCTCAGGGCCTGTTCCTGCTAAAACCAGTCTGGGCGAGCAGTGGACAGGCTCACTGGGCCCCCAGCCTAGGCTTGGATGCCTTAACGCAGGAATTTGCAATCTTGGTCTGACCTGGGTTCCCTGCCTCGATGAAATCCACTGGGACATCCTGCCAGTTCCTAAAAGATTCCCCAAAAGGGCCATTTTAGTTAAAACAAGAGCAGAGGCCGGTTCCTGCGTGTGACTTCTCCTTATCCATCACCCTCTCCTGCCACTATCTCTGGTCACCCCAGGAGTCCCTGGAACCCAGTTTGCAAATATCAGTATTAGGCCAAAGTGAGGGTGATAATTCAGGTGCGGCCTCTGGGGGACTATTTTGAATAAGTGGCCGGTGCTTGCTTGAGCCTTCCCGTGAGATGGGTATGGACGGGGCTGGGGGTGGAAATCACCTAACAATTCGAAGCCAACACAACACAGACTCTGGACCCTACAGGCCTGAGTTTCCACCCCTGCTCTCCACCTGGGTGACTCGCCGCAGGTACCACACCTCTCCCGGCCTCAGCCTCTCCATCTGTCATGTGGGCATGACAGGATTAGCTGGAGTAACAAACGAGACCATGCAGATCAAGTCTAGCAAATAAACATGGGCTGCACACCCTTATTATTGTTGCTACAGTCCCACCACTTGTGAACTGTGTGATCTTGGAAGTTACAGACCCTCCCCCTCCAGGGTCTTCATCTGTAATTGGGAGTGAGCGGTACCTACCGCACAGGGTCCTCGTGCGTGGAGATAAATGAGTGGAAACGCATTACGGCGCTTAGTTAAGGCCTGACATAAAGTGAATGCTTAACAGATGCTAAATATTGCTTATGCTTATTACTACGATTGTAATTCTCTGCTGCTAGCCCTCTGGGCAGCCACGCCTGCGCCAGGGGCGTCTTACCCGGGCGGGATGGAGGCACGTGCGCTCACGCCGGAGGCGCGCTGGGGTCCGGGCCGGTTGAGGTTGTTCTGGCCCGGGGTGGGCGCGCCGCTGGGGGCGCTCGGGCTCCGCGGGGGCGCCCCGGAGGGCGGCGCAGGTTCGGTGGGGCTGGTGGCGGGCGCGGCCCAGAGCGCGGGGCCGGCGAAGGTGGCGCTGGGGCGCACGGCGAGCGCGCCGGGTGGTCCTCCGGGGGGCGGCGGGAGCGCGGCGGGGGGCGCCTTGCGGCGCTGCGAGGCCAGGATGGCGTTGGAGGCGGCGCGCGTGCTGTTGACCAGCAGGCACTGCTGGCAGGAGCAGGGCTGGCCGGAGCTGGCGCCCACGGGCCACGACTGCGACTTGGGGATGGAGCCCACGGTGAGCGGGTAGGCGAGGTCCAGGCGGCGGCGCAGCCGGCGGCGCCTGCGCGTCTGGCGGTTCATCTGCGACATGCTGTTGAAGTAGATGAGGTAGCAGAAGCCGAGCGACGAGAGGTCGAGCCAGGGGTGCTGCTTCTCGTAGGCGTTCTGGATGGTGATGCAGATGTCCATGTCGTAGGCCGTCCAGGCGCCGCCGTCGTTCTCCCACTCCCACACGATGCCCTTGCCCGGCGCCGACGACGGGTCGTAGAAGTTGCGCCGCACGGGCCGCATGGTGCCTGCGCTCACAAGGGGAGGAGTCAGGGCCGAGGCTGAGGGGCGCGCGGAGGGGCAGGAGCGGCAGCACAGACGGGGTGGGTGCGAGCCGTGCAGGGCGGGGATGAGGGTCCACGAAGGTGGTGTCAGGGCAGCACGCGATGCACGTCAGCAAGGCAGGGCGAGGGCAGGACGGGCAGGCTCCCTCCCCCTCCCAGGGGCCAGCCAGGCACCGAACTACATCACGGCCCTGGGGTGGGGGTGGGGGGGCTCCCCAGGCAAGGCCAAGCAGAGTCAGCACCCGTGGGGGCAGAGATCCATGCAGACACGTGGGTGGCATGCAGACCCTCATTAGTTCACTCATTCATCCCACCATTCTTTCCTTGGCGCATTCATTTCTTCCTGCCCTCGTCTACACATTCATATATTCCTCGGTTCACTCATTGAACAATCCTCCCATTGGTCCCCTCACCCATGCCTGCGGTTGGCCACCATGCTTTCCTTCACACCTGCATTTACTCTCGCCCCTGCCCTCACTCCATTATCCGTGCGGCCATTCCTTCATTCACGACCATCCTATTGTAAATGTGCGCCCCTGTCCACATTTTCCTTCCCCTCTCTCCTTCGTCCTCCCTTTTCTCAGTCTGGGATACTTTCTATTTTACCTCCTCATCTTGCTTTCTGCCTCCTCTGGCTGGAATGTGACCCCCACAATGCAGGGACTTTGTTTTATTTGCGGCTGTAACCCCAGCACCTACACTCAGTCGGGGCTCATGGTTGAACGTTAAGAGTGGATTCATTAGCTCAGACATGGATCCTTCTTCTCACTTCCCTCGTGCCTTTCTGCTTATCCCTGCCCTGGCCCATCCCTGGGTCCACTTATGTGTTTTTCCTTCATCTGTTTGTTCGTTTGCTCCTTCCTTTAGCAAACATTCGCTGACATCGGCTCTTTGGGGGACTCCATGCTGAGTGCTCATTTGAAAAGAAACACACAGTCACCCAGCCAGGTGGAGACCCATGCCCCCATTTCAAAGACGAGGGCACTGAGGCTTCGCTCCCAACCCCTGCTCCCGGGCTCCCAGAGCTCCAGGTGCTCCCCGAGAGCAAGGCTCCATGGGACACTGGGTTAAGCAGACATAACCCAACGCCCAGGCTGCAGGACTTCTCAGAGCCTTTGGCCTGCCCTGGCCTGGGGCCAGCATGGAAACACTCTGGCTGCGTTCATCTGGCACGCCGGTGGAAAATGGCAAACCTGCCTGCTCCTCAGCTGTGGGCAAGTCCCTTAAGCCCCCCGAGGTTTCAGTGGTTCCTCCCCATCTCGAAAGTGAAGGTGATGCTAGTTTGTGACTCACCCTGCCCCTCTCACCTAGGGCTGCTGGGAGGATTCGGTGAGAAGAGCCACAGAGCACAGGGTGTGGCCGGGGCCCCGGGGGCCGGGAGGCAGGCTGACCTCATTTCAGGTCCTGACTGCCTGACTTTCCAGCTTTGTGACGACGGTGAGGTGACTCAACGTCTCTGAGCCTCCCTGTCCTCATCTCTAAAATGGGCACAAGCAGGCCTTCCTTGTGGGGCTGATAAAAGGAACCATCAAGACAAAGACTGCCTCGTCCCTGATGATTCTAAAGTTGGTCATTTCCAGCCACATCTTCTTCGCTGAGAGCCAGACGCGTGTGTCCAGTTGCCCCCTCGGCACCTTCCCGGCACCTTTTCAACCTTAGTTCCGCTAAAGCACAGCTCCGATCTGTCCCCACCCGAACCCGCTCCTCCTCAAGTCTTCTTTGCTACGTTACTGGAAGCTCTGTCCTTCCCGCTGCTTGCGCCACCAAACCCCCAAACATGGGCTTCACTTCTTCCTTCATACCCCATGTCTAGTCTCTCAGTAAATCCAGTCACCTCCACCTTCAAATACATCCCACATCGGACCCTTCCTCTCCCACGGCACCAGTTCTCCCCAGTCCAAGCTGCTGCCTTTCTCCCGCCTGGACCATCGCTGTAGACTCATGGCCGGTCTCTGCTTCTGGCCGTGCCTTCTGTACTGTGTTCCCCACATGGCAGCCAGAGGGACCCTGCTCAGTGCGAGTCAGCTCGCATCCTTCTTCTGCCCCAAACCCTCCCCGGCTCCCATGGCTCCCTTGGCATGAAAGTCCTGGCCATGACCTATGAGGCCCCACGTGGTCCACACAGTCCCTTGCTCACTCCACTCCAGCTGCCCTCACCTGCTTGCTGTTCCTCAAACACCCCAAATGCTGCCTATGCTGCCCCCTCCCCTGGAAAAGGCGTAGCCACGCCTAGAAGCTCCCATCATTCCCTCCCTCCTTTCTCTTAGATCTCTGTTCAAGACCTTCCCAGACCCCGGAACGGCTGCCCTCCCTTTCCCATCCTCCTGGCTCCTAGCACGGCCTGCCCTGATGTATCAGCTGCACACTGTCTCCCCTCTCTGTCACCTCCCGCTAGGCTGTCAGCCCATGAGGACAGAGATCTTGATTGCTTTGCTCATAGCTGCTGCATCCCAAGGGTCTAGCACGGTGCCTGGCACACAGCAGGCCCTCACGACCGTGTTTCCATTGGTAGTTGGCATCCCCCAGGGAGCCTGGCCCAGGAATCTGCAGCCAGATGGGTGGGGACCCATCATGATCCACCCCCCACCCCACTCCACTTGCTTCCATTACTCTGACTGTTCTCACTTGGGTCCTGCTCTCTCTCTGTTCGAATTTATTTTTTAAATACATTTTTATTGGTTTCAGAGAGGAAGGGAGAGGGAGATAGAAACATCAATGATGAGAGTGAATCATTGATCGGCTGCCTCCTGCACGCCCCCCACTGAGGATAGAGCCCACAACCTCGGGCATGTGCCCTGACCAGGAATTGAACCGTGACCTCCGGGGTCATAGGTCAATGCTCAACCACGGTGCCACGTTGGCTGGCTCTCTCTGTTAGAACTTAGAATCCAAGGGCTATGGACTTTCTCTACCCTGTGTCAGCTGCCTAGACCCCAAGAGCTGAGGAAATCGAGGCACAGAGCTGCAGCTGCTGGTGTGGGAGAAGCAGGGAGGGGATGGGTCCCTGGGCTCCTGTAATGTTCCAACCAATCACATGAAAAGTTCCCCAGGGCCTCCAGGCAGCCTCCTTCTGATGTCTGATTTATCATTTTAATGGAGTGTGTGCATATTGATTTTTTCCCTTGACAACAGTGTTCTTCCAGGGCAGGCCTGAGAGGGGATGACTTAGAGGGGAAATCCCATGTCCTGTTCCTGCCTCTGCTCCCGAGTGCTGGTCTTCTCCTCCCAGGGCCTCAGTTTCCCTGTCTGCAAAATGGGGGCTCATGAGAGATGATCTTCAGGTCTGATATGCCTGAAGTAGCGCCCTTAGCCTCCTGCTGAGGGTCAAGGTGCTATGTTACCTGGAAGGTGTGAGCCCTGGATGGGAAGGGAAGGAAAGAGAAGGGATGGGGACTCACTTTATTTAACCACCTCTGGGTGCCAAGTCTTGGGACCGGCAGAGCAGGGTCAGGTGTGGGAGATGCAGAGTGAAGTGGATGAAACAACTCAGAAGTCTCACAGGCCATGTGCAAATTCTGGATCCACATATAGCCTCAGGGTTCTCATCTGTAAAATGGGGGTAGTGATACCAACTGTGGGACAAAGTGAGATAGTGTACGTCATGGGTGCTTAGCAGAGCGCTGGGCTAGAGTAAGTGCTAGATGAATGTTAGCGAAGATGCCTGTTGTTATTACACAATTACCCACATTCACCCTCTCCCAGCCCTTTCACTTTGCAAACTCCTATTCACCCAACAAAACTCTC
Source organism: Ia io (assembly GCA_025583905.1). Taxonomy (NCBI): domain Eukaryota; kingdom Metazoa; phylum Chordata; class Mammalia; order Chiroptera; family Vespertilionidae; genus Ia; species Ia io. The sequence continues at coordinate 20,647,208 of JAJQQW010000023.1, read as the reverse complement.
CACGCGCTCATCTCCTTCAGGAAGTGCTTTTCTGTTCACTGCTGTATACAGCTCTTTTTGCATGTCTATCCTTGTACTGTGATTCAGTTATTTGTTTTCGTTCTTAATCTTCCTCACTGGTTGATGGCTTTCAGGAGGATAAGGACCAGATCGGTGTTACCAGTACCAGGCACAAAGCCTGGCACAAAGGAGGCATCTGCAACTGAAACAGGCAGCCTCCTTGGCACAGGTCAGGGCTCAGATGGCGTGGGAAGGAGGAGGAGGCGTGTTCATGGAGAGGGAGTGGAGACTGGACCAGGAGCCAAAGCACACAGGGGGCCCCTGGGGCCAGGGGTGGGGACAAGGTCCCGTAGGGCAGCCTTGGCCAGCTCTACAACAAAGGACTCTGGGAGCTCCTCTGGGCCGGGTCAGAGCCCGCCCGCCCAGTCGGCCCTCTCTCCAGGGCTCTATTTACCAGGTATCGATTTTCCTGCCTGTTTACTGGTAGTTATTAAAGGCTGCGTCCCCGGAGTCCTTTTCAAACGAGATTGGAACCTGGAGAGCCGGAGTAATTAGGGCAGCTGCTGTCCTCCCGCCGGGGCCCTGCACCCCACCACGCCCGCCGCTGCCCACCCGTCCACCTCTCCCGCTGGCGCTGGCCCCGCACCAGGCCGAGGGGGGCCAGCTGGTTCCCTGGTGACCTGCCTGGGCTGCAATCTCGAGATGTTCAAGGGAGCAGAGGCGGAAATAATGCCTTCTCTGCCACTGTGGCCTTGGCCTAGATTTTCAGCCAGAACAATGGGTCTAAGATGGGGCTGGAGGTTCTTCAGCCCGGGAGTCGGGGAGTCGGGGAGGGCCTCAGACCGGCGGCGTGGAGGGCGGCTGGGCTTTCTCACTGACCCACTCGCTGGGTGTCCTTGAGCAGGCCACGCCCCTCCCGCCTCCTGGGCCTTGAGGGCACCCGGCTGTGCTGGCCACGAGGGCCTGTCCCCATGGCAGTGAGGAGCATGGGTCAGGCACGCTCCATTTCTGGGCCTGTTTTTGTGCGTCTGTTTTTGTTGTCTGTCCCCCACCCCCTCCTCCGTTCCTTAGGAATGTTTGGTTGCAAAATTCCAATCTTGCTCCAGCTGAACCAAGGGGAAAGAGGCTTTGGCCAAAGGTCGGCGGGAGGGTTGCAGGAGCTGGGCCCCTGAGACCGGGTGTGGGGGTGGCCGCAGCCACGGCCGCCAGTGACCAGTTCATGCCTGGGGCAGAGACAAGAGAGAGATGGAGACCCAGAGAGAGAGGGAGAGATAGGCACAGAGACAGAGTCCACAGGCGAGAGAGACTGCCAGAGGCCAAGATCAAAGTGGGAGGCGCTGAGGCAGATATAGGACAGCTGCGGAGAGAGAGCCAGTTTGGGAGACATAAAGAAACAAAATCCCCAAACCGCGAGGCTGAGACGGTAGAGTGAGAACAAGAGAGTGAGGCCAGGACATGGGGAGCGGAGAGGAGAGACAATGAGGCGGACAGTAGCTACAGGATTGACTACTGAGCTTAGTGTTGACTGAGCACCCACAACGGCCAGGTGCTGTGCTCAGTACTTTCCTTGCACGAACTCATTTTATGCTCACATGGTCTCTCCCAGGGAGGGACCAGCATTTATTTCTGTTTTACAGAGGAGGCAACCAAGGCCCAGAGAAGTGTAATCTTGGGGGGCTGGGAAGGATGCTCCATCATATAGTCAAGGAAAGGCCAGGAATGGACTGGTGCTTAGGGGTTCAACTCAGCTTAGTGGTAGCCTGGCCTAGGATACCTCCAGCAACGGGGAACTCACTACCTCAGCTTTGCCCTCAGCTTTGCGGTGAGAGGTTCCTGCTCTGAGAACGTGGTCCCGATCTGACCCTCTGCTTGCAGGTGGGTGTGTGGGTGTCCCAGGACCCAGCTTTTTGCCTCAAGAAGAAGCTATCTCTGTAGAGAAATGAGGGGCCCCTGCGCCCTCCTGCCTGCCCCTCAGCCTCCAAAGGGTTCCTTCCCCGGCCCAGCAGGGAGCCCTCCCCCGGGGGTGGCTTCCCGGAGGGAAGTGACCTCAGCTTGGGGGCCCGCAGACCCTGACGGGAAGGGGCCTGTGGGAGGCAGTCATGGGACATCCTGTCAGGTGGGGGAGTCCCGTGGCAGGCGGAGGCCTGTGACTAGGGGCTGGGCAGAGGATTAAGCATGAACTGAGCACCCACTAGATGCCGGGCCCCAGAAGGGACTTGGCCGAATCCTCCACCAACCCAGAAATAATCATAACAACTGTCTGCATTCAGAGAACACACGTTGTGACCCAAATGCCCCGCCCCCTCTCCCCCCAAACTGAGGACCCTCAGGGCTGGCTGACTCCCAGGACTCCTTGGGAGACACGGAGGTCTGGCTGGGGCAGGGGCCCGGCTGGGGTCAGAACTGCAGTCTGTGGCCAGGCGCCACCCCTCCGCCCTGGGATCAATAATCCCGCAGTGTTCTGTTTCCACCGAGCTCTCCCAGTGGGCTTGTCAGGCTGAGCAACAGCCCGTTAGCGGTTTCTGCACGTCTGAGGCTGGCCAGGCTCCTCGGGTCCGCTGGCTGCTGGGCCAGGGCAGTGGGGATGGAGGAGGAGGGGGGAGGGGGCTCTCCAGCCGTGCCCGGGGAGGCCGAGGGGCTGCAGGGCAGTCAGAGAGGTCACCACCTTCACCCTGAGGCCGCTGGCCGCCGGAAGCTGGCTCTCCCCACTTTATGATTCTGTGTGGGGTCTTCCCAGTCATCTGGCTCCCAATCTATTTGGGTTTTTAAAACTTATTATTTTTAAAAATATATTTTTTGTTGATTTCAGAGAGGAAGGGAGAGGAAGAGAGAGATAGAAACATCAATGACGAGAGAGAATCATTGATCGGCTGCCTCCTGCACATTCCCCACTGGGGATGAGCCTGCAACCTGGGCATGTGCCTTGACCGGGAATAGAACCGTGATCTCCTGGTTCATAGGTTGATGCTCAACCACTGAGCCACGCCATCTGGGTTCCATTTGGGTTTAGACCCCCTGGCATAGTGGCAATGACCAGGCATTTAAACATTGGGGTGGACTCGCTCAAGCCTGGATTTCAACGATACCAAAATATCCAAAGATGTGGCCACAAGGATTGGCCTTCTTGGCAACAGTTCATGGAAGCTGAGTCACAGTGGCCTCGTTCATGTCTTCAAGTATTTATTGAGCACCTACTGTGTGCCAGGCACTAGAGAACATTTGAAAACCTTTGCCTTCCCAGCCACTGCACACACTTCTGTTAGCTGCCCAGGCCTGTAACCATCTGAATTCCCAGTCTCTGTCTAGATGGGGAAACTGGTTCAGAGAGAGAGAGAGAGACATGGCCCAAATCACTTACAAATTAGAGGTACACCTTGACCCCAGGCCCCTTGACTCCCATTCCCACAGGACCAGGTGACCAGCACCTGGAATGAATGAAGCTTTGTTCCCCAGAAGAGAGGAGTGGGAAGGGCTCCAGAATGGTGCGATTTCGGGTAAATTCTAGGCTTCCCCTGGCGCTCGGCTTGCAGTCGGAGGGAGAGGGGATGAGGGCTGGTGGCGGCAGGGCCAGCCTGTCACCTGGAGAGGAGGTGGCTGTGCCGCGGCCGCTGGCAGAACCGTGGTGGCCGCCAGTGCTGCCTCCTTTGATTGCCTCGTCTTTTGTTCTGCGTTTCAGAGCGCTCAGCTCCAGGCCTGGTGCCCGACTCCCTCCGGGACCCCATCACCTGCCGGCCACTCCTGCCTGGGCAGGTGGAGGTGGCAGCCTAGCGCAGCTCCAGAGAGACAATGGGAGGAACCCAGAGAGGTAGGCATTTGGCTCGAATGGGTGCAGCCACACAGGACCTGGGGCTCCTGAGGCCACAGGGTCGGGAATAGCCCCGCATCCCGGCACCTCCTCAGTGTGCAGCTCCTGTGGCACCTGCCACCTCACCCACCAGAACAGAAGGCTTTGAGGGCAGCAGTCTGTGTCTTCCTACTCACTCTGCACCCATGGTACTAAGGACCGTGTCTGGCACACAGTAGGTGCTCATTAAATTCCCGATGAATAAATGAATGAATACTGACCAAAATCCCACGAGATGGGTGCTGTAGTTGGACCCATATTAGAGGAGGAAACTGAGGCTGAGGGAGAGAATGTGGTTTACCCAAAGTCACACCCCTCCCCGCCCCCATCCCTGGAGAACAGCTAGGAAGTCTGGAGACTGGGCCTCACCAGCTAGGCTCCCTGAGGCAGACAGTTCCAGATCTGGGGCCCCATGTTCTTGGCTGGTATCAGTCAGGGGCAGCTGGGAGGCTGGATGGGATGGGGGGGGCAGCTGTCATGGGGAGCGGTTCCCACAGAGCATGATAAAGGCATGAGAGGAAGGAGGAAGACAGATGTCGGGGGAGGGAGGCCTGGAGGGCTCTGGGGACCTCCACACCCTGACAACTCCACGTTGAGGAGGAAGCTAGGGACGTGGGACCAGCTTCCCTGTGACCAGCCCTGCCCATCCCCTGTGACCAGCCCTGCCCATCCCCTTCCCACGCTGGCCCCTCCTCACCACCTGCTCACCACATCCTCTGTCACCTCCCCATAGAACCCCATGCCTCCCCTACACGCTCACCTTCTTCACCACCCTCGGTCACAGCCCCCACGGCATCCCTGTCACCTCTCCCATCACCTCCCCACGACAGCGCTGTTACCCTCCCCATCTGACCCGCTTCTTCGTGCCCCCTCCCTCCACCTTACCATGAATAGCTCCAATCACAGCACCCATGGCCTCCCATCCCTCCCCCACCCCAGCTCTCATCACCTTCCCCATCACCTCCCTACTCCAGCCCACCACCTCCCATCACAGCTTCTATCACCTCCGGCATCTCTAGGTCGGACTCTATAGCTCCCTTAGACCCATGAGGCTGGAGGGCTGGGAGAGAGCAGGAGAGGATGGAGAGGGGAGAAGGGGGACATCTGACCCAGGATCCCTCACCCCTAACCCTGCAGGAGTGGGCAGAGCCCTGATGGCGCTGTCCAAGGTGCTGGGACCGGCGGGGTGGGCGTGGGGTGGGCGCGGGGTGGGCGCCTGCAGACCTGGATCTGAATCTCCCGCCCACCTCTTCCTTGCTTGGGCCGGTGGCTCCCTCTGCGCCTCAGTCTTGCTAAGTGACAAATGGGGCGATGCCTGCTGGCTGGTGGCGAGAGCCGGCGGACTGTAAGGAAGTGTCTGCCTCAGCTCCAGCTCCGGCCTCTGAGGACCCGTAATTAACAGGGCTGGTTCTGCAGCGTGGCTCTGGGTCCCTTGGGGCCTGACCACTAAAAAGCAGCAGCTGGCAGCCCAGCCAGGCCCCAGGGGACCCAGAGGCCTCCCTTCTCCCCTCCCCCCTCCTCCTCTCTCCTGTCACAGCCTCCCTTCCCACCCGGGCCCCAGGTCTTCTCCGGGATCTTGCTGACGCTGTTCCCTCCACCTCAAAGCGTTCCTCAAACCATACAGACCTTCCGAGGACTCCCCCTCCAGGAAGTCCTCCCTCTCAGGGGCCTCAGGCACACACTTCCCCCATCGCCCGCCCCAGGTACCTCTCCTATGAGGCACTTACATGTTTCCTACTTGAGCGTGAGTGCTAATTATGTGCAAAGTGATGTTCTTTGTGCTTTACCTGTATTACCTCATTTAATCCTCATGACAACCCACTCTGGCAAGGCCTATTCTTGTTCCCATTTTAGGGCAAGGATCGGAGGCTCCGAGAGGGGGAGGGGCTTGCCCGTGGTCACAGAGCCCGCCAAGATCTCTATCTGTGGCCTCATGGTCAGAGGGCTCAGCTGCTATTCCCATCATTTTCTCGGCCGTTGCCTCCCCTGGGCTCCTACATCCATTAGGCAGGGGTCCCCAGGACCCAGCCCAGGGCCTGGCCCTGAGCAGGCACCTCTGACTGTAAATAAAAGTGAGGATGGACTGATGGTGTCAAAAGAGACTCCGGAGCCAGACAAGCAGCCAGAGGCCAAAAGGTGTGTGGGGGGAGCTCTGTAATGGTGGAAATGAGGGCAGTGTGACAGGTGGGAATGAAAGACACCCATGTGTGGAGGAACCTGCGCCACATGGAACAGACATCTCTCCACCCAAACATGCATAACCCTCTCGCCCTGATGTCAGGCCCAGCGCCCTGTGCCTCCGAGCTTGGCTGGGAGAAGGTCCCAAAGGGTCCTGCAACGAGGGAGCTGGCCTTGGAGGCCTCTGGGTTGCACAGGCTGTTCCTGACTTGGTAGAAACCCTGACAACAAATCCCAACTCGGCTCTCAAGGGGGAAGGGACAGGGGACTTTCTCAGCCCAGCATTGAAGGTCACCTTGTTCTTCATCCCTGAGAACTGTTTGAAAGGCCTGGGTTCCAGCTTGGGATGGCTGGGCTGTGTTACCTTGGGCAGGTTACTCACCCTCTCTGAGCCTCAGTCTTCTATCTGTACAATGACCTGCCTAGGAGTCTACATTCTGGCCATGTTTTCCCTGGTGATGACTGCTCCTCCTTCCGGGTGGCCCCACCCAGTCTCCAACAGCCCGAGCGTGTCTTCAGACAGATGTGCCCATAAAGGCGGGGACCGGGCCTGAGTGGAGCCCAGGCCCCCCATCCAAGGGATGATGTCGGCTTGGGAGATGCGGAAGCCAGGGGCCACCTGTTACTCCAGCCTGGCAGCTTGGGAGCGCAGGCACAGTCGTGGTTTGAGCCTTGGGGACAGCAGTTGTGGATGGTCCCCAGCCTGGCCTCCCCCAGCCTCAGCTGTCCCAGCTACAGAATGGGCAGAAGGCTGCCATACGTTCCCCCAGCCGCAGAGGGAGAGGAGGATGGAGACACTGGCAGTCAGAAAGGTGCCCTTCTGCCCTGCCCCCGCCACAGGAGCCCAGGGAGGAATCTGGGAATTGCCGGGAAAGCGGCTAAGTCACATCTTTGTCCAGCTGTGGGGACCGCGTGGAAAACCCAGGCTCCAGGGGAGGGGGTGGGGCTGGCAAATGCCCCTCAGGGGGGTCATGTGGCCCAGGGTCACCGCATTCCCCGCCACATGGACCTGCCAGGCTTTAAAGGGAACCTCACATGCCGTGGGGAGCAATGGCAGCAGCCCATGAGGGAGAGGTGAGGGGGCGCCGGCTGAACAAACAGCAGCCCCGGCCTGCGGTCCAAGCCTGTCACCTGGATTTCCTTTCCCGGCGGTGTTCACGCGGGCTGGTGCTGTGTGTGCCGCACACGCATGGGCGCCTACCCCCGCACCCACCACAGGCATGCATCTCAGCAGACGCCGCGCCGGTCGAACCGTGGCACCAGCACTGGCTTGCCCCACGTGCAGGATAAGAACACGACGGGCAGGGGTTGGCACACTGCAGCCCAGGCCACAGCCTTCCGCCTGCTTTTGCGCGGCTCGCGAGCTGAGAGTGAGAACACGGCCGCCTTCATTCATCTGCACACCGTCCGGGGCTGCTCCTACGCTACCGTGGCGGCGGCGAGCTGTTTCAGCAGAGACTGTGGGGCCCACACAGGCCAAAATATGTCCTGTCTGACCTTGGGAAGCCGGCCGGCTCCAATGTTAGGGCACTAGCAAAGCTGGGGCATGCTGCTGTATCCCCCAAGTTCAAGTTCAGCCTCAATGGACGTGTCAAGAATTTTACAATGACAAGATCTAGATAGAAGCTGTGTCTATTTCAGTACATATATGCAAGCTTTGGGTTTTACAACTTTATATTGTTTTGTGGGGGGGGAGGGAAGGGGGAGAGAGAGAGAGAGAGAGAGAGAGAGGAAGGGAAGAAGAGAAGGAGAAGAGAAGAGAAGAGAAGAGAAGAGAAGAGAAGAGAAGAGAATCTTTTTAAGATTTAGGATCTGCCACTCGTCTTGTGCATCTATAATATTTAGCACATGTAGGCACATGGTAGGTGATTAGTCAAGGTTTGTGGGATAAAATAACAGGCTTGGTTCTTTCCATCAACCCAACAACCTTCCTCGCAAAGCGACGCTGTTGTCCATTTCACAGATGTGGAAACTGAGGCCTGGGGAGGTGAGGACACCTGTCTGAGGGTCTTCCCTGGACCATTAGCAATGAGGACAAGATGTCCTGGGAGAAGTGGGGCGCACACTATGACATGTCCGGTGGGGAGGCATCGTGCCCCTCCCTCTAGCAGTTGGCCAGGCTTTTGAGGTCCCCCACCAGCCCCATAGGTTCCCAGTCTTCCTCCCTCGCTGGGGTCTGGGCAGGCTCCCAGGAGCCCAGGGAGGGATGAGGGCTTTTTTTCCTTTTCCGGCAAACAGGGGCAGGTGTGGAGTGAGCAGTTCCGGGAGGGGGTGTGGGGAAGGGACTGACGCTGAACCTCTGGGGGACCCAGAGAAGCTGCACTGTGGCAGAGGTGCGGCGGAGAGGAAGGGCCTGCTGAAGGGGGGAATGGAGGAGCGAGGACCCCAAGTGGGGGTGCTGTGAAGAGAAAAGGGCCCCAACACAGGGGTGGGGGGGATCAAAGACAAATTGGCCAGCTAGGCAGCCTTCGGGGGACTACCCCTGTTCTAAGGAACCCAACTCCCCACGCCAGACCCTGGAACATTTCCATCCAGCATTAGCTCTGAATCTGCAGAAAACACCACACTCGGAGCCGCGAGAAAACCCACCTCCTGCGGCCGACCTCAGCCTCCGGGAGAAACCAGAGCATGCGGCAGGGGCGCTTGCACTTCCCATTCCTCTCGGTGGCACGGGCCTCGGGAAGAACGGGCGCGCGGACGCGATGGTGATTTGTTCGAAACATTTAAAGTCCTTCTCGTGGCCGTCCAGGCCGGGCTCCCACCTCATCTTGTGTCGCCTTCCCCACAATTACGCAATGGATTTGGACGCCCTCTCCTCCCTACCACAGGGCCTTTGCACTGTCCCCCCTGCCCGGAACACTGCGCCCTTCACTTACTCTTCAAACTCCTGTTCTAACACCCCTTCCTCAATGAGCCCTCCGTGACCAGCCCGAGGCCAGGTTTATTTCATGTTCGCAGACCTGCAGCCGATGATCTGTGAGATTACGTGTGTGTTTGCTCTCCGACTGCACCAACTCCACCGGGACCTCCAGCCGAGGGCCCCCGTGGTGACCCTCTGCTCAGGGCCGGCTCCTGGCCGTGGCCTAGTGCCCCGCACAGGGTCGGACACACAGCAGGAAATGAATAAACGGTCACATGGTGGCGGGAATGAAAGCTCGCACGCCAGGGACCGCAGTCAGTGCCCGGAGTTATGGGAACATAGATGTTCTGAGAAGTAACGTCAATAGACCATTTGTTGTGGGTTCGCCTGGTTTCCACACTCGGAGACCATTCAGCGGGCACCGCGCAGCGTCCTAGAGCAGAGTGCCCCTCCAGCACGTGGCGATGATGGCCCCGTTCTGGATCTACCTGTCCCGTGTGTCCGCCATGCGACGCAGGTGGCTACTGAGCACTTGCTAGTGGCTAGCAGGACCGAGGCACTGAGTTTTAAATTTTGTTGAACTTTCATTCATGTGAATTTCAATAGCCACCCGGGGCTTGTGGCTGCCGTATCGGACGGACGGACGGCTCTAGAGAGAAGGGACGTGTCCTACTGTCTGCTCCATGTGGTTTCTGCCATCCAGGGATTCCCAGCAAAGCCCCCAAACCCCACCAGCTGGCCCTCGGGATCGATCAGGACAAGGATCCGTCGGCAGCCTCCAGGAGGCCGGGCCTCACCATCCCGCACTGCCCACCAGCTTGGCACCGAGACCACCAGGCAACGACGCGGGGAGATGGCCACGGTGATGGCACATCTCCGGAACCAAAATGCCGGGACTCGGCCTCCCCATTTTTATCGCTATTGTCACCTCTCACACCACCGCCAAGACTGCCACCAACCTCGTTCTCTCCATCACCACCACCCCATCTCATCGACCCCCAGACAACCACCAACACAGCCGTCAGCACCACAATCGCTACTCCCACCACCAACTCTATCTCCTCCGTCATTACGGCCCCGCCCCCCATCAACACCACCAGCATCATACCATCCCGACACCACCAACACGGGGAGCCAGTATAGGGTACCAGTTCGGAGCTTTGGCTGTGGAAGTCAGTGGCCTGGGCTTGAAACCCAGCTCCGAGTTTAAATCCCTTAGCTGCGTGAGTCTCAGTTGCTTCCTCTGTAAAATGGGATGACGGCTGATACTAACGCAATCATAAGACGGAACTTCCCGTGACGGAAAAGAATCAAGTGAGCAAGTGCATGGCAAGTCCTTTCACTGCGATAATCGAGCGCTAGTGTCCTACATTCTGTGCTCAGTGAGCCCAGTTTTATTTGATCCTCACACGGCGGTGAGAGCTATGGATCCATTTTACAGATGAGGAAACTGAGCCCCGGAGAGGTGATGATGTAACTTGCCCAAGGCCCTGCAACTAAGAGGCTGGATTGGGACTGAACTCTTAAACTGGACGAGGCCAGGCTGTCCCTTTTTCGGGGGAGGTGGGGGGAGGTTGGATCAGCAGACTGGCCTTCCTGAAGCCCCAGGCTCCCTCCTGAGGGATGCTGGGGGATTTCAGCATCTCACCAGGAGAGGTGGTGCGAGGGAGTGATGCTGGTGGCGTTAGTGGCTCAGCCTGGCCCGCAGGTGGGGTGGGTTGGGGTGGGGTGGGATGGGTGCGGTGGGTAGCCAGTCCACTCACCTGTGTCCTGGCGAAACTGGTGCATGGACTGCAGGTCGATGATGTAGGGCACCAGCTGGGCGTCCACCTGCCCCAGGACCACGGAGCCACGGGCGTCCTCCTTGAGCACATTCTCGATGTGGTGGCACACGGTGGCCGTGTAGGGCCGCCAGCGGTTGTGCTCATTCAGCCACTCCCACACCACCACGCGGGCCACGTTCTGCGGCGGGAAGCCCAGCCCGTTCGCCTGCATCATGACACCCTGGCCTGGCCGGGACATGGCCGCTGCCGCCTCGGGGGCCAGGACCCCACGGTGACTGGCCCAGCGCCTGGGCCGGGGAGCAGGCGGGGGACGTCCCCTCTCCCCAGGGAGGCAGCCAGGCCTGTGTGGCCTCCGTGCTAACTGCCTGTCCTCCAGGAGGCCCAGGGGCCTCAGCTACATGCGGGCGGGTGTTCCAGGCTCCAGGGCCCGTCCCCGCGGCCGGTCTCAGTGATGGTGCTGCTCCGACAGCAAGTGTCTTTCTTATGACAAACGCTGTTGCTCTAAATTCCTTGGATCCCTCGGCTCAGCGGAGGGAGAGAGGCAGCCGCCCCTGCTCCAGGTCCAGCCTCTTGCCGGCTGGTCTGTCCTTCTTCCCGGTCAGCGCAGGGCCTGTCCCCGAGGCGGGGCCCAGCCTGCTGCTCTCTGCGGCGCCCAGCCAGCCCTCTGCGCTCGCAGCTGCGTCCCAGGCCCTGCGCCTGGTCCAGTGGGGCTGCTGGCCTCCTCTCGGCCGCCCCACCGACGGCTCCTGCCGACAGGGGTGTCCCTGTCCCCCGGGGCCCTGCTCCACGCGTCCTGGAAGGCCTGGGTGGCTGAAGAACGCACGGGGGAGCGGGCGGCGTGTCCCCAGCCGGCCTCCCGGCTGCGGCTCCCGAGCTGCGCGGAGGGCCCAGGGGGCGGGGGCCGCGGGCACGCCCCACCCCACTCGTGCTCGCGACCTGCCGGGAGACAAGAAGGAGAGAGGGCCCTTTAAGAATAGAGCGCGGCACCCCCTCTCCCTTCCCCGGAGAGCGATCGCCCGAGAACAATGGGGAACCGGTGGGGGTGGGCAGCAAGGGGGTGAAGGGGGTCCCGCCCGCGGTCCCTAGGGGCAGGCCTGAGGCAGGGCTGGGGCCAGGGGAGGGTTTTCGGAGACTCTCGCCTGCGAAGCCCCCTCCTCAGCTCCCCGGGCGCGCTCCTCCCCGAGCCAGGGATGCGGGGTGCGCGGGGATGCGCGGCGCTGCAGGCGCGGCCCAGGCCCCTCGGGGGTCGCGTCCTGGGGGAGGCGAAGCCGGAGCTGGATCGTCCTGGCTCCCGCCCTGGGGGTGAGAGCCCCCTCCCCGAGCCCAGCCCTCCCAAAGCGCGCGTGGGCCCGCAGGAGCCAGGGGTGGGGTCCCGCAGCCCCGCTCTCACCGCCTCGCCTCTGCCTCTCCTCTGCCTTCCCGATCGCGCTTCAGCGCCGCCGCCTCCCGGGGCGGGAGGGAGCCGCGGTCCCGCCTCCGCGCCCTTTCCTCCCGCGGCCGCCCGCGCCGGGTCGCTGGGCTGTCCCCGCGCGGACAGACTACGCCGCCGCCGACGGACGGACGGACGGACGCGTGAGCCGGCTGCCGGCCGCCGGGATCCCGCGGGTGGGAGGCGGCCGCGGCCGCGCTCAGGGGCGGGGAGGAGGAGAGGGCGGAGGAGGAAGGGGAGGAGACAGATCACAGCCCTGAGCGCTCACACACCAGTCCCTGGGGCGCCCTAAATCCTCGCTAGGCCCGCCGGGGACCCAGGAGGTCTCCTTACCCCAAGCAGGCGCAGGGCATGGGGTGAGGTGCCGGTGGGTCGCCTGCTTGAAGCTTGGTCATCTTTACATTCCCGTTGCCCAGTCCAGGGCCTGGCATATACTAGGTGCTCAGTAAGTGCTTGGCTGAATTAATAAGACCCAGAGATTGTCTAAAGAAGGATCTTAAAACCATTCTAGAGGAGCATTCTCTTCTTCAATTATTCTGGGGGCGGGGAGTGAGGTGGGGCCCATTTCAGAGCCGAAGAGAATCATGGAATCTGAAGTGTACACAGAGGGACACTGAGGCCCAGAGAGGGTAAGAAACAGGCCCAGGATCACACAGCAGCTAAGAGCAGTGCCCAAACACCAACCCAGAGCAGATTCTCCTAGAATCCAATTTGCCAGCCCAGAGCTCAAGTCCCCAACGCTCACACCTGCTCCGTGAGTGGGGTAGCAGCAGCGTCCTGCCGGGGGTGTGGTGGGGGTCCTAGGCCAGGAGGCAGAGACTTTCGGAGAAGACAAGTGCAAGCCCTCCTCATCTCATTCACAGTTGCTTGCAAACAGTAGGTGCTCGATAAATGCTGGGTAAGGGTTGGCTGGCTGGGAAGGGATGCAGGTGATGGCAGTGGCTCAAGTGTTGATGGGATGGCCGGCTCTCCCTCCTCTGGCAAGCTGGATGCAGCTGAGGACACACATCAGCCGGGAGGGGTGGACCACCCGGGGCCGGCGGGTGTTTAGATTAGGGAAGATGAAGGATGCATCCGGGAACTCCAGTCTGGGCAGCAGATGGGGGTCAGTGGCCTGTTTGGGAGCCTGCCCAGGGCGGCCCACACTCCCCTTCCTCCCCAGGGCAGATGGTGATAAACTAGTCGAGGTCATGGGCAGGCTGCTCGGGGGCGCTTTCCCAGAACCTGAACTCCGGTTCCCCAGCCAGCGGGAGTGACCTCCCCGCCCCAGGCCCCTGCTCTGTCCGCAGCCCAGTGCCTGATGGGCTTTTCCAGATTGGGTCAACGCTGCTGCTTGCTTGGGCCTGCGCAGTCTGGAGAGAGAGGTTCTGTCAGGGGGCAGGGCCAGCGCTGCAGGGATAAGGCTCCCCAGGACCCCTGAGCTCTGGGATCTTAGCCTAGGCCCCACCGATGGCTTTCTGGGGGGTCCGTGAAGGCCTCCTCCCCCCCCCCCCTTACACACAGACATGTCTGTGCATTTTTCTGGGAAGACGGGCTCTGTCTTTCAGAGATTCTTCTTAAAGGAGGCTGTGATGCTCAACAGCCTTATGTTAGAGAAGGGGATGGGGGACCCCAGGGTGGGGAAAAGCCCAGTTCAGGGTCACATGGAAATTTAGCAGGAAGCTGCCAAGAAGAGCCCAAGATACCAGGCCTTCGAATGCCATTTAAGGGTTGAGCCAATGCCACCTCCTCTGGGAAGCCTTCCCTGAACTCATTCCATTTCCCCTGCTTCTCCTCCTTTCCCCATACCTTGATGGGACACACTGTATCACCATTAGCCACTTCAGTGCCGCCCCTGCTAGCGTGAGACACCCAGGAGACCAGGGACTGTGCCTTATCTGTCATGTACGATGTGGCTGGTGCTCTGTACATGATGGTTATCGGGTGTTGAGTACCTATCCTGTGCCAGGCACTTACAAGCCAATAGGACGAACCTTCAATCGTAAACTTAAAAAAAAAAAATGTGTATGTATTAAATCCCCAGAAAAAGAATCCCGGGATTTTCTCTTCTGCGTGTTTTTGTCTTGCTTCCTCGCAGCCATGATATTAGTATGTCATCAGTACGATGAAATCAAACTGATGAGACAGGAGGCGGTGATTTGGCCACTTTCCTAGGTGTTCGAGCTCCACATCAAATCCGGGGCCGATCACCCTCATCTCAGCTGCACGTAAGTGACGTTCACAGTGACGTTCTCACTCTGTGGTCATCCGTGATTTCAGTTTGCCCATGGAATCATGCTTCGTTACCACAGGGGGAAAGCAGACGATGACTTTGAACATGACCCAAAGGAAGCTGGAGATGGCCTCTCCTCTCGGCACTGTGGATGTTCTTGAGCGCGCTGGCCAGGCCACTCATGTGCGCCATTATGGCGGCATGGAAAGACAGCAGAGAGAGATGAACTAACTTGCTTTTGTTCTCTTATTCATTCTCTAGCCATCCCTCTATTCATTCACTCATCTAAACATTCATCTGTGAGCGTACCCTCCACCCCTCCCTCCTTCCTCCTACTCAACCATCCCTCCATCCCCAAATACTGGATTTCGTGTCCGTGGCAGGCACTGGGCTGTGTGCTGAGGCAGAGAGAAAACCAAAACAGCATAGTCTAGTGGGAGAGAGAGAGGCAAATCAAAGAATCGCATAAAGTGTGATTACAGAATGTTGCAAGAGCCGTAGATGTCCTGAGGGTCTCTAACAGGGATCTGACTGGGTCTCGGGAACCAGGAGGGCCTCTCAGGGGAGGTGAGATTTCAGCGACCCCCCCAGAAGATTCATAGTCTTAATAGGCTGAGCAGAGAAAGACCGGAGGGCGTAGGGATGCACAAAGGCCCAGGGGTGGGAAAGAGCTTGGTGTGTTAGAGCAACAGTGAGGAGGCCAGAGACGGAGCAGGGGTGAGTGTGGAGGAAGACGAAGTGGGCAGGGCCACCACGTGGGGCCCCAGACACCCCAGCGTGGGTTGGAGAGTTTTACCCTAAGAGCCATGGGGATGACTGAAGGGGCGGCCCTACCTTCAGAAATGCTGGTTCAGCTGGCCTGGGAGTCTAGGCTTCAGTAGTTTTTGGCCAGTGGTCCTTTCCTGGATTGGGGCGTGGGGAGGATTGAAACTGAGAGAGGGTTCAATTAGCCCATCTCCTGGTAATTGGGCCAACAGTACAATTATGAGCTCTCCGCTTGTATTGAGCCATCACCTTGTTTATACAACCAGAGATACTTATTGAGCAACTACTATGTGCCAGTCACCAATCTGGGCGGCGCTGGGGACAGAGTAGTGAACAAGAGTCCAAAAGTTCTGCCCTCCTGGTGCTGACATTTCAGAGTGTGTGTGTAGGGGGTAGGGATAGAGAATAAACAAACAGGTTCATAGTTAAAATACATAATCTATAATAATAAAAGCATAATATGCTAATTAGACCAGACGTCCTTCTGGACATCCTTCCGGATGACCTTCTGGATGAGGCCATGGACATCCTTCCGGATGACCTTCTGGATGAGGCCATGGCAGCGGGGGCTGAGGCAGAGGTGGCAGAGCCCCCCCCCCTGTGGTGGTGGGGGCCGAGCCCCTTGCATGAATTTTGTGCACTGGGCCTCTAGTATATCATAAACCGTGAGTACCCTAGCAGTGGTCGGTAAACCGTGGCTCGCGAGCCACATGCGGCTCTTTGGCCCCTTGAGTGTGGCTCTTCCACAAAATACCACGGCCTGGGCGAGTCTATTTTGAAGAAGTGGCGTTAGAAGAAGTTTAAGTTTAAAAAATTTGGCTCTCAAAAGAAATTTCAATCGTTGTGCTGTTGATATTTGGCTCTGTGGACTAATGAGTTTGCCAACCACTGCTCTAGAGGAAAATGGACATCTTAGACATCGCTGGTGGGGATGTAAATTGGCGCCTCCCTATTGGAATACAGTCTGGCTTTATCTCCTAAAGCTGAGCACATGCAGGCCCCCCGACCCAGCGATTCGACTTAAAGTATGGACCCTGGAGAAATTCCTGTCCACCTCCAGCAAGAGTCACCTGGGAGAATATTTATAGGGGCTCTGTTCACGGTGCCCCAAATCGCGAAGCAAACGCAATGCCCAGCTGTGGGAGAGCAGATGCATGAATCCCCACGATGAAATGCTACACGGCAGTCAAAATGAAGGAGCGAGAGCCACACAGCATGATACGGATGGATCTCAGAACAGCCAATGAAAACGGCCCCTTACATAAACATGATCCCCTTTATATAAAGCTAAAAGCAACAATTATACACACGCATATGTAATAATAAACTTTAAAAAGAATAAATATGGGCCCTAACTGGTTTGGCTCAATGGATAGAGCGTCGGCCTGCGGACTGAAGCGTCCCAGGTTCGATTCCAGTCAAGGGCATGTACCTTGGTTGTGGGCACATCCCCAGTAGAGGGTGTGCAGGAGGCAGCTGATCGATGTTTCTCTCTCATCCATGTTTCTAACTCTCTCTCCCTCTCCCTTCCTCTCTGTAAAAAATCAATAATATATGTAAATAAATACGGGATTCAAGATGAGGATGATGGTGTTGGGGTGACGTGGTGCTGCGGTGGGGGAACCACATGGTTAGATGTAGGTTACTGCCAAGATTCTCGTTTTCGTTTGGGGTGGTGGTTTCACAGGGTTTATTATTAAAATTAATCATTAAAAGCTGATGAGAGTGGGTTATGAACCAAGGACTATGTTTAATCCTTTTTTGTTCTGAACCAAGATAA
Source organism: Ia io (assembly GCA_025583905.1). Classification (NCBI taxonomy): domain Eukaryota; kingdom Metazoa; phylum Chordata; class Mammalia; order Chiroptera; family Vespertilionidae; genus Ia; species Ia io. Next base: position 20,630,356 of record JAJQQW010000023.1, on the reverse strand, counting down.
AAAGGAGAACAAGCAACAGGGGAGGGGGGCTAGAGCATGTGGGATGGGGGGTTGCAATATTCAATCTGTCGGTCCAGGGAGGTGCCACTGAGGTGCCAGCTGAGCCGAGAGACTGGAAGGAGGGAGTCAGTGAACCACAAGCCGAGGGCACAGCACGTGCAAAGGCCCCGAGGTGGCGTGCTCTAGGCATGGCAGTGCGGTCTGTGGGCTGAGGGGGTGAGTTCGGGTGTGTCCTGAATCAAGCAGGCTTAGGGAGGGAGAGCAGGGAGGAGAGAGAGGATGCCCAGGGCTCCCCAAAGAGCCCACATCCGGAGTCGGCTCGCCCCAGCGATGTGCTGTTCAGTTCTTCCCTTGGGTTCCATGAGGCAGTTCAGTTGCCTTGAGGTGGCTTAACTGGGTTGCAAGTTAGCTGAGTCCTCCCTGGTTAAAGGGCTGACCCTGTGGCCAGAAGCTCCTGGTGCGGGCTTCTTAGGAGGAAATGCAAAGTGGAGAGCAGGCGCTGTGCTGGGGACCACCCCTGGGCGATGGGCGGAGACCCAGGCCAGCACGGATGTGGCTGTGGAATGGGAACTAGCCCGTTCACGGAGTGCTTTCTAGGCGTCATATTTATGATTTATTTTTAAAATATGTTTTTATTGGTTTCAGAGAGGAAGGGAGAGGGGGGAGAGAGAGATAGAAACATCAACCATGAGAGAGAATCCTTGATCGGCTGCCTCCTGCACGCCCCCTACTGGGGATCGAGCCTGCAACCCAGGCATGTGCCCTGACCGGGAATCGAACCGAGACCTCCTGGTTCATAGGTCAACTACTAAGCTGCCCCGGCCGGACTTGGGGACTTTATTAAGCAATGTCAGTCCTCCCAGGTATTATTACAGATTTCACAGACGAGGAAACGGACGCCCACGGAGTTGTGACATGCACAGTGAGCAGCGAACCAGAAAATCCTTTGGTGCCCTTGGCCCTGGGATAGGAGGTGTGTGGCCCACTTCCAGTGCCATGTGCCCTCATCTGTGGGGAACCTGGGGCAGGGGAGTCCCTGTCACCGCTCCCTCTTCTCCAGCGCCGGGCCATCTGGAGGCCTGAGGGCAGCTGGGCGGGTGGGCATACAACATCCAGGACCGCTGTGTCTCCAACACAGAGGGAGGGGACCCAGAGGAAAAACGGGGCTCAGAGTGGGGAGGGACAGGGATGTCCCTGGAGTGCTGAGCAGATCTGGTCCAACTTGGAGACAGGGTGAGAGAAGACAGAGGGAGAGAGGGGAAAGAGGTAAAAAGGGAGAGAGGGAGGGATGGAGAGGGGGAGAGAGGGCGAGGGGGGGTGGGGGAGAGGGGGAGAGATGGAGAGGGGGAGAGAGGGAGGGAGAGGGGGCGAGGGGGCGAGGGGGCGAGGGGGGAGAGGGGGAGGGGGGAGAGGGGGAGAGGGGGAGAAGGGGGAGAGAGAGGGGGAGAGATGGAGAGGGGGAGAGAAGATCTAACTTTCTCAGGGACCCTAGTGTTTCCCCTCCTCTAGAAACTACCATTGAAATGACATAGGAATGGGTGCACTGCGCCCCCTGGTGGTCATTTTGGGGCCATTTTGCTCTAATGCTGGAAGGATTTCCAGGTAATTCGTCTTTATTTACTTTTTATTGTGGCAAAAACAATTTTATGTGGTAACATAAAATTTACCATTGTAGGGATTTCTTTCCTTTTTAAAAATATATTTCTGCCCTAACCAGTTTGGCTCAGTGGATAGAGCGTCGGCCTGCGGACTGAAGCGTCCCAGGTTCGATTCTGGTCAAGGGCATGTACCTTGGTTGCGGGCACATCCCCAGTAGGAGGTGTGCAGGAGGCAACGGATCGATGTTTCTCTCTCATTGATGTTTCTGACTCTCTATCCCTCTCCCTTCCTCTCTGTAAAAACCAATAAAATATATTTAAATATATATATATATATATATATATATATATGTGTGTGTGTGTGTGTGTGTGTGTGTGTGTGTGTGTGTGTATGTGTATATATATATAATTTCAGAGAGGAAGGGAGAGTGAGAGAGAGGCAGAGACATCAATGATGGGAGAGAATCATCGATCCGCTGCCTCCTGCACACCCCACACTGGGGATAGAGCCTGCAACCCGGCATGTGCCCTGACCTGGAAGTGAACTGTGATCTCCTGGTTCATAGGTCAATGCTCAACCACTGAGCTATGGCAGCAGTGCGTTACTATTTCTAAGTGTGCATTAAGTAGTGTTAAGTACATTCACATTTTTGTGCAACCAATTTTCAGAACTTTCTCATCTTGCAAAACTGAAACTCTGTACCCATTAAACCCTAACTCCCCATTCCTCCCTTCTCATGTAAACCCACTTGCGCGGGGTAATTCTGTCTCTGACTGTGACTACTCTAGATACTTCATATAAATGGAATTATACAGCATTGGTCCTTTTGTGACTGGCCTTTTTCACTTAGCATAATGTCTTCAAGGTTCATCCATGTTGTAGCATGTGTCAAAATTTCCTTCCTTTTTAAGGCTGAGTAACATTCCATTGTACGTAAACACCACGTTCTGTTCAGCCATTCACCTGTCCATGAGCACCTGGGTTGCTTCCACCTCTCGACCTGGAATAGTGCTGCGATGAACATGGGCTTCCCTGAACAGGTGAGTGACAGGCCTTGATTTCCATAGTTTGTGAGGGACCCGGCTCAGCTGGGGGGTACTGTCTCCAGGGACCAGACGTTGGCATGTAGGTGGGTGCTGTTTCTCAAGCATGCCACGGAGGACCCACGCTTGTACTGGTGAATTGTCATACTGAGTGCGGTGGCTCTGGGGACTCAAGCTTGTCCCTTATCCTTGCTAAGCGACTATCGCACCTACAGACTTGATAGCGTGTTCGAGGTAAAGTAAGGGGGCCTTGTGTGGCAGTGGCCAACCGAGGCCGCCCCGGTGTCAGGAACACAGGAGATTTCTGGAGACCCCAGCAGACTGTCCCTCATGTCCCTCCGAGTCCCAGTGGCCAGCATGGAGGCTCAGTTGCTTAGAGCATCATCTAGTATGCCAAGGTTGTGGGTTGATCCCGGTCAGGGCACATACAAGAATCACCCAATGAATGCATCAATAAGTAGACCTTTCTCTCTCCCCCATCTCTTCTTTCTCTAAAAAATCAATAAAAATCTTGATCAAAAGAAAACAAAGTTGTTTAAGGGCCAGTGGCTGGCTTTCCCTTCCCTGCTCCTAGTGAGCACGCGGGCTCTCTGTGGAACTAACAGATTGTTTAATGATGCCTCACGGCAGGGGTCATGATTCAAAATGAACCCCTGCCCCAGACCACATCACCGGGGCATCTGGCAGGCAGGCCTACCGTTTCCTAGGACTGGCCTGCTTTCTGCTCGGGCGAATTTCATTCTGATACCACACGATGGCAGTCAAAGCTGGGCTGCTAAGGGCCGCTGCAGGAGTAGCCCACAGGTCCTGCAGCAGAGAGGGGGAGGGAGTTGCGGGAGAAGGACTGAGAACGGAGGAGGAGGGTGTGAGCGGGGAAGACAGAACTCCATGGATCGCACCCTGGAGCCGCACCCTGGGTCGGGGGGTGGGGGAGCTGGGATGCTGACTCTGAGTGCAAATTACCCCACGCAAGTGGGTTTACATGAGATTGTTAGAAATCCAGTATTTTCCTTTAACAGTGGGAATGGGGAAGCAAGGGGGACATCTAGGAGAGCAAGAACCCCCTCTCCTCCCCGCCCCCTCAAGTGCATACATGGGGGAAGGCAGCTACCTGCAAGCCAGGAGGACAGCCTCCACCTGTGTTACAGCTTTTATAAGAAACCGGTGATCCAGCAAGCAAGCTGCTTCTCGGAGGCCTGTGAGCCATTCTAACAAATGACTGAACCTGAGGAGGGGCTGGGGACCCCGATTTGTAACACGTCAGTCAGGAACCCTGGAGGCCAGGACTCGTGACTGTGTCTGCAGGGGTGGCGGGGGGAGGGCGTCTTGTGGGACCAAGTCCTTAACCTGCGGCCTCTAACACCAACTCCAGGTGGACTGTGTCCGAGGCTAATTGAATTGTAGGACACCTGACCAGTGCTGGGGGATTGGTCAGTGCGGGGACCCCTCTCCCCAGGCTGGTGTCAGAAGAATGGAGGGCAGACTCCTCCCTCTCACACGTGACTTGCCCACGATGGGTACCGCTGATGCCCCACTGGGGCCAGCCCCAGCCCCAGCCCCCAGCTGCTCCCTGCTGCCCACCCCAGAGGCTGGTAACTGCCCAGACAAATGGTCGCACATCCAGTGGCTCAAAACAAGGAAAGTTCATTACCTCACAGTCCTCAGGTGGAAGCCCAGCAGGCCTGTCTGGTTTCTCTGCTCCGGGTCCCCCAAGCCCGCGATCAAGGGCTTGGACGGGCTGCGTTCCCGACTGGAAGCTCCGGGGACGCCCGGTTCCAGGTTCGCCCGGGTTGTTGGAGTCCGTCTCCACGTGACTGCAGGCCTGCGGTCCCTGTGTCATGGCCGGCTGCCCACTGGGGGTCCTTCTCTGCCCACCGTCCCTGGCTCATGGCTCTGCCTCTCCTCCCCTGGGTCTCTGACGTCCGGTGGGGCAGGATCTCTGCTTCAGGGCCGGGAGATTGATTGGGCTCACCTGAGGAACCCAGGACACTCCCCATCGCAAGATCCTTAACTTTGCCACGTCAGGTAACATAGTCGCAGGCTCCGGGGTTAGGACGTGGACATCTTTGGGGGGTGGGGGGCTGTCATGGTGCCTGATACCCCCCCACCTGCTTCCCCAGGCCTCCGGGGGGGTTAGAGGCATTCTCTCTTCCCCTGTCAGAGTCATCTGCCTGGCTCTCGCATTCTCCCATTATTCCGGACATTATCATGGCCAGGCCTTGGGGAAGGGTCTCTTTTCCAGAAATCCCTCGGGCCCCCCAAAACTGAGCCTTTCCCCTTCTCCTGGTGACGCCTTCCCGTCCGTCAACTGACGCCTCCTTCCTCAGAACCAGAGATGTTACCCTGGCAACCCCCAGCCCGCCTCGCAGCGAAGGGACAGGGGCCTAGACTGGGCTCCTGCCTGAGGACCTCCACCCCAGGCGAGCGAGCAGGGCCCCTGGGCCTCTCGGTCCGGTCGGGCCACTCGGACCCTCACATCCTGCTTCTGCTGACGTCCTCCCATAGGTCCCACTCCGCGGGGCCCGCTCACACAGGGAGAGCTTTCTTCACTTCCGGGGCTCCTCCCAGCACTGATGCCAAGACATAGAGCTGAAGAGCCCACCGGCCTGGCTCAGCGGTTGAGCATTGACCTATGACCCAGGAGGTCTCAGTTTGATTCCCGGTCAGGGCACATGCCAGGGTTGCGGGGTCGATCCCCAGCGGGGGGCGTGCAGAAGGCAGCCGATCAATGATTCTCTCCCATCATTGATGTTTCTCTCTCTCCCTTCCTCTCTGAAATCAATAAAGATATTTTTATTTATTTAAAAAATATATATATTTTATTGATTTTTTTTTACAGAGAGGAAGGGAGAGAGATAGAGAATTAGAAACATTGATGAGAGAGAAACATCAGGGGTCCCCGCACTGACACCAACTCCAGGTGGACTGCGTCCGAGGCTAATTGAATTGTAGGACACCTGACCAGTGTTGGGGGATTGGTCAGTGCGGGGACCCCTCTCCCCAGGCTGGTGTCAGAAGAATGGAGGGCAGACTCCTCCCTCTCACACGTGACTTGCCCTCGGTGGGCACCGCTGATGCCCCACTGGGCCCAGCCCCCAGCCCCAGCCCCCAGCTGCTCCCTGCTGCTCCCTGCTGCCCGCCCCAGAGGCTGGTAACTGAAACATCCATCAGCCGCCTCCTGCACACCCCCCACTGGGGATGTGACCGCAACCGAGGTGCATGCCCTTGACCGGAATCGAACCTGGGACCTTTCAGTCTGCAGGCCGACGCTCTATCCACTGAGCCAAACCGGTCAGGGCAAAATATATTTTAAAAGAAAAAGAAATAGCACTGAAGAGTGACAACATTTTGCCTGCTCAGATGTGGCCCAGCTCAGCCAGGGGAGCCTCATAACAGGCAGCTGTGGCTCCCCAGCACACAGGCTCCAGAAAGTCCGGTTACCCACAGTTCTCCCCGTCGTGGTCTCCTTCAGGTCTGCCCACCAAACCCTTCCCAAACTCCTCCTGGGCCATGGGCCACTCGCCACGTGTGGCCCTGCTTCTAATCATCTCTGACTTTCTCTCACGTAGTGGGGCCCTCATTGCCAGGGTAACCGGGAGTGGACTATGGGCGGGAATCGTGACCTTTAACCCACGTAGTTGGCTTCTTGCTCTGTTCCAGGTTCATCTCCCTTCAGGGTAAGAGGGCACACCCTTCCACCTTCTGTCCTCCTTCTCCTTCCTTTGCTGATCTCTTCTGAAGTCTGTCTGGGCTACACATTTTCCCTGGAACTTTTGACTTTCTAACTCAGTTCCTTTTGTTTATTGTTAGCCTTCTTTTGGTGGTTGTTTGGCAAAAATACTTGATGAATGGCGCTGTGTGCCTCGCGCCAGCCGGACCACCGTGTCTGGCTGTCCTTCTAGGGATGCTATGATGATCTGGGAGGTGACGGTCTGCCCCCAGCTGCATGTCATCAAATGGTCTCCTCCATCGGCCATCTCTGCCCAAACCATTTGTTTCATCAGAAGTTTGCAAAATGGTGGCTTCTAACGTGTCATCCCTTTCACATCTAGTAAATATACACTGAGTGGCCAGATTATTATGATCTCTGAACGCATAATAATCTGGCCACTCAGTGTATATCCTATTAATAAAAGGCTAATATGCAAATTGTCCCCTCGACCAGGAGTTCGACCAGCAGGCAGGCCAGCCAACCGCCCATGTCCCCTCCCCCTGGCCAGGCTGGCCAGACCCCACCCATGCACGAATTCATGCACCGGACCTCTAAATATATATATATATATATATATATATATATATATATACACACACACACACACTGAGTGGCCAGATTATTATGCGTTCAGAGATCATAATAATCTGGCTCCTCAGTGTAATTCTCCTGTTCAAACTTGTTTTCCTTAACAGTCATGGCTGTTTTTTCCCCCATGAAATACAATTTGTGCAAGAAAGGCTGGGATTAAAGATTTCCTCTTCATTGCTGATAGATGCCATTTTTATTTTTATTTTTTTTGAAAAAAGGGTTGGTGCCCTTGTTACTTCTCATGAGGACCAATAATAACACGCTTCTTTCTTTTGTTTTTCTACATCACCTTTCTTGATCACTGTGAAGTCTTTCTTGTCTTTGCTCTTGAGGAACTTCAATGTCTACTGAATGCTGAGAAGACACTGGCAGGAAAGATGGAAGGGTCCCTCCCTGCCTTTGAGGTGCCTGGGGAAGTCACTTGGCACGTGGCTGTAAGTGGCCCTTCGTTTTTGTTTAAGGGTAACGAGGTGTGTTCTAGTCCCTCTGGGTCATCTTCGCCCCATGAGGAGGGGGCAGTGTCTGAGAGTTCCCTCTCTATGTATCTTGGGAGTTCAATCCTCTAATCACAAGCTTGGCGTTTCTGGCTTGGTCTTTCTGGCATGGCCAACCCCTCCCTTGAAATGTAAGAGCCCAGGCCTCATTAGCATAAACTCATGGCTGGCTGGCAGGGGCTCATTATGAATACAAGACACTCCTATAGGAAATTGCAAGGGTTTTTGAAACTCTGTGCTAGGAACTGGGGATAAAGACCAGACATGTTCTTTTTGTTTGTTTGTTTTTAATCCTCACCCGAGGATATTCTTCCCACTGATTTCTAGAAAGAGCGGAAGGGAGGGAGGTGTGGGGGCGGGGGGTAGAGAGAGAAACATTGAAGTGAGAGAAACACATTGATTGGTTGCCTCCCACACGTGCCCTGGGTGTGGGGAACCTGCAACGGGGGTACATGCCCTTGACTGGGAACCGAACCCACGACCCGTCGGTCTGAGGGCCTACGCTCTAACCACTGAGCAAACCAGCCAGGGCCAGGCATTTTCTTTTACTGCATGACAGTTGGCATATGTGACAATACTAAGACTTTCAGAGGATACATATGAGGCTAAAACACTTAGACCTTCAAGTATCTTTGAAGGAAAAGCAGAGGATAAAGCCTTTAGATTTGGCCAGAAGACACTCCTGGGTAGGGGACTAAAGGTAGGCTCAGAGGGAGGAAGCGGGAGATAAAGATATTTCCACAGTTGCAATCCGAGGCTTAGGAGAGTTTGAAGGTCTTAAAAGAGGCTGATTTATTCCTGGCTTAGGAGGCCTTTGATCAGCAGGCACAGGTGGGTTTTGGGTCCAGAGGGAGGTGGGTGAGGTGGGAGGTTATGAAAGCAGGGTCACTGGCTTCTGGGAACCAAGGGGCAGGTCAAGGGCTTCACTCTCAGAAGATGGAGAGAATCCTCTTCTAAAACTTGAAGGAAAAGGAAGGAGCAAATGGGAAAAATACGGATGAGAGCAAATATTTTTAATAAAGCAGGCCACTCACGGAGTGAGAGCCCAGCAAGGTGAGAGTTTACGAGACTTTCTGAGAAGGACATGGCAGTCTTGATGAGAAGAGGCGTCCGAGAAACCAGGGAAGGAGCCGGAAGGGGGGGGGAGGGGGAGGAAGGGATCTGGGATACTCGTTTACACAGTGAACTGATTCTTCAGAAGCAATTGTGACGTGACCTCCAGAAGTTTCTCCTAGCATTTTCAGTCTAGGATTCCACGACTTCTGTATGAGAACATCTCATTGACAACAGGATGGACACCAGCCCCACAACTTCCTGGTGTCTGCACTGTCTAGAAAGAAAGAAATAGATATGTGAGAAAAATACGTGTTCTAAACATTAAAAACCCCTTGGTTAAAAGGGTCAGAAAAAAAAAAGGAGAAGGAAGTGTATCTGTGAGGGTAAAATATTATCAGGGATAATTTTGGGGTGCTTGTTGATAGCACAGATCTTGCTAACTAAAGTTGGCCCTGGAGTGGAGTGTGTTGGGGGGCGGCTTTCAGAGCAGGCGATTTTGCCCCCATAGGACATGAGGCAATGTCTTGAGACATTTTTAATGGACACAACTGGAGGGCATCAAGTGGGTGGAGATGGTTGCTGCTCAGCACCCTATAGTGCACAGGACAGCCCCTGCGATAAGAATTACCTGGCTACCCTGCCCAAGATGTCCCTCGCGCTGAGGCTGAGAAACCCTGCTTTGAAGGACCTTGAGCAAGGTCCTGGCGGGAGAGCTAAGCGTACCTGGTGGCAGGTGTCCTGGTCAGAGGGGCACTATGAGCAGGTGTGGCAGACTCCTGGTTGCTGAGCCAATCCCACCCGTGCCCCCCCCCCGCCCCTCCTTTTGGAGTCACTTTTCAGTAACAGATGCCACGTGACCGTTCTGGGCACTGACATGAAGAGAACTTGCTGGATGAGGCTTCTGAGAAGATGCCTCGAGTAGGTACCTTTCCCTTCCCGTCCTTCCTGCCTGGACCGTGAACCTGCCACCTGGAGGCACGGAGGCCCTGTCCCGAGACATCGTCACATCTAGGGGGTAGGGACCAGGGATGCCGCTCAGCATCACACGGCCCAGGACAGCCCCCACCACAAAGAACGATCCAGCCCGAAATGCAAATAGTGCCACAGCAGAGAAACGGCTCACGGTGGGAGCCCGGTGGAGCTGTTAGGAGAGTCCTGGGTTGCCTGCCTTAGGATTTCTTTTTTTTTTTTTTTTTTTTTTTAATATATTTTATTGATTTTTTACAGAGAGGAAGAGAGAGGGATAGAGAGCTAGAAACATCAATGAGAGAGAAACATCGATCAGCTGCCTCCTGCACACCCCCCACTGGGGATGTGCCCGCAACCAAGGTACATGCCCTTGACCAGAATCGAACCCAGGACCCTTGAGTCCGCAGGCCGACGCTCTGTCCACTGAGCCAAACCAGTTTCGGCAGGATTTCTTATAATGGGACGAAACACAAACAAACAAACATTGCTTAAGCCCTTTGGGTGATCTGTCGTTTGTGGTTGAATAAATTCCAAGTTGTGAGAGCAGGAGAAGCTCTTTGATCTAAGCCCGGCACAGAGCAATCCCCAGATGACACGGCTCTGAGGCTATTCTTACTGGCACTTTCCACGATGGGACGGGACCGCCCGTTCCATCCTTGAAGCAGAGAGAGGAGGACAGCCATTCGGCAGCTTCGTTCGCCAGACGATGCCAGCACCAGCGGTTCCCTCCGCCCACGTCGCCAGTAGGATCAGCCGGGTCCAAGATCACAGGCCTGCACGAGGGGTTAGATGCATTAGCGGCAGTGGTCGGCAAACTCATTAGTCAACAGAGCGGCAAACCGTGGCTCGCAAGCCACAGTTTGCCAACCACTGCGTTAGGAGCATGCTTCTTAGAGTCAGTGGTCTCAGAGTTGGGGGCCCATTCTCCTCTCAGCAATAAAACAATGTGTCTTTATTACTTGGATGTCAAGAATTCACGTGTACTAAAACTGTGCAAAGTATTTTTCAGGAATCCTATCTAATAAAAGAGTAATATGCAGATTGACCATCACTCCAACACACAAGATGGCTGCCCCCATGTGGACACAAGATGGCCACCACAAGATGGCCAGCAGGGGAGGGCAGTTGGGAGGCACCCGGCCTGCAAGGGAGGGAAGTTGGAGGCGATCAACCCTGCAGGGGAGGGCAGTTAGGGGTGACCAGGCCAACAGAGGAGGGAAGTTGGGGGCAAACAAGCTGGCAGGGGAGCAGTTAGGCATCAATCAGGCTGGCAGCGGAGTGGTTAGGGGGTGATCAGGCTGGCAGGCAGAAGTGGTTAGGGGCAATCAGGAAGGCAGGCAGGTGAGCAGTTGGGAGCCAGCAGTCCTGGATTGTGATAGGGATGTCCGAGGGGTCCTAGATTGGAGAGGGTACAGGCTGGGCTGAGGGACACCCGCCCCTCCATGCACGAATTTCGTGCACCAGGCCTCTAGTTAAATAATAATTGTCGAAAATGTTTTGAAAGCTACTAATTATTATACACGTGAAGGCATCATACAAACATCTCCTCCATGCCAGGCCAACTGAATGATGATGCATAATTATAACCCAATAGAATGTTGCTAAGTCGGCCACCCCCATGGTAGGCAACCCAGGGCATCTTGTTCTCTCTTTCTTCTTCCCTAGACTCTCTCCATACTCCTTCCTTTTCTCCCATTTCCTTTTCTTTTGCTTCTGCTGTGTTTGTCCCTGGCTGGTGACTCTGAGCAGATGAACCGAGATGCCTTCTTATCCTTGAAGGATCAAGGTTTTGTGGGATGCGGTCCTGAAAGGGTAGGTGAAACCTGACAGTAACAAGCCTGTAGGATCCTCAGCCTGTGAATGACACCGTTAGTGCTCAGGAACACACTCGCTCTGCCTCGTAGGCCTGCTAACCAATCCCTTTTCCTTGTGACTGAGAAGGATGGATGCCACGCAGGGGCCTGGAGCCTGGAGCCTGGGGCCTCCTCCTGTCCATTCTGGGTGACATTTCCTCCCTCCTCCCTGGGGTTTATCTCTGCAGGAGGTTCTGTTGGTTGGCACGGCCCCCCTTCCCCCCCAATTTCACGGAGAACCCAGTTCGCGGAGGTAGGGTTGGAGGGAATCAGGTTAAGAAAAGGGGAGGGGAGGGTTCAGCGCACCTGGGTTTCTGGAGCTGGCTCAGCAGGAAGTTCCTCACAGTCTCATTCTCGAAGTTGTAGTTGACCGTCCAGAAGACACAGAGCTGCTGATACTGGGTGACCAGCTCCAGGACCGTCCGGAAACCTTGGGCGGTGTCAAAACTCGTGGCCCCACTGCCCTGCTCCCAGGCGTAGATGGTGAGCAGCTCCAAGGCGTACTTGGGGGGCAGCGACCCCTTTTTCTTCAGTCTCCTTTCACACTGAAGGAAGAGGGAGATCGTCAGATGATACTGGCAGAGGCAGAAAGGCGCACTGTACATTAAGGAGCCATGGCAGGGCAGCAAGTCTGGGAGTGGCCTGGGGAGGTGTGAACAGGCTGTGTGGGTGGGAGTGGCCTGGGGAGGTGTGAGCAGGCTGTGTGGGTGGGAGCAGGCTATGTGGGTGGGAGTGGCCTGGGGAGGTGTGAGCAGGCTGTGTGGGTGGGAGCAGGCTGTGTGGGTGGGAGTGGCCTGGGGAGGTGTGAGCAGGCTGTGTGGGTGGGAGCAGGCTGTGTGGATGGGAGTGGCCTGGGGAGGTGTGAGAAGGCTGTGTGGGTGGGAGCAGGCTGTGTGGGTGGGAGTGGCCTGGGGAGGTGTGAGTAGGCTATGTGGGTGGGAGTAGCCTGGGCAGGTGTGAACAGTGCAGGTCTGCAGGCGTTCACTTAGCCTCTCCCAGGCAGCACGTGGAGGCTGCTCTGTTGTGATTTGACCATCTATGACTTCCTAGAGCTGTGGTCGGCAAACTGTGGCTCTTTGGCCCCTTGAGTGTGGCTCTTCCACAAAATACCATGGCCTGGGCGAGTCTATTTTGAAGAAGTGGTGTTAGAAGAAATTTAAGTTTAAAAAATTTGGCTCTCAAAAGAAATTTGTTGATATTTGCCTCTGTTGACTAATGAGTTTGCCGACCACTGGCCTAGAGTTATACTGTGGCAACGGCATGCTGAAACCCCACCGCGTGCTAATGATGGGGTCGGGCATTTTGCCGAGGCCATTCCTAACTTTCCCTGCCACCCCACAAAGCAGGTGTGGTGATTGTGGGTTTAGATGAAGCCACGAGGCTTCAGAAGTGAGTGACCTGCTCCAGGTCAGCCTGTAGCCTCAGCCCTCGGAGCACCCTGCGGCAGGCGGGGCGTGGAGGGATCTCTCTAATGTTCTGGGCTGGGAGCACCGAGCTCAGGCTTCAGCTCGGGTTTCGGGGAGCCGGACACAGGAAGGAGACAGTTGAGCGAGAACGGGTATAGTGCTGGGCGCCTGCTGTCGAAAAATACTCAGAAAGTACCCTGTCTGCAAGACGTGATAAAAGTGAAGACGGGCCCTGGCCGGTGTGCTCAGTGGATAGAGCGTCGGCCCATGGACTGAAGGGTCCCAGGTTCGATTCCGGTCAAGGGCACATGCCTGGGTTGCGGGCTCCATTCCCAGTAAGGGGCATGCAGGAGGCAGCCAATCAACGATTCTTTCTCATTATTGATGTTTCTATCTATCTCTCCCTCTCCCTCCCTCTCTGAAATCAATAAAAAATATATTTAAAAATAAGTGAAGGCGGGCTAACCAATACTAAATGCAGCCCCTGGGACCACCTGTAGCTTCCACCTGCCTCCAGGAAATGGCACCAGTGTCTGTTAGTTAGGGGCTCAGAGCAGCAGGAAAGCTGGGCTGGCACCTTGGAGGCATGCAAGCCCATGGCATCTGCCCTGCAGGCAGGGTCACTGGCACCCTGCAGAACGCTTTGGGTGGCAGAGCAAGGGCCAAGGAAACCCCAGGCAGCAGCTTTGATGGTAGGAGGTGCTCTCCACCCAGCCCGACTCCATGGGGTTACTGAGGGGGGTTCCTCCACAAAGGTCCCCAGGGTGACGGTGGCTGGGCCCTGGCCTGGCAGAGTGTGGGCGCGCGGGGACTGGGTAAGTGCTGGCTTCACCGTGCTTGCAGACCTGCTTGTACCAGTGCTTCACCAGGCGAAGCAGATCCTTCAGCTTGGTGGGCCGGCAGCTGACGAAGTCTCGCTGCAGCTCTGTGAAGCAGGCAGAAAACTCGCCCCCCGGGGTGTCGGGGTGCTGCTGGTACTGAGCGATGAGCTTGGTGTAGACTCTCCAGAGAGGTCCCAGCTTCTCTACGCGGGGGAGAGAGAATGACAGGGTGCCTCAATCTACAGAGACAGGAAGTAACAGTTTCAAAACATGCTTGACAACTGTAATTCAATTCTGGGAACCCAGATTGAATTCTATTAGTGTACCTGTAAGATATTGGGAGCATCTCTAGAGTAATGATATTACAAATGATGTGGTCTGTATCTTTACTAGTGGTATTATTATTATTATTATTATTATTATTTATATTTTATTTTTTTTTGGTTAATCCTCTCCCCAGGACACTTTCCCATTGGTTTTTAGAGGAGTGGAAGGGAGCAGGAGAGGCAGAGAGAGAATATCATTGATATGAAAGAGCCACATCGACTGGTTGCCTCCCGCATGTGCCCCGACTGGGGGCACGGAGCGAACCCACAATTCAGATATGTGCCCTTGACTGGGAATCGAACCTACGACTCTTTGGTACTCGGATCGACGCTCTAACCACTGAGCCATGCCGGCCAGGGCTCCTTGGGTTCTTTTAATACCCCGTTATGTTTCTGTCACCCACGAATGGAATTTGTAAGGGACTTTCCTTGTTGTTCTTGTTAATCCTCAGTCTAGGATATTTTTCCATTGCTGTTTCAATCTCTCTCTCCCTCTCCCTTCCTCTCTGAAATCAAATCAAACACACACACACACACACACACACACACACACATAAAATAAAGAAAAATAAGGAAATGTAAGGTATACTCAGTTCTCCCTTATCTCCAGGGAACACGCTCTAAGAGGCCTCTATACTATGTACTTCCTGTACATACAGAACTTTGCATGTGCAGGAAGTACTTCATGCTTCTCCCTGCATATCTGAGTGACCAGCAGCACCACTCTTGGGCTCTGGGGACATTCTGCAGTAGAATAGGGTGACGTGGACACAGCACTGCGATACAGCGCGTGGTCTGATCATCCAGATGGCGGCTAAGGCCTACCGGGCGGGGAGCATAGACAGCGCGACACGGGGGACAAGGGGAGGAGTCACATCCTAGGCCAAATGGAGCAGCATTTCATCACGCTACTCTGAATGGCATGCGATTTAAAACTGATGAGATGCTTACTTCTGGAATTTTCCACTTAATATTTTCCAACCATGGTTGATCATGGGGAACCGAAACTGGGGAAAGCAAAACCATGGATGTGGGGGTGGGGGGGCTACTTATCCAGGGTGTTGCTGCCATTACTCATGCCACCTGGGGGGCCCTGGCCCCATGACCCATTACTGCAGGCATCCTCAAACTATGGCCCGCGGGCCACATGCAGATGTTTTTGCTGTTTTGTTTTTACTTCAAAATAAGATATGTGCAGTGTGCATAGGAATTTGTTCATAGTTTTTTTTTAAACTATAGTCTGGCCCTCCAACGGTCTGAGGAACAGTGAACTGGCCATTTAAAAAGTTTGAGGACCCCTCCCTGCCTGAGTCTTGTGGCTTTCTCTCCACCCCCCCTCCCACCAGCATTCCAGATCCTTCCTCCTCCAGGAGCGAAGGCGTGGGGGTCTCACCCAGTGCATTGAATGCCGGCAGCACATCCATGTCAACAGGTCCGTGGAGATGTTTGGATTTCAGAGAGAAGCTCAGCACCCTGGGAGCCTCCCACTTGGAGATCTCAAACGTCACTTCCAGGTCCTGCTCGGCCGCGAGCTGCTGATAGGCTTCCAGCTGCTGTTTGATCTCCTTGATGACGTGGTACCGCTCAGCTCTTTGGGAAGGGTAGCTGGTCAGCGAGTCCACGAACACCACAAGGTCGGCGTCAGAGCCGGTCTTGAGGGCGGTGCCTTTGCCGGAGGACCCTGCCTAGCGAGGACAGGCAGGTTGAGACCCAGCGAGAGCCCCTCACCCCCCTGGGCTCCCACCCGTGGGACTGAGGAATGAGAGTCCAAGTTGGGGTCCAGTGAGGGCGGAGTCCCCAGCAGACTGTTAGCTTTTTCACACGAATAGAATGATGGGGTTCGAAGGCGGCAATTCTCCCACTCTTTGAGGTGCTTATGAACACTCCCGGGTTGATTATAAACCACCCACGTCTCAAGTCAACGCCCTCACCACGTCTCCTGACCTAAACCGTACTTTGTGTTCAATTCCTGTGACCTGAAAGAAATCCACTGGATGCAGTCATTACGTTGACATTTTGTCATCTGTTCCCTGATTCATTGTTTTCTCCTGCAATCCGGGCATCGTTGGGTGAATATTCATAATTTAGATACCAGGTTTGGCAAACTTTTGATAAAGGGTTTCTCCACTTCCTCCTTCCTGCCTTTTCCCCACCCCACCCCCTTTCCTTTCTCAACAACTCTGTGAAAATGTAAAAAACGAGTCTGAGCTCCCAGGCCCTGGTTTGACAGCCCCTAGGGGAGCTGCCAGGCCAGTTCTATGTTGAGGGGCTCTGTCTACAGGCCTGATGGGCTTCTCCGAGGGTCAGTGGGGGAGGTGTAAGAAACATGCCTCTGATTCATCTTCACAGAAAAGAAACAGCATGTGGCCAGGCGGTTACTGAATTTCCCCAGAGCAAACAGGATGTGGGGGGTGGGGAGAGGGTATGAGAGCTGTGCTCATGGCTGAGAGCACATTTCCCAGGAAGATTCCCCTACACCAGGCGTCCTCAAACTACGGCCCGCGGGCCACATGCGGGTGTTTTTGCCGTTTTGTTTTTTTACTTCAAAATAAGATATGTGCAGTGTGCATAGGAATTTGTTCATAGTTTTTTTAAACTATAGTCCGGCCCTCCAACGGTCTGAGGGACAGTGAACTGGCCCCCTGTTTAAAAAGTTTGAGGACCCCTGCTACACAAAGGGAGGTGAAGATGACTAGGAAGGTCTCAGGCCAATATTGTAAGTGGCCCAATGGGAGACAGCAGGAAGGTAGGCAGCGTATTAGGAAACAGGTGACCAAATAGTACTCAGCCAATGAGGAACCGGAGGAGGGACTAAATAAATAGGCTGTGTTGCCTGCCCCACGTGTGTTCCTGTACCACGGGTGCTCCTTTAGGAGAGTTATTAAAAGTATCATTTTTGCCATGTTTCTGTTTCCCAGGCCGTCATTTGAAATTCGGACAGGTGAGCCATTTCTCACGGAGAAGCCAGCTGCCTCACGAAGGACCCTCCCCGCTGGGCTTGTGCTGGGCACCAACCTTCATCCCCATTGCCCTGGCTGCTCCTAGAAAGCTCATTCCATGTTGTGTGTGTGTGTGTGTGTGTGTGTGTGTGTGTGTGTGTGTGTGTGTGTGTGTGTGTGTGTGTGTGTGTGTGTGTGTGTGTTTTAAAAAGAGATTAAGGGGGAGGGAGAGAGAGATAGAAACATCAATGATGAGAGAGAATCATTGATCGGCTGCCTCCTGCATGCCCCACACTGGGGATTGATCCTGTAACCCCGGGCATGTACCCTGACCAGGAATCAAACCCTGACCTCCTGTTGTATAGGTCGGCTCAAACACTGAGCCACGCTGTTTGGGCTCATTCCATTTTTGTAGAGAAAAGGATTCTTTTACCCACAGGGAGTAAATGCCTGGCTATGCGGGTGAGGGCCGAGAGGGGAATATTCTGTTTCCTGTATCCACGTCTTCAATTAATCCCTGTTCCAGCCCAATTCATTCAGGCAGACAGAGGGAAGAGTGTCAACCCCCGGCCTTCGGGTCACGGACAAGCGTGATCCGATCCACCGAATCGCTAGCTCAGCTGATGGGAGGAGCCAGGCCCCAGTCACTGAAGCAAGAAAGAGGTCACTCTGGTTCATTACACACCAAGCTTAGAATCTTCCGTGGTTTGAATGGTGGCCCTGCAAAGGTAAGTCTGCGGGGATGCGATCTGATTTGGAATAAGGGTCTCTGTAGATTTAACTAAATCAGGGATCTGCGGGCCCTAAATCCCATGACAAGTGTCCTTAAGAGAAGAGAAAGGAAGAGGACGCACAGAGAGGAGACGGTGACGGGAAGATGGGGGCAGAGACCTGAGTGAAGCAGCTATAAGCCCAGGACCGCCCCGGATGCCAGCAGCCCCAGGAAGCTTGCAGAGTCAAAAGTATGTTGTTGCCCTGACTGGTTTGGCTCAGTGGATAGAGCGTCAGCCTGTGGACTCAAGGGTCCCAGGTTCGATTCTGGTCAAGGGTATGTACCTTGGTTGCGGGCACATCCCCAGTAGGGGGTGTGCAGGAGGCAGCTGATCGATGTTTCTAACTCTCTATCCCTCTCCCTTCCTCTCTGTGAAAAATCAATAAAATATATATATTTTTAAAAAGTATGTTGTTAATGACGTAAGCAGTCCCTCAGCACCACCCCCACTCCCACCCCCACCCGGAGAATCAGCTGCCCTTCCTCATCCTTTGCCTCTGCTGGGGGACAGCGCCAGCCATTACTTAGCATCTTGCCAGTGACCCCCGTGGAGAGACAGGCCGTGCTCACCTTGATGGGCTTCTGAACCTTCGTGGCTGAGTGCTGGAAGCAGATTTCTTTAAGGAACTTCGAGATGATGCCAACCGCTTTCTTGATCTGAATTTTGACAGTTTTCGTGGGCTGGAGAAAGTCCTTGATGAATTTATCCAGATGGTGGCCTGGGGTCTCGTGGAGCGGTGCTGGCTGGGGGCGGGGGAGGGTGGAAGAACCCTGCTGTGAGCGGCCCCTGCCAGCTGGCCCCAGGTTTTCTTCCCGTCTCTCCCTCCTGCTCTCCAACCCAGGTATCTTTGTCGTCCTTACTTCTTATAGTGACACTAGAGGCCCGGTGCACAAAAATTCATACACTTGTGTGGTGGGGAGGTCCCTCAGCCCGCCTTCGCCCTCTTGCAGTCCAGGAGCCCTTAGAGGATGTCCAACTGACAGTGTGGGGAGCGGGCCTAAGCCACAGTCTGGCCTCCCTCTGTGGGAGGGGACAGGCGGGCCGAGCGAGCCAGTCCCCTCCCTCTGTCTGCTGGCACTCGCCTTGGCTGGCCTGGTGTCGCCCGCTCACAGGCCCCGTCCCCCACCGACCTGTCGTTCTGCCATTCAGTTGGTTTGCATATTAGGCTTTTATTATATAGGATATCCCAGGGACATATTTGAGTTTAGGGCGTACCCAGAAACGATACTCTCCCCTAGTTGAGAACTGAATCCTTCTCCCCAGGGGTCCTTCCTGCCCCCGCCTCCACACTGTTTCCAGCTGTGGCATCGCCAGTCACTTTTCAGCATCCCCTCGCCCTCTGTTCCTCCCTTCCTTTCCTATTTCCTGTGGCTATGACAGATTTCTGAGGGGCATACTCATTTCTTTTCCCAGGTTCTATCGGCTTCCGTGAAACATGCGGGGACCCGGGGACCGGTTCCCAGGGCTGCCGAGACAAATTACAATGGGGTGGCGTAAAGCAACACAAGTTCGTTCTCTCCCAACCCGGAGACTAGAGATCCAAAAGGAAAGCGAGGGCAGGCCATGCCCTCTCTGACGCCCCCGGGGAGGCCCTGCCTGGCCTCTTCTGGCTTCTGGTGGACCAGTCACCCCTTGGCCGGTACGCGCGTCACTCTAACCCTTGCCTCTGCATGCACATGACCTTCTCCCCTCTGTGTGTCTTCTTTTTGTTGTAGTTGTTAATCCTCACCCCTGGATATTTTCCCATTGATTTTTAGGGAGAGTGGAAGGAGTGGGGAGAGACAGAGAGAGAGAACCATCCATGTGTGAGAGAGAGAGATCTATAGGTTGCCTCCCTCACGTGCCCCACCAGGGCCGGGGATTGAGCTTGCAACCGAGGTACGTGCCCTTGGCTGGAATCGAACCTGGGTCTCTTCAGTCGGCAGGCCGACACTCTATCCACTGAGCCACACCGGCCAGGGTTCTGTGTACCTTCTTGTGAGGACACTGGTTATTGGAGACAGGTCCCATGCGAGTCTCAACTAATGACACACACACACCCCCACTGTCCCACCAAGTGTGGACAGCGCTAAACATTGGGCATCTGGGTGAAGGGCAGCTACGTGGAGGGCACTGAGGTGGAGTGCACTGACCATTTCTGCAGCTTTTCTATCCATTTGAAAGTTTTCAGAATAAAATGTTGGAAGGAACATGTTTTAAAAAGCTGTCTTAGGAGGCTGGGAGCAAAGACCAGGGGTCTGGTGAAAGCAGGGGGGGCGGGGTGCAGACACAGGGGTGACCGCTCAGAGGGTCCCGATCCTTCTGCATCCAACTAGGGGTTTCCTGTTCACAGGGAGCTTCATCTCTGGGGCCTCAGTCCATTTACATCTACGTTTACCTCCCAGACCTTTGCTCAACTGGCCCTCAAGCTTCTGTGCAGATAGAACACTAACGCTGCCTCCCCTCATTTGGGCATAAAGGGGTCCTGTTCTGTGACATGTGGCATTTCGTTGACTTCTCTGGCCTCACTGAAGGGTTTGTGTCCCCTTGCCCCACCCTACGACCCCAAGGAACGCTTTACGGAGTCAGCAGTCTAACCAGAGAAGGTTCTCATGGGACTGCCTTTCTCTGATAAGCCTGGGCATGCAGAGGATTCTGTGTCTATAGATTTGCTTCTCCTTTGGGGGATGGAAGGGGCAAAGTGAATGTCTCGGGTTCAAAGCCGGCCCCTCAGATAGTTCTCCTGTCTCCAGCCCCACTGCTCCCTCTGGCCCTGCACGCTTGCCCGAACGGCGCTCACAGCCTGTCCCGGCACCCACAGGGGTGAGAGTCACCCACTTCCCTTGGGCTCTGCTCCATTTCCTCCATCACCACCTTCCCACCTGCAGAAATGAATCCAAATCTCTCACCTGCAGGTGCCCTCCCCCTTTGCTTTTTGTTCAATTTGTACTTTACCATCATTTTCTTGGAAGGGGATTGAAGTATGTCCCCTCAAAACATATGTTGAAGTCCTAATCGATGAATGTGAACTTATCTGGAAAAAGGGTCTTTGCAAGAGGCCATCGAGTTAGATGAGGTCATTCGCCCTGAGTCCTAATAAGAGGAGAGAGGCGCCGAGACAGACAGTGTGGAGGGAAGACCTTGTGAAGACACAGAAGGGAGGGCCATGAGACCATGGAGGCAGAGATTGGAGTGATGCTGCCACAAGCCAAGGATTGCTGACAACCACCGAGTCCGGGAGAGGCATGGAAGATTCCTCCTCTAGAGGCTTCAGAGGGAGCACAGCCCTGCCAACACCTTGAACTTGGACTTCTAATCCTCAGGACTGTGACAGCATACATTTCTGTTGCTTCAAGCCTCCCAGGGCAGGGGACTTTGTTACAGCAGCTCTAGGAAACCGACACGTGGTGATCTCGAGGAAGACTACAGCCTGGGTGTCGGAGGGGGTGGGGGGGCCCTCCCTGAAGCATGACAGGAGCTATATTTGGAACGCCCTCTCACCAGAACATTCCAAGATGGTCCAGGTGACTCTCTCAGGCTGGGACAAGATAACCAGTCTTCAGCTTCTTCTTTTAGCAGTTGCCAGCACGTCTTATCTTTGCTCACCATATTGGTGGGGTCAGTTGGATCCAAGATTACTGGCCTATGAATTCCATTAGATTATATATATATATAAAAAAAATCAGTTGGGCTGCTTGTGGGAAGAGAAATCAGTTTTAGGGAAAGAGGCCTAGACTGGGCTTCTGGTAACTCCTGGTTTTCTCTCAATTGCTGAGGTGCTTTGTCTGCGATGCCCAGCCTCTCTGGTCCTGTGTTCTCTGGTCGACAGAGAGAGGCGTTCCATTAATAATGTAATAAGATGGCCTCTACCTGCGGACCTTTCTTCTCTCTTAGCCTCTTCCTTCTGTAAAGGGAAATACCTCGCAAGGATTTGTCTGGGGCACAAAATGTGATGATGGTTTGTAATGTGAAAGCAGGGGTCAGGGTCCCTCCCTCAGACAGACCTCTCCTCGCTTCCCTGCCCAGTGCTGCTGGCATCTGTGTGGCGCACCCCTGGCTGGAAAGGACAGGGGTGAGCGCTCATTCTAAAGGGGTACAGTCTGGCATGTCGATGGAGAGGGAAAGAGAGAGGGCCCTGGAGGTTGTTGGTACCTTGATGATCGGATCTGGCCCAGCATGACGTTCCGGACGGTCTCATCCTCAAAGTTGTAGTTGACTGTCCAATAGACACACAGCTTCTCCTGCTGCTCGATGAGCCCTAGGACAGTTCTGAGGCCTTGAACGATATCAAAGTCTTCCTCTCCACACCCCTCTTCCCAGGCATAGACGGTAAGCAGCTCTAGGGCATATGAGGGTGGCAGGGATCGATGCTCCGACCGTTTCTGGCACTGCGGGAGAAGAATGGGGCAGCAGCCAATTTAGAGACCCAGTTCTTCCCATGTCAGGGCTCTGAAATCAAGAAACCAGCTCGGCCGGTGTGGCTCAGTGGTTGAACGTCGACCCATGAATTAGGAGGTCACAGTACAATTTCCGGTCAGGGCACAGACCCTGGTTTCAGGCTCTGTCACTGGGTGGGGTGTGTGCGGGAGGCATCCAATTGGTGTTTCTCTCTCTCTCCCTCTCTCTCTCCCTTCCTTTCTCTCTAAAATCAATAAAACATATTTAAAAATGAATCTTAAGTCAAACCATTGTAAGTCAAGGCCCGTCTGTATCTGGCAGTATTTCCTAAAGTTAAATATGTAACTATTCCTCCTTGTGGACACACATCTGCATACATATATGCCATGTGCATATGTATGCGTGCACACACGTTTTCATATACATATACTTTATAGCCCAGCAGTCCCATGCCTGCATATTTACTCAAGAAAAAGGAGTACTTGCCCAGCTGGTGTGGCTCAGTGGTTGAGCGCTGACCTATGAACCAAGAGGTTCAATTCCTGGTCAGGACACAAGCCCAGGTTGCAGGCTCAATCCCCAGTAGGGGGGATGCAGGAGGCAGCCGATCAATGATTATCTCTTATTATTGATGTTTCTATCTCTCTCCCTCTCCCTTCCTCTCTGAAATCAATAAAAGAAAATGTATATTTTAAAAAGGAGCCTCAAATTTACAAAAACACATGCAGGGAATACCCATAGTCACATAATTCATAATAGCTCCAGTTTGGAAATGACCCAAATGCCCATCAGTAGTAGAATGGGTAAATGTGTGGTAGGGTAATACAATGGAATATTACAAAACAATGAAAAATGACAACCACATGCCCCAACATGGACAAATCTCTCAGACATAATGTTGTACAGAAGACAGCAGACACAACGTACATACAGTCAGATTCCATTCATAGCAAGTTGAAAAGCAAGCAAAACGAACTTGTGGTGACAGCTATTAGGATAGTGGGCTGTTTGGGGGAGTCTTAACCGGGAGTGGGCTTGAGGCCACTTCCTGGGTTTTGCTTAAAACAATACAAAATGCACCGAGCTGTAGACTTAAGATTGTTGTACTTTACTGGATTGCAAGTTATTGTGACCCAATAGGAAATGGATGCCAGCCAGAGGTAATGCAAGATGAAACGTACCTGTCGATACCAGTCCTTTACCAAGAGGATCAAATCCTTCAGCTTCCTGGGATGGTTGTTAAAAAAGTTCTGCTGGAGTTTTGTGAAGCAGACTGAGAATTCACCGGGGCTGGCTCTTGCCTTGTCTAAGGCTCTTTTGAGGTCTCGATAGGTCGAGGGGCTGGGCTTGCCACTTAAGTCTGGCAGGAAAGAGAAAAGGGACTTTGAAGGTTGGGTGTGGTTTGATAGCAAAGTGCTTCCTCTGTCAGAGGCCAGGTGTGTTTGCTTAAAAGGTGAGGGGTGGCTTGCCCTGCTCAATGATAAAAATGAAGTCTAAAATGACCATCATGCAAATGCTATGGCTCTGGCTGAAGACAAGACCAGTGAGACCAAACAGAGGAAAGGAGAAACAAGTATAAATGAAAAAGAAGGAGTTCCAAACAAGTAGGGAAAAGATGGTTTCTTTGAAAAATGGCATTGGCCTACACCTGGAAGAAAATAAAGTTTATATATCACATACAATATATTCCGCTATTGAGCCCATCCCGTGAATGCTCCAGCTCAGAGTCAAGGGTACAGGCACCTTGAGGAGGAGGTGCAGGCAGGCGAAGGCAGAGCCCTGGAGGCTGGGGTGGATGTCAGTTGGCAGGTGCACTCGCCACAGCACTGAACCTGTAAAGTAGGGTGATGCAGGGCAGCGGCTCTGAGACTGGAGTGCCAATCAGAATCCTGCTGCACAGATAATATGAACACAGGCACAGGAGCCTCCTGTGTCAATGAGGCAGATAAGTAGATTAAAAAACTGTAGTACATCTACACAATGGAATGCTACGCTGCTATAAAAAAGGAGGAACTTTTACCATTTGCAACAGCATGGATGGAATTGGAGAGCATTGCCCGAAGTGAAATAAGCCAGCCAGAGAAAGATAAATATCACATGATCTCACTCATATGTGGGATATAATGATCAACATAATTTGATGAACAAGAATAGATCCAGAGACAAATGGTAGGGGGAAAGGCGGGGCGGGGGGTTAGAGAGCAACCAAAGGACTTGTATGCATGCATATTAGCATAACCAATGGACACAGACACTGGGGAGGTGGGGGCTTGCCTGGGTGTAGAGGTGTTCTCTCTTTTCTGCATTCAGCACGGAAAAGGAACAAGTCTGGTTCTTGAGTAGAGGAGCTGGGGATTAAAGAAAAAAGAAAGAAAGAAAGAAAGAAAGAAAGAAAGAAAGAAAGAAAGAAAGAAAGAAAGAAAGAAAGAAAGAAAGAAAGAAAGAAAGAAAGAAAGGAAAAGGAAGGAAGGAAGGAAGGAAGGAAGGAAGGAAGGAAGGAAGGAAGGAAGGAAGAAAGAAAGAAAGAAAGAAAGAAAGAAAGAAAGAAAGAAAGAAAGAAAGAAAGAAAGAAAGACGAGAAAATAGATTTAAAGCTGGGAGCCGGGTGGGACACTGCCACTCTGATGGAGGGACAGGGACCCCGAGCCCACACAGCGTGTTTATTTATAAATCCCCAAATACCAGGAAGTATCACCAAAACTTAGGGTCAAAGGAGCTTATTTGCATTCTTGAGTAGGCCTGAGCATTCCTGGTGCTTGACTGGATTTACATATCTAGACCCGCTCCCGACACCCTGACAAACAAAGGTAAAGCCAGTACTGAGTAACACTTTCCGCCTTCTCGGGGAATGTGTATCTGAGACGCGTCTCTGCCAGTTGCCTCGGACTCAGCTGACAACAATTTAAAGAATGTCCATATGCCTTCCCAGGGGGCCCTCTGCACCCGGGATGGGAATGGCTTGTGGGGGGAGGGTCACGAGGGGAAAAGGAGACATACGTAAAACTTTAGACAATAAATAAATTTTAAAAAAAGTCAATGAGGAGCCCCAACTGGTTTGGCTCAGTGGATAGAGCGTCGGTCTGTAGACCAAAGGGTCCCGGGTTCGATTATGATCAAGGGCATGTACTTTGGTTGCAGGCTCCTCCCCAGCCCAGGCCCTGGTCAGGGCTTGTGCAGGAGGCAAGCAATGGATGTGTCTCTCTCACATCGACGTTTCTCTCTGTCTCTCCCCCTCCCTTCCACTCTCCCTAAAAATCAATGGAAAAATATCCTCTGGTGAGGATTAGCAACAACAACAACAACAACAAAAAGTCAATGAGGAGACGGGGAGAAGTCCTAGAGAAGAGAGAAAGCCAGGGTAGGAGGGACGTCCTCTGTTGAAGGCCTTCACGTCGGAAAGCACCAAAGGTATCCGTCCACCATCCCTCACTTTGACTTTGCTCTCTCAACATACCCCTCAAGACCCATACCCACCCCCACACACCCCGGAGGGCTCACCCAGAGCATCGAAGGCGGGCAGCACGTCAAACGTGACACTCTGCCACTTTGTGGACAGCCGGATGGTGAGGCCACCGCTGGGCCTCTGGATCTCCATCTTGGCTGTCAGCTTCCTTTCGAGCTGACAAGCTCCCAGCTGCTGCCAGATTTTGCTGAGGATTTCATGTCGCCTTTCCTTCTGATCCTGGAATTTTTCAAGGTCGCTGATGAAGAGGACAAGGGTGCCATCGGAGTTGCCCCTTAGGACCGTTTTCCGGCCATAGGAGCCACCCTGCCAGCAACAGAGAAGCAGGTGTGAGAGTCTGGGCCCTTTGGGGGTCCCGGCACTCCCCAGGAGGCAGCAGTGCTACTTCACTTGAGAAAAAGCCCCAAATGTCACCATAGTCTTCAAGTTGAGGCAGGCATCCATTGGTCCACGCAAAGACCAGGGTGCCATAGCAATGCTCTTCATACTAGCCCCTACCTGGAGGACACCCCAACGGATAAATGCGGTGTATCCATGCAGTGGAATACCATACAGCAGTGACAGGACAAACACCACCTGCCCACACGACAGGCATTGCATGAGCAGGGTGGGTCAAAGAGACCATACACGAAAGCCACACAGGGCGTGGATGCTTGGCCACCTTACATGTAGACGAAGTTAAAATACCGGCAAAATGATCTCTGCTGCTAGGAGGCGGGAGGGTGCTGCCCTGGGTGGGGGCGGTGACAGGACAGGGCGTGCAGGGGCCCTCGGGGGCTGGGAATGTTTTGCTCCTCGAGCCGGTGTAGGTTACACATCTCCATTGTGCGTGGCAATCCGAACAGGCTGCATACTTAGCTCTGTGCATTTATCTTTTTGTATGTTTATTTTGATTAGAATAAGTTAATATTGAGAGGCAAGGTGGTGCTATTAAATAACGCCCAGCTATTAAATAACTTCCCTGTGCCTCGGTTTCCTCCTCTGGGCCAAGGCAGGAGGCACCAGTATCCGAGTGTCTTTACTGCCGGGGCGAGTGTGTGTGTGTAACAGCAGAGGCCAGGTAGCACTGTGGCTGCAGAGAAGCGAGTCTCCAGCGCCGGAGAGCATGGGGGTGGCACCCTAGGATCCTGGCACCTTCCCAGCACCCTTCCCTCCCCAAAGGCCCAGAATCTTTAGCCTCAGCCCTGGGGTTTGTGCCCATAGCACCAACCATTTCCAACTGATGAGAGCTCCCAACCCCCTCTCGCTGGAAAAGCCACCGAGAAACTTTTGGGCAGTTTCACCGAAGTCCTGTAGCCTCAGTTTACTGCTCTGTAAATGGGAAGGATAGAAGAGTAACAGGGAGCAATCACAGCTAATTTACTGAACACTAACCATGTACCAGGCCTTGTACTAAGAACATTATATGCTCAAGCCTCGTGACACTTTCAGATGGGTGCTATTCCTCTCCCATTTTATAGATTCGGAGACTGAAGCACAGAGAGGTTAAGCAACCTACCGCGGGTCACACAGTAATAAGGGGCAGAGCGGACTTCAGAGTCTGTGCTCCTAAACTCTAAACTATATCCCATCCTCTCACCGAGGGTGGGGGGGACAGGATGATGTATGGTGCACCCAGGGCCTGGCACACAGTAGGTGCTCAGCACCAAGTCACTCTGACTTCCCATCACCAGGAGCCCCGACCCCGACGGCCCCCCACTCACTCTGGCCACATCTGTCACCATGGGAGGCGCCATGGCTTCCTGCAGGGCGGTGCAGATGCTGTCCACGGCCTCATCGATCTGTTTCTGACAGTCTTCCGTCGGCCTCAGCAAGGTCTGGACGTACTCATCCAGGTCCTGAGCAGGTACCGAGTACACCGTTTCTGGGCCGGTGCCGAACAGCCAGTTGCCCATTACTCCTGCCGGCTCCCGGGGTGACGGCTCACGGCAGAGCAGGAGGCAGAGGAGAGAGAGGATCTCTGGGCTGAGAGCTTGGAAGCTGGCAAGAGCCAGGAAACCGAAACTCACAGCATTCTCAGCCGACTTCCTCAATCCAGAGTTCTGCCCGCCCCTCAGCTCTGGTGACCAGCTGTTCCCGAGGAGGCGTCCTCAGGGAGTAACACGCGGCTGCTGGAGCTGGATACATGCTAGACCTGTGCCCCCGAGCACGCCACCTGCCTCTTGGAGCCTCGACTTCCCCCTTTGTGAAATGGGGACAGCAGTGGTGTCTCTCTTATTGGGCGAATGCAAGGATAAAATAGTACCTGCCAAGTGCTTAGGGCGGGGCAGGTCGCCACTGCTATAGACGTGTTTGCTAAGCAAATAAAACTGTATAGCGGCAGAGTTCTTCCTTAAGCCTCCTTTCCCCTTCTTCCTGTCCCCAGGGGCCTGAGACGTCAGACTCCGTGAGAGTGGCGAGGAGAGAGACTCAGGGAGGTGACAGGCTAGCTCAGGGACACTCAGCGAGATGAGGGCTGAGCTGGGCTCAGCGTGGTCGGGGGGCGGGAGCTTCCGCGTGCCCAGTTCCGCAGCATCCACCGAAACCGGCACAGCCTCATCAGCCACTTGCCCCACCCAGCAAGGACGGAAACAAGCTCAGAAGCACACCGGTTGGAGGGGAGACAGGTGTGCAACTCCTGCCCAGAGCTATGAAGACGAAACTCCCAGAGGCTGCCTCAGAAGCAAACACCCCCAAGGTGTGGGTTCTTCACCCCCATGGCAGCCCCTCTCTGCCATGAGGATTAATTTCATACGTCAACTTGGCTGGGCCAAGGTACCCAAATATTTGGTCAAACATTATTCTAGATCTTTGTGGGAAGGTACTTTAAAGATGAGACTAACATTTAGACCAGTGGACTTTGAATAAAGCCGACTACTCTCTAGTATGTGGGTGGGCCTCGTCTAATCAGTTGAGGGCCTCTATGTAAAAAAAGACTGACTCCCCTCGAGGAAGTGGGGATCCCACCAGCAGATGTCTTCAGCCTGGAGCTGCCTCAGCTCCTCCCTGGGTCTCCCTCCTGCCAGCCTGCCTTGCAGAATTTGGACTTGCCAACTTCCACAATAGCATGAGCCAATTCCTTAAAAGAAATCTCTAGATCTACATCTATATATCCTATTGTTGTTGTTGTTGTTTGTAGAACTTTGACTATTACACCTGTCCATTAAAGGTCCTCACTTGCCCTTATCTGACTTTCACTGTAACACTTAGAGGTCAGCTGGGCAGGGGTCATAAGGCTCCCTTTTTAGGTAAAAATGTGGAGGCTCAGAGAGGTGGGGACACTTGCCCAAGGTCACACAGCTGGTAAACTGTCTGGCTGGGTTCTAACTCCACACTACCTGATTCCAAAGTCCATGCTCTTTTTACTTTTTAAAGATTCAATCCTGAAATAATCTGAAATACTGAGGAAATGTGTGAGGTGAGTACAAAGAACTCCCTCTTCTATCCTCACCCAGAACATTTCACATTTGCCCTTATTCTGCATGCACGTCTTATCAGCAGTGCATTATCATTACCGAGCCATTTGGGAGCACGTTGCAGATATTATGCCCCTTTACTCTTCTTTGTTTAAAATCTTTGGGTTTTTTTTTTTTTAAAATCAGATTTAGGTTCACAGCAAAATGGGGCAGAAGGCCCAGCGATTTCCTATGTACTCCCTGCCCCCACACAGGCACAGCCTCCCGACCAAGGTGGGGCATTGGTTACAACTGATGACTCTACATGGACACATCCTAATCACCCAGACCCTTTCCTCTTAAATCCTACCATATGTATCCCCTAAGAACCAGGCTGCTTCCTCTCCGCCTCCCAGGCCTCCCCTCTGGATGGACCACACCCTCACCCACTCAATAGACATTCATGGTGCTTATGCTGGGAATGCGGTCCCGGACGCTGCCCCGGCCCTGGGCATCCACTCCTCCCTGTGCTACCTGGGGTGGGAGGACAGATGCTCACTTCTCAGACCCCCCAAGCCAATTCTGGCTGGAATTTAGTTTATTTTAAAGAAGAGATGCAGAAAACACACACCCCCCCCCCCCCTGCAGCCCTGGTGGCCCAGTCCTGGGAGATGTTTGTGGCTGCGGGAGTCCACGTCCCTGGGTCTGGACCCCAGCTTTGTGGGAGAGAGGCGGTGGGCAGAGCAGCAGCAGCTTCCTCTGATTCAGCCGCGGTGGTCCAATATTGAAACTAACATCCAGGTGGCCCCAGACTCCTGCCGCCGGTCCAGGGTTTAGATGGAATCCCTTTCCACTTCCGATTCCGGAGTGCTTTCTGTTTTCCGTGCTGGTCCTGGACTGAGAGGGACACTGACTGCACTGGAGGTCAGAAGTGCCCCCTGCATGTGCGCCAGGTGGGTTTGCTCTGGAGGGCAGAGGCAGGCTGGCACTGTTACTAGGGCACTGGCTCACATGTAGGCTCTGGAGATGGAGGATCCCACTGGTGGCATTGTAGCAGGGCAGAAAAGAGACAGGAACTTGGTACAAATTCAGAAAGGAAGTATGGCATAGCATTAAGATGTACAAACTGGGGAAAGGTGACCAAAAGGAGGCCTCCAATGAAAAGGCATCTGGTGAAGTGTCCAAGGACAGGGATCGCATGACATGCATGTCCCACTCCCTCTGTCTGTGTCTGTGGCAGACATAAGTAGCCGATCTGGGCATGCTGTCCTTCTAGCAGCTGAGCTCAGAAAGCTTCTCAATAGCCCAGACATGGACAGACTATAGGTCTCTGAGCACTTCTTCCTGTATGCAGGCCAGACATTGCTAATCAATCACGGCACTCATGCCACTACTTTTCTCTAGTGCATCCATGGCAGACATCACTAATTGATTAGGTCACTCCTCCCAGCTAGGCATCCATTCTTCAAAATCCTTTAACACAAAGGGCTCTGGACAGCCACAACCGAGTGTGGCTGACAAATGAGATGAAAACTCTGCCAGAAGCCAATTCCAGCATGTCATAATTGCAAGAATTTCATCAAAAGGTTGATGGAACTTGGGGACTCAGCAAGGGCTGAGTCACATATGTTATCACCTGTTGGGAATGGCTAAAGGCATTTCCCCAAACCTGAAAAGGATAATTACTTGCTGCCAGACAGCTCAGGGCATCTTAATCTACATGTTATTGCCTCCTACTGGCCAAACACCTGAATAGCCGTAGGCAAATTCTTCCAATCTGACAATGGATTTGTGTACTAACCCTACCCTTTGATGTGTATATCTCCACCTTGCCTTAGGACAAATTGTGTTAATAAAAAGCAAGGGGTCCTGAGACAAGGGGGACTTAGCTCCTTTAGCTAAGTCTCATCTGGCCCCCATAATGCCTTTCAAAATTATGTTTCTTCTCTGGACTCTTATTTAATTTACGCACAGCCCTTCTCCAGATTTCTGAACCCTTCTAGATGCTGGATCAAGACCACCAGCATTAAAACTCTACCATCCCTGTGAAAAGTTCTTAGATTAGGGAAGAAGGAGCAGCCACTGGGAGGTCAGAGATGAGCATCAGGAGGAAGGATGGGAGCTGGTGTGGATGGGTAGAGAGAAGTTGGGGAGGAGGAGGACATTCTTGGTAGGGGCAGATGCAGCTGAGACCAGAGGGTCACCAGGGTGATGAAGCTGGAAACCCAGGAAGGTGCCCACCCAGGCAGGCTGCACTCCAGTGTGTAGGCCACAGGAGGCAGGGCAGTGTTTGAGATGTGTAGTGTCCATTGGATACAAGGAAGGATTCAATGGGGCTGGGTAAGCATAGTGGGCTGCGGAGAAGAGAGAGCTGAGTGGGAGGCAAGGATGTCATTTGGGAGGCTGGACTGAGGATGGTGGATTCACTGAATCTCCCCTGCCTCCTCTCTCTCACAATACACACAATACACACACACACACATCTGGCATGTGACCCTGCGTCTCCCCACGTGGAGGGCTGGTGTCCATCTGTCCATCTGGCAGGACCACTGATTTTCTGGGCTTCACACAGCGGCCTGGGGAAGATGATAGAATATGTTGGTTACCTCTAACCTTCCTAGAGAAGCTGAGACAATGGGAACAGACAGGACATGGAGGCGCTGGGGCATATCTGGGCCATGACTGAGCCCTGCCCCTTTGGGAGGAATCATGCCCTGCCCCCCCCATCACACTGCCCCCCAACCTAGATGCTCCCTGCTGTACCACAGGTCTCTCACCCTCACTGGCCATGGCTGGATGGGGGTGCCATCTCTGCCTATGCAGCACAGGGAGGATGTGCAGGCTGCAGCTTCCTTGGCCAGCAGGTCCCAGCGGGCGTTGGGGCCCAGGTTGCCTGTCGGGTCTGCCGGATCCAGGATGATGGGCCTGCAATTCCCATCCAAGGTCAGTCCTCTTCCTGGCAACATCTGGGTATCTACCTGCGGGACTGCTTGAACTATTCTCCCCCTCACCCAACACTTTGCAGGGGGCAGGGCCCAGAGACTCCTCTGTGCTCCAGGCACACACTTGAGGGCAGGATGGAGAAGAAGCTACACACGAGCCCCTTCTGTCTTCTGTATCCAGGACAGACATTACTAATCAACCACAGAGCTCAGGCCATGCTTGCCCCACCTGCATGTAAAGCAGGCATTGTTAATCGACCACAGCACTGGTTCCATCCCTCTCCCCCATCCATGGCCACTAACTGATGAGATCACTCTTTTCAGTGGAGCTCATTCACAACCGCAGGGTCTTTATCAACACATCCCTCTACATAGCCATTACCCACGGACTGGAAATACATCACAGTATTGTGAAAGCATCTTTGTCGTCTCTGTAGCATTTCAGAGAGAGGGCAAAATCCCACAGAATGGGGCAGCTTCTGTTACCTGGTGGTTCACAGGCAGGGGGGCCAGATTTAGCAAACACATAGAGAAGATGCACAGTTAAATTTGAGCTCCAGATAAACATGAATACAAGTGTTTTTTGTTTGCTGGTTTTATAAAAATTTTAAATATGTTTTTATTGATCTCAGAGAGGAAGGGGGGGAGAGAGAGAGAGAGAGAGAGAGAGAGAGAGAGAGAGAGAGAGAGATCAAAACATCAATGATGAGAGAGAATCATCGGTCGGCTGCCTGCTGCACCCCCACACTGGGGATCGAGCCTGCAACCCAGGCATGTGCCCTGACTGGGAAAAGAACCGTGACCTCTTTGTTCATAGGTCAATGCTCAACCACTGAGCCTCTCTGCTAGGCAAGGGTGTTGGTTTTTTTAAGCATAAGTATATCCCAATGACTACATGGGATATTCTTACACTAAAAAGTTCTTCATTGTTTATCTGAAATTCAAACGTAACATGGAGCCTTGCATTTCACCTGCAGCCCTATTCACAGGTGACCAGGAAGCTGACTGCCGGCCCCCGGCTGCTGAGGACATACTTCTGGGAAGGAGCTCAGTCCTAGAAAGCGGGTTTCCGCCTCTGCTCTGAGCCCTCAGGAGGCGGGGAGAAAGGTGACCTTGGATCTGGGACTCTGGGACGTGGGGGTGGGTCTGAACCTGGGCTTCCGAAGCTGCTGGTCCAGGAAATCTCTGATGGTCTGGTCCTCACGGCTGTAGTTGACGGTCCAGTAGACGCAGAGCTGGCGGTACTGGGTGACCAGCTCCAGGACAGTGCGAAAGCCCTCGGCCATGCTGAACTGGGGGTCCTGCCCGCCCTGCTCCCAGGCATACACCGTCAGGAGTTCCAGCCCGTGCTGGGGGGGCAGAGAGCCCTTCCCCTTGGGCATCTTGTTGCACTAAGAAATGAGGAGAAAGACGATAGATCAGTCCATACTGCAATGAAGAGGAGCCGGCAAACTGGACAGAGCACCTACTATGCCGGATGCCTTCCCTTGCACTATTCCACCAACTCCTGTGATACAGTAATGCCAGCCCCATTTTACAGGTAAAAAAACTAAGGCCCCGCCACTAGGACAAATCTCCACCGACCCAGGGTTCCGGACAGGGCTGGGCCTGCCTCCTCCCAGGAAACAGCTCCATCGGCAGAGCCCAGGGCCACGGGTGGTGTGGGGGGTGAGGGGAGTGGGGGGTGCATCCGTGTGCCGAACCTGCCGGTACCAGTGCTTCACCAATCGGATCAGACTCTTGAGCTTGGTGGGGCGAGAGACGACGAAGTCCCGCTGCAGCTCGGTGTGAAGCAGGAGGAGTACTCGCCCGGGGTGTTGTAGCTGCGGATGAGGTCCACGTAGACTTGAGACGAGGGCCTGGAGCCAGGGACCAGCTGGCCTGGAAGCAGAGAGAAGGTGACCCTCCCCTCGTTTAGGTGGAACACAGATGCGGCCGGACCCAGAGCGGAACCCCTGGTGAGGATCTGACTCCCTTTTCTGCCCCCTCACACCCCGCCTGCTTACCCACCATGAAAGAAGACTCCGCTCGGGGCTAACCTCTCTCTACCGACTCTCTGACCCTAACTAAGGGAGAGGCCCCTGCAAGTGACAGAATTGTAGGTGAGCGTTGGTGTCACCCCTGTTCCAGGGCACTTGAAGACATTCCCTGCTATCCCAGCTCTCGCTCTCTGAACTAAGGAACTGAACAGATTCAGAGACGTTTCTGGACCAATCTCTCCCTTGCTACTTGTTTTGCAAAATGCAGGCACTGGATACATTGAGATATGGGGGGAGAGGGAGGGGGTGGGGGGGATTTTCTCACTCTGCACACTCTGCTATCCAGACACAGAACTGAATAGATACAAAGAGATTTGAGTCTGTTTTGTTGAGGGATTTTTCCCCCCTCTGTGCCTGGAAGTGTGCTGGGCACAGAGTAGGTGCACTTATGGATTGGACTAATCAAATGGGTCTGTGGCAAGTGGGGGAGGTGGCGCACAAATATTCGAAGCTGGGGATGCACTGAGACACTTCGATGAAGACGCTGGGGCTCAAAGTAGAGGAGTCCCCAGTCAAGGTCACCCAGCATGTTGGTGGAACTAGAAGCCAGCTCGGGGTCCTTTTCTCCAGGCCTTTTGCAGGGAAGTGGTGATAGACACACCCCCCGACAATGTCTGTGGACGAGCAGGCGCCCAACCTCTACCACCGCCCCGGCGGCCCCGCCTCCGCATTTCCCTTCTTGGGACCATGCCCGGCACCTCACCGAGGGCATCGAAGGCGGGCAGCACATCGAAGTCCACGCTCTGGTCCAGCATCGTCTGGGACGCCAGCGAGAAGCTCAGCACGCGAGGATTCTCCCACTTGGGGATGTCGAACTTCACTTCGAACTGCTGCGCCCGCTTACACGCCTCCAGCTGGGCTCGGATCTCTGAGATGACCTCGGCCCGCGTGTTTCCTTGCTCGGCGAACTGGCGGAAGCAGCTGAGGAACACCACCAGGTCGGCGTCCGAGCGGCCTCGCAGCGCCGTTCCCTTCGCGGAAGAGCCGCCCTGGGGAGGACATGGCAGGTGGCTTGAGCCCTGAAGTACTGCTTGATGTCCTCCTGCCCGAGCCGACGGGCTCTGGACTCTGAGTTAGGAACTTGCTGTGTGACCTTGGGCAAATCACCTAACGTCTCTGTCTTAGCTCGTTAATGTGGGGTCAATATAGGGCATAGCTGTGAGGAAGAGAAACGTGCAAGACGTAAGTTGCAATCCTCCAACAAAGGCAAAATCTCCACTGCATCATGTTTGGGGGCTGGGAGGGATTTGAGACTTTTCTTTCTTTTTTTTTTTTAGGCCTGTGGTTGGTGATCTTTTAAAAACGACTCATGCCTGGTTCCTAGGTCCCCGAGACTGTGATTTACTAGTAATTGTCCTGGGAGGGGTCTTAGGCATCAGTATATTTTTTAAAAGCCTCCGTGATTCTAAGTGAAGCCACAGTTGAGAACCACAGCACGTCACCAGGCCTAGGACTTGTCACTGGCCGAGTCTACGCTGACACTCTTTCCAGAGTTGACCTGTGCCTCCCGGTGACTCCAATGGTGAACCGAGGTCAGATCTGATACAGCGGATCCTGTGACTTTCTGCCTACCCCCAGCATCCCTTCCCGCTTCTGGGACCAGCACTGGGCTTTCTTTGGGGGAATCAATGCTCGTCCACACTCCACCCCAGAGGTCCGCACAGGGCTGACTCTACCATCTGACCCAGGCGTGGCCAGCCGGCACACGGTGTCTTCCTAGCCCTAGCGATGGGTAAGCGCTACATCGCAAGGCCAGTGAAACTCAATTCCAAGAATTCTTTGACTTTTGAGAAAAGAGAATTCCCCTTTTTAGAAGAGATGCCAAGGACCATCCCATGGACAGGCCCCATCCAAGCAGCAGCAGGCAGAGCCCAGAGCTAGGAAGAAAAGCCGAGTCCTGATGATCCGGCATGGGCTCCTGGATCCAGCTGTGCCTGAAGGCAGTCTATTCCAGGGCTGTCCACTCACATCAGCCAACACATGCCTTTGTTGCTTCTCTTGAGCTGGCTGCCGTGAGCAACCCAGAGAAACCTCTTGGGCCTGTATGGGCCCTCCCTCGGCCATCTATCCGTGACCTTGTTCCACTTTCTCTTCTATGTCTGGCCTTGTGCTGGCTGCTGCGGAGCCCACAGAAGTGGGTCCGGCCTGGACTGGGCCCACACGAGGTCACCGGCCTGCAGCCCCGGGCCCACAGCTCCCTGGAGCTCACCTTGACGACCTTGAGCACTTTGATGGGCGAGTTCTGGAAGCAGTTTTCCCTCAGGAAGGAGCAGATGGTGTCAACTGCCTTGTTCACCTGATCCAGGAACTGGCGGTTGGGCTGGAGAAACTCACTGATGAACTTGTCGAGGTCCCTGGCTGGGGTCTGGTAAAGGAGCGTGGGCTGCAGAGAGAACACAGGTAGGACCACGTGCAGAAGGGATGCCTGTGAATGCCCAGGGCCCGCCCCTTGGCTTCCCGTGAGAACCGACTCCCATGATCTCCTGTGGCTCTTTTTCTTCTCAACTGACTGTCAGGTTGCAGCATCAGAGGGACCAGGGTTCAAGTTCTGGTTCTACCACCACCACACAAGCCTCAGTTTCTCCATCTTTTTAAAAATATATATTTTATTCATTTCAGAGAGGAAGGGAGAGAGAGAGAGAGAGAGAGAGAGAGAGAGAGAGAGAGAGAAGAGAGAGAGAGAAACATCAAGGAGGAGAGAGAATCATTGATCAGCTGCCTCCTGCATGCCCCACACTGGGGATCAAGCCCACAACCCGGGCATGTGCCCTGACCGGGAATCGAACCGTGACCTCCTGGTTCATAGGTCGACACTCAACCACTGAGCCACACTGGCCAGGCTTCCCCATCTTTAAATGGGCGCAAGAACGAGGCCCACGCCTCACTGGATTGCCTTGATTGTTAAGCACTGGTTATGAGATTCTGCAAAATAGCAAATGTGACGGCATTCCATCCTTTGGGGAGCTGCCCGTGGCTACTGTGGTGAGTGGGGTTCCCCAGAAGCAGAACTGAGGTGGGGGTTCCTGTGCATGTGATTAACTGAGACGGGGCTGGCAGAAGGGGAGCGAGGGGAGCAGGAGCTGGTGGGGAGGCTCAGCTGGAGAAAGCTTTTCCCGAAAGCCAGAGCGGGCTCTGGAGCAGCAGTGGCATCACAGAGTTGGCCCTGCCTTGCATGTCACCCGAGCACTGGCTGGGATGGCACAGCCTGTGCCTTAGCTGTAAGCCGTCAGCAGCCAACACTCCTGGCAGCCGGGGATGGGGCACCGGCAGGGAAAGGGGATCGGGAGGGCACCGGCAGCGTCTTCCCCCTCCGGGACCCACCTCTTACCATCACATCCCAGGGCTGCACGGGGGTCCCGTCTGTGCTCATAAAGCAGGCCTGCGTCTCCAGGGCTGCCGCCTCCTGGGCCAACAGCTCCCAGCTGCCCAGGCCCACGTTCCAGGTGGGGTCGGCGGGGTCCAGGATCAGGGGTCTGGGGGCAGAGTGGGTGGGCAGGCAGGTGAGAATCAGTGAAGGAGCAGGGGGTGGGAGACATCGGGAAGGGGTGTGGCGGGGGTGGGGAGAGAAGAATGTCAGCGAGGTCTATCTTGCCCACGCACAGCAGGGTCCCTGCTTGGCCACCATGGTCCAGAAGCTATGGGGTGACCCCTTAGTTTGAGATGGGGATTGTCTTGTATTAATGAAACTGGCCCTGGCTTCCTTTGGGGGTCATGTCTCCATGCTTCCTCAGCAAGGAGTCCAGAAGGATGCAGAGCGAGGATGGGGCTGGGGCACCCAAACCCCACCCTGGGCCCCTCCTGGATGCAGTGACTCCAGGTGAAGGGGGGCGGCGGGGGGGATGATAGGGCGGGAGATGAGGTAGTGGGTGTGCACCTGGGTTTCCGAAGCTGGCCAAGAAGGTGCGTTCTGAGAGCCGGGTCCTCAGAGCTGTAGTTGACCGTCCAGAAGACACAGAGCTGCCGGTGCTGCTGGACAAGCCCCAGGACTGTCCTCAGGCCTTCGGCCGTGTTGAAGCGGTCCTTCCCACAGCCCTGCTCCCAGGCGAAGATGGTCAGGAGCTCCAGGGCGTAGGCTGGGGGCAGGGAGGCACGGGCGGGCCATTCTCCTTTGTTCCCGGCGGCAACCTATGGCACCCAAATCAAAGACTCAGAGGAGTGAGCACTTCCTGTCTGCTGAGCATGGCCCTCCTTGGAGAAGGAGGGGAATATAAAAAACACAGCACAGACAACAGAAAGAGCAGAGCCTTGGGGATGGCCTGGCGCACACTCCTCATTTTACAGGAGAATAAACGGAGGTCCAGAGCGGGGGTAGTGACTTGTCCAAGGTCACAGAGCGAGACTAAGAAGGTCAGATTTGGTCTGTGCCTAGAGTCTTTCGAACAGGAGTGGGGTCTGCAACATAGTCATCTTGGCATTTCAACACCCAGAACGTTAGCAATAGTGGGTGGTCAGTAGATGTCGGTTGAATAAGTGAGTTGGCATTGAGAGAGTATTTGCTGAGGGGGCTCTGAAGGATGCTCAGGAGTTAGCGTAGCTTGCACAGGAGATGGTGATGGAGGAACAACATAAGCCAAGGCTTGGAGGTGAGAAACAACAGGGAAAGCATTAGCAGGGTGAGGAGAGAAGGCGAGAGAGGGGGCGGGGAACCCAATCACAAGACATGAGGATTTGGGGACTTGATGGAGAAGATTCTCTCTCAGCCGGGGGCTACCAGGGAATGAAGGTGGAGGAGGCCGTCCTTCTGGTGGGGATGGCCAATAAAAACGCAAAGGAGGGGCGCTGTGCCGGGGATGAGCTGACTGGCCGAGGCAGTTGCCATGACAGCGGCTGTTTTCTGGGAGGAGCCGGGGGGCAGAGAGGTCTCACCTGGCGGTGCCAGTGCTTCACCAGCAGGATCAGGTTCTTCAGCTTGGCTGGGCGCGAGTTCACGAAGCTCCTCCGCAGCTCTGCGAAGCAGGCCGCGTGCTCCCCGTCCCGGCAGCCGCTGTCCAGGAGAGTCCGGTAGATCTTGGGGTCCGGTTTGGTGCCGGCACTGAGCGGCCCTGTGGATGTTGGAAAGATGCTGAGGATGCATTTCTAACGGGAGACAGCAGCATTTCCCAACCCGGCCGCTCACCTGCCTCTAATATTTAAACATTAATTATATAACATTGCGATCCATGACACACAATCTAGAGCACAGAATAACAACCAGAACTTCTAGAACTTCTAGACGTGAAAGACAAAGTCACTGGGATTTTTAAAAAGCAAGCTGAGGCGGCAGATCAGACACATTTGAAGAAAGTAAACTGGAAGATTTATTTGAGCAACGGAGCAGCTGGCAGCCCTGAGAGATAGGAAAATGAGAGTGATGAGACATGAGACACTATTTAATAGAGTTCCAGAAGCAGAGAATGGAGGACACAGAGGAGAAGCGATATTTGAAGAACTACTGGGAGGCATTTTCCCAAAACTAAAGGAAGAATTGAGTCCTCAGATTCAATCAGCACAACAAATTCCAAATAGTATAACTAAAAAGAAATCAATGTACAAACCTCAGAAACTGAAGGATTCTATGGACTGAGAAAAGTCTTAAAAGCTACCAAAAAGGAAACACACACACACACACACACACACACACACACACACACACCAATAAAGAAGTAAACAGCCGACTTCTCATCAACAACTATAAAGGTCAGAAGACAGTAGAAACTGAGAAAAACAAATGTCAAACATTTCCTCCAAGAGGGAGGTGAGACAGGTTTTTTAGACAAAGTCTGTGAAAATTTATCACTTATACACCCCTTCTGAAGAAGTACTACAGGATGTATTTCTGTAAGAAGGAAATGAATCCAGAGGAAGAACTGGAAATTAAGAAGCATTAGTGAGGGGGAAAATATTTCTAATTATGTTCAGAGGTTTTAATTTACACAGGAATAGGTTTTAATTTACACAGGTATAAAAACAAAAGCAAAGAAGATAATCTTTCTTATTGTTAGTGTCTTGTATGTTAGTTCTAATAGATTACTAACCCCCTCAAAATGATCATATTATTATTGTTTGCTCCATTTTTGTCTTCTAGTTTTATGTTACATATAAAAGGCACAATTAAAATCTAATAGCATATCCTTACAAATAAAAATTGGAAAAAGGTATTTCAGGAAAACACTGCCAAGACCAGTGCAGCTCTATTAATGTCAGATAAAAGGCTTTAAGGCAAATTTATATATATTTTTAGAAATAATGAGGATTATTACTTGATGATAAAAGGAACAATCCAATAAAATATAATTATATTCTTACACGTTCCTTAATAACATCGCCTCAAAATATTAAAATCAAAACTTTCCAGAATTACAAGGAGAAACTGACAAATCTTTACCCAGAGCAGGAGATTCTGGGAGTCCATTCATAAACTGATAGACAAAATAAGGAAAAAATAAGTAATACAGATCTGAACAAAGATCTTAAGCTAACCCTAAAGGATCTGTACAGAAGCCTGCATTCCCCAATGGGAATCGTGCATTCTTTTCCACCATGGGGAACTTAGGAAGTGCTAACAAATTCCAAAGAATTGATATATTGGGGGTATATTTTCTGACTACAATTAAAAATAGAAAAAGAGCCTGATGTTGCTCAGTGGTTGAGCAGCGACCTATGAACCAGGAGGTCACAGTTCAATTCCCAGTGGTGGATTCTATTCCCAGGCAAGGGCACATAGTGGGGCTGCAGGTCTGATCATCAGCCCTGGCGCTTGCGAAAGGCAATCAATCAATGTGTCTCTCTCACACTGATGTTTCTCTTTCTCTCCCCCACCCCACCCCTTCCTCCCATTCTCTCTAAAAAATCAATGGAAAAAAATACCCTCAAGTGAGGATTAACAAAACAAAAAAAAAAAAAAAAAAAAAAAAAAAAAAAAAAGAAAGAAAGGAAATTACATGTAATTTTTTTTTTTTTTAAAATAATATATTTTTATTGATTACAGAGAAGAAGGGAGAGATAGAAACATCAATGATGAGAGAGAATCATTGATCAGCTGCCTTCTGCACAACCCCTACTGTGGATTGAGCTCGAAACCTGGGCATGTGCCCTTGACCGGAATCGAACCCAGGACCTTTCAGCCCCCAGGCTGATACTCTATCCACTGAGCCAAACGAGCTAGGGCCATGTAATTTCTTAAAAAAAAAAAAAAAAGTTC
This sequence comes from Ia io, assembly GCA_025583905.1. NCBI lineage: Eukaryota > Metazoa > Chordata > Mammalia > Chiroptera > Vespertilionidae > Ia > Ia io. Next base: position 20,589,399 of record JAJQQW010000023.1, on the reverse strand, counting down.
CAAGCAGACATGGAGAATGGTTAACATTTGTGAAATCGGAATTGGAGTACACGGTCATATGATGTCTATAGTTTTCTGTATGTTTGAAATAGTTTATAATTAAAACTTCTGTAAAGTTAAAAGCACTAGTTATGAGTTGATGATCATGACTTCCAGGATCTCATAGTAGTCCCAATGCTTGGTGAGGTAGGGGAATTAGCCACAGAGAGGATTGCAAGAGCCCGTGAGATGTTCCCTGACTCCCCCACAGCACAGGCTGGGCACCCCTCACCCACGGCATCAAAGACAGGCAGCAGGCTCACGTCCGTCCAGCTCGCTAGGGCCGGGGCCATCAGCTGGAACCGCAACACCTCGGTCATGGTCTGCTCTGGAAAGTTCAGGGTCAGGCCAGGGACCGGATGCCGCCACCAGGATTCCAGCTGGTCCCGCATATCAGTGAGGATCTCCGCCCGCCGGGGCCCCTGGTCCTTGTAGTCCTCGAAGCAGTTGAGGAAGATGACGAGTTCGGCATCACAGCCACCCCTGAGGTCTGTGCCCCGGCCGAAGGAGCCCCCCTGAAGAGAAAAGAGCGTCTCAGACTCGTGACTCGATTTAAGTCAGACTGGGACCCCCGCAGCACTCCCCAGCTGCAGCCCTGGAACTGCTCGCTCACTGATGCTGGCTCTTGGGGCACCATGACAGACGCAGGCTGTGACCTCTGACCATCAGAAACCGGCAGGGTCAGGCTATATCTGACTATATCTGAAGGTGTCTGCCTTCCAACCCATGAAGCGTGCTCGAAGTCAGACAACGTGCAGCGGCAGAGAACAGGGACGGCTAGGTGGAGAGGGCAGCGGTCAAAGACTTTAGCCAAACATCTGCAGCACCTACTGACTGCACATCTGGATCCCAGGTTGTTAATTGGGGTCCTGGCCCAATAAGGGTCTGCAGAAGTACTTGGCCTGTTTCAATCATTCATTCATTCACTCATTCATGTATGCATTCAACAGATATTTATTGAGCAATTACATATATGGGTGTGTGAGTGGATAAAATACTTGTTTTCCTGGAACTTATATTGTACCAGGAGGAGAGGGAGGGGGAGGCAGGGACAGTCAGCAAACAGAAGCCCCCAAAAGCCCTAACTGCTGTGCAGAGGCCAATAATAAGGGGCCTGGCGGGGGAGTGGAGGTTGTAACTGTAAATGAGCAGTCAGGATCCTTGAGAAGGGGGCTTGGATCACAGATTTAAAGGAGGGAAGGGACCGGCCGGTGTGGCTCAGTGGTTGAGTGCCGATCTATGAACCAGGAGGTCACAGTTTGATTACTGGTCAGGGCACATGCCCGGGTTTGCAGGCTCGATCCCTAGTGTGGGGCATGCAGGAGGCAGGTGATTAATGACTTTTATCATTGAGGTTACTATTTCTCTCTTCCTCTCTGAAATCAGTTACACACACACACACACACACACACACACACACACACACACAGGAGAGGGAGAGAGCCAAGTGGATGGAGGAAGAACATTCGAGAAAGAGAAAACAGCCAGTGGGGAGGTGTGCCTGGGGAGCCAGCGTGGAGAGAGGGGCAGAGAGAGACCAGGGCCAGACCCCACAAGCCTGAGGCCACTGCCCTCTGTGAAACCTTGGGGGATTTTGTGCAGAGAAGGGAAGTGATCTCATTATGGTAATAGTGGTTTAAAAAATACCATTAAAAAAAAAGCAGCTTGCTCTTATAGATACATCCCTCCCCCAGCAAACTGCTCTCCCTGATGTCCACTTCCTCTGCCTGCCCTCAGCTGTGTCTCTGTGACTTCTTCCTGTCCCCACAGTGGCGCCCGCCCCCCACCCAATTGGGTCCCATCGGTGTCTCCACCTGCCGCTCACCTTGCCGACTCTCGAGGCCTTGTGGACACAGTTCTCCCGGAGGCGGCTCAGGATGCCATCGACGGCCTTGCTCACCTGCTTCTGGAACTGGGGGCTGGGCTTGAGGTGGTCCTGGATGAAGCGGTCCAGCTCCTTGGCGGGGACCTGAGACAGATCCGGGACCCCCTCCGGTGTACAGGGGGCGATGCCGTCCACCGAGGGGTCGGGAGCTGGGCATAAGGGCCGCCTGTTCCCTGCCTTTGAGCATCCAGCATCCACACTGCTGTCCTTGAGGGTCCTCTGGGCCGGGCCTCGCAGGATGGGCTGGTCCACACCTGAGCGCCCAGTGCATGGAAGGCCCTGGAAGGTTGGGGAAGGAGCTGTCTTACACATGCGGGGTTCTGCGTTCCTTCTCTTGGCAGCCCCCGCCCCCCACCTCAGTCAGGGTGACTGAGGCTCAGAGAGGGGAAGGAAGAGGTAGCCCATATGGTGCCTTGTGCAAATGAGAAGAGGTGCCCTTATGAAGGGGACACATTATCGAAAACTCCCCCAGGGCAGGCTAGAGGGGGTCAATGGGGGGAAAGAAAGGGACATATGTAATACTTTCAACAATAAAGATTTAATTCAAAAAAAAAAATAAAACGGTCCCCCTGAGGTGGGACACATGGTAAGCAGACAGTAACTACACAAAGATGGGTGATTAGACCGTTTCACACGCCCGCCGTCCCCACTTTTCAACTCTGTTCCACCCCCATGGCCTCCCGCGCACCCCACCGCAGATGCTCAGAAAACACGGAGCACACAAGTTAGGTGTAAATGCCACGGATCCCAGGAGCCCCTCACTCACCGGCACCTCCCAGGGCTGCACAGCGCCCCCTGCCGGCTGCAGGAAACACGGGCGGTCATAACAGGACTCTGCCTCTTGGGCCAGCAGGTCCCAGCGCCAGGCTGCCCCGTTCCCCACGTCCCACGTGGGGTCAGCTGGGTCCAGGATCACGGGCCTGCCAATCCACAGGGACAAGAAGATTCTGGTTAGCAAGATGGCCAGAGTCAGGGGCTCTGGAGTTAGGCCGACTGGTTCCAATCTCAACTCTGCTCCTTTTCCGGCTGTGTGACCAGAGGGAGATGACTGGCTTCTCCACGCCTCGGTTTCCTCATCTGCAGAATGGGGACCACAGCAATGCCTGAGCTGACAGGCTGCTGTGGAGACTGAATGAGAGCGATGGTCCTCAACCCCACCTGCACGTTAGAGTCACAAGATACCAGGGCCCAGTGTCTGCCCTGCAGTGCGAGGCCGTGTGCCTCAGCCCTCTCGGGAAGAGCCCGAGAGTGGAAAGAACCCAAACACGCCTGCTGAGTGGGATGGAAAACACATGGCGATAAACTCACACAGGGAAATGCTGTTCATCAGTGGATGAGAAGGAGCCACAGCTACACGCAACCGTATGGAGAATCTCAAAGACTTAATTCTGGGAGAGAGAAGGCCACACAAAAGCCCATGCTGTGCGGCCCCACTTAAATGTGATTTCACAGCACAGCTGGACTGATCACAGTCAGAAGGGGGTTCCCTGTGGGAGGGGCACAAGGGAAGCCCCTGGGGTGCTGAGATACTCTGCCATGAGCGAATGGGGTTTCCCAGGTGAGCTCACTTCTTAGAAAGGCATCAAACTGTGCTGTGCACCACTCACACACAGAACGGGTGGTATGCTTTACAAACTCCCCCCGCTCGGCCAGCGTGGCTCAGTGGTTGACATCAACCTATGAACTGAGAGGTCATGGTTCGATTCCTCATCAGGGCACATGCCCAGGTTGTGGGCTTGATCCCCAGTGTGGGGCGTACAGGAAGCAGCCGATCAATGATTCTCTCTCATCATTGATGTTTCTCTCTCCCTCCCTTTCTCTCTCTCTGTCTCTCCCTCCCTCCCTCTCTGAAATCAATAAAATATATTTAAAAAGAAACAACATCTTAAACGATTCTAATTTGCACCTGGGGCTGGCTGCGCTGTATGAGGAAGTGCCCTGGTAGCAGTAGGCTTTGACTCTCATTAGCTACCACCTGCTTTATCATTGTTAATTCTCTCCCAGGCACAGGCACAGGAGAGCGGGTGCTGGGTACGAGGAGGTACCTGTGTCCCTCAAGCTGGCGCTTCAAGAACTTCTTAACCGCAGGGTCCTCTGAGCTGTAGTTGGTGGTCCAGAAAACACACAGGTGCTGGTACTGCTGGATCAGGCCCAGGACGGTGCGGAGGCCTCGGGCCAGGCTGAAGGCCTCCTTCCCACAGCCCTGCTCCCAGGCGAAGATGGTCAGCAGCTCCAGGGCGTAGGCAGGGGGCATCTCGTTCCGCCCCGCCTGCGGGCACACCTGCAAGAAGACAGGGCGGGGGGGAGGTGCTCAGAGAAGGACGGGGAGGAGGAGCTAGCTCTCTGGAGAATTTTGCAGGATCTCCCAGTCTCCGGGGTGGAGACCAGCAGGCTGAGCCTGGGACGAGATGCTGTGTGCCAAGCCTGTTCCAAAAGCAGCCTGGTGCTTCCCACCCTCCCTCACTGCTGGGGCTTCAGCAATGTGCTTGGCTCATGTTGTGGTGGGGGAGGGAGAGGTACGAGATGCAAGCCTCCCGGGGGGAGGGGGGGAGCAGCCAGGGAGGGGCCAGCGGGTAGTCAGAGACTGTTATCCCCCAAGGAAAAGTAAAGCAAGTCCCTGGCTGAGCAAGAACGGGCCTCCAGGATCTCCTCCTTCCAGACCTGCTGTAGGAGGAGAAGGACCAAGCCAAGGGCAGGTCAGGGCATTCCTGAGCTAGGGTGGGAGGTGCACAGACTCCACACACTTCACACTGTACATAAAACACTCCAGACAGTCTCAAAGCCCTAGATATTCAAAGAAAGCATTCAAACATTTTTTTGGGCCCTAACCAGTTTGGCTCAGTGGATAGAGCATCAGCCTGTGGACTCAAGGGTCCCAGGTTTGATTCCGGTCAAGGGCATGTACCTTGGTTGCAGGCACATCCCCAGTGCGGGGGGCGGGGTGTGTGTGCAGGAGGCAGCTGATTGATGTTTCTCTCTCATCGATGTTTCTAACTCTCTCTCCCTCTCCCTTCCTCTCTGTAAAAAATCAATAAAATATATTTAAAAAAACACAAAACCACAAACATTTTTTGGGAGGGAGCAGGGGAGAATAATTTTAGAAAGTCCGAAAAGGCAAAGACTTCTTAAACAAGACACACGAAGCACACATCACATAAGAAAGGGGTGAACACACCTGACTCCATTAAAACACAAACATTTTCTGTGTCAAAAGATCTATACACAAAGTGAAAGTATAAGCCCCGGGTGGGGAGGATAGATTTGCACTGTGTTAACGAAATACAAACCAGCACCCACAATATATAAAGAGCTCCAACTAATCAACAACAAGAAGGCAGCTAACACAGTAGAAAATAATGGGCAAATCATATGAACAGACAATTCCCAGAAAGAGAAACACGAATGGCTGCTACACATAGGGAAACGGTCTCACTATCATGGAGGCATACAGTTCATCGGTCACAAGCCTGGGACGCCCCCGCCTAGTGGCCTCACCTGGCGGTGCCAGTGCTTCACCAGCAGGATCAGGTTCTTCAGCTTGGCTGGCCGCGTGTTCACGAAGCTCCTCCGCAGCTCTGCGAAGGTGGCCGCGTGCTCGCCCTTCTGGCAGCCACTTCTGAGGAGGGTGGCGTAGACCTCGGGCTTGGGTTTGACATTGGAGCTGAGCTGACCTGGGGATGTGAAGGCCTGTGAGTGAGGAAGGGTGCTGAGGACCCAGGATGAAGGGCAATGCTGGTGCTGAGCTCCGCTTGGGGCGCTGGGGGAGAGTGAGGAGGATTTGAGGGGCGGGGTACCCCTGCATGGGCACTGGCCGATGAGGAAGAGAGCCTGGAGGGCATCAGGGAGCCAGAGAGGAAAGCTCTGGGCCAGAAGGGAGGGTTCCTGCTCCCAAACGGCCAGGCGCCCCCAGAGGTCGTCGGAAGAAGTGCAGCCTCATTCCCAGGTTAGTAGGCAAGATGCTGCCTGCTGAGTCAGGAGTTCCATAACCTGGCAATTCTTCCCTCCCCGAGGCTCCCCGCAGGCCATACTAAAATACCGCTGCACAGACCTTTAATTAATCGGTGCCCTGCGAAGAGGAAATGATGCCAGAGAAATACAAGGCAAGAGGTTCTGATTCCTTAGCAGTAATTGCTAATATTTTTTGAGTACTTATCACATGCTAGGCACTGTGCTGCAAGTTTTACACCAATCCCCTCATTGTATCCCCACTAAAAGCCGGCAGTTCTCCACCTCGTTTTATAGCTGTGGAAACTGAGGCACAAGGACATTCAGTGAGGCAGCTGGAGACAGAATTGGAACGCGGAGCCGGCTGATTCTACAGTATGTGGCCCACTCTCCTGGGCCAGGCTTGGGAAAAGTACACTCCCCAGAACTTCCTAGGTCCCTGACGTCATTTACTTGCTGTGTGACTTCGGATGAGTTATCGTATGTCTCTGTGCCTTAGAGTTCCTAATGGAAGATGAGACAGTACAGACCTCATAGGTTTGTTTAGAGGAGAACTGAGATAAAACATGTCAAGTGCTTGGAATAGTGAAGCATTTAATAAGGAGCAGCTATTAGGATTAATAACAAGGTGGGTATTTAGGTGTGGGAGAGTGTGGCTGTCTGCCAGGTCAGCAGAACCCTGGATAAACTCAAGACAGCTATCTCCCAGAGCATCATGGTGAATGATGATGATGATAATAACAGAAACAATAATAAGAATAGAAATAAGAATAGCAAGCACTCATATAGCCCTATCACGCGCCAGGCACTGTTCTAAGTTCATTACATGCATTAACGCATAAAGTCTTTCCAGAACAAACTACTATTGTCCTATAATTATTATCTGCATTTCGCAGATGCATATTATTATATTAAATCAAGCATGGGTTTATTACAAAGGGGAGTGAAAAATCCCATTGATGCCTTTAAGATAACAGATGAGATTTTGCAGAATTCTGGCCTTGTCCCCAGACCCCTGCTGCCGGCATCTGTCCATCTGCCTTCTCCTGTGGGGTGTCTAGGGAAGGGCTGAGCTGGGCTGCACGAGGCAGTGGCTGAAGGAAACCCGCCCCAGTTGTTGGAGCAAGGACCACAGATCCAGGAGGAATGGCCCTTGTCTGGTCCAAACCTGGTACGTTTAGTCAAGACACTGAAGCCCATGCCCAGCCAGCGTGGCTCCATGGTTGAGCATCGACCTATGAATCAGGAGGTCATGGTTCCGTTCATGGTCAGGGCACATGCCTGGGTTGTGGGCTCGATCCCCGGTAGGGAGGTGTGCAGCCAATCAATGATTCTCTCTCATCATCGATGTTTCTATCTCTCTCCCTCTCCCTTCTTTTCTGAAACCAATTTTAAAAATATACTTAAAAAAAGAAAAGAAAGAAACGGAAGCCCAGAGAGGGTGGCCCAGGTCACACAGCAAGTTGGTGGCAGGACTCGAACTGTTAGCCCTGACTTACTCCTCATGACCTTGCCCCAGCCCCGGAGTGTCTTACCCAGAGCGTCAAAGGCGGGCACCAAGCTAACGTCCATCCAGTTTTCAAGGTCTGTGGATGCCAGTCGGAACTGGAGGGCCCTGGGCGTGTCCTGTTTAAGAAACTCAAGGCTCAGACCAGGGACCGGCGTCTGCCACCAGGATCCCAGCAGCGCCCTCATCTCCGTGAGGATCTCTGTCCGCAGCGCCCTCTGGTCCTCGTAGCTCTTGAAGCAGTCGAGGAAGACGACAAGTTCGGAATCACAGCCACCCCGCAGAGCTGTGCCCCGGCCAGAGGAGCCTCCCTATGAAGAAAAAACAAACCTCAGAATTCTGCACGCTCCAGCCCTAGTGCCCAGGGGCTGGCAGGGTGAATGAGGCAAGTGGGCTGGGTGGGGACTGTGGCCACGCCGCTCCTGGCCTCCGAAGCCCCAGCACCGCCGGCTGCTCTGAGGCCGTCTGGCACCTGCTTTCACCTCTCCAGGTGCCCCTCTATCCCACCCAGGTTTCCCGGATCCACCCCGGCACCCCCGAGTTTATCTTGGGGATACAGCAGGGGGCACTCGCCTTCTCCCCGAGTCTGCGGGCGTCCTGAGCTCAGAGTCAGCATGACAAAAAGTGACCCAGGCTCAGTTTCCCCACCCATTAAACAGGGACAGTCATCTCCAGCAGACGAAATGGGAGGATTGCGGGAGAGAAGATAATGAGACAATGCTCATTGTTATTCGGTGATTCCTCAGTAAATGGGGCTGTGACAGCGATTCTAGAGAATTATCACAGCTGCATCCTCAGAGGCAGGCCTAGTGAGGTCCCTGGTCTGTTTGGGTGCATGTGAGTAAAGAATGAATGAGTGAATGAATAAATGAATGAATGAATGAATGAATGTACAAGAGGCAGCCCTTAGCAGCATAGATCCAGGAATCAGACTTCCCGACTTTGAATCCTGACTGGACTTCTTACAGGTGTGGGTAGGTTGCTTCGGCTCTCTGTGCCTCAGTTTCCCCATCTGGCAAGGGGGGTACATAGTACCTCCCGTGCAGAGGTGTTGTGAGCAGTAGTCCATGTTCAGGCCCCTTTGAGCGCCAGGAGCGAGTCAGTGTGCTGGAAGTGTTCAAATGAATGGAAAGACTGACAAAGCCCCGCCGTGTCCCCCGCGCCCGACCTCAATGTGCCCGGCGTCCTCCGAGGATGGTCCCCCGAGGTCGCCCCTGTCCCCTGAGAGCCCACCTTGGCGATTTTCAGCACCCGCCAGGGCGGCGCAGCGGCGCCGGGTCCGGCTCCGGCTCCGGGTCCGGGTCCGGCTCCGGCTCCGGGGCGGCCCCCGCGCTCTCTCAGGGCCGCTCCCAGGGCGCCCAGGGCGCGCCGCGCGGTCCCCACGAACTCGGCGGGCGGCTGCAGGCTGCTGACCACCAGGCTGTCCAGCGCGGCGGCGGGGGTGCGGTACACGTCCATGGCCCGGGGGCGGCCGGGGGCGGGCTCTGCGCGGGGGTCGCGGGCTCCGAAGCGCTCTCCGCCTCTGGGTGTGCGTCCAGGTCGTGCGGGAACGGACGGCGCTACTGAGCCAGTCTCCCCATTTCCCCACTTGCTCTCACACCCCTTCCCCCCGCCTCCCCCTCCTTTCCCGCTTTCAGTTTCGTTTCTGGGCCCCGTGCTACCATTTCCGGTCGCCTTCCCAGTCGCGCTCCCTCTTTCGGCTCGGTCCCCCCGCTCCCCGCTCCGGGCCGACCTCCCCCGGGGCCCGATGCACTAAACACGCGGGAACAAAGCGCCTTCAAGCAGCACGTGCGCCCGCAGACCACGGCGGGGCGCGCAGTAACGTCCGCAGAGCGTGGACGGGCCCCGCAGGATTTCTGGGGGGAATGGCCGGAGAGTCCCACCAACAGAGCCCCGCCCGCTCGGCTGGAGGGTGCGCTCTGAACACCACCGACCAGGAGCAACTACAGGGGGCCCTGCACCACCTACACACCCCCTCACTCAGCGCCCCCAATGGCCCTGGGGTGCGTGCCCGTGTTATCACTCCGTTTTGTTATCACTCCGTTTTGTTATCACTCCGTTTTGTTATCACTCCGTTTTGTTATCACTCCGTTTCACGGGCCAGGAGTGCAGGCGCGAGAACCTGGGCCTCCTGTCAAAGGTCACACGGGTGGGTGGGAAGTCGTCCGACGGGATTCAAACCGGTTTGTGCCAGCTCTCACTCTTCCCATATCGTTTATGCATTGGATGCAATTCCAGTAAAAAGTCCATTTCTTAACATTGCGAACACATCATTCTAAAGTGACTAAGAACTACGTTTTTGTTTTTTTTTGTTTTAATGAGGAGAAGTGAGAAAGGAAGTCAGTTTAGAAAGGCACCTTTCGCCCAGTATCACCTATGAGCACGTTACAAAGCTTCAGGACTAAACTCCTTTCCTGGCCCCCAAGCAGGAGGTAAGCTGCAGCGTGGACACTGGACTCTGCAGGGCAGCCCATGGCTGTTTCTAGCTTCCCGGCCTGGCCTCGCTGTCCAGCTGCTTCCCCACCTTCCTTCCCTGGAGGGCCGTGCCCTCCTCCCTGTCTCACTCAGACCGTTAGTCCTCTGCCACGTCACTCAAGGATCCAGCATTTATTCTGCCTCTGAGTAACCCTCAGGTGACAGTTAATCTTGACAAGAGCTTCCTGAGGCCCCCCATAACTGAGGGGCAACGATAGGGGGGTCAGGGGGTGAGAGCATTTCAGAGGTCAGAGGGAGTGGTGGTAGGCCGCCAGGGTGTACACAGTTTATATTGTGAGTAGTGAGTGCCACGTCACTGGAGCATTCAAGTAGAGGAGGAAGACTGGATCACAGGTGAGAGGTTGTGAAGGGGATTCACTTACTCATTAATCACAGTCATCTTCCCGATTCACAGGCCACGTGAGAAATCTTCTGTGTGGGACGGTGGACTGAACATATGCCCAAGACCCTACTGAAATGACAGCAAAGATGTATTAAATTGTTTTAGTCCTCACCTGAGGACATGCTTAGAGAGAGGAAGGGAGAGAGGGGGAGAGAGAGAGAGGAACATCAACATGAGAGAGAACAGTGATTGGTTGCCTTCTGTACGTGCCCCACGCGGAGGTCGAACCTGACACCCAAGTATGTGCCCTGACCAGGAATTGAACTGGCAACCTTTCGGTGCGCAGGGTGACGCTCAACCAACTGAGCCACCTCAGCCTGGCAGCAAAGGTATACTTAAAGTATCATGCAACTCAACAGATTGGAAATGGAGAGGGCGTGCCATCGAGGGGCAGAACAGTTGAGCAGTTTTTAGAAAGTAAAAAGCAGAAGGGTCAAGATTGGAACAAGGTGGTGGACTGACCCAATGCGCAAGCCTTCCACTCCACCCAGACCTCTAGGAGTAACAGGAGAGATGAACATAACGGATACTGTTGCTGGGTCCTCTGAGACTCCTGAAGGAGCTGTGGGGTTGGATGGAGGAGGAAATTTGAACCCAGAGCACAGGAGGAAGGCGGTAACTATGCGGGTGGGAAGGGATCCTGGCATATCACAGACAGAGGTGAGGGGCAGGAGGGAGGGCTGTGGGAGGAGGAGGAGAAGGGGTATCTGGGAATGATCACACAGGCTTCCGAGGTGTCAGTACATTACAATCTAGTGAAGCCTGGCTGATGTGGCTCAGTGGTTGAGCATCCACCCAGGAACCAAGAGGTGAATGGTTGATTCTCAGGCAGGGCCCATGTCGGGTTTGGGTCTCGATCCCCAGTAGGGGGCGTGCAGGAGGCAGTTGATCAATAATGTTTCTCTCTCATTGATGTTTCTATTTCTCTAACCCTCTCCCTTCCTCTCTAAAAAGAAATCAATTAAAATAAAAAAATAAACAAAAATAAAATCCAGTTGAGCTGGGAGGACCTCAGCATAAACCTGAGCACCCTGGGATTGCCCCATTAACCCAGGACCGCAAACTGCACACGACACAACCTCTCTGACAGCCTTTCCGCTGTGTTCTCATCATCGCCTCCGTGACCTCCACCCTCATCTGCTGACTAACCATCAGCTCTTTTCTCAGTTTCGTTTCCCCAGCAGGAAGTTACCTAGAAAGTAGCCTTATCTCTGGGGCCCAGAAATTTATGTCTCGGGTTTTTTTTGTTTTGTTTGTTTGTTTTAGGAAGGGAGGGGAAAAGAGAAACATCGATGTGAGAGAGAAACATCCATTGGTTGCTTCCCAGAAGCCCTGACCAGGGATCAAACCCACATCCTCAGTATGTGCCCTGACCAGGAATTGAACCTGCCACCTTTGGGTGTACAGGACGATGCTCCAAACAACGGAGCCACACCAGCGAGGCTGTCTCAGGTGTTTCAATTTCCATCATCCCTTCCACAATTGCTCCCATTTCCAAATCTCATGAACGTGCCCTTGAACCAGCAACTCCAAATACCAGCACGCCAGATCTTTCTATAACCTGGGCTTGCTGGCATTTCACAAACAATCCGAGCTTAGCTGAGAGAAATACTTATTTTAAAATATGTTTTTGCAAGAAAAATTGCTTTATTGTGGTGTGTGGTTTTTTTGTGGTCATACAAGCAATACAAGTTTAAATTTATATAACATCAAAAAATTCAGAAAAGTATTAAGATCACTCATAATGCTAAAATCAAATATACACACTGAAACATTTAGGTCTTCCAGGAACCAATCATTACAAAATGAAATTAAAGAAAACATGCTTACATACAATAACATAGAAACAACTACCTAAGAATAATATGGAAAAAAAAAAACCACACATGAAATTCAGGGAAAATTCTAAAACTTACTCATACAGTCATTAAAGAAATAAATGGAAAGCAACTTCAACTTCATCAACTGTGATTCTCAATACTACATAGATGCCATTCTCCCTAATCTAATTTGTGTAACTCCGATTAAATGCCTCCCCATATTTTGGGTGAAACTGTACACATTGAGTATAAAATTAACATGGAAATAGAAAGGCCAAGGAAAGCCATGGATTTTTATTAAAAAAAAAAAAGATAACAGAGTTTGCTGTGAGATTATTCAATTATTTTAAATTTATAATAATTAAGACGAGGTCGGATTTTAATCCATGTAATCTTCGAGTCTTTGACCCATTTTGAGTTGATTTGTGTGTGTGGTGTAAGGTAGGGGTACAAATTCATCCTATCCAATTTTCCCAGCACCATTTGTGGAAGACAGAACCTCTCGTTTCCCCAGCAGGAAGTTACCCAGCCTTGATGGACATCAGTGGACTACATGCACAAAGTACAGGCGACAAAAGCAAAATTAGGCAAGAGGGACTACATCAAACTAACACGCTTCTGCACAGTAAGTGAAAACACCCACAGAGTGGAAGGGCAAGCCCTGGAAAGAGGAAATATTTGCAAACCATAAAGCTGATAAGGGGTTAATTTCCAAAATAATCTGAAGCTCCCACAAGTGAAGAGCAAAACAATTTTTAAAAATTGAATAGTCCTATTACAGAATGGGCCAAGCACTTGAATAGCTATTTCTCAAAAAAAAAAAAAAAAAAAAAAAATATATATATATATATACATACATACATACATACATACATACAAATGGCCAGCAGGCCCGTGAAAACATGCCTGACATCACTAATCATCAGGGAAATACAAGTCAAAACCAGGAGCTATCACCTCTCACCTGTTAGAATGGCTATTCTATTTTTTAAGAAATATATTTTTATTGATTTCAGAGAGGAAGGGAGAGGGAGAGAGAGATAGAAACATCAATGATGAGAAAGAATCATTGATCGGCTGCCTCCTGCATGTTCCCTACTGGGGATCGAGCCCACAACCCCGGCATGTGTCCTGGATGGGATTCGAACCCGGGACCGCTCCATCTGCAGGCCGATGCTCTATCCACGGAGCCAAACCAGCTAGGAACGAATGGCTATTCCATTTAAACACACACACACACACACACACACACACACACACACACACACACAAATGACACAAGTGTTGGCGAGAATGTGGAGGAATGGGAACCCTCCTGGACTGTTGGTGGGAATGCGAAATGGTGCAGCCGCTCTGGAAAGCAGTATGGGAATTCCTCAAGAAATTAGAATGAGCACCACTCTGATGTCTTTGGCTTTTCAAATTAAGCAACTAATTACGAACTCAATTAGTGTGCTGGTGACTGCAATATTGTTTTTATAATCATGAAACTCTCGTAAGACAACACAGGTGGCTCACTCACATGGTAGAATGGTGCCGTTACATGTGATGCCAAAATGTTCGACTCAGCATGGAGAACTATGGTAAACCTGTCAGAGCAGATACCAAAGCTGGGTAGGGAGTAGAACCCCGTTAAAAAAGACACTGCGTACCCAGGGAGACAGGCAGAGGCAGAGAAAAGGGCTGAGGAGAAAGGCACCCAGATTTTACCAGGTGGGAGGGGGAAGATTGTGGGAGGGTTGTTGTTTTATTTCAAATGATTCATTTTGCGAATGTTAAAGACAATAACTAGATATTGTCACGAAGGAAGACGTTTATACTCACAGATCCCTAGAAACAGGAGGGAGGGTCCCACACAGGGCCACAGGGGAAGCACCGGGGTTGAGCCACAGGAAGTGAGGGGAAACATGGGCGAGAACCTTGACCATAGCCCTGGCTGGTTTGGCTCAGTAGATAGAGCCGTGGCCCTCGTACGGAAAGGTCCCGGGTTTGATTCTGGTCAAGGGCATGTACCTCGGCTGCAGGCTCCATCCTGGCCCTGGTCAGGGCACATCTGGGAGGCAACCAGTCAATGTGTCTCTCTCACATCGATGTTTCTCTCCCTGTCTCTCCCCTCCCTTCCACTGTTTCTAAAAATCAATAGGAAAAATATCTGTGGGTGAGGATTAACCAAAAAAAAGAAGCTTTATCATAGTTCCCATGGAAAAGGCAAGGCGGGTAAGCAGGCCTAGGATGGGCCAGTTTGAATAATTCCAGTGGGCTCTGCCCAGTTGTCTGGGACCTGCCCTGGGTGAGTCGGGGTCTGGGCTCTGATTGGCTGGTTTGCATCTGAAAGGCAACAGGTGAGTGTGTGTTCTGTTCTCTTCCACCCGGGAGGGGCACTCTGCCTGCTGAAGGCCGCTGCGAAAGGACCCAGGGTGCTGTCCACAATCGGGGAGCTGATGTGTCTTGAGAGCAGATGTTACCCAGGCATCTCCGCTGCCTCCTTAGGCCTGCAAGAGTCAAGTGCACGATCACATTGTAGAGATGCTGCCCGCCTTGGCTTTGTGGTGGCTCCGTGACAGGCCACTCGGCTCCTCCTCAAGGAAAGGGGAGCAAGTCCCAGGTGGGCCAGGGGGGCTGTTGCAACAGACTTCAGTGATGGGCCCTTTCGGGTCCCTGGGCTGCAGGGAGCCCCTGGCTTGGGCCACGCCCCTTCCTCAGTTGCCCTGTTTAGGAACCGATCCAGGGCCCAGGGCTATAACCGCCTGACCCCCTCAGGCGGCAGGAGGCCAACTCTCAAGGCCACTGGAGCTCCAGGGCCCCGGGGGGTGAGGGGAGCTGACACTGGTCGGGCTGCATCCCAGCTGGACTCGCCCTGTGCCCACACCTGCTTCCTTCCGCTCCATTCCACGGGTGTCGGTTCCTGCACACCACACCCCCTCTCGGAGTCTGCTTCCAGGGGAACCCCCATAACATCACCAATCCCCTGGCATGAGAAAGACTCCGGCCCTGGGAGTGGGAAGACCCCAGTTCAGGAGTGGCTGCCCTATTATCTGTGTGACATGCCCTCACCACTCAGCTGCTCTGAGTCTCCTGTTTGCCAGGTGCTGGAGGTGGGTGGCGGGGGGTGGGGGTGGCGGAGGACAGGCAGGCTGTTTACACAGGGGAATGGGCACCAGCCTTGGACTCTGCAGGTCTGAGTCCCAGCTCGGCCGCTCCCTCGCAGAATGCTGTGAGCAGCGGCACCACCCCTCTGAGCCTCCTCCCCTCTATGAGATGAGAGCGGGAAACCTGCCTCATCGGGCGCTGCGAGGCTCGATGATCGAATAAAATAATGTGAGCTAAAGGGCTTGGGACAGAAGCTGGGCGCCAGACAAACATTCCACGAGCAGTGGTTGCTATGTTTGTTATCATTAGAAGAATGAGACAACTGGAGTGATTAAAAATGCGACCTTCGGCCAAGGCAGCCTGAATTAAAGAACGAACTCTGAACAAAGGACGTGGACATTCAAGGAACCCTCAGCGTGGAGTCAACGTGATTCTAAAGTGACTGTAAAATCGGGAGCTCAGCCTGAAGCTACATGAATGTGAGAGGCAATTTCTGTGGAAACAAGGGTCCCCAAGCTGTGTGGAGGGGACAGGGAGGGAGGACAGGGAGGGAGCAGGCGGTCTCACCTGTATGTTCCAGGAGCCCACTGGAGACCCATCTCCTTTGCGAAAGCACGGGTACTTCAACCAGGCCCTAGCCTCTCTCGCCAGCAGCTCCCAGCCGCTTTGATGTCCACCACCGACGTTTCCCGTAGGGTCCGCTGGGTCCAGAATCACAGGCCTGAGGAGCAACATTGAGAGAGGGACAGCTGAGGAGCTGGGCTGGGTCTCCGGAGTCTAGATGCTCCTGTAATTGCAAAACGCCTGGGGCAGGTGGGACTGGGGGTAGGCGGGAGGGCCCAGCAGGGCGCTGCTTCCTCGGGCTCACCCCGAGTGTCCTGGGGAACAGCAAACCCAGGAAAAGGAGCCTTGTGCTTGGGCCTTACAGACCTGAGTTGGAAGGCCACCTGTGCCCTTGATTCGTGGTGTGCCCTTGGGTAGGTCACTTGAGCTCCCTAAGCCTCGGTTTCCTCATCTGTGAAATGGGGCGAGCTGAACATGCCCACCTCAAAGGACGTGAAATGCTCCGCCCAGTACTGGGGACACAGCCTAATGGGGGGCCCATCCACGTCAGTCCTCATGATAATACGCTTTCCTGTTCCGGTGCGTTAGCCCCACAGCAAGCTTTTCATCCCGGGGAACAACTGTTTCAGCCCATGTTGCGGCTATTGCGCTCATTGCCTGTGAAGGTCCGGACCAGCTCTCCCCCCGCCCCTCAGACCCTCAGTGCCTGCCTCACGGGGCTGCCTGTTGTCTGATCGGATGGCCGAAAGGTGCCCGCCACTGGCATTGGCAGCAGCAGATGACCCACGGACGTGGAGCCTCCCGCTTCCTCATTCCCAAGGCACCAGAGCTGAGCCCCGGGCCCATGCACGCGGGGAGGGGGCGCTAAGCCCTGTGGGGACCGAGTACCTGGATTTCTGGAGCTGCCTCCGCAGGTATGGACCAACCCCGGGATGTGAAATGTCGTAATACTGTGTCCAGTAGACGCACAGCTGCCGGTGGTTCACGACTAATTCCAAGACCGTCTGAAACCCCTGCGCTGTGATGAAGTCCGTTTGCCGGCCTGCACGCTCCCAAGCGTAGACCGTCAGGAGCTCCAGGGCGTACTGAGGGGGCAGGGGACTTGCAAGTTTCTCCTTACACTGAGAGGAGGAAAAACAGCCAGAAAAAAATGGGCTTGTCCGGCTCTGTGGCCGAATCGAGCCTCCCGCCCGCCTGCTTTTGTAAATAACGTTTTCTTGGCGCAAAGTCACGCTCATGCATGCATGTACCGTCTGTGGCTTCCACGCTCCAAAGCCTGCATTGAGTAACCAAGACGGAGACGTGCCCACAGTCTTAACACATTTACTACCTCGTGGTTTAGGAAAAGAGGTCACTGACCCTGGTTAGGGCTGGGGCTCTGGATTCTGAATGAATCCTGGCTCCAACCTCGCCTGATTCTGGGAGACAACTCTTTTTTCTTTCTTTCTTTCTTTTAAATATGTTCTTATTGATTCTTAGGGAGAGAGGAAGGGAGAGGGAGAGAGAGAGAGAAACATCGATGAGAAAGAACCCACACCCAGGCATGTGCCCTGACGGCAACGGAACTGGTGACCTCCTGGTGCCAGGTCGATGCTCAGCCATTGAGCCACACCAGCCGGGCTGGGCAGACCACTCTCAAAGCCTCACTTTTCTCATTTACCAAGCGAACGGGAATAATAGCATCTACCTTAAAAGGACATGATGAGCCCGGCCGGTGTTGCTCAGTGGTTGAGCGTCGACCTATCAACCAGGAGGTCACGGTTCGATTCCTGGTCAGAGCACATGCCCAGGTTGCAGGCTCGATCCCCAGTGGGGGGCGTGCAGGAGGCAGTCGATCAATGATTCTCTCTCATCATTGATGTTTCTCTCTCTCCCTCTCCCTTCCTCTCTGAAATAAATAAAAATAATTTTTAAAAGGATATTATGAAAAATAATTCAGAGGAAGCACTTCAAGCACTTCCTAAGTGCCTTCTAGAAGCAAAAAACAAACAAACAAAAAACAACACACAACAAAAACAAAAACAAAAAAAATCCCTCTGCAGGGAGATATATGATCCAAAGCTCCAAATTATCTCACAAATACTTTCAAGTACTATAACGAGCATAGAAATAACCAGGCACACAATGAAACAGGGCACCAACAGTAATGACCAGCAGGGAGAAAAAAGAAAAGGAGATAAAATAGTAATAAATCCCCAAACTCTAAATATTGCAGGGCCAAATACTGGCTTGAAAAGAACTGGGAACACTCTATCCAGACAAAGAGAAGCAGAGCATGAGCTAGGAGGGACCTAGAAGCCATGCCCCTTCTATTCCTCCCCCTTCTTCCTCATCTCTCCCTCCATGTTCCCCTCCCCCGTCCCTCCCTCACCCCTCCCTCCCTTTCCTTCTCCCCTACTTCCTCCTTCCCTCTCCACTGCTCCCTTCTCCTCCCATGCCTCCCCTCCTGCTGCCTCTTCTGCTCCCCTCTGCACAGTCTCTCTCCCCTCCTCCCTCCTCCTCGGTCTGGACAGGACCCACACCTTCTGGTACCAGTGCTTGACCAGGCGGATGAGTTTCTTGAGCTTGGCTGGGCGCTGCTTCAGGAAGGCTCGCTGCAGCTCAGTGAAGCAGGAGGAGAACTCGCCCTCCTTCCCCAGGCTCTGGCACTCGCGGATGAGGCTGACATAGATGGCAGGGTGAGGTCTGTAGTCCTCCGTCACCTGACCTGTTAGGGACAAATCCATAACTTCCATCGCTCTGGGGTGACAAGCTCGCTGGCCGTGGAGACAGTGGAAACGGCCATTTCCAGCCCCCTCCCCCCCCCCCCCCCCCCCCCCCCCCCCCGCCAGGTCTCCCATCCGCTGCCATCGCCTGGTCCATGCTATGAAGGTTACAGGCTTCTGCAGGATCCGCTATCCTGGCTGCTTTCTCCATCACTTCCTCCTGGTCCCCTCCTCCCCATCCATCCCCAGCGTCTTGCACTTCCCCCACTCCGCTCAGATCTTCACTAACCTCCAGGCCTTTGCCTGTGCCGTGCCCTCTGCCTGGCATGCCCTTCCTCCCCTTCTCTCTCTCTCTTAGGACCATTGTACTCCAGCAGCCAACACAGGACATGGCAACCGGGGGATATTGCCAAACTTTTTTTCATTTTGTGGCGTTTTTCTGGAGAGTCTAGAAATTCCTAACAGTTCTGTGTATTAAGTAGATCCATTCCTACAGCTTAATAGTAGCAGTTTGCACGGTGTCCGACAGATGTCGCTGTGTTTCCCTCAGAAATTTAAAATCTAAACTATTCCGACACACCCCTGTGAGCCAGTTCACTGGGGTGTCCTGGGGGGCCTGGGTGCACAGTTGGGGAACTCGCAGTTTTGAACACCTACTAGGTGCCAGGCCCTGTGTAAGAGCTTAATGTAGATGCTCATTTAATACTTTAAAATAAGTATGACATAGCCCGTGTCAGGGGCGCTCACCCAGGACATCGTAGGCGGGCAGCACATCAAACTCCACTGCCGCCTGGGAATAGGGGCGCTTGAGCGTGAAGCTGAGTGCGCGGGGGTTCTGCAATCCAGGTTTCTGGACATCGAAGTTCACGGTAAACCTTTTCTGTTTCTGACATGCTTCCAGCTGACGTCTGATTTCCTGGATGAACTCTTCCCGGCGACGAAACTGCTCCTGAAAACTCGTGAGGGGGCTGAGGAAGACGACGAGGTCGGCGTCAGACTTGTCTTTGAGGGCGGTGCCCTTGCCAGAGGAGCCGCCCTGAAGCAGAGTGGAGCATGAGAACTGGCGTTGTGTGAGAAGAGCCTCCCTACATAAAAGGACGAGCCCATCGCTAATGTCCTGGGCACCAGCCACTGTTCTCAGGGCATTGCCAGTCCTACTTCCTACGATGCTCCCAAGGACTTTGCTTTTCAGGCATTATTATTATTATTATCATTATTATTATTATTATTACTAGAGGCCCGGTGCACAAAATTCGTGCACTTGTGGGGGGTGTCCCTCAGCCCAGCCTGCACCCTCTCCAATCTGGGAACCCTCGGGTGATGTCTGACTGCCAGTTTAGGCCCAATCCCGCAGGGCTCGAACATCCCTCTCACAATCTGGGACTGCTGGCCCCTAACCGCTCACCTGCCTGCCTGCCTGATTGACCCTAACTGCTTCTACCTGCCAGCCTGATCACCCCCTAACTGCTCCCCTGCTGGCCTGATTGACACCTAACTGCTTCCCTGCCTGTCTGATCACCCCAACTGCCCTCCCCTGCCAGCCCAATTGCCCCCAACTGCCCTCCCCTGCCGACCTGGTCACCCGAACTGCCTTCCCCTGCTGGCCATCTTATGGTGGCCATCTTGTGGTGGCCATCTTGTAATGACATGGGGCAGCCATCTTGTGATGACACAAGGGCAAGATGCCACCTAGGCTTTTATTAGTATAGATTATTATTATTATTAGTTCCCATTTCACAGGTGGGAAAACTGATGCTCAGAGAGATTATCTATCAGCCCAAGCCACCGCTGACAGGTGGCAGAGACGCAGTTCAAGCCCCAGCTGCCTTGTTCTAGAAGTTGCAGTCTTCGCTCCCTGGCTTTTACTGTCTTGTATTATTAAATACTGTAGTCTGGCCCATGCTGGGTGGTTTACTTAATCTGCACAGCCCGATAACCTATTGGGAAGTATGGATGAGGAAGCTGAGGCACCGACAGGCTGAGTGCCTTGCTCAAGGTTTTACAGCCAGTAGGTGCTGTAAATAATAATAATACTAATGCTTTTTGCAATTATTATTAAACTCATTGGGGGTAACGTGGGTTAATGTAACACCACATACGTGTCAGGTGTACAGCCCTGTAATACATCTGTACACGCTATTGTGTGCTCACCAACCAGTCTCCTTGTGTCTCATTGTATTTGAACCCTTTTATCCTCTTCATTCTCTCCCCCTCCACCCCCCACCCTGCCCAACCTCCATTCACTTGGTAACCAGCAACCTGTCAAAATTTAGACTTTGCATAAATGGTGACGCCTCAGCTTGGCCATTAATTAGCAGATTGTTGATCCGAGCTGGGCCTCCGCTTCCCTATCTCTGAAATGGACGTGGCTTAGGACGGTGGTTCATGAGCTTCACTGGGCACTTGTTAAAAAATTACAGTCTGCCCCTGCCGGTGTTGCTCAGTGGTTGAGCATCGGCCTATGAACCAGGAGGTCATGGTTCAAAACCCCGTCTGGTACATGACGGGTTACGGGTTCCATCCCCAGTAGGGAGCGTGCAGGAGGCAGCCAATCAATGATTCTCTCTCATCATTGATGTTTCTCTCTCTCTTTCCTTCTCCCTTCCTCTATGAAATCAATAAAAGTATATTTATTTTAAAAATTACAGAGTCTGCCGAAACCGGTTTGGCTCAGTGGATAGAGCGTCAGCCTGTGGACTGAGGGATCCCAGGTTCGATTCTGGTCAGGGGCATGTACCTTAGTTGCAGGCACATCCCCAGTGGGGGGTGTGCAGGAGGCAGCTGATCGATGTTTCTCTCTCATCGATGTTTCTCTCTATCCCTCTCCCTTCTCTGTAAAAAAATCAATAAAATATATTTTTAAAATATCACAGAGTCTATTTTCACAAACTGTGGTTATATTTTTGGTATGGATCAACTGGAAACCACCAGCCCCCAAGATCTCTTTCTCTGTGGAAACCCCTGCCCGTTCAACCACCCCTCCCCGGTCTGGCAGGTGGGCTCACCTTTACAACCTTCGACACCCGGACTTCACCTTCACCTTCGCGGAAACGCCTCTCCTTCAGGAAACTGCAGATGGTGTCAATGGCTTCCTTGACCTGCCTTCGGAAAGCAGTGTCTGGCAGGAGGTGGCATTCAATGAACCCGTCCAGATCCCTGGCTGGGGTATTTTCGAGCGACATTGTGATGCTTGGCCAGGGCCAGGAAAAGCCAGTGGCTGGAGTCTCTCTTCTGTTTCCCAAGTCTGAGCTGCCCTGGGTTTCGTTTCCTGGGAAGGGAGGAGCCAGGCCCTTGCCTCTTATCAGATGACTCACTCCTGGATCCCAGCCAGACCCAACTTCTGCAACTTTCCTCTGCCTTTAGCAGTGGCCTGTCTTCAGACTGTACCCTGGAAACACTGTTTTTTTTAACCCCCTGGGGTAAGTACCTCACCGGAGAGAAACCAGGATCCCAAACCAATTTTTGGTTTTCTTCTTCCTAGTTTTTGTTTTGTTTTGTTATTGTTGTTGCTGACAAAATTGTTTTATAGTCTCCTGTGATTAGTACATGCATTTGGCCAAAGGGAAAATGTCAGAAAACTCAGGAAGCATAAAACCCCATTCATAACCCTTGTTAACGTAAAAACAAAACAAAACAAAAAAAACCCCACATTGAAACCTGTAAAGAATTTCTGAGTTTATTTGAGCCAAACTGTTGACATATGGCAGGAAGCAGAACCTCAACGAATTGAGATAATGCTCCAGAGAATGGTGGGTTACATTTGTATATATACATTGCAATCAAAGGAGGGATGTAGGTGGGTTACATGAAATTCATTGGTGATAGATTAAGGAGGTGGGATAAAGCAAAGCGGGTGAAACTCCTGGGATTGGATAAAAAGTAAAATGATGGACACATACTTAGGTGGGTGCAGGAACAATTAACATGATAATGAAGGAATTTGTGGTATCTGTCCTGCTGCCCAGCACATTTGGTTGTGCTCCAGGGGCTCCAGAAAAGGGGAGTTACAAGTTACCGAGACATTTCAAGAATATGTTATCATAGATGCAAAAGGACAGATAGGCTCAGTTAAGGTAAAGGTTGACCTTGTCAGTGAAGATACTGGCCTAGGAGGTGACTACCCACCATCACTGCTTTTAGTTAAAGTTTAATTTCAGACCATCCTGTGTGGTTATTTAGGTCTCTGAGTTTGCAAGACTGCCATGCAGGCCTCCCCTGAGCTCCCCAAACCTCAAAAACTACCATCAGGTACATGTTGGTTGCTGGTGTGCCTCCCGGTCAGCGCACACACCCAGGTTGCAGGTTTGACCCCTGGTCAAGGTGCCTATGGGAGGCAACCGAGCGATGTTTCTCTCTCACATCGATATTTCTCTTTCTCTCCCTCCGTCTCTAAAATCAATAAACATAACGTTGGGTGAGGATTAAAAAAAAAAAAATTCCCTCTAATCACCGATTCCATTGCATCCCACAATTTTAATTGGTTGTTTCTTCATTGTCAGTCCATGCAAACTATTTTTACATTTCTCGTGAGGATTCTTTGACTCATGTGTTAGTTAAAAGTGTGTTAGTCTTCAAATATTTTGGAATTTTCCAGATAGCCTTCTGTTATTGATAGAGTGTTTAATTCCATCGTGGTAGAGAGCATACTTGGATAAGATGCATCCTTTTGAACGTGCTAAGGTGTGTTTTCTGGTCTGAACGTGGTCTGTCTTGGGGAATGCTGCATGTGAGCTTGAGGAGAATGTGTACTCTGTTATTGTTGGATGAAGTCGTGTATAGATGCCCATTAGCTATCTTTCTTAATTACCCTCCTCTTCACCAGCTCCTCCGTTAACTGGCACTCCCCATTCCTGTGCACCATGTTGACTTTTGCTTAAAGCAAAATGTAACTAGGAAGGGGTAGGCATCCATCTACACAACACTCGCTTTGCCCACCAGTTGGGTCGTATGTATATCAAAGATTTCATTTGCTCCCAAATGCCTTTGTGGCCAAAGTACTTGTTCTTGAAATGTATACTCTTGGCTAAATCTACATATAAACAGATCCAACATGAGTTCCAAAGAGACCTATCCTTAGGAAACCAGCACTGAATTCTTTGGGAAAATGTAACAGAAGCATGCTTCACAAGACATTGCCTAGAATTAGGGAAGCGTGAGTTGTAAGAATTACAACTGTAAGAGATTGAGGAAATAATTGGAAGAATACAGAATTACACCCTCATGCTTTTGCAAGTGGCTTTAAGTTCTTGTTCCCTTTAAAGAAACAGGAACAGGAAATTATAGAGGGCACATCCTTGTGTGTTTCGTACAAGACAGACCGCACAGGACTCCACTCCAGGGGCCTGCCCTCAGCAGAAAGGTCTAGGTCAGGCATGGGGAACGCCCGGCCCGCGGGCCACATAAGGCCCTGGAAATCATTTGGACTGGCCCTGCCAAGGCATTAGGGGTGAGTTCATTAAATGTTGGACCAACTATAGCAGGCTAACTTTCAAGTTGATAATTTTGTATGGCCCTTGAATGATGTTACAAATATCCAAATGGCCCTTGGCAGAAAAAAGGTTCCCCACCCCTGGTCTAGGCCTTTCTTGAATGACTGGGAAGTTAAGGCCCGCGTGTGGGCCCTGGCAGCCAAGTTAGAGGATTATGATACTTGGATGTCCTACCTATGGACTTGAGGACCCACAGGAGGAAGTGACTTGCTCAAGGTCACGCAGCAGTACTGGGCCAGAGCCGAGCAAAATAGCCCTCTTACGTGCATGCATGGTGACTCGCATTCCCATGGGGCTGGCGTGTATTGTTGAACTTCCTTAGGCTAATGTCCCTGGCAAATCTGAGCGGAGGAGGGACCAGAATACTGACGGTTTAATCCACTTGCCCGTGGGCCCAGCTCATACGCCTTCCACCTCCCCCTTCCCGGGCCTCGCCTTTGTCAGCCCTGATGGGAGACCAGAGCGTGGCAACTTGGTCTCACCTCTTGGAAGTGTTTACGATGGCCACCATTTTCCAGGTGAGGAGATTGAGACTCCACAGCTAGAAAGTGGCGGCCAGGATCTGAACGCTGGACTTGAACGAGTGAAAAAGCTGCTGTGGTTTTTGGTCAGGTGCTTTCTACCACATCATATTGCCTCTGTTTTACTTCATGCGGGGGGGGGGAGGGAGGGAGGGGGGGCGGGAAGAGGAGAATTAGCCAAGTCAGGTGTATCAATGTTTATGAGGACTTTTCTTGTGTGTCTTTATCTGTTTCTTTGGGATGTCCCCATGTCTAGAGAAGGAAATGAGGTTTCTTTTCAACTGCCCGTGACTGAGTGGTGGTGGCTGCCTGGATTGCTGTGTTAAGAAGGATTCAGAGGCTGCAAGAAGGCTCTGTGGAAAATGATGCCGTATCTATTAGTGAGGTCTGCTGTGAGCAGAGGGAGAGAGTGGCAACAAGTGTCCCCTGCCATTCCTGGGAGGCCTGGATGGCTGTAATCGGCTCCTCTCTCCACCTGGTGGCCGCTAGCTGAATTGCAGAAAAAACAACAGGATGTTAGGGCAGTGGTTTGCCAAGTCAGGATGGAGGTGGGAACAGACATCAACCAGGAAATACTTTGATCCACGGCAAGTGGATTAAACAGTCCGTGTTCTGGCGGGCAGAGCTTGGGTAGACTGGAAAAAAATCTCCCCAGGTGATCCTGTTATGCCGACTTCTGCCCCAACACTGGGAACCTCCCTTTTGGGGGACAAGACAAGGAACTCCTTTCGAACGTGGCCTGGAAAAGGCCCAGCTTCTGTCGGATGGAATTGACTGTTCCTTCTAGGAGGAAAACAACATTCCTGATACATTTTCCGGAGCGCGCTGGGGACGGGTGACAGTGGGATCAGGGATCCAGCTGGAAAGTTCGTTACCTACTCAGCTCACATTCGGGACGTGGAGAACCTCGAGGGAGGGGCCCCTGGGAAGGCTCCTTGCAGGATGGAAGGTGCTGGAATACAAAGGAGGCACTCGATGATCTCATTGGTGTGAGTCAACCTGCGAAGCGTATCCACAGGGAGTCTCCGATCTAGGACCTAGCTCCCTCCCGGAGACTGATTGTCCTCTGGGCTTCGGGTTATTCACCAGGCGGGTGAGTGAGTGAGCTGACAGCTTTCACGTTACCTGAGCCCACAACCAGGTGGGACTTGCCCCCAAGGCTGGGGTGGTGGGGAGAAGCTGAGGACGCTGTCTGCCTGGTGGGTGGGCGCCTGCACAGAGACCTCGTCTAAGAGGCCGTGGGGTGAGACGAGTGGCCTTGAGCCTACCTGCCCAAGCTGACATCCACTGAGAGCAAGCTCCACTTGGGCGGAGACCACGCCTTCCTTGTGGCCGCCGTATCCCCAGGGGCTGGAACGTAGCAGATGCTCATTAAACACTGGCTCTCCAGGCAGTGGCTGTGTCCTGGCGGGGAGAAGGAACCCCGGGAACCAGAAAGGAAGAGCGCAGGCCGCAGTGTTCCTGGATGTTCCTACTTTATTTTTGGCTACATCATCACAAAGAAAGGCGGTGGGCGGTTCTGGGGTTCTGCATGCACCGGAGGGCGTGTGTGGACTCGAGGCTTGGAGGGGGGGTGGGGGCGGTTACATTTGTGGGGAGAGCGGAGAGAGCGTGCGCCTGGACTGCGGGCACTGGGAGCTCACCACATGCTGGTTCCAGCGCCAGTGCCAGCGCCAGGCTCGGGCAACGCAGCCAGCATGCTTTCTCCGAAGGGCAAACCGTGGGCAGAGGCGGGCGCCGGGCCGCAGAGGGTCAGGGGGCCGACGGCAGCCAGGAAGCAGTTGGCCATCTCGGGGCAGGCGGGGAACGAGGTGTTCAGAAATCAGGGACTCCCCATGAATTGTGCGGAGAGCCGGGGGTGGAGAGCCTGGCAAGGGAAGGTGGAAAGGCGTGTTTCCAGAAAGTGAGCGTCTGCGTGTCCATCTCGGATAAGGGCGGGCGGGCTGCTGGACAGAGGGGCCGATTCTCACAGGGGCCGGCGTCGAGGGAACTGGGAAAAACGAAGCCGCCCGGACCCAGCCTCAGACGTGGAATGCCTGTCCGCACGGCCTCCTTCTCCTCCGGAAAGCAAGCTCCTTAAAGAGCAAGACTGGGTGGTTCCGACGGAACAAAAGCCTTTGGCACCGGCACCTGTCACACTGAAGTTTCAGATCCCCCGAGGGCGGTGGTGTATTCCTCCCGCACACTTGGAGGGTGCGAGAGACAGAGGCAGGTAGAGAGACAGAGACGGAGATTCGGGGCGATTCTGGGTGAGACACAGGCGCGAGAGTCAAAGCAGCCGAGTCAGAGTGCCAGGGACAAGGGGTCGTGGGTCCACTGAACTGAGAGCAGGGGAAGGAGGAACCCCATGCCGGCTTCGGCTTTGGCGAGCCCCCCCCCCCCCCCCCGGCCCCACCGCGCGCACTCCCCTCCCCCCCTCCCCCTGGGGCCAATGGCTTCCAGGCTCCTTCTGCACCCAATGGGGGAGGCCAGGGGTTGCCCTCCTCGAGCGTCTACACAGCCTGAGGGGTGCTGCCTGCACCTGGGCAGTGCCAGCAGCCAGCCCTCCAACCGAGGCCGCCTCGGAGAAGTGGGCATTCCGAGGAAGCAAGGGTCTGCGTGGAAGTTCGGGGTTTTGCCAGTTTCTCCGCGATTGCAGGTCTGGCAGGTGAGAGGAGTGAGGGGTGAGGCTGTGTTAGGGTGTTTTCTGCTTTTGCTATTGAACCCCCTTAGAGAGGGAGGGGAGAAGGGGAAAAAGATGGGGGTGGAGAGGGACAGAAAGGTGGGAGCCTGACGCTCTATGTCGCCCCAATTCAGGGTCCCCACAGCCTTGTCCGGTGCTGACCGCTGAGGGGACACACAGACGCGACGCAGGGAACGGGAGTGTACGTGCCCACTTGCTCAAGGCCAGGCGGGTAAAACAGTCCTAAAGGACGACAACCGTCTGTCATTACCCAAACCGGGAGGTTGTTAAAGGAACAGCCTCCTTGTAAGGATCTCCCATCCCTGTCCCGACGGCTCCATCCTAGAGGGACCTAGACAGAGTCGGGGGCTGTGCTCAGAGCCCGCCTCACGGCCTCGCAGCAGCATCGTGGGGGGCGGGGGAGGTCTTTGGCAGCAATGCCCAGGGTGAGGGGGACCCCAAAAGCAGGTTCAAGGAAGGCAGCAGGGGAGGGGCAAGGGCGTACAGGAGAGAGACCAGAGTGTAGTGGGCCGCTGGGGCAGGCTGGGGCAGGCTGGGGGGGACCTGGGCACGGAGCTAGGGAGCCGGGCGCCATCCTAATCGCTGGGCACGTGGTTCTCGTTCTGGAGCTGGTGCCAGCGCTCGATCTTCTTGTCCTTGTTCTTCAGACACTCATACCAGTGTTTCAAGCGCTCTCCCTTGGCCGAGATCCCCAGCTGGCAGCCTCCTGGGTGACACGGGCAGACAGGAACGGGGGTCAGAGTGGAGGGACACAGGGGACTCGCATTCTGGACCCAAAACTGCCGCCAAGCAGTGAGCCCCTCCAGCGCACCTGGGCGTCCGTGTCCTGCGGGTGGGTGTTACCGTGTTGTTACTCCTGCCTCTCTGCCCGCAGGCCACCTGCTCACGGACCTGCCGTGGCTCCCTACGGACGCACCAAGCTGTCTGTGTTTGAAGCCCGGCCACAGATCACTGCGCACCCACAGAAACTGACCTCCCTCTACTCGTGGAAACGCATCATCTGTTTCCAAAGAGTTACTTCCATCACCCACTCCATCCTGTGGCCACGCCTTTGCTCAAGCTGTGTCCCTGGCCTGGAGTTCTTTCCCCGCCCCATCTTTTTTTTTTTTTTTTTTTTTAATGTTTTTATTGATTTTGAGAGAGAGAGAGAGAGAGAGAGAGAGAGAGAGAGAGAACATCAAGAGGAGAGAGAAACATCATGGATCGGCTGCCTCCCACACGCCCCCTACTGGGGATGGAGCCCACAACCCGAGCATGTGCTCTGACTGGGGATCAAACTGGCCCCCTGTTGGTTCATGGGTTTTTGGTCAACCACTGAGCCACACCGGCCGGACTCCCCATCCATCTTTAGTGACCGTCCTTCCTCAGTATTCGGAGGCCGACTGGGAATATCAGAGCCTTCACCCTGGACTTGCACATAGATTAAGGAGACATCCTTTGCACCCCATTTTCTGCGGAGCCACAGGCCCCATACTCTGTGATTTAACGATCCCGCCGGAGGTGATCTGTTCGGCAAAGAACCAATCATGGCCCAATCTTCCCAACTTCGTAAGCTCTCTCATCTAACCGCTTCTCAAATTGGACCCAAGTAGGGACCATGGTTTCTGACTCAGTGTTTGGATGTTGTGGTGCCAAGAAAGGAGGACTCTCACTCCCATCCTCCCCCCTCCTCCCCCCCCCCCCCCCCCCCCCCCCCGCAGCCCTGGGAGGACAGAGGGCAGGTTTTCCCGGGGAGCTGGGAGCACGCACCGATGTAATCGTTGGACTTGCCGATGTCATAGTCCCAGACCGAGATGTCCAGCGACTTCTTCGCCAGGTCGCTATGTTTGATGTCATAGAAGAACTCCTGGATGCAAGAGAGGAGGGCGGGCGTGAGTGAGAGGGTCCCCCAGCCTTTGGCATCGGGAGCTGAGAGGCCAAGTCCGAGGGGTTCACGGACCAAGGGAGGCCCTTGAAGTAGGCGTTCTGGGAAAAAGGGGCCCCCCCCTCTCTGAGCCTCTATTCCAGGCCTGACAATCCTTTTCTTTCTTTCTTTTTTTAATTCTCACCTGAGGATTCTCTTTCCATTGATTTCCAGATAGAGAGGAAGGGTGGGAGGAGGTGGGGGGGAGAGAGAGAGAGAGAGAGAGAGAGAGAGAGAGAGAGAGAGAGAGAGAGAGATATTTATGTGCCTTCCGAATGCGTCCCTACCCGAGCTGCAACCGAGGTACATGCCTTTGACCGGGAATTGAACCCTTTGGTGTATGGGCTGATGCTCCAACCACTGAGCCAAATCAGCCAGGAAATGACAATCCCTTTTCAACAAATATTCTGCATAATGAATCTCCTGAGCCCTGTAATTCTCTTTGCAGTGACTGTTTGGAACTGGAATTTGCTAGAGAGCTGGTGAAGTTTGCTAGAGAGCTGGTCCTGGCAGAGTTTCCCTGGAGGCCGAGGGCCATGGATTCATGCCTTCCACTCGGGTAGGTCTCCCTGGCCACCATCACTTAGAAATTCAAGGTAGCTAAGGGGACTGAGACTGACATGAGCAACAGATGCTTATGCTTCTAGTGTTTTAAAAAAATGAATATGAATATTCATTAGCATATTATGTTATGTGAAATATTCATGTATTATACTATATGAAATATAATATGAATGTACCATATTGTGGCTTTCTTTTCCCATTTCATAGAACACATGGCAAAACCCAACTTCCCATGCTAGCAAATATTTCTCTACATCACCACTTAAAAAAGTATGTTTTATTGATTTTTTTTAGTGAGAGAGGAAGGGAGAGGGAGAAAAATAAATCAGCTGCCTCCTGCACGCCCCCTACTGGGGATTGACAGATGACCTGTGGGCGCCTGGGACGATGCTCAACCAACTGAGCCACACCGGCCAGGGAGGCATCACCATTTTAATGGCTTCGTTAATGGCTGTGTGGCTGTACTGTCACCTAATGCCTGATGGTCAAGTAGTTAGGTTGTTTCCAATTTTTCATGATCATTAATGACATGATGAAAGGGCACCCTTGTGTCTAAACCATGCGTACACCCATGAAGACTTATCAGGCTATCCCAAGAAGTGTTGTTCTGAGTTTATAAAATTGTAAGATAGAGAACAGTGGATATATTTACTGCAATACCATTGGTGCCCACTAAGAATGTCACCCACACATATATTTGCTGTATCTGTACCTATGTCTACACACATAGTTACATATATGGATCTATCTATCAGCCTATTTATCTATCTATCTAATCTCCTGGAAATAGATAATATCGCTGCCTCAGAAGAAAAGAAGTGGGTTCTAGAGGCTGGAGGAGGAGGGGGTTTTGCTCGGATACCCTCTACGACTTTTGGAATTTTCGAATGTGACTATAGTCCCCATCCCCCAAATAAATGGAACTTAAATTTAAAAGCCTAAGGCTTTTGCAGTGTTTTGACAAACTTCCCCTTGGAAGTGGGACCGCGGGCTTCCTCGCCATGTCTGCCTTTCCCCACACGTGCACCCGCACCGGGCACCGCATTTCACAACAGTTGTGTGCCAGTTTGTTATCAGATCAGGGGGCCGGTCTTGACGTGTGTTTCCTTTATTGCTAACGAGCTGATGGGCGATTTGGATTTCTTACTTTGTGACCTGCTCAGATTTCAGGAGAGGGAAGGGCAGGACAGCAGTAGTTGGCTCTTTACTCAAAATTCACAAACCAGAGTCAGGAAACCAGGGTGCATAAAGCCTGGGAGCATATAGGAACCATATCTCTGGGGGTTCACACACTGAGTCTTGAGGGATGACTAGGAGCTCGCCCGAGAGGGAAGGAAGGAGAGGGAAGTCTGGGAAGAGGGAACAGCAGATGCAAAAGGCTGAGGGGTGTGCCAGGGACCTGCACGGAATTTAGTGACTTGAGGGGGAGGGCGGGTTGTGTGACGGGGCAGGGGTGGGCTGTGAGTTTGAAAGGACTTGACTGTCGTGCTAAGAAGTTAGGGAGTCACTGGTGGGTTATTTAAGCGAGGGGGTGACACATTCAGATTCGTGTTTTACAAAGCTCAATGCTTATGTGGAGGTGACGCAGGAGTCTACTGCAATAGTCCAAGCGTGACATGCCAGGGTCAAAGGCAAGGCAGCAGCAGTGAGAATACGGAGGAAGGAGCCATTCATGGAGTATCTAAACAGTGGCTTGATGCACTTGGGTGGATGTGGGAAGGAAGGGAGAGGGCAACGCCAGCTGGGTGGATGGTAACGGGCATCACTGCTCTAATGTATCTCCTCAGATTTCAGTATTACAGCCTGTTAGAATTGGTGACGTTATTGGAGGTGATTTCATTCAATCTCTCTTCAAAGTCAATTTCCTGCCTATGACATGCCTAATCTATAGGTTTTTGTCTTAGGCTTGATTTCTTCCAGGGACAAGAAACCCATTACCTCTCCCTGAGATAATTCAAGCTGATTTATGAGAGAAAGCACGTTCTTATGTGCCTGATAGCATTCTGGCAGGGAGTTTGTTCGACTCTCACACAGTTGATATTCCACAGCATGACAAAAACTGGGGCAGCCTTACCTCATTAAATTCAGGATTCAAGGTTTTCCTCTTAATTTGAGTCTTGTGTTTGGCCTTCTTTCCCATGTCTGGTTTCAGCCAGCTGAGAGGAGACACGAGAGGCTGTTATGAGTGAAGTTCAATGAGTAAGAACAGCCCCTTGATGACCCCAAAGGCTCCTTCCGGTGTCAGGGGGATAACTGATGAACAAACGAGAAAGTCAATCAGCATTAACGATGACCAGTGTTCATCAGAGTCTCTGCTTGACGTCAGGCACTGCACTAAGCACCGGAGGTTACCCCTCCACAAACCCTGGATGGCAGAACCACAACCACTCATTTTACCTACAAGGAAACTCAGGGTCCAGAGAAGTTGAGACAGGTGCCTCAGGTCACACAGCAGGGACTAAGCCCAGCTGTTGCATCTGGAGTCTGTGCTCTTAGCCAGGACTTGCTCTCAAAGGATCAAACTGAAACCCTGATGCTGTGCCCGGCATTTTACCATCCAACACCCCTAGGTTGGTCCCAACTCCAGGGGAGAGGCCCTGTGTGTAGACAAAAGGGATAAGCTGCAAATCTAATCACTGTCACTCCTCTGCTCAGAACTATTTAATGGCTTCCCTTTGTTCTACGCGTCAAGTTCAAAATCTTTGATGTGGCCTTCAGCCTGCGAGGTTGGGCCCCTGCTCCAGCCCAGCCAAATCTTACCCATGCTCTTCACCCCACTTCCCACTCACTCCTTCCTACCCCAGGACCTTTGCACATACTGTTTCCTCTGTTTGGAAGGCTCTTCCCTAGTGTAGACACAATGCCTGGCACACAGTAGGTGCGCAATCAATAGTTTCTGGGGAAATAAATAAAATGGGTTAAAAACTCCAAGGAGTTGTGACAGTTGGGTTCTTAGTCAAGCTCTCACTAACTGAGCAACTTTGAACCTGAGCGTCACGTCAACGTGCCTCCGTTTCCCAGTCACTAGAGAGGGCAAACATTTCTTTCTCCTTTACCAAACTGTTTTTGAGGATCCTTTTCAAGAGGAGAAACAAATGGGGAAAAGAAAGGTACCAAATGCTGGACAAAAATAAAGGGCGATTCTGACTTTCGAAATCGTTATTTGATCCTAAACGGATTCCCGGTCTCCTGTTTTCCTTTCCACAACAGCCGCCACGTCAGCTGTTTCACTGGGGACGCAGCGACTCTACTCCTTCTGGTGGGATTGGGTGGGTGGGAGAAGGGCCGGTGTGGAGAATTATTTAAGAAAACCAACTTGCACGTGGCTGGGATTTAATGGAGAGCAGGACAGCAGCCCAGGAGTTAACTTTACAGGACCATAGGAAAAAATAAAACCAAATTACTCCTGGAGATCAAATTCATTCCTGCCACGTGTGTTCTTTTGTTAACTAAATCCTCATTCAAAGGAAATCTGAAGCAAAGCCCACGCTGGCCTGGTTTCTCACCGAGGGCTTAAGGGAAGTGTTCCTTTCTGTGCTCAGAGGCAGTGGGGTCAGCAGTGCCTCCCAGGCTGGAGAGAACATGAATAAATATTCGTTGCCTTGAGTAAGGACAACGATGGTAGTTGTTTAGAACCATAATGACAGGCTTTTATTGAGCACGTACTATACACCAGACCCCACATATGCACCTCTTGGGTCCCCAGGTGCGGGGGTCGGAACTGCCTGACAAGCTGCGGGGTTCTGATTCCTCACTTTGTTCTCACGTGGCCGTGCTCCCCGTGGCTGCTCTCAGCCACAGCCTGAGCCGGCAGGGACGCGAGGCAGCCATTTCTGAGAGATGCAGGGTTTGTTTGAAGGGCGACTTTGTGCTTCTGGATTCCTCATCACCCTGGTTGAAACGTCCTCAGAACGGCACTGCAGTCTGAGACCTCCTGACTCCCCATCCTCCCCCCTCTCCCCCCACCGGGAGCAGACTGCACCAAGGCCCGTAGTCTCCACAGCCCTCCTCCAGCTCCCTCTCAGTTTCCCTTCACATGTGTTCTCCCCAGTAAATCTCACGCACATTTCATCCTATCTTGGCTCCTGCTTCTAGGACAATAGGACCTAATGCACACTATCATTCTTCCCATTTTACAGATGAGGACACTGAGGCCCAGAGATGTCAAGGCATGAGCCCACGGTCACACAGTTAGAGACTATTGAAGACTATTGGACCTCGGATTCCAACTCAGGCAGTCGAGATCCAGAGCCCAGGCTCTCAACCACATCCAGTCAAATACACACTTTGCCACCATGAGACAAGGCAGAGTTCTATTTGAGTAGCTCAATAGTTCTGTGCCAGGAGCAATTCTCATTGCTTTATCTATGACGTCTCATGTGGCCTTATGTTCATTCTTGGAAATAAGTGGAACTATTGTCTCCATCTTACCAATGAAGAATCTGAGGCTCAGAGAGGTTAAGTAACTTGCTTATAGTCACACAGCTAACAGTTTCCAGAGATGGGAGGGGGGTTGAACCCCATGTGTGATTCAAGGGCAGCCATGAGAATGTGCCTGGTGGACCTCTAACTACAAGGGGCATAACCCACCCAGGCCCCAGCTGCTGTGCTTGGAAATCCATGCCATATTTGTGCCAAGGCCATGCTGCCAGCTGACAACCAGATGTGGTGGGGACACTATGGCAGGCCCACTCTGTAGGGGTGGGGCCAGGGAGGGAAGGTGACATGGGGCCTAAGGACTTCCCGACGGCCTTGCTGAACTTGTGTCTAGGAAGCTTCTGCTCATCCCTCCTCACGAGGGTCAGACTCGGGGCTGCCTAACAGCTCTCCATGTACCCCAACTCTCCCTGCCTCCCCTCACACAGCATTTCCTTTCATGAAATCCTCGTCTGTGTAATCCCACTGTGGCATTTTCTCAGAGGACCCTGACTAGCAGATGACAAAGTCTCTTTCCCCCCACGAGTGAGATGACAGGAATCACCCCACAGTCTAAGGTCTTTTATTTGAGCGTTGCCAGATTGAATCTGGAAAAGGCCAGATTGCTTATCTGATCCTGGGGCTCTGGACGGCTGGAGGTGTGAGTTGCTCGTTCTGGGGGGCTACAAAGGGGGTGACTGTGACCTTGCCACAGGAGGGGGCCGTCACAAACTTCTCATAGGGGCGAGTGACGCACTGTGTGGCTGCGTGGGACTCCAGCCTCACACTTTAGCCAGTTCTGGTCCTCTGTCTCACTCTGTGACCTTGGGCAGGCTCGTTTCCCTCTCTGGGCCTCAACGTACAATGGTCTTCAGGAAGCTCTCTGGTTCCCCATTTGCAAGGATCTAGAGCCCCCTCTGGGGCCCACTCACAGTCCCAAGGCATTGACTCACAGTTTGACGAATGGGTCTGAGTAGCCATTGGCGTCCATGGCGGCCAGGTGCACGCAACGTATGATGCCCACGATGAGGCCTCCCTGCTGTGTGCTGTACATGAGGGACACCAGGATCTTGCCGCGCTCCTCTATGTCACCAATGCGCTCCACCTGCTGCAATAGGAGAAGAGGGCGCGTGAGCCCGAAGGGGAGCGGGCCAGGCACCCGGAAGGGAGCATTAGGGGAGGGCCCTGGGCAGTGGGAGGAGCTGGGCCAGCGCTAGTGCCGTCAGCACCATGGACAGCGGACCCCAGCCTCCAGGGAGGGGCTGATGCGGAAGGCCAAGGGGACAGCCCTGGGGACTGGTCTGGGCAAAGGTCCGTGGTTTTACTTCAACCGAGACACAGGCTAAGCCCTGACTCCGGTCATGGGTAGAATTTGATGCTGGTCAGAGACTGCCCCGACTCTGACCCAGGACTGAGCCTTGACCCTGGCCTGGCCTGATCCCTGACTCCGAGTTCAGACTCCCCTGATAGAACCCGTCTTCTCACAAATGTGGTCCCTGGGGTTGCACAGAGACCTAGCCTGAGGGCATGGCACCCAGAGCTCAAAGAGCCTCCGTCCCTCCCCACGGAGGGAGGTGGCATGGCTCCGTCCTGCAGAAGCACCGCAGGGCCTCTGCCAACGAGGCCGGGGAACTCAAGGGTGTCCCTGGGGGGAGAGGATGGGGCTTCCCCGACCTCGGGCTCCAGGTGTGAAGAGCACCCACCTGGTCTCAAGTCCTAACACCGTGGGCAAAGCAGTTCTCACGTGAACCAACAGGCAGGTGGGTTTGGGAGAAAGAGTAGGGGTGGGGCCGGGAGGAGAGAAGAGGGAGGGGCCAGCCCCCCCCCCCCCACTGGGGCGCCAACATCCACTCGGTGCTCACCTCCTCCTCATAGAGGGCCATGCCTCGGGCGGACCCGGTGGTCCCCGCTCGCTTCATCTGAGAAGGAAACAGAAAGGAAATGTAGCATCGTCTGTGGGTCTCATCTCCCCACGCAGAAAGGACCAGATGCCCCTCCCCCTCCATTAGCATCAGAGCCAGGAGGACAGGCTTTCTGAGCGAGCATCCAGCTCTCTCCCTTTCAGCTACAGTTTGCATAACACAGACCACTGACAGACGGTGCTAGTGCCTGTGATGCAGGCTGTACTCATAGCCCCACTTTACAGAGGAGGACACAGTGGTTACAGAGGAGGACACGGTGGTTACAGAGGAGGACACAGTGGTTACAGAGGAGGACACGGTGGTTACAGAGGAGGACACAGTGGTTAGGACACAGCCAAGAAGTGGCAGAGCGCCCCATGCATAAAACCGACAGGATCTGATCTGCTCGGTGGCCATGGCCCAGGGGTCTTGGGGTCGGGCCAGCAGGTGCTTCTTCCCCTGCGGCTCCTAAGGTCCTTTTGGGGGGACTCTACGGCTCTAGGGAACACAGTGTGAAAACAGCTGGCTAAAGACAACCTCCCCACTTTACAGATGAGGAAAACTGAGGTCCAGGGGGAGGAAGGCACAGCAATGATGTGGCCCCTGCCCTGGGTGGGGCTACGGGGAAAGCTGGTGGTGGGGGAACCAAGGGCGCAGAGCGAACGATGATGACCAGCGGAGGTCTGTGGCCACCGCGGCCTCCGTCGGCCCTGCCAGCCCCAAGCCACCAGGGCCAGCTGCGTCCATCACAGCAAGACGGGCAGACCCAGGAGCTGGCGACTCAGGCGGCGGCCTGGCCACTGTCCTGGCCACCTGGACTCATTGAGTGCAGGAAGGAAGCGGAAGCCTGAAGAGCCCGCTGTGACTGGGCCGGGCCCAGAGGAAACGCTCCCCTCCCGGGCTGTCCTCTGAGGTTTATTCGGAGCCTGGCATTCGGTGTACATTCCTCCTTGTGATTTTCCTTGTTGCGTCTTGTTCCTTCGCCTGCGCCACACACACACACACACACACACACACACACACACACGGCGTGGCACACGGATATTCCGTGCTCGGGCCAGCCCTCTGGTGGGAGGTTGCTACAGGATCCCCCTCCGCCTGCCTCGGCTTCCCCGTGGGCAGCTGGCCCTCTGCCTGGGAGCTGGCGCGCTGGCAGCTGCGGGAGACCTGGGCTCCGGCTGCCGGGGAACACAGCCACAGGTTCACGGTGTGACCTCGGCAACGCACTCCCCTCTCTGGGCCCGAGGTGGCCCGCGCGTCGGAAAGGGCAGGTCGGATTACGTCTGAACGTGCAGATGGCTGGTCGCAGCCTGCCTCACCAGGTCGGGATCTGAGTTTGTGAGGCTCTGGTGTTAAAATCTCCGGTTGGTTCTCAGCCGTAGCCCCACTGGAGAACCTCAAGTTGGTTTTTGTTCTTTCTCAAGAGGCCAGAAGCACGTCTAACAAGAAAGTCCTCAAGCTTTACGAGTACTCTCACGTGAATCCTTAAAAGCCCGAGGAGACGGATCCTCTGATAACATCCCGTTTTACAGATGAAAAAGCAGGGCCCAAGGAGGTGGAGTAAGTTGGCCCAGGTTCTATGACAAGTGGCAGAGCCAGGATTCCAACCCAGGGACTCTGGGTCCAGGGTCTGTGCTCTCAAGCACTGAGCTATCCCGCCCCCTGCTCATCTGCATGGGCTTTCTGCCTTCATGAGTGACAGGTGGGCCAGGCAGTATTACTCCTGTAAGAACAACAGCTAACCATTTATGAGTGCTCACTATGTACTAGGTTCTGTTCCGATTGTGTCTTTCACACAAACCTCCCACGAGGCAGGTACTGTTATCATGTCCACGGACAGACAAGGAAAGCTGAGGCTCAGAGCAGCTCAGACCCTTGGCCGAGGCCAGGGAGCAGGGGAGAGTAGCAGGCCTGGGCTTTGAACCCAGGCCGGCCACACGGCCTCACCACTCCGCCCGCCCCAGGGTCACCACAGAGGACTGTGACGGTCAGAGAGGTGATGCTAACAGCAGGCTGGTAAGAGGCAGAGCTAGGACACCACGCGGAGGCTCTGACCTGAAATCTTCACCCTCTCTCAGCAGCTGTCCTGTCCGGCACCCTGTGGGCCCAGAGGGAGGCAGCCCCCCCAGAACTCTTCCCGCCCCCGCCCCCCATCGCCCCCTCAGGGGGAGGCACTCACCGGGATCACGCGCTCTAGACAGATGTTGAAGTTCTTTCTTTGGTTGGACTTCAGCTTCTTGAGTGAGAATCTGGTCTCGCCGATAAACTCGTTATGGCCAAATTTGTCCTCATCACAGACAGAGATCCTGCGATCCCCAAAAAGGGTGGGGAGAGAAAAAGAGCATATAGTAAGCTCATACTCTGTGCCGAGAGCTGTGATGGATGCTGGCAACGAAAGTGTAATGTGCATAGTAGCACTTTAATTTCCTATTTGTGGAGCACTAGGCCAGCGTGTGTTTGTTTTTTAAAGACTGAGTACTAGGCCCTGGCCAGGTGGCTCAGTTGGTTGGAGCGTCATCCCATACACCAAAAGGTTGTGGGTTTGATCCCTGGTTGGGGCCTGTATGGTAGGCAACTGATCAATGTTTCTCTCTCTCTCTCTCTCTCTCTCTCTCTCTTTCCCTCTCTCATCAATAAGAACATATCCTTGGGTGAAGATTTTTTTAAAAAGACTGAGTACTGGGTTCATGGATGTTTGTTCTATTATAATCTACAGTTTTCTGTATATTTGTAACATTTATTAATGAAAACATTTTAAAAAAATCTGTGATCAATCCATTCTGTGGAAAACCCTGAAGCAGTTAAAATGACGTAGATCTAAACATTCCTCCCGGCTATGACTCTAAGACAGATAGTTAAGAGAAAAGGAAGGTTCCAGATGCACAGCATGAAACTGTCCAAGCTGCCAGCACTGATCTGAGAACGCACGTGCTCACGGAGGGAGGAAGCAGACTCCGGCGGCGGGCGGGGACTAACGCAAAAGGGAGTTCCTTCCTCTATCATATTCCACAAGAAGAACGTATTCCCGTATCACTCATACAATTTAAAACGCAGCGCGAGACAACATGGTAGAAGAGAAGATGCATCGACATATGCTTAAAACAGCCTGATTAAGAGGACGGTCCATTTGTAAAAGTATGTTTTCACTGGATTTTTTAGAGAGAGAGAACGGGCGAGGGAGAGAGAAGGAGAAACATGAATGAGAGAGACTCATGGTCGGCTGCCTCCTGCACGCCCCCTACTGGGGATGGAGCCCACAACCCGGGCATGTGCCCTGACTGGGAATCAAACTGGCAACTTCTTGGTTCCTGGGCCGATGCTCAGTTGCAGAGCTACACCGGCTGGGCATGATG
Organism: Ia io; assembly: GCA_025583905.1. Lineage (NCBI taxonomy): Eukaryota > Metazoa > Chordata > Mammalia > Chiroptera > Vespertilionidae > Ia > Ia io. The sequence goes on along the minus strand of JAJQQW010000023.1, from coordinate 20,550,136 downwards.
GTCTATTTTTTAAAGCACTCAATTTCATAAGAAACTTTTGCACGCAGACACACAGACACACACACACACAGACACACACACACACACACACACACACACACACACACACACACACACACACACACACACACACACACACACACACACACACACACACACACACACACACACACACACCCCAGATGCCCAGACACCAAGATGTTAAGAGGTTCACTTACCTGTATTTTTAGACGTTTCTACCAGAAATACAGATGGTTTTGTAGAAGTAAGAAAAGAAAGACACTACGCAGAGAGGTTTTAACGTGTGGCCCCAAAGGACCGCACACGTGCCCATCGGCCAGCCTCGGCCTGCTCTTGCCCACCCGGCAGGTACCTGAGGGTCTTCCGCTGCATGTCCGCGTCCGTGATGCCGTGGTAGACGAGGGTCTCGTTCCAGATGGGGTTCCGGGTATTCCGCAGGGTTTTCGTCCGGAGCTTGTTGGACTAGAGCCAGAGGCAGACGGACAGACAACAGCCTCAGCGGGGAGCCAGCCCTGCAGCCACACTCTTTGGGCTGATTTGGGGTGGGGGTAGGCGGAGTGATTTAGGGGACACACACCCTTTAGGAGTGTCCAGGGGCTCAGGGGCTCCCAAATGCACGTCTCAGGGAGTGGGGGGCATCTTCAGGGTGATGTCTGCAGCCATCAACAGGCTGGACGCTGAGCCACCCCTCCCTCCACGCAGTAGGATCTCTCTTTGAACTTCCCATTGAGATTAAAAAGCGGTGCCATGGCCGGTGGTGTTCAGTAGTTAGAGTGTCAGCAGGTTCGATATTAGTCAAGGGCATGTACCTGGATTGTGGGTTCTCTCCCCGTCCCCAGTCAGGGCACATGCGCGAGGCAACCAATTGATGTGTCTCTCTCACATTGATGTTTCTCTCTCTCTCTCTTTCCCTCCCTCCCTCCCTCCCTTTCACTCTCTCTCTGAAAGAGCAATGGAAAAATATATCCTAGGTGAGGATTAAAAAAAAAAGAAAGAAAGGGTCCTAGTCGGTTTGGCTCAGTGGATAGAGTGTAAGCCTGCAGACCGAAGGGTCCTGGGTTCGATTCCGGTCAAGGGCATGTACCTCAGTTGCAGACTCCTCCCCGGCCTGGGCCCTAGCCGATCGTGCTGGACAATCAATGTGTTTCTCTCACGTCAATATTTCTCTCTGTCTTTCCCTCTCTCTTCTACTCTCTCTAAAAATCAATGGAAAAATATCCTCGGGTGAGGATTAAAAAAATAAGAAACAAATAAGAAAGAAAGAAAGAAAGCTGAGACATTTTCCTTTGAGAAAAATATCATTTATAGGTCAGGGAGGCAGAAATAAGAGTCACCCACTCCTAGGCAGCGAAGGAACAATTTCTGGGGATACTGGGAGGATACCATAGGCTTCCCCAAATAGCATCCTTCATGCCTGAAATATGTTAGGGGGAGGGGAGCGGGAGGAGACAGAGTTTTTCACTTTAAGGGAGAAGGCTAGAAATGTACTAGACTCAGAAGAGATGGCCTGGTGAGAAATCTAATTCGGACTGGCATGATTCACTGGATTCTTTGGCAAAGCAAGTTGGGATTTAGGAGTGAGCAAAGGAGGAGCTTTAAGGAGAAGCAAATGTCACTGGGGAGTTAGAAGAAGTGGCCGAACACTTCACAGTCTGGCCATGGCCAGATGAGAGACTGCTGTTCCTTGAGCTAAACAAAGAAACAGATGAAGTGTGTGTGTGTATGTGCGTGTGCGTGTGCGTGTGCGTGTGCGTGTGCGTGTGTGTGTGTGTGTGTGTGTGTGTCCTCTTTTGTCTTAAGGGGCATGTAATACTTGCAGAGATTTTTTTTTTTTTTTTTATTTTTTTTTTTCTTTTTAAAAAATTTCTTTATTGATTATGGTGTTACATATGTGTCCTTATTCCCCCATTACCCCTCCTGCCCCCCCCCCTCATGCCCTCACCCCCCTGTTGTTTGTGTCCATTGGTTAGGCTTATATGCATGCATACAAATCCTTTGGTTGATCTAAATAATTTGTTGAGAATTTTAGCATCTATGTTCATCCAGGATATTGGTCTATACTTTTATTTCTTTATAGTGTCTTTATCTGGTTCTTGAGTCAGGATAAGGCTTGCCTTGTAAAAAGCTTGGAAGTCATCCCTACTCTTTTTTTTTTTTTTTTTTTAGAATTCTTTATAAGTTTTATTTTTATTATTTTTTTCCAATTTTTTTATTAAGATATCATATGTGTACATATCTTACCATTGCCCCCCTCACCCCACTCCCATATATGCCCTCACCCCCCAGAGTTTTGCGTCCATTGGTTATGCTTATATGCATGCATACAAGTCCTTTGATTGATCTCTTATCTTCCCCACCTCTCCCTAATTGCAGAGATTTTTAACGTGCAGTTTGCCGAGATCATGCAACCAAGTGCAGGGTCACCCTTGTATTTAGCGCATCCACGGCAGATGGACAAAGCAAACCCCTCTGAGTGGGTCGAACCCCACGTCTCCTCCCCAGAGCAAAGTGATGACCAGGGAGCTGCAAGCGGGGAGGAGGCACATTTCTCTCGGTAACAGAGCATTATCTCAGGCGCTTGGCCCTGAAATCCAATGAGAGGGATTCCTTTCTCCTGAGAGATGCGGAGGGTTTGGTTGGGGCATAAAATGGGAGGGGGAGGGGGACCGTGGTCAGCTCTGGGGAGCCATGGGAGGAGTGTGAGCAGCTGAGGGCATCCTGGGGGCATCTGCTTCTGCCCTGGCCTTTGGAAGCTCCTGGATTTCAGGTTTCTGGGTTGGAGAAATGGGCAGAGCCCCTGCCCCCTGAGGGGGAATGATTCCTGGCCCACCTCTCACCCCTTGCGAGGACTTGGCCACGCAGGGAGGAGGGGCTTTGGGGGCAGGTAGGCTATTTTAGGCTCTGGGCTGGGAACCTGGGGTGCCTGCCAGGGCCCATGTTCCTGGCTTGTGAGAGGCCCAGGCCATATGGTACCTTGCTGGCTCCCGGCAGGAGGTGCAGCTTAACATAAGGATCGGCCAAGCCGTTGGAGTCCATGGGCTTCAGTCCCTGCAAGAGAAAAGGCAGTGGTGCGAGGGCCTTGGGAGGGCCGGCCACTCTGTCCTGCCCGTCGGTCCACCCCATGTGCGTCCTCTTCCGGAGAGAAGGAAGAGAGGCCCGGCATCAGGCAGACGGGGTTCCAAGCCCTGTCACGTCATTTCCTGGCTGTGTGTCCTCAGGCAAGTTACTTAACCTGTCTGAGCCTCATGTTCCTCACAGGTCAAATGGGACAAGAACAATCCTGCTTCGTGGAGGGGTGAGACGTACACACGATTTCGCCTGTAAAATGCCTGGCACGTGGTGAGTGCTCCATCGAGGCTGGATTGTCACTCGTCCTCTCCAGCGATCTGGGCTCTGCCCTTGTAGCCCAGCTGCCTCTGCTCCTGGGAGGCGGCTGCAATTACATGGCCCTCTGGGACCATCTCTGGAGGAAGTTCTCCCCCTACAGTATGGGCTGGGGCTAATTTCTGCGATTTTCTCATCACTGTCACTGCCACAGAGAGGTTGGGCAACAGACAGGAGCCTGGTGACCCGTGTCCTCCCCAAGTCCCCTAAAGAAGCCAGAGCAGCCCGTGTGGTCCCAGCGTGGCCCTTCACCCACCTTGGCCTTGATGATGGTGCAGTGCAGGGAGCTGTTCTCCTGGTCGTAGAGAAGGCTGAACTCCAGGGCACCCAGGGTGGCTGGAGAGGGCAGAGGCAGGAACCAAGAGAACATTCATTGAGTCATTCAACAAACATTTCCCAAGCGCTGACTATGTGCCCTGTCTGGGCTAAGCATCGAGCCTACAGAGAGAGGAAGACTCAGCCCCCAAAGCCCCCGGAAGAGCACGGATGGGGAGGGGACAGCTGGCCTTTCACCGGCTCTGGCCTCTGCGGTGCAGCAGCGGTGAGATGGACCGGCAGGCCCTCCACTCACTGGCCATGAGAGCTTGGCCAAGTCCCTGAGCCCCCAGAGCCTCCGTCTCCCTACCCGTGAAACAGGAGCAGCAAAAGCAACTCTTCCCAAGCCCCGGGGGAAGATCACAGGAGCACGTGACCAGAACACACTTAGAAAAGTGCCCGGCACAAAACAGGCGCTCAACAAGTGCTATTACCTCCCGTGTGCGCATTACGTGATCCCAGTTCCTTGTGTGTGTTTAGCACTAAAATGATAGTGATTTCCAGCTTACCGAGCACTTTCCCAGGGGGTGCCTCAGTTTACCCTCCCCGGTCCCGCCTAGGAGGCAGTATTCTGCTTCTCGTTTTACAACGAGAAGGGGTGACGTGGGCCAAAGCCATGCCACCGCTCACAGCCCTCGGTCCACTTCATCTAAGCGGGTCCAATCTTTCCGCCTGACCTTGAGCTCTCGGGACGTGTGTGTGTCCCTAGAGCTTGGGTCTCAGTGGGAGGGGCATAGAGCAGGCACTTCACACATCCCTGATTGCATGGATGCAAAAGAAACATCCAGAAATTTTAAAATGGTTTAAAAAAATTGCTCTTTGAAGACACACATTAGAGAGTTTGGAACTACTAACACGCGCAGGTAGGTACACCTAGGAGTGGATGCTGGTCACGTGATAATTCCATGATCTACTTGGTGAGGAGCCACCAAACTGGATAAAGCGAATATCGCCGAATTGCACTCTTTACAATGCGTTACATGGTGACTCTGATGTTACAGGTATTTTACCACAGTAAGAAAATAGATAGCACCTATATTTTAGTAAGTTGATGTCATGTTGTGAATACAGTGATACAAGCTTGTATCTTTATAACTTGGTTAATGCACTGATCATGGTTGGCATATTGTGGAGCTGGGAGGGTGTCTAGGGCCCTCCCTGGAGCCATCCCGTTTCCCTGGGGGTTGACCCTGAAGGGGCTTTTCCCAGACACCCCTCCCCTAAGTGCCACATACTCCCTTCATCCGAATCATAGCTGTTGGCTTCTTCCTCGTCCTCCTCCGGGGGTGGGGGCTGGCGGGCAGGGGTTGCGACAGGCTGGGGGGCAGCAGCAGACACTTGGGAATAAGGGCCTGGTGGGTGGCCCGCTCGGTCCTCCCTGGCTCCAACTCCTAATCGCTCCTCCCAGGGTGGGATGGAGGCCCCTGGATAGCAGTCACTGGGGGCCACGTCTGCAGGGGAGACGGAGAGAGGGCAGGAAAGAGGCAGCTGAGTCCCTGTGTCCCAATGACAGCAGCAACAACTGCTACAGCATGACCGCGAGTGATGAGCACCGACTGTATACCAGGTGCACCGGACTCACCCACAGCCCTGCAACACAGAATTATCACCCCCAGTTGACAGGGTGGGCACATTGTGCCATTCACTGGTTCTCAGAATGCTGTTTTTGCCAAAACCACCGAGGGGAGCTTGCAAAATGCAGGTTCCTGGGCCCCACGCAGAATCCAAGTTTTATAACAAGCCTTGAAGTCCAAGTTTTATAACAAGTCTCACAAGCTTAATCAGATGCAGGCAAAACAGACCTCAAAGGGGGACTGATCAGTGGTGTGGGCTCTGACGCTAGATAGCCTGGGCTTGCACCTCTGCGGTGTGGTATAGAGCAAATTACCTAATGTCTCTGAGCCTCAGTTTTCTCATCTGTAAAATGGGAATTATAATACCGGAAGTCACTCAAGCCATAGTAGCTATTATTTTAAAAATTATCGAGTACATATACAAAATCATGCCTGGCGCATCAGGAAGCAATGACTACGCTGTAGCCACAGCGATGAGTGTGATGGTGACCAGGCATATATATCATATGTAATAGTCACTGTCGCTTAGCGTGGTCTTAAACATTCCAGGCCACGTGCTAAGGTTTTACATGTATTAGTCTGTTTCATCCTCACAACAGTCACAGAAGTAGGTCCTAGTATTATTCCCATTTTAGAAATAAGGAAACCGAGGCTCAGGGAAGTTAAGTAACTTGCCCCCGGTCACACAGCTGGGACGTGAAGGAGCAGGGATTTGAATCCAGGAAGGGTGTGCTTTCCATCACTCTATATGTGTTGTTTTCTAGTTTTGGAATCAGCGTGGGGAGGCTTAGAGCTCATCACGGAGGTCTTGGGGGGTAGGCTGGGCCAAGATCAGGCAGCCCCCTACTCTCTCGTGGAGAAGTGGGAGAGAGGTGGTCACTCGAGCAGGCATGGGGAGCAGCGAGCACTTGCCTGGTCTCTGGTCAGAAAAGCGTCCTGCTGGCCCAGGGCTGGGCCTGCTGCCTCCTGGGGGTCCTGAGTGGAGAGAAGAGAGGAGAGATAGAGCAGAGAAGGTGGCATCATTTTAGTGTCCGCCCCCTGTCCCCCTCATTTCCTGGGCATGGACACAGGGGTACCAGGTCATGTGCAGAGGTACCTGGGGCTGCAGGAACAGTCCCATGGAGGATTCTGGAGTCAGGAAGGCCTGGGTTCAAGCCCCAACGTTTCCTTCCTGAGCCTCAGCTTTCTCCTCTCTGAAATGGGCTAATAATGCCTGCTCTTCACGTTTCACTGGCTTTGAGGCTAATAAAGGAATGGAATGAGAATTGTGTGCGAGGTGAGGGGAGAGTTTACACTTCAAATCCATCAATGCCGTGGGGTTATTACTGACCCAGTGGATTCTTCACGATGTCAGGGATGGAATAACAGTCAACACCACCATGAGAACCCCCAGGCTGCCCTTGCCTTTCAACATGACCCCCCTGGGAAGTCTCATTTGAGTGGCCTCTGTCTTTAGCACCTCTCTAAACTTGGTGGGTTTCCCCTTTGAACAAAAGTGAACAGGCCCCAGGCTCAGAACCTCCTCGGGCCAGAGGAACAAGAATTTCGTTGCCTTGTTTAATTTTCATTACATTCATTTAGATCATTACCCTCTGCCGTGGGTTTGACGGTGTTCCCGAAAAGATCTTCAAGCCCTGATCCCAGCACCTGTGAGTGTGACCTCAGGTGGAAAGAGGGTCTTTGCAGATGGTCAAGTTCAGATGAGGTCACTGGGGCAGGCCTTAATCTATAGGACTGTGTCCTTATCAAAAGGAGAGGTTTGGCCCAGCCGGCGTGGCTCCAGTGGTTGAGCATCCACCATGAACCAGGAGGTCACGGCTCAATTCCCTATCAGGGCACATGCCCGGGTTACTGGTTTGATTTCCAGTAGGGGGCGTGCAGGAGGCAGCTGATCCATGATTCTCTCATTCATGTTCCTCTCTCTCTCCCTCTCCCTTCCTCTCTGAAATTAATAATATATATACACTGAGTGGCCAGATTATTATGATCTCTGAACGCATAATAATCTGGCCACCCAGTGTGTATATGTGTGTGTGTGTGTGTGTGTGTATGTGTGTCACACATACACATACACACACACACACACACACACACACACACACACACATATGAGGCCCAGTGCATGAATTCGTGCATTCTGGGTGGGGTCAGGCCAGCCTGGCCAGGGGGAGGGGACATGGGCGGTTGGCCGCCTGCCTTCTGGTCAAACTCCTGGTTGAGGGGACAATTTGCATATTAGCCTTTTATTATATAGGATATACACTGAGTGGCCAGATTATTATGCGTTCAGAGATCATAATAATCTGGCCACTCAGTGTATATAAAAGAGAAGTTTGGGAGAGAGAGAGAGAGAGAGAGAGAGAGAGAGACATCCTTAGAAGAAAGATGATGGGAGACACAGGGAGGGCATCATTTAGAAGCCGAGGAATGCCCGAGGCCCCAGGAGCTAAAGAGTAATGAAACAGATCCTCCCTCACAGCCTCAGGAGGAGTCCGCCCTGCTGACACCTTGACCGCAGACCTCTGGCCTCCAGAACTGGGAGACCACCCGTTTCTGTTATTCTGCACCACCCAGTGTGTGGTGCTCTCACACCCTCTCTCTATAGTACGGAGCTCTGGTTTCCCACTGATGCCATTTTCATAGGTTTCTTTCAAGCTAACAAAACCTGCACCGCACCAATTAGACATCATTTCCTTTGTCTTTCACAAGCCATGTGTGTTCCGATTTCCCCACGTTACTCATTTTCCCCACTTTGCTCACCATTTCTTCCTGAATCTCACACAACCCTTCTGGGAACATGTGTCATTTTATTACAGCCCCGTGGCCTTACATTCCCCTCGAGAGAGTCTGTGGTAGCGGGCCCTCAGCCAGGCTTGCGAAGCGAGTCCATTTGAAGAAAGATCAGGAACATAAGAGGGCAGGTGGTAGGTGCATGTGGTGAAAACTGTGCCAGTAGAGCAACCATCGCTGAAGGCGGACAATGCTGAGAATGAAGTGCTGTCCCTTCAGCTGGGTACGCTGCCCGCTGGTGCCCCGCCCGGCTCCCCAGCCCGAGGATTACTCCGTCTAAGGGTCTTAGAAGAGCTTAGGATTTGGCGGTGGCTGCAGCTTTGCAGAGAGCCAGCAAGGATGGGGGGAATTGGGGTCACTGCTGACTGACATGACAGCCGGGGTGGCTGGGCGGGCGGCAAGTACCTGGCTGCCCAGGCTGAGGAGGTGCCTGGCTCGGCGTCGAGGCTGGGGCGGGTCTGGAGGCCTGGACTGAGTTGGCCCGTCTCAAGCCTGTGGGAGAAAGAAAGGAAGCAGCCCGTCATGGTGCACACACACACAGTGGAAGCAGAAAGAAGCTGGGACTGGGCAGCCGGCATAAAGCAAGGCCTTCTGGATTTTAACGCAGCCCCCCAACGCCCTCAGCTCCTTTGGACCTCCCTGCCTCTTAGTGGGTTCGCTCTTTCCAATACTCAGACCCCCTGGGCCAGACACCTGGGTGTTGAAAAAGCACAAGTTCTGTGATACCGCTTTCACCTTTACGACCTTGAACAAATGACCTCTCCTCCCTCGACCTCAGTCTCCTCGTCTGTTAAATGGGGATGATAGTACCTACCGCATTGCATATGGTGGAGATGTGATGATGCAATGCCTGCAAAGTGCTCAGAACATGTAGTAACACTCAACATCTGGCAGGTGTTGATATTATTGTATTATTCTTGAAAGAATCGGGTCTATATCTTCACATCGACCTAACTTTGCATCCGAGCATGCTCTTTTGTAAGCTGTGTGACTCTGGGCTGGTCACCCCGCCTCTCTGAACTTGAGGGGCTACTTGATAAGGATGAGTTAACATTTATTTAATGCTTACCATGTGCCAGGGACTTTACATATGAGAAACTTATTTAATCTGTACACCCCATTTTATAAATGGGGAGACTGAGGCCCGGCAAGGTTAAGGAGTTCATCCAATGTCTGTTGGCTGGTCTGTGGCAGTCGGTCTCCAGAGTCTGCTGGAGACCCTCAGATATTGCTCCCCAGCTCCCCTGCCAAGAGGAACGGAGGTGCTACGCCACGAACCCCCTATTCAGAAAGAGAAGGCCAGAGGTACCCGAGGGAACTAATATTCAGCCCATCTAATCAGAGGCAGTCTCATGACCTCGCTACAAAAGAAATGCAGGCATTAGAGCAAGAAAAGGATGTAACCAAAAATTTTGGATGTCTGTTTCTGAGTCCTACCTTTCCTCCACCATAGGCTAGAACCAGCATCTGGCGTTGAACACGGCACACAGTAGGTGCTCAATAAGCACCGAATGGATACACGAATAGAAACACTTCCCTCCCCATTCGTTCTGATTCTCCTCATCCAGGAAGCCTGCCCGGATTTGCCCCCCCTCTCTCACCTGCTGGGCTCCGGCTAGAGTCACCGGCGGCCGCGCCATGGCCTTGGCCCCAGCCCTCTGAGTCCCGGCCAGCTGAGCTCATTCGTGCCTCCGAGGCCCTGCGCACAGGAGGCCCGTAGCTTCCTCGGCCAGGCGCAGAGGCCAGCTCGGGGCCTGGCTTCTGACCTGGGCCCCTCCTGTCTTCAGCGTCACCTGGAGAGGGAGAACAGTGGTGGGGGACTGCTTTGTATGGTGCAGGAGGGCCACTACCTAAGCAGCTCCACAAAGGGGCCCACCCTCCACTCCCAAGGGCTCTTTAAAGTTAAAACTCTCCCCTCCTGACCGGCCCTTTGACGTAGCTTTTGTTTATAATCTCACATATTTCCTTTGCCTGCACAAGCATGTGAACGCACACAGGCTGAACACGGGCCAAACTGGGACCACTGGCTACATCCTCTTCTAGGTGGGCTTTGCCCGCTTAATCCGATTTTCCCAGGGCTCACCAAGCACATTCCAACCTTAAGCCCCACACACACCATAGTCCCAAAGATTCTTTGGGTCCTCGCTATCATTTAAGTCACGTGTCTCCCCAAAGATCCTCCTCAGACAGCCCTTCTCTGCCCATTCTGTCCCAAATGGGGCCTCCTGTCACTGTCTGCCCCCTTTACCTGCTCCGTGTCCATCCCCAGCAGCTATCACTGCCCGATACTAGATTGCGTTTGCATTGGCGGCTGGTCGAGCACCTGTTTCCCCCGCCAGAATTTTAGCTGCATGAAGGCGGGGGTCTTCGTCTGTTGCAAACACCACTCTATCTCCAGGGCTTAGAATAGAGTCTGGAACTCCTTCGGTGCCCAGTGAATGTTTGTTAAGAGAATACTTAAAGCACATATAAACATAATTCCAAATACATAAAGGACACTGACATCATTCCATTTTAAATAACCCCTACTATAGCGTGGTGTGGATATATCATAGTCCAGTCAACAATTCCCCTACTAACGAACCTCTTCCAGTGCTTTGCTGTCGTAAGTAATGATGCAACAAATATATCTATATCTTTTATATGGTACTTGGATTGCTGTTTTATATAATCCCAGAGAGGGATTGCTGGATCAAATGGTATTCAGGGGTCCTCAAACTTTTTAAACAGGGGACCAGTTCACTGTCCCTCAGACCGTTGGAGGGCCGGACTATAGTTTAAAAAAAACTATGAACAAATTCCTATGCACACTGCACATATCTTATTTTGAAGTAAAAAAACAAAATGGCAAAAACACCCGCATGTGGCCCACGGGCCGTAGTTTGAGGACTCCTGGTATATATATTCCCCATTTTAATAAAGTCTGCCATACTACATTCCAAAAGGCTGGAGGTCACTTACAGTCTAAACCAGTGGTCGGCAAACTCATTAGTCAACAGAGCCAAATATCAACAGTACAATGATTGAAATTTCTTTTGAGAGCCGAAAACCGACTTCTGCGCATGGGCCACGAAGTTTCAATCGCACTGTACGTGCACACCTGCACTTGGTATTTTGTGGAAGAGCCACACCCAAGGGGTCAAAGAGCCACATGTGGCTCGTGAGCTGCGGTTTGCCAACCACTGGTCTAGATCAACAGTCTAGAGAGTACTCGTCTCCCCACACACTCACCAGCACCGATGTTATTCTAACTTTCTAAGCGTCACTATGCAATGCTGGTGATGTTACTTCTCTCCAGTGAAGTGAGTGGGGTTACATCCACCGCATTTCCAGAGTGGTCTGTGTTGTCCTGAGTTTATCTAGTTCATGCCACCTACATGTGTCTGTGGATGTGTCTGTGCACAGGTGACGGACATTATATGTTATCAGTTAGCATTTACTCAGTGCTGCACTCTGCGAAGCACTTGGCATGTAATATTTTATTTAATACTCAAACGAATCCAGTGAGTTATTAGCCCCATGTTATACGGGGTGGGGCGAAAGTAGGTTTGCAGTTGTTCATGTGAAAAACAGTAAAACAATTAATAAACTGTGTTTCGCACACTCACAACTGTAAATCTATTTTGCCCCACCCCATAGATGAAGAACGAATTTCAGAGAGGTTAGGACACTTGCCCAAGCTCACAGAGCTGGTCAGTGGCAGAGCTGGAATAAAGATTCTGGTCCTCCTGCCCTCAGATGCCCAGATCTTTTCATTTTTTATTAAAAAATATTTTTATTGATTTCAGAGAGGAAAGGACAGAGAGATAGAAACATCAATGATGAGAGAGAATCATTGATCAGCTGTCTCTTACACACCCCTTATTGGGGATCGAGCCCACAACTTGGGCATGTGCCCTGACTGGGAATCGAACCGTGATTTCATGGTTCATAGATTGGCACTCAACCACTGAGCCACACCAGTCGGGCATATGTCCATGATCTTGACAGTTATGCTCTACAATCTTCTTGACCTAGAGGGGGAAGTGCTTAACTAGGAAGAAGGATGCTCTATTGATAGAGTCCGGGGCTCTACAGTAGAGATGGACAATTTGGTAATTCTCTGCAAGGGATAGAAATTGCTCCCTTTGTCAGGAAGTATTTGTTGATGCCTTTTGAGTGCCAGACACAGTACCAGGTACATTAAGAAGTTATCTTGTAGGAGACATGCTCAAGCATTTCAATTTTTGAGACCTTCCTTCCAGAAGCACTGCTTGCACTCAACTCCAGAGTTGTCATCCCAAAATGATCACTTAGTGTTAATTGGATTTATTGCAAGGGCTTTATCTGATCAGTCCCAGTGGCCTCATCCAATTAATGTATTTTTATTGTGGTGGCCTTTTTTCTTTGTATATTTTTGCCTCTCTCTTTTAATCATCATTTTAATAATTAATAATAATACTTGGATGATAGTGATAGTATCCATAGTAGTGATAACTTTCTTTTACTAATTTCCTTTCTATTCAACTTTCCGTTTTAATTAGTCCAATTTCAGATTTGCTGATGGTGGATGTAAGAAATATCGGGGGTGAGGAAGGCCTTCTCAGCAAGCCCCAAATGCCCCCAGGCTCCAGTGTGTAGTTTGGTTGTGAACATTATATTTTATCTTTGTTCCTAATTTTAATTTCCACCTCTGCTGTACCTCTAAATACTCCATCAAAAATGCCTGACATTGTTGAAGAGTCCTCTGTGCTATCTTCTTCATAAGGGTTCACGGTGAGCTGTGACGGGGACATAGGATTCCCAAACCCCAAACCCAGAGACTGCCTGTCCATCAACTGGGTAGAAACACAAACATATCAGGACATTCTCCAGGTAGGCCAGTTAGCTGAGAGCTGTCCTTGGTCCTGAAAGGATCAATTGTTTTGTCTTACCTTGAGTTGGAGCCTGAACAGTGTGCTTGGGTTCGGGGGTAGGCTGCTCTGGGACAGCGGGCTCACTGACAGGCTGCTTGGGCTTGGTCTTCATTATGGGCATAGGCTGTGGGAGGACCTGTTTGGGGAAGCCCTTAAAGAACCAGGCTCCAGAACGCTTCCACACCTTGGGGAGGAGAGGGAGAGGATGATGACATGGCAGCCAAATATATTGCTCCTGCCTTCACGAGTGCCAGTTTTTAACTTTTCTCCCTCCCCTAATCACATGGACACAACAGCCAGCACACTTTCCTCACCAGTGTACGCAGCCTTTCAGAATTTCTATTTGATCCACACAATATCCCTGACCACTCAACAGAGAGGGCCTGAGTAGACTCATTTTCTTGATGGAGAAAGTTGGACATCAGAGGATATGAGCTAATATAAGGCTTCACAGCCAGACAGTACAAGGGCAAAGACTAGACACCAAGCCTTCCAGCTCTTAAATGTGGTATGCTGCTCCCTATTACTAGGAAGAGAATAGTCACAGAACTAGAAGGGAAAAGAAATTCACTCAAACACTCAGGGGCTGTTCTGCCAGTGTCCACAGCTGAACTGGTTCCTTTTATACCAAACCCTTAAGACACATCCTTGCCTAGGTTTTCCAGTCCCCACCTGCCACCCTGTTTCCCTGGCTCTAGAGAGGAAGGGGGAACTGGATAAAAAGGAAAGGTGCTCTAGAAACTAGAAAGGACACGTCTACTCACCTCCCTCTGCTCGATGCAGATTTTGCAGAGCCACACAGGATGTGGGCGGTTGTTGGAGGTCTCCACCCCACACTTGGTGCAGACATTCTGGGGACAAAATAGAGGCCAGTGTACACTCAGATGTGTCAGGTGCTCATGATCAGGGGAGGTGGCAATGGAAGCCCATTGCAAAGAGCTAGAACTTTCCTTCTCTCAACTCCTGTCCATGACCAGGGCCAGTTAGAATAAAGTTCCAACTTGAGTCTTAATTTCCAATACCAAGTACTGGAGTCATTCCCAAGCACTGGATAAAGAAATTCTCCAGGAGTGCCTGTGGGGACTGAGTTTTCAGCATCCAAACAGGGGAGATGACGGAGAGGGTTTTTAAAGAGGAAAGTCCATGTATTCACATGGCTTACTAATGTATTTCCTCTCCCTTCCCACGCGAATCTGAGACCACCTAGGCTACAACCACAGCTTCAAATCTTCAAGGAGAAGGAAGTTATGTGAGTAAACGCCATGACTGCGTGGTGGGACATTATATTTTTGGCTGTTTCCTGGCAGTCAAGGCAAATAGGAAAGCCTGATGGGTCACCGAATTATCACTCTTGGCTGACTACAGCAGATGAGATTTTTGAAATAAATCAACTTCCCTCACTATTCCATCTAAACGCCAAACGGGACCCCAAGCAGGAGATGCCAAGTGACTCTATGGGTGTTCTCAGGCGGCTCATGCTCCTAAGTTCCTTTCCTGGGAATCACGCAGACCCAAGGACAGTTCTGTCAGTGTCCTGGAATTGTCAAGTGCAGACAGCTGAGGAGAGGGTACAGGGTGGAGGAATAAGAGGAGAACCCCCCTTCAAGAATAAAGGCTCTTGAAGCCCAATACTCCTAACTGGGCTGGAGAGGGGCTTTCTAAGTCACTTGTACTATAACTCAGGTTAAGAGAATGCTGTGTTAGCCTTCCACATACACACGTTTGTAGACACAAGTCCATCATGCTCTTCAACCTGACATGTAACTTGCTAAGCCACAACCAGGATACTTGCAGGCTCAACCTTAGCTCAGGTCCCACCTCAAGCTCCCAAGTTCATCCTGGATGGACCTGAGCTCCGAGGGGACAGAAGGGTCACAGTGAGTTTCATGGGAGGAACCAGGATCAGGGTTACCTCGGGAGACAGCTGGATGTGAGAGCATCCCAGTAGGAATCATATTCTAGCAACTACCCTTCAGGATCCAAGCTCCACTCCCAAGACCGAGGGTCCCCCAAGGTTTGATCCCAGGCCTATCCCCTCTGCATGTAATGAGCAGGGGTGCAGGGAAGAGAAGAGGAGGGTGATGGTACCTTCTTACAGTCCTCGCACACGACACAGGCAGAGCCCAGCATTCCCAGCTGTTCACCACACAGGATGCAGCGGTTCACCCCATCCCCAGCCACGTTCTTCCTCATGTTCTCCAGACGGTCCACCAGGCGCCTGGAAGCAGAGACAGGGTACTAAGGACCTTCCAGGACCAGGGACCACCTGCATCTCCCACAGTATCAGGCTGGTGGTCTAATTCTTCTCTGAGTCATGGGCTTTTAAGTATCTGATGATGACTATTGGAACCTCCCTAAGAAACAAGCACAGGAAGTCTGATGCATTTTCAGAAAATCACAGAACCCCTCCCCTATCCCCAAAGCCCATCTAGTCTACTGACCTCAGATTCAGACTCTTATCTAGTCCTTTCTACCTCGTGTTCCCTCTGCCAGGAAACTGCCTTCTGAGCTCCAGGTCTGTCCATCTACTTGTCTGCATGACGTTGTCACATGGATGTCTTCACAGGCATCTCAGACTTGGGCATTCACCTGGCCATCATCTTGGCAGCTCTCTATTCCCACCCCCGTCCCTAGCAAACATTTCCTTATTCTCCAAAAATGGCACCACCATCCTACTGGCTTGCTCAAACCAGGATCTGGGGGGTTACCCTTTACCCCCTTCTCCCATGATATTCAATGAGCCAACCCAAACTCTAAGTGGCGAAGCTGCTAGCAGGCCTGTCTACATGGACAGGCTGGTTTTGTTTGCCTGTTTAATGTCTCCATATTAAATGCCCAATTACCTGGACAGCATAAGTGCCTGTCACTCTCTAGTTATGTGTTTACATGCCTGATTAACTTGACCTTCGCACCTCACATCCAGGAGACACATCCATCACCAGGCTGTGTGCTGAAGGGGGGCTGTTGGTTACTCAGTAAAGTTGGTGGGTAACTCCCATTTCCAGGGATGCTCCCAGAGGCACCAGAAAGGGTATGTCCCCTCCTCTGGGCACCAATAGATGACCTCTGGAGGTGGCGGGACGTGGATTCTCACCTTGGTCTGACCTTGCCATCCAAATGGATCTAGATGAGCTGCTCATTAATTTGAAAAATATTCATGGAGCGCCTGCCACCTGCCAAGTAGACAGTGAGGATCCAAAAGGGAGCAAACAGGTGAGGTCCCTGCCCTCATGGAGTTGGAATTCTAGTGAGGGACTCAGATGTCATTTACATAATCACACAAACCATCATAATTCGACTCCTAGTAGGTTGTCGGAAGGACAAGTCTGAGTAGCAGTGAGAACTCGTAAGAGAGGGGTCTGAGAAGTCAGGATGGGGCCTCAGAGGAAGTGACCTTGAGTTGAGACCGGAGGATAAAGAGGAGCTGACCCAGTAAAGAGGGCGAGGAAGAGTCCTGGAAGAAGAGGGAACGGCATGTGCAAAGGACCCGAGAGATGCTCAGCATGGCTGGTGGGCTGGATGGCGGGACATGAGGCTGCAGAGATGGGCAGCGGCCAATCCATGCAGTGTCTTGAGTCTCAGAGTGATGGGAACGCATTTAAGGGCTTTGAATGGAGGCGACTCAACTTCCCCGGTTTTGAGACAACACATGGACCTAAGAATGGAGCCCTCGGGAGGCTCAGAGCAGGAAGAGTTTCAGACACTATGGTGGATCCAGGTAGAATGAAGCAGGCAGGTCCCTAGACTTCATCTACACACGAGCTGGACCAGGTCCCTTGAAACTCCAAAGCTGTCCCAAGTGGGTCTGACTCAGGAGTGGTAAAAGAGTACCCTAGCTGGAGGGCCACCAAATGCCGCTGCACGCTCCCGGGTTTCAATGAGTCGCCCTGTGTATTAGTCTCCTGTGGCTGCTGAAACAAGTTACCACAACTAAGTGGCTTAAAACAACAGATTTTATGTATCAATAAATATGACCTTCATATACACATGACCTTCACAGTCCTGCAGCTCAGATGCCTGGGCCAAAGTCAGGGCCTTGGCAGGGCTGTATTCCTTCTGGGCTCTAAGGGAGGTTCATCCCCTTGCCTTTTCCGGTTTCTAGAAGCTGCCCGCATTCCTTGGCTCGTGACCCCTTCCTCCACCTTCAAAGCCAACAGTGTAACATTTTCCAATCTTCCTGTGGCGCTGACCCTCCTGCCTCTGTCTTATAAGGACCCGTGTGATTACCTGGGGCTCACTGGATCATCCAGATGACCTCCCATCTCAAGATGCCTAACTTAATTACCTCTGCAAAGTCCTTGAGCCAGAGAAGGTCCCATATCCCCAGGTTGCAGGGATTAGGGTGTGGGCACCTTTGGGGGGACCATTACCCTGTCTACCATCCTCACGCCCCAGCCCCATCTGCCGCCCAGGTTCTATTCCCGCCTGATTAGGCCTGAATGAAACGCCAGCCCTCCTTTCCAGAGCGAGGTCTGGGCGCTTCCTCCCTGCCTGGCTGTGGATGTCAGACAAGCCAGGCTTTGGACTCTGCCAGGTGCCAATCACCTCCTCCAGGTGCTCAGCCCTGGGGAAGTACGGACTCCCTACACACATGTACCAGACATGTACCAGACATTCACACCTACACACACACACACACACACACACACACACACACACACACACACTTTCAGATGTTAGAAATAGAAGGCAGTTATGAAGCAGGTATTGGATGCTAGTTCTGGAGTGAGCTTGTTTGCGTCCACCTTTGAACTTTGCTACTTTCTAGCTCTGTGACCCCAAGAAAGTTGCTTAACCTTTCTGAGCCTTCACTTTTCATCTGTAAATTGGGGAAAACAAAGTCCTACCTCCTAGGATTGCTGCAAAGATAAAAGTAGAGTGTTTGTAAAATGCCTGGAACATGGTATCTACTCAGTAACGGTTGCTGCTAATTATTTCTTCTGGAAGTTTGTGGCTTTTATAACTCCCTGTACTAGCGTTTTTTCTATGTAACCAGGGTTCTATAAGCTACCCAGGAAATTTGTCTTTCTAAAGCTTTTAAAAGGGCTGCGGTAACTAGAAGTTGACGGGACTCACGTGCCCATCTCTAAATACACATACATGATGGCGCATGTGTCCACATGTGAATACATATGCCCACAGGCACACCTGTAGAGGCACACGTCCATGTGCACTTGTGTGCACACACATGCGTGTGCATAGTCAGCACCAACGTACAGACCACACTTTCCCACGCAGGGCTGTGCATACCCTGGCCTGGCAGGGCCCGAGGCCCCGTGGCTGCCTTCCCCACACGAGGACAGAGCCAACTGCAGGACCGCTGGCGCGTGTTAGCTCCCTCTCCCCGAAAAAGCCCAAGCAGCCTGGGAGACACGCAGGCAGCTGCTTTCGAGGCCTCAGCCCAGTGCTCTGCAGCGCCTCGCTGAATGGGGAGGGGAGGCTAACGATGTGCAACTGCGCCAGGAAGGAGGCTCCACGCGGAGCACTGCGGAGCTCAGGAAGGCACCCCGCCTGGCACGGTGCGGTGCGAGGGGTCTGGGGACCGATTCCTCAACTGGAGAGGGAAATAGCGAAAAGCTGGGGTTCCACGGCTGATGGGAGGGACCGGAGCAGCCGCGATTAGAGCAGCAGTTAACCATTACACAGCGATTCCTAAAAATGCAGCAAAGTGGGAGAGTGTGTGCCATGCTGTGTGTGTGTGTGTGTGTGTGTGTGTGTGTGTGTGTGTGTGTGTAGAGAGAGAGAGAGAGAGAGAGAGAGAGAGAGAGAGAGAGAGAGGCATATATACGCACGCACACCATCAATTCCAGAGTCATGCTGCTTTCGTTCTCACCCTAATTGCCAAGTGGGGGGACATTACCGGTAACTTTATTAAATGTGGCATTTTCTGAAGTTCAAATCAGGCCATCTGCTGAGGACGGGGACAGGATTTAGAAACAGGAGGCAGCTGTGGCTGTTCTGACCAGTGCTGCCTTGAGAGCCCAGAGCAGGGCCTCTCGGGAGCCTGTCCTGAAATGGCCGAGCCATCCTGTCAGGAAGCCCTGCGCTGGTATGCGGGCTGCGTGCATCTCAGACTCATTAATTCTCACGGTTGTTTATTACTGTCGTCACCCGGAGAGCCATCGAGCCCAATCTCTCCCCTTGATGGATTGGTGAATGGGATTCCTGCCTGCACCACAGCACTTCGGGGAGGAGGGTCACCCCGACTCGGAGTTGGAGACAAGGGAGCTAATGTGGTCACTGCCAGGCAAGGTGCTGGGTCATTATAAACCCGGGCACATCCCAGTTACCAAGTCCCCAGGTGCTGTGCTGAGCACTGTGCGGGCAGTGTTTTTCTTATGTCACCTACAGCCTGTGGGATCAGCTCTATTGTTCATCCCATTTCACAGGTGGGGGAAACCAAGGCACACACAGGGGAAGTCGCCTGCCTGAGGCACCCAGCGGCGGAGATGGGATTGGAGGCGAGGTCTGGCTGCCCAGATGCTGTTACTCTTTGTTTTGTTTCCGTGCTTATGGCTGGGGCCCTTGCTAACCCTTCCACCTGCCCCGAGTGAATATCTGAGACACCCTTTAAATCAGCGGTCGCCAACCGGTGGTCCACGGACCACTGGTGGTCTGTGAGGTCCGAAAGGGTGGCAACTGCTGCTCTAAATCATCGACTTCCCTAAGTCCCTGAAGTCATTTGTCAGCGGCCTCCCCTCTCTGCACCCAAAAAGGCAATTGGATAAAGTGGAAAGACAGATTCAGGGTCAATGCCTGGTTTGGCCATGTAAAGGCTGTGTGCCCCTGGGCAAGTGTCCTAACCTCACTGAGCTTGTCTTCTTAGCTGCAAAGCAGAGACAGTAGTCTGTCTTTCAGTGAAGACATGAGGATTAAAGGAAATATAACACATTGGCAAGTTCCTAGCACAGTGCTGGGCAGCGAGTATTTGCCTTGCCTTTCTGTAGGGAAGCAGAATAAGACTCAACTCTGGAGCCTGTGTTTGTAATTGCTTATCTATAATAATAAAAGCGTAATATGCTAATTAGACCGGACAGCCGAACGACCTTCCAGATGTCCTTCTGGATGACCTTCTGGACGAAGCTGGGCTGTGAGGGCTGAGGCAAGCCGCCGTGGCTACGAGGGCTGAGCCCCTTGCACAAATTTCGTGCATGGGGCCTCTAGTTAATTGTATGACTCTGGGCAGGCTGCTGAACGTCTCTGTGCCTCAGTTTCCTCCTCTATAAAATGGGAATAACAGGATAGCCTACTACATAGGGTTGTTGTGAGGGTGACAGAAATGAATCTACCTAAAGCTTTGCGCATGTGAACTTGTATCATGTTAAGCTGAGGGGGGTTGCAGGGAAATCCCAAGTTTACTTC
Source organism: Ia io (assembly GCA_025583905.1). Lineage (NCBI taxonomy): Eukaryota > Metazoa > Chordata > Mammalia > Chiroptera > Vespertilionidae > Ia > Ia io. The sequence continues at coordinate 20,529,795 of JAJQQW010000023.1, read as the reverse complement.
TTCCTTTTTTGTGAACCTAACAAAAGGGCCAGAGCGGTGGTCCTCAAAGGGGGTGCTGTTGCCCCCCAGAGGGCATGTGGCACGGTCTGCAGACAGTTTTGGTTGTCATGTCTGGTTGGGGGGGTTCCTACAGGCATCTGGTGGATTAAGGTCAGGGACGCTGCTAAAAAACTCTACAGTGCACAGCACAGTCCACCATAAAGAATTTTCTGTCCCCAAATGTCAATCGTGCCGAGGCGGAAAGAGCCTGGAGACTACACAGTCCAACCTCGCACCGTGAGACTCAAGTGGTTCCATGAGAGGCTTGGACAGTTGGGCCGAGGGTTCATTTAACACGTGCTCCCTGTTATGCCAGACGCTGACTAATGACAGAATTAAGAAGATTTCCATTTTCTTGCACAAACAGATTCCGTACAGGCTGTGGCACATGAGAAAGCATTGGCCCAATCCCCAAGAAAGCAGAGGTGCTGCTCAGCAGTTCCAACATTGGGGGTTCAGAGTCCCCCCCCGCCACACCTGGTGTGATCTATGAATATTCCTTCTTAAAAATGCACACAGACACATGCATCAACGTGTCTAGAATACCCGCAGGACCCCTGAAACCTAGCCACAGAAGGCCTGACTCAAGGTCAAAAAAAGTGGGGAGGTTCTTTCTTTAGAAAGAGGAGAGAATGACCTGACTTATTGTTGGCTTGTCAAGCCATAGGAAAGACGCCTACCTAATAAGCACTATTATTCACTTCTCCCTCTGTCCACATTTTGGAATAATTCTGTGCCAAAAATATAGGGGCTGATGGAACAGAGATGGAGAGGTGATAGGAACCCAGCAGATCCTGTCAACAACAGGTTGTGTCTCTCTGATTGCCTCCTCCATCACAGCATCTGGACACCAAGGTTAATGACAAATCCTAATTACTTCTTTTGGGCCCATCTGTTTAGGGACGGTGACCTCAAATGGAAGCCACCCGCTGCCTGTCCCTTCACAGGCAGGATCTGAGAGCAAATGCCTTTGAGATGCTTCGGGCAGAAAGAAATATGATAAGGATGCAGAGGGTGCTACAATTGGGGGGAGAGGGAGGATTGTTTTTTTAAACCCAAAATTGCAGACACAAATTTTCCCAAGCAAATGTTTAATTCCAGCCTTAATACACGTCAAGGTCCTACGGACACCTCATGGGAGTGTGTCCAACTCACAAAGCCCCTTTGCACACTCAGGAGAAGTACTCAGTGTCCATGCAGCCTGGCACCTCTAGCCACAGCTGATTGGATGAGGGGTGGGCACTCAGAGTGAGCTGAGCCAATCAGAGTTCCTTCCCCGGGAATTTGGAATTAGGACTAAGAAGAGCTATAACCACTGGGGAGGTATAGCATGGCTATATTTTCTACTGTGTGAGATGAGAAGCAGACCTTTCATGAGGCTAGGCTGTGTTCCTGTCTTCGGATCCCTAGAAATAGCTCTGCATCCTTATATTAAATTCCTCTGTTGTATAATGTGGTAGAGTCTCCCAAGGTGGCCACCATTAATGCCTTCCTATGGATGCATGAGTCACTCTTCCACAAGCAGATGGGACCCATTTCCCTTCTCCAATAGAATATGGTTGACTAATACCCTACTAGTTTCAGACCCAGCTGTTAAGAACCCTGGATCTCGTGGGATTCACCTTCCACATAAAGGAGCTCAGGCCAGACTACTGAGTAAGGAAAAAGAAAGGGACCACATAGAGCACACATGGGCATGGACATGTCCTTGGACCTTCCAGCCCAGCCCAGCCACCAGTCAAACGCAGCCGGGTCAGCAATCCCAGCCCACGCCATGTGGAGCAGAAAACCTGCCCAGCAGAGCCCTGCCTGAATTCTTCAACGACAGAATTGTAAAAAATAACATACTGTCATTGCTTTAAGTCACAAAAGTTAGGGTGCTTTGTTAATGTAGCCATAGATAACTGGAACCACCTTGCTGGAATTAAGTTCCTTTCTGGCAAACAAGCCAAGTGTCCTAACGAATATAGAAAGCCTGTAGCAGGCAGGGCGTGCAAAATAAACTCTGTTGTCCCACTTAGCCCTTGAATAGGGGTGTGGGGGCACGATGGGGCGGTTATGAGTTTCCCCTCTCCTGGCCATCATCTCCCCCTCTGGGGGTGCTGAAGAGAGCAGAGCTGGGTTGTGGGCTGAGTGGTGATGAAAGGTTTAGACACCCCACTGGGCAGAAGCAAAGAGGCTTCTGGGAGAGAACCAGCTCTGATCTGCTGGGGTGCGTGACTCTAGCAAAGCTGCCCCAGGAAGACAGCACCGCCTGGGAGGCCCAAGGGTGAGTGTCCCTGGAACTCTCAGAGCCACAGGAACATGGAGACCAGCTCTGGATGTACAAACAGGTTAGTAAGATCCGGAAGGAATAGGGCCAGCATAGGAGGAGCTCCAGCTCCTAGCTCCCAGCATGCCCCCTTCAAACCCGAGCCTGTCGAATGTCCATGTTCTGCAGTCTAGAAAGTTTGGGTCAGACCTTCAGGAAAGACACCTAATAGCTAAGAGCATACTTCTGAGAGCCAGCCCGGCTGGATGTACATCTTCACTCGACATGACCTTAGGCAAGGGACCTGACCTCACTAGCAAAATGGGATAATAATAATAGCATCTACTTGACAGGGTTGAGAAAAGCAGCTCAAGGGTTAATCCATGTGATGTTTTGTTATTATTGTTGTTGTTTTAAATATATTTGTAAAATTGATTTCAGAGAGGAAGGGAGAGGGAGATAGAAACATCAGTGATGAGAGAGAATCATTGGTCGGCTGCCTCCTGCACGCACCCCTCCACGCCCCCACTAGGGATTGAGCCCGCAACCTGGGCATGTGCCCTGACCGGGAATGGAACCGTAACCTCCTAGTTCATAGGTCAACGCTCAACCACAAGGCCACACTGGCCAGGCCATATGATGTTTGTAGGCTCAGGGTTTGGCATATAGTAAGTGCTCAATAAATGGTGCCCAGTATGATGATTATTTGTGATGTATATCAACAATGACTTCACACCTCTCTAGAAGGCTTTCACTCGGGTAATGGGAAGAGGATGCAGCATCACAGAGATGGGTGTCTGGACCCAGAATGGGGCACAGAAACAACTGCTATTTTAAGAGTTAGAAGGAGGTCAATGGCTCTAGAGGAGCAGGTAGCCCCGTGGTCCAGAGGACTCCAGCAAACACCCCAACGCGTAGTCTGATCAGGGGGATCCTGAGAAACAGACTGACCACTTCACTGAGGGTGGAGAAGCTGAGGCTCCCAAAGCTTATTCACTGGGAACCTCAGGTCCCGAAGTGGGGGCCCCAATGGCGCCCCGGTTTCAGCCTCGCTCCACATCTGACGTGTCGCTTTGCTTTTATCTGGCTCCTCTCTGATCCTCTCCCAGGGAAGCATGGGAAGAACTGGAATGAGGGCAGGTTCGAGCTCTTCAGACACAAATAGCACTGGGGTTGCCTCTGGCCATGCTACCAGCCAGGTCTTGCTGCTGGAAGCATGCGGGAAACAGCCGCAGCCAGAATCCTGCCTCCCCTCCCCCAACTGCCGTCCCCACCTGGGCGGAAAACACAGCATCTCAGCAAAGGGAGACTCTGCCACCGAGGGCTCGGCCCCAGCTTTCCTGGGAGCCTCTCAGATCTCCTCCCACAGAGGCCGGGCTGCTGGAAGTCCAGGGCTTGCCAAGCAGGAGTCTCGGGGGATAAATTCTGGAACAGAGGCCTTGGCCAGTGACACAACCTGAGCTTCCAGAGCAAGTTCATTGATAAACGACTGCCACCGTTTATTGAGTGGATGCTCTGCGCCAGGCACCGCGTGAATCCGCCGCATGTTAAAACTCGCTGAGAAGTAGGTGCTGATGTTATCCCCACTTTGCAGAGGAGGAAACTGAGGCACAAGGAGGTAAATGGCTTACTTACCAGGTAAGGTCACCCAGGGGGTCAGTGGTAGACCTGGAATTTGGACCCAGGTTAACCACTGTGCTAGTCCATCAGGTCACCAGGTGAGTCAAGGCAAATCACAAGACATGGAGGACAAGGCAGGCAACTCATCTACCCCATACTAGGATGTTCAAGCTAGAACCTTCTCAGGCCACAGACACACTCCCCACACCTTAACTTGACCCCCAGAGTCAGACCAATGGCCATGTTCAGATGAGATGGGCATCACAGCTGATTGGACGAGAGAGAGAGCACCTGACATAAGGCAGCCAATCAGAGTGCCTTCCCTGGGAGTTTGGACCCTGAACTACAAGATTCTAAACTCTCCAGCCTCTTGGCCACAGGAGATGGAGAGGGAAATTAGGAGGCAGCATTGTCTGTCATATTCGCTCATTCCCTCAACAAGTATTTTAGTGCACGCCTATTATGTACCAGGCTCTGGAGAGTCCATGGTGAACAAAACAGGCAAGCATCTCTACCCTTGGGAACCTTATCTAACAGGGAGAGATAAACAATCGTCAAAGTAAAATATGTAAATATAAAATGTTAGCTGGTGGTACGTGCTATTCAGGAGAAAGGCTGAGAGGAATTCTTGCTTCCAAGGGTTCATCCTTAACACACATATCCCTCTTCCCACAAGGCACAGGCCCACAGTCTCCTTCCTCTCCATCAGAAAACCCCCATTCCCCCTCTGGAAAAGCCCTCTCCCCAGGTACCCCCCCCTCCTCCTCTGGCCCTCCAATCTTATGTGACAAATATTCCAGTTCTGCCTGGGTGGGTGGCCTGGTGGGTCACAGATGGCAAGGCCCAAAGGCAGCCCCCCTCCACCCCAGCACTCCCACCCTGAGCAGCGCCCGCCGCCAGGCCCCGCCTCCAGGACCGTGGACTGGATGGGAAGTGTCAGGCCTCACCCAATCCGCGCCTGCTCCATCTCTTCCATTTTCTCGGCCCGGGCAATCACCCTGTTGATAATTTCCTTCTCCTCGTCTGTCAGCTCTTCCTGCTTCCTCTGTCTGTCGGGCTGACCACCGGGATGGACAGACCAGCCCGCCTGGAGTCTGAAAGGTAAGTTGGGAAGGCGTGAGGCTGGACCGGAAATGCAGTGGGCAATGTGGAGCTGTGGTTAGACCCCAGGCCCTGGAGTCGGGTAAACCCCCAGGTCACACCTTTGCCGGGAAACTCCCTGGCTGGGAGACTCCGGGCTAAAGAACCGTATCTCTCAGAGGCCCAGTTTGCTCATCGGTACAATGGGTCTATTCTCATTATGTGCTTAGCACATGTTTGCAGGAAGCTCACGGCAACCTGGAGGACAGCGGTGTTCTCAGGAGAAGATTCCAGAGCAGCAGACTTCTGCCGGAGTGGAGCCAATTCTGGGAGGGCAGTCAGAAGCCCTGGGCTCTAGGTAGACCCCAGCCCCTGCCTGGCACACAGATGTTGGGTTCGAGCTACAGATTTAAAAAATAACACATTTAAAGCAGTTGCCAGCGAGGCTTATACAAATCCCCTGCTTTCCTATAATCGTCCAGAATTGCAGCCTCAGAAGCTCCTGTAGCATTCTGAGTTTCATCCTGTGTTCTTCTTGGCTATTTTATTTAAAGTAGCAGACACGGACATCGCACCTCCTGGGTACCACACTACCTCACTTAACCCTCACATCACCCCTACCAGACAGGGATTGTCATACTTTTCCTAGTGAGGAGACTCAGAGATGGAGAAATTAGACCATTTCCCCAACATTGCGTGGCTAGGAAGTGGCCGAGGTGAGATTCGATCCTGGGCCGCCAGTGTACTTAACCTCCACGGTACAAAGAGGACTGAGTGCCTGCCCGTGTAGCCCCAGGGATGGTGCAGAGGACCGGAGACTGCTGGTGGAGAGCTGAGGTCTACGGCACAGTATGATCATCTCCACTGATGACATGGTCCATGCCCCGGGCCCTGAGGCGCATCGCCCGAGTGGAATGCAGGGCTCAGCACCACTCGGAATGCTGGTCTCTGTTGGCGGGGGACAACAGGACTGGAATCCTCCAGAGCCAGCACCCCATTAGCTGCCAGCCTCTCTATTACTTCCACTGCTCCACTGCCAGCAGCCATGAAATTGCCTTTTGACACTCAATGTTAAAAATTAAAAGCCATATCTACCCCCCCCTCCTCTGCCATCCTCCTATCTTAGCGGGTTTGCACTAAAGAGGAGAGAAAGAAGAGTTTGAAATTGAAGGGAAGCAGGTGTCCGGGGCCACGTCTTGCTGGGGGAAAGGGGAGGAGGGCGAAATTCTGGTGGGAACACACCTTGCCTTGGAGCCAGGGCCTCTGGGGATGAACAAATAAATGCTAAACAGGCTCACCCCCTCTGCTCAATACCCTCCAGTGGCTTCTCATTGACTTTGAAAAAACCCCACATTGTGATAATGCTGAAGGCTACTGAATTGTACACTGTAAAATGGTTGATTTTATGTTCTGTGAATTTTACCTTGGTAGAAATAAATGTCAGTCTTCTTGCCCATCTGCAAAGCCCTACCTGATTTGTCCTTAACCTGCCTCCGTCCTCATCACCACCCTTACTGCACCCCGGCATCACTGGCCTCCCTGCTCAATCTTAAACACTGAAACCTTGTTTTTGCCTCAGGGCCTTTGCACTCGCTGCCCCCTTTCCAGGAACACTTATCTCCCAGGATCTCCCCATGGATGGCTCCTTCTCATCATCCAAATCTGGTTCAAAAGTCAACTCAGAAAGGCCTTCCTTGATCCCTCATTGTCCAGGTTCATTTTCTTCATGGCATCCGTCGCTAATTGAAAGTACCTTTTTAAAGAATTATGTTGTAAAGAAAAAGGAGGGAGAAGCGGAGGAGGAGGAGGAAGAGGGGAATCTTTGTCAATCTGCAAAAGCCTTTGTGTCTCTGATTACTCTCTTACACCTCTGCCATGACTTAACAACAAGCCCAGGACAGAATGTTGGAGGATGAGACGCCTGTGGAGCAGAGCTGAGTCATTCAAGCCACGGCCATCCTACATCAGCCAACCCTTTGCCACATAAGCGAGTCCAGCCAAGATCAGCAGAGCCACCAGCTGAGCCCAAATTCCTGGAAACAAATAATTGTTCTACACCACAGAGTTTTAAGATGGTTTGTTACACAACAAAAGCTAGCAGATACAGTACCCACTACGACAACAACAAATGTGAAGCTTGCTAGACTCCCTACATTTACTTTGCAGTTTGGAATTATTTTAAATTACAGTTGCACAAAGTTCACCATGATGTATTTAATGCTTTCAGCTACTAAAGGTCCTTATCTAGCTCCACTCTTGCCTGTCTTATCTATTTAGCTTCGGAATAAAATATTAATCAAAGAAAGAGTTTCACTGCTAACAAAAAGCCTATAGATCATTGCAACTGACCTGCTCATTTTCTAGATGCCTGCCACTCAGAGGAGGGAGGGGAGTGGCCGAGAAACATGTGTGGAGCAAGTATGTTCAGGGGCTCAAGAAACCAGCATCCTGGACATGCTCGATCGTTACCTGAATGTACCTGCTCAGGTGCATCTAGAGAGGGTCAGAAGGAACCCTCCCACCAAAACCAGCCCCAGTGGCCCCAAATACAAAAGGAATGAGTCCTGACTCCAGGTGGAAGCCCCTCACAAATGTTTCTCCCTAAATATCTGCCAAGGGCAGACTCCCACCTCCTTTCTGCCTCCCACCTTAATTCTTTATTCCATGCACACAATAGCCACGTAATAAATACCCACCAGATGTCTCTTTTAACAAATTATAACTCCCCAAAGGAGTGCGATGATGGAAGTGCCATTGGGGCACCGAGGCTCTGATGCATTACACAGTGGTGCTGTGCAGAAAATTAATCCTTTTTCTTTCCTTTATTCTTCTCACCAACTCCCTTCCCCCAGGATGCCGGCACAGGCAGGTGTCAGCAGGAAGTCGCTTTACAGCTCAGTGAATGAGATTTTAATGAATCCTGGAGGAAAGGATGGGGAAGGAAGGGCAGCCACACCACAAAATGTTTTACACATGCCCTGTAGGTATAAAGGCCCTTTCAGATGAAATTTACTCCCACCAGTTTAAAGGGGGTGCAGAAGGAAGCCAGGGTCCCTCTGAACCCCCTTCAGAATGCTAAGGGAATCTAAGGCTCCTGCTAATCTATTAAGCCAGAATGAGCTCAACTTGGTTCTCCTAAAATTCCATGCGCTCTCACTTTGGGACTTTGCACATGCTGTTCCTCTACCTGGAACTCATCTGTCTCTACTTTCACTTGACCCCATCTTACGTTTCACTTCCCCCATTGTGACCCACAAGACTGTGCTAGACGTCCCTCCTGTGTTTCCTTGGCCCACCGTGACAGCACACTGGAGTATATTTGTTAGTGACTGGCTGTTTATTTGTTTGTAGACCCCACTAGACATATACTCATACTTTGGCTATCCCTGTATTCCCGGTGCTTACAACAATGAGTGCTTGATACATAGTAGACATTGGGTGAATGTTTGATAATGAAGGAAGGAAGGGAGAAAGGGGGAAAGAAAGGAGGGGAGGGGGAAGTGCAAGAGTATTGTCATAGACTCTACCTTTCAACTCTTAGTATTCAGGAAGCTTCTATGAGCCTCCAGACCCTCTGGAGTCATAAGCTTCTCTCTTGTGATATTCATACTTATAATCTGACTATAATTCATACTATAATGTCTCAACATCTCTCCCTGGCATGTCTGAATAATGCACTCACCATACTCAGAAGAAGCAGATATAGTCTGGCCAGAGTCTTACCGGCCAACAACAGAAATTGTAGAACATTCAAAAGGCCTTTAGCCATCAACTTGTCCAAAGCTCCCATTTGACAGATGGAGAAACAGACACAGAACTGGGGAAGTCACTTCCCGGGGTCACCTGATGTTAAGAAAACCTTTAGAGGATTTTGGGCCCAGTGATGTGGTCATTTGGGTCCAAAAGAGCTGAACAAGTTTTGCAAGTGATAGATATACACATTGTATATATACAAATATACACACAAGGTATCTACACTAATAAAAGAGAAAGATGCAAATTGACCATACCTTCGCAATGCCCACCAGCCAATCAGGAGTGAGTATGCAAATTAACCCAACAAAGATGTGTTAATTTGCATACGCAGGCGCCAAGCAGCCAGGGGGCGGTATGGGATGCTCCAGGCCTCTGGGCAGCGTGGGAAGGCGGGAAGGTGGGAAGGCGGCTCTGGGCTGGAGCAAAGGCGGTGCCAGTAGCCAGGGGAAGGAAGGCCCATTCTTGCACGAATCTTCGTGCATCAGACCTCTAGTATATATATATTATGTGTGGATATGTATGTATGTACATGTATATAGACAACACACGGGGTAAGGCAACATCACAACACCCTTTCCCCCACTTTGCTCAGTGCTTCACAGTTCACAGAGCTCTCCTGTGCACCTCGTTGGATGCTACGTCCACCTGGCGAGAGAGGAAGGACAGGGTGACCCCGCCTGTCTTGCAGAGGAGACAGCCAGGACTCAGGAGGTGAAGGGCATGTCCACGGCCCCGAGGTCGAGTCCCAGAGCAGGACTCACTGGGTCTCCTGATGCCAGACCCCACGCTCTGCCTCTGGCTCTGTGCTAACACCCCCATCGTGGGGAGGGCAGACGCCTTCCCTTCCCATGGTTTCTGAGCATGCTCCCAACCACCAGCGCCCTGCTGATCTGCAGCCGACTCCTCATTGATTGGACCCGGCATCCAATCTGTCATGCCTATTTGGGAAATGAATCCCATTGAAAAGACAAAGGTTGTGAGCAGAGCTAGGACCTCTGCGCCAAGGGCAGCTCACTGGGAAATCGGGTGGCCTCCCTCGAGGGGACAGGGACGGCGTGCATAGCGCGTGACTTCCCGCAAGCTCCGTTCTGCGCATCATCTTTTATTAATGGAAGCAGTTGCTTCAGTTAATATTTTCTTTATTTTGGAACAGAGTTCCCAGGCAAAGGCTATGGAAACGGGGCACTGAGTGGTCCCCAAATTTGTTGAAATGCCACAAGAATGAAATTGAGGGCTCCCCTAGGGAATGCTGTCCCTCCTTTCATCAAGATACTGTTTGAATTTTCATAATTCTTTTGCTCAAAAGGGTTTTTTTAAAACCACTTAAATTTCTTTTTTAGATATATAAAATGTGCTAGTTCCTTTTTCGACCATCTCTCTTGTAGGGGTAAGTCGCTTAGATCAGAAAAGATATGCTAGCCTGGCTGGTTTGCTCAGTGGTTGGAGTGTCGGCCCTGAGTGTCAGCCCATGGACTGAAGGGTCTTGGATTCGATTCCAGTCAAGGGCATGTACCTAGGTTGCAGGTTCAATCCCTGACCCTGGTTGGGCGTGTGCATGAGGCAACCAATCGATGTGTCCCTCTCACATCAATGTTTCTCTCTCTCTGTTTCTCCCCCTCCCTTCCACTCTCTCTAAAAATCAATGGAAAAATATCCTCAAGTGAGGATTAACAAACAAACTAACTAAAAGAGATATACCGTATTTTCTGGCGTATAAGATGACTTTTTAACCCAGGAAAATCTTCTATACACCCAGTCATCTTATACGCCGGAAAATACGGTAATTCAGTTGATGGAGAAATAAAATAGTAGCATAAAATACTCACTGTTCTTTGTCACTGGAGGAAGGCAGAGAAAGGAGAGAAAGAAAGAATAAAGTCAGGAAAGAAATCTCATCATGAGAGCAGCACTGTATGGATGCAACACCACATGGTTTAAATGACAGGGACCTCCTTCTATTTCCCCCCCCTAATCATCGTGATCTGATTCCGGCTCATCCAAAACAAGGCTACTGCAGGGTAGGCTTGTGAAAGCCACAGCTGGGGTTAAAATGACCAGTCAGTGCAGCTTATTGATGAACCGAGCTGATCATTTAGGCATTTACATAATGGGCTTGGGGTCCTAAAAAGAAATCACTTAATGACGTGGCCAACGTCATTCTCGGCTTTTGTTGTTTCCAACACTGTGAGGAGGGCCACGAGCCCTGAGCAGTGATTGGCTCCTCAGAATGTAGAGCTTTCGGTGCCCCAGGCTGAGGGAGGAGACCCGCAGCCCCATCTATCAGGTGTGCGACCCTACACAGACTCGGCCCCTGTGTGCCTCGGTTTCCCCCTCTGACCGCGGGCACTCCCTCGCTGGCAGACTTCAAAGCTATAGAGCAGCGTGACCTTCCCAGCATTTCTCCCCAAGTTTTCCCAACATAAAGAGCTAGACTAGCCCAGCCGGTGTGGCTCAGTGGTTGAGCACTGACCTATGAACCAGGAGGTCACGGTTTGATATCTGGTCAGGGCACATGCCCGGGTTGTGGGCTGGATCCCAAGGGTGGGGCATGCAGGAGGCAACCAATTGATGATTCTCTCTCATCACTGATGTTTCTTTCTTTCCCTCTTGCTTCCTCTCTGAAATCAATGAAATATATACATATATATATGTATATGTATATGTATGTGTATACACACACACACACACACACACACACACACACACACACACACACATATATATATATTTTTTTAAGAGCTAAACCACTGCCTGACCCTCGCCAGACGCAGGTTCCTTTGCCTCTTTCAAATGCCCTCACATGTTTCACACACAACCTTAGACTCAAGGAGGCTGAGAGAGGAAGGCATTTGAGAATCACAAAAGCAGCGAGTGGATCTGGCTAGCCAGCAGTTAATGAAGACTGGACATCTTCATTTCCCGGAGAAAGACATCGCAAGCACCCGCATCCCCACTGCAGCCGACGAGAGAGCATGCGTGATGACTGCAATCCGCCCATTAGCATATATGGGAAAATAACTTTAATATCCCAAGGAAATGCAGGAGCAAGCCGGCAGGCCATATGCACGGAGAATGCCGAGCTGGTTCCCGGCAGCCCGGGCGCACAGTTAATGAAACTGCATCCAGGCTGTCGGGATCCTTCTAATTTCATCGTAAAGCAAATGGCTTGGCCTGGTATGACGGAAGTAAACTCTCGGATGCATGGAATTTTAATTAACTGACGTTTCAGAAATAAAATAAATGTCACCCCATCCACCCTTCAGGCAACTGTTTATCTTCCAGAGACATGCTGTTTGGTGGATGGAATATTTTCTGCAAAGTAAGTCTGGACCCAAGGGGACATCATGGGAAGGGCTTGGGAGAGTAGGTGTTTCCTTTTTTTCCTTCCTTGTTCAATTTTTTAATTTAATTTTTTCCAGGTGTTTCCTTTCAAAAAAGATACTGGTAGAATATTGTCTTCAAAACTGTAAGACTCCGGATTTAGGCAGAAGTAAAGGGGCAGAGGCTTTAGCTTCACAGGATGTGGATGGACTAGCTCAGTGGTCGGCAAACCGCGACTCGCGAGCCACATGCGGCTCTTTGGCCCCTTGAGTGTGGCTCTTCCACAAAAGACCACGGCCTGGGCGAGTCTATTTTGAAGAAGTGGCATTAGAAGAAGTTTAAGTTTAAAAAATTTGGCTCTCAAAAGAAATTTCAATCGTTGTACTGTTGATATTTGGCTCTGTTGACTAATGAGTTTGACGACCACTGGGCTAGCTGTTCAGAAAGACCCTTCTCCGATACATATTTAGGTCCTAGGTAAGTAAGAGCAACGCTCTTTCATGCAGCTAGTTCCGGGATTAAAAAGTGAGGGGCCTGGACAGTGTGGCTCAGTGGTTGAACATCGACCTATAAACCAGGAGGTCACGGTTCGATTCCAGTCAGGGCACATGTCCAGGTTGTGTGCTCGATCCCCAGTGTGGGGCGTGCAGGAGGCAGCCAATCAATGATTCTCTCTCATCATTGATGTTTCTAGCTCTCTTTCCCTCTCCCTGCCTCTCTGAAATCAATACAAATAAAATAATAATAATAAAGTAAGGGAATTCTCCAACAATTCTTCCCCCTTTCAAAATAGACTTCGTCAAAATAAAAATAACTTTCCCTCTTCAAAAAACTCTGTTATGAAAAAAAAAAAAAGGCAAGGTTAGACTGAGAAAATATTTGCAAAACGTAAATCCAACCAAGGACCCTCATCTCTAACCTATGGAGGGGGAGGAACCCTGCAGAACTTAATAACAAGAAGCTAAGGGACCTGACTTAAAAATGGGCAAAGTATTTGAACAGACGCTTCAACACAGGGGCTGTACGATGGCAGGTTCCGTAAGAAGGTCTGCAACATCGGTTTGTAGGGAAATGCAAGTCAAAACTACAAAGAAACTCCCCTGTTCACGCACTAGAATGGTTCCAATGAAAAGGGCTGCTGATGTCAGGTGCTGGTGAGGAGGTGGAGGAGCGGGAACTCTCATACATTTCTGGTGGAAGTTTAAAATGACAGAACCGGCCCTGGCCCGGCAGCTCAGTTGCTGAGAGCACTCTCCTGATACCCAAAGGTTGTGGGTTGGATCCCCGGTCAGGGCACATACAAGAATCAACCAATGAATGCATACATACGTGGAAACATCAGTGAAACAACAAATCAATGTCTCTCTCTCTCCCTCCTTCCCTCTCTCTAAAAATCAATTTTTAAAAAACTAAAACAATTCTCTATATATTTTTAAAAAGCAGTAAAATCAGTGGAGAAGTTTCCATGACAAAACTCCCACCGGGTTCCTTTGAGAACTCCTGGGTGGGGGCAGACCCCAGTTCTTTGCTTGCTATTCCTGTCCTCCTTGGAGAGTACAAATCTCAGGACCTCACCGACCCCAAACAAGCCCCTCCCAAGGAGACCCCGAGCCTTACTTGGATTGAAGGGGCCGGTCACTGGGACACACCCAGCGGCTGGAGCTGCTGCTGAACACGGTGTCGGTCATGGCAGACGCCCCGGCTCCTGGAACACAGAAACCACAGAGGCCGTCACCCCGTGCTTCCGCCACTGCTTCGTTCTCCAGGCCCTGCTCCATGCCCCGCACGCCGGGGACACGGAGAGGGCGGGACCTCACACCGCTTGCCCTCTTTCCAGATGGGGAACCTCAGGCCCCGAGAGGGAAAGTTCCTGCTGGAGGTCCCAGCTGCCTACTGGCAGGAATGGATCGGAGCCGAAGACCCGGCCCTTAAACCCACCTTCTTCTCATTCACCTAGTCAAGGTCCTGTGCCCAGCAGGGGTAGGGGCAGCGTTCGCAGGGGTCCCCCAATTTCCGTGAAGGTCTGGTTACAGCACAGCCTTGTTCCCGGAGAAGCTGAAGAGGGGAGAAGTTGGGAGGGGACACAGAAGGACCCTGTGCTCCATGGGCCCACATGTGGCTTAATGCTCTGCTGTCATTGCCTTGAAATTCTTAATAATTTGTGGGCACAGGGCCTTGCGTTTTCACTTTGCAGCCAGTCCTGAGTATGATACATAGTAGATGCTCAATAAACCCTCTGTATGTCATAGAGCTTAGTGAGGGCAGAGGGCACTCAGTACGTCGTAGAGCTCGGTGAGGGCAGAGGGCACTCATCGTCCTCCGGTAAGTGGTGGAACCAGTCGTCGCTCCTGCTCTGCCCACTGCTTGGCGAGAACCTTGACACCACCCTGCGTCTTAAACTGCCTGGGAGGCCCTGTCCCACACCCCGAAAAGCCAGGTTCAAAGCCCCCCTCCTTTCCCCTTTCCATTGTGCTCTGCCTACTTCTCCTGGGGCTCCTTCAGGGTTGTTTGCCGAGGACCGTGCCTCCAGCCCCAGAATCTCAGCAGGTGTTAGTTGAACTGAAAGCAACTCTTGAAACACATTGAACTTCCCAGTCACAGGTATTGCAACTCCACTCAGCGGGGACGGGGCGGGGCGGGGACGGGCTTTAGGTGGGGCTTGGGGTGCTGCAGGGAACCTGTGTGGGCTCAGCTGTCTGCGTGGAGTTCAATGCCACAGTCAGCCTCGCCCCCCCCATCCCCATTAGCCCCCCACCCCCACCCCACAGTCTTGGAATTAAACCAGATGCTTCTCAGCAGAACACGCAGCCACCAGCTGGACGGTGCGCACGCACTTCCATCTCCCTGTCTCTGTCCCCGTCCCTCCCTCCCCGGAGTCCAGCCCATCACTGCTCAATTAGGAATCTGGGAAACCTCACTCAGACTGCCTGATGGGATGGGGGGTGCAGCTTACACAAAGGGCCTCAAAGTGGGGTGGACTGGGGGTCCACAGCAGGATCCAGGCTGAAAATAGGTTTTGCTTGGCCCGTGCCGTGTTTTTTAAAAGTGAAATTCAGCCAGTGCTTCAAAAGCACAGGATTTAACTGAAAAACACAGATTGCCAGCTTCTCTTGAGAAATGGGGAATAAAAAAATATTTATAACCCTAGTCGGTTGCTCAGTGGTTAGAGCACCGGCCTGTGGACTGAAGGGTTGAGGGTGCGATTCCGGTCAAGGGCACGTACCTTGGTTGCAGGCTCGATCCCTGGCCCCAATTGGGGCACGTGCAGAAGGCAACCCATCAATGTGTCTCTCTCACATAGATGTTTCTCTCTATGTATCTCTCCTCCTCCCTTCCCCTCTCTCTAAAAATCAATGGAAAAAATATCCTCGGGTGAGGATTGACCAAAAAACCAGTTTTTTTTATAGAACATCTACTACTAGATGCCAGACACTATTCTAGGTACTGGGGATACAGCCTTAAAACAAACACAAGAGAGGAAAGCCACTGTTGCCTTGTTACTCAGCCTTCTAGCAGGGAAGACAGACAACTCAACAGGTCAAATATAAACATACCAGCCGATGATGAGCACTTGAAAGATAAATAAAACAGGGAAAAGGGACTGGTGATGGAGAGGGACGACTGGCTTTAAATAGGTGGTCAGAAGGGATCTCTGAGGCGGAGCATTCCAGGCAGGGGGGGCGGGAAGCACGTGCAAAGGCCCTGGGTTGGGCATGTGCTCCGTAAGTGGAAGCGCCCTCTTCCCGTGGGTGTTGTTAAGCTCAAAGCACAGGAGCCTGGGGCTGATCCTGGTGACCTTTGCCACCACGGCCACCACAGCCACCACGTGGGAAAGACTTGCCAAAGGATGGAAGTAGAGCTGAGAGATGGAGGGAGACTGATGCCTGATGATGAGTTGGGATGCAGGATCAAGCCTTACCTGAATCTATTATGGCCTTTTTGGATACCATGAGCCAGTATATTCCTTTTTCCCCCCCTCCTTAGGTCAAATTTAAATTGAATGTCTGCATTGCAACCCTCTCTGTGTGTGTTCGCCAATCATTTACCTTGGATCTAACTTCCACCAGGATCAGCTGAGGGCTGGCCAAAAGTACAGCAGCCTTCAGCCACTCCCTGCAGCCCCCTCCCTGTAGCCACCTCAGAGGCACAGCCACCCGGGCCCGGGCCTTGCAGGAGGACAGCCACACCCAGGCCTGCTGGGACCCTGCACTGACTATTAAAGTTCAGCGACAATAAGCAGCACTAATTAAAAGCAAAACTAAATACTTAATAAGACAAATGAGGTGGCAGCATTTAAAGTCGGGATGAGAGAGCTGGCAGTAATTAAAAATAAAGATTAATTTCTTTGCCTTCTCTAAAAAAATGTGTGTGTCCAGAACAGGTTTTGTTTTGTTAATGTACCAAATGCCATGGGAACAAACAGAGGATAGGATTGGCTCTGCCTAGGGTGGGGGTCAGGGGAGCCTCCCCAGGTGAGGGAAATTTGGGCTGGCTCTTGAAGGATGAGCTGGAGTGTGCAAGACATGCAGGATGGAGGAAAGGATGAGGGGAACTGAGTAGGCAAAGGCTCAGAGGCGCCAATGGACTGGAATGTTTAGGGAACAGAGAAATCCATGAGGATGGAGCCTGGGGTGATGGGAGGGCAGGGAGGAGGGGGGAACAGGACTGAAAAGAGAGAGAGGGGTGTGAATGACGGACTCATGACTGCGGCTCAACAACCACAGCGCGTAGCATCCCCAGCACTTCCCACGCAGACAACCCCTCCTTCCATTTAAAGACCCAGAAGCCGCCCTGACCGGTTTGGCTCAGTGGTTAGAGCGTCGGCCTGAGGACTGAGGGGTCCCAGATTCGATTCCGGTTGGGGGCGTGTGCCTTGGTTGCAGGCACATCCCCAGTGGGAGGTGTGCAGGAGGCAGCTGATCGATGTTTCTCTCTCATCGATGTTTCTAACTCTCTATCCCTTCCTCTCTGTAAAAAATCAATAAAACATATTTTTTAAAAATAATAATAATAATAAAATAAATAAATAAAGACCCAGAAGCCAAGGCCACGTGCTTTTAGCAGCCCGTTCAACAGGGTGGCTTAGGGTCCGGGTTTGGGGGTCAAGCCATTCAGCCTGACAAGTATATTCACCTTCCCTGACCTCATCTGTAGAGTGGGGACAGTAACAGGATCCATCTCAAAGGAGAATTCCTGTGAGGATGGAGTAAGATAATGTATAGGGAGTCCTGGATCCAGGGCCTGGCACAGAATACCCCTCGCCAAGTGGGAGCTATCATTGATTTGCGTTATGATTAATAATTCCTTCTTCCCCTGGATGATGGATCCCTCTGAGTCTATAAACCCAAATGCCCTGAGTCTATAAACCCAAATGCCAAACTAGCATCCGCAGAGGCAAGACGCTGTTCACAGTGCAGCCTCCGGGGCTCCCTGCACAGCCCAGCCAATTACCTGATTCCCTGATAAAGCAGCAACTTGCCTTTGTTGTGCTGTTAACCGAGCTTATCTTGGCCCCAGCCACGTCCCGGCGAGGGGGGAGAGGAGGAACGGTTCGGGACGGGTTTCTGCATTCGTGCATGCGTGCACAGACACACGGCCCCGGACAGGGACATGTGATTAGACAGGTCTGCGTATTAACACGAGTCGCTCCGCTTAATGGCCCCTGGCTGCCAGCCACTGAGGCCCAGGTTACAATGAAACTCACTGGGATTAAAATTCAGCTGGAACGGACGTACCTACGGCCCTAAATCTCATCATGCCACGGAGACCCCGGGTGTCATCCTGATCCTTCCCTTAAGGACAAAATCCAGACAGCCCCCAACTTACAATGGTTTGACTTATGATTTTTTTTTCATTTTATATGGTTCCAAAGCGATACAATATTAAATTATATGCAACCAATACTTTATTATAAAACGGGCTTTGTTTAGATGATTTTGCCCAGCTGTAGGCGAGTATAAGTGTCCTGAGCACGTTCAAGGTAGGCTAGGCTAAGCTATGATGTTCGGTTAGGTGTACCAAATGCATTTTCAATGTACAATATTTCCAACTAAAGCTGTGTTTCTTGGGGGGAAGTAACCCATTATTATGTCAAGGAGCATCTGTATTCGGAGCAGGGGGTGGCACTTACTCCTTTTTTAAATGACAGCAGTCCCCATCCTCTCATCTGAGGAGCATTCCCATTTCACAGATGAGAAAACTGAGGCCCTGGGGTTTGTCAAGATCACACTGGGAGCGGGTGGACTATTCAAGGATTCAGACCTGAGTCGTGTATCAATGAGCCTTCCGACCACCCTTCTCTATTGATTGTCAGTGCAAACAATATCATCTTTGGTTAAGCCTATTAATTTGCTGTTTTTAGATGGCAAATACCACTGTAAGGGGGCAGCATCAAATGGCCCAACCTAATAATAAAAATAGCTTTGTTGGGTATCTTCCATTCACTCCTCCAGGTCCACTCACCCTCCGCCCTGCTCTGCCCTTGGAGGCTGCCCTGAGTGGACAGTATCAACAGCAACCTTGCCCTCTGGCCTCCGGTTGGGTTTATCTATCGAAAGACACCGCAGAAGACTGGAGGGGGTGAGAAGAGAGACGAGCTGGGGTATTGACTCCCTGGACCCCTCCTGCCAGTCACCATGGCCTCTGTTGAAGGTCACAGCTCTGGTCGGGAGGACCTGTCTCTTCTGGTCCATAACTGTCCCACCTCTGTGTCCCCCCCCCGCCCCCCCCCCACCGCCGGCCTGGAGGAGATGCTGGCCCTCTGTTGGCTACTGGGGTGCTTTAGCATCCTGGCTTCCCTAGAGCTTGCTGGCTTGCTCATGTGTCTGTAAACAGTCTCTTCATTAAATTATCTTCGTTTTACTCCTCCCATATGCCACCCACTCTTCTGGGTACTCAACTCACCTAATCCTCACAATGACCCAATGAAATGGTGATGGGCCCCCTTTCACAAGGGAGGCTCCTGGAGCACAGAGAGGTTGGGCAACTTCTCCCAGGCTGCACAGCTAGTGAGTGAATGATGGGGCCACCTTTGGAATCCCTGGAGTGTGACCCCAGAGCCTATGCTCTCACCAACTCACTATCTTGCCCCGAGGGTCTGTACCTCGCAAAGGTGGATAGCACAGACATTAACGGCCTTTGCATGGGCGATTCCCACACACCACCTCATTTCCTCTTCAGCCCCATCCTAGGAAGTAGGCCCTGGAGTTATTAAGATTCCTGAGACTCCGATGTTGCCTTAACTCGCCCAAGATCTCCAGCCAGGAATGGCAGAGCCACCAGCTTATAAACCCAGCTGTGTCTCCCTTTAATACCAACACTTTTAACCGCTACTTTGGATAACCACTCTCATAACACAGCTGCCCGGCCACATATGGCATCAGCAGGTGACAGGCAAAGTAAGGGAGAGTCTGGCTTGAGGTAAAGACCAGCTTTTTAACCATCAGAGGTCTCAAAAGGAGGGTGTGCTATGTCCATGGGTAACGCGTTCCCAGGCACTGGAGGCAATCAAGCACAAATAACAAAGCTACTTGTCGAGGGTGTTGAAGAGAGGGCAGTGTGCTTTCCTGAAATTGGAAAAAAACTGGTTCAAGCTCACAGACTCTTCCCTCACAACCTTGACGTGGCCTCTTATCAAGCAGTCAGAGCCAGTCGAAAGGGTCCTCTTGCCTTAGGTGCTCCCTGTCCTGGGAAAATGCGTATTTTCACTTTATCCTCGTGAAGGAGAAGCAACTAGAGCAGGGGTCCTCAAACTTTTTAAACAGGGGCCAGTTCACTGTCCCTCAGACCGTTGGAGGGCCGGACTACAGTTTAAAAAAAACTATGAACAAATTCCTATGCACACTGCACATATCTTATTTTGAAGTAAAAAAATTATAACGGCAAAAACACCCGCATGTGGCCCGCGGGCCGTAGTTTGAGGACGCCTGAACTAGAGCCTCAGGAGAGGCTCTCCTTGTCTTCTCACCTCACACACACACACACACACACACACACACACACGCACACGCACACGCACACGCACACGCACACGCACGCACACGCCACCATCACTGCACCCGTGGCACGTATTTCATAACAGAATCTTCCATCAGAAGCTCAGGCTTTGGAGTCACACGGACCTGGGTTCAACCCCCGGCTAAGCTCAAGCTTGGTGAGCCTGAGCAAATTAACGAACATTTCAGAGCCTCAATTTCCCTGTCTGTAAAATGGGGCAGTAACTGCCTCTGCTTCACAGAGTTGTTGGGAGTTTGGAGTGAAAAAATGGGTAGGAGAAAGTATCAAGGCCAATGCTGGCACTGGGCACCCCCTTTCTGAGGTTACCCAGGAGCTTCGGCAGAACCCCACCCCCAAAATAACATGGGTTACAGAGTCTCTGGCCAGGAAGGATACTTTCTGCCTCTCGCAGTCTGGCCACGGCCACTTCCCTGGGGTATGGATTCTAAGAAATCCAAGACCACGTCAGAAAAAAACACAAAAAGCTCCTCTTAGTCCCCATGAATAATAGATCTTAAAGAGCGGCCTCCATCCATTGCCCTCTGCTGCCCAGGCCCCTCTGGCGCCAGGCGGGGGAAAGGAACAGAAATATGAATCTCAGTGTTGGCTGGAGAACATGAATGAACCACAAAATCCCCGTCTCTCTCCCTGGCCCCCCCCTGGAAACAGCCATCAAGTATGGATGGAGCACTCGGCAATTTGCAAAGCCCCTGGTCTTCACAACCGAGCATCTTAAACTTGAACCTGCATCAGAGACCCTGAAAGTCTCGTGAGAGCAGACTGATGGCCATGTCCCAGCTTCAGAGTTTCTGGTTTGGGGGGGTCCTGGACGGAGCCCAAGAATTTGCATTTCTAATAAGGTCCCTGTGATGCTGGTGCTGCAGGTCTGGGGAGCCACCCCACCGCTTTGTGCATGTCTAGAGAAAGCGGAACCCGGCAGACCCAGCTTCCTGGTGCACGGCTGCGTTCACTGGTCCTGAGTTAGAGCAAATAGCTCTGGGGTGTGCTGTGTAATGTGACCCGAAATTGGGGGGGGGGGAAACCCCAGAGAAGGCTGCGAGGCTTTTCCTCTTCTTGTTTCTCTCCTTTTAAAACGAATCCACCACTTAAGAGACTGTCCCTGAGCATTTGCTGCTGCTGCTGCTTCCCCACGCGGCCCAAACCCTTGGCCTGCAATGCAGGGCTTCTTAAATATTGAATAAGCCTCCTGCTCCACCAGCAGCCGGCCAGGGCTGAGGTAATGGTGCTATTGACAAAGGCTTTAATCAGGTTAAAGCCATCAGGCTGCGGAGCTGGTTTTATAAAAGACCTTCACCTGCTTCCCCATCACCGAAATCTCTGGCGCCTCCACGCCTTCCTTGCCCATCCCTCCGGACCCTTCTAGAGGTTTGCTGATGGCACTAGCAGGTGGGGTGGGGACAGAAGCTGGGAGGGATCCCAACTTCCGAGAAATCATGAGAACTAGCCCACTAGACCCCGTTTGTCCACCTGGGAGCTCCCCAGCGGGGCCTCAGCCACCGGCTGGCGGCCAGGTGTGCTGTGGCCTGGAGCAGGTGTGGCGTCCACCCGCACCCACCTGGAAGTGCTCAGCGCCCTAGCTCCCGGGGTCCCCCAGGGAGGATCTGAGGCCTCCCAACTAACCACTGCCTTTCCCAGCCTGCCTGGGACTGCCATTGTTGTCACTTTTTGCTGGATTTACACTTTGTCGTTGGCCTGGGGGACCTGCTTGGCCTCGGAGCTTTGTGGCTTGGCCATTGTCATCCCGGAGCCTAGACCTTTTTCTGGTCCCTGACTCGCCATGTGACACTGGGAAATCGGTGCACCTCTCCGGGGCTCAGTTCCTTCTTCATCTGTAAAAGGAGGCAGCAATTCCAACTCTCCCCTGCAGGCGGTTATTGTGAAATAACATTGACTCTAGATGTAATTTCCTTAAAAATGTAAGTCCTGCCTGGCCAGTGTTGCTCAGTGGTTGAGCATCGATCTGTGAACCAGGATTCCTGGCCAGGGCACATGCCTGGGTGGTAGGCTCAGTTCCCAGGGGGAGCATGCAGGAAGGAGGCAGCCGATCGATGATATTCTCTCGTCATTGATGTTTCTCTCTCTCCCTTTCTCTTCCTCCCTGAAATCAATATAAATAAATTTTTAAATGTAAGTCCTATATAATAATAGGCAGCTAATATTTATACTATAGTATAGTACAGCATGTACTAGCCACTCCGAGTGCTTCATATAGATATTAACTCATGTAATCCTCACAGCAACTCTATGAGGAAGGTGCTATGATCATCCCTATCTTACAGGTGAGTAAACTGAGGGCAGGGAGGCCACGTAACGGCCCAAGGTCACAGGCTGGCAAGGAGCACGGCCGGAATCCCAAGGTCTGGAGGCAGGGACTGTGCTTCTGACCACTGAGCACACCGCCTCCTACTGGTCAGTGCGCTCCAGTCCTTCACGAGAACGACATTCAGGCTCTAGATCGGGCCAGGACGAGCTGAAGACTAGACCCCATTTCTGCAAAGCTCTATGTTGTTAAGCTGCATTCCTCAGCTGCTCAGTCTTCACAGCAACCCTGACAGTAAGTGAAGTGCTGACTGATTGTTACCCCGTTTTACAGCGCAGAGGAATGGGGCGCCCAGGGAGGTTCATTTCTCTGCTGTGAAAATTCAGCATTTGACTTTGGTGTTCAAAAGATCTGAGTTTGGGTCCCTGAACCTACCCTTCCCTGACAATGTGAACTCTGGTCTACAAACTGGGCATCAGAATAAGGCCTCTTGCCCCAGGTTTTGTGAGGATTCAAGGAGATCACTCATTTCAATTTCAAGTTCAGGGTCTCACCCCCATGACCACTCTGTGACTTGGTGGACAAGCCCCTGGTCCCTTCACTTCCTGTACAAAACCACGGCTCTAGGATACAACTGCCATGTGGCATGGCTGGGATTTGATCCCAGATAGAGAGCTCTTAGCTCCGTGGTCTTTCTAGCAAGAGCCTGGGGCTATACAGAAAGCAGGAGGGGAGCCCCGCCCCGGGTGTCGGAGACCACCCTGCAGGAGAGACCTGAGGCCACCCTGACAGTCCGTGTCAACCAGAAATGACAGCCATGTGCTGCCCCATTCGGGAAAAGGCCTCATCCCAGACCTGCTGCCATGACAACCAGAGGGAGAATTTTCCAGGGCGGGAGTCTGCTCAATCCCAGGGCCCTGGGGTGCCTCTGAGGCCTCTCTGGCCACCTGAGGACTCCCACCACCAGGCTCTGCAGCATTTCGCCCTCGGAGCATGTTCAGGGCCAGGGGGCACCTGTCTGCAGCCACCAGCCTATTCCCAGGGGCCACGTCCGTGTCGGAGGCGGAAACCTGGGCAGAGGCGGCCCAAGGGGCTGACTGTGCAACGGGACCAGGGTCTCTCCACACAGACAAACCCGAGAAAACACAGGCCTAAAGAGACAGCAGCGTGTCCCGCTCTGAAAGGCACAGGAGGTGTGTCATTGGTCTGCCCTCTGAGGGCCCGCCCTTCCCTGAGTGGGTGTCCATCTGCGCTTGTCCTTGGGCACACGCCCAGGGCTGCTGTCTCCCTCTGGCCAGGCTGCCGGCACTGGTGAACAACAGGTGGGTCTCTGATGATCAGAGGAAAAACTGCAAACATCAGACGCTTCCACCTTCCGTCCTACCCAACAGCCTTTCCCACAAGCCCCCAATCTGCAGGGCTTTGGGAGAAAGACTTGGCCAGTCGCCCCAGCCCGACACGCTGGCAGCCACTTCCAGTGATTTCAGCGCCTTCGCCAAGTTCTGATACCCTGCTTAAGCTGACAGATTAATCCAGCCGTACAGGGACAGGGGGGAAAGCCGACAGGTGGAGGGGAACCGGGTCGGGGGCCAGGCTGTGGGACAAAATGGACCACACAGATGCTTTTGTGCCAGCATCTCCCAGGGAGGGCCTCCCCACGGACTTGGAGACATCCCCCTCCGCTCCTCCGCGCAGCCCAGAACGCCGCCCCACCATCCCTGCTGGCACCGGAACCTGCTTACATAATCAGTTCTCTACTGAAAGCGGCTTCCATTCACAAGTCGCTGCTTGTCACTGTGTAGGTGCGTTAAAAAGAGGAAAGAAAGGAAAAAGAAAGGAGGAGGCAGCTGAATGAACTCACTCAGATTATATTGGGAGACGAGGCGATCCCCCCCCCGCCCCCACCCCCCTCTCCAAATGAAGCCTTCACAAACCAAACTTCATGATGATGACGCTGTCGGATGAGTCTCCTCTTGTTGATTCACTGGGAAGGGGAGAGCGTAAGCCCCAGCTTCCTGAGGCCTGTTCTCTCACTCACTGACTGCATTGCCAAGGCAGAGTCTGCCTCGGCTCCCTGACAATGAGACTTAGGCGTGCACCATGTCATTATAACCAACACCGGCAAGACAATCACTTCAAGGAAATGGCAGCGACACTGCACACCGCAGCCTGGTGCCTCGACCCGGCCCTGTGGTCAACCCCCCATTGCCCCGGCCCAAATGGGGGGCCGAGGTGGGCTAAGAAGAGCCCCAAATGCCAGGCCAGTCTCCCCATCACTGCTGCCTTGTCGCTGAGCTGATACCCTGGGTCCCTGGGTCCAGTCTAAGCAGCAGCGCCCACGCCCCGCCAGACTTCGGTGAGGTTTGCAGGAAATGGGTCAGCCCTGCTAGGCCCAGCCTGTGCACACCTGAGGGATTCCGCTGCAGAGAGGAAATGGTGTCTGGGAGGCAACAGGCCTGATTCTTGTTCTGCCCCGCCCTTAGGGGATGCAGGGCCTGGGGAGAACCTTGGCAACAAGTGTGAGGCTCCCTAGCCTAGAACTGGTAGCTAACACCTGTAAAAGCGGTTTGCCTTTCACAAAACACTCCTTTATCTACGGCAGTGGAGGCTTGTGAGAGCACAGGTCCCGGGGCCCTGCGTTCAGAGCGCCTGGTGGCACAGGTGCAACCCAGGAATTGGCCTTGGGTTCTCAGGCGCTTCTGGAGCTTTGCATCCCCGATAGAATGTATACCCAGCAGCGTTCGCCCCTCTCTGCCTTCTGCCCTCTCTTTTACCTGCAAGATTCGTGTGTGCGAACTCCGCTCCCCACTCCAAAAACCCTCTCCTCGCTTTGGGGAAAGTACTTTACAGTTCCTCCTCGTTAAGGTAAATGACTAATAAGGACGGCTGGCTGTATCACCCCACCTCAAAGCTCCTGCTCTTTATCCAAGAACAAGCCTTAAGACAAAGAATGAAACTTTAATGGTGGGATTTTGGACGTCAGTGAGCAGAGTGTTTTAGGGTGACTAAGTACCACCCCCCAAAAGATCACCTGTTAGAAGTAGCCACTTACTTTATCTAAGTCCCATTGCGTCTCTGTCACCATTTTATGCCCAGGGCCCACCATGGTGCCATGCACACGGTAAGTACTCAGTAAATGTGCGACGCGGGAGGAAGTGCTGACGAATGTCTGGGCAGGAAGAGAGAGAGGCGTGTGGGCTGCCTGTAGCAGATCGGAGGTGAAAGCCAAGTCCTCCCAAACTTCACCAAGGACTCACCATAATCAGCAAACACTAAGCGCCTGCTGCATGCATGTCTCTGGCTGGACCACAGGCCAAGGTACCTCCCCAAATTGACCTGTCCACTAGTCAATTGATTGAGGTTTCTTTCATTCATTCATTCATTCGTTCGTTTATGCATTCATTCATTCTTTCATGCATGCAAGTCACTGCCGAGCTCTGTGCTAACTCTGACACCAAAAATGGAGACGGCACAGCTCTGGCCTTAAAGGATCCCGCCATGTAGCACCTGCAGGAGCCTGCGCAGGAGCACCGTGGAGGGAGAGAGGGAAGGCTCGGGTCTCCTAGGAAAAACTCAGGCTCTGAGCTGGTGATTTGGGATGATTCAGCAAAAGCCTCCAGGGCTTGGAGGAACCAGAGACTCAGGAGCATCCAAAGCGTTTCTCCTCCTGCCCTCTTCCTGCAGCACTGCTCACCACAATCACAGCAGCCCTGATCCTCAGGGCCTCCCAAGCTTTAAGGAAAGGGGGTGGTTATGCCCATTTCATGGATGAAGAAACTGAGGACCTGGGACCTCCACCAACGGCACGAAAAACACACAGGGAACAAGTGGGGTGGGACGTCTCCTGTCTTCCAGCCACGTCCGCTTTCTCGTGGGTCACAAAGCTGCATGTCTGGCAGGAAGGAGTCACCTCGCTCTCCCTCACCCTGATCCTGTTTTGGTCAGAGGTAATTTCACTGGTACTGTCACCAACACCGTCCCCATTATTAACATGCGTTGGACACTTATTCCTTGCCAGGTCCTTTGCAAGCATTAACTCTTAAAATTCTCATGATTCCTTTATTATTCCCACTTTACGGGTAGGAAAGTTGAGACCCAGAGAGGTAAACTGAGACAACTAGAAAGTGCCAGAACCAGGATCTACACCCAAGAGTTCTATTTCCAGAGCCCACACTCTTAGCCACCACACCGGGCCACCTTAATATGCCTGAGGACACTGAGTCTCAGAGTGGTCGAGGGTCTTGCCTGAAGTCCCACAGCCAGGAAGCACTGGAGTCAGGATTCAAACTCAGGGCTGGCTGCTCCCAGAGCCCAACACTGCAGCCCCCGGAGGCTCAGGTGGCAGGCGGGGACAGGAGCAAGAAGAAGAGGGGCCTGGGGTGCCGCCTTCACTCCCCAGCACGTGCAGGACCTCCATCCTGGGGCAGCTGAATAATTGAAGCTCATCGGCTCCAGCCCACGGCTGGGTCCCGGGGCTATTTTTATCCCAGGTTGCAGCCACAGTGCCTCACAGAAATAAACTGCCCCGCTGGCGTCTTGTCTTCGCATCGGCTGCCGATTTGTCTGCATTTATGACCAGCTCCCCGCTCGAAGGGGATCGAGCAGAAGACAGGTCCATATGTCATGGTGGTTTTTATTAGAAAGTTACAAACTCTCTGTGACCCGAGTATAGGGAGAGAGATGGGAGGGGGTGAATAAAGAGGAAATACCACATGCTACAAAGAAACCCCACCCCCCACCCCGAGCAGCCGCCCTGACCGGCCAGGATGTGTGGGAGTGGGAAGGAAGGGGAGCAGCAGAGCAGGCTGCGGAGGCCGACGCTCCAGGCCCCCCTGTGAAACGGCAGAAACCCCGGCCGCTGCCTCTCTCCTGCGAGTGAGAAAGGGGATGCCCGCGTTTGTCTCCTGGTTCTGTTTCCCCATGACCTGTGCGGGCTGGCCAGGTGCTCTGTCCTTCCCCCACATCCCAGGCTGGGCAGCAGACAGGCGGCTGCGGAGCCGGCAGTGAGGGATGATGCTTGTCTTCATGATGGTAGATTCGTATGCTGCTGTGCCATGACTTACTGTGTGGTCTTGGGCAGGTTGCTTTCCCTCTCTGGGCACCCCCCAAAGAGGTTGAGATAGATCAGAGGTTCTGAACTTGAGGTGCTCAGGTGGGCATTAGGGAGCGCCCACAAGCCCCCTGCTGTTGTGCATTTGAGTGAATATGCATCTGTTCAGCATGGGGAGGTCTCAATGGGGTCCTTGCTGTCGCCCCTGGAATTAGTCTATAGGGCCTTCGTGTGCTGCAAATCTGTGTGTCTCTGCATCTGCCTACGCCATACGTACAGCAGAGCCCTCTCCACCTGAGCCCAGGACTCCAGGACCCTACCAACGTGCTTGCAAGAGACCCCCATCCCACCCCAATTTACCCCAAACACGGACTCTTCAACACACGTGATAAGTTCCCAGAGACAGTGCTAACCCTTCCTAGAAGCACGAACACACACACATACTTAGCACACAGCCACAAACCTCAGAGCTGGAGGGGCCTGGGGGTCACCAAGACCAGCTACCATATTGCACAGGTGGAGAAACTGAGGCCCGGGAAGGGGAGGCAGAGCCAGGGCCAGGATCCAGGTCTCCCACTCCAGGTGCAAGGCTCATTCCAGAACTCCTGTCCCTGTCTTCCTGGCGCACCACAATGCGCCATTTCCAATGTGATGGGGGAGGAGGCAAGGCTGCCTCTTGGATCTTCGCCATCCCCAAGGAAGCACAGCTGGGAGACAGCAAGGAGATGCTTCGAAAGCACCCACATGTGGACAACCCAGTCCTGGCCACCTCAGCGGGGCTGGCATGTACCGCAGGGATGGCCCAGTCGTTAAGATAGTAACATACACCCGTGCCAGACGGTGATGTTACACTGAGACCCCGGTGGCTCCCTTGTCCCTCCCCCAGGCCACTCTGAACCCTCAAAGGTTAACACTCGGCACTGCAGGGGACCCCTCAGATCCCCCACTCCAGGGCCCAGTCATAGCCCAGTCTGGCTGGTCAATGCCCAAGTTCAATATCACCCATGGCCAGATATGTGGCTCATAATTTGAGCCTCACTCTCATTTATAGTTGAGGCTTCCCAGGGAGGAAACTAAGGCAACTTTGTCCTCAAGGTCATCCACCAAAGGAAGCTGAGGATTTGAGGACCAAATCTTGGGCACGAACCACTGAGAACCCGCCCCCTCTGCCCCACATGTCCTGCCTGAGCAGGCACATGCCCTGGGATTCGGCGTCCCCGCATGGCCCTGGGGCGGGAGAAAATGACTGAGTGGGCTCTGCTTGCATCCCAGGCTTGCCAGTCTCTGGGGGTGAGGCTGAATTCCTCCCACCTCCAAGAACAAGAACTTAAGGAGGAAATCCTTGGGGATGCGGAGGACTGAAGCAACCCCTGAGATAACAGCAGAGATGCTAAAAATAAGGGCATTCATTTCCAGAAAGGTAGATGTAATCAAAGCAGGAAGCAAGGAGAAATCCCCTTCTCATAAGTCACAGATTAGCGGCAAAGGCGTTTTAAAATTAAATGGGAGTTTTTGGATTCGAGTGCAAAGGACCTCCGCTTGCCACTCACTACAGGTTGGTGCAGGACCTCAGATCAAGCAATGACAGCAGGGTAGGCTCTGCCGTGGAACAGATCTGAAACTGGGGCTCGGAGCCCTTCCCCAGCATCAGAACAAACCCCGTCCCCTGCTTCCCCTACTCTGAGACGGGCTCAAGGATGGAGTCTCACCAGGCTAGTGCCAGGACGCACCCCCCATACCCTCACTTACAGGTTACACCACCTGTGAAAAATAAAGCATCGTCTGCTCAGCAGGCAGCTGGCCGCTCCGCTCTGGCCTGTCCGACCACTCATCCCAAGCAAAATGTGGTCCTTTCCTGGCTCCCACATCTCTCATCCCAGGAAGCATAGGACAGCCAAGCTTACACAAACCACACCACTGAATTACTCAGCTATCCCTAGAAGCTGGCACAACCTCAGCCTGTCCTGCGCAAGCCTACCTGGTGTGCCGAGGCGACCCTAGGCAAGGGTCGACCTTCCAGCCTCAGGCGACCGGATCCCATCCAGGGCCAAGATGCCCACCCACTAGGTCAGAACACGCAGAGACTCTCCATGCCAGGCTGGCCAGCCCCCCGAAGGGTTAATTCACTCAGAGAACTGCCGGCCACTTTCAACAGCCTCTGCTGCAAGGGAGAGGGCAAATTGGGCAGAAGCCACAATTTTGATCGCAATGCCTAAAAATGAGCACATTCTACCCTTCCCTGGGCACTGGGCCGAAATCCAATTTGGCTTCGGGGTGCCGCTTGGGCGATCAAACACTGCAGAATGTGGGCAAATAACCGTGGTCATTCCTCAACACCGCTCCCCTCCCACCTCCCCTCCAGCCCACCAGCTCATGCACACACCTCATCGCAACTGGGATTCCAATCCCCCCAGCCCCTTTGCACAACGGAGAAGAATGTCACTTACCACAACACCAGAGGATTGCAGGGGGGACGGGTGAGCCAAATTCTTGCCAACTCCTCCCTTCCCTGCCGGTGGGGAGATGTTAACTCCCAGTGACTTGGTTTGAAAGCTCAGCGGAGGTGCCTGGAAGAAAATTTTTCATTTGACTCTCTTACTCTTCCCAAAATAAAATCAAAGTGCCAACACACACACACACACACACACACACACACACACACACACACACACATGCACACACATGCAACAACTATCCCTAAATCACGCAGGACCAAGATGAAAAGAAATACCACTGCCAGGCGAGGAGAAAAGTCAGCCAGTTTGTGGGCAAGGCAGGCTGTGGCTCCCTCAGACTGTCCTCCACATGGATGAAGGGTTTTGCTCTGTACTATTCTCTCTCTCTCTCTCTCTCTCTCTCTCTCTCTCTCTCTCTCTCTCTCTCTCTCTCTCTCTCTCTCTTCCTCTCTGTCCTCCGCGTAGGCAACTCGGGGCTGCTGGCAGCCGAGGAATCGGTTGCTTCCCCGGTGCCCGAAATCAGCGGCGCTGCCTCCTCCACTGCTGCAAAGCCCTCTGTTGAGCAAGGGAGGGGGGGGGCAGAAGCTTCCCGGCGCAGGGGAACCAAGCCTGCCTCCCACCCGTGATTTATGTGTGAGGTGCCTGGAGAAAGAGAGGTGGGAGGCGGGGAGGAGAGGTTGGGCGCATCAGAGATCCCAGCTGGCCGGAACGGCAGTCAGGAGATTGGCGATCAGCACCACGGACAGCGCTAAGATGTGGTGGAGGAGGAGGAGGAGGAGGA
This sequence comes from Ia io, assembly GCA_025583905.1. Lineage (NCBI taxonomy): Eukaryota > Metazoa > Chordata > Mammalia > Chiroptera > Vespertilionidae > Ia > Ia io. Next base: position 20,499,165 of record JAJQQW010000023.1, on the reverse strand, counting down.
GGAGGAGGAGGAGGAGGAGGAGAGGAGGAGGAGGAGGAGGAGGAGGAGGAGGAGGGGATGGGCGGGAAGCGAGCCCTGAGGCAGCGAAGTTAAGTTATTGGATGGTTAGAGCAGGGAAGGGGGAGTGGGGGGGGGGGGGGGGGGAGAGACGGGACTTCTCGCCATCGCACAGTGAAGTCAGTGACAGCCTACCTACCGCACACTCGTTCTAATAGTGTCACTCACTCGGAGCCAAGGAGCTGTAACTTCGCCGCCCCTCTCCCACACATGCCCCCAGACCTTCCTTAACCACTCGGCTCTGCTCAGAGAAGAGTTTGACAACCCAGTGTGGGAGCCTTCACGTGGTTTTTCTCAAAAGAAATCAGCCCACCTGACCTGTCCTCCCCCACATCGTTGCAGATTTCTGACCTGGACCTCGGGAGCCCAGGGAATTTGGAATAGGAAAGATAAACCTTAGGAAAGGGAGATGTTCAAGGGACAGGGTGGCTTAGTGGAATAAGCACTGGACCCAGTAGTTTCTGGGGCCCAGGTCTAGCCTCCATACAACCTTGTAAAAGTCATTAATGTCTCCAAGTCCCATCTATAAAATGAGATTACGGCTACTCGATTTCTCCAGAGATAGGAAGCAAGAGGTTCAAAAGCAACAAGAAGAACCCACGAGATGTGAGCTGCTATGATCCCACGATCCACTGCCTGTCCCACGACTCAGATGTTTTGACAGAGGGAGAGAGGAACTGACAGCCAGCCAGGATGGTAGGTGCCAGTCCCTCCTTTCCCTGGACTCCCTGTGGTTTGAGGAGGACGATGTTGGGAGACGACAGGGGGTCTAAATCAGGCGACTGAGCCTTCGCCAAAGACCCAGCCCTGGAAGATGCAGACTGACCTTCTGAAGTGACACCACTAAATGGACAAGAAAATACAACCATTGAAAGGACAAATACACAAAGAGAAATTGATTCCCGTGGATTCCAGCGTTGCAGAGCTCAAGGGTCCTGTTCCTGCTGGCTACGGACAAAGGACAGGAAATCTCAAACCGGCCGAGGTCTGTGTAGACCTTCCCTGCAACATGAAGGAGAAGCCTCTTTATTGAGAACCCACCTCTAACGTGTGCCACTCAGGTGCCCCAGGGCGAGCTGCCACATTTGCCACTTAGTTCTCCCCTTGTAAGGCGGAACTTAAGATGTCAAAATCTCAGAGGCCATTTAGAGCTACACTTTACAGATGATCACGATCATGATGCTTATGCTGGTGGTGGTGATGATGGTGGTGGTCTTTATGGTGATGATGGTAGTGATTTGGGTGGTGGTGGTGGTGGTGGTGAAGGCAGCTGTCATTTATTGAGAATCATCTATGCACCAGCCATTCTGCTAGGATCTTTACCTGTATCATCACCTTGAGTCCTCACCATGACCCTGTGAGGGTACTATTCTTATCCCCATTTTACAGATGAGGAAACTGAGACTCGAGAAGTTAAGTCTCTTGCATAAGGTTACATAGTAAGTGGCAGGCACAGGGTTCAAACCCAAGATTGTATGATTCCAAAGCCCATGTTTCAGAAGGTCAGAGTCAAGTTCAAGTGCATTCTACAATTTTTTGGCAGGATCTCACTGCATCTTTTCTGGGAAGGCCCAATGACACACGTTCAACCCCCTCGCTTTACACATGGAGACACCGAGGGCCAGAGAGGGTCCGTGACTTACCACAGCCAAAGAGCTAGGAAGTAGTAGAGCTGAATCTGGAACCCAGCCTCTCTGAAGCCAGGACCTGTGTCTTAGTTGCCAAGAACGGTGCCAGGTACATAGGAGGCCCCTCAACAAACACCTGAAAAGTGATTCAAGAAGCCCAGAGAGGGACTAAAGTCACACAGGCAGCTGGTGGCAGATTCAGAACCCAAGTAGGTCCCAAGCCTTTTGCCTCTGGGTCCCAAGGAATAGTCTACTCCATCTCACAGCTTCCCTGGACATGAGACACGTGTTCTCAGAGGGTCTGTCAATACAGCTACCACCTGCTAAATGCCAGGACGTCTGCCATGTACTGGGCACTGGTCTAAGCACGTTCGAGTTTCTGCCGCCCGTCTTCACAAGCTCACGAGGCAGGTGCGACTGAGGTCCCATTTTCATACGAGAAGACTGAGGCTCAGACAGGTGACATAAAGCCCACAGCTCACACCACCAGGCAGTGGCAGAGGCAGGGACGCGGATCTCGGGTCTGACTCCAAAGCCTGTTGTTGTTGTTTTTGGCACCCTGCTAGTTTTTCTCAAAACGGGGCCCCCTCGAGGTCCCCAGGGGAGTGAAAAAGAGGCTCAAGTTGCTGCCCCCCCGCCCCCCCACCACCAGTTTCCACTAGAGCAGTAGCACTTTTAACCGATTTGCATACTGGGCATCTGCCCAAGTCTTCATTGAAACAGGGGTTTGCAGCAAAAATTTTAAAAGATAGTATGATTGAAACCAGAACCCTGCATCTTCCTTGGTATCGCGCCATCTAGGGGCTAGCCCTGTCTACTCGGGGAATTTTGCCCCCACCCTCCCTGGTCACCATCTCCAAACCCCTCTTCTGTCCCGGGAGCCCCTCATCCGAAGAACCAGCTGCTGCTGTAACCTCTAACAGTGCTGCAGCAGGGAGCCGCCTCGACTCCAGACACCTCAAGACTGAGCGGGCGCTGCTCTGATCCTCCAGAAGCCGGAGCACGGCCAAGGGGCCCCTCAGGGCCCTGGATTCAGCAAGCTGCCCTGCCCTGCCCTGCCCTGCCCTTGCTCTGCTGAGGCCGGAGACAGCCCAGGAAGGCTTCCTTCACCCCCAGGGAGGATGGGGAACGATGGTTGTGGTGATAACTCTGCCCACCAAAGCTACCCACATGTTCTGGGTGGCTCGCGGGCACCGTATTAGTATTATCCTCACAGCAATCCTATGTGTTAATATTATCATTGTTTTATTTTCTTTTTTTTAAAAAAAAAATATGTCTTTATTGATTTCAGAGAGGAAGGGAGAGAGATAGAGAAACATAAAGGATGAGAGAGAATCATCAATCGGCTGCCTCCTGCATGCCCCATACTGGGGACCGAGCCCGCAACCCGGGCATATGCCCCAACCAGGAATCAAACCATGACCTCCTGGTTCATAGGTCGAGGCTCTACCACTGAGCCATGCTGGTCGGGCTCGTTGTTTTCTTTTCATTTTAACAATTGAGAAAGCAGACTCAGACACCTACAGCAAATAGCCTGAGGCCGTTTTGTTCATAAGTGGCGAGACTGGGATTTGAACCAAGGTCCTCTGAGTTTCTAACGATTATGCTATATAGACCCCTAATTATAATGGTCTCTCCCATTTACTGTTGGTGCTTATTGTCCACCCCATGAACAATATGCTTTGTCACCCCAGTACTTTCCGTGACATCCAGTGCAATTAAGTTGTGTTACATTATTCATAAGCTCATCTTATAGATGAGGAAATCAGACACAGAGAGGCTGGGTGACTTGCCCAAGGTAACACAGCTAGGAAGAGAGGGGACGGCAGGGTGTGAATCTAAGCAGTTTGCTTCAGGGCCCATTGTGCTGTACTGAGATAGCCCCAAAAGAAAGAATGTTGCACACAAAAAAGTCCCCATTTCACTTGGCAAGTGGGACAGAAAAATGGCCTCAAAAGATGTCCATATTCTAATCGCAAGATATTGTGAATATATTACCTTACATGGCAAAGATATGAATAAGTTAAGGATCTTGAGATGGAGAGATTACCCTGAGTTACGTGGAGGGGCCCCTTGTAATCACAGGAACCCTTATAAGGGAAAAATGGGGGCACCGAGGTCAGAGAGGAGAGGTGATGATGAAGTGTGTGGGGGGAGATGGAGGGAAAGAGGGGAGAGGGAAGGAGAGGGAGAGGGAGAGGGAGAGGGAGAGGGAGAGGGAGAGAGGGGGAGAGGGAGAGGGAGAGGGAGAGGGAAAGGGAGAGAGGGAGAGATCATGTTGCTGGCCTTGAAGATGGAGGGAAGTAGCCACAAGCCAAGGAATGCAGGCAGCCTCCAGAAGCTGACAAAGCAAAGGAAACAGATTTCCCCTTAGAGCCTTCCAAAGGAATGCAGCCCTGAGAATACCTTGATTTTAGGACTTCTGACTCCAGAAGTGCAGATAATAACGCTGGGTTACTTTAAGCCACTAAAGTTGTTATTTGTCGCAGGGGCCATGGGAAACCGATACAGCAGTTCTGCAGAGGAGCCTACGATGAGAAGTCTTAGGGATCATGAGCTCCCTCTTGGCCAGAGGGCCCAATGTTTCAATCATATCACAGCCTGTCCTACAATACAGTGTGCATGTGCGTGTGCACGCGTGCACGTGCACCTGCACACGTGTCCGCACAGAAGGGGGCCTGAAGAGAAAGGACGCATGCTCCAAGCTTTCGCCCGGCCACCAGGCTCTGTGGCGGGATGGCACTGCCAGGCAAGCTACGCTTTATTCGCTCCAACCTTCTCTTTTAAGAGCCTCCAGGGAAATGCTATCATCAGGAACACAAAAGGGAAGAAATGTCACAGAAGCACAGCTCCTCCCAGGGGACCTGTCAAAGACAAAACAAATAAATGCAGCAGACACAGGAGAGCAAGAAAAAGAGAGAAAGAGAAAGCAAAATAGAGAACGGCTGAGTCCCCAAGACTGGCCTGTGCCCTGGCAGACCCCTTCCCCCTGGGAAAGGGGCAAGTCTTAAGGAAGCTCGTCAGCCCCCTCGAGAGAAAATGGGGTAATTACAGAGAAGATGCTACAGGACTTGGCAGGACACGCTTTTCAGACAAGTCAACCAGTATTATTTGTTAATCAGTCAATTCGGTGCTAGGACTTGCACTCTGGAGTGCTGAGCTCCACTCTTGGCTCCCTCATTCACCAGCTGTGTGACCTTGAATATGTCACTTCCATGCTTTGAGCCTCCGTTTCCTCATCTGTAAAATGGGACTATAACACCTTTCCCCTCTACCAACCAGTGAGCCCAGGACGTTTCGTTGAGCTAATGGATGTGAACAAGAGTTGTATACTCTAAATAATGAAGAGCAACTACCGTTTGTTAAGCACCTACTGTGTGCTGGGTGCTTAACCAGTCTCCCTTCTTCTTCCAGGACAGTGAATAGAGCATCGGCCTGCAGACTGAAGGGTCCCAGGTTTGATTCCGGTCAAGGGCACATGCCCAAGTTGTGGGCTCTATCCCCAGTGGGGGGCATGCAGGAGGCAGCCGATCATTGATTCTCTTCATTGATGTTTCTCTCTCTCCTTTCCTCTATGAAATCAATAAAAATATATATTTTTCAAAAAAATGTCCATAGGTGCTGGAGGAAGGAGAGTCGGCAGACAGTACGAGAAATGGTTAAAAGGCCAGGTTTAGGGCAAGGCTGCCGAGGTTCCAATCTGGCTCTTCCGCACACGAACTGTGTGGCCTGGAGGAAGTAACTAAACGTCTCTGTGCCTCAGTGTTGCCACCTGTGAAGTGGGGGACACAAACAATACCTCCGCATATGGTTGTCAGTAGAATCACATTAGCTAACACATACGAAAGCACTTAGAACCGTGCCTGGCATATAGGAAGTCCCATGTGTCTCATCCTTATTTTTTTATGGTTGCTATTGTATTACAGTTATTATTAATAGTAGTAGCACTAAAGAGAAGAGCTCCCCAAAGATTGGTACATGTTCTGCCGAGATACAGAAAACGATGTCAGGTGGTCTACGGGTGAGCATTGTTTTAAGGCTCAAATGTTACGTATTTATTTTCAAGTGCATTCGAAAAACATGGCATTGCATTGCCAGTGGTGACATCATGTTTTCTTCTCTGGAAATACACTCCAGCTGATGTAAGGCAGGGCGAGGACAAGCCTGATGTTTCTCCTTCGGTGTCCAGGACCTCAGCCGCGGCATCTTCCCGGACCCCAGGCCTCCAGATGCGCTGGCTTCACCTCAGCCCCCTCCCCTCAGCAACTGCGTCTCCCGGGGGCAGCTTCCCAGCTGCTTGGTACCAGACGCACGGTCTCGTGCCGAGAAAATAACGGAAGCGAACAGGTCTTCCCTCGCCCAGGGCCCCTCCACAAGCCGCTTCTGGTCTATGACAGATACATGGCACTGACTGAAGGCTGGCCGCATGCCTGTCCCTCATCTGAGCTCCTCCAACACAGCCTGACCCTTCGCTGGGCCCACCTGCACGGTAACCGGTTCCCCCTTCGGACCGGACAGTCCAAGAACACAGCTCTGTGTCGTGTATCTCCGAGTTCTCAGGGCCCAAGACAAAGGGGATGCTCGGGCACTGCCGAATCAGTGGGTTATTCTTGGGGCATCAGATGCTTGTATCTTTATCTCACTGTGACCTCAGGAAGGGGCAGCTGGCCACCCGCGGCTGCATGTTTATCAGAAACGGGATATGCCAGCAGACGATGGGATTCCGCAAGGCGCCCCGTGTCTTCACAATGCTGCTCTCTCTAAACAATTCTAGGGGGACCTGGGCTAGACCGTCGTCGCAGACCATCAGCGCCAGGCCTGCCGGCCACAGGGAGAGAGCCGAGGGAGCCGGCGAGGCCAGGAAGGTTGCCTGGAGGGGGGGGCGGGGGTCGGAGCTGGACAGCAGAGAGGAGTGGAAAGAGGAAGAGCAGCTTGAGCAAAAACCTTACTTAGATGTCCTAACACCCACCAAGGCGTTAAGGACAGAGGGGGCTGGCATTTGCTGGGGAATCTACATTTTTAAGAGGAGCTTGAAACTCTCATGGGAAAGGGACGATTCCCACTGAAACTGGAAGGAGGGGGCGCGGTAAGGAGAAGTAGGTCCTGCAAAGCACTCCTCCAAGACGACCCTCTCAAACCCCCAGTCTGGCCTTCCCCTGGAAATGAATAGACCAGATCCCTCAATTCTGCCGGGATGGATATGTGTCCATAGCTTCCGGTTGTTAGCTAGTGTTGGGGAGGGAGCAGAGGGAACTCTTGCTCCTCATTTGGTGCCTTGAATGCTCGCCAAGCACCCAGCAGAATGACTGAAAGAAGCTGGCTTGAGTCCCACTCACAGGCTGTGTGACCTTGGGCAAGTCACTTCACCTCTCTGAGCCTCAGCATCTTCATCTGTGAAATGGGGGTAATAACAACCATTACCTCATTCATTTATGGGGCTCCTTCGAAGAGATACAACATGAAAAGGGCTCGATACAGCCTGTGAAATGCTTGCCACAGAGTAAGTGCTCAACACATTAGCTGTTACTCTTACCATGACTGTGATCCTTATTCGCATTTTGTTCGTCTCTTATCACGGGGCAGAGGCTGGGGATACTGAAATGAGTAAGACCCCACCCCTCCATGCTCCAGGCCACCGGGAGAGAGAGAAAAAGGCCCCCAAATCACCAAAGAGTGACAAGAGCTCGAAAACATCCTGTGGAGAGGAAGCTTATTTCTGTCACATGTGTGAGGTGGGGAGAGACGGAGCCAGGTTACTTCCACGGGAGACCCGGGAAGTGTGGGGGGGGGGGGGTAGGGGCATGCCACGTGACCCACCTCTCAGCGCACCCCGAGCATTTCTCCCTCCCGCCTCCCACATCTGGGGAGCGCCGTTCTTCCTGGGAGATTTCTCGGCATCACACTTATGTAATCCCAGCACGACACGACAGAGCTCCAGCAGGCTAGGCGAGGCGGAGGCTGGCTCTGCCTCGAAGCCCATGTGGCGAGGCGGGGAAAGGGCTGCGGAAACGCGTCTTCCAGGCGGCAGCCCAGACATCGGATCCACCAACCCAGGCAGCAAGGTGAGCTGGCAGAGAACTCCCTGGAGGGCGATCGGGCACTGTGTGCCCCAAACCGTAGAAATGATACACACCCACTTACTACTCCACCCAGGGGGTCTCTCGGGGAACGTAACCTAAGGAAACAATTAGGCGTTTGTACAAAGATTATAGCCCCGGCTTTGCTTCTCATGACGACAAATGGGACACAACCTACATGTCCAACAATAGGGGGTTGTTTAAATGGACTGTGGTATATTCCACTCCAGGGGAGGAGGCCACCGCCAGGACAGTCTCAGTGTAAGCCTGAAACAGGATCCTGCATCGTCCAGATGCTGGTCTCTACACACCAGGTTAGAAGAACCTGGGCTAGGTCTCTGTCCCAGGAGGTCCCTGCGAGAGGACCGGGTACCTGACGCAGTACCTGGCACAGAATTACTTCCAAACCAGCACCTGATAAATCAGCGGATGACTGCATGAATGGCAAGGGGCACCGTTTTTTTGCCAGAGATTGAAGTTTCTTTCTCTGACGCGGATGCCTATGGCTCACGGGGCCTCCCACCATCACCACCACAGCCAGAAAACGGCATAGAAACTGCGCTGAAAGAAATCAAGCGCCCCATTCACCCAGGGCCCCTCTCATGGATCGGGACCACATGGAAGAGGAGGCTTGGAGAAAAGATAGGAAGTGACACTTGTGGCGGGGAGATCAGCGGCCAATCTCCTGCCCCAGACCCGATGGCCCGAAAGCTGCAGCCTCACGCAACATCCCTGCTCACTCAGACGGCAAACCCGGGAACCTGGCGCTTGCCCTCTCTAGCACAGGAGACAGAGAGAGAGGAAGGCCCGGGGGACACAAGCCGGGCTGGGCCGCATTGAAAACGCCCGCTGGCTTTTCACAGGAACCAGGTAAGACCCAGGGGGTGCTTTTCATAAGAGTTTACATGTCCTTCTCAAGTCAACCTTGAGGGGCATCAAAGCACGAAGCTGTTTCTCCTCGTTGGCCTATCCTGATACTCCCATAATTCCTTGCAGGGAAAGGGAAGAGAGGTGCTGTCCCACCCCTGTAAAAAGATGCGAGAGGATCTACTTCCCTAGATGTTCCTAGGGACCAAAGGGGATCGAAACACAGGAAGGAGCCAAGTAGATGATGTAGGCCCTACGTCCCCCGCCACTCCCAGCCCATGCCTCTTTGCCCTCATCTCCTCCCACCCTCGCCCCGCTCGCTATGCTCCAGCCTCGGGCCTTTCTAACACCCAAGCTTGTTGCCACCCCAGGGCCTTTGCACCAGCTGCTCTGCCTGGACTGCATTCCTCCTGCTCTTTGCATGGCAGGCTTCCTCCCGGTCATGCGGCTCCCAGCTTAAGTCGCTTTCTCAACAAGGCCTTCTCTGGCCAATCCCCCCTCGTTGCCTATTTCAGTTTTCTGCACAGCACTTACCATCACCTGATAATTAGCGTTCATTTAGATGGATAGATGATTGATTGATGGGTAGATAAGTCTGTTTCTCTTGCTACAATATAAGTCGCATGAGATCAGACACCTGATTGTCTGTCACAGCTGTATCCCCAGAACCTAAGAGTATATAATATACAAGATGTGCTCAATAAAAATTGTTGAATGGATGGGCACATAAAAGATGGATGGGGAGATGTAGCCAAGGACAGGCTATGAAATTTAGCCAGACGTGATATGATTAGGTCCATCATACACCAAGTTTCTCCCTGGCTCCAAGGTGTTTTCTTTGTTTTGCTTCTCTGTCTCTCTCTCTCTCTCTCTCTCTCTCTCTCTCTCTCTCTCTCTCTCTCTAAATAGCCTTTTTATTCTGTAATGACTTCAGATTTACAGAAAAGCTATGAGTCCTCACATACCCTTCATTCATCTTCTCCTAATGTCAACATCTTACAATTCCACGGCACAGTCATCAAAACTAAGAAGTTAACATGGGGAAAATGCTATCAACTGCTTCATGTCTTTCTGGTTGTGAGGGGGTCTGAGGTTGCAGGCAGTCATCATGCCTCTGTCTCCTCCAATCTGTGACAGTTTCTCAGTCTTTTCCTAGTTCATGACCTTGACACTTTGAAGAGTCCTGGTCAGGTCATTGGCAGAAGATCCCCCCCGTTTGGGCTTGTCTGATGATTCTCATGATTAGGCTGGAGTCGTAGGTTTGGGGAGATCATCCCATAGAGGTGAAACGCCCTTCTCATCACATCACATCTGGGGGTACCTGCTATCAACGTGACAATGTCTCAGCTACTATGACCTGAGTCTCCTTGGCTCGGCATTTCTATGCCTCTGCTATCTGACCACAGGCTCTGGGGTTCTAGATTTATCCACTCAGCAGTGCCCATGGGGCTGGGTCCCGGGAAGGGTCAGGCAGCACAGACAGAGAGAAGAACCAGGGGGATGGCAGGTGCTTTTAAGAGGGCGTATCAGTTTCCTAGAGTGGCTGTAACAAACTACCACCCAGTGGATGGCTAAAACAACAGAGTTATCCCCTCAGTTTTGGAGGACAGAAGTCCAAAGTCAAGGTGTCAACAGAGCCACGCTCTCTCCTGAAGGCTCTGGGGAAGAGTCTGCTCCATGCCTCTCTCCATGCTGCTGGTGGTTGCTGACACTCCTTGGCTTGTGGCTGCATCACTCCAATTTCTGCCTCCACCGTCGCATGGCACTCTTCCCTCTGCCGCATCTGTATCCGTGTCTTCCTCTCTTCTTATAAGGACACCGGTTCTACTGAATTTGGAGCCCACCCTAACCCAGTAGGACCTTATCTTAACCTAAGTAACTATAGCTACAGAGACCCTATTTCTAAATAAGGTTACATTCTGAGGTTCCAGGTGGTTATGAATTTAGGGGGGATGCTATTCCACCCAGTGCAGGGGGGTATGATAGGTAGGTAGGCGAAGGTCAGGTTCTGAGTCCCAGCTCTTCACTGCTAGTGGAGTGGCTTGGGACACATCATTCCCTCTCCTGCCTCACCTTCCCCATCTATAAAATGGGGGGAGGTGATGACACTGTTGTTTGTATTGAAAGGATCAACGTAGCTACAAGCTGTGGCAGCACCTTGGAATTGATGAGACGCTTTAAAAAGATGAGCTATTCCCTGTGGCAGCCCTGAGAATGTGCCTCGCAGACTTCCAGCTACAGGAAGCTTCAGTTGACGGAGGGCCCCAGCTGCTATGCTCGAAAACCCTTCAGTGCAAACAAAGCCACGCTTCCCATGGGCGGCTCCCAGCCCATAACCCAATGCAGCAGAGACATTCAAACAAGGCCACTGATCTCGGGCAACGTGGGACTCCTCTGGCAGATGCCGTGGCCGGAGGACTCCTCACACCTTGCTGCAACTTCCTTAGACTGAACAGAAGCCGAGGATGCTCCCAGCCCAGCTCCTTCCCTCCCCCTTCGCTCGGGGTCCAGTGGCTCTCCAAGCCTCCCAGGCTCTCTTCATATTTTCTCCCACACGTGTTTCCCTAATCCAATCTTCGCACATTTCGGCCTGTCTTGGTGTGTGCTTCCGGAGGACCCAGACTAGCACATCATCACAAAGGTCATCTTCTGCCTTTGCCAGGGTCGGGACCTACTTCCATGCCCCTGGCTGCCCTTTGGGTCAGCCATCCTTCCCCCGTAGCTGGCCCGTGACGTCTGAGTGGAGTCATTGCCTCCCTCGACTCCAGGAGCTGGCACATGCCCACACCTGACCAACCCATCTATTTTGTGCCCTTGGCCACACTGTTTGGTACCAGGCAAGGCAAGTGACCAATGCAAGCCCATGAGATCCCCATTGCTGGTGCTCTTAAGAAGGAGGCATGCCTTTCAGACTGGGGGTGCTAAGCCGGTGTAATGTATGCCTGGAGCATCGTTACCCTCCTCTAGCCCGAGACTGAAGTTTATGCAAAAGAGCGAGTGTTGTAAGAAAATGATTTCTGCCATTAGTTGAGCACCTGGATCCAGCCATGCCTGAAGCTCCTGCACTTTTCCATGTCAATAAATAAATGGGTTTGTTTGTTTGTTTGTTGTTGTTTTGCTTTAGCTTATTGGAGTTGAGTGTCTCAACTACAAAACATTAAATTTAACATTTTCCTCTGACACCATTCTTCAAAGTGAGGGCCAGAGGACGAGATAGGGGCCGGAGAGGAACTACAAAGTCACGTAAACATCAAGGATGGGCAGAACAGATTCTTTTCATTCTGTGTGTGAACTACTTTCGGGGTGTCAGAAGGATTAGAGATAAAGAAAGAAAGAACCAAGGAAGCATCCGTGGGAGCCCGCGTGGCTTTGGGCTGCTTTTTAAAGAAAGCCTCTCCCAATTAGGATTTCCAAATATAATCCCTCTGCCACTCGCCAGAAACCAGTACCTAGACAGCCACCTTCCAAAAATAAGAGAAATAAAATCCATCTGCTTTCTGATGAATCACAAACATGTGTCATCGCTGGCTTTGCTTCTGTTTGGAGACGGGATCAAAAGAAGGTATTTCCCCTCTTTTCAAAAAATAAAAGTCATGGAGATTTCTATCAATAAATTCATTCTGCTCTTCTCCCTACACACGGAGAGGCTTTTTGCAAATGCTGGTGCCTCCTACTTGGAAGAAGGACTGATGTCAGCCCCATAATAGCGACTGCTGCTGAGGTTTCTCCTGCGTGGTGAGAAGCATCCTGGCCATTCTTTGCTTGGCAATAAACAAGAACCCCAACAAAGCCAAGACCCCCTGATCCCTTTTCTCTAAGCTCGATGTCAGGATCACGCGGCCAGCGGAGGCACCACCGTCAGCAGGACTATGGCATTTAGCAACATTGCAGCCGGTGAGGTTCGTCCAACTCCAGGCGCGATCGCTCGCCTTTGGAAATAAACATAAGCAAGAAGCCCTTAACGTGCAGCTGGTGGCATCCTTAATGAACAGGAGGTGACCGAACTCCACTGGGCAGTTACTTCCCCGTTCCTGCGTGGAGGCAGATGACAGGCGGAAGGTCTGTCTCCTGTCCGCACCCTTCCGCCCGGCTCAGATGTGTCTCCATCCCTGGCCCGGCTTTGATGGCAAACAGCAAAGGCACCTACGTGTTCTTTAAATAGAACTCTGCTCAGGCTGCCTTGACAGCGAGCGGTCAAAGGACACTAATGCGCTGTGGCATCTGCGCGAGAAATCACGGAAGTTTTCCACGAACTGACTTGCTCCTCTGTGGAGAGGGAAGGCGATCGGGCGTGCAGGAGCCAGTGTGACCAGGGGATCTGAATCTAAGAACTGCACTGAGCAGATGCCCAGCGGTGAGGAGGGTTCAAATCAATCTCAATGATATATTGATGATCACGACAGCGGCCGCGGCAATGGCTGAGGTGTGCTGAGCGCCTCCTGCAAGCCTGGCTCCACATCACTGCTGTATGTGCACCATCTCACTGAATCCTCACCAGAAGTCTAAGAAGTAAGGGCTAATGTGATCTCCGCATAATGAGAGGAGTGTGGCTGGCCGCAAAAACAGCCCTAATTCTCGCTTCCCCAGGACCCACAGCCCTTGGCATGGGGCTCCACACTGCGACGTGCCTTCGCAGCTCTGTCCACCAAGAGGTGGTCCATTTCCCGCTGTGTGCCGCCTGGGCTTGCTTCGAACAATAGAAGCCAGGAGCCTGGACTTCAAGGGGCCTTGCGACTCCCGCTTCCTCTCCTGGTAAGCAGCCCTTTGCGGCTGTGCAGGTTCCCTGGGTCGGCTGTGCCTCTGCGCCTGCCGGGCCCCTGGCTGATGGCCTGCCTAGGACAATTTATCAGATTTCCCCGTCGCTTCACAGATGGCACGGAGCTGCAGCAGCCGAAGGAAGACGGCTTGTTTAGTCCCCTTAGAAAACGGTCGCTGGCCCATCAGTACCTCTCCTGATACTCAGTGAGAACACGGCAAATCACTCCTCCGAGAAATGTCGGTGGAGTGCCTCCTCGCTAGTAGACACCACACTCGGGATACACCTGTCGGGGGGGTGGGCGGTGGCTCAGGGGCCCTGTTCTCAGGGAGCTGCATAAACATTAGATGGAGGGTCAGGTCATTCACAAAATAAGGGGAAATAGAAAGGCATTGTGATTGTGGAGAGAGGAAGAGACAGTTTCTAACAGGGGGACCTCCCATATTGAGTGACACTTGGACCTGAGGGATGAGTAGGGGGAATGGCCAGGTTGTGCGTGTGTGCGTGCGTGCGTGTGTGTGTGTGTGTGTGTGTGTGCACATGCAGACACACACGCACTTGAGACAGGGGCTTAGTGTTCCAAACAGAAGACATAGCGGACCCTGAGTGAGGCCGGAAGGACTTTTTAAAGCAAAGGTGACTGAGACAAAAAGTTGTTCAAGTCCAACTATAGCCATTGTTTCCAGGATCCAGCAAGGCAGCGAGGCTTTGCATTGGGGGTGGTAGAGCCCCCCAAATGGGAGCTTAGAAAAGTAAGGCCGTTTTCGGCATCGTGATGACTAGAAGCTCCTGGCCGGAGTGTCTGGGGCCAAGGCGTCTGAGTGTCCTGTAATGCACAGGACAGCCCCCCAGAAAGAAGACACATCTGCCCTGAGAGTGACCGCGACCCCTGTGACTCAGTCCCCAGCAGCGCCCTCTGGAGGCCCTGTGAGAAGCTGTCTGCACCTGGCAGGGGGCGAGGTGGGTTTGGGTGCCCGTTGTGGGGTGGATTTCCATCAGAACATTTTTCTCTGAGGACAGGAGCAGAGATGAAAGGGGAAGGGGACCTTTTCAAACTCGTTAGGCCCACACCCATGATAAGATCCATGTTTCACATCACAACACGTCCATATACACAGGCAAGCACAAATGCGCGACTGAAGCCGGAGGTTCACAAGCAACACTTGCCTTTGTCATAAATGGCATTCTCTGATATGTTCTAGTCTGTTCTCTGATGAATTCCACCCACTAAATTGGCTTCACAACTTGCTAAATACATCTCACTTCTGGGTTTGAAAAATATTGCGGGAGACCTAACTAGAAGAAAGTATTTTAAAGATAAAAAATGTGATAACACATTATGCTGATGAGCATGTGGGGAAATGAGCACACTTGTGTACTATTAGCGAGCGCGGGAATGAATGCGGCTCCATTAGTGGGCCATTTGGCAGCCCTTATCAATATTTAAATGCATGTGCCTCTGACTCAGCATTTCCACTTCCAGGAACTTCTTACAGATTTATCCACGCATGTACTCAGAGAAGGCTGTAAAAAAAATATGCATTGCAGCATTTGTTTGTAGTAACGGAAGACTGGAAACAATATAAATGTCCATCAATAGGAGACTGGTAAATTGAATCATGAGACATCCATCCTTATTATTATAGAACTAGAGGCCCAGTGCACAAATTCGTGCATGGGTGGGGTCCCTTGGCCTGGCCTGCGATTGGGGGGGCCAGCCAGCCAGGGGGTTGGCCAGCTTAGGCTTTTATATGTATAGCTACTAAGCAACCAGGAGAAGAAACAAGGCGAGTTTACATGAACTGGAATGGAACAAGGTCCAAAGCGTACTATGTAGTTGGAAAAGCAAGGGCGGTATGCTGATAATTGTTAAGGTGAACAATGTGTACAGAGGGATGCATCTTTGCTTCTGTATAGGTTTGGATTTTCCCATAGTTAAACAATTAAAAAGACAAATACTCGGACTATGTTGTGAAAGAGATCATTTGTGTTAAAGCCAATTTGCTTCAACAGACGAGAGGATATATAAGAGACTGTAAGTGGCGAGTGTCTCTGGCAAGATAACAGATGTGGGAGGGAGGATCTTAACCTGCTATCCATTCCTACCTTCTAATTTGCAACCACGTGTAGCGTTGATCTACGTGTGTATGGAAAATTAAAAATAAGATAGAAAATTAAAAATAAGATAGAAATAGGAACCTCACCGAGGATAAACACCTTTTTATCTAAAGTCAAAAGAATCCAAGTTAAACCTGAAAACAACAAACAAACCAATTCATAAAGAAGTATGTACTCCTAAGGTTGACCCCCACCCTCACCCCCAAGCATACCACGACCTTTGGGGTCTTCTGAGCTACCAAGCGAAAAATGGAATTGTCGTCAATTATATTTTTCTGACAAATTGTTATTTCTTTGAATTGACACAGAACAAAGACTGGGCCCCAGGGGACCCTAATTATATGCAGGTTACACTGAAAATGATTTCAAGTTTAACTTGTTCAATTCCCTCCCTTTAAGAATGACAGGACTGTGGTGGAGCCATTCTATTCTCAAGGTCTATCGGAGAGAGGAGCCGGGGCGTCATGGGATTAAACGGGGTGCCTCAGCTCAGAGCCTTTGGGGTGGCTGCCAAAGTCTGAGCCAGGCTGCAGTGGCCGCTGCGCCGCGAGCATCCACGCTACCCGGACATGGGCCAGCTGGTCCAGCCCGATGTGACTCAGCACTGGAAACGTGTGCTTCTTTAAATAGATGCTGCTCTCCGCTGGCTCTCGGAGCTGATCGATGACTTACCGGTCATGGGAGGGAGGTATCCAGGGGCTTGCCGGGCTGCTGTGCTGGAGGGCAGCAGAGGGACGCAGTGGGCACCGGAGGAAGGGCGTCGGCGGCTGTGACTCTGCTGGAGAATTCAGAGAACGATCGAGTGAGACACCCCCCAGGCGCAAGATGCTAGTCAACAGCAGGACGGGTAGAAACAACCATTGTCTCTCAGATCATGAGAACTGGTGCTAAGCCCACTCTGGCTGAAAGCAAGGCAGGTGTGTGGTTCATGGAAGGTACATCAGGTGAGGCTGGTACACCTTCCATCCAGGAGGGGGCCAAGATTCACCTCCTTAATAGTCACACTCAATGTCAACCTGCCACCTGCTCATCTCGTGTCTAATGTACAGAGGTCCGCTCCCAACCACCCATCTCAGAGAAGGAATGAGGTCTCCTGAGCCCTGGGAAGCACACGACCCCACCCTGCTCCAGCCCCACTGAGCATCCACGAAGGACCAAGGCAGGCCTCTGGACACTCTCAGCTCCTGGCTGCAGAAGGCTGCTTCCTTGGGCCTCAATACCTCAGCCTCCTGGAGAGCTGTCCACCAGTGCTGGTACTGAAATGTGAGGTCCTGGGGTTTTCATCAAAGAGCACAGTGAACAGCCACAGCCAGGCCCAGTCCATTCTTGCTTCTGCTGGGCTTTACTTGGGATGTTGAACCAGGGTACTCAGAGCCCCGTATTTAAATTCATTTCACTTCCATTCATTTGTTTATTCAGCAAAGGTGCATGAGGGAATCCATAAAAAGACAATCCAATGGAAATATGGTTCAAGGGTAATGAATAGACAGTTGGTAGAAAAGAAAATGTAAATGACTCCTAAGCGTTTGCAAAGATGCTCAAATCTCGCTTCAAAAGGAGAAATGCAAATTAAAGCAACACTGAGATGCCATTTCCCCCAGCAGATGGGCAAAGATCCGAGAGGCGGATAGCAGGCTTCGTTGGCGAGGCTGTGGGGCAGGGCGTTCTCAAGCCCTGCTGGTGGCAGGGTCCTAGGGGGCATAATTTGACAACATCTGTCAAAATTACAAATGCGGCGGATATTCTCTGACATGGCAATTCTTCTGGAAATGTGCCCTACAGAGGTGTTTCGACTTGTGCAAAATGATCTATGTGCAAGGTTATTCACCGCAGAATTGTAAGAGCAAAATATTAGGAACAATCCAGATGCCTTTGAATAGAAGACTAGTTAAATGAATTAGGTAGGGTATATCCAAACAATGATATTCCATGTAGGTTTTTTAAACAAAGGAGATCTCTCTCTCTTCCCTGATGTAGGTATATCTTCGTAATATATTGGCAAATAAATAGGCAATGGGGTGGCTCAGTTGGTTGGGTGTAGGTTTTATCCCCAGTTGGGGCTCATTTAGGAGGCAGCCAATCTCTTCTCTTCTCTTCTCTCTCTCTCTCTCTCTCTCTCCCTTCTTCTCTCTAAAAATCAATGAAGCTTAACTGGGGGAATTTCTTAAATTCATATTGCTTACATATGAGTGATCTTCTTCCTGAACTGAATTTATGCCCTTACTTATTTTCTGTTGTTGTTGATTCTAAATCTCTATTTCCTTCCTTCTTTCTTTCTTTTTTTTTTTTTTTTTTTTTTTTTTTTTTTTGTCATTGGCTTATGGTGTGTGTGTGTTCTTATAAGGTGTTCAAATAAGGTTATTATTATGCTCCAGGCACTTAGGTGGGCACTTTCAATGTTTTATCTCTAATTGTTTTAAAAAATACACAGAGAAGAGGCATCATTATGCTCACTTTAGACTGAGACTCAGAGATGTTAATGGCTTGTCTAGAGTCACACAGCAGTAACTAGCCAGGCTGGTGTATTCGTTTCCTAGTGCAGCTGTAACAAACTGCCACAAGCTTAGTGACCTTAAGACAATGCAGGTTTATTATCTCACAGGCCTAAAGGTCAGATGTCCAAATGGGTGGTCACAGCTTTCTGGAGATTCTGGGGGTAATCACCTCTTTGCCCTTTCCAGCTTCCAGAAGCTGCCCACATTCCTTGGCTCGTGGCCCCACCCAGCCTCTGCTCCCATTGTCTCATCTCCTACTCACTGTGACCCTCCCGCTTGCCTGGTATAAGTACCCTTATGATTACATTCCCTTCTCCCCAACCCCCCAAAAAGTCCAGGATAATCTTCCCCTCACCACGGGCTCTTTTCCCTAATCTTTGCTGCCTCCACGAAACCTGGGGTTTCCTTCTGTGGAAGCAGTAATCCCAGAACCTTCCTGGGTCTACGGAGAGAGAGGAACATACTTCTCTGCAGACAGCACAAGACATAGGAATATATGATGCTCTTCCAAAGAGAAATGTCCCCATTCCCAGTTGGAGCTGGGAGGGCTGTTTGTAAGGCAGGGCACCTAAGGATGTCCCACCACTGTGGCTGTGAGCCGGGTGAGGCGTTGAGAAGTGGCTAACGTGGCTTTTCTGCGTTATTTGTTTGTTTCCTTGTTTGTTATCCCCTCCACTAGAACGTCAGCCTCAGCGTGGGGGCCATCGCCATCAATTCACGATTGTATCCCAGAGGCGGAGCCCTGAGCAGAGCTGGCTTCCCTCTGATAAATGCAAACCCCACCCCCTAGGTGCCCGATTGAGTGGATACGGTTTCACCTGGGTACAAAACTGGAAGATGAGGAGGGGCACCAGGTGGGCCCTGCCCAGAATCCCTCACCTTTGGGAGGGGTTGATGTGGAGGCGAGGTCCCTGGTCAGGACCGTAAGGGGGGAAGCGGGAGCAGGCTGACGTCTGCCTCGCTGTGCCCTTCTGAGAACAGAGATCCCATCTCCTGAGCATCCTCCGCGAAGCGTTCTGAATCGATCGTGCTTGGACATCAATAACAATCCACCTATGAAAAATTCTCCCACAAGGACACCAAGATAGATGCACAAGGAGATTCGCCTCACTGTTTGTAACAGCAAAGGAACTGGACACAACCCAGGTGTCCATCAGAAGGAGTTTGGGAAAATAAATGGTCAGACGGTTACAATGATGGAATGAGAGGCGGCTATTAGATGGGCAAAGATACCCAAGATATATTGCTAAATGAAAAAAGTGACTTGCAGGAAAGTACATGAAGTATGGTCCTATGTTGTTGTTTCTTCTAAAACAAAACAAAACACAGTATATATCAAAACTCAAACTGCAGTGACCTGTGCGTTTTTGTATATAAATTATGAACAAAGAAAAAGCAATATACGTATGCATCCTAGTTCTTTGACTTTTAAGAGTCAACTATCCTCCAATTATTTTGAAATGAAGACCTGCCTTCTATATTGCCTTTTTTGCTAAGAGGCTGTTAAGTCCAAAGAGTAGCTTACCAATGCTGGCGATTTGGAATAGAAGAAATACAAGAGGTATAAGTTAGCATGTATGTACATAGATAGTAAACACGGTAGGTAAGTATGAGGACAGAAAAGCTAAAAATATACGCATTTTGAATTTAGGAGTGACACAGGGGAGAGGGGAAGGTGCAGGAACTAAGTAATATACTGTATTTCTATAATGTTTTTTACTAGGGACACATATTACTTTAGTAATGAGGAACAAGTTAAGGTTAAAGGAAAACCCTTTCTGGGGCCTTTGTCTTCTGTGGGGAAGAGTGAAAGCCACTTTGTATGCAGGAAAACGAGGGGCACGAGACAATCTTACAGGTCGAGAGAACTGAACCTCATTTGTGTTTTTAAAATAGAAAAAAAATTTACCCATAGACACAGAAATCAAGCTGATGGCTGCCTAAGGGAGGGGGTAGGGGATGCAAATAAACTTTAAACACTAAAAAAAAATTGAAATTAAATAAAACACACAAAATAATCATTTTTCCTCTCTAAACACACACAAATAAATAAACAAATGGTGTTTTACTCTGGGAGAAATGAAACATTAAAAACAAAAAATCCTAGAGCCTGCAGGTGACTCAGTTTGGTTGGAGCATCATTTCATACACCAAAAGTTTGTGGTTCGATCCCTGGTCAGGGCAAGTACGGGAGGCAACTGAACAACGTTTCTCTCTCTCAAATCAATAAAAACATATCTTCAGGTGAGGATTTAAAAAAAAAAAACAACCCTAGAAATGGTGATTATATTGTTTACATAATGATAATGACTCCTGAAATGATTTACAATGACAAGGTCAAAAAAATAAATAAAATAAAATTTTTAAATGTGTTTTCTGATTATAAAAGTCATCTGTGCTCATTGTATAACTAAACACCTAAGCAACATGGGAAACAGGCATTGAAATTTAACCATAATCCCACACACTACCCCCAAAGAGAGCAAACCTTAAGATGCATGCATATTTTTACTTTCAAAAGCAGCACCAATTTCGGTATGCTCCTTAAAAATCCAACTTCATTCCATTTAATGTGTAAAGAGTACCATACTACAATATGCATCATCATTTCAATGACCCCAATACATCACATCGTTTTACCTTAATAGCTATATGAGACCTTACCATTGAGCATTTACATTGTTTCCCTGTTTTTCCCCCCATTTAAATAACGGTGCAAAGAAATTTCTCATATGCATATCTTCAGGCCCTTATCTGATTATTCACTGAGGGTAAATTCCTAGAAATCTGATTTGCTGAGTCAGGGAGTTTGCACAATCTGAGAATACGTGATCACATAGTCTCTCCTTAACAGGAATGATTGTTGGCGTTAGCCATCACTGAGCATGGAGTTCGTGCCAAGCTTCCCATTCCTTTGCCTTCTGAACAATCCCAGGAGGCTGGTGTTTTTACTATTCCTCGTTCTGTGGAGAGAGGAAAACTGAGGCTCAGAGAGGTATAGAAACTCTCAATGTCACGCAGCTAAACACTGGCAGAGCCGGGAACAGAACCCAGGTCTGCCTGCCTCCAAAAGGCAAGCTCAGTCATTGCACGGTGCTGCCTGCTATTAACCCGGCTTCCAGAACAGTCGTATCGACTCATCATCCAACCAACGGCACACGAGAAAGCCCCCATTCTCACTCATTCCTCCTTTGCCCCAAACTGAGTATGTTCATTTGAATCACGTAGGGAGTATACAGTTGCAAACAACAACATAAAAAACGTCATTGACTTCAATAACCACATTCTCACTTATTCCCCCTTCACCCCAAACTGAGTATGTTCATTTGAATCATGTAGCGAGTATACAGTTGCAAACAACAACGACAAAAAAATAAATAAATAAAATAACCTCATTGACTTCAATAATAAAGTGATTCATTGGCTCAAATAACCAGAAGTCCTAAGAAGGGCTAAGTGTCAAGGACAGCTGGATTCAACAGCAAAATGACGAGACTGGGGTTCAAGTTTGTTTCTTCTCCCTGTCTCCTGCGTTGCTGGCTTCATCCTCCATGTGCCCCTCCTTCATGGTCTCGAGATGGTCCCCGACAGCTCCCAAGGCTGCATGCTTTCTTCCCCAAGCCCAGATGGGGGAGAGAAGGATGACTTTGGAAGCCCTCTCAGGAGAGTGGGGCATCCTTCCCAGCCTCCCCCAGACTCTCAGCAGCCCACATGACCCCTGAGTGTTCTTCTGAACCAACACCTCTCTCCAGGGGTAGGCTTATGACGATAGGATGAGGCCTAAGCTACATATTCCCACTCCTAGATCCGGGAGTGGGTAGCTTTCACCTCCTCCAAAGGCTAAATAGAGACTGTGTGGAATGAAAGTCAGGACACTTATCAAGAGAAGGAAGGTTGGGGCTCTGGGCAGGTAGCTCAGTTGGTTAGAGCGTCATCCCTATATGCCAAGGTTGCAGGTTCCATCTCTGGTCAGGGCACATACAGGAAGCAACCAATGAATGCGTGGAACAACAAATTGATCTCCCTCTCCCTCTCTCTCTCTCTCATCAATAAATAAAGATGGAGGGCTGGATATTGGGCACATACAGCCTTGTACCCTCCACCCATCATCTCTCCTTGGGCCTCATCATTGTAGTGCACCCTACATGCCCTCTCTACCTCTACCCTTGCTCATGGCAGGGCGAAGTATCAGAAAATTAACCCAGTGGATAATCCCCAGGGAGCAATCTTCAATCATTGATGATGATGATGATGATGATGATGATGATGATGATGATGATGATGGAGTAGGTGTAGAAATACCCCAGCTCCTTCAGCCCTTGGGTGGGTCCACTGAGGTGCACGTTCTACAGTTTCCCCGAATTCTCCCATGGGATTAAGCTCTGTAGTAATGCCCGGCTCGGTGGCTCACCCTCTTCTCACTCTCTTCTCTTACCTCCCCACTCCCACCCTGTGTCACCTCCAAATAAACCCCTTCCACTTGAGTCCCAGACTTGAGGTCCGCATCTAAGGGACTTCAACGGAGACAGGGATGCCGCCACGAAGTCCACTCTGACAGTTTTGTTTTTGTCCAGTTCTGGCACATTCTACAAAGATTAAAATGCACGGTGAGCAGGCTGATGACAGGCCCACGCAGAGGCTCTGAGAGAAACGCATCCACCTCCGGGCTCCCTGTTTCACCTTCAGTACGAAGGCGAGGGGAGGCCCCTTCCTTCCGAAACTGCTTTGCATGCACAGTGACCTCAACAGTGACCAGACAAGAATGCATTACTAAGCACCCCATCGCGAGGCTGTCCTGCAAATAGAGACATCTGGGCTCCTTGGCCGAATTCCTTCAGGAAAAGGGGAGAGAACTCCCAAACCGGACTCAGTCCGTGGTGAAGCGGAGTTGTGAATAGACCTCTTTCTGGCTGCATTCGTTATCCACAAACTATTGGCCCGGATGAGAGATTTAAAAAATAAATAACTAAAAGGCCTTCCTCATAAGATGGCAGACATTAATTTTTAAGTTTGTGCCTGAGAGACATCATCTCCCTTTTCGTGCCCGTTAATGGGATTTGTTTGATGATCGTTTATTTGCTGGCTTAATTAATTGCCGCGTAGCTTTGCATGGCCGGGAGCAAAGTTGGCAAATGGTTGATTTCTATCAGGAAAAGATGTGTGAGCAGCTTCATTTCAGGGATGAGCCATACGCTAAGCAGGTCTCTAGCTCAGAAATAGCCCTTTGCAAAGGGAAAAACCTCTTTCAATGGAGCCAGACTCCCTGGGCCCGAGAGCAGGACAGGAAGGGAAAGGTAATGAGTCCCAGCGCTTCCCTTTTGCGGAGCAGGGAGCCCAAGGCCCCGAGTCGAAGATTACAAAGTGAGATGGCACAAAGCCAGGAAAGCACCCAGGCTTCCTGACTCCGGCTCAGTCCTTGTCCCACTAAGTCCTTGTCCCACTAAGTCCTGGTCCCACTAAGTCCTGTCCCACTAAGTCCTGTCCCACTAAGCCCTCGGCCCACACCCCAGAGCACTGATGAAATAGACAACATGTATTTCTGTTCCCAGGGGATAGGGCCGGGGGCTGTTAAATCAAATGGATTGAAGAGGCAGGTAAGAGAAATATGTAGCCTAGAATGCACTTGAGAATCTCAATCTCTCTCTCTCTCTCTCTCTCTCTCTCTCTCTCTCTCTCTCTCTCTCTCTCGTTATGGCTCTCAAAGGAGACTGACTCTGGAATAAACTGGACTTTCTGAGAAATCACACAGAAGGTTACTTAGACCAAGAGAATCACAGGTAAATGCCTTCAAGCTCCAGATAGCACCAAATGTGTGAGGCGGCGAGAGGTGAGCATAAGGGAGTGGGGGTCGAGGGGTGGGGGGGACTGTGTCAAACATGAGAGCACATGTCTATCTCAAGGACCCCAGTGTTGACAGATCATGGAAATTTTTTGAGAGAGGCCCAAAAGTCCCAAGTATTATGGGCGAAAAAAGTTGCATGATATCTTTCAGCTTTTAAATCGTGGCAAATAGAATAAAAATTAAGCCCCATAGAAGCCAAACAAAGCATGCCATCTCTCCCAAGATATCAGTTTGTAACCACCAGTACAGATTATCAACACCTGAGGGCAAATCTGGTCATTCATTCATTCAACATTGATTTGTTTGGGGTCAGTGGTGATAATGCCTGAATCTTCCCACACATTAGAATCACCGCAATCCTCTGTGCCCCTGTGTTCCTTAATCCCTGCTGCCACATCTTGAAGATGGCAGGCCCACTGTGGACGCAGCTGAATGGATCCACGGAGAACTGCGAAGGCCAGGCATTGGCCGCATCTAGTTCCTCTGAGTTATTGGTGAGATCATATTACAGCCACCTGACCAATACACTAAGCAATCACAATAAAGATTATGACGGCAGGAGGACCGGATGCTGTGGAGGATAGTCCGAGATTTGGGGGACCAGGGAGGGCTTTCTATGTGTTCAATAACTCATTCAACAAGTATTTACTCAGCACTTGCTATGCACCAGGCACTGATCTAGATGCAATGAATTAAATCAGTAACTGATTTGTCATCTATATATATAAAAGTGTAATATGCAAATCGACCAGATAGCAGAACGACCGGTCACTATGACACACACTGACCACCAGGGGGCAGACATTCAATGCAGGAGCTCCTCCAGCCCGCAGGCCCCAATCACCTGATCAGGGCCTGCTGGCCAACCTCTCTGTCCTTCCCCCTGGCCGGCAGGCTCTGATGGCCTGATGGGGAATAGGGAACACAGGGTGGGTGGTGGCAGACATGGGTGGCACCAGGCTGAGGCGGGTGCCAGCGGGGCCCTAATCACCCCACTGGTTGCCCCACACATAGAAGGTGGTGGCAGGGGACAAGCCCAGCTGCGGGCAGCCAGGGAAGATCAGCCCTGATCACAGGCCAGGCCTAGGGACCCCACCCATGCACAAATTTCATGCGCTGGGCCTCTGGTTGTCATATAAATCCCTTTTAAAGTTTTGAGGACGCCTGGCCAGTGTGGCTCAGCGGTTGAGCGTCGACCTATGAACCAGGAGTTCACAGTTTGATTCCTGGTCAGGGCACACGCCCGGGTTGCAGGCTCGATCCCCAGTAGGGGGTGTACAGGAGGCAGCCGATCCATGATACTCTCTCATCATTGATGTTTCTATCTCTCTCTCCTTCTCCCTTCCTCACTGAAATCAATTTTTAAAAATGTACCTTTAAAAAGAATCATGCGGAATCCATTTTAAAAGTAAGTTTCAGGGGATACGGCAGGTTTTTTGACTCAAAAAACCCTGTCCTCGTGGAACTCATGCTCCCCAAAGTACAGGTGACGTAAACGCAGACCTGGAGGGTGAGTAAGGGAGGCAGGAGTTGGGGAGGAGGGGACCAATATCAGCGCTCCTGGGAAAGGGAACACGTGCCAACTGTGAGGGCGGGAGAAGGTGGCACTTTGGGGGGGAACTTAAGTAACTGGGTCTGGCTGGCGCCCACGGCGGAAGGCCAGGGAGCCAGCGAGAGATGACCCAGAGACAGAGAAACATCCAGAGAGACCGAAAAAGGCAGAAACTGGCAGAGACAGAGGGATGGAGGCAGAGCAAGGCAGAGAGACTGTCAGAGGCAGAAGCGGAGACACGGAGACAGAGAGGAAAGACGGACAGGGACCGTGGAACGGGCACTGCAGCGCCCCCTCCCCCTGATCCGAGTCCTCGCAGCCTTCCTTTCACACAGGAGACAGGTGTCCACGCTTCACTTACTTCGCTTTGTTGAGAAAGTAAATATTTGATCTCCTGCCGCTCCCAGGGACTTCTCTTATATAAGAAGGGCACCGTTAATTAGCCTGAGAGCAACGCCGTGTGGACTGGGGCAGGAGCAGCCTGCGGTTTGTAATTCACCACCCGGGGCCGGGGTTGAGCGATGGGGGCAGAAGGGAGGCCTGTGTTCCAGACCCTCCCCGACTCCGGGAGGCTGTGGGCTTGCGCCTCAGTTGCTCCGTTCACAAAATGAGAGGGGTGCTTTCCTTCTCCGACATTCGGTGGCGGCATTCTGTGACCAGTGTTGGTTTAACTGTAAAAATGTTTAATGGGTGTGTCACAAAGGGGGGCATGAGGGCAAGTGTGTCTGTCTTATTCCAGAGTGAGCACATAATAGGTGTTCAAGAGCACACGGTAGGTGTTCAAGAGCACTGATTTGTTAACGAAAGGGAGAGAGGGACAGGGAGAGAAAACAGGGAGAAAGGGACAGAGGAGAAGAAGAGAAGAATGAAGGGAAAGGGAGGAAGGAGGAGGGAAGGAAGGAAGGAAGGAAGGAAGGAAGGAAGGAAGGAAGGAAGGAAGGAAGGAAGGAAGGAAGGAAGGAAAGAATAGGGAAGGAGGGAGGGAGGGAGGGAGGGAGGGAGGGAGGGAGGGAGGGAGGGAGGGAGCTGTGATGTCAGGAGCAGTATTCACCCAGCAAAGAACCGGACTGTCTCCTTCAGACCTGCAGGAAAATGAACCCCCCGGGTAACCGCCCCAGGATATAGCACCGTTTCTTACTGGTTTCCCCACCCCTGCTCCGTTTGGAAATAACTGCATTAAAACAGCTCCTTGAATAATCCCGACTGGCACAGGCTGCCATTAATCCCACCTCCTGAGGACGTACAAGGGTTCATCCCTAGACGTCTGCGCATTCCAGAACATTCCTGTCCCTCCATGTCTGCACCTCCCAGGCCGATTCCCCATGGTCCTCTCAGCATTCTCACACCTGGTGCCACAGGTGCTCCCTCAGATGCACGAGGGTTATCTATAGCACCCGCAGCCTCATCACTTCTTCACATCCTCAAAAGAACCTACTCGTGGCCAGAATTTCCTAACAATGTCATCTTTCACGGAATGTTCCACGGAGGGCAGGGGGTGGGGGGCAAAGAAGAGGCATACGTCCCAGCAACACGGACAATAGTTGGTGGCCACTGGAGACATCACCAGTCCCATTATTGGGCTCTCTCTTGGGCCTTCAACTCTTGCCCCACCGCCTCCCTCCAGCTTGCTGAGGCATCTCTTCCCCTCCTCCCATCTCTGTCCCTCTCCACCCTCTTAGAAGCTTTGGGGTGAGTCCCAGAAAACTCATCCTCTCCCCCCCGCCCCAAACACCCATCAAAACGACCTTCTAAACAAAGACGGTTGTGTGCCCGCGAGAAATTCCAGTGGAGGGGAAAATGTTTTCGACCCTCGCTGCAAAAGTAGCATGAATGTGGAATTTGGAGGCTGAGCAGCAAACCAAAATGAGAGATGCGAAGAGAGAGATCAGGGAGCCAGGAACCCTAGCAACGTGGCACCGGGTGGGAGCCCGGGAAGAAAGACAGCTGAGGAGGAAGTCCCTCGAGTGGGCATGGCTGGGAGGCTTGCAGTGTCGAACACTCCATTTCAATCTGTTTCCTGTTCTGTCTTAAGCCGTGGTCCACTCAGCCGTCCCAAACCTTCGGTGCAGGTCAGTTATGCACAACTGGTCTATTTTGGTCACGCTTAGAGGCATAGAGGAGAGGGAGTGTGTTCTGAGCAAGACGAAGAGAAGACAACAGCTCCAGGAGGCAAGACGTGACATGGATTCCAAACAGAAGTGATGGAGAGTACCAATGTCCTCCGAGAATCCTTAGATATACCCAAGAAGGCAACAGGCTTCCCACAAGACCTGGGATGGGAATGTGGACCATTCTGATTTTGATTTTAAAGGGACAAGTGGCAGCCTCAGAATTGTGGGGGAGTGGGAGACATCATGTGTGGCGGCACGTTCAGACTTTGAACCTGAGCACAGCTAACGGTCAAGGTCTCACAATCATCATGCAAAATGGAAAGGAGCCTGGATCTCGGCCGACCTGGGGTGTTAATTGCATGTCTGGGAGCCCGTCAGGGGGAAGGCTAAAATTAGCCGACAGCCTGATAGGATGACACCTGACATCAGAGACCGAAGCTCCTAGGACAGACAGGTTGATGCGACGAGCTTGGTTTCACGAGAACACACACGCTTTCAGGGGCCCCCGGAGCTTCTGCAAGGTCAGCGTTTTCTCTGCATCCACGTGGCTGTGCACGGTGGTGAGAGGGAGAGATGCGGGCGTGCCCGCTCCCACAGGTGGAGGAGAGAGGGGCAGAAGCTGATAGATGGGGCTGGGGAGGGGTTTTCCTGGTGGTGTTCATGAATATGCAGACCCAGAGCCAATGCTTTTCAGAAAAGTAAAGCAAAATAAGGCTCTACAGAGCAACTAACTATAGAGTTACTTGTGCTGCTTAAATTGCTGAGAGAAACTCGGCCTGGGGTCTCGGGGCTGGGAAGATCATTCGTAGTAGATGCCAGAAACTGAGCCAAAGGCTTAACGAGGATGATCTCATTTAATCCTCACAAATGGGTTAGGTGGGAAGTACGATTATTAGCCCCATTTTGCAGATAGGGAAGCCAAGGCTCAGAGAAGCGAAGTCACTTAGCTGGTGTCTCAGTCGAGATAGAAGCAAGATGTTAGTCACCGTATCAAGTGTTTACAACAGAGAGAATTCAATGCAGGAGATTGGGGACATGGGGGAGGGGTGGGTAGGGGTGGTGTGGCCACCGGAGATTAGCAATAGCAGAAAGGATGGAGGGAGGGAAGAATGGAGGGAGTAGGTGGGATTTCCTGAACCCTGTGCCAAGGTCACCTGGTGGAAGCTGGAACCTTGAAGGAGTTAGCAAAATTGCTGGGGGCAGAGAGAAAGGGGACAAATATCCTGATTTCTCTCCTCCTCCCACCTTCTAATCTCACTCCAGCACCTCCCATTAACAGGACCCAAAGGGAACACCTCCCTCCCCCACCCCCGACCCCCGACAGGCAGGGCCAGGGCCAGGACAGCTAGTCCGGGGCTTAGCCGGAATTTGCCCCCAGGTCTGATCCAGCCCCGCCAATCACAGCTTCTTTCATGGAAGAACACAGCAGCCAACGTTCCGTTTCTTCGGGGTAGCACCTTAGTCTCCTGTGGAAACAGAGGCGGCTCAGATGACCCTTCCAGGTTCCGGGCGGCGGCCCCTGTGGACCCAAAGGAGTCATCGGAGACATGGGCTCCAACCCCGGCTCCGGCGCCGGCTCCCTGTGTGACTTGAAACAAAGCATGTCCCCTCTCTGGGCCTCAGTTTCCTCTGGAAAACAGGTGATGGAAATACCCTCCTTGCAAGGTGGATTCCAAATGGCTCACAGCAGGTGCTCAAAAAAAACAGACCTCATCGCTCCCGCCCCCTCCACAGCGTTATGTAACCTGCTCGCAGCGTGCTCACTGTGCCCGCAGGCTGGTGCTCTCAGGGGGAGCCCGGGCCAGCAGCAAAGACCGAGCTCCTCCGTCCCGTCTGCAGAGCTGTCCTGGGCATCCTCCCGGAGACCCCTCTGCTGTCAGGCCAACTTACTCAAGTTCACTAACAGGAGCTGCTCCCGGAAGGAATGCCGAGGGATGCCGCAGATTCTGTTTATTCTGTCTGCCTCTCCTTAATGAGGGCATTTGCCTCACGCTGGGATCCTCCTTTGCTTTCCTTAGAAAACGGTCCACTAGGAGAGAAAGAAACCCCACGCACAGGACTGCAGACCTGTGTGAGCAGCAGGGAGGCCCCAGCCACCAGGAGGGTTATGAAAGGCACGAGGCGAGCCTAAGTTCAGCATCAGGTCGGCTGAACTGCTCTGCCGTGCTGGGAAACGTTTCATCTCTTCAGCATGGGACCAGCTGGGGAGGCACCTGCTCCCCAAAGGAGGTCTCCACTCATCTTCCAGGGGGGCTCTTTATTTTATTTTTTTAAATATATTTTATTGATTTTTTACAGAGAGGAAGGGAGAGGGATAGAGAATTAGAAACGTCAATGAGAGAGAAACATCGATCCGCTGCCTCCTGCATCCCGCAACCAAGGTACATGCCCTTGACCGGAATCGAACCTGGGACCTTTCAGTCCGCAGGCCGACGCTCTATCCACTGAGCCAAACCAGTCAGGGCCAGGGGGCTCTTAAAAAAAAAAAAAAGTTTCTATTGATTTGAGAGAGAGAAGAAGGGAGAGGGAGAGAGAGAGAGAGAAACATTGATGAGAGAGAAACATGGATTGGCTGCCTCCTGCATGCCCCACACTGGAGATCGAGCCAGTAACCCAGGCATGTGCCCTGACCGGGAATGGAACCATGACCTCCTGGTTCATGAGCTGATGCTCAACCACTGAGCCACACTGGCTGGGCTCAGGGAGACTCTTCATGCCACCTCCACACCCACTCAGGGGGGCAGGACAGGGGATGGAATCATCTCAGACAGGGCTACTCAAAATGCGACCTGGAAAGTGCACACTGGACCGGGCCGAAGCGTGTCCCCTAACGCCTGTCCACCTGGGACTTCTGAATGTGACCTTCCCTGGAAACAGAGTCTTTGCCGGTGCAATTAGTTAAGATGAGGTCATATTGATTAGAGTGGCCCTTGACTCTCCTCCAAAAGTCCAATAGCTGGTGTCCTTATAAGAAGAGCAGAGAGAGCGATGTCACCAAGAGGCCAATGTCGATCGCTCCCAACTTCGCTCTCCCGCACAAGAATAACAGCTAACAACGACTCATGGACAAGACACCCCCGAGAAAACCCTGGAACACGGGGTGAGGCGGAAGCACCCCGTGCACCTCAGAGACCAAGACAAACTGCAGGATGGACGTTAACAAAGCTTCTTATGGCGAGCACTTCACAACGTATGTAACTCGAGTCACTGGGCCGCACACCTGAAATGCATGCCGTGCTGCGTGCCATTTACACGTGAATAAAACCGAAAGGAGAAAGAAAAATACACTCTTGGGATAGCTACCAAAAAAGGGGAGACAACACGCAGAGATTCACACAGGGACCAAGGTTGTGTGACGACTGAGGCAGAACGGGAGTGATGCGTCTACAAGCTAAGGAATGCTGGGAGCCACCTGAAGCTGAGAGAGACAAGGACGAATACAAATCCCAGCTACACATTAAAAAAAGAGAGACAAGGACGGAATCTAACCAGAGCCTCAGAGAGAGCACAGTCCTGCCCACACCTTGGTTTGGACTCCTGGCCACCCGGTTGGTGGTCACAGACCAGCTGGTTCGTGGACCAGCACCGGCATGCGGACCACCCTTTGAGCAGCTCTGATCAAAGACACGGGGGATGTGGATTTGGGCCCGACCTTACTCAGGCATTTGGACTCCCCAAAGGGAGCTTGTGGTGTTGGCTTCCCTAGGACCTGGCACTAACATTCTGGGGAAGTTTTGGGGGATGGTCGCAGAAGGGGGCAAGAGCAAATTCAACCCTGAGGTCCAGGGAAATGTGTTCATATCACTGACCCCATGGTCTAGTGCATCTTCCCCCCTGCCCCACCAGAACTTAATACTTAAAGGACATGCCTAGGGATGGAGCAGAAGTTTCGTATTGTGTGCACACAGCTATTTACTGGTAGAAGCTGCCTGGAGAAGGATTCTAAGGCTCCGACGACGAGTCATGCCTGCCTGGGATTGAAACGGAGAGTCGTGGCATGCCTGGGCCACCCAGACATTCCCCAAACATTCCAGCTTCCCTTAGTCACCCTCACAGCAATCCTGGGAGGTAGACACTATTATTATGCCCATTTTACAGATGAGGAAAGTGAGGCTAAGTAAGTAATGAACTCAAGACTCCAACCCAGGCAGGTCTGACCCAGAGTCCTGGCCCTTAACCACTATGTCAGCATATCATCTCTTGGCATACTATCTATTCACAACTCATCGTATAAAGTAGTTTCTTTTAGCCTAAATGTACATGTGTCCAACCTTAAGAGGGGTCTCCCTGCTCCCCATCATGCCCACCTTCCCCGGGCCACCCTAAGGAGCCTCGGTGGAACTCACAACCAAGATCAGCAACCAGGGAACATGTTGAAAGGAGTCACTGCTGAGCTGGTAATGAGTTTAAAAGGCGGTTTAATCAAAATGTGTTTATCTGATTGAACCCGAACTTGAGAAATGAGCCCGCGACCTCACAGCCCACTGGAAGCCTGTCAAAACAATCAAGTAAACACACAAACTGTGTGGCTTCTTTGTGGGTGTGTTGGGTTTGTTTTTTCACCATCTCACCGGGCAAGAGAAAGGGAGAGAAAAGCGTTTGATTGAAACGTTTGCTGTGGTCAGGGACCAAAAGGAAGCCTCTCTTTGTAATTAAATGTCATTGTTTTAGGAGAGTCCACTGGAAAGCCTTCAAAGGAGAAACGTCCCCAAACAGGTCTGACCTGATACATACTGCCCTCCGAGGCGGCTAAATTAGAAGGGAGGGGAGGGGCCTGGGGGGAACAGGAGGCTGTCCAGACCCTCTGCACCGGAGCTGAGGTTGGGAGCAAGGACATGAGAAATCTCCCCGATTCGCCGTTCGTTATGAAGTCCCTGAACCACACCCACAGGTGACCAAGCTTGTAGAAAACAGGCGCTTCCTCTAACTTCAATAGGAATAGAGAGCCGGACACGCATTGGAGCTCAAATGCTGCACACCAGGTCATGGATTTGGTACTTGATCGGAATGTTTAGCATGCACTGGGGATGGCTAGAATGGCTGCCACTGTCTGATTTGGACTGCCTAACCCACCAGGTGTGGAATCTTCAAAAAGGCAGTGATGGGAACCTACACGCATATTTCTTGACTTTCTTCTCTCCTTGCAATTTCTCCCTCTCTCTCCTGTCTCTCTCATTCCTCCCCGCCCCCACCTCATTCACACACACACACACACACACCATAAGGTGAAATGAACTACAGAACTTAGAATTCCCCTTCCCCCAAAGTGAAAAAACACTTCATTATTCCCCCATCCTCAATAATTAGCCATATTCAGCTGGATGTACTGATGCCCAAACAATACAGGGGTCCCTTATTGATAAAGAAGCAGAGAACAGACATGGAGGTTAGACAACTAGTGAAGTATTCCACAGCATTCCTTACAAGGTACAGATGCCGGTGGTCACCTTCCCAACTTTATTAAGCCACTTACTTACACAGCCTTTTCACAGCCCGAATTCTTTATTCCTGAGTGAGGATTGCTTTTGGGCTCCTTGCCTTTCTCTTCTGTTAACGAGGGGGTGGGGGGAGGGGGGAAGATTTCTCTGACCTCTTCCAGCCCCGACATTCTGTGGCACTTTTATATAAAGTCCACTGATCAGATCATCACAGGTGCAGACAGATTGAATCTTGAAAGACTTTGGAGAAAACGAGATACGCTATTTTTAAAAATCCATTTCAGTTCTATTTAATAAGAGTGCCTTCATTAATGGAACTTGGAAATGCATGAAAATTGGAGACATAAACTCTAGGATTAAAAAAAATATATTAAAAGGACCACTTCCCTGCTGCCTTATCGTCTTCATTTCATTGAGTCACCTGTAACGTGGGATTACCACATCTGAAGTGGCCATATCATGGATGCAATCACCACTGCCACGGCGGGGTCCATACGTGTGCGTCCCTGAGGTTAGCAGCTCTTGCAAATGAGTTGAAATCGCTAAATAAGGCAGACCACCACGAGGAAAAAAAATTCATTACTGATCGTGTTATTCATTTTTGCTGCAAAAGCTATTTAAGCACAGCAGGCTACTTTCATTTCTTTTCTAAAAGAGTATCATTTTGCTTATAATTGTTAGCCCGACAAATTTTAAATATTTAACCTGAACAAATACATTAATGTAATGTTAACGTAAAAACCATTGAAACCTGTAAAGAATTTCTGTGAGTTTATTTGAGCCAAAGTGTCAACATATGCCGGGAAGCAGAACCTCAACGAATTGAGATAATGCTCCGGAGAATGGCAGGTTACATTTGTATTTATACATTGCAACCAAAGGAGGGATATAGGTGGGTTACATGAAATTCATTGGTGATAGATTAAGGAGGTGGGATAAAGCAAAGCCGGGGCGGGGGGGGGGGGCCGCGGGGCACGGAACCCCTGGGATTGGATAAAAAGTAAAATGATGGACACATACTTAGGTGGGTGCAGGAACAATTAACATGATAATGAAGGAATTTGTGGTATCTGACCTGGCGCCCACCACATTTGGTTGTGCCCCAGGGTCTCCAGAAAAGGGGAGTTACAAGTTACCCAGACATTTCAAGGATATGTTATCATAGATGCAAAAAGACAGATAGGCTCAGTTAGGTAAAGGTTGACCTTGTCAGTGAAGATACTGGCCTAGGAGGTGACTACCCACCATCACTGCTTTTAGTTAAAGTTTAATTTCAGACCATCCTGTGTGGTTATTTCGGTCTTCAAGTTTGCAAGACGGCCACGCAGGCCTCCCCTGAGCTTGTCAGGTCAGCATGTGGCCCCTTTCGTCCACAGTGCTTTTTTTTGTTTGTTTTTTTTAAAATATATTCTTATTGATTTTTAGAGAGAGGAAGGGAGAGGGATAGAGACATAGAAACATCAATGATGAGAGAGAATCATCAATTGGTTGCCGCTTGCACACCTCCTCCTGGGGACCGAACCCGTAACCTGGGCATGTGCCCTGACCAGGAATTGAACCGGTACCCCCTGGTTCATGGGCCAACACTCAACCCCTGAGCTACACCAGCCAGGCTTCTCTCTCTTTTTTAAATGTTTTCTAATAGGTTCCTCAGAGTCGAGTATAGTCACAATCTGGCCTCCCATCTGCGTGTGTCCTGGAAATATTGCTATCCTTAGCAGCTGCTGCTGTCTGTTTTCCTGCTGATCAATTCAAGGCTTCACACTCTTCCTATTTCCAGGGTCAGATCTGGCGCCATCATCTATTGTGATCCAAGTTAGACACATTTAGAGATTCACAGGCCCCTTCAGGCCACTGAAGGCCCGGGAAGAGGAGCAAAGCAGTCATTCTCATGGTGGCTCGTGTCAAGATGCCTCGTTCATACCCACACCCTGGAGGAATGCATTCTACCATTTAGAGCTTTTGTTTTTCAGCCAGAATTTCCCGAGCACTTGCCACATGCCAGCAACTCCAAGTGGCTTGTGTGTATCATTTTGTGTATTCCTCACGACACATCCAAGATATGGATGGGTACCATTATTATACCCATTCGTCAGATGGATGAGAAACCAAAGCCTCTTTGGCTAAGTCACGTGCTCAAGTCATAATAGTCAGGGGCAGAGCAGGGGTTCAAATCCAGGTCTGTCTGACTCTATACACCGGCTCTGCTATAGATTAAACTCTTGTCCCAGCTCTTCACCCTTGCCAGGATCCATGCCCTGTTCTGTGTGATTCTTCCCACAAAAGACAGAGTGTACATCCCTGCCCTTGACTCTGGGCTTAGCCATGTGACTTGACTTGGCTAATGTGATCCATGCAGATGTGACACAAACATAGGCTTGGAGTGTGCAGCACAGTGGCCTTGCCCTCTTCAAATTCTACCTTACCAAGAAAAGAACACACCTTGGCTGGCCTGCTAGTCCCAAGAGAGGAATAAGAGACACGTGAAACAGAGCCCCTCCAGCCGACCTACTCACTTGTGAGCAAAAAACTACATGTTTGGCCCAGCGGGCATAGCTCAGTGCTTGAGCATCAACCTATGAACCAGGAGGTCACGGTTCGATTCCCAGTCAGGGCACATGCCTGGGTTGTGGGCTTGATCCTCAGTGTGGGGCATGTAGGAGGCAGCCAATCAATGATTCTCTCTCATCATTGATGTTTCTATCTCTCTCTCCCTCTCCCTTCCTCTCTGAAATCAATAAAAATATATGTTTTTTAAAACTACATGTTTGTTGTATGCTGCTGTGATGTTGAGGTTGTTTGTTACACGGCAATAGCTAACGGATACAAAACTAGAGTTTACTGCATCTTGAGTATCATAGATCTTCATCACAAAGGGGAGGAAATTTCTGTTCTTTTAATTCAGTGTTAACCACTAATATTTATAGAACAAAGATATTATTTAGCCACCAATTTGTAGGAGATATAACCTGCCTGCCACAGTCTGATATCCTAAGACATGTTGGCTCCGTGCCATTCATCATTATGTTCAAATGCCTGGCTTGATTAGCTCACATGAAATCTTTGAGTCTGACATTGAATTCTGCAGGATCTAATCAATTCTTCCAGAAATCTCCAAAGCCACATACACGCCTCCCTACCCCTCGGGAGATAGCTGTCAATCTTAAACTTCTGTTTCTCTGCTACTGCAAAGAGATTCAGGAAACAGCCTGAGCCTGAAATACGTTGTGGGACAGCAATTCTGGCATTTCTTTCCTTCAGAGGGTCTTTGGTGCCATGAGTTAAAGCGGAGGAGAGGGGAAGCTGCTTCAGGGCAGAACGCAGGGGACACATGAGGGGAGAACTAATGCAGAAAGGAAGGAAAACAGGGGAGAGGTCAGATTCAGCAAAGATGATGCCAAAACATCCCCAAATCCAAGGGCACCAGTGAGGCGCTCAACTCAAGCTCCGCAGAGGTCAAGGCTGCTGTTGACATGAAATTCTGGAGCAGCAGCTACCAAGGTTCCTCTCAGCACCAGAGCTGCATTAGCCCAATGAGTCCCCACCCCTGTTACCTGTGTGGACAGCCAGAACCTGCCCCAAATCCTTCTCATGCCAATCCCCCTTCTTCCACATACTAACCCTATGAGACACTCTCATTATCCCATTTTACAGATGAGGAAACTGAGGCTCACAGGGAGGTTAGGCAATGTGCCCACGGTCACCTAGTCAATGCCAGGAATTGAACCCAGAGCTTAGCACTAAACCCAGAGGTCCTACGTCTCTAATTCAATTCTCCTCTTTCTTCTCACCCACACCATCTACCCCATCCTTGAACACCATTTGATTCGGAACAAAGGGCAACACTGATTGTAACGCACAGCCACCTCGGCCATCACCTGCGCTCTTTCATTGGGTGCCTGTCCCCTTTAATTTGTTCACGCAGCAAATGTTTATTGAACATCTACCACAGGCGAGGCACCGCCAGCTGGCGGGACGCGTCTGACTTTGTACCTGGAAATTCTCTTCCTCTTGCAAAAGCCTGCTTCTCATAGCGGTGACTTGGCTCCATTGTTTACTGGGAGGATGCTTTTCTTTCCCCTGCAAATTTCATGGAATCTTGCTTGATACAAAGGTTTTCCAAAAATATAGGCTGAAATGAGTTTGGGTGGATGGCTGGGGGAAAGACTGTAAAAATGAAATGTGCTTCCTTTTTCATGCACTGGCGATTTCACTGCAAACCTTCCCAGCTATCTGCTTCTGGGAAATAACATTCAACGGGAGCTACACAGACCAACACGAGTGAACCTCCACCATGATGCTGCAGGAGGACGCGTGGCCTTTGTTATTATTTAGATGAAGTGATGCGCAAAACAACACAATCCAACTTGTTTGGGGACATATACGTGAGAGATAAAAGTATAAACACATGCCCTGCCCGGTAGCTTAGTTGGTTGAAGCATCATCCCGTACACCAAAAAGGTTGCAGGTTTGATCCCCTCTCGGGGCAAGTACGGGAGGCAACTGATTGATCTCTCTGTCTCTCTCTTTCTCTCTCTCTTTTTCTCTGTCTCTCTCTCTCTCTCCCTGCTTCCTCTCTCTCTAAAATCAATAAAAATATCTTCAGGTGAAGATTTAAAAATTAAAATATATATATATATATACACACACACACATACATACACACACACAGGTATGGAAATTAGAAGTACTAAATTCAAGATGGTGGTTACCTCTGATGGGCGCAAGAGGAAGGTGATTGGGGAGCAGACTTTAATAGTGCTGGTAGAGTGTTATTTCTTAAAATGGGTGGTGAGTGCATAGGTGTCCATTACATTACTTTTTTAATATCTATTTTTATTGATTTTGGAGAGGAAGGGAGAGGGAGAGAGAGATAGAAACATCAATGATGAGAGAGAATCATTGATTGGCTGCTTCCTGCATGCCCCCTACCGGGAATTGAGCCCACAACCCGGGCATGCGCCCTGACCGGGAATGGAACCGTGACCTCCTAGTTCATAGGTTGATGCTCAACCACTGAGCCGGACTAAAGTTATTCTTTTCAATGTATAAAATATTTACACAAAAAGGTGTCAAGAATAATGTAATAGCCCAGCCAGTGTGGCTCAGTGGTTGAGCACTGACCTATGAACCAAGAGGTCACAGCTCGATCCCCAGTGTGGGTAGTACAGGAGGCAGCCGATCAATGATTCCCTCTCATCACTGATGTTTCTCTCTCTCTCTCCCTCTCCCTTCCTCTCTGAAATCAATACAAATATTTTTTAAAAGAAAAGAATAACTTTAAAATAGACATCTGGAGACGTTACGTGCTTTCTATTAGGGTGAACCCGAAGAAATTGATGAGATTCGACCATTTTTAACTGACAAGGGGTGATTTCTTAAGTTCGTCACAGGATACAGATACATCAATTCATCTGAAATCAGCCTTCCTAATAAAACTCGGTTAAGAATCAAGAGTAGACGATGGTGGCCTGGGGTGATTTGTGTGGACGTGTGCATCCTTGAACTCCAATCAGCTACAGTTCTCAAGGGACAGAACTACAATTAGTCTCAGAGCTGAGATGGACAGAGAATGGGAACAGAGATCGTGCAGGGAAAGTGGACGGACGCGGCGTGTGGCCCAGCAATCAATTTTCTTGGTTGCGTGATTAGCAGAGCCCCCCAACGGAGTACCTGGAATAACTGGCATTCGTCATTTCTCAACAACCCGAAGTCCAGTGAGGAGCATTCTTGGTTGTTAAAACCAGGAGGAAGGCTTTAAGGGCGTATAAAGCCAGCCACTCGTTTCTAAGGTGCTTGAGTAGATTTTTCATTACCTCTCCCCAAAAAGAAAAAAAATCTACTAGTATTTATGTCAAGTAGTGGGATTCACTCCAAGAACAAAGGAATAATGAGAAAACTACAGTGCACTGCTATCATTTCACCATTTCTCGATTCTTTTCAACTGAGAGTTGTCCCCAAAGAGATGGGCTTCTTTTTTTTTTTTTTTTCCTTTTCTTTTCTTTTCCTCAAGACTTTAAAGAGATGGGGGGCAGGGGAGAGAGGGGAGCTGTTAATAGAAACCAGGAGGGAGGCCCAAGACTGAAGCACAAATGATCTAACCAAACAAGCTATGCATATAGAGGGCAAGTGGGGTTTTAAAACTGAATGCACATTAAAAACACTCCGGGAGCTTATTAGAAATGCAAATTCCTGGCCCTGGCAGGTTCTGATTCCATAGGTCCAGCCTTGAATCCAAGAACAGAGCGCTTTTAACAAGCACCCAGGGTGATCAGACCCCGCCCGGTGTTTTCAAACCTCACCAGGAGAGGAACGTGGTCCGAGTGTCTGGCCACCCTGAAACCGATCTGATTTCTCCCAAACACTGTCCTTAATTAATCAAAGGAAGGGTAGTGTTGCCATCTGTTTGAACTTGAGAAGGTATTCCAAGCTCAACAACTTCATTTTCCAGCCTACAGGAGTGGTTCATATATTATTCATGCAACATATATTTATTGAGCACCTACTGTGTGCCATGGGCTATGTTACAGTAAGAGATTCATGTTCTCAAATAAAAAGAAGAAAGGGAAGAAGGGAACAAGGAAGGGAGGGGAGAAGGTTAAAAAAATAAAAAAAAGGAAGCATGAAAAAGGAAAATACAGGTCAGCGAAAAGGGAAGGGAAGCGGTTTTTAAAACATTTTTTTTAATTACCAGGCAGCCCACTGTGGAGACACGGTGTATAATTCCTAATGACTAATTTACATATCTTTCTGCTGAATATACCTAGGTCCTTTTTATTTTCTCTTCTGGATGATAAGCTCCGGGCAAAATCCTCTCATTTGTTATCTGTAATTGGGGACCATGCACACTAGGGAAATTTTTGCTTCTAGCTTTATGGGGCCAAACATGATTAGGCCCAAAGGGAATAGCAGAGGCCAGGGGCTGGGGACTCGGAAATGTACCGACCACCTGGGGGCTTCCCGGGGCGCGGGAGCCACCCACTGATGCCTCTTCTGTGAGTTTAGAACCACCCCTCCCTGTCCTCTCCACTTTATCTCGGCCACACATTCCACCCGAGGATGACCGATGGTTGGTCTGTCCGGGGATGATGGGGTGACAGGGATGTGGAACATTCAGTGCGAAAACTGGGGAAGTCCCAGGAAATCCAGAGCAAGCTGGCCACCCTACCTAACCCCGTCCCAAGGCGCTGACTACAGTGCAAGACAGACAACCAGTCCTGAGCCCAGGGCCTGGCACACAGCAGGTGCTCAATAAACGTTGGTGGGATGCGTGGACAGTGCATAGCACAGCACCTGACACCACTTTTTTCCTCTTGTTACTGGAACAGAGGTCACTTTGTAAGTGGGGAAGGTGGGGTCTTATGACAGGTGGGGGGTGAAGAGCCCATGAGGGAGGCTGATCTACTTGGACCCGACTCCGGGACATGAACTAGAACGTGTTTACTAGTGGGCGGGGGAGCTGTCATCAGAGGTGCGCTCCTCTGATGTCATTCTCTTACATCACAGATTCCCATCTATCCAGCCACTTGGCCCATGAAGTCCAAGAGTCCAGGACTCATACTGGGCTTGAAGAAGGACGAAGATGCCCCAATAAGCCATGGATCCAGCCCAGCTTACCAAAGAGAACAGCATTGAGGTTTCAGCCCAAACGCAGCTAATAATAAAATGGCACCTCATTTCTTCTCCCCTATTGTCTCCTTTGCATTTATCTCTACCGGGGACCTAGGCCGAACCAAAGCTGGATTCAGGCATCCTGGGCCCTATACCCTGATACCATCTAAAGCCCTCAAAGCTCACACTGGCCCCTAACATACATAGAAGAGATTGTGAAGGATGTATTTCAAACTAGTTTTGCAAAAACGGCCATCTCTTGGAGGTACAATGATGGATGGTTTAGATTCCCCTTGTATGCTGAGCCACATTTTGCAACTCTGCTACAACTAATATCCGTTACCTGAATGACTGACAAATAAATAAAAAGAACGATGGTTAATACAATTAGATGGGATAATCCCTGTGCTCCTCAGATTTTCAGGGAGAAAACTAAAATATCCTATGGGAAAAGGTTCCCACCTCATGTTTCAGAAAAGCATGAGTCTCCTCTTTTGCAAAATGCATGGCACGCATGCGTTAAGATCCAGGTTTCCCCATGGTACCATATCCACAGAACATCACCTTATCCTAAGAGAACCTGACCTCCGAGCTTCGCGTTTTACTACCTTACTAGAGGCCCGGTGCATGAAAATTCATGCACTGGAGGGGGCGGGGCAGTCAATTAGCATATTCCCACCTTATTGGCTGTGGGTGCCGCCATATTTGAGGGAGGGGCAGTCAATTAGCATATTCCCTCCTTATTGGCTGTGGGCACCACCATCTTTGAGGGCAGGACAGTCAATTAGCATATTCCCTCCTTATTGGCTATGAGCGCCCCCACCTTTGCAACGGCATGAGGGCCAGTTAGCATATTCCCTCTATTAGATAGGATTTGCTTTTTCAGCTCCGTTATGTATAGATGTTTCTTTTCAGCAACTCAAGTGATCAATTCTCTCCCTCACCTCCTCTCCCCCCACCCCCTGCCTACCTCCTCCGAGTCCCAAAGTGCCTTTGAGGGGCCCAGGATAAAGTCCCGTCGTCACTCACGGTCAATGTGCTTCCCTGTTACTGTATCGTCTGTGCTTATATTCAAAGCACCACTTCATTTTCTCATCTTTGTCCAGTTTCAAATGGTAGTAAAAAAAAAAAAAAAAAAAAAAAATGAAGCTGACAATTGTCTGACCAAAGTTAATGCAGGTTTCCATCTTGCCATTGGAAATGGTCACATATCCAATTTCCCTATGAAAAGCCAAACACCCCAAACCAGAGCTTACAAACCAGTCGTCAAGGTGGTTGAATTTGGCCACCATGTTTGTTTTATTTCGTGTCTAGTGCAAGTAGAGGTAGCCTGCACAGTGCTTCAAATTGGAATTTGCTGTTGACATTTACAAACTGGGAGATTTTACTCCACAATCCAGACTCCCGGATTCTCTTGAAAAATCTGGGGCTGTGGCAGTCCTGGATCACAGAGCCACGTGGCAACCTCAGCTTGGAGCTAAGTAACAGGGCTTGGGCTCCCCTGTTCACCACAGTCGCCACCACTCCCTATTGTCTGCCAATCCCACAACCAAGTTTCAATTGTCATTTATCTTCTTCTACCTGGATGGCTTTACTCACTTAGGTTACCTGCCAGGTGGATATCTTCGTTTGCAACTTCTCATCTGAGTCAAA
This sequence comes from Ia io, assembly GCA_025583905.1. Classification (NCBI taxonomy): domain Eukaryota; kingdom Metazoa; phylum Chordata; class Mammalia; order Chiroptera; family Vespertilionidae; genus Ia; species Ia io. The sequence goes on along the minus strand of JAJQQW010000023.1, from coordinate 20,456,960 downwards.
TGGAGCAAATTCGGAGGCCTCACTTCATTGGTATTTCAAAATTGTATCTGTGCTACAGATTGCATGAGGACAAAGACATTGTTTGCAGTGCATGGTAGAGAATGAGACAAAGTATAAAAAAGGCTACCTGGAGGCCCTGAATAAATGGATCATCTCTCTCTGAGTCAGCTTCTCCACTTGTGAATTTCCATTCAACCTACATTCAGTGACTGTGCTAGGAAGGGATGGCAAGATGGACTCCACGCGGGGCTGGCCCGACTTTAGAGCGTGGCTGCAATTCTTTGACGTGCCTCCCAGTGGGGGAGGAGGGTGTCGTGTTCCCCTCTACTGGATTTTGGTGCGCTTGTGGTTGCTTTGAATAATGGCCTGTGATGCTATGTGACCTCCAGGACGGGACACAAAAGGCCATACAGCTTTCCCCTTGTTCACTGGGACACTCCCTCTTGGGGCCCAGAGCTCTCATGTAAGAAGTTCTCCTACCCTGGGCTTCCATGCTGTGAGGAAGCCCAAGCCTTCACATGGAAAGACCACTTGGAGGCAATGAGAGCAACAGCTAAGGCATTCCATCCAGCTCTGAGTCATCCCAGCCCAGACACCAGATACGTCAGGGATTTTTCCAGATTCTCCAGATGATGCCAGCCCTCAGCCATTCGGGTCAACCTCAGCTGTCAGAATCTGCCCAGCGGAGCCCCCAAGCACCATGAAGTAGGGACTAGCAATCCCCACTGTGCCCTGTCTGAATTCCTGACCCTTCAAAACTGTGAGCCTAACGAAATGGTCATTATTTTAGGCCACTTCACCTTTTACACGGCAATAGATAACCCAAACAGGAACTTACAGTTTTGTGGAACATAATTATCAGAGCCAAATATTTATTGGGCACTAACTAAGTGCCGGATACTTTGACAAGCTTTTTAAAAGTCTCTAGTAGCCCCATACAATCCTCACAACAATCCTAGCACAGAGCTTCCATTACCTTCTTCCTTCTTCCAATGATTACATGGAAACAGTAGCCTCTGCGTTTGGGGGCAGTTGACTTCCCACTCGAATACCCAAAACAAAATCTACTAAAGACTACATTCAGACTCCAAACGCTCTCGCTCGCTCTCAGTCTAGGGAGGTGACCAAAGATCACCAGGCATTTGAGGAACCGCTCCAATGTGCAAGAGAAAGGTACAAGATAAGCCACGGCAATTGCTGGCATGGACAGCTGTGCCCCAGGGACTGGCCATTCCATGGTGGTCGGCAGCCCACTCAAAAGCCAGAAAGCCCCGGTGGCTATGCTCCTGGCATGCTCTGGGAAACACCGGGCAAGGCTAGAGGGACCCTTCACAGGGCACCAATTTCTGACAATTTACCCGGTGGAGTGACTCATTCAACAATGAGTGTGCAGAAAAAGGGTGATCTCATCGCCGTCACACCAAAGCCAGCTTTGTTCTTAACTACTCTTTTCAGGGCTACTGCCAGTTCATAGAGCTTTTTGTGCAAATTAAGAAAAGGAGCCCCATTTGCTAGCTCCATCCAGGCGGTACGCAGAGTATGAGCTGGCCTTCAACCCCCACTCAGCTCTCACCCTTGAGCAGTCAGCAACCTGCACCACCACCCTTAGCAAGTCTGCTTATCAGTGATGTATGGCTGTCTTTAGTGGATTTAGATAGAGTAGGAGATTTGAAAGAGAGAGAAGAAAGAGTCTTGTTTATTTTTCATTGCTCGGGGAGCTGCTGGGAAGACAAATTTCTGCATATAAATCTATGTTGGTATTCTGCTCTGGGCCCAAGAGAATAAAAGCTAGAGGAAGACTGAAGAGGTGAAACCAGGGCAGCACTGAGGATGCGGCAACACTAATTCATTCTCTGCCCAAGTGCACCTACACTGAAAGAGTGAACCAGGGGGAACTCAGAGCAGTCAGATTTGGGGGTGGCTGGCTTGTCCAAAAGCACCTTTGGTGCTTGTCCAAAGCACCCTAAGAGATCTTTACAGAAAGTTATCTACCTGTTAGAGAGGACCAGTCTTAGAGAAAGCCCACTTATTATTTATTCAACCCACAAACATTTTTTTTTTTGTGGGTACAGGGAATGAATGATGAATGAGACCAGTGCCACCATGGCTTGGTCTGTGAGCTGAGATACTAAATAATCACACAATTAACACATGATTGGGGCTATGAAAGAAGCCATGGAAGTGTATAATGGGGTGATGATCTAGTCTGGGTGAGTCAGGGAAGGCTTCCTGGAGGAAGGGACATTTGAGCTGAAATAAGAAGAATATGCAGGGCTTAAGGAGGTCAAGGGAGGAGGGGAGGACTTGCTGTCATTCATTCAACAACATTTTTTTAGTTGCTGTCATTCATTCAACAACATTTTTTTAGTTGCTACTCAGGCCAATCTTATTCCAATAAGGAACAAGAAGCCAGATGAGGCAGAAGACTAAGTATTTATCCCCCACTCTTCCTTGCAAAGTTGCCTCAGGATGGCTATATCCCCTGACCTCAGTGACCCTCCAAGGTGGCCTGCCCCACACAGTTCTCTCCTTCTGGGTTCCAGGACCCTCTCTCTCTTTCCATCCATCTCAGCCCAGGAATGGTAACAGCTCTTCTGCTTCCAGCCCCGGGGTCCTGCACTATCCCTGGCGTTCCCTTTGTTCACATCTTTCTGGATGGCCCCTTCATAAATAACTCCTTCAATCGCCATGATTTGAACATGCCCTGTTTCTGGCTGGGACCCTGACTGACGTGGGAGGAAATCACAGATGACGCGTGAGCAAATGGGTGAAGGCGCCATCTGCAGAGATGAAGATGTGGAGAAGGGAGGGCTCAGGGTGGGAGAGGGAAGCAAAGGTTATCTTTGACATATTATCTGAGCTTCTTATAGACATCCAAGTGCAGCTGTCGGTTTATGCACAATTCCTAGGTGTCTATACAACTCCGTATTGCAGGGTGGAGGCTGGAGCTAGAGAGGCATACCCGGACGCCGCCAGCACATCAACAGTAATTAAGACTTAGGCTGCATGAGATCACCTAGAAAGGAAGAAGAATAAAGCCAGAAGCAGCAGCAGATGCAAAGGCCCTGGGACAGAGGGAGTGAGGCTCTCTACTTTCAAGGAACTTGGAAAAAGCCCACGAGACAGGGCAGAGACGGAGAAAGTGGCTGGGGATGCGACTACAGAGGCCCTGGAGAGGGCTCGGTCTTTGTCTTAGGGACCTCGGAGAGGGAGACAGAATGGGAGCAGCATTTCTAAATGACGGCGCCTGTTAACGTGCGGAGAATGGATTAAAGCTAAGTCCCTGGTGACCGGGGGTGAGTCATAAATGAACATAAAGCTCATCTGAAACGATGACAATGACACCAAGATTTGGGCTCCAGAAATGCGGTTTACACAGATTCTCAGGACCTTTGCTTCAGGCAAAGTAGATGTGCTGGGGGTGGGAATCAGCACTAAAAAAAAAAAAAAAGGAGCCCAGCCACAGTGGCTCAGTGGTTAGGCATCAACCTATGAACCAGGAGGTCACAGTTCAATTCCCAGTCAGAGCACATGCCCGGGATGCAGGCTCGGTCCCCAGTAGGGGCATGCAGGAGGCAGCCAAGCAATGATTCTCGCTCATTACTGATGTTTCTATCTGTAGGAAATAGGCCTCTGTGATCCATCTCCAGCATAGTCAACTTTTAATTCAAAATGGTGACTGAATTTCTCCAGGGCAAACAGAATGTAGGGAGGAGGGAAGTGGATATAAGAACAAAGAACTGGGGCCAAAACCGGTTTGGCTCAGTAGATAGAGCATCGGTCTGCAGACTGAAGGGTCCCGGGTTCGATTCCGGTCAAGGGCATGTACATTGGTTGCGGGCACATCCCTGGTGGGGGGTGTGCAGGAGGCAGCTGGTCGATGTTTCTCTCTTATCGATGTTTCTAGCTCTCTGTCCCTCTCCTTTCCTCTCTGTAAAAAATCAATAAAATATATTAAAAAATAAAAAAAAAGAACAAAGAACAAAGAACTGGGGACATGAGCCAGCATCATGGTGGAAACCCCCAAGGTGTCCGCCTCAACTAGACAAGGGGAGGTGGAGACGACTAGAAAAGGCCTCAGCCCAAGTTTCTAAAATGGCCCGATGGGAGATATTAAGACCTAGGTGACATATGAGGGAACAGGTGACCCCATAGTACTCAGCCAATGAGGAACCAGAGGCAGGGCTGGATAAGCAGGCTGTACTCGCTACTCCATGTGTGCCTGAACAACCGATGATACCTGTTCTCGAGAATGTATTAAAAGTCCCGGTTTTCGCCACACTTTTGTCTCCGAGTCCGTTATCTGAATTCAGACAGGTGAGCATTTCTCACACATTTTCCTCTCCCTTCCTCTCTGACATCAATAAAAATATTGACCCCCCCCCTCCCCTTTCCAATGTACCTTTCAGAGCCTACTGTGTGGATACGGCAGTTCGATTTTCACACCCTCAACTGCCTGGCTGGACTGTAGCAATAAAACATGAGGGTTCTGGTGAGGCTCGCAGCAGCTGGAGGTGTTGGAGCTGGGAGGCACCGGCTGGTTCCGAAGGCAGGGAGGATGGGTGGCAATAAAAGCTATAAAGACGGGCCAGGGGAGAAAATTCAGAGCGTGGCCACCAATCTAATGGATGAAACAGAACGCTTTCAGACATGCCCTCCCCCACTTTCCCTGAACCATTAAAACACCCCTGGCACCACACGGCAGAGAAAAAAGATATAAGCTATTAAGTTCCATTTCCATCTGAAACAGCAGCATGATCATTTCCCGTCGGTGACCTACATTGTGGCTGCAGCCGTGGCTGAATCTGCAGAACCTGACTCCCAGCTCAGGTAAATGAAGGAAACCCGAGTCATAGTCTGACAGGTCCATGCTGGCTCCCGTGAGGAGGGGGAGGGGGCTGGTCTGTTAGTCTTGAACCTGATGCTTCTGACTCTAAATTCTCTTCGATTCCCCTGACTGGGAAATAGCTTTGTGCCCTTGCAGTTACTGTGCCCCCTGCAAAGGCCACATGCGGCTTGGGAAGGCTTGCAGTGGCTTTCAGGGAATCTGATGGTTTTAAAATCGGAGTTTATAAGGACAATTAAGAGTGATCATTTGCATTACAAGATGATGCCTCCTCCTTTCCAAGTGAATTCACAACTGGGTTCCTATAAATAGTAAATCTCTTATGCAATGAATTTTTTGTTTATAGAGCATAAACTCAGAGAATAAAATAAATCTGAAGAAAGACTACGAATAGCCAAAATCAAGCAAGCATTCAAATTCAAACAAATAATAATAACTGATACTTGTAGAATATCTAGTCTTATGCCAGGTAGGCATTGTTTAAGAGCTTTTTTTCTACATATACTCATTTAATCTTCATAATATTTAAACCTCTGAGATAGAGACAAGTATTGTCCCCATTTGACAGATGAGGAAGCTGGGGCATCAGGAGGAGAAGTGATTTGTCCTTCTAATAAATAGAACCACCAGGATCCAAACGTGGAGGTGTTGAATCCTGTGAGGCAGTGGGAAAATGTGAGCCTTTTAACACATGAGGTTCAAAGAACCATGTAGAATGCCTCGCAATGCCCCTTCGAAGGGCATCCTGGGGTATTTATCCACCGGCTCTTGTCTCCCACTGATTAAAGGTTACTCCCGGGAGTGTGAACTCCCCAGCCCTCCCAGCCTGTGCATGCGCTAAGTGGCCTTCAGTGCTATGGAAGAGATCTAAGGCAGAAAAGCATAGATAAGATCAGCTCGTGCAGAGGGACATGTAGCTGTCCGTCTCCGGGGTGCTGAAATCACACTCTCAAAGGGGATGTGGTACAGATCACAAAACGCATCTCCTACTGAGACCAGGGGTCCACCTGTCCTGCTGCCATCAATCAAAACTGAAAGTGGCCCTTCTCTGCTGTAGGTTTCCTTCTGAACAAAATGAGTTTTTAAGGACGGTCATGTGACCCAAGCTTAGCAATCAGATTTTCTTCCTTGTGATAAAGAACAATGCACTCCAACCCAAACCCTCAGGGAGGCAATCCAGCAGCACTCACTCACTGTAGGACCCCTCCAGCCCTCTAATAAGCTACATGAAGGAGGTTTTTCCAACTACTGCATCCAGGAGACATGTTCTCACGTCCCACATCCACTTTCACCTGCCTGGGAGACTATAAATATTCCTTACCGGCCTCCCAGTCTGGCCCATTCTTGAACCTACCATCAAAGGCTACTTTCTGGAGAGAGAATATGATTAGCCAACTTTTGCTTAAATCCCCCCAAACAGATCCCCACTGCCCTCAACACATAATCTGAACTTCTTGCCATGGCTTACTCTGTCCTTCCTCATCCTCCTTGGTCTGACCTCTGACCTTTCTTACCTCAAACCTCATTTCCTCATAATTTCTCCAAATGTACTTTATGCTTATATGCCTAAGCCACCTGAACTCCCAGCATTTCCCTTATACTTCCTGTCTTTTGCACATGCTGTTCCCTCTGCCTGGAGTAGTTTGACCTCTCCACATCCATTCTTCAAGACTCAGGCCAAGAATTATTCCCTCTGGGAACTGCTGGCTTTAGCTTCTCAGAACATGCCCCACACACTTCTTTCCCCATCCCACTCCCAACCATGGAGGGCCTTTGATCTGGCCCTAGGCCATCAGTCAACCTTCTGAAAATGTTTGCTGATCCCTCTCTTGCCAATAGCAAAACCCAGCACTTCTTGTCCTTGGCTATGTAACCTTAGGTATATCACAACCTCTCTGAGCTTTAGGTTTCTTATCTATAAGATGGAAATAACAATGCCTTCTTCACAGGGTGAAAGAGTGGGTGGATGGGTGGGTGGGTGGATGGATGGATGGATGGATGGATGGATGGATGGACACAGGCATACAGACACAGAGAATGGAATACTAGAAGTCCTTTGTCCAGCACTGCATTCCTTTAGAGTTTGATTTAATTGGGAAAAGGTTAATCTGGAATGAGTTGAATGGGAGACATGCCAGGGAAATGCTCCTCCACAATAAATAAAGACCTTTACAAAGTCACACATAAGCACTCAATGCACAGTTGACCAGGAAAAAAGGTGAATGGAAACCCAAAGAAAGCAGAGCTACCCCACTGAATGAGAGCAGAGCAAGTAACTTTGTAAAGGCTCAAAAGGACTTTCTTTTTAATATATCTTTATTGATTTCAGAGAGGAAGGGAGAGGGAGAGAGAGATAGAAACATCAATGATGAGAGACAATCATTGATTGGCTGCCTCCTGCATGCTCCCTGCTGGGGATCAAGTCCACAACCCAGGCATGTGCCCTTGACAGGAATCGAACCTGGCCCCTTCAGTCCGCAGGCTGATGCTCTATCCACTGAGCCAAACTGGCTAGGGCCAGAAGGACTTACAGCATTTCATCCTCCCTCCTCCCTGCTGAGATCCTGATGCAATTATATCTTAATCAGAAGAAAGCAATTTTGTCCCCATTGTGTAGAGAGAAGAGGATGGTCCCCGCCTTGATGTGCAAGCACCTCATGACGTTCAGGTACAATGGCAGGTGAGGTCACTGCTGGCTCAGATGCACTGGGTTGCTTTTTGGGAGGGAGAGGTGAGGAAGAGTGGGTTTTGTTGAAAGCTGCTATGAAAAGTGTTTTTGTTTTAATCACAAGTGCTTTCAGAATAACTCTTCCTTAATTGCTCACAGAAGGTAGCCCACCCACTTTTAATTCTGAAGACTAAATGCAAGATTAAACTCTCAATGCCACATCTGCTTCCTGTCAACAGCTTCTTACTCTTTCCAGGACTCAGTTGACTCATCTGTAAAATGGGAAGACAACTCCACGAAGATCCCTTCCAGAGGCCAAAGATCAAATTGTGTCCCTAATTACTATTTCCCTCTTTTGAGTGAAACACACTGTTTTCTGAAACCTCAACCTGGATCCAGGCGCACCGTCACCAACCACTTACGATGAACCAGGTTCTCTGCTGGGGCCCTACACCTATCGCTCCTCAGAGAGTTGCTCGGTCTTGCCAAAGGCCATCTATCAGGCCAGTGGTACCCAAGATGTGAACTTAGGTCTCTCTGACTTGAAACCCCACGCTCCTGACCTTTTTATACTAGAGGAAACTGAGGCACCAAAAAGCTAAGTGAGACAACTTACTGTCCAATGATTCAGCAGGGAAAAAGCTGGTACTGTACTCCCAACTTCTCTGTGAGTTTGTGATTACTTCTTATTTTTTTCCTAAATGTAAAACAAAGAATATCTATCTACCATATCAAATATGGGTGCTAAGAACAACGCCTGGCATAAAGTTAAGTTCTCAAGCAATATTAGCTGTTATCATTATCAGCCTCGTCTTCTGCCTCCTTCAAACCCAAGTAGATAGACCAAGAGGCACCAGAGGTGAAGGTCAATTAATCTAACCACCTGGGCACCAGACCAACAGCAACCATCATCTATCCACGAATGGATCTGCCTCAATAAGTCAAACATTTAGCAGCCATTCCTGCAGGTGCAGCAAAACATGTTTCCTTTAGAGCATCCTACTGAGGATCCATCAGCAAATTCTATTGGCTCTGCCCCCAACATATCCAGAATCCAAACGCTTCTCATCACTCCACAGCGGACACCCCGGAACGCGCTCCCATCTTCTCTCACCTGGATCATTGTAACTGTCTCCTAAATGGTCTCCCTCCCTGTACCCGGGTTCCCCCTGTAGTCCACTCTCAACAGCACAGCAGGCAGAGTACTCCTGTTGTAAGCCCTGGTCTATTGGACCAGGAAGAGATTTTATCCGCCAGCACTAGAAATATGACTTACTAAATCTAGTCCATTGTTACAATCACCATCATCCTCTTTAACTGATTGGTTGCCTTCCCAACGTTCTTTCCTCCTTTCCATCAAAGCTCCAGTTTTTCCCAGGGTCTGCTCACCTGATATGATTCATTCGTTTTCTCTCTCTCTCTCTGTCTCTCTCTCTCTCTCTCTCTCTCTCTCTCTCTCTCTCTCTCTCTCATTATGGTTCTCTTTTGGTGGTTAACAGACCACTCCAACATTTAGTGTTTTAAAATAACAACAATCATTTACTTTGCTCAGAAATCTGCCCCTTGGCCAGAGCTCAGTGAGGATGGCTCATCCTCACTCCACTCAATGGGGCAGCCTGACCAGGAGCTGGGGGATCCACTCTAAAGATGGGTCACTCACATGGTGGAGAGATGGTGCTGGCTGTGGGCTAGGAGCTCAGCCATGACTGTGGGCTGGGAGCCCCGGTTCCTCTCCACCTGGGACTCTCATGGGCTAGCTGAGCTTCCTCCCAGCATGGCGGCTGGGTTCCAAGAGCAAGCATTCCAAGAAAACAGGGAGGAGTCTACGTTGGGCCTTTATTACCTCCCGTCGGAAGTGACGGGGGTTCGCTCCACCACAGTCAGAAGCATGCCCGGGTTCGAGGGGAAGGAACACCGGGCACTGCCGCTCAATGGGAAAAGCCTCAGAACCACATTATAAGAGAAGGATGGGAGATGGGAGGAGTCATCTGATCCTTGGAAAACGCCATCTATCACAAGGTTCTTGGGCAAGGGTGACCCTCTCCCATGGCCAGCCTTCGGGGTCCATTCCCTTTGACTCAGGCATGTTTCAGCCAGTGAGAGGTGGGGAGAAACCTGCTGGGGTCTTCAGAGAAAGGCTTATTTGCTCTTAAAGAGACACACAAAATAAAATAAAAATTCATCCCTGCCTGGACATGAAACGGCATCGGAAAATGACACCTAAAACTGGGAGAGCCGTCACGTGACCATTAGTGCCGCTGACATTTAGAGAGCAGAGAGAAACGCGAGGACATTGATCTGTGGTGAAGTTATCGAGGTACTGAATTAATCCTGGAGTCACTGCTCCTGGAGATAATAAATTTTCCTTTATGTCCAAACCAATTGAATCAGGATTTTTTTTTTCTGTCGTAATAAAAGCAAATCCTGATGGATACAAACAGCTACCTTTTATTGAGCACTTACTTTGTACCCACAGCACATAGCACCATAACTTTGCCACTGGGCTAAGTACTGCACATTCGTTATCAAATGTAATCCTCACAGCAACCCACGAGGCAGGCTCTGTTATTAATCTCTTTTTACAGAGAGAACACTGAAACTCAGAGGCAATATGGTAACTGTCCAGGGACCACCCAACTAGTGGCAGAGCGGGGATTTGAACCTGGGGCGGGAGCCCTGCATTTTACCACTCTCCTATGAAACTGCCTCCCCTGACTCTCCACAAGCTGTCTGCTTCCACCCCCCGGCACTCAACACCCCGCTCATATTTACAAATTGATTCGGAGAGCAGCTGTTGCAGCCATGGACTTATGAATCAGATCTACTGGAAGCAATTGCAATCTTTGCACAGTTCTGTGAAGACGCTGAAGAGCTATACTATCAAATCCCAACCAGATGTGATTGACCCCCCAGGACAGCCACTCAAGCCACATCCGGGGCGGAAAGGTCTGCAAGAGGAGAGCTCGCTCCGCTTCGAAATACCCCACAGCTGCCTCTCCAAACGCGAGATTCCGATTTAGTGCAGGCGCTGCTTGCAGACTCTTTTTACTTTTTATTTTTTGGTTGGGATCGCCGTAAAACCCAGTTCAAGAGCTTTGCCGGAGTGATTGAAGCACACCTTTCGGAGAACAACAAGGCTTCAGAGCAATAAGATTGAGCACAGCCGTAAAGTGCCTAGATGACCTATACCCAGAGAACCTAGGAAAACCACAGAGATAAGGACATCATTTGACAAAACCAAAGAAACCCGTAGACGTTTAAAACCCTTTGCACTCGCTTGCTTTTTTTCTCGATTCCTTTATTCTAATGCTAACCGTGTCGAGTCACACTCGACATCCGAGTGCAAAAGGTTAATGACACCAAGTGTACTCACTTCAAATGGGCAGAAACCCATGCGTACTGATGTCGGACAATACGACCCTTTGCTGTGAGGTCAGAAGAGTCAAGGGTAACATTAAAATGAATAACGCCTTGTGGTTTAATGCAGTAAACTATCATTTCAAACTCTAGACCTCGAAGGCTTTATTTCTACAACTCACAGTTTCCTCATGCTTGACGTATCAGTCAGAACCCTTTAAGTTATATGTGAACAAAGCCCAACTTTACAAGTTTTTTTTAAATGAGAATTTTTGCTTCAGGTAAATGAAATGACCAGGCACTGCTTCAGGTACAGCTGGATCCAGGCACTCAAATGATATCATCAAGACGAGGCCCTCCCCAGGTCATGATGCTGTGTTTCTGTGTTAACTGGATGAAGTCGGCTGTACTTTTAGCACATCTGAAGCCGTACAAGAATCAGCTTGTCTCTCTCCTAAAAATACAGTCACAGATCTCCACAATTTCTAGCATTTCTCTGAGGTTAAAAGTCTAACCTCCACATTCAGCACCCCTCTCTGAGCCAGGTCACTTACAGCACGCTGTTCCAGGCCATCGTGAGAATCCTGAGATACACTCACCAGAGCAAAGTATACAAACAAGCAGTGATTTCACTGCATGGCTTTGAATTCAATAGAACCCAGACGCGGGCTGGCTGCAAGAGGCAAAAATTAAATGGTGACCTTTTCAGAATTTGCTTTCTCTGATGCAAATGCTAGCCTGTGGCTGCAACCAGACATTTATCATGTCTCATTAGCAGATTTCTAGTCCAACAATTCTAAACACACAGAAAACAAAAACGTGCCCTAATGTAACCGTCCCCAGCCCTCTTTCTTCACAAGCTTCTTAATGCTTGACTGTTCCGTGTGACCCAGCCACTTGCCATGCCCCGGACACACAAATATACCATTAAGAATGACTGCATTTACACTGTCGTTATTTTTCCCCACCATCTATGCTGGGGAGCGGAGGCTGGGGATTGCGGGTGGCGGGGGGAGGATGCTTCAGAGGAGAGAGGAAGAACCCAACAAAGACAAGAAAAAAAATCTAGAGCGTGGAGGAGGAAACATCAGGGACTAAAGGATTCCCACTTGTCATGTTCATCATTCTCCACGCTCTTCCGCTCCACGCCCCTCAGAGAATTTCAGGACGTTACCAAGATTTGCAAATGGTATTCAATTCCGTGGCCACGATTCACTATCTCCGCAGAACTTGAATGCACTCTGATTTTCTGGCAGTGGATTCAGTCAAAATTTAGTGAACTAAGCATCTATTGCCCCAGACTGGGATGCTATTCAATTCAAAAAATATTTATTGGACACTGAGTGTGCCAGGGAAACTGTTCTAAGAAGGCAGAAGGAGGGAGAGAGGGAGGAGAAAAGAGAGGAGGGGAGGAAGGGGAAAGGAAGAAAGGGGAGGGGAGGGACAATTAACGGGCATCTATGTGATGTGTAACGTGGCTGTGTGGTGCAGTGGTTAAGGTCAGCCAGCCCAATTTTGAACCCTGGCTCCACGCTTCCCCAGCTGTGTGACCCCTGATGCGTTACTGAACCTCTCTGGGCTTTCATTTCCTTGTTTGTAAGATGGAGATCACTGCCAACAGCTGTCTGAGCTGTCTGAGTACTCAATTGTGTGCCTGGCACATTAGTCGGTACCCAACAACTGATAGATGTTATCACTGCTTCCAGGCGCAATGCTGAGCAGTTTTGGTCCCACCCTCACCTAACACAGGCGGCACCGCGATGCAATGTGTGCTGATCAGGCTATGGGGCTGGAGCTGATATTCGGGCCTTCGCCCTTCCGTGTCCGCCAGCCATTTCCAGCTGCCAACGTCTGCATCTTTGTGGGGCTTTTTACAGAACCACAGCAGCCTCGCTTGCCACGCAAGCAGAGCACCAAGTGCCAAGGCATCAGCCTCACCCCCACCCGGGAGGTAGCCCTCCGCTCACCACTCCCTGGCCCACTCTGGAGGCAGCTTGATGCTGCCCCCATACTGGCCACCCACCCTTCCCTTGTATCGCTCCCGCACTCTCCTAGCGCCTCCCAAATCAATCTCGTCCACGAGAATCTCTGGGGTTGGGTCAGTTTCTGAGCAGAGGCTCAGAGCATGGAGGCAATTGCCTAAGGACACGCAGCTATCAAGTAACAGTGGGGGATGGTTTTGACGTAGAGCCATCTCATTCCCTAACGGCTGTGATCACTTATCAGCAGGTCTCCCCCAACTAATGACATTTCGGTGTTTAGGGAGGGTGGCACTAATCAAGAGGACTTGTGCTGGGGACCCACATTAAACAGGAAAGGCTGCCCGGCCGACCTCAGCCATTTCCCCCTCCTTGTCCCACCAATGACAGCGTGCATTTCCTCTAACATCTTAAGTCTCCCCACCCCCACCCGGGGCAGTGTGGCAACATTCTGCATTCTCTATCTCGGGATACTTGGATAGAGGATCAAGGAAGCACTTCCAGAGACCTTTCGCCCACGACGGGGAGTAGAGATCAGAGTCCTGGGTGTAAAAACCAAGTGGGGGAGGGGAGTTCTGGATTTGCCAGCCTCTTCCTGGAGCTTCATGACACCATTAATGTTTTAAAGGCAAGTCCTGCAGTGAACACTGTGCGTAACCCACTGTTGTCCGGGCTTCTTTGACGACAAAGTCCTCTGGGGTTTATCAGTTACCCAAGATCCCCACGGAAAGTCGTGTTCCATGGAGCACATCTTGGCCAACCGCCTTTAGGGATTGATTAGAGACGAGAGCCTTCATCTTGTTTGTTATGCGGGATTTAATTAACGTGGATGGTTATCTAATTAGCGTGTGTGGGATCTGCCCACTGGGATAAGACGTTCTTGGGCTTAAGTAGCACACCTGGTGCCAAGAAGCCAACACCAACTAGATCCATCCAGGGAGGATCCTGGTGCCAACTGGCAGGTACTTACTATCTATAGTACGAGATGCCAAGAAGCCAAAGCACGGAAGAGGGCCAGGTAGACCCCTGGAAGGACCGTCAGCAGCTCCGTCTCTGGGCTCTCGCTTCCTCCCAGCTCTTGCTGTTGATCACGGGTTGTGTGATATGGGGACAAGGGATGGCTGACTAGAGAAGAAAATGGAAATGCTAATGTGACATGGAAGGGGGCCTGGCTATAGGCATGGTGGGGAGAGTTGATTTATGAAACATTAAAAAAAAAATACCCACTGATACCTAGACTCTGTCCCAAGATAACACAGGAGGGAGGAAGAAGGCAGGGGCATAGATGAACCAACACGGGGCATGAGCTGATCGTTGTTAAAGCTGGGTCCTTGCAGGCTCCTACTATTCTGTCTACTTTTGCATGAGACAGTGCCCATCAAAAAGTACATACACTAAGTGGCCAGATTATTATGATCTCTGAACGCATAATAATCTGGCCACTCAGTGTATCCTATATAATAATAGGCTAATATGCAAATTGTCCCCTCACCGGAGAGTTCGACCAGGAGTTTAATCAGGAGTTTGACCAGGGGGCAGGGCCAGCCTGCCACCCGACCTCAACCCCTCCCCCTGGCCAGCCCCCTTCCCCCCCACCACATCTGCCTCCCCTCTGATTGGGGGTGGGGCCGGCCAGCCAACCACCTGTGGCCAAATCCCACCTGTGCACAAATTTGTGCATTGGGCCTCTAGTATATATATTTTAGAGGCCCAGTGCATGAATTCGTGCATGGGTGGGGTCCAGCCAGCCTGGCCAGGGGGAGGGGACATGGGCGGTTGGCCAGCCTTCCTGCTGGTTGAACTCCTGGTCAAGGGGACAATTTGCATATTAGCCTTTTATTATATAGGATATACACTGAGTGGCCAGATTATTATTCATTCAGAGATCATAATAATCTGGCCACTAAGTGTATATATCCGATCAGAGCATTGGAGAGAAATCAGAACTAAGTGTTAGGGGCCCACAAGCACCCAACAGAGACTTTCTCCATGACCTCATCTGAAGGGTGGACAGGGATTTGAAAAGAGGACACACTTTTCTGTGTGATTCATGAGGTTACGCAATGCTGGGCCTCAGATCATCTCAGGCGTCCTCAGAAAGTGCCTCCCATACCAGGGAGGCACACCCTGGGGAGCTCATCTATTCATCATATGAGTCACAGAGACACAGTGATTGATGTGGATGTCAGTCACTCACCCCGGAGACCCATTTTATTTCCTAAACTGGCATGAAAAGTGAACGGCACTGCCACCCCGGGAGGCGTGTCCTCTGGGTCAATAGCACTCACTTCCTGTTTTGACCCAGCATTCGAGTGCTATCTCCCAGGCGGAAAATCAGAAAGCAGAGACGCGCCCGGCCGGTGTGGCTCAGCGGCTGAGTGTCAACCAGGAACCAAGAGGTCACGGGTTCGATTTCCGGTCAGAGCGCATGCCTGAGTTGCAGCTCAATCCCCAGTGGAGTGTGTGCAGGAGGCAGCCGATCGATGATGTTTCTCCATCGCTCCATCTCTCTATCCTTCTCCTTTCCCTCTCTCTCTAAAAATCAATTTTAAAAAAAAAAAAACATTAAAAAAAGGAGAAGAAAGCAGAGACGCACAGTCCATGTGATTCTACAGGGAGGAGAGAGTAGAGATCCCAAATGACGAGCCGAGGGCCCCCAGCTGAGCCGGGATTTGGACCTGAGGCCCCACTCCATGCTACACCATTAACTCCGTAACCTCAGGAGGCGGGATTCAGAGCAAGGAACAAGACGACTTTCATGTGCTTCTTTGACATGCTTCTGCCTTGTCGGAGTTGGTGGCAATGAGCGAGACCCATTCTGTCATCCTGAAAAGGTGAAGAAGACAGCTCAAGTGCCACCTCTTCCAGGAAGCCTCGGGGACTGACATAAGGACTCTGCCTCGGAGTCTGTTCCTTCTGCTATTTCAGAGCCCTGAAGGCAGAGGCTGTTCACTTTGTCTCTGATACAAAGAACTTAGTGAAAATCTGGGGAATGAATGAATGGAGAGTGAGTGAATGAATGAATGAATGAGTTCAGCTATGCCCACAAGCAGCCCTGAATCCCACCAGCCTTTATCCAAGCTCATCCTACTGAGACTGGCTAAATGACAAGAGTGGCCATTTGGGGATGCTGGGCCACCCCAAGGTGCCAGAGATTAATTACACCTCCGCCAGCACCTCCGCGGTAGTGGCAGTGCGGATTTGCAAGTCTTAATTACACGCAGGGACCAACAGGAATGCTCATCCGCTAACTGTGACCACAGAGTCTCTGCTCTTCTCTTCCTGGCACCCCCACTTCCCTGAAGAAAGCAGGGGACACAGATGGAGAAGAGGTGCACCTCAAACAGGACGAAGAGAGGGCTTCAGGCCGCAGGACTCGGGAGGGGGAAAGCGTCTTCTTGGATTTTTTAGGAAATGGTTCAGCCACAGGTGACGGTGGGGAGCTGGGTCCTTGCCCAGACTCAGATCTGCATTACACATGCCTCTCAGACCCACCTGGGAGGACAGGATGAGTTTGGTACAGTCTGTTCTCCCAGCTGAGCTGTGAGGGACCGGAGCCGTGGGTGAGCATTTGACCTCTGGTTTTAGGGCCCCTGACGGGTGGTCTCCCCTGTGCATGACTCAAAGGGACCGAGTGAGAAAGGAAAGGAGACTCAGGTTCAAACCCTAGCTTCACTTCATCTGAAAAGCAGACCCAGGTTCAACTCCTAGCTTTGCTTACCAGCTGTGTGGCCCCGAGCAAATGGCTTAACTTCTCTGAACTTCAGTGGCACCATCCTTTAGTTGTTGCTAAATCCCCCCCCCAGATCTCGCCTTGGAATGAAGACCTGATCATTGCTGGGCCTGCTCTTCTCAGATGCAAAAATCTCCAGAAAAGTCTGTGACTCGCCCTTGAACATTCAGAATCATACACAACCAGGTGTTCAGCAGGGGCCTGGTGTCGGCAGGCAACAGACAGGTGAGTTTGATTGTGGGAAACAAACAGGAAGAAGCCCAGAGAAGGAGGTGGCCCCAGAGAAAGGGGGAGCAGGCTTGATGCCTGGGAGGGTCCTGGGGCCAGGAGGCAGGCCTCAGTTTCCCCGTCTCAAACCACAGAGAATATAGCGTGAGCTCACTGAGTAGTCACCAGCTCCCACGTATCCTGCTTAAGGGCATCCCAGTTCTCTCTGTGTGTTTGCAAAAACCCCCTTTTACAGGTAACTGGTGGCTCTTCAGAGGCACTGGGATCTTCAAACAGGGTTGGGAGTGGAGGACACAACACAAGAAGGGAGCAAGGTGTGAGAAGAAGTCACTGGAGGACAAGCGTAGCCTCTCCCCAACTGCTCCAGGATCCGCCACCCTCTGCAGCCAAGAGCTCTGCTAGAGACACAGCATCCCGGCTTGTGTGGGTCCCTGAGAGGGGCTGGCTGGCATGGACACCCTTCCCTCCTTTAATCCCTCTGGCCGCTGTTAGCCCAGTGCTCCTGACACGGTTGCCATGGAGATGACTCCCCCAGTGGGCAGAGCAGGGAGCCTGGCTGAGTGGCAGGGCTGGTACCGGGTCTGGGGAAGTGAGCGCTGGAGGCCTTGGGTTCGCGGTGCCAGGGTGTACCAGATGGCTGGGGGCGGGAGGCCAGCTCATCCCACAAGGCAGGTCCCCAGCTGTGCCAGGGCCTGCCAGCCCCTCCTCAAAGCTACCAGAAAATAACAATCACAGCAAAAAGCACAGACACACAACCAGAAAGCAGGTCCTCGCCAGGCACTGGAGCTGCTGTCCCCTTGATCTTGGACGTCCAGCTCCAGAGCTGTGAGAAAGACAGTTCTGTTGTTTCTAAGCCACCAGGCCGGGGTATGTTGTTACAGAGGCCCAAACGGATGGGAACGGGATGCTCTTACCCCTGACCCTCCTGCCTCCCTCTTCTAAGGACCCTCATAGTTACAGCAGGACCACCAGCCAGTCCAGGGTCACAATCTCCCCATCTCCAGAGCCTTCACTTCAGCACATCTGCAAAGGCCCTTTTGCCATATGAGGTCCATTCATGGGTTCGAGGGATGAGGACCTGGCTGTCTTTGAGGGCCATTCTTCAGCAGACCACAGCTAGCAGGAGCACAACCCCAAGTCTGACATCAGGCCAGCAAGAGCACCCCTGACCCCTCACTCCCAGGGAGCGGAATGCCCGGGCTCCCCAACCAGTGCACTGGGAGGATGCTCATAGAGCCAGGCCCTGGACAAACGCAGCCCGGAGGCCACGTCAGGTTAGCACCCCCAGGCATGGCTCTGGAGCACTCATGTAGCGGAAAGAGGAAAACTGAGAGCTTTGGAGTCAGGCAGTGCTGGGCTTCAATCTCCACAGTGACCTCTGCCAGTGCTGTGACCTTGGGCATGCACTTTGCCCTCTCTGAGACTCAGTTTTCCTATCTGTAAAGTGGGCATAATTAGACCCACCTCACAGGGCTGTTGTGCAGGTTAAATGAAAGAAAGGGCTTAACACAGACCCAAGCACAGATAACAATTTATTATTATTATTATTATTATTATTATTGAAAAGGTAGAACTTTGTCACGAGCCTACCCTTTTTAAATAACCTCATTTATACCCTGGGTGCTCTCCTTGGGCATCACCCTGAAGATCTCAGAGGTTACAAAGTAAAACTCCCTCCTCCTGTGACCCGCAAAACTCCCTCCTCCTGTGACCCCCAAGGGCCCAGAAACTCCACCGGGAACCCTCCCCCATCCCCCCCCCCCCCCCCCCCCGCAAACAGACAAGAGAGCCCCAATCACAGGTGAAACGTTTAACAGAACAAATGCGAAATGCTAGCAACTTCCTGAGAGGAAAGCACGATGAGCAGCCCACCCCAATTCCCAGCCCCGGGAAAGGGGTGTGGATTCTGAGAAGCGAAGTAACAGCCCACTGAACCCCAGTCCTGCCAACAGGCTCTTTCAAAAGCCAGACGTGTGGCCTGGAAGATGAAACAAGACAGAAGCCGGCGGAACTGGTTCAGCCCTGAAAACGCACTACAGGCTGTAATTAAGAGGGGCCCCTGGAGCGTTTCCAAATGAATAGCCCACCCCCGGAAAAAAATATTTTGACAGGCGGGGCTGAATTATTCAATAGACATTGTTCCTTATTTAAAGCAGAGCGTGGGTTGGCAAGAGGTTATTTTGTTTCCACTCTATTTCTTCACCGGAGTCTTTCTAGTGCGGATTTCATTCTAGTTCCAAGAACCACACTGCAGAGCAGGAGAAAATGTGTAGCGTCAGCTCAGATCCTGGCGGATGCACCTATATTTGATAAATAAATGCTTCAGCCACTAGCCATGTGCACATCCATGCAAATTAAGGAGTAGGACGCACAGTTACCCTCCTGCGGGGCTGCTAATTTCATTGAGAAGACTGATTACTTTTCCTTTTTTTTTTTTTTTTTTTTCCTCCTTCCTGGCTGGGACAATGCCAGTTACATAAGAGCATTTCTAGTTGCCAGAACTAAACATTAAACTAAGAAACAATGACGGTGATTTCTCTCCACGATGGTCTGGAGTGGGTAGGGAAGGATCTTGGGAAAGTTCAAATATTCCCAGAAGCGTGATGGGACCCTCTTTCCTAGGGCAGATCCCGTACCCTTTTCCTGGGGGAGGAGAAGGACCCTTGGCTGGCTGTATCTCATGGCCACACATGACTACATTCATTTGTCTACACTCACAAAACCGGGGTTTTATGAACCAGCTCTATCACATAAAAATGAAAAAGACATATAATTGCAACTGACTGACAAAACTGATTCACAAACTAAAAAGTGAAAAAAAAAAAGAATGCCCAGGATCTGCCTAAACTGGAAAGTTTAATTCTCTAACTGTGCATTCATTGAGCTAGAATTGATTGAGCAGCTCTGAACTGCTGGGACATTTAATTTCAGGAACCCAGTATCTAGTCAAGAGGCTGAGCTCACAAGCTTTGCAATCAGACAGATCTAGGATTGAATCTGGGTTCTGTCATGTCCTGTGTGATCTTGGCACCATCACTTCCCCTGTCTGATCTTTACATTTAATGTCTTTAAAATGGGGATAATGCTATCGATTTCACTGTGCTGTTTTGGGGAGGAAATGAAATGATGCATAGCACAGTCATCTCTGTATCACTGGGTGGTAAATGGCATCATCGATTTAATTTCACATGAAAGAGAAGTCCTTTGGCTCTGGGTCCTGGAAGTTTGAGTTTGATGCTGATAGGCAGAAACCTCGGAGAGGGAGAGAGAGGCATGGAAGACGGAGGGAACAGGGTGAAGAAACAGATAGAGGCAAATGTTAAAGTCCCAGCGCATGTGTGGGAGAAGCCAGTCAAAACCCCTTCGGCCTCCTAGGAAAGGTTAAGACCAGTTTCTGAGCTGAGGAGCCTGTACTCAATGCCAGAGACAATAGGGAGCCATGGAGGTTGTAGAGCAGGAGTACGACTTCAAGGCCCACTGCCTTTGTTAGCCATAAAATGAACTGCATGCTGAGCAGAGAACAGTGCATTTAAGACACAAAAGACCAGGCCAGAATCATAGCGAGGCTTTTGGGGGAAGAGGAGGAGTTGGAGAGAGAGAAGCCAGGAAGAATGGAGCTCACTGGTGCTGCGAATTTCACCAAGAAGCACAGGCAGGGAGTCCTTTATCCATCAACTCCGTGGGGAGGACAGTAGCAGCATTTCCTACGTGTGGGCAGCGGAACCTGCTGCAAACCCTTCAGACACTCCAATTCAGGCAGGTGATTAAAAAGCACTTTTTACAGCTGAGTGCTTCTCTCTCCTTTAGCTATCGCTATTTAGTACATCTTCAATTTAACATAAAACTGCATTAGCCGGTTTCTTGAGCCAACAGGAGGGGGAAGAAATCACTGCTGGCTTTTTAATATGCCCTCTTAGACTGCAAAGAAAAGGAAAAAAAAAAGGATAATTATGTACATCAGCATATTGCTCAGCCCCCCGCGTTAACAAACGTCCTGAACAATTTCTCTGGCTTCCATTAATTCTGTGCAACTATTATCTAAAATTATTACAGCAAGCAAAGGCAAGCAGGGTATAATGAATAGATTATTTAAATAAATTGCCATGGGTGTGCTGTATAGGCAATCTGAGGGTGATGAATTGTTAGAGCTGGAAGGCACTTCAGAAATTCTGCCATCAAATCCATTCATTGTACAAAGGGAATGTAGCTGAGCGGCCAAGCAACTTCTGCAAGTCACACAGCAAGCTAGGGTCTTGACGCAAGGAAGTGGCACCTTTAAGGCGGGGTGTTCAGCCACGTGAGATGCCTTTGATATTGACTGTCGGCCACCCACTGAGCTAAGCTCTTTCAATGTACTGTCGTAGCTAATCCACACCACAGTCCTATGAAGTAGGTGCTGCTTTCATGCCCATTTTACAGATGAGAAAACCAAGATTCAAAGGAGTGTCTTGCCCAAGGACCGGCAGCTGGCAAATGGTAAAGCTAGAGTCTGATCCCAAGTCTAACACAAACCTATGCCCTTGTCACAAGCGTATACGCAAATCAGAACATGAACTCTGAAAGGAGTCGAAATACACCGCCAGGGAGGCCACTCTGGCAGAAGCGTGATTCTGAGCTGCCGGCAACTGAAAAACAGCCAACACGGCCCACTACCCGTCTGCCTAAAAAGGCAGGTGTCAAGTCCCTTTGTAAAGGAGACAGAAGTTGCCATTTGTCAAGTGTCCCCCCATCACATACCAGGAAAAGGAGAAGGACTCTTATCACCGGAGATTACTTGAGTCTGCATAACAAGCCTAACTAACCAACCCCCTCTACCACACACTGCCTGGGAACCAGAGGGTAACTTGTGAGTGAAATAATTATGGGAGCAGGAGCCAAAGGAAACTAACTCAACCCAACACTTTCCTTGCACAAACGGGAAACACAGGGAGTCAGAGGTTAAGAGGACACAGTCGACTAGTGGCAAAACAACAACAAAATGGACAAAACCCAGGTTAGCTGACTCCCTTTTATTCATTCAACAAACATATTTTGAGCACTTCCTAGTGCCAGGCAGTACACTAGGGGCTGGAGAGACAGCACTGAGGAAGAGAGATGCAGGACCTACCCCTCAGAGCACTTGAGTCTAAGGGGGAAGTACCAGGAGTTAGGAGAACACATATCAGTGAGAAATAATCTAGCCTGGCAATCAGGGAAGGCTTCCTTGAGGAGGAGGCGTTAAAGTTAAGACCTAAAGGCCTGGCTAAGTAGCTCAGTTGTTAGAGTGTCATCCCGATACGCCAAGGTTGCAGGTTTGATCCCTGGTCAGAGTACATACAAGAGTCAACCAATGAATGCATGAATGAGTGGAACAATAAACCAATGTTTCTCTCTCCCCCTTCCTCTCTCTCTCTCTAAAATTAAAAAAAAAAAAAAAAAAAAAGGACCTAAAGACAATTGAAAAGATGGAAAGGAGGCATTCTGGCAGAACCAGGTATTAAATATTTCTATGACCCTGGGCAAACTGCCTAATCTCCCACAAGCTCATGTTCCACATCTTTAAAGATGGATAATAAATAACATAATAGACAGCACTCAATAAATGTTAGTTCCCCTTGTGTTCCCCAGGAAGGTGTCCTTCCAATCTAACATGCCATTCTAGGAGGAAAAAAGAGTTGGGTATATATCACCTAAAAACACAAGCCATATTTGTTTTCTTATCCATTCTGTAATACTGATTGAGCACTGGCTACATCTCAAAAGCTTTTGTATCCATGGATGTGGCGTCCCTATTCATCAATTCTAATAGAGAATGTACCAGTCAGCTTAGGCTACGTTATGCTGCAGTAACAAACATGCCAAAATCTCAGTGGCTTAATGCAATAAACGTTTACTTCTCTCTCACAAAGAGTCTGCTGTGGGTCCAGGTAAGTCAGAAATCCAGGTTAAAACGATACTGAAATTCCACATTTTCAACATGAGGCCTTCACACTCCACACAGTAGAAAAAAAGGAAAACACACACAGAGAACTCACACCCACTTTCCTATGCTTAGGCCTAGAGGTAACACACACCCCTCTGCTCACAGCTCATTGGTCAGACCCAGTCACATGGCCCCATTTAACTGCAGGGGGGTGGGAGCTGGAAATATAGCGGAGCACTTGGGCCACTTGCTGAGCATTACTATCTCTGCCACCAAGACATCTCTGTTTATTGAACACTTACTATGTGACAGTGGGGGCACATACAAGTAGGCTATAACTATACCTTCAGTATACGCCGGTATGGGTCCAACATGGACAGCCTGGCTAAGGCTCCTGAATTAAGACCAGAATGTGGCAGATACACACATAAAACCACAGGTAAAAAGAAATAAATAATGGTTCATCGTAGATCTGAGTTCTCAAAACCAGGATAGGAGGTTTGCCAAGTAACCCGTCCCAGCAGCTTGGCAGCATCCAAGCAATGGTTTTATCTCTACACGCAAGTTACCAAAAATAATGCAGAGCACTGACATTCAGCCACACAGTTCCCACAGCACCTGTAGGAGAGGCCTGACCCAGATTTCTATACTGGGTCCTGTTCTGAGAGTAAAAAGTCCAGCCCATCTCAGCCTGTGCCTAGCTAGTAGCAAGGTTCAGCTCAAATACAATAAAACTCACCAGAGGTCTCAAACTCAATGCCCACACCTGGGATGGGGGCAAACGAGGCGACTTGTCAACACCACCTAAGTATTGCTACTTGGCATTATTTTTAAATTTCCAAGAGAAGTTGCAAATTTATATGAGAGATCACTTAGGTTTTTTTAATGTATTAAAAACAATCTTTAGGTTAAACAAGATATATTTACTGTCCAGATTTATCCAGTGGGCCTGCTGTGGAGGGGGCTCGCGGGGAAGCCGGGCCCCAGTTCCTCTGTTTAAGCACCAGAACAAAGCAGGCTGGAGCCTTAAGCAAATCTGAGCCCCCATCACCACCACCACCAAAAGTAGCCATAAAAGGCCAGCTGGCGTGACTCAGTGGTTGAGTGCCGACCTATGACCCAGGAGGACATGGTTCGATTCCCAGTGAGAGCACATGTCTGGGTTGTGGACTCAGTCCCCGGTAGGAGGCATGCAGGAGGGGGCTGATCAATGATTCTCTCTCACCACTGATGTTTCTATCTCTCTCTCCCTCTCCCTTCCTATCTGAAATCAATACGTATGTATATTTTAAAAGTAGCCATAAAAGAGAAAAGCTGGCATCAGCCAACATGCCTCCCAACCAGGGAGTGGTTGTTTATCCAGCTGCTCAATGAAATATTATATATCCATTAAAAATGCTATTCATGAAGGCAGGAAGGACAGAGACATGCTCAGGAGAAAATGCAGGGTACAAAGTGTTATGCACAACTCACCACCAAAACCCAATTAAAAAATGGGCAAAGGACCTGAATAGACACTCATCCAAAGAGGACATGCAGATGGACAACAGACATGAAAAGATGCTCAACATCACTAATCACCAGAGAACTGCAAATCTAAACCACATGAGGTATCACCTCACACCTGTCAGTATGGCTACCATCAAAAATCAACAAACAGGAAGTGTTGGTGAGGATATGAAGATAAGGGACTCCTCATGCATTGTTGGTGGGAATGCAGATTGGTAAAGCCATTATGGAAAACAGTATGGAGGGTCCTCAAAACATTAAAAATGGGCCCTGACCGGTTTGGCTCAGTGGATGGAGCGTCGGCCTGCGGACTGAAGGGTCCCAGGTTTGATTCCGGTCAAGGGCATGTACCTTGGTTGCGGGCACATGCCCAGAGGGGAGTGTGCAGGAGGCAGCTGATCGATGTTTCTCTCTCATTGATGTTTCTAACTCTCTGTCCCTCTTCCTTCCTCTCTGTAAAAAATCAATAAAAATATATATATTTTTTTAAATTAAAAATGGAATTGCCTTATGACCCAGGGATTCCACTTCTGGGAATGTATCTGAAGGAACCCAAAACACTAATTTGAAAGAATATATGCACCCCCATGTTCACTGCAGCATTATTTACAATAGAGGCCCAGTGCATGAATTCATGCATGGGTGGAGTCCCTTGGGGTGGACTGCAGGGATCTGAAATCAATAAAAATATATTTAAGAAAAAAAGATATGGAAGCAACTCAAGTGCCCAACAACAGACAAGTGGATAAAAAAGCTGTGGTGCATATACACAATGGAATACTACTCGGCCATAAAAAAAAAATAATTAGCCGAAACCGGTTTGGCTCAGTGGATAGAGCGTCGGCCTGCGGACTCAAGGGTCCCAGGTTCGATTCCGGTCAAGGGCATGTACCTTGGCTGCGGGCACATCCCCAGTAGGGGGTGTGCAGGAGGCAGCTGATCGATGTTTCTCTCTCATCGATGTTTCTAACTCTCCATCCCTCTCTCTTCCTCTAAAAAATGAAAATATATTTAAAAGACAAAAATAAAAAATAATTAAATCTTACCTTTTGCAAC
The DNA here is from genome assembly GCA_025583905.1 of Ia io. Taxonomy (NCBI): domain Eukaryota; kingdom Metazoa; phylum Chordata; class Mammalia; order Chiroptera; family Vespertilionidae; genus Ia; species Ia io. The sequence continues at coordinate 20,431,682 of JAJQQW010000023.1, read as the reverse complement.
AATATGGATGGACCTAGTGGGTATTATGCTAAGTGAAATAAGTCAGACAGAGAAAGACAAATACCATATGATTTCGCTTGTATATCGATCTAAAGAACAAAATAAAAAAACAAAATAGAAACAGACTCAAAGACACAGAGAACAGACTAATGGTTGCCAGAGAGGTGGGGGGGGGGGGTGGAGAGGGTCAGGTTTAGGGAACTGAGTAAAAAAGGTGAAGGAATTAAGAAGTACAAATTGGATGGAGTTTCCTCAAAAAACTAAAAATGGAACTCCCATTTGACCCAGTGATCCCACTTCTAGGAATATATCCCAAGAAAATAGAAACACCCATCAGAAAGGATATGTGCACCCCTATGTTCATAGCAGCACAATTTACAATAGCTAAGATTTGGAAACAGCCTGAGTGCCCATCAGCAGATGAGTGGATTAAAAAACTGTGGTACACCTACACAATGGAATACTACGCTGTAGTAAAAAAGGAGTTCTTACCATTTGCAAAGCATGGATGGAACTGGAGAGCATTATGCTAAGTGAAATAAGCCAGTCAGAGAAAGACAAATATCACATGACCTCACTCATTTGTGGAATATAATGAACAACATAAACTGATGAACAAAAACAGATCCAGAGACAGAGAAGCATCGATCAGACCATCAAACCTCAGGGGGAAGGTAGGGGAGGGTGGGTAAGAGGGAGAGATCAACCAAAGGACTTGTATGCATGCATATAAGCCTAACCAATGGACACAGACACCAGGGGGGTGAGGGTAAGAGTGAGGGGGGTGAGGGGTAATGGGGGAATAAGGACACATATGTAACACCTTAATCAATAAAGAAATTTTCTTAAAAAGAAGTACAAATCGGTAGTTACAGAATAGTCAGGGATGTAAATTACAGCATAGGGAACATAGTCAATAATAACTATATATGCTGACAGGTGGGTACTGGAAAATGGGGGGGGTCACTGTGTAAAGTATATGATTGTCTAACTACTATGCTGTATATCTGAAACTAATACAGAATAATATTGAATATAAACTATAATTGAAAAAAATTTTAAGTGTTATGCACAATATAAATAGCCTGTATATTGAAACTATATGTCAAAAAAAGAGAAAGGAAATGTACCAAAATATCTCTATAACAATTTGGGTTGGCAGGATTATGAATAGCTTTCTTATTTTTCAAGTCATTTAATGGGTTTGGCATCTTCATAACAAGAGGAGAGAAATACATATTAAAAATTAAACATTTGGCCCTGGCCAGTGTGGCTCAATTGGTTGAGCACTGTCCCATGCACCAAGAGGTCACAGGTTCAATTCCCAGTGAGGGTCAGGGCACCTGCCTGGGTTTCGGGCTCTCCTGCAGCAGATCCATGTTTCTCTCTCTCTCTCCCTCTCCCTTCCTCTTTCTCTCTCTCAAACCAATAAAAACATAGTCTTTTTTTTTTTAATTAAACATTTGTTGGTGTGTGTGTCAAAGAATTTTAGACCTAGAAAAAATGTTAGTGATCATCTAGTCTAAAAGTTCCCACTCAACAGAAGAGGAAACTAAAAACCAGAGAGGCTGCATAACTTTCCCAAGGTCACACAGCGGGGGAGCAACAAAACTGGGATTGAACTCAAGTGTCTTCAATGTTAGTTCAGGTTCAAGTGCAGCAGGTTACTGATCCAGGCATTAATATAGAGGGGCGGAAAACTAAACAAAAAGGAAAAGGAGGGAGGGAAAGAGGGAGGAAAATCTTAAAACTTTTCCCACCTACCTATGTTTCCCGCCCCCCCCCCCCAAAAAAAAAAAAAAAAAAACATTTTGAGTTATCTGCGGACCTGCTCATTTCCATAAAGGCTGATCATCCTAATTTTGTCAAGACTCTGCAAAACATTTCCTCTCCCTAATATTCCCCAAGGTAAGAAAACTTGCAGGAAGAAACCAAAGAACAATTTTTGCCTCCTAATTTAATTACCACACTTTTTGCCTATCAGGGCGCTCACCCAGCACTTGGATTTCAATGTTCCCCTCGAAGCCGATGTGCAATGCAGTGGATGTGGAATTAAGAAAAGTTAATTCTGAATGCCAGTGTAGTTCCTGTGGGAGAACATGCTTCTATAATTTACCTTCCCGATCCATTAGCGCTTTGACAGTGTAAGAATTTAATAATTTAGTCACATCTCACTTCTTGCAAACCAAGCTGCACAAATTTGCTAATAAAAATGCTATCTTGCCCTAACTGGTTTGGCTCAGTGGATAGAGCGTCGGCCTGTAGACTCAAGGGTCCCAGGTTCGATTCCGGTCAAGGGCAGGTACCTTGGTTTCGGGCACATCCCCAGTAAGGGGTGTGCAAGAGGCAGCTGATTGATGTTTCTCTATCACTGATGTTTCTAACTCTCTCTCCCTCTCCCTTCCTCTCTATAAAAAATCAATAAAATACGTATTTTTTTTAAATGCTATATTGCCCTAGCCAGTTTGGCTCTGTGGATAGAGCACCAGCTTGTGGACTCAAGAGTCCCAGGTTCGATTCCGGTCAAGGGCATATGCCCAGGTTGCAGGCTCAATTCCCAGTAGGGGGCATGCTGATCAATGATTCAGCTCATCATTGATATTTCTATCTCTCTCTCCCTCTCCCTTCCTCTCTGAAATCAATAAAAATATATTTTTAAAAGGCTATCTCAACTAAACTATATCAACATGCAAATCACCTAACTCTTATACGAAATATGGAAATCATGTTAGCTAAATCCTTGGTTTAAAATGCCTTTTCTGGAGAGGACTATTTTCATGAAGTCACAGAAAGTTCAAGAAGGGTTTGGGAGATGGGAAAGCTTGAGGAGTGGGCAGGGGAGACAGAAAGAGACATGGAGAGAAAGAGAATTTAATGTTAAGTCCACAGAGAAATGGAGAGATAAGCAGAGGGGAACAGAGACACGAACATACAAAGAGAGAGAGAGAGAGACAAAGAAATCAAAATGGAGACTGGGAGGCAGACAGAGGCAAAGACAGATAGGAAGACAAAGAAACAGAGAGCCCGACCAGTGTGGCTCAGTGGTTGAGCAGCGACCTATGAACCAGGAGGTCACAGTTTGATTCCCAGTCAGTGCATATGCCCAGGCTGCAGGCTTGATCCCCAGTGTTTAACCCCCAGTGTGGGCACACGTGCAGGAGGCAGCTGATCAATGATTCTCTCTCATCATCGATGTTTCTATCTCCCTCTCCCTTTCCCTTCCTTTCTGAAATCAATAAAAATATATTTTTAAAAATAGAGAGAGAGAGAAGGAGGGAGGGAGGGAGGGAGGGAGATAATGCTGGTCTTCCTTCAACTTTAATGCTCACATCAGGTCGTCGTCGTCATCATCATCATCATCATCATCCTAACAAACCATAGACCGTCTATCACCTGGGTTCAGTGTGTCCACCAAGGTCAGGAGCAAGGTCAAAACAAACTGAGGATCTGAGCCTCGCCCATGGAGGCAGAGCAGAGCGGTGCATTCTAGGCAAACTAGTCCCAAAAGCATCTGCTCTCTGCCTCCTGACCAGACAGGCCTCCCAGGGAGCGAGAGGGGAATTTCGCACAGCTCTGACACGCTCATATAACCAAGCTGATGGCTGCAGGCCGGGAAACACCAGGTGTCAAGTGCTTTCAAAACCCGAGTGCTCTCTCACCACTGAGATCTGAGGACATCCGATGTGGCCATCGGCGCAAAGCCAAGCTCTGTTTGACCCCCAGACTTCACAGACTGGCCTTCACAACCTCGGGGTTTGGCCTGAATTTACTCTATCAGCTGATAGTACACAATAAAGAAAAAATGATAGAGATTATAATATCAACAGCATTTTTTTTGACCATTGATTGTGTGGCAGGCATTGGACAGAACTTTACAAGAAGTATGTCAGTCCATGGTCACCACAAAACTTCTGCATTTTAGAAATGGCATTCTTTAAGGCAAAACAACGGCGGCTCAGAGGAGCTAAGTGTTTCGTCCAAGAGCACGCAGCTAATGGGTGGGGGAGACAAGTTTAAACCCATCAATCAGCTCAACCACAATGCCTCTCTCCAAGTCTCTACCATGCAGGTTCAGTTAATTAAAGACTGTCGCTCCAAGTGGCCAGGGAAATTATTTCTGAAATTCACAATGTTCCCTTTCTCAAGGGGCTTTGCATGTGCTGTTCCCTCTACCTGAATGCTTTTCCTTTCCACAAAAACTCTGCTAGTGAAGAATTTCATAAAGGAGAAAAACTACTCTGTTTTTGCTCATCACTCTATTCATAGTACCCTGGCCCATAGTAGGCGATTTTTTATGTGTTTAATTAATTAATGAGTAAGTGAGTGAATGACATAACTAAAAATATATGTCAGAATCAAGATTAGAAATATGAAGATGGGAGCCCTAGCTGGTCTTGCTCAGTGGTTAGAGCGTCGGCCTACAGACTGAAGGGTCCCGGGTTCATTTCTGGTCAAGGTCGCATGCCCAAGTTGCAGGCTGGATCCCCAGTAGGGGGTGTGTGTAGGAGGCAGCCAGTCAATGATGAGAAAATGCCTTAAGAAACAGGTAAGGGAGTTGAAAATCACCTCTAGGGATGGGCTAGGAAAGAAGCAGAAAACTAATATTTTGTTATAAATATGTTACCATATTTTCCAGCGTATAAGACGATTGGGCGTATAGAAGATTTTCCTGGGTTAAAAAGTCGTATTATATGCCGGAAAATACGGTATAATCTGACTTTTAAACTATGTGTTTATAGTATTTCAATACAATTAAATCATAAAAAGTTGAAAGTAATTATCAGAATATTTTTAATATAAGAAGAAAAATGAAAGGGGGGGGAAGAAGTTTTCCAAATGGAAAGAAAATTAGGGGAAATATCACTGAGAAGGTGTCCGGGAGGGCAATTGCTCCATGTAGAGGGAACACGTGTTCTCCAACCCATCATGTCCCCACCACTCTTCTATTTTTCTGGTTCAGCCTGCTTGTGGATATTTCACGCCTGGATGCTATAAGCAGTTGAGTTTGCAGCTCCTAGATGTCAAAAAGTGGCTAGTTCAGACTAAAATGTGAGTGGCTGCTATGTTTGCCTTTTTTTTTTTTTTTAATAGGCACTTATTGAACCTATCAAGATCCCAAATGCTGGGATTCATAGGAGACATATTTTTTAGTTCCTCTCAGACTATGTTTATACTCTTTACTCTCTCTTCAATTCAGGTTTGACCAAAAGGACAGAAATTCAGTTCCAGGCATTCCACCTCCAAAGGACTTCTGTAGATCTTTCCAGATTTCTCTGCATTCTAATTTTTGTTGTTTTGGTTTGGTGTGGTTGTTTTTTGTCTGGTGTTAGGGTTTTTTTAGTTTTGTTTTTGGATATGGGTGATGGTTTGTTTGTTTTCTGTGGGAGTTTTTGTTCTGTTTGTTTTTGCCTTTTTTAAGACTCATTGTTAGCTGCTGGCAACTAGAGTCCTGTTTCTCCAAAGAATCTTGGCCCCTGACAAAATAAGGAATGCACCGCTCCCTTTGATTGGCACCTACTTTTGAAAGCTTCTGTGTCCCTCCGTGGCTCTGAGGTAACAAGCACAGACAGCCTGGATTGCTGGGGTCACACAGGAAGCCCTGTTAGCTTTGCATAATAAAATGCTGCACAGTTGGAAAATGTCTCATGCTGGGCCCATTTTCCTAGCTGTTTGGCACCTGCAAAGGGACAAATGACTTTGAATTGAGGGGTGGCAGTGAGAGAAACAAAGGCATCCAGCGTCAGATGCTCTTTGTACCACGAGCTTGAGAACAGTGTAACGCAAAAGGAGAGAGAGATTTGTTGCTGGAGGCTGGTGCCTAAGAGACTGAATCTCTACTTGACTCAGTTACATTGATTCAGGACTTCCTGAGCATCATTGTGTGAAAGGCAGTACGTCTGACGTGCGGGGATGCAACAATGAGGAAGACAGAGCCACATCTCTCAAGGACCGTTAAGTTTAGTATGGAAAATCAGACAATACCAAAAAAAAAAAGTGATGATAAATATGGTTTCCAACTCTGTATGGGTCATCTTATCTCTCCTGCTAAGCATTTATCCTCCCCCGCCCCCCCCTTTTTTCTTTTTTTTTTTTTTGGTTAGCACCAACATGCTCCCAGTCTCAAGCTTTGTGGTCCAGGTGAGCCAGCCCCCAATGTCCCTTCTGACGCCTGAGCGAGAGATCAACTTGCAATTACATTGTTTGAGGCCCTGGATCCAACCATACCGGAAATCCTCCCCATGAGTCTTTTCTGAGCCATCAAGCTATAAAGTCCCTTTTCGATTGTTTGTTTTGCCTAAGTTGGTTGACGTTATCTCTTTTAACTGAAAGAGTCCAGACTAATGAAAAATACAGACAAAGGCTCTTCCTCATATTAACCTCTTTCCTCTTCGAAACAATCCCAAGGGGAAAATAAACAAACAAACAAACAAACAAACCTGTAGGTTTTACAAGCGAGAACACAACTCAGGGACTAAGAGGGTACAACCAGTCCTGTCGGTTTTACTGTGTCCTGCAACCGAGCAATCCTAAAGAAAATCCTTCCCTCCACCAATTATCTGGGGCGAGGTCAGAGCCTCGGGTGCTGAGACAAGAGCTCTGAGTACAATCAATCGAGAGAAGAGCGTGAACCTGGAGTCAGGAAGACCTCTCAGAAGGCAGGCTGATAAAACTTGTCCAGACAAAAAGGCCCAGAACAGTGCTTCTCCAACTTCAATATGTATATGGTCCGGCTGGGGTGCTCATTGAAATCCAGAGTCCAATTCCATAGGTCTGAGGCAAGGCATTTCTAGACAGCTCTCTAGTGATGCCGATAGTGCTGAACCAGAATCACACTTAAAAATATATATATATAATTGATTTCAGAGAGGAAGGGAGAAGGAGAGAGATAGGAACATCAATGATGAGAGAGAATCATTGATCAGCTCCCTCCTGCACAACCCACCGGACACATGCCCTAACCAGGAATCGAACTGTGACCTCCTGGTTCATAGGTCGACACTCAACCACTGAGCCAGGCCAGCTGGACCAGAACCACACTTTAAATGGCCAGGGCTTAGACCAGGGCAGTGAACGACCAGAGGTTTAGGACAGAAGTGGCTGTTGAACATATTTTATTTGGTTTATACATTATTAAAAATTTAAAAATTGTTATTAAAACTAGTTTCCCTGGAGAAACCAAGACGGCGGCATAGGTAAACACCTAAACTGCTGCCTCGCACAACAATTTCAAAACTACAACTAAAGGACAAAACTGACATCATCCAGAACCACAGGAAGGCTGGCTGTGTGGAAATTCTACAACTAGAGGGAAAGAGAAAAGCACACTGAGACTCAGAGGAGCTGTGGAAGGCAGAGGTGCAGAAGTAAAGGCAGAGGTACGGAGGCACACGCGCGCACTGGCAACTGAGTACGCGGCTGGCTTTCTCAATCGGGAGGGAGACAAAAGCTCCCGACTGCTCTGAACTCCAGTTCCAGGTGACACTCTGGGGACCCAGACTCATACAGGGAGAAACTTGACTGTCTGGCAGCAGGCGAAACTTGAGGACAGCTTTCTCTCAGAGGTGCTTGCAGCGATTACAGCGGGACACTGAGAACCGGGGCCTCTTAGGGCAGGGCTGACCGGAAGCCATTGCTGTATGCTCTGCCCTGAGATCCCACCCCACAAAGCCATAACTGTTTGCTCCGCCCTGAGACTCTGCCCCATCCAAGCTGAGCACAGAGGCTTTTGCATATGAATGACCTGGTCCTTTGAATTCTAAACTTATCTACAGCTGAGTCAGTGAGACCCAGAACATCCAAAAGAAGGCCTAAGGCCCCACAGTAGCTTGCATTGCTTCACAGCTGGGTCTCATCTGGGCACCTCCAAAACCCAAACAAAGAAGAGAAATCTGCAGATCTCTCCATAGCTCCTGCTGGGTGGCCTCAGGCAGAGGCTAAATTAGCACCTCCTTAGAGATCCAAGAGCCAGTGTACCCAGGGGCCAGAGTGGGACCATCCAGATTACAACTCCTCAGATCCATAAAGGACACACTCAGGGGGCAGACTCAGTGAGCACCAAAGCCCCACTGAAGCAAGTCTTGCCTCATAAGGGTGTCTCCAGCACAGAAGTTCTCACATCTTAGACACAGCTGATCCTCACAGCCAACTGGCCTGAGGTCAATTCCCCCCAGTGATACCAACAACAATCAAGGCTTAACTACAACAAGACTGTGCACACAGCCCACAAAGGGGTGCACCAAGAGTGTCCACCTCAGGTAACTGGGGAGACTGAGCCACTGGGCCCTATAGGACACCTAGCACACAAAGCCACTCTATCAACTCAGGGAAGCAGCCAAAATGCAGAGACAAAGAAACAGGTCACAAATGAAAGAAATGGAGGAAAGCAAATGACTGGATATAGAGTTCAAAACCACGGTTATAAGGTTTTACAAAAATTTTCTAGAAAAGGCCGATAAATTTAGTGAGACCCTCAAGGATATGAAAAAGGACCAACTGAAAATTAAGCATACACTGACTGAAATAAAAATAATATACAAAGATCCAACAGCAGACTAGAGGATTGCAAGAATCAAGTCAAAGATTTGAAATACAAAGAAGCAAAAAACACCCAACCGGAAAAGCAAAAAGAATCCAAAAATATGAAGATAGTGTAAGGAGCCTCTGGGACAACTTCAAGCATACCAACATCTGAATTATGGGGGTGCCAGAAGAAGAGAGAGAGCAAGATACTGAAAACCTATTTGAAGAAATAATGACAGAAAACTTCCCCCACCTGGTGAAAGAAATAGACTTACAAGTCCAGGAAGCCCACAGAACCCCAAACGAAAGGAATCCAAAGAGGACCACACCAAGACACATCATAATTAAAATGCCAAGGGCAAAAGGCAAAGAGAGAATATTAAAAGCAGCAAGAGAAAAACAGTTAGTTATCTACAAGGGAGCACCCATATGACTGTCAGCTGATTTCTCAACAGAAACTATGCAGGCCAGACGGGAGTGGCAAGAAATTTTCAAAGTGATGAATAGCAAGAACCTACAACCAAGGTTACTCTACCCAGCAAAGCTATCATTCAGAATTGAAGGGCAGATAAAGAGCTTCACAGATAAGAAAAAGCTAAAGGAGTTCATCACCGCCAAACCAGTATTATATGAAATGCTGAAAGGTATTCTTTAAGAAGAGGAAGAAGAAGGAAAAGGTAAAGATAAAAATTATGAACAACAAATACATATCTATCAACAAGTGAATCTAAAAATCAAGTGACTAAAAAATCTGATAAACAGAATAAACTGGTGAATAGAATCAGGGGCATAGAAAGGGAGTGGACTGACAATTCTCTGTTGGAAAGGGTGTGGGGGTGTGGGAAGAGACTGGACAAAAATCGTATACCTGTGGATGAGGACAGTGGGGGCAGGGGGGCGGGGTAAGGGCTGAGGGTGGGGTGGGAACCGGGTGGAGGGGAGCTATGGGGGGGGGGGGGGGGGGGGGGGGGGGAAGAGGAACAATTGTAATAATCTGAACAATAAAGATTTATTAAAAATGGAAAAAAAAAACTAGTTTCCCTGTTTTTGTGTATGTTTGAAACTTTTCATTATAAAAGGCAGTCTTAAGTTTAAATTAATTTAAATTAATTGCCAAAACCTAACGGTGATTTTACATAAATGCCCCAATTTCTGGCTTCCCGAGAAATTGTCGATCTGGCTGCACGGGGGCCCACCATCCTGCCTGGCAATGGTGATCTTCCCAGAGGCTGCCTGGGCGCCCGCCCCTTCCCCCCCCCACCCCCCCCTCATCCATCTGCTCAGCACAGCACAGTGATTAAGGGCTTGGACCTGGACCCACCCGACCTAGGTTCCCATCCTGACTCGGCACTTTCTCTCCATGATTTGGGGCAAGTGACTTTTACCTTGCTGTGCCTCAGTGTCCCTATCTGTGAAATGGGAGTGATTACAAGTAGCAACCTGGAGAGGGGTGCGTTGGAATAATTCAATAAAGAACCTAAAGCAAAGTGCTTTAGACGGTGCCTAGCATACAGCTGGGACTAGGTAAGGACTGGGATCATGATCCACATATTGGTCCTTGTATGCAACCCCTGGTTTAGGTGGTGAAATACTGGTAATAGGATACTGTCGGTGGGTGAGGCCAGGAAGACCCCTCTGACTAGTTATGGAGACTACAACCCCGGAAGATAAAATGCCCCGGGGGGCTGGGGGTAGGGATGGAGGTAAAAAATCGATGCACCCCAGCAGATGGCCACTGGAGTCTCTACGTGTCCACATTCCAGCACTTTCGGCGTCTCCCCTCTTCCTGTTAGACCAGGGCCTAACCTGAGGTGAGGACAGCTGGCTCCAGGCAACCCCTGGGGCCCCGGAGAAGGCGCACACCCAACACCCTGCGGCTCCCCCCACCCTGGGGAAGAGGGACACTTGCTGGGGACCCAGGCCGCTGCGCCCGAGGGACCGCTCGCACCCGGCGACCACCTGTTTTCCGCGCGCCGACGCGCACACCCTTGCAGGGACCCGCCCCCCGAAACCGGGTCGGAGCCCACGCGTCCTGCGCCTTCTCGCCGCCGCGGTCCTACTCGGTCGTCGCCCCACCCCCAGTTCTAGCGCATCCTCCGGCTCCAGCAGCCCCGTTCCCGGGACGCGTCCTGTGTCCGCCTCCCCGTCCCAGATAACCCCCCACAACTCCCTACCCAGAGCGGGCTGCCGCTCCGGAGACAGGACCGCGGCGGCCGGTCCCCTTCCCCGCAGCCCGGCCCTGCCTACCTTCCCCGACCGCAGCGACGGTGGGCCCGCCGTCCCTCCTCCGCCTCCAGCGGCGTCGCCACCAGCGCCGCAAAACCACCTGCGCGTGACCCTCGATCGCCAGCCCCCACCACGTGCGCGCGCTCTGCCCTTAGATGTGGGACCTGGGGAAGCTCATGAAGGGCTGATGAGCCGAGCCGCCCCGGCTCCCTCCTCCTCCACCGCCGCCACGAGAAAAGTTGTCTCTGCAGTTGCGTTTCTCCGCGGGCAGAACCCATTCCCACGCTCCTCCCTCCCCCACGCGTGCGTTCCCTGCTGATGCTCAAATGCAGAGTGCCCCTGGGCTGTGCACCTGCTGTCCCTCCACCTTCCCGTCTCCCAAGGTCCTCAACGGAAAATCAAGGGCTGGGGGGCCTGGGGGGCCTGGGGGGCCTGGCGAGTCAACCTCCATCTCTAGAAGAAACTGCCAGCTCCAACGTGCAGGGTTTTTCATCGGGGCTTAAAGCACCTAAAGTGGACTTTGAGCCGGTTTATTTCACCCCTTGGTGACCCACGTGAAATAGAGTCGTTGTTGGAAGTCGTAAAGGAATTGTCTGTGCTCAGAACAGTGTCTGGCACATAGTAGGCACTCCATGATGTTAGCTATTGTTATCTATTATTATTGTCTGCCTGCCTTCGGCGTGACACCCTCCCCAAAGCGGGAATGGAACAGAACAGGGTGGGAACCATCTCCTTTTCTTCCTCTTTAGGGTGAGTGAGGTCACCAGAGGATTGTGGCCAAGGGTTAGCCTGCAGACTCTGTTCTGTCTGGTTTAGTCAGTGTTTTAGAAAAACGTGAGTTAACTGCCAATACTTAAAAACTCAGAGATCACAAAAATCTGGGGATTTTCAGTAACTCTTTGAAAAATAGAAGGTTGGGACCACACTGAGTCCACTTTCCTGGAGGCGGGAGCTCACAAGGGGGGGGGGGGGCTCTTTAAACAGGTGTTTCCTCTGATTGGTCAGTTTCCATGAGGCTCACTGCCCTCATTTATAAGACCTGTGGGCCCCTGGAGGCCACTGTGGCCTAAGACCCAATGCTGAGTTTTCTCCAGTTTCCCCCAAGAAATTGCTGCCCTTATCCCCACTTTACAGATAAGGAAACTGAGGCTCAGAAAAGTCTAGTCAATTGGCCAAGGTCACACAGCTAATAAAGAGCAAAACTGAAACTTGAACCCAGTCCTTATGCCCCAGGTGCCTTAGCAGGGTAAGGAAAAGCAGAAAAGGGGGAAAGTGGTTTACACCAAGCTGTCTTTCTGAAAGGACCATTGTTATTAATAGCATCCTTGGCCAGTTTGTTGAGATTGCTTAACAAGAATTTAAATGTTAGCTTCACCTACATTGGCAGTACCCTCTCCCACACTCACTCTCCACCTCCTTATTTTTCTCATGCAAGCACTTTGAAAAATTCTAACGCTTTAACTAAAATCGAAAATGTTTCTTATTTCATCCACCCCTAGTTACTGGCACTGTAGGTGTTCTTTCCTTTCCGTTTCTCTCTTTTCTTTTTTTAGCCTCTTTATTTATATTTTACTCTTTGTAGTTTGTAAATTCCCTCTTGCCAGCTGCTCGAAAAACCAAAGTGTCTTTGCTGTTAAGTTTCCAATTAGGGTTGTGCAGCCTTTGGGCTGAACAAACACACACATAAGAGGAAATGCGTGCTCGTGCACATCCACACTATTATGCACACTCGCACGCTAACAGGGTCTGGGTGTCTCTCCAGGCCTCATTGTCCCCAAATGTATTTATAGATCTTAAAGTCAACCACCAAAGTCACTAACAGTTTTTTTTTTTTTTTTTAATGAGCACGATTGTACTTTTCACATGAAAGTTTTTGAAGGGTTTGGTTGCAACCATTAGCCATAAAAATGATCCTACATTGTTGTCAATGTATAGGTGTTGGCAACTAAGTCCAAAGAATTTAAAGCACAGTGGAGACAACCTCCACCTCCACCTCCACCCCCCAAAAAAGAGACAGCATATCCAGGCCAAATGCAGCCATTTATGACTTCTGTTCTCAGCTTTTAAGGCAACCAGTGTGTCTACCCCTCAGAGGTCCTCCTTGATGTTTTTCCCTCTTCCTTAGTTTTTTGGGCCCCTGGACCCCTTTGGTCCTCTCCAGGTGGACAATGTGAGTTGTCAATCATCCCATTGCATCCAATTACTCTGCAGGGTGGGCAGAGGAAGAGGGAGGAGCTTCAGAGACTACAAATTGAAGAAGAGGGAAGGAGTGAGAGGTCCTCCCTGCGTTCTAACGGTGGCCTCAAGCATCTTTAAGGTGTTACTCCAAGTGTGGTCCACAGACCAGCAGCTGACACCATCATCACATTGGGAGCTTGATGGAAATGCAGATTCTCAGACCCCACCCCAAACCTGCTAAAGCAGACACTCTGGGGTGGGGCTCCCAGCCAGCCTGTGGTTCTCCAAATGATTCTCATGATTTCTGAAGTTTGAGGTTTTGCACTAAAGTCATCTCTGTCTCTTTCTCTACCATAGTCACTTCACCAAAGGCTCTCCCCTTTCTGTTATCCTGGGCAGACCCCAGAGAGAAAGGGAGGCTAGAAACCCCTCCCACCACACTGAAGATCTTGAATAACTTCATCCCTTGCCTTTGGAATAAATATATCATCTTATCTATATATATAAAAGCCTAATCAATCGTTACAACCACTTGCCGCTCAACCAGTAACTATGACATGCACTGACCACCAAGGGACAGATGCTCAATGCAGGAGCTGCCCCCTGGTGGTCAGTGCAATCCCACAGCGGGAGCACCCCTCAGCCAGAAGCTGGGCTCAAGGCTGGCAAGCGCAGCTGTGGTGGTGGGAGCCTCTCCCGCCTCCGAGGCAGTGCTACCCAGCCGGTGGCAGGCGCAGCGGGGCTGGGATGAGCAGGAGTGGTGCCTGCCCTGACTCAGGCTACTCCCCAGCCACCTGCTGCTTCACACACTGCTACTTCCCTCGGGGGATGTCGGACTGCCGGTTTCAGCCTGATCCCCGCAGGCCCTGCAGGTCCGACATCCCCCGAGGTGTCCTGGATTGTGAGAGGGAGCAGGCCAGGCTGAGGGTCCCCACCAGTGCACAAATTCATGCACTGGGCCTCTAGTAATTCAATAATAAGCAAATATCCGATTAAAATTCAGGCAAAATATTTGAACAGAAAGTTCCCAAAAGTAACTATAGAAATGGCCAATAAGCACATGAAAAGGTGTTCAACAGCATCAATCACTAAGGAAATGAGATTAAACCTACGGAGATACCACTACACGCCTCCCAGAATGGCTAAAGCTAATAAGACTGACAAGATCAAGGGTTTGTGAAGATAGGGAGCAAACGGAACTGCCGGTGGGAATGCAAAATGGTACAAAGAATTTGGAAAAGAGTTTAGCAATTTCTTATCAATCTCAACATACAGTTATCATAGGACCCAGCAATTCCACTCCCTAGTCATTTATCTAAGAGGAATGAAGACACATGCCCATACAAAGACTTGCACACAGCAGCTTTATTCATAAGAGCCCCCGAGTGGAAGTGACCCGAATGTCCACCAATATGTGCATGGATAAGCAAATTGTGGCATATCCCTATAATGGAACGCTATTTAGCAATGAAAAGGGAATCAACTACTGACACACACAACAACATGGATGAATATAAAAAAGCATTATGCTGAGCCCTAGCCGGTTTGGCTCAGTGGATAGAGCGTCGACCTGTGGACTAAAAGGTCCCAGGTTCGATTCCAGTCAAGGGCACATGCCTGGGTTGTGGGCTTGATCCCAAGTAGTGGGCATGTGGGAGGCAGCTGATCACTGAGTGTCTCTCATCATTGATGTTTCTCTCTCTCTCTCCCTCTCCCTTCCTCTCTGAAATCAGTAAAAATATATATTTAAAAAAAGACATTATGCTGAGCTTTTTGAAAAAGCCAGAGATGAAATGTTACGTATGATTCCATTTGTATGGAATTCTAGGGAGCTATAGGGATAGAAAGCAGGGCAGCCAGTGGCTGCCTGGGGCTGAGGGGGGCGGTGGTAAATGGCAAAGGGGGATGAGAAAAGTTTCTGGGGTGATAGAATTGATCTCTATCTTTATTGGAGTGGTGGTTACACAGGTGCATACATCTGTCAAAATTCATCAAAATGAGCACTTAAAGTGAGTGCATTGTTGTTCATAAATCGCCCCTCCATAAGCTTGCTTATTTTTAGCATTATTGCATGTAAATGACGCTTGGACGTGGGGGATTATTTTTCAGTGCTGTCCTGGCCCAGCTGTGCCCAGGAGGAAATCGCGAACACCAGAAGGGACAGAGGCCTCTCTGGCATCGGGTTTATCTTGGCGCTGAGCCTGCGTTCTCTGTTCCCGCTGCAGTGTGGGGGCAGTTCAGCAGGGCAGAGGTTTTTCCCACATCAAATAACTTCCAATGCCCGGTAATTGGGAAGCCAGCGTCCCCGGCTCAATGCAATTAAAGCACTCCCCCCTGCGCCCCTTGAACCTGCGCTGACAGTGCTGCGGGGGAGGTTCTGTAAAGAGCGCAGGAGCCTCCGTTGGGGCTGCCGGGGGGGACGCTCACCAGCCACTTGCAGGCACCTGTGCTCCAGCCTCTAAGCTGCTTTCCTAATTGGAGTGAGGATCATTAGGCCAATTCCGTGTCCCTGAGCCATTTGGAGAGGGAAGAAAGCTACAGGCTTGAGCAGACACTGACGGTCCCACAAAGGAGGCTGGCTTCTGACAGGAAGGCTGACCTGCCACGTTTCCAACTCTAGGGGGCGCCACTCACATAGACTAAATACCATGGGAATGGCGCCCCCGGAACTGGGTGGGCAACTGTGGCAACTCCACGTGAGGCATGGAACTGGGCACCAGCTGCCAAGGTTTCTGCCATTAACTAGAATAATCCCCATAAGGAATCGTTTTTCTGTTTACAAGCACCTTTTTTTAGGGTAAAATTCACATAGCATAAAATTAATCAGTTTAACATGCTCAATTCGGTGACATTTAGTAAAGTCGTTGTGCAACCATCACCACTATCCAGTTCCAAAACATTTTTACCACCCAATATGGAAACCTATACCCATTAAGCAGCGACTCCGCAGCCCCTCCCAGCCCCTGGCAACCACTGATCCATTTTCTGTCTCTGGGATTATCTATTCTGAACATTTCCTATAACCGGAATCATGTGTCTGGCTTCTTTTATTCAGCCTCATGTTTCCAAGTTCCATTCATGTTGCAGCATGTGTCAGTATTTCATTCCTTATTATGACTGAATAATATTCCATTGTATAAATACATCACATTTTCTTTTTCATATATATATATATATTTGAATATATATTTATATATATACACACAATGTGTGTGTATATATATAAATATATATTCAAATATATTTTATTGATTTTTTACAGAGAGGAAGGGAGAGGGATAGAGAGTTAGGAACATCGATGAGAGAGAAACATCAATCAGCCACCTCCTGCACGCCCCGTATTGGAGATCAAGCCCGCAACCAAGGTACATGCCCTTGACCGGAATCAAACCCGGGACCCTTCAGTCTGTGGGCCGACACTCTGTCCACTGGGCCATATCACATTTCCTTGATCCATTTAGAATGATGAACAAGTGGGTGGTACAGGCCCCTTTGAGGGTGTAATCTCAGTCCTAGGAGGTGAACAGGTCTGTGAGTTCCTCGGAGGAGGAGTCCCTGCCACCTGAATTCCTCACACTTCCCTGCTGTCTTAGTAGGTTCTGCTGCTCTAAGAGAATACCATCACCCAGGCAGCTTAAGCAACGGAATGTACTTCTCACTGTTCCGGAGGCTGGAAGCCTGAGATCAGAGCGCCAGCGTGGTTGAGTCCCTGATGAGGCCCTGTCCCCGCTGTGTCCTCACGTGGCCCGGGCTTGGTGTGCTCACACACAGACATCTCATGTCTCCTCCTCTTCTTTCAGGAACACGAATGTCATTACGAGGACCCCAGTCTCATGGCCTAATCTAAGCACATCACCTCCCCCAGGCCCCCTCCAAATACCATCACATGGGGGTTAGGGTTTCAATCTATGAATTGGGCAGAGGACACAAACATTCAGTCCTTAGCACCTACCTCTGCCTATTTGGCCACCCTACGCATGCCTGTTCCATGGATGCGGGATATACTCTCTAATATTGAAGGAAAGAAAGGTAGAAGGGAGGGAGGGAGGGAGAGAAGTCGTCAGAGAAATAATAAAATATTGTAATTCAACAAACATTTAGGGGGTGTTTCCTATGTGGCAGACAGGGTCAATGATGGAGAAACAGCAGTGGACAAGACTTCCTACCATAATAATCCTCACTTTTCCCTCCTTCAACTTCCAATTTTTAAATTTCACAACTCCCCTAGCTCCTTCCACCCCCCCCAAATTGGCTGGTTTCTTCTCTCCCATCTCACACTTTGCTTCCATCCTGTTCCATGATTATGCCAATTATCTTCCCAGCAAATTAGATGTGCTTTTTTAAAAAGATACTCCACTAAAAAAGCTGTGTAAAAGGCCAAATAAGCCCAAGAAAAGATATTCAGATCATTACGGAAATGCAAGTTAAAACCACACAGAGATATCAACAACACTCCCACTGGAATGATTAAATTAATAAGGCTGGAAACACCAAGTGCTGGCGAGGATATAAAGCAACTAGAACTCTCCTACATTGCTGGTGGGAATGCAAAATGGGACAATAACTTTGGAAAAGTCCCTTACAAAGTTAAAGAGGCACTCACTCTATGACTCAGCAATTCCGCTCCCAGACTTCTACTGAAGAGACAGTGCTGAGTTCGAGTCCAGACCTTTTCAGTTTCCAAGTGTGTGGCCTTGAGCAAATGAACCAGCCCCTCTGAACTCAGCTTCCTCCTCTGTGAACTGGGGATAAGAATAACACTTCATTCATTCATTCATTCATGCATTCATTCATTCAATAGTTATTGTGCGCCTCTGTGAACCTGGCTCTGGGCGTACAATAGTGAATGAGACAGAGTTATCCTCAGAGAGGCTGACAACTTGGGAAGGAATGTAGGCCTTGAACAAATAAGCAAAACTATCCCTACAAATGCTGATATGGGCTGGAAGGAAAGGAACAGGGAGCTGGCAGAGGGGGGCACTTAGGGTGCTGAGTGTAGCCTGAGCAGTGAGAGAAGGTTCTTCTGCGGCAATGGCCCATAAATGAAACCAGGACAGAAAGCAGGTCAAAAGGCCCCCCAGGCCACAGAATCGCAGCGTGTCTGAGGAGCTGGGACACTGAGGGAGCCAGCAGCCAGCGGCCCGATTATACCTGCCTGGTAAACCAGATGAGGATTTGGGGCATTCTCTTAAGTGCAGTGGGGGAGTCCAGATTTGGGTCCCCTTGAAGCAGAGCGGGGGAACCCATACTCGGAGGGCAAGGGCAGCAGGCCACTCCGGACTGGTGCGCAGCGGTTGTAACAAGCAAGGGAACTCAGAACCGAGGCTTGTCTCGTGCACCGGGCAGCGAGAATCTGAAAAGTTTCTACAGAGGCGTTAGCCGCGTTCAGCCACCTGCGTACTTACGCTGTCCAGATGGTCTCCACCCCGCGTGGCGCTCAGCCCCGCTGCGTCCTTGCAAATGGCTCGGGCTGTGGGGCGGTGGGCAGAATAGGGCATTCCAAGGCCAGGGGAGGGCGAGGAGCCTGTGATTGGAGGGGGCGAGCTCGCAGGTAACCCTGCGGTCATGTCCTCTCCATGACCCCTCCAACACTCCACCCCTCCAGACCCGCTCTTCCGTGCGCCTCTCCCTCCGTGCGCCCTCAGCGGTCAGCACGGGGTTTTATGAGCGCAGAGGTGGCTGGTTTGGCGCTTTCTGGCTGCATTGGAGGCAGATGCCACAGCCACAATAAAGGCACAGAGAAGCGCAAACACACAGTAAGATAATGATTCTCAAAATGAGGAACAATTTTTTTTTCCACCAAGAGCCCTGTGATCCGAACCACTGACTTATTAAGTCCTCTGGGCTGGGGGGTTATATCACTCACTTCTGTCCGCATGTGATTGAATAAGAATGACACATTAGCAGGCTCATCGGGTGTGAACACACAGCAGTGCTTGGATCCTGGCACAGGTGCCTCCTTGCCAAGCGGTAATGCTGTTCAAGGCTATTTTGGAAGACAGCGTTTCTCTTTAGAGACAGCTCAGTGCTCAGTAACGACGGCCTCTGTCGGCTCTCATGTAAGGCTGGCTGGGTGAGTTGAGTGTGGACTTTGTGTGTGCTACACCATCCTCCAGGCCTGTGGAGGGGATGAAGACGGGTTCAGTCATGTATACCATCCAGATGGTCTCAACACATTGCTCTTTCAAGACTGTGTCCTTGAAAATGACTCTGCTGTAGGATGGTGGGCACAATGGACATTCTAAGGACAGGGGGCAGGATACAGAGTGGTCACGTCCTCCTGATGACCTTACACCCTGAGACAAAGATGTCAGTGCAGCCCGGCCAGTGTGGCTCAGTGGTTGAGAGTCAGCCTATGAACCAGGAGGTCACAGTTCGATTCCCAGTCAGGGCACCTGCCTGAGTTGTGGGCTCGATCCCCAGTGTGGGGCATGCAGGAGGCAGCAGATCAATGATTCACTCTCATCACTGATGTTTCTACCTATCTCTCCCTCTCCCTTCCTCTCTGAAATCAATAATATTTTTTTTCTTTTTTTTTTTTTAAGATGTCAGTGCAAATAATTGGGGTGGAGGTGACCTCGGGAAGCGCTGGTAGAGGATGGAGGAAGAAGGCAAAAAGAAGAAGAAGAAGAAGAAGAAGAAGAAGAAGAAGAAGAAGAAGAAGAAGAAGAAGAAAGTATAGAGTGTATCATAAGCAGTGTATCTTTGAGCAGATTATCTTTGGACAATAAGATCCAAATCCCAACTCAATGCAACCCTCAACCAAGGGGCGAGGGATCTGGGGTATTAACCCACCAACCATCACCAGTCACTGGTGGAGACAAGCTCAAGGGATGCTAACTCCTGGCACTTGTAGCCTGCCCAGTAACTAGCTGGATAAAGCCCTCAGGCTGTCTTAGGCATGACTGTTGGAAGCTGTCAGGAAGCCCAGAAATGGTGGGGATATGAGCAGGGCACCCTGACATCTGCTACATGGGAGTCACTACAGGAGTTTCAGCCAAGTGATGTCAAAGCTCACGCTGGTCTTTGGGTGGAGAATAGACGGTAGACGACAGGAATAGAAGCGCAAGTCAAGCTTGGAGCCTCCTGGCGGTGGTCCAGGCAGGAGATGGCTGAGGTTTGGACCAGGATGATGGCAGTGAGGGTGGAGAGAGGTGGGAAGCTTTGACATATATTTGGAAGTAGGAACCGCAGTGCTTGGTGATTCATCAGGTGTGGGGATGAGGGAGAGAAAGCTGTCAAGGATAATCCTAAGTGTCTGGCTTCATGGACCAGGTGGATGAAGATGCTATGCCCTGAGAGGGGATTGGAGAAAGAGAATGTTGTTATTGCGGAATTTGACTCAATTCAATGAGCTCTTGTGCACCTTGCCCTGGGCTTGGCCCATGCTAGGCACTCAGTACGGTTCTGTGTTTCTCCTTCCACTTTCATGGTCTTTGAAGACAAGATCAAAGCCTGCTGGGCCCCAGGACAAATGACGAAGCTGAAACATTCTAACAGGTGTGAGGTGGAATCTCATTGTGGTTTTGATTTGCATAGCCCTAAAAGTTAATGAAGTTGAGCATCTTTTTGTATATCTTTTGGCCCTTTGTATGTCTTCTTGGGAGAAGTATCTGTTCAGGTTTTCTGTCCATTTTTTAATTGGATTGTTTGGTGTTGAATTGTATGCGTTCTTTATATATTTTGCCAATATCTTATCCCATCTGGTTGGTTGTCTTTTTGTTTTGTTGTCAGTTCCTTTTGCTGTGCAGAAGCTTTTTAGTTTGATATAGTCCCATTCATTTACTTCTGCCTTCACTTCCCTTGCCTCTGGGGTCAAATTTATACAATGTTCTCTAGGCCAAAGTCCTTAAGTTTAGCATCTATGTTTTCTTCTATGTAATTTGTTGTTTCAGATCTTATATTTAGGTCTTTGATTCATTTTGAATTAATTTTTATACATGGGTATACACTGTAATCTACTTTCATTCTTTTGCACATGGCTTTCCAATTTTCCCAGCACCATTTGTTGATGTCTTTCTTTTCTCCACTGTGTGTTTTTGGCTCCTTTGTCAAAAATGATTTGCCCCTATACATGCAGTTTTATTTCTGGCCTCCCAATTCTGTTCCATTGGCCTGTGTGTCTGTTTTTCTGCCAATACCTATGCTGTTTTGATTATGGTGGCTCTGTAGCATAATTTGAAGTCAGGTAGTGTGACGCCTCCAGCTTCATCCTTTTTTCTCAGGATTGCTTTGGCTATTTGGGATCTTCTATGGTTCCATACAAATCTGATGACTTTGTGTTCTTTTTCTTTTAAAAGTGACATTGGGATTTTGATGGGGATCGTATTAAATTTGTATATTGCTTTGGGTAATGTGGCCATTTTAACTATGTTGATTCTTCCAATACATGAACACAGAATACTTCATTATGGGTGTGGTGTGTTGTTTTTCAATCTCTTTCAATAATGCTTTGTGGTTTTCAGTATACACGTTCCTCACATCCTTTGTTAAGTTTACTCCTAGGTCTTTTATTTTTTTGGTTGCAGTTGCAAAGGGAATTGTTTTTTGTATTGTTGGGTTTTTATTCCTTTTTCTGAAATGTCATTGTTAGTATACAGGAAAGCAGAGGATTTTTGTACATAGATTTTGTATCCTGCAATTTTACTGTGTTTGTTTATTGCTTGTAATAGTTTTTTTGCGATGTGCTTCTAGTTCATGTTTTGAATGGCTCAGAGTTTTCCTCTCAACACATGGTCCCAAAAATAAAAACAGGGGCGCCAAACGTTTGGGATTTGTTCCAGGAGATTTGAGTCAGTCACTGGTGTATTCAGCAAACACTAGCATTCAATGTTTTTGAGGCAACTGGTGGAAAGATGGGCGCTCTCTCAAAAAGCTAAATCACATGGGCAGAGATGAAATGGGCCACAACCAAGAAAGAAACTGCACTGGGGGGGGGTGTCAGAAATGGGGTGATTATATCCACAAGTGGCCTTCCAGGAAATATGGGGCCATGGAATGGTATAGTTGCCATAGAGATGGGGAGGCACGCAGAATAGTCTGAGCAGGATTGCAAATCGGTATGGCCACCGTGGAAACTGGCACTATCTATCAGAACGAAACAGGCATACACTCTCTAATCCAGCAATTCCATTCCTAGGCACATTCCAAAGAGAAATGAGTCCATCTGTTCCCTAAAAGACACGTGCGAGAATGTTCCAGGTGGTACTCGTCGTAATCGAAAAAGATCAAAACCAAACAAATCAACTGGAAACAATCCAAATGCCTGCCAATAGAGGAATGGATGAGTAAATTGTGGGATATTTACACAATAGAGTATTGATTGTAGGTGGGTCTGTACAGCAAATGCTGTGAACTACACGCGATCCTATAAAATAAAGATGTAATATGCAAACGGTCGTTATGCCTTGATGCATAACGACCAACCGCATAATGACTGGATCACGGATCAGCAGGAAGGTGGCGGAGAGCCACAGGAGGGGGCAGGGCAGCAAGCTATGAGGAGGGGGCGGGGGAGCTACAGGAGGGCGGGGCAGCAGGAGGAGAGCTACTGGAGGGCGGCAGCGAGCTACTGGTGCACGTATTCGTACACAGGGCTACTAGTAATTCTAATAATAGCCCTTTGCATGTGGACATGCTGTTAAATAATTCCCTCATTTGGGAAACATTGAGTAGTTACTATTCAAACAGACACTGTCCTAGGTACTAGAGATAGACAGTAAACAAAACCTCTTGCCTGCATGGAGCTTACATTCTAGTGGGAGGAACAGATAGCAAACAAGTCCTATATGCAAAATTTCTGAACAAGTGTTTGGGTTTTGGCTTCTTGACGGAATTAGGTAACTTAATGATCAAGATTGAACTAAATGGCCTGGCCCGCATGGCGCAGGGGTTGAGCGTTGACCTATGAACCAGGAGGTCACTGTCTGATTCCTGGTCAGGGCCTGTGCCCGGGTTGTGGGCTCGGTCCCCAGTGGAGGGCATTAGGGAGGTGGCCAATTGATGATTCTCTCTCATTGTTAATATTTCTATCTCTCTCTCTCCCTCTCCCTCCCTCTCTGAAATCAATAAAAATATATGTTTTTAAAAGATTGAACTAAATGAACATTATGATTTAAACCTCAGGTTGCTGGACCGTGGTAGGGAGGGGTGACCCTTGGCCAAGGAATCTTCTGGAAGTATGTGCAAATTTTTTCTGGGGAGATGGTCTAAGGCCGTGGTCAGCAAACTGTGCCTCGCGAGCCACATGTGGCTCTTTGGCCCCTTGAGTGTGGCTCTTCCACAAAATACCACAGCCTGGGCGAGTCTATTTTGAAGAAGTGGTGTTAGAAGAAGTTTAAGTTTAAAAAATGTGGCTCTCAAAAGAAATTTCAATCGTTGTACTGTTGATATTTGGCTCTGTTGACTAATGAGTTTGCCGACCACTCTAAGGCGTTCTCGGATTCTTAAAAAGTTAATTGACCCAAAAGGAGCTCAGAATCCCCAGATTCTCTCCAATCTTGCTTCCGGAGCATACTAACATTCTCAGATCCACACCTACAATCATTGGGATCAGGTGTATTTTGTTCGGTTTGCTTACCATTATTTCTCTGAACAGTAAATGTACAGCCACGTCCTGCTTGTCATTTGTAAATGCTACAAAAGATTGCTCGTGTCACTATGATGGCTTCGTGTAACCACGTCAGGCACATGCGTCTTCCCCGTGTCTTGTCATTCCATAAAGGCTGCTCAGACAGAATGCCTTTGCACAGTGTTTCTCCCTGTTAAAGGGTTTCTTAGAGTGTTTTTGAGAGCTGCAAGAAGTGGGTCAAATGGTACCAACGGTTCAATACTCCTAGATTGCTATTGACCACGTTTTCAATGCAGCAAGAACGCCTGCTAAAAATCACCTCCAGGGTATGACAAAAGGGATTGTTTGAGCTTTAATCCATCACTGATCTTCCTCTTCCCCCCTGTAATAATAGTCATCTATCTTTGATAAAAATAGGAGAGTGAAACATACTCATTACAATAATGGAAAAAATACCTATTTTCTGGCAAGATATTTTCATGCTTCTATGCCCTTGGAAGTTCCTTTCCAATTTTTTTCCTATCATTCACCATAACCAATATGTCAGTCTTAGGGTAAACAGGCAAGATGGGGGTAGGGGGTGGAGGATGAAGGGCGGAATGTTGCCATGGTAACAAAGGATTTCAGGGATGAGTATCCATGGTGATTGTTGCTAAATTCTGAGAGGTTTTAAATGGTTTATTTAAAATACATAACAACTGTGCAGCTGCTGAGGATGTTATGAGGGGAAGAGAGGACTGGGCGGTTCGCACTTTCCTGGAAAAGTGCCTGGTGTGGTGCCGAGGCAGAAGGTGAGGTGGTTTGAGGACAGACGTGCTCCCGTTGTGATGCTATTTAGCAGTTATCAGGGACTGCTATCCTCCAACACAGAATGCGCTCACACCTCTCGGTCCCATTTGTACCTGCATCAATCACCTCCTCCACAGAGTGACACCTGAGGTTCATTCAGGCAGACACCAGCCCCCACCACTGCTTGGAACAGAAACACAGAGCTCTGAGCAGCACTGAGGATTCCCAAAGGCTGACCCTTATGGGAAGCTTAGACTAGTTGCTGGGGATTGAAAAGCAGGGACTATTTCTGTTTCGTCCCCAGAGTCACATGAAATATGAGTTGGTTTTTCTAATTCCTAATCCAGAGCTCACTTGGTCTCCTTTTGCATTGGAATGAACTTTGGCTATGAACAGCAAAGTGCCAACATAACAGGAACTTTAACAAGACGGAAGCTTATTTCTTTAAAACAAACAAACAAAAAACATGAGGTTTAGGGAATTAGACTCCTATGTTGTTGCTCCAGGGTCTGTAGACTCCATTCTCATGGCCACCTCGTTGTCCACTATGGCTGCCTAAACCCAGCCATCAAATCCAAATTCCAACCAACAGGACATTGGAAGAGATCTACACTAATAAAAGAGTAAGATGAAAATTGAACGTACCTTCGAGATGCCCACCAGCCAATCAGGAGTGAGTATGTAAATTAACCCAACAAAGATGGTGGGTTAATTTGCATATGCAGGCGCCGAGTGCCTGAGGGCAGGGTGGGATGCTTGCGTTGTTCTGGGCCTCTGGGCAGCTGTTCTGGGCCTCTAGGCCGGAGCAAAGGCGGTGCAGGCAGCCAGGGCAAGGAAGGCTCATTCTTGCACGAATCTTCGTGTATTGGGCCTCCAGTGAAGAAATAAAAGCAAGGGCACAACAGCCATCTTTTAAAGAAGGTTCCTGGAAGCCACTCTCTAACACTTCACTTCCCCCATACAGCATCTACTACAGGGCCTCACCAAGGCCAAGGAGGGAGAGAAAGAAGGAAAGAGAGGGAAGCTCTCACTGTCCAGATTCATCTAAAGTGAGGACTGTGATGGTTCTTGAGATGGTCTTAGATGGTACATATTCACCTTAAGAGAAAGCCATCCCTTCCCCATTCCCGATTACGACAGGGAGAAGAGCAAATGCTGACTTTTGTTCTACACGAGTCCCTGTCTTATCAACCACAAGTGCCTTCCTAGAGTTTAACTACCTTGTTTTGTTTGCCTTGTATTAATTTTTGTTTTACCTTCTATTTTGGTGAGTAATGAGATTTTCCATTTACACTTCTGTTTTCCTTTGAAAGAAACATCTTTGTTTAAAAGTGAATTGATTTAAGGGAAAAGCATGAAGTAAACAATAGTGCAGGTGGAATGTGGATATGTTAAAAGTGTGACTGAAATGTGGGGCACGCAAATTTGGTGGAAAATACAACTGCTGAAGCCGGAAGAGGCCTGAATTCTAATCCCAGTTCTGCCACTGACTTGCTGTGTGTCCTCAGACAAGTTGCTTCACCTCTCTGGGCCTCTGTTACCTTACATATAAATTGAAGAAAACTGGATGCAATGGTTGCTCTAAATGACAAGAATTCTAGGGTGCACAGAGGACCCCAAATATAATTCCCAAGGCCCCCAAGACATCACTTTTCTAGGGATACCAGCTTTGCCTCGGTGAGCATGTGAAAGTGCATAAAGCAGCAAACTGTTTAGCGATGGACATTCAGATGTACTCAGAGCATTGCAAAGAAACAGATTTTTAAGCCAGTGGAGAGCCATCTCCTAAACGTGCAAAATTAGACTTAATTATTTTTAAAACAATACATCTCTTATTTTGCAAATGAGCAGAGCAGAATGCTAAGCAAGGTCTTATTTTAGATGCGAACTACAGTACGCTTTTTAATTGAAGATTCTCATATGCTCTCTTCACACTTCCCCTCAACTGTTTATTAATATATCCCTGCCTTTTCCTTGGGTTTAAATTATCCCTCAGTATTAAACCTGGTGTGCAGAGCAGATGCTAACTTTTGTTTTACGTGAGTCACTTGTCTTATTATAACCCAAACCCAGGACCTGTTTCCCATTTTCTCAAGAAATGCCAGGAGACAGTCTACTTAGAAGGGAACTTCCAGCCGGAGGGAGACACAGATATGTCCCTTAGACAAGCCAACACCTGAGTACCCTGGGGGGGTCCCAAGGCCACATTCTGATATGGAAAAGGGACATAAATAGGCCTGATCAGAGTGGACCCAAAAAAGCTGATGTCACCGGAACATGATGGGTCGCAGGCCCAGCAGTGGACGGACCAGCAGGGACCAGGAGAATGCGTGTCTTTCTCTCCGGCGCCCTCCTCTCTCTCCGCCTCTGCCAGCCCCCTCGTCCCTCCGTTAACTGCAGCCTCTCATCCTCGATGGGGAAGGCTCGGGCTGCCTCTGATGGCCTTTCTGCACTGAAGATGTGAGATAAACAAAATAATTACACCCTGCCTTTCCTGGTCCCTTTCAGCTCAAGACCCAAAGTGCTTTTCCAACGTTAATGAGACCGCGGAGGCTCCCAGCAGCTGAGCACAAGGGGAAGGTCGCAGACAGAGCCGGGGACAGGCTGTCAGGGTCTCTCCTTCCGCTGCCTTGAGAGCCCCCGGGGGAGGAACAGGAGCTAATTCGGAGGAATGTTCATCCCCAGGAGGGTGACCTTTGGGTCACTTTGCCAAAAAAAAATGTGGTAAAATTCAACACAGAAAAAGGAAGGCAGAAAACCTTAAATGTCTGTGGAAGAAATAGGACGTAATTCCAATGGATTGCCAACCATCAGCTTATCCACTTCTGCCATAATCAAATCAGCATACGGTCACTAAGCCAGTCAACAAGCATTCCCTGTCATTTCCCGTCACTCAGACGTGCTGTTTCTGACCTCTCTGATTTAAAATAGTTCAGAGCCACCTCGGGCCAAATCTGGCTTGTGAATGGGACTTACTGGGCCCACACTGTGCTTCAAAATCTTTGTTTAATTAGTTGCCAGTGTGTTTACATCTTGAAATCTCCTATTTTGAAAATCTGGATTACCTGCTGCTCTTCCCAACTCGGAGCACCTGGCAGTGGTAGCCAGGTGTTACACTGAAGAGGAAAGTGAAGTCTTTGTTTTACTTAATGCCCCTGCAAAAGAGGGAGAACAGTGGGTAGGTTGAGAGGACTTTGTCTTAGAAGCCGATAAAGAGTGAGCGTTTTCCTTTGTGGAAATAGTGCTCTTCCTACGGGTTTATTGGGCAAAGTGTGACTGACAAAACAGTTTAATCTTGGACATCGTTAAGAAACAAATCTGATTTTGCTCTATATTATGCCTGGCTCCTGGAAGACAGAACTCGCTTTACTGGCCATTACTCACTCTCATCGAGGCTCAGAGAGGGTGAGTGGCTTGTTCAAGGACACACAGCATGTTTGTCAACAGGACGCTGGGGCTGGAACGCAGGCCTCTGGCTCCCTCGCTGTGTGCTTGTTCTGTTTTGTCATCAACTGTGAAACTGTCTTCAACTGCTACCTCTCCCTGGGGACAAGCCCGAGTCCTCAGAGTCCCTGGAAGAAAGTGCAATGTTCTTTCATCTCCCTGGCTGCGTTTCATCTTTTCCAAGTGTTAATGGCATTTCCCATCATGCAATGCTCCACACAAACGCTGGGCTATCTTTCCTGGCCCTTTGCCATCTCCGAGAGTTCAAAATGGTGGTTTTGTCGTCTTTCCCTGAATGCCAATTTGCATCCCAGCACTCTTTGCCACAAGCAGCCTGGCCAGACCTGAACCTGCCATCTCTCCCCTCTCCTGTGGCTCCACATGCCATCTTTCCCATTGTCGGCGATGACATCATATACCCAGGCCCCTGGTCTGTCAAACCCCGGATTGATAAGCCATTGATTCTTTTCTCTTTTATTCCTTCTATCCAAGTAGTTATAAACTCCTTTGATTTTTGCTTTTTATTAAATAATGTAGACTAATGGTTAAAAAAAAATGGGGGGGGAGGTAGGGAGGAAGAAATGTTGGCATCAGACAGACCTGGGTTCAAATCCTGGCTCTGCTACTTTTTGTCCGTGAAACATTGGGCATGTTTTATAAGTTCATCAAGCCTCAGTTCCCTGGGCCACCCAGGTCCCCTTTAGGGGAGGTCTTGTTGCCCCAGCTGCTGGAGGTGCTGACAGCAGATGGCCCCAGCTGTTAACCCCTTCAGGGACCCTCAGCTGGGAAGCCATATTCCTCTTTTCTGCTTTCTGGATCAGCTCACAGCTCAAGACCCATCAAGGGACATTACAAAGACCTGGCCATCTTGTCCCAAACTAACGCATCCCTGGGGCATAGGCTGAGGATGAGGTTGGGTCTGCCTCACAGCCCCGCTCTGTCCCCTCCTGCTAATGGGAATGGGAAGCTGCTAAGAGGCTTTCAGAAGGTCAAGACCGCCACCCAATTTCCTTTAAAAAAAGAAGAAGAAGAAGAAGAAGAAGAAGAAGAAGAAGAAGAAGAAGAAGAAGAAGAAGAAGAAGAAGAAGAAGAAGAAGAAGAAGAAGAAGAAGAAGAAGAAGAAGAAGAAGAAGAAGAAGAAGAAGAAGAAGAAGAAGAAGAAGAAGAAGAAGAAGAAGAAGAAGAGAGGAGGAAAAACTTTGGCAAACGAATAGGGTTCTTGTTCGTGGTCTTGACATCCACAGTAGTAATAATGGATGTTGGTCTCTGTTGTACCAAACCTCTGTTCTTTCCCTGTTTATCCCGAAAGCTAACTTTTTCTCAGGTTTTGGGACCCTCTAGCTGCATTTCTTGGCATCCCGAAGGTCTTTCATCCACCATCCCACACCGGTGCTCTGCCCCCAGCTAGAGCAAGTTCAACTAGCTGAGAGGGTGATATTTGCATAATTTGAATAAAACTTTGCATAATAAAGGATCTCCTTGGAATGATGTCCATTTCCTCAGCCCTCTCTCTAGATTGTTATTCATCCATTCAGTGAGGTCATTTTCAGGGGCTGAGATAGAATATTTATAAAAGACAGAGAATCAAGGCTTGGATGATTTCTTGGTTTTGTTTCATACTTTTGAGGGTGTAGGCTGGAGCGGAAGGGACAAGCTTTTTCTGTGACTCGGTGGATCTTAATGCACAGTTTGCCCTAAGTCATTTGAGGGGGGGGGCGGGGGCACGGGTTGGAATTGGGGATGGAGGGTGGGGACTAAGAGTGAGGAGGAGCCAGGAGGGCAGGGGGAGGAAGAAGTCTGGTGCTTTCTTCCCGACCCCTCCCTGCTCTGATCACCACCAGGACCACCTAGCAGGAGCTCCTATCACCTCTGACTGGGACCCCAACTCCGTTCCCTCCCATAGCCCCAGAGGTGGTACCTCCTCCCGGTGCTAGCACCTCAGTGCCTCGGCGTACCCCTGAGCTACATGGATCACATCCACATCATTATAAGGTCTGTTTACTAACGTCTCCTTAATCACCCAGTCAAAAGGCACCTTCTCTGTCCTGCTGGAACCCTTGCTGATACAGTAGGTGCTCAATAAAAATGGGTGAAAATAATAAGTGAATAAGGAAAAAAATGAGTGAATGGAAATGGCAACTATGTGAGGTGATGGGTGTGTTGACTGTGGTCATGTCACAGTGTACACATCAAATCATCATGGTGTACACCTCAAATATGTATATTTTTTGTTTGTCAATTACACCTCATAAAAGCTGGGGGAATAAAGTAAATAAAGGAGAGAAATAGAGGATTCAAGTAAGGATTAGGGTTAAGGTTAGGTTGAAAATTAAGGGTATGTGTGTTAGGATGAGGGTATGGTTAGGGTAACAGCGAGGGCTGGGAAAGGGTTGGGATTAGGATATGGATTCGGGTTTGAGTAAAGATTAAGGGTAGGGTAGGGGTTAGGGTAAGGATTAGAGTTAGGGGTTGTTTGCAAAGCAGAGGGAGATGGGATGACATCAGAGAGGATGAGTGGCAAGGTGAGCTGCTGTATGCAGACTGTCCATCCCGTCTCTGCCACCGCAGGGGACAGGAGGTGACTGCACTGTGGGAAAAGCCCATTAACTACTTTGGCCGAAGGTCAGCCAGCACACCCCACACTCATTCCACAGACAGTGCATTAAACCACCTGCTAAATGATGGCACTTCGGGAGGCAGCCGGCGCCTCAGTGAAGGACACTGGACCTCAGCCTCCAGCAAGGTCGGGACTAAGAATCCAGGCGCCCTTAAAGGAACTCACGGGCTCCGTGGCGATGGAAGGACATTTCTCATTCTAGACAAGCAATGTTGTCAGCTACCAGCACGGTGGCTCTGAACAGACTCGGGAGCCCCCACCCGGCTTCTTCCCCTGCCTAATGCAGGCATCTTCCCCACGTACAGAATTCTAGACTCCTAGACTGCCTAGCATCTCCCAACTTTTAGTTATTCAAAACCGTGGTCACCATTTTGCAATAGTGCTGTCATGCACGCTTTATGCTTTATTTAATGTTTTTCTTTTTTTTAAATATATTTTATTGATTTTTTACAGAAAGGAAGGGAGAGGGATAGAGAGAAACATCGATGAGAGAGAAACATCGATCAGCTGCCTCCTGCACACCCGCCCCCGACTGGGGATGTGCCTGCAACCAAGGTACATGCCCTTGACCGGAATCGAACCTCAGACCTTTCAGCCCGCAGGCCGACGCTCTATCCACTGAGCCAAACCGGTTTCAGCGTATTTAATGTTTTTCTTTAAGTTGATTCTTACTCAGTCCTCTCCCCTCCCCCCCTTTTTTTTCTTAAATACATTTTTAAAGGAAACATTATATCATGCATCAGCAAAGTGGAATGCTGGAGGGCACAGGCTCTGGAGACAGACTTCCTGGGTTCAGATCCCATCTGTGGCACCTACTAGCTGTGTGACCTTAGGCAAGTGCTTTAACCTCTCTGGTTTAATTTTTTCTATAAAGTGGAAATAGTAGTATCTTAAGATAATTAAAATAATTATTCATATAGCCCTAGCTGGTTTGGCTCAGTGGATAGAGTGTCGGCCTGTGGACTGAAGGGTCCCAGGTTCAATTCCGGTCAAAGGCACATGTCCAGGTGGCAGGCTCAATCCCCAGTAGAGGGCGTGCAGGAGGCAGCCGATCAATGATTCTCTCTCATCATTGATGTTTCTATCTCTCTCTCCCTTTCCCTTCCTCTCTGAAATCAATAAAAATAAAAAGAATTACTCCTATAAAATAAAACCTTTAAAAAAGTGCCCAGAATTAGTAAGCATTGTAGAAGTGATGATGTTGCTTTAATAAATGAAAAACTAGGCCCTGGCCAGGTAGCTCAGTTTTCCTAATACACCAAGGTTGCAGGTTCGATCCCCTCTCCGGGCACATACAAGAATCAACCAATGAATGCATAGATAAGTGCGACGACAAATTGATGTTTCTCTCTCCCTTTCCCTCTCTCTCTAAAATCAATAAACAAAAAATGAAATAATAATCCTGGGTACCAGACACGGTATCCCACTCTGGTTTCTCTACCCCCCTCCCCCCCCAATTACAGGGAAACAGAGGTCCAGCGGAAGGAACAGCCTGCCCCAAGGCACAACCAAATCAATACGAGGCCACTCTCAGCCGCGGGAGAGCCTCAGTCCAGCTCTGTTAAATGGGCGCTTATCAAGAGGCACCTGCCATGGGCAGCCCTGGAGCGCGGAGGACGGCTCTCACACAGTTCCATCAGCACCGGAGGGGCCCCCGTGACCGTTACACAGAATGACTGGCAGGAGCTGCAGATATTCTCTCCTTCACCAAATTGCATTTCGGAAGAAGACAACCCTGAGAGTGGAGGCTTTAGCAGCCCTCCCCGGTGGTGACCGCTGGGGGTTTTCAATCAGGGCTGCAGTTAACCTCAGGAAACTCGATTGCTGTTGCCACTAAAAATGCCGGCCATACTCTCCTTTGGTTTTCAAAATGAATTCAAATGTGCTTTCCTCGAGAAAAAGGAAATGTTGCAGATACAGTGAGATGAAAAATAACGCCAGGCTGGGGGGAGTGATGCCAGGACACAGGGTTTGTCACTGTGGGATGGGTGGGCCAATCATTTCTCCTCTTTCAGAGTCTGGGTTCCTCACCTTAAAAAAAAAAAATAGGGAATTGAAACTAATGGCATCTAACCCTGGCCGGGTAACTCAGTTGGTTAGAGCGTCGTCCTGATAAAGCAAGGCTGCAGGTTTGATCCCTGGTCAGGACACATACAAGAATCAACCAATGAATGCATAAATATGTAGAACAACAAATCGATGTTTCTCACTATCTCTCTCTCTCCCCCTTCCCTCTCTCTCTCTTTGAGAGAGAGAGAGAGAGAGAGAGAGAGAGAGAGAGAGAGAGAAAGCAACCAGTGGCATCTAAGCACCCATCACCTGTTAACACACACACACATACACACTCACACACACGAGCTCTAAGGATCAAACCAGCTGCTCCTCCCTCCCACCCAGCCCTTCCCCACAAAATTCTTGGTTTTCGGTCAATCATCCTCACAGGAACCCACACTGCAGACTTGAGGCCTTCATCACACACATCCCAGTCATCATGTCAGATGTTGCTGATGCTGACTCGGTTGTTTCTTTTTGCTTTTTATCTCACGTCCTTACAAGAGTCCATGATGGGCATCTTTCACTTGGCTGTGCAGCACCCACTCCCCTTCTTCTGGTAACAGGACACTGTTTTCTTTGGGGAACCCTCTCCCACCCTCAGTCCAAGGCTTGGCAAAGGCCAACACACACCCCCTTCTAAGGGGTAGGCCTCGTATTCAGAAGGACTGGATCAGGAATGGGCATGTGACCTGTGGTGACCTAATTAAAGCCAAGCTCATCCTATCTAATAAAAGAGTAATATGCAAATTGACTGTCACTCCAATACACAAGATGGCTGCCCCCATGTGGGCACAAGATGGCCACCACAAGATGGCCAGCAGGGGAGGGCATTTGGGAGGGACCAGGCCTAAACGGGCAGTCAGACATCCCTCGAGGGGTCCCAGATTGGAGAGGGTGCAGGCTGGGCTGAGGGACACACACCCCAATGCACGAATTTCGTGCACTGGGCCTCTAGCATTTTTTATAAGAACTATGAGGAAAAACTTACTCTCTTTTCCTAGGAGTGGCCAAGGGGGTGGATGTAACAGCAGGCACTACTGGCAGCCATCCTGCCACGATGAGGAGAGAAGCAGCCCACACAAAGCCAACACTGTGTCAAAGGGTGGGTCCCGAGTCACTTCTCTGGAGCCTCTGGATCCTGACATGAGACCATTCTCGAGTGAGCATGCGATACAAGCAGTTACCTTAGTGGGAGAACAAGAGAGGGCTGTCCTGGGTAGAAGAACAGCACAGCATATGCAAAGGCCCTGAGGCAGGAGCGTTGTGGTGAAACAGAAAGAAAGCCCATTGTAGCTCGGTTCAGAGACCACAGAGTGGAAGAAAACGAAGTCTGAGAGAAAGGTAAGGGCCAGGCCATCCAGGGTAGGCCAGAGGAAGTATTTAGATATTCTAAGGACAATAGGCAAAGTTTCAAGAAAAAGAGGGTTGATAATCTGATCTGAATTTTGAAAAATTCCCAGAGGCTGTTTTATGGAGAATGGACTGCGGTGAGAAGGCAAGCAGAGCAGAGGTTGGATGGATCATTAGGGGACTATCGTCATTGGATGAGGATAACGGGGGCCTGGACCACAGTGGCCCGTGTCCACACTGCTGCCCTTGGAAAGACCATAAGGAGCAGGGAGGCTGACCATGTCCTCTATCTTTGTAGCTACACGATGTGAAAACTAATGCAAGGGCCAAGGCAAGATTCGCTGCACCCCATCATGGACAGTGACACAATCAATAAATCTCCAGCCGCTGAGCAGGAACATGGCTTTGCATACTGATGGCCACGGAGCAAGGAGCAGCGAGCTATTTCGCCGGTTGAATTCAGTCACCTGTTCGCCTGTAAGAACCTGGAAGCTGAGCAAACTGTCCGCCAGACATGACCCCGTGTACCTGTTTGTCTTTTCCTGTTTACACTCTTCAATGATTTCTTGTCCTGAGTGGCATTTCCCTTAACCACGTGGTCTAGGTTAACATCATCAATAATGGGACAGGTGACACCTTGCACTTCGGAGGGGACGACCCACCGACGACATATTAACCATATATTATTTTTGCCGAAAATGTTTAACCTAAATCTAATCCCAAAAAGCAATCGAACAAATCTGAATGGACACTTTGTACAAAACCAAAGGCCTGTGTTTTTCAAATAGCAACACCATGAAGACAGACAGAGGCCAGGGTGCTGTTCTGGCTCCCAGGAGCCTGAATTCAAAGGTCTGCGAGGTGCCTCACGTCACTGTCCATTGAGTCCTGGTTCAAAACAAACAAACAAGCACACCAGCTCAAAAAAAAAAAAGAAAAGAAAAGAAACATTTTGGGGACAATTGGGGAAATCAAAATATTGGTTGTATGACAGACAATGTTAATTTTCCTGAGTGTGAACATTGTATTGTGGTTCTGAAGACACATGCAGTGTTCAAGGGGAGTGTCAAGCTGTCTGCACCTGATTCTTTTTTTTTTTTTAATGTATTTTTTTTAATTGATTTCAGAGAGGAAGGAAGAAGGAGAGAGAGATAGAAACATCCATGATGAGAGAGAATCATTGATCAGCTGCCTCCTGCACACCCCCCAATGGGAATGGAGCCCAACAACCGGGACATGCGCCCTGACCGAGAATCAAACCGTGACCTCCTGGTTCATAGGTCAACGCTCAACCATCTAGCCACACTGGCCAGGCTGCACCTGATTCTTAGGAAAATGATAGATAGATACATAGATACATAGGGAGGAAGATACATAGACACACAAATACATACATACACAGAATAATTGTGATAGTGTCAAAAACGGCTCCATCAGGGTGACAAATATGTGAGTGTTCAGTGTCCTTCCAATATTCTTACAAGTTTTTTGCAGGCTTGAAACCTTCCAAATTAAAAGTTGTGGGGGGAAATCAGTATTGTTCAACATTCACACATGTGCCTGTGCACGCGCGCACACACGCGCACACACACGCCAATGTCCCACTGTCACTATGGTGAAGAATCATCTCCCTGGTGGGAAGGACTGCAATAACCATGCATCCCGATTTGCTGGGACAGCTCCGGTCTACACCTGTAATCCCAACAGCGTTATATAGTGTATATAATGTCCCCTAGAAAATGCTCACCTAATTATGTCCAGGGTTGTGGCCTAAAGTGAAGAGAAAACATCATCATCACAGCACTTCTGAGATATCAGCTTATCGTCACTCATTCATTCATCCATCAGACCTGCACTGAGCACCCCGGGGTATCCCAGAAGCTGAGTGTACAATGCTGAGCAAAGTCTACAATGGTCCTGCCCCTAAGAACTGACGGTCAAAAGCCATGTATGGCAAACCATAGCCCATGGGCCAGATCCAGCCCTCTGCCTGCCTTTTTTTAAAAAAATATATTTTTAATGATTTCAGAGAGGAAAGGACAGGGAGAAATAGGAACATCAATGATAAGAATCATTGATGGGCTGCCTCCTGCACGCCCCCTACTGGGGATCGATCCTGCAACCTGGGCATGTGCCCTGACCAGGAATCCAACTGTGACCTCCTGGTTCATAGGTCAACGCTCAACCACTGAGCCACACCAGCCAGGCTGCCTGCTTTTTTATAACCCGCAAGCTAAGAAAAAAATTATATTTTTAATATATTTTATTGATTTTTCACAGAGAGAAAGGGAGAGGGATAGAGAGCTAGAAACATCGATGAGAGAGATACATCGACCAGCTGCCTCCTGCACACCCCCCACCGGGGATGTGCCCGCAACCAATGTACATGCCCTTGACCGGAATCGAACCTGGGACCTTTCAGGCCGCAGACCGACGCTCTATCCACTGAGCCAAACCGGTTTCGGCAAAAAATTATATTTTTAAATGGTGGGGAAAAAGAAAGTGATACCTTGTGACACATGAAACTTGCATGCAATTTAAACATCAGGGTCCATCAATAAAGTTTCACTGGTACACCGCCCCTCTATTTCATTTATGCGTCATCTCTGGCTCAGTTGAGAGTTGAGCCATCATGACAAAGATTGCAGGGCCTACAAAATGTAACATTCTTACTACCTGGCCCAATTCAGAAAATGTTTGCCAACCCCTGGTTTAAAGTTGTGTTTTCCGTGTAATTCCCAGAATTGCTGGAAGATGAAATAAAACGGTGCAGGTATAACAGTATGGTGCCTGGCACGTTATAAGCGCTCAACCGATGGGTGTTGGCTAACTGCCTCGATTTACTCGTCTGTAAAATGAAGATCATAATACCTGGTCTGCTGGTTGTGTGGATGTAATAAGAGAATTCACGCCAAGCACCTGGCGCGGTGCCTGCATCTAGTCATCACTCCATCAGCGGTAACTAACATTGGCTTTTTGCAAGCTGACTTCAGCAACGTGCTCTCTATTTACAAGGAGATTGTCACATTTATTTTCCTAGTTCATCTTTTTAATGTTTTCTCCTAAATATTTCAAATGTTCAAGAGAATATATGGAACATATAATCGCCTAATAGAAACATTATAAAGTGCTATAAAAATATATGGGACACATAACCTTATAATGTAAATATGTTATCTTATATAATAAGATACACAAATTATTAACATGGGAAAACTTAGCTCAAATAAGCATTTTTTAAGGCATCAGGACACCACTTGCCCTGCTCTGACCTCATCCATCCTCTTCCCTTTCTCGTGCCGCAGGAAGAACTATCTGGAAAGTGGGAGCTATCATTCCCATGCTTTCCTTTATATAGTGTTAGTACAAATCATTGTTTTCTCCAAACATTGTATGTATTATTTGGTTTTGCATGGTACTGTACATGCCAGAGAGGAAGGCTAGTTGAGGATTTCCAATACTAATTGTAAAAGAAAGTAAATTATAACTTTTTAAATATTTTTATTGATTTCAGAGAGGAAGGAAAAGGAAGAGAGAGATAGAAACATCAATGATGAGAGAGAATCATTGGTCAACTGCCTCCTGCATGCCCCTCACTGGGGATCGAGCCCGCAACCCGGGCATGTGCCCTGACCTGGAATCGAACTGTGACCTCCTGGTTCATAGGTTGACGCTCAACCAGTGAGCCACACTGACCAGGCTAAATGATTTTTGCTCAACCTCTAAGAAGGACTGTAAACTCTAATGAAATCTCTGAATTTTATTTCTATCTTCCCTTCTACATGCCATTAACTGGCAAATTCATATAACATAGTAACAGGCTATATCAAGGGCCTGCAAGACATTCCCAAGCCCTAGAGGGAGACTACAGATATTTATTGAGCACCTACTACGTGCCAGGTCATCCACTGCCACTAAACTTCTCAACAAACCTTCACAACAAGGCAGGTGCCATTGCCTCTATTTTCCTAAAAAAGGAATGAATCTGAGGGTCAAAGGCCTTCACTGACTTGTCCAAGGTCACACAGCTCGTCAGTGGCAAAACCAGGAAACAAACCCAGGCCTGTGGGTTCCAAAGCCCTGATTTCCCCACGAAATCAACATGCCGACAACAGAATGCTCCATGTCGGCCGTGAGCCGATAAAACTCAAACATATTTAGCAACTTGAACCAAAATGTATTCTTTTCACTTACCCTTAGCAGAAGCCTGATGGATTATTCTTAAAGGTAGAAATTTTATGGTCCTAAGCAAGGATTTCAGTCCATTTTCAAATACGGAAAAGGTATTCAACACAAAGAATCAATTCACAATAAAGCACAGCTAGAGGATCATTTGTGTGGCTGGAACGGAGGAGTTTTTGTCCATAACTGAAACCCTTATTGAACATTTTCTAAAGCCTTCACACAAAGTAACACTTGAGGGAATCAACCCTTTAGAAAGAAGAAAATTAATTTTAGTATGTGCAGGGAAAATAATGGTAATATCTAAAGCACCCATCAGACATGCATGAATAAAGATGAAAAACAAAACATTTTTTTACAAGTCTAGAAGTCTATCAAGACCCAGACATCTGTCACCTCCTGAACAGACACTAATTTTAGCGTCTTCCTTTCATTTTTTTCTTCCTTCTTTTTCCTTCGTTAGATGGATCTAACATATGCTTGGGATTTCACAAACTTGGTTTTGGTAGGTGTGATATCTAAGAATATCTGAATCTGTTTTCAAGACAGTAAGTATGTAGGGACACGTCCCTTGTTCTCTAAGATCCAGTCTTTGGGTTTTTCTTACTCTTTGGGGCTTCTCCTAGGATGCCACGTGCGTCTCAAATCTGTGTCTGCAGATGCAAACTAACTCAGCTTGGGTATAATTGCCAACAACCTTTATCTCCACATGGATGGAAGTCCTCCAGTGCAGCTGGTCTCCAACTACAAATGTGCCCGGTGATCTTGCAAAAAATGCAAATTCTGACACGTTGGGGCTCAGTGGGGCCTGAGACTACATTTCCAATGGTCCTGGTGATGATGGTGCTGGCCCATAGGCAGCCTTGAGCGGTGAGGCTGTAGTGGGCTTGTTATTCTTTCTTTTTTTATAACATACTAGAGGCCCAGTGCATGGATTCATGCACAGGTGGGGTCCCTCGGCCTGGCCTGAGCCCTCTCACAATCTGGGACCCCTCAGGGGATGTCAGACTGCCAGTTTGGGCCCAATCCCCACAGGCCAGGCAGAGGGACCCCACCAGTGCATGAATCCGTGCACTGAGCCTCTAGATATTCGGTTAATCTCTTTCCGTTCTTTCCCCTCACCCCTTCCCTCTGAGAGTCATCAGTCTGTTCCATGTTTCCATGCCTGTGCATTGAGCATCTGCCCCCCAGTGGTCAGTGTGCATCATAGCTACTTGTTGAACGGTTGCTTAGGCTTTTTATATAGAGATTTGTATTGATTTCAAAGAGGAAAGGAGAGGGAGAGATAGAAACATCAATGATGAGAGAGAATCATTGATTGGCTGCCTGAGCCTGCAACCTGGGTATGTACCTTGACCAGGAATCCAACTGTGACCTCCTGGTTTATAGGTTGATGCTCAACCACCGAGCCATGCCGTGGAACAAGGGCTTGTTATTCTTTATTTGCCCCCTGTCCCCACCCCAGATCCATTCCCTGTGCTATGGACTGTAGCACCTGGACACCTTGGTCCTGTGACTTGCAGATGGGTTGGGCCAATGGGAGGTTGGGTCAGGGGTTGGGCCAATGGGAGGCAGCCAGATATCAGAGGGCGGGAGTGTCAGGATATTTCTTCCTTCCCGGCAGAGCCCTTCTATTGCAGCACCTCTCTGCTGGGACTTCTCCTCCCAGCAATGCTGTCCTCCATCCTTGTGTCTTTGAGGCCCAAGGGTGCTGTGGAGGAGAATTCCACACCCCCCAGATGTCTACATCCTAATCCTGCAACCTGTTAATATGGTACTTTATGTGGCAAAGAGGACTTTGCAGATGTGATTAAGGATCTTGAGGGGGTTGATGGGGGGGGGGGGGGGGGGCGGGGGAGACATATGTAACATTTTCAACAATTTTTTTAAAAAAAGATCTTGAGATGGAGAGGATTCTGGATTAACTGGGTGGACCCAATAAAATCATCAGGGTCCTTATTCATGGAAGTGGGAGGTGGGAACATCA
Source organism: Ia io (assembly GCA_025583905.1). Classification (NCBI taxonomy): domain Eukaryota; kingdom Metazoa; phylum Chordata; class Mammalia; order Chiroptera; family Vespertilionidae; genus Ia; species Ia io. The sequence goes on along the minus strand of JAJQQW010000023.1, from coordinate 20,391,764 downwards.
GAGTTCAGTGTCAGAGGAATGTCAGTGTCAGACTTGACCAGCCTTTGCTGGCTTTGACGATGGAGAAAGGAAGGGGCCAGGAGGCAAAGAATGTGAGACGCTTCTAGAACCAGAAAAGGCACGGGAGTCCATTCTGCCCCCAGCCTCCAGAAGGAAGAACGCCTGCAAAGTCCTTGGCTTTAGCTCAGGAAAACTCAGTTCAGATTTCTGACCTCCAGAACTGTAAAATAGCAAGTCTGTATTAATTTGTTAAATATATTTGTTGCTGATGCAGGTCCCTGGCAATGAGCAAAACAGACAAGGGAGCCCAGCCGGTGTGGCTCAATGGTTGAGCATCAACCCATACACCAGGAGGTTGCCGATCCATTTCCCAGTCAAGGTTTCCGGCTTGATCCCCAGTGGGGGGTGTGCAGGAGGCAACCAATTGATGTTTCTATCTCTCTCTTCCTCTCCCTTGCTCTCTCTGAAATCAATAAAAATATACATATAAAAAAACAGTAACCCCTTTGCAGGTTTAGAAATGATCTGAATAAACACACCCCCCAAATGATGTTTGACATGTAACTGTCATTTAGTATGGTGTGTGTTGTCATTTCCTTATACTCTTAGTCTTGATCCAGGCCTCATTGCATAGCAGTTTTATCCAATCTTGTATTCAGCGTGGGTGTCTCCTTTCCTAAATGGGCCATAAAGTCCTTTAAGTCAAGGATTAAGAGAGATTTATCTTGTATTCCCTACAATACCCTGCCCAATGCCTGAGTCATTGCACTCATTAAAAAGTGGTTGAATGGATGCGTGCATGCATACTGTTTGGCACTTTTGAATCTGAAAAAACATCTGAAGTAATTCTCAACTCACTAGCCGGTATAATTGCGACTGGTCTCACGTGGTGGCTGCAGCCCCTTTCCCAGCCTGTTCTCATCCCCGCTGAGAATTACAATCCCAGCAAGGCCTACGCCACAACTCCCACCCTGGTGCACCCACAGGCACCCAACGAGGAGCATTTTATAGAAACCCACAGGCACCCAACAAGGAGCATTTTATAGAAATTGGTGCTGGTGACTCAGTCATTCCAGTCATGTCCATCAGCCACAGAGAAGGAAATATCTTCATTCCTAAACTCCAAACAAGACAGATCCAGGATTTAATAGAAAAAATATGTCAAGCGAAAGAGTTCACAGAAAGGCATTTACAAAGCAAATGAAAGGATGCTCAGCCTCACTTTTAAGAAAAATACACATTTAATTACATTGAACTATCATTTTTCACCTATCAGAGGACAAAGGTGCAAGTGTGGCAATATGACAATGTGATAAAGGTGTGGGGAGACAGGCTGATAGAGGTATAACTGGGTTCAGCCTCACTGGGGACAGTTCAACATTACCTCTTGAGTAACAAATGCAAAGCCCTTGGAACCAGCCCTTTTACAGGGACACAGAACAGTTCAGAGTTCAAAGTCGCTGGTGGTCCTTGGGGTAGAACAAAAAAGACCGTCCACTGCACAGAGGAGAAATTTCTGTATGCTGTTTGAACCTGCTACATTTTGTTCAAAGCAAATGTGTTACGTGGTCAAAAAATACACACAGTTTTGTTGTGTTGTGTTTATTTTAAAGAATCCTATTTTATTTTATTAATATATTTTTATTGATTCCAAAAAGAACTCCCCCTTCCCCAGCCAGCATGGCTCAGTGGTTGAGCACTGACCTAAGAACCAGGAGGTCATGGTTCGATTCCCCATAAGGGCACATGCCTGGGTTGTGGGCTCAATCCCCAGTAGGGGGCATGCAGGAGGCAGCCTATTGGTGATTCTCATCATTGATGTTTCTATCTCTCTCCCTCTTCCTTCCTCTCTGAAATCAATAAAAATACTTTTTTTAAAAAAACAGTTCCCCCCTTCTGTCTCCCAAAGCTATATACAGAGTAGGCACTTAATAAAATACCGAGGACCTGACATTCATGCTACATTCCAACTCATCTTCTAGGTAAGAGCTGCTGACTGTCAGCGTTTTGCTGGTGTAAGGGGCTAAGTGACCTGTAATCCCAGTGCTTTTTGGACATGTCTGATGAAGTAAATGACAAGTACCATCATATAAGAAAATGGTTTTATTCCTAATTTTTAGTTCCCATACAGTTTACAAATACACTTGTACTCTGGTAATACAGCTTTGCAGCTAGCAAAGCAGTTGAACTAACACCCATAAATACAGGTGGGGGGACAATTAATACCCACTGTTTCTCTACATAAACTATTCTTTTAATGTCACTTTTTAAAAACACTTGCAAATAGACTACATAACACGTGGGCAAAAAGGCAATTAAGTGAATCTCTGGAAACACTAAATGTATAATAAACAGTGCATATTGTCAACATTTACATGATTCACATCAGAATGATGACATCCTAAAACGTATTCCTTTTAAAGGATAGATTTATCAATAAAATATTACATATCTTTTAATACTCTGGTACAATACTTCATATACTGCAGGAAAATTAAATGTAGGTCTAGTCATCAGCTTAATAAAGGATCCTTTTCCATTAGCTTTTATTAATAAAAGAATCACAATTAGGTTATAAATAAGACAGGCAAATTATTAATTACATGATTTGAGGTTTAGGATGAAAACTTGTAAAAATTAGTTTGATATACAGCAAAGTTATACACTACACTAAAACCAACTGTTTAATAGCTTTGCCTTGTGTGAACTGCCCGTAGTGAAGAAAGAGCAAACGTTTTAATGATGGAAGATTCAGTAAACTATATTTTGGAACTTCTTTTTCAAGAGGAAGAGGGAAACAGACTTCGACAAAATTAAGGGCTAATACAGGCATTGTGAAATCAGGGAGGCGATGTGCTTGCTCTATAATATTTTATTCCCCCAACAACATACAGAAAGTTGCACTGGGTTTGTACTTATGTCTACAGTCTACGTTCCCCTTATGGATTAATTAGCTACAACAAAGCACTTCACAACTGAATACCTTTCCACATTCCCCTAAACTAGAAATAACCCAAGACCTTATCTTATTCTTACAATCCCTAGTACAATAACCCCTAAAAATAATCTTGATGATTTTCTTGACTTTTCCAAAGCAACTGGGCTCCTTAAAGAATGCAAAACGCCAAGAAAGTCTTACATCTATTTTCTCACGTTTGAAAAGCCACTGATTTCCAGAGAATAGATGACCATCATTTTCAGGAGGGCTACACAGTAGGTATGAGGTGTCTTTGTTTTTATTTTTTATAAAAGTTAGTAAGAATGAAATTTGGCATTTTAAAAAAACCCAGGTACCACGTGTCAGATAATTTCTTCACCCCCAAATATAAAATCCTATGCTTATAATTTTAAAATACTCAACCAGCTATGTGATATTGTGCAAATTTTATGTCTACCAGCCACCCGAAGCCAACCGCATCCGTGTCTCTCTCACACCTGTCTTCCAGGTAACCTGATTCAAATATTACTGACTGCTCTGGCCCTGGGCCCTTTGACGTCCTAGAAACCACCTCTTTGGAACTTTCATTTCCACTATTTTTTTTTTTAAAATCTGCACTCAAAACTCCCCACATCTTCACCTGCCTGATTCCATCCCACAGAGAGAAATCTCATCTGAGAACCTGCAATCAATCTCCTTTTATCAAACACAACAAACCTTAGCACCTCGGGACTGTCATCATCTTGTCTGGCAGCAGTTGACCTAACATGATGGTTTACTGACATCGTGGAGGGAAATCTAAATGAAATCAATGTCCTGTGTATCAGAAGAGAGCGAGCCAAGTTCTGGTGTTTCTGTTCCAAGGGCAAAAACCACTGATCGGAAGCTACAGGCAGAGATTAATGCAGCGGATACATTTATACAATCAGACCCTTGTATGCTGGTGAGAGACTTTGCCCCCAAAGTCCAGAGTCAAAAACATGGAAATTAAAAATAGTGGAGGAGTAAGTAGATGCTGCACAAACATGCTCCCAGGTCCAAACTGGAATTACAACTAAAATACAGAAAAAGTTACTGAATAATCAATGGAAGACTTGCTGGAGAGAACCCTGATAACCGAGGACCAAATTGGAGACTGCATAGAGGATGGTATGAGGGGCAGAGGCGCGAAAGGGCTGGCTGGGCCTCCACAAACAGCAGCTGAAGTTCCGGAGAAATATCTCAGTTGTGGGGGGTTGCCACTGAGAACTCTGGGGTCTAATTCCCAACCTAGACCCCGCAGCAGAGAGCACGAGAACTGAGAAGGGTACTCACATAATATCTGGCTGTCTGCCAGGGAGAGACGGCTGGAAATTGAGACACTCTCTTAAAGGGCCAACACATAACATTCTCTGTGGAGCTACCCATCTTGTGCTCTGACAGAGGAACAGCAGAGTGGACTGGAGCTGGGTGAGCAGAAGCCAGGATCCAGGGCTCTGGGGTTAGAGCTCAGAAGGCAGACACCTTGGTTTCTAGTGCTGAGCCATTCCCTCACTCTGCAGAGGTCATCTTTCTCACACAGACAATTGCTATACAGGCCACATTGCCTGGGGGGAAGACAGCTGACCCACCCTATTAGAAAACACCTTGTCCCTTACAAGACTGAGAATAACAATTAGCCTCCAGGCAGAAACAATTACCCCACCCTGTTGAAAAAACTCTTGCCATGTACAATTGCCTGAGGGCAGATCAAGAGGAATCCTATCAGTCTGTAGCCAGAGGCGGTCTCTGGAAGCTTTGGGTCTTTGCCTGATCTAATTAGTCAGAAACAGTATTTGACACTGTCCTGCACTAGAGATTGAGAGGTGTAGCAGACCTACCTAACACATAGTCACAAACCCAAACAGGTAGCCAAAGTGAGGAAACAAAGAAACAACCCACAAATGAAAGAACAAGAGAATTCTCCAGAAGAAGATATAAATGAAACAGAGATTAAAAAAAAACAAACTTATCTGAAATAGACTTCAGAATAATGATGGTAAAAATGCTCAATAACATGAGAAAAGATATAGTAACTATGGAAAAAGAACAGTCGAAAATAAAGAATGATATAGCACAAATAAAAAACATATTGGAAGGAATACACAGCAGATTAAGGGAAGCTGAGGACTGAATCAATGAATTAGAAAACAGGGTTGAAAAAAATCACTCAATCAGAGAACCAAAGAAAAAACAATTAAAAAACAGGAGGACAGCTTAAGGGAGCTGTGGGACAACATGAAACAAAACAACATTCGAATAGCAGGTGTGCCAGAAGAGGCAGAAAGGGATAAAGAATGTGTTTGAAGAAATAATGGCAGAAAACTTCCCTAACCTGGTAAAGGAAAAAGTCACACAAGTACAGGAAGCACAAAGAAATCCAAACAAGAAGAACCCAAATAGGTCTACACCCAGACACATCATCATTAATATGCCAAAAATTAAAGACAAAGAGAGAATCTTAAAACCAGCAAGAGAAAAGCAAACTATTATTTACAAAGGAGTTCCCATAAGACTGACACCTGATTTCTCATCAGAAACTTTATAGGCCAGAAGGAAATGGCATGAAGTACTCAAGGTAAAGGAAAGCAAGGAACTGAAACCAAGATTACTACATCCAGCAAGGCTGTCATTCAAAATAGACGGACACAACAAGACAACAAGAGAGCCCACTGCATGAGAGAACATATTTGCCAATGTTTTATCTGATAAGGGCTTAATCTCCAACATTTATAGAGAACTCATACAACTTAACAAAAGGAAGATAAACAATCCAATCAAAAAACGGGCACAGGACCTAAACAGACACTTTTTGAAAGTGGACATACAGAAGGCCAAGAGACATATGAAAACATGCTGAAAGTCACTAATCATCTAAGAGTTGCAAATCGAAATGACATTGAGGTACCATCTCACACCTATCAGAATGGCTATCATCAACAAATCAACAAACAACAAGTGCTGGAGAGAATGTGGAGAAAAAAGATCCCTCATGCACTGCTGGTGGGAATGCAGACTGATGCAGCCACCCTGGAGAACAAACAGTATGGAGTTTCCTCAAAAAATTAAAAATGGAACTCCCATTTGACCCACTAATCCCACTTCTAAAGAAGAAATCAGAAACACCAATCAGAAAGAATATAAGCACCCCTATGTTGATAGCAGCACAATTTACAATAGCTAAGATGTGGAAACTGCCTAAGTGCCCATCAGCAGATGAGTGGATTAAAAACCTGTGGTACATCTACACAATGGAATACTATGCTGCTGTAAAAAAAAGAAAGAACTCTTACCATTTGCAACAGCATGGATGGACCTGGAGATCATTATGGTAAGCGAAATAAGCCAGTTGGAGAAAGATAAATATCACATGATCTCACTCATTTGTGGAATAAAATGAACAACATAAACTGATGAACAACAATAGATCCAGAACATAGAAGCATTGAACAGATCGTCAAACCTCAGAGGGAAGGCAGAAGAGGGTAGCAGGGGGAGGGTAAGAGATCAACCAAAGGACTTGTATGCATGCATATAAGCATAACCAATGGACACATACAGTAGGGGGGTGAGGGCATGTGCTGGGGAGTGGGAGCAGCCAGGGAGAGGTCAATGGGGGGGGCGGGAAAGGAGACATATGTAATACTTTAAACAATAAAGAATTTAAATTAAAAAAAATAGTAAGATAGTCAAATAAAGAGCTTCTTGGACAAAAAAAAGGCTAAAGGAGTACATCACCACCAACCCAGCATTATAGGAAATGCTAAAGGGACTGCTGTAATGAGAAGAAACAGAGAGAGAAACCTAGACATACAGAATTAAAATGGCAATAAACAGTCAAAACATTTCCACAAAATTGAGGCAAAAAAGGAGAACCATTCAATGTGACAATGTGATAAAAAGAACAGGATTCAAGGCCTTGTTGCAAATCCTGAACTTGAATCTCTCTACAGGCTTGACAAGGAGACAGTAGTCATTTACATTCCTCAGAAGGTGATCACTTTCAGGCCACACTTGTGTTCTGAAGCAATTCTAAGTTCGATGGATCAGGGAAGGGGGTGATATAGGGGGAACACTACACATTTTGCCTGTGAAAATGGCAGCCATCACTCGGCCCAAAGGACCTCAGGGTTTCAAGAGAGGCCAAGACCTCAGGAGGGAACTACAACCAGGGCTAGGTCGAGTCCTTCCTCTCAGGAGCAAAAGCGAAGATGATTCCAGAAAGGAGACCATGCCTAAATGGCAATGCTGCAGTAGCATTTTATTTTCTTCACAGAGTCAACCAGTGAGACTTTCATTGAGACACAGTCACCGAACAATGATTCAACACATGGGGCAAAGAGGGATGTTTTGAGAGAAGGCACTTCAGGTAGCACGTTAGCAAATCCTACTGCTGGTTCAATCTGCCGCGCAGCCTCGTTGCCATGCTCCTGCTCCCAGCAGCCTGACTGCACGCATGTGTGGAGGCCAGACTGATACCAGTAGCAGGAAGAGAGCCTCCACTCACCTCCCTCTGCGGAGGCCGTGGTGTTGGGGTGGTGCTTTCAAATGCTCTGCCCCCTAGACACATCCGTCCTTATAAGACCAGAAGTGATGATTCAGAAAAGATGCTCAGGACTTGCAGAACTGGTGCAGGAAGCTTCTGGAAGGCCCTTTCTTTCTGTCTGAAGGCCCTCTTCCAGCTTACACATGCCACTTCAGCTTCCCAAGGTCACTCACTAGCAGCTTCTACTTCTACTAACAATAGTTTTGTTCCTTGGTACTGGTTCTGACAGTTACACTGGGGACCCCCAATCAACCGCACCTCCACTTCATGCCCTGGTGGAGTCCTCTCTTCCTGAATCCTGGGCCTGTGACTTGCTCTAATCAACAGAGGGCAGTAGAAGTGATGCTGGATAGTTCTGCGGTTAAGTCGTAAGAAGGCCTGGCCACTACTGCCTTACACTCTTGGGAGCTCTGAGAGCCAGCGACCCTGCTGCCGAGGCCACATGGAGACACGTGGAGAATGAGACCTGAGGACCATGTGTACAGAGAGGGGCCCAGCCACCCAGCGTCTCAGCCAACCTGCCGACCAGCAAGAGAGACATCAGCAAGATGCTGAGCCCCATCCGATTGAAGAATAGTCAGGAACAAATAAAGAGACATTTTAAGCCACTATGTTTTGGGTGGTTTGTCAGCAACAATTGAAAACCAAAACACTGGTTATCCACAGATGCATTTTTTCAAAATACAAGACAATACTCAAATGAAAAAGAAAAAATATATATATATGGCAAACATTTCCCCACCACAGTAGGCTGAATGGTCATTGGTTATCTGCTAAGAAAAAGCACACCTTGATCCTAAATTCCCAGGATTTTTTCATGGCAATACAAAGGAAGAGAGTCAAGTTCTGAAAGTCTGGGGCACTGGCCTAATTATCATTTAGCCCCCCCAAAAAGAGGCCATCAAAATGAATTACCCACTACTGAACAAATGATGATAAATAAAATTGTTCTCATTTCTACAGGATGTTGTCATTTAATTTTCCCCACTTTTTCCTCTAACAAGTGCCCCATCATCCCCTCAAAGAGGGGGAAAATTAAATTTGTTAGGGTTATAAAAAGAAAGAAAAATGGCAATAACTAGGATTCGAATCACCACCATCTGCAAAGTACAGAGCACAATATAATTGCTTCCTCAATTTAAAATAAAACTCTATAAAATATAACACTGTCTACACTGTAGAGATGATTGCTTATCTGAGGAAATGAGCGATTGGAAATCGGATGGTGTTGAGTTAGAACGGAGTGGTCTTTAAAAGGTTTCAGATTCTGCTCATCAGAAGGGAGTCGACCACAACGCAAGCCTTCGAGGTTCATGTTCATTCTTCACATAAACTTTCTTGCATCTGTTCTTGATCTTTTCATGGAGAGGGTGAAGCCCACCTCTGAGAAGAAATAAATGAGAATTTTGAAGGAGCGTGCATCTAAAAGTCCGGCAAGGCATTAAACCACTTAAAGAAGATTTAAAGCTTTTAAATATACTGCTCATTGAAATGAGAATTTCAACATGAAATACTAAAACTGTGAGTTTCTAACTTATCATTAAAACATACAACACACATGGGTCATTGTCTGAAAAGGTGATTGACGGGGGAGATGGACAAAGGAGATGAATTTCCAGCAACAGAGCTGAAGGGACGTGCAGTGGAGCCAGTCGGAGGCCCTGGCTGCCCAGTGCCCTGTGTCACACAGCCAGTCAGAGGCCTCCTGGGATGAGAACTGAAACATCTTGACTCCAACCATCCCGTGCTGTGTCCCCACGCTTCCCAGATCCTACAGATCATCTCCCGCACAGCTTGGACTAACGAGTATCATTCACTGCCCATCACCAATATCAACCATTTGTCTACAATAAATGCTAACCTTGCCCTTCTCAGAATTAATTCTGCATTTGCTTTTAATGCTTAATGAACTCTAAAATAAATCCAGCTTGGAAAAAAGAAGTTCAGGGATGCCCAGCCGGGGTGGCTAAATGGTTGAACCAGAAAATCACAGTTCAATTCCTGGTCAGAGCACATGCCTGTGTTGCGGACTCAATCCCCCTCTCCCTTCCCTCCCTTCCTCTTTGAAACCAATTAAAGAAAAAATTTAAAAGGCCAGAAAGGCAAAAATAGTGAACCGACAGCACTGCCGTTTCATACCTATTTCTGTGCTGAAGTTTCGGCGGGTTTTCTCATCTGAAGCTCTTCTGCTGCTGCATCAGACCCACATTCTCGTAGACTCGAGCATTATCTTCTCTCATCCTCAAAAGAAAAGAGATGTTAACAGAAATGCAGACCATGTGGTTTAGGCTTACATGACATTGGTAAGGCACACAGTATATTCTTTGGGGACCAGCTACAGTGCGGATATAGTTCCTGCCCCTGGAACTGGCATTCTAGAACAGGATAAAGACATAAACATACAGCAAAGCAACTGTGAAGTTAAAGCCTCTGCTCTCAGGGGCCTGGAGGAAAGTGAATTGTTTTCCAGGCGGGCAGAGCAAGGGAGCCTATGTAATGAGGACTCTGAGTTAGACCTTGAAGGAGGGCAGGGCATGTACACATAGAAAGGAATGGTTCTCGCCCTAGCCGGTTTGGCTCAGGGGATAGAGGGTTGGCCTGCGAACCAAAGGGTCCCGGGTTTGATTCCGGTCAAGGACACGTATCTCAGTTGCAGGCTCTTTCCCAGCCTGGGCCCTGGTTAGGGCTCGTACAGAAGGCAACCAATCGATGTGTTTCTCTCACATCTATGTTTCTCTCTGTCTTTGCCTCTCTCTCTTCCACTCCCCCTAAAAATCAATGGAAAAATACCCTGGGGTGAGGATTACCAAATAAATATCCTACCTAATAAAAGGGAAGTATGCAAATAACCATCACTCCGCTACGCCCATGATTGGGCCGGTGGCAGGCTGGGGGCGGGACTTGGAGTGGCCAATTGGGCTGACAGGATGAGCGGGGGGTGGGGAATCACGAGTCCCCCGCCCCCCGTTCCTCCCGTAGGCCCCAACGGCCGGCACTGCGGGAGGACCGATGGAGCCGGCGGAAGGTGCCGGTGGCGGAACTCAGGGTGGCCAATTGTGCGGCTGCCAGCACCAGTTTTCCCTCTGGCCACCCGCCGATCAGAGCGCCTCCCGATCGGAGTTCCTCTCGGGGTGGCCGATCACGCTGGCGGGAGGCGCTCCGATCGGTGGGTGGCCAGAAGAAAACTGCTGCTGGCGAAAAACTGGTGCCAGCAGCCAGGTGAAGGAAGGTCTATTGCCGAAACTTCGTGCAACGGGCTTCTAGTATATGTATAAAAGGCTAATATGCTAAGTGTCTGTCCAGGTAATGACGTCATGTAGCAACACCCAGCTTCTTCTCCCTAGCAACTAGCCTCCTTGCAGTTTCTTCTGTCCAGGAACATGACTTTCTTTAAAGCCAGGTGGAAACATTTTACACTTTAACCAAATGTCTGTGAAGCATTTCCCGTGCTTCATCTCATTTGATCCTCACAGAAGTCCTGGAGTAGGTAGGTAGGAGACTAGGTGGAATCCTATTTTATTTTCATTAGCCGGAAAATAGAGATTTAGAAAGCTTAGAAACTTGACCCAACTGAAAAGAAGTAAGAAATGGTGGACCTTGAAAATGACTTCAGATTTTCTCACTGCACAAAATATAGTCAAACACTGCTGCAGTTAAATATTTTATACTTTGTTCTCCCTGTGTGATCTACAATAATAATCTGCTTTGTGTTGATATTTACTGCTGTGTTGCTGACAATTACCTGAAAGAGAAGTTGGGGCGCTTCACTGGGATGGAAAAAGTTTAGCTAAATCAGAAAGCAGGTCTAATTAAGCAAGTTTATTCTATATCTATAAAAGGCTAAGTTGACTCGCACATGCGCAATACATATAAAGCTCTCACTGGCACCAATCTCACACATGTGTTTTGATCTATCATTGTCAATCGTGGGTTTGGTTGACATTTCTATTATAGAGAAAAGGCAAACAGTGATATTAAAATATTTCTTCTAATTAATTTCCTTTCAATGTGCACAAATTCATGCACCAGGCCACTAGTAAATAAATAAATGAAATAGCTTTAAAAAAAAGGAAGGAAGGAAGGAAGGAAGGAAGGAAGGAAGGAAGGAAGGAAGGAAGGGAGGAAGGAAGGAAGGGAATCTTATTTCAACCAGAGGATCTGAATGGGCAAGAGATCCAAGATGGGAAAGTGTAAGAGCAGTCAGGCCATAATCTGGTTATAAAATCTGCTTATGGAAAGGGGAACACTGAACATGAAGCTCAGTGGGAGGTGTGAGGGTGGTTAGGGCCCTGGGACGGAGGCCAATGTATCAGAGCCCTGATTCTGTCTGCTGAGCAGGGAGGGGAGAGCAGAGCAGTCTCAGAGAGCAAGGAACCAAGCAACTGTGGGTGCCAGACAGGGGTGTGGAGACAAAACAAGGAGAGGATTGGGATGTCCTGGATGTGTGCCCTACAAGGGAATGACGAGAGCAGAGAAAGAGAGAAACTGTTTATGTCACAGGCAGGCACTGGTGACAAGGGAGTCGTCAGAGCTGATTCTGTTGGGCCAACATGGGGGAAAGCTCCCTGGCAAGGACTCAGTCCAGACCTGCTGGTTCCACTGCAAATTATTACAGATGGCGATTTAAAATACCAACTTTCCCTGTCAGTCTGGAGGAAAGAAAAAAGCAGGTAGAGAGAAGAGGCAGCCTGATGGAGAGCATATTTTTGCTGTGTAATTTCATTTCAACATTAAATAGAAAGCAAATATAAATAGCCTCTTCTATGCCATTTTAAATGTTTATAGAGAGCATTAAAGTCAGCAGGGGTTTAAAAATCCACATCAGAAGTGTATAGAAATAAAACTCTTAAGTGGGAAAAAGCAAATGTTATACCAGAGAATGACTAGAATATATAGAAAATAATAACTTAAACTGCAATTCACATAATCAATTTAACCTATGTTTTCCTATCATGTTTTAGTTTAAACAAGGAGTTGGCAAAGTTTTACTATAAAGAACCAGGGTAAATAATTTAGTCTCTGTAAGCCTTAAACAGTCTCTGTCATATATTATTCTTGGTGCATGTGCATGTGCATGTGCATGTGCGTGTTAATAACCCTTTAAAATCCATTCGAGAACTGTACTCAAACAGGCCACGCCAGGATTTGGCCTGGGGGCTGTAGTTTGCTGACCCCTGGTTTAAACACCAAGCAGATTTCTGTTGACTATGGATGGTGTTGACACATTAGTAGTCAATTAACTTACTTTTACTTGGTAAACAGTCTTAATACACCAAAGGAGGTGCTGTCCACCTCTGCAACAAATCCCACGCCATCAAAAGAAAAATGAGGTTCCTCCAAAAGAACCACAATTTGATATACTCACAACCCCATGTAATCCTACTTGTGTGCGATCAGACTTCAGCTCAGGTAAATTCAAATTTAGGCAGCCACTGATACACTCACAAATCGGCCAGCCAACAATTCAATGAAAGGGTTGTTTTTAGGGTTGTTTTTTTTGCAGAGTCTAGCCCCAAAGAGCCCAGCCTAGTCCCTAAGCAATACCCCCTCCTCCAGCAGGTCCCGGGAGCCAGCCTCAGTGTGTCCCAGTGACTTCCACAGGCACCTCCCCCGGGAGAGTCAGCAGCCCTTTCAACCTCGGGCTCCCAGGCCGAGTGTGCTCACTTAGGGTCCTCTCCTCTAAGGCAGTCTTGTGGGGACTGGGGCTTCCCATGGCCGGGGCCCATTTCATTTTAACGGACCTAGCCCGGGATGGCCCAGCCACGGCCTAAGAGCCCAATCTAGTGCCAAAGGGCTGACACTGGTTCTGAAGAGCCAGCCTAGCCCGAGACCCCAGCCCAGTCACAAATAGCCAAAGCCAGTCCCGAAGGGCGGAGCCTCGCTCCAAAGAGCCAAAGAGCCAAAGACAGTCCCAGAGGGCGGAGCCTCGCTCCAAAGAGCCTAGTCTAGCCTGAAAGGTGTGCCTAGCCCCGAACAGGCCAGCCACGAACTGAGAGCCAAATCTAGTCCCAAAGGGCTAAAGAGCCGAGACTAGCTCCTACGACCCAACCTAGGCCCCAATAGCCAAAGCCAGTCCCCAAGGGCAGAACCGAGCCTCCAAGAGCCCAGCCCAGACCCAAAGCTGACGCCAGTCAAGACTTGTAGTTTTTTAAGCTTGTCTATAGAATTATGTTCAGGTGAAAAGCGTTTCCTTCATTACTACTTACTCTGAACAAGATGGCGTTGGGGTGCAAGGTGGGAGGGGGCTCTGCTCTCCACTTGCCTGGTCCGTGAGGGAATACTTAATATTTGTATACTCGTGACCTTTCCTCTTGCTTTTCTGAAAGGTGAAGATTGCATACATGAGGATGTGACTCTTTTAAGGGAATAAAAAAGCAAAAAAAGGCATTTCAGAGAGAGAGAGAGAGAGAGAGAAAGGAACACTGAGTGGAGGGAATCATGCATGCTGTTTAAAAATTTAATACTGTAAATGGAACTTAACAAAAAACTCTACTTCAAAATGGCAGAATGTGAGAAGAACCACTTATAAAAATTTGAGCCAGGCCGGTGTGGCTCAGTGATTGAGTGTCAACCTATGAACCAGGAGGTTACGGTTCAATTCCTGGTTGCAGGCTTGATCCCCAGTGTGGGACATGCAGGAGGCAGCAGATCAATGATTCTCTCTCATCACTGATGTTTCTATCTCTCTCTCTCCTCTCCCTTCCTCTCTGAAATCAATAAAAATATATTAAAAAAAAAAAAAAAAGCTGGGTGGGAAGTCCCTAAATTCTCCAAAACAAGGATAAAAAACCAAAGCCTCTGAATGAAATATTGAGAGCTTTTCCCACCAAGAGTACATTATGTGCTTTAACCCTTTGCACTCGCTTGCTTTTTTCTCGATTCCTTTATTCTACTTGGGATTTAATTTTTTAAATACCCCAGATTTTACAAAGCGCGGCAGTAGAATAAAAAACTGGAGTTTCTTTTCATACAAACTTATTTATTTGAATTTTTTTATATTTCAAATTATTGATACATTCAAAGAGTAATTTTAATCTCGACATCCGAGTGCAAAAGATTAAGACATTTCCGAAGTTTCCACTTTGTACCCGCAGTGATGCACTTTCTCTGTGTTTATTGGGAATCCTTCACTTTGAGCCACTTTATGCTTTAACCCTTCCTGCCCAAATTAAGTGTAACTGGAAGATAAAATATACAATAGCCTATAGTAACAATCTACATATTTCATAGCACTTACAATAACACAGTCAGATTGAATGCACGGGAATTCAAAACGTGTAGCTTGTTAATTATTTGACCCTACACTTCTAGACATACACTGTCTCTGAAGATGTTTTTCACAATGAAACAATCTAGTGAGTCCTTTGGTGTGAACTGAGAATCGAGCAAACTAATTAGTTATCTCTGGCTGACCATTCTTTGTGCTGCTAGGCTAGAATTGTTCAGTAAGGTGGCAGGTCCCATTTTGAAAAGAGCTTAGCTCCTATTTTGAGCATAGCAACGGGGCTGGGGTGGGGGAGGAGAGGGAGACAAGCACAGCTCCCCAAAAGAGCAGTCTCCTCATTTCCCTCGTCTCAGCTCATTCCTAATTAACTCAGCTTTGTGTCTGTTATGAATAGCTTCAAATGGAAAAGCTCCAATGCCACATTCTTCTTCATTATGCATGCTTATTAAAACTGAAATTTCACCGATTCCAACTCGACCAAATTGGTGGTTCAAACCACGTTATGCTATCAAGAGTGAAGCATTCATTTAAGAGAAGGAATCAGGATAAATATGGTCTGGATTAAACTGGAACAGGCTGGAAACGTCGAGATTTTGAGTTCTAAGCATGCCGTTGAGCTGGGGAAAACCGTCCCCTTCCTATGTGGCACTTCCCCAAGCTGCCAGGCCAGGAGGGTAGTGTGCGGCCCCTCCCCAAGCTCCTCCAGACTGAAAAACCAGAGCCATGAAGTAGGGAATAGTTTTCAGAGAGGCCCTTCCTAGTTGGGGGAATCATTTCCCATTCCCAAAAAAAAGTTAGTCTTCTGCCCTGGCCGGTGTGGCTCAGTTGGTGGAGCACTGTCCCATGCACCAAAAGGTCACCGACTCAATTCCTGGTCAGGGCACATGCCCATGGAGGGGCTGTGCAGGAGGCAGCTGATGGATATTTCTCTCTCCTTCTCCCTAAAATCAATAAAAACTTTTTTTTTTTAAATGTCTCCTGCCCTAACCGGTTTGGCTCAGTGGATAGAGTGTCGGCCTGCGGACTGAAAGGTCTCAGGTTCGATTCCGGTCAAGGGTATGTACCTTGGTTGTGGGCACATCCCCAGTAGGAGGTGTGCAGGAGGCAGCTGAACGATGTTTCTAACTCTCTATCCCTCTCCCTTCCTCTCTGTAAAAAATCAATAAAATATTTTTTTAAAAAATAAAAATGTCTCGCCGAAACCGGTTTGGCTCAGTGGATAGAGTGTCGGCCTGCGGACTGAAAGGTCCCGGGTTCGATTCCGGTCAAGGGCATGTACCTCCCCAGTAGGGGGTGTGCAGGAGGCAGCTGGTCGAGTTTCTCTCTCATCTGTCCTCACTATAATAAATCAATAAAACATATTAAAAAATAAAAATAAAAAAAATAAAAATGTCTCCTATCAGAGTCTGTCCTGATCAAAAAGAGAGCATTTGCCCTAGCCGGTTTGGCTCAGTGGATAGAGCATTGGCTTGCAGACTGAAAGGTCCCAGGTTCAATTCCAGTCAAGGGCACATGCCTGGGTTGTGGGCTCAATCCCCAGTAGGGAGTGTGCAGGAGGCAGCCGATCAATTATTCTCTCTCATCACTGATGTTTCTATCTCTCTCTCCCTCTCCCTTCCTCTTTGAAATCAATAAAAAATACATTTTTTAAAAAGGAGAGCATTTGCCAGCTGCCCAGAAAACGAAAGTCCGAATGCCAGCCCATCCAGGCTCGGTACCTGTTCTTCTTCAATTCTGCGTTGTAGTGTTTCGATATAATGCTGGACGGCCATATAGATGAATCGGTACTGTGCTTCTGTCTGGACCATCCCTGACCTCTGAGATCGCACCATCTGAATCGTTTTGGGAACATCAATGTCACAGTCGACACCTACAAAGCAAGCACCACGAAGCATCAGGAGAAAATGCAGAGCCAGGGTCAAGAGGTTAATGCACCACGTTTAGCAGGCTCAGACATAAAGCAAATTTAGTCTTTAATGTTCTGACCAAACACGTTCCAAGGACTACAGCACTGGCCTCTGATCAATACCAATGATCCCAGACGCTTACATAATAACGTGCCGGAGGTAGGGTTCCCCCACTTTCCCACCCCACTCCATCAGCAAAGAGTAAGTAGGAGGCTGGATAGAGACCACCACTGCATATTCAACAAAAGATTACAGTAGTGAGATCCACAGATCCTAGGCTTCATTTTATGCCAAATGCTCAAACAGCATCACTTCTGTTCTCTGGCAAATGTATTGAAAGTTGGAGTCTTCAGCCCAGATTTCTGTGAAAATTTTTAACATTCAAATTTTCTTCCCCAGGCTATTTTCACTAGCACTTTCTGTCCATAAACTAAAACCAGGAACTGTAGCCTCGTGCCCTCCAGATGACCTACCTTTCTCTCTGATGATGTCAATAAGGATATCAATCACAATGAACGTCCCTGTCCGGCCAATTCCAGCGCTGTGGGCAGAGGACAAGAAGCAATGACAATGAAGTCATTCATGGAAGTTTTATACTCAAAACCAAGCTATTAATATGAACAGAACCAATATCTGCTCTTGGGAGTATTTATAAGATTGTCTATTTATATTGGGAAATATATTTGCTAAGAGCACGGGGCTTTGGAGTGAGTCCAACCTGCACTCAGAGCCCAGCTTCTCCAGCACAGTGTGCCTGGGGCAAAGTCTCTTATCGTCTCTGATCCTCAGATTCCTCATCTGTGAAGTGGGGATAACAGTACATACTTTACAGGGTTGTTGTGAGGATCAAATCTGAGTTGTGTATGAAAAACATTGGCCCCAGAGCTTTTAAAAAATTGAGTAAAGTTTCACACACATCTACTTGCCCAACACATGAATGCGATTTAAGAAACCAAGCTTTCCCAAGAGTAACCATGAAGCCCGAACTCAGGCACCAGCAGCCTGCAAACTCTGGGGTGGAGGCCACAGGACTGGCTTCCAGAGGCCTGGGTGAGCAGCGGTCCTAACCTTTTGAAGCAAACAAGTATATTGTTGGGGGGAAAATATATGTCATTTCTTGGTAGAATAGAATCACAATCAAAGAAATGAGCCCTAATTTATCCTATTAAAAAAGAAAACCAAGCAAACTCCTTGAGAATAAAGACTGTGTTCCCCACCCCTGTCCCACCACCCCCAGTACCCGGCAGTCCTGTAGGATCTACAAGAAATATACTTTGGGGTCAAAGTGTCCCTTAATGCAGTTTATCCATGCCTCAAAAAGAGATTAAATTTTTCCCACGGTTAGATAGCTGGGGTGGGTAGGTAAAAAAGCCCTGGGCGTTAGGAGCTGGGACAGGCTGGGGACTAGGGTGGGAGGGCTGGTCACCTGCAGTGCACCACCACTGGCCCCGCATCCATGATGCTCTCCTGCTTATGGTGCACCTCCTCCAGGAAGTCCAGCACACCCCCGGGGTCACTGGGCACGCCGTGGTCAGGCCAAGTCCGAAAGTGGTATTGCCAGACCGTTCTCTCCGTATTCCCCTGGAGTAGAGCCAAGAAAAACCAGAAAAGAATTAAATAAATCAAGGGATTGCGGCATTGCCCGGTTTTGATCTCAGATCCCATGTGAGCCAGTCACGCTGGTCAGCACGAAGCCCCTCCCACTCCATTTGAAGGCCCTCTTCAGTTTTCCAGGTTGTTCCTCCTTTTGGATCGGGCTGAGCAAACCCAGGGTCAACTCGTGGCCTCGGTCACAGAACCCAGATGTCTAGTGCGGCAATCTGTCCTTGAGGAAACGCCAACCTAAATCAACAGCGGCGGGCATCCTCCCTGGTCAGCCTCGTCCATGCGCAGCTCAACCCAGGAGGCCACTGAGGTCGCGGGGCCCCGGAGCTCTCCTCCCTCAAGTCACTTGTTCCTCTTTGTCCTTTTGTACCTAACCCTTCTCCCCTCCCCCAGCCACACATGTTTATTATAATATCATAATATTTTAATTTCTTCTGTCAAGTACAAAATAGGTAAGAAGTCAGGCTTTGCAATCAGATGGGTGGATTTAGGCCAAAATCCCAGCATGCACACTCACTGCAGCAACTGGACATCTCTAGGCCTCAATTTCTTCCTTTGCAAATAGGCATAATAATCCCTCTCTCACAACACCACTGTGAGGATTAAACAGGAACAATGAAACACACAGCCACTGCTCTGCAGAT
The DNA here is from genome assembly GCA_025583905.1 of Ia io. Taxonomy (NCBI): domain Eukaryota; kingdom Metazoa; phylum Chordata; class Mammalia; order Chiroptera; family Vespertilionidae; genus Ia; species Ia io. Next base: position 20,372,881 of record JAJQQW010000023.1, on the reverse strand, counting down.
GGGAGGAGACTCAGCACGTGGGCTCCTCTGAGGACAGTGATCACTAATAAAGGTCAACCATGGTCCCAAGACTGCAAAACACCCAAAAGCATCACGTGCGGGGTCCACCCGGGTGAAGTCACTGAGCAGTACTATTCATCGTTACATCTTCTTCTGGATCTGGAGACAATCTAAGCTAAGTGACATTTCAAAAGGGGATTTAAAAACAAGGACAGAGTAACTAGACCAGTGTCCACGACCAGAATCTGAACCACAATTAGGATCTTTTCTTGAATTATGTGCATTTAATTTGCTGACATCGCAAAAAAGACTTTTTTGGATGCTACTGGTTAGCTAAAAATCAAGGGGCGACACAGTTGCAGGAAGGACAGTTGGGGAATGGGAGAGACCAGCTCCCTATTCATCCATGCTCCTTCTCCTTGATAAAGGTCCCTCAGGTCCCTGCCCCAACTTCTCCTTCCCAGGCAGTTAGGAGGCTTAAATGAGATGATGTGACAGCACGTTAGAAAACAGGTAACGTGCTATATAAAAAGCAGGTAATAGGTGACCAGCAATTCTGGAGAAATGATGGGTCCTGTGTCACCACCTGCATCAGAGGGTGCAACACAGAAACCCAAACACCAACCCTTCCCATACCTGCTGCTCAAAAATCTCTGATACAAGATGGGTGGTTTATCACTAAAATTGAAGAAAATCCCATTTGGAATCTTTGTCCAATGTCTTCTAAATTTCTCTCGCATTTCGGCTTGACAACTACAGTTTCCCAGCTCCTCTCAGTCTCTGCCACCATCAGGAGAACTGCACGCCCACTGACATCAGAAGTCCCAGCATCGCATCCTGGACCACAATCTGAGGTTTCCAGCCCACTTTAGCCCCACCTCCAGGCGCCTCACTGAGCCCCTGCTCCACTCTCTGCTGGCCTCCTCCAGCCCCTGCTCAGATTCCACCCACTATCCTGACAATCACTCTCCATCACACACCACTATCTCCATGGACTGTGACCCCAGGCAAAGCCTCCAAGACCGGACAGACCCAACCACCCACTTTCTCTATTTGTATGGGAGGAGCAGGGTAGTGTGTCCACAGAGGAAAATCACACAACAGGTGATTGGTGTCATGTTCACCACCTCATTGGGGCACTCAGCACTGCCCAGAAATTTACTGGATTTCTTGCCATAGCCCTCAGCTTAACAATGTTAATCAGCTTAACAATAACCCACAACCGTCGGACCAACTGTCTTGCCATAGCCCTCAAAACCCTAAGATGTCTCTTAATTCTTCCTCCTCCAATAATAGCCAAACTACCACCTCGCCCTGCAGACTTTACACCTGGGAATCTTTCACATACGTGGCTTTTCTTCCAGAGTTTGCTCTGGCATTTTAACAAAATGTACATTTCCATAGGAAGAACTAAGAAAAAATAACCAACAGAACAACTGCTGGAGTCTCTGGGATATGTGGAGAGAAGGCCATCAGACCTAGACCATCATAGAGGCTCCGAACAGGCCTCCCGACCATCGATATCACCCATCCAACCCCTCTCCCACTGCCCCGCTACCAGACACCTTCCTGGCGCTCCATTCTGCGCATGTTCACTCGGCTGAGAACAGTCACAGGTTCTATGACAACTAATAAATAAAGTTCACATTTCTCAACATAGTGGTAAGTCTCAGCCCGACTTGGTTCCAACCTGTCTCAACACAAGTTTATCCCCTAGATTCCCAAGACTTGGTTCCAACCTGTCTCAACACAAGTTTATCCCCTAGATTCCCAAGTGCCTTTGTTCCCCATAAACCCCACTTTCCTGCAGTTTGTACTTCAGTGCCATGGCTCACAATGGCACCTCCGTCTGGGAATTCAACTCCCACGGAATCCCCATCCTTAAGGGCCCAACCTCTTCTGAGACTGTCTCCCTGGTGCCCTAGCTGGAAGGAAGCCCAGCCTTGGCAACACCACGGCACTTCAGATGTGTGGGATGGCCTGTGTCTGCTCTAGAGTACGGCTACTTGTATATGTGGCTTCTTGCTGCTATGTGATCACAATTCCTTAAAGACTAAGGCTGTTTCATTCACCTTTGTATCCCAAAAGGCCTTGAATAAGAAAGCCCCTCTCTAACAGTACAATCAAATAAATCCAAACCTAGCCATGCTTTCTAAAGTTAGTCAGCCCATGGACAACCTGAACTATATGCAGTTAAAATCTGATGCCGTGGAATTTGGTCACTAAATAGGCCTCAGGACCTTTGCACTTGCTGCTCCCTGTGCTTGGGATCCTCTCCTAGCTCTGGATTCCTGACTCCTCCACCTTCAGGCCTCAGCTCAAGTGACACTCCTGCAGATAAGCCCTCCCTGTGTACTCCATCTCAAGTACCCACTCACTCTCTAGCATGCCATCCTGTGCCTTCGCAGTTGGCACAATCAGAAAGCTTAGTTGCTCATTTAAATTTTAAACTTCTGTCTCTACGCTCTGAGAGAGCAAAGGCTGTAGGTCTTGTCTGCAATGTACTAGCAGTGCCTCGAGAGTACCTGGCACATAGAAGGCATCCAATAAATGGCTGCTGAACCAATAAGTGAATGAGTGGATGAATGATTGTAACTGCATGACCCTGGGTTGCATACCATAAACAGTTCCCAAAGTCTCTAAAATACGACAATATACTTACTTGTCCAACCTTTGACAGTTTAAGTTCTCTTAACGTATAGTCATGAGCGGCACTTTCTTTGACGTTCCTAACACGCATGACCCCATATTCTTTCAGAGCAAACTCATCAGGCCAGTATTTGACACATTTACTCTGGAAGGGATCAGAAAAAAAGACAGTTAATATCTGTGAACCAGCAGAAAGCAAATGTCCAAGTTTTGCTTAATGACCACTAATCTGGAGAATGGCCTTTCCATCATTGTACTGACGGATTTCCAAAGGACAGGAAAGAAGAGTTCAAATTAGGAAGCAGGGGCTTGGAGAACCAAGGAGGAGGGGGAAGAAAAGGCCATGTGTACAGAGTTGTCCCATCCAACACTCAGGTCAAACGATAGTCTATGCTTGTTCATTTAATTCTAAAGAATCAAAGATGTGCCCAGCTGGGGCGGCATAGCGGTTGAACATCAACCTATGAACCAGGAGGTCACGGTTCCATTCCCAGTCAGGTCAGATGCCTGGGCTCAATCCCCAATGTGAGGCGTGCAGGAGGCAGCCGATCAATGATTCTTTCTCATCACTGATGTTTCTATCTCTCTCTCCCTCTCCCTTCCTCTCTGAAACCAATAAAAATATATTTTTTAAAAAGAATCAAAGATGCAAAGAGAGGAAATGGCCAGGTTGAGGGTGTTGTCTAGCAACCACTGAGATTTGAATTCGAGAGATCTGCCAGCCGCTCTGCAGGGAAGGCTAGCAAGAACTCTGGAGGTGGATGGGCTGCCCAACAAGCCAGCCCGTCTGGTTCATTTCCACCCCGGCGTAGGAGGGCTCTGCGCCTTATCTAACCCAAGTGTGAATACCGCCAGCACAGAAAGGCAGCCGTCGGGTTTTGAACCAGATGCTTTTTCTATATCCAGACCCATTTGCGACCTACTGCACACGTCACCTTCGCTTAACTGGGTGCCTGGGAACGCCAACCCTGCAAGAGCTGCTGGCTTCAGAGCAGGCAGATGGGAAAATATAGCACCAAGAAAACCATTCTTGCTGCCAAAGAGGAAGACACTCTGCTCCATGAGCCCATGAGCGACGAGTCTATATATATGTGGTGACGTGCCCTGAGTAATGAATGATGTTGTGTTTTGGGGTTTTTTCCTGGGCGGCATCACCGATGCCACTTCCTTTCCACAACGAGACACAAATATCAGCAAAAGACAATTTCCTTGTATTTTAGGAAGATGGAGAAATTCCCAGTTATAAAAATGGACGTAACAGAGCAGCTGCAGACTAGCCCCCACAGTCAATGGTCAATTAAAGAAAAGAAAAACATGGTAGGAGGAACATTCAACAGAATTTAATGGATGGTACCACTTTTTTGCTTGGCACAGCTTGGGATCATTGATTTATTATTGTTTTGAATTCGGCTTTCCCTCCAGTGTTTTATAGATCCAAATACCCTGTGACAGATTTAATACAATTTCCCCCACATGAACACCTTTCATATTAATTGTACTCAAGGCTGTTACTGGCTAATCAATTTGAGGACTGCTGTCGCTCAAGAGAACACAAAATTAAATCGTAACTCTAAAAACATTTTGGCTGACTTTAAACAGCGGTGAAGTACTACAGCCCACTTCCCACTTTTCTAAACTCTGATGTAAACCTTGACAAAAACTCTAAACTGTGAGGGCTAATACTTGAGTTTTGAAATTCAAGCCCATGGATCCAAAGGAATCCAGTCTGGCTTTTATTCTGTTCAGGGAACAGGGAGGGGGATGATGCTGAGAGAGCAGGGTGTCAGGAGGCCTGTGGGGAGAATAAAAGCCCTCATGTCACCCTCTCCACCCACGAAGTGAAGGGGAAGAATGGGAAGGCAGGCATGGGCTGGGATGAGGAAGTGAGGAGGAGGCAGTATCGGGCCCAGTGTCTGTTGTAGGAGCCTCTGGCAGCTCATCTGAAAGAGACAATACTGATCCCTCTGAAGGGACACGAGCATCCTGTCTTTACACCCCCACGTCCTCTGAGAAACAGGTGGTCTCCTATAACTCCCATTGAGCAACACACAGGACAAGGGGTTCAAGGGGGTTCAGCTTTCCTTTCCGTACTGAGGGCAGGTGACACTCACCTGAAGTGGAAACTATGAAGATGCCTTAACTCGTCCACTAATTCAAGAACAGCTAATGTTACTGCAGGAGACCTTTGTTTCACAAAGACCAGATCAGGCCTCAAAGATCTTCAACCACTAGTACAACAATGAAAATCTTATCCAATCACACTGCCCTTCACAACTACAAGAAAATTACAGTAAGAGGGCTAAAACCCAAAATCGCCCATCTGTCTTACGTTTAACTTACAGATTTGACTGCTACATTCCATGCAGCTGTTATAAAAACCAAATCAAGTATGTCTAAAAAAACACTTTGCCTAGAACCATGGTTGGCAAACTGCGGCTCGTGAGCCACATGCGGCTCTTTGGCCCCTTGAGTGTGGCTCTTCCACAAAATACCACGGCCTGGGCGAGTCTATTTTGAAGAAGTGGCGTTAGAAGAAGTTTAAGTTTAAAAAAGTTGGCTCTCAAAAGAAATTTCAATCGTTGTACTGTTGATATTTAGCTCTGTTGACTAATGAGTTTGCCGACCACTGGCCTAGAACACAAACACAAACATAGAACTTTTCCAAATTAAGAAAGCTGCGTGGGGGGGAACCAAGATGGCGGCAAAGTTAAACAACTAAATTGCCGTCTCGCACAACAATTTCAAAACTACAACCAAAAGACAAAACGTCTACCACCCAGAACCACGGAAAAGCTGGCTGAGTGAATGATTTACAACTAAGAAGGAAAGAGAAAGGAGCACAAACGCTGAAAAGCTGAGGTACGGAGGCGCGCGAATCGGGCTGGTGGAGGGCGACTGGGCGCGCGGCTTTTTTTCAACCTGAAGGGAGACAAGCTCCCGATCACTCTGAAATCCAGTTTCTGGGGACACGCGGGGGACTCAGACGCCTACAGGGATAAGCTGGACTCTCGGCTATCGGGTCAGAAAGTGAGAGTGACTTTTTTGCAGAGGTGCACCCAGCAATCATTGTGTATTGCGCTGGAGCGCGGGACGCAGGGACTTGAAAACGCGGAAAGGCAGAGACGGCTGACAGCAGCCATTGCTGTTTGCCACGCCCCAGCCTAGTGACGCCCTGAGACCCTGCCCCACACTTTCTACAAACCCGCCCAGGCTCCACACAGTGGCTTTTGCATATAAATGGCCTGTTCTGTGGAAGCTTAACCAAATAAACTGTAACTCCAGTCAGACTGCTCCAAAACTACCAAAGCCCAAGCAAAGAGGAGAAAACTGTAGTTCTTGCTGTAGCTCCTGCTGGGTGGCCTCAGGCAGTAGCTGACCTGCACCCCATTGGAGATCCAGACACTAGTGTATCTAGTGGTCGGTGTGAGACAACACCAGATTTCAACCACGCTCATAAGGGACACATTCAGAGGCAGACTCAGTGAGCACCAAAGCCTTACTGGAACAAGTCCTGCCCCATAAATGTGTCTCCAGCACAGCAATTCTTCCATTATAGACACAGCGGGTACTCACAGCCAATTGGCCTGGAGGTCAATTCCTCCCAGTGACACCAACAACAATCAAAACTTAACTACAACAAGGCTGTACACAAGTCCACAAAGGGGTGCACCAAGAGTGTCCACCTCAGGTAACTGGGAGGCTGACCCATTGAACCAATAGGACAACTAGTACACAAAGCTACCCAACCAACTAAGGGAAGCAGCAAAAATGAGGAGGCAAGGAAACAGATCACAAACGAAAGAAATGGAGACCAAACGAATGGACATAGAGTTCAAAACCACGGTTATAAGGTTTTTCAAGAATTTCATGGAAAAGGCCGATAAATTTAACGAGACCCCTGAGGATATGAAAAAGGACCAACTAGAAATTAAGCATACACTGACTGAAATAAAAAATATTATACAGAGACCCAACAGCATACTAGAGGAACGGCAAGAATGAAGTCAAAGATTTGGAATACAAAGAGGCAAAGGACACTCCTCCAGAGAAGCAAGAAGAGAAGAGAATTCAGAAAGTTGAAGATAGTATAAGAAGCCTCTGGGACAACTTCAAGCATACCAACATCAGAATTATGGGGGTGCCAGAAGAAGAGAGACAGCAAGATGCTGAAAACCTATTTGAAGAAATAATGACAGAAAACTTCCCCCACCTGGTGAAAGAAATAGACTTACAAGTCCAGGAAGCGCACAGAACCCCAAACAAAAGAAATCCAAACAGGACCACACCAAGACACATCATAATTAAAATGCCAAGGGCAAAAGACAAAGAGAGAATCTTACAAGCAGCAAGAGAAAAAACAGTTAGTTACCTACAAGGGAGCACCCATACGATTGTCAGCTGATTTCTCAACAGAAACTATGCAGGCCAGAAGGGAGTGGCAAGAAATATTCAAAGTGATGAATAGCAAGAACCTACAACCAAGACTACTCTACCCAGCAAAGTTATTCAGAATTGAAGGGCAGATAAAGAGCTTCACAGATAAGAAAAAGCTAAAGGAGTTCATCACCACCAAACCAGTTTTATATGAAATGCTGAAAGGTATTTTTTAAAAAGAGGAAAGAGAAGAAAAAAGTAAAGATAAAAATTATGAACAACAAATACATATCTATCAACAAGTGAATCTAAAAGTCAAGTGAATTAAAAATCTGAGAAACAGAATAAACTGGTGAACATAATAGAATCAGGGGCATAGAATGGGAGTGGATTGATAATTCTCAGGGGGAAAGGGGTGTCTGTGTGGAGGGTACGGAAAGAGACTGGACAAAAATCATACACCTGTGGATAAGGACAGTGGGGGGAAGGTGAGAGCAGAAGGGGGGGTGGGAACCGGGTGGAGGGGAGATATGGGGGGAAAAAAGGAGAAACAATTGTAATAATCTGAACAATAAAGATTTATTAAATTAAAAAAAAAAAGGAAGCTGCATGGACGGACTGGCTTTGGATAACACACAGCTATCACTCAATGAGATCTGTCTGCTTCTCTGTAAGGGTGGATGTTACAATTTCTAAACACCTGAAGTGTCGTGAAGAATGAGGGGAGATGGCTACTAGGCATGCACAGCTGGGGAGAGTGCACCCTGGGAAACCACTCTGGAAGGCGGTTTGGCAGAACCTACATAAATTTTCAACATGCACACCCTCTGACCTAGCAATCCCTGACATCTATCCTAGAGAAACACTTGCCACATAGACACAGAAGCAAGAATAAGATTGTTCACTTCCCTATTTAGAAAAATTGAACACTTACATGCCCAGCACACGATGGTTAAATAAATTATGATAAATATATACCATGAAATATCATGCAATTACTATGAGACAGAAGTTAGAACATGTATTTAGTGGGGGAAATACCCAAGATGCACAATAAAGTTACAGTATGAAAGCACTTTTTCATATAGTATTTTCCAGAAAATAGTACTATATACTTCTATAGGTACACATATGTATGTAAAGGCATATATATGTACATGTAGGTATATAATGCCAATAGCAATGTCTTTAATACATATACATATGTAAACGCCAAGAAGAGTGTAGAATAATACACATCAAACAGGGTTTACGTTGGAGGAGGGAACTAAAGTGGATGGACGAGGGATGGTGATAAAGGCAACTTTACCAAAAACTGTGCTGGAATATTTATTTGAATGTATTGTTCAGATAATTCAAATTACTTTCTAAATGCTTAAACGTCATGAACAGTAAGTTTACGTGACCAGGGCAATCACTGTTGGTTTACTAGTACTCTAATCACCTGAAAGCACTAGGCAGGCCCTCCTTACACTCCCTTTTGGACCACTGTTTCTGGATACACTGGAGTAACGGCTGGATTTACCCTCCCACCTTAAACAACTGAAAAAACAGAAAAATTAAATAACATATAATAGGATTAGTAATCAGAACATGAAAACAGTTATTATAAATGTATTCTACGTGTTCAAAGGTATAGGGGATGATGCACGTGTGAAAAAGACAGAAGATATTAAAAAGACTCTAATAAAACTTCTAGAGGTGAAATGGACAATATCTGAATGAAAAATTCACACCGAATAGGGCTAACAGATTACACTGTGGTGTTGAGGAAAAAACACACCACACATGTAAATCCACAGCTCCAAGAAGCTCAATGAACCCCAAGCAGAAGAAACCTCAAGAACACTATACCAAGGCACGTCATCATCAAATGTCCTCAACGTCCTTTTTTCCAGAGGGTCGGTTAGCTTAACTAGTTTATTCAATTCTTAACGTGGTCAACCTGACGTGAGCAACCATTTTAAAATATTTTATCAGAAAAGTATTTAATATACCTTTCCTCTCTCCACTTCTTTCGTCGTCATGACAATCACTCGGGAGTTCTCTTGAAACACCATGCGCCAAAAGTCATTCACCGTATTCTGCAGACAGCCTTGTGTGGCAATGTAACTCTTTTTGGGCTTTGAATTGTTGCACTTGGTTTCAAATTCAGGCTAGAAATTTAAGAAGAAAATCCGTCCAACATTTGAAAGTTGCTTTCAGGACACAAGAAAGGATGTAAAATAAAAAATATGTACGGTCAGAAGACACTGTGAGGAGCTAAGTTTACCATGATAATATTTGCATTGATGTAATCGGACACAGGCTCGTTGGGGTCACCGTCATGTAGAACAACCCTGGTATGATCGACTGGAAGAAAAAGACCACAGTCACAAAAGTGCTCAGACCTCTTTAGGACAAACCTGTTCAAATCCGTTCATCCTCAACATAGTCCAAGCTGTGTTCATTTAATGATAAAACCACATTAAAAATTAAATCCTGCCCTGGCTGGTTTGGCTCAGTGGATAGTGTTGGCCTGTGGACTGAAGGGTCCTGGGTTCAGTTCCGGTCAAGGGCTCATTCCCTAGTGGGGGGCGTGCAGGAGGCAGCCGATCAATGATTCTCTCTCATCATTGATGTGTCTATCTCTCTCTCCCTCTCCCTTCCTCTCTGAAATCAATAAAAATATTTTTTTAAATTAAATCCTAAATTAGCAATAACAATAATCTGAGCACCACACTTTACCTTTCTTTCAGAAGAACAAAGTCACAATGCCATTTTCCTGGTTTTGATAATGTACTATGGACATATAGGATTTATCACTGCAAGTGCCATTACTGGGAACCTCGTCCCAGGCCTCCATCCTTCTGGGCCTCTTTTCCCCCCATGGTTCCACAGGGGCTCCACCTGGCAGCATCTGGGTGTTGATAGAGCTGCGCCTTCTGAGCCAATTGTAGGTGTGCACCCAAATCTCCAGTCACGCGAGCTAGTGGCATCAGAGAGCAGAGCGAAGAGCCCTCGAAGGAGCTTGTCTGTCCCCCAGTGAGGGAACGGAGCCTCAGAAAGGAGGTGTGCCTTTCCCAAGACCCAGGAGCCAGGTACCACAGAGCAAGGACACAAGCCCAGGACCCCGGAGTGCTTCTGGCCTAACACTGGGAGATCATCGCTCTTAGGCAAACAGAATTAATCACCAGAAGAAAACAACCTCACTCAAAACCTCCTCATGGCAATTTCGCTCAGTAATCAGCATGCAGGAACTCTGTGAATGAAGCCAGCAGTCCCTGTCGCAGTGGATTATTTTGGAAACGGCTCACAATTCAAAGAGGCTAAGCCTTGGATCTGCTGCAAATCAAAATCTGTGAGAGTGACGATGACTGAGCAGAATACTGATACTTACAGGGCAGGATGTTTTTATATCTGTTTTTGTTTTTATTTTCTTGCCTCTGGCCCTCTTTTCGGCTATAGAGAAGTTTGCACTCCTGTTGTTGTAGTGTCTAGAGAGAAGCAAAAGTAAATATTATTATGCGTCAAAAGCTTTAAGAAAAAAAAAGAAAAAAAAAAAGCCTGGCTTGGTTTCTGCTTTAAGGAATTTATCTCAGGAAATGTTCACAGTCCTGAGCAGTAACTCTAAGAATGCTCATGTTGCCGAAGCCGGTTTGGCTCAGTGGATAGAGCGTCAGCCTGCGGACTGAAGGGTCCCAGGTTCGATTCCGATCAAGGGAACGTGCCTTGGTTGCGGGCACATCCCCAGTGGGGGGTGTGCAGGAGGCAGCTGATTGATATTTCTCTCTCATCGATGTTTCTGGCTCTCTGTCCCTCTCCTTTCTTCTCTGTAGAAAATCAATAAAAAATAAAAAAATAAAATAAATAAAAATAAATAAATAAATAAGAATGCTCATGTTAACATTGTACCAACAGTGGCAAAAACACCAGAAACAACTTAAATGGCCAATGGAAACAGCTGCCTAAATAATACTATTGTTCATTCATACAAAAGAACCTTCTGCAGCCATTTAAAAGATGTTCTTGGAGACTATTTCATGCCTTGGAAAAAGAATCAGAGTGTTAAGTGAAAAGAAGCTCCACCTTGCAAAGCAGTGTATGACGGAAGCCATATGTTTTGCACTCACATGTAAGATATGGCAGAAGGGTGACACCAAATAGTAATGGGGTTCTGGGTCAGATTAGTGGGATTATGAAGGCCCTTTCTCCTACTCCTCCTTCTCCTTCTCTATTTTCTCACCTTTTTGTTTTTCCTTAAATTTTTTACAATGAATAAGTATTTATAAAAGAGAAGCCTTTTAAAATAACAATTACTGAGAATGAAGAGGGTAAAGTGGGCCGAATATATGTTGACAGAAGATTAGACTTGGGTGGTGAGCACACAGCAGAGCATACAGATGCCGTATTATAAAGTTGTAGGCCCGAAATTCATGTTAGTAGCCAGTGCTACCCCAATAAATTTATTTTTTTTAAAAGAATGAAAGCCAGTGGGTACTGGTGTACAGGATACAAATAACAGATGTGACCCATGTTTTCGAGTTGATGGCCCGCCTCCTTTTACCATTGTTTAATTCAGAGCAACTCTTACAGATGTCAGTTGTCAAATTTAAATACCAGAGAACAGAAGTGGTTTGGGGACTGGGCCACAGGCATGTGAGCTTTGTGAGCAAGGCTTTGAAGACCTCCTTTGTTAGAGCCACAGGCAGCCAGCCTGCGTCTACACAGACATCCCCCCATGGCCTTCTGAGCCAGAGTGAAGACGAAAACTCGGGGTCCTGAGGCAAGTGGTCAGGAAGGGCACCTGTGCAGGGAAGGGAGGTGGAGACTGCCATGGGAAAGCAAGGGACTAACACAGGCAGCCACAGTGGGACTGGAACTGGCCCCATCTGAAGAGGGAATGAGCCCTAGCTGGTTTGGCTCAGTGGATAGAGTGTCAGCCTGAGGACTGAAGGGTGCTGAGTTCGATTCTGCTCAAGGCACATGCCTGGGTTGCAGGCCCAATCCCCAGTAGAGAGTGTGCAGGAAGCAGCCAATCAATGATTCTCTTTCATCACTGATGTTTCTATCTATCTCTCCCTCTCACTTCCTCTCTGAAATCAATAAAATATTTTTTAAAAAGAAGAAGAAGAGGGAATGTGGGGAAGTGGGATGAAGGAGCATCTGCAGGACAGACAGGAGGGTGGATAAGCCAGGCTGAAGCATTTTCAAGGGGTAGGTTTCATTCTCAAAATGACAGAAAGTGCCTCTTCAGGAGACCGTTAGTTTCAAACAAACCTAATCTGTAACAGGAAATCATGAAAGTGAAAGGGCAAATCAAGAAAGTGAAAGGCAGACTAAAAAGAAGAGGAAAAACATATATAATTTATATATATTATGTATATACATACTTTATATATATGTATGTATATATAATTTTATACATATTATAAATATATATGCTTTATATATACATAGTATAAATAAATGCCAAAATGGTTACCCCTTAAAGATTTCTACAAAAGTGCCAGAGGCAACATTTCATAACACAGCAGCCCTGTTACTTCCATCTCATTTGTCTGAATTTCACAGACAGGTATGAAAGTCAGGAGTTTAAATTGCTATTTAACTCTCACATTCAAAATGCAATATTCAGTCGTGACACCGGGCAAATAACAAAAGTGTTTAGCTAGCTGGAACCTGGGCAGAAGTAAAATACAATGTGAGCAGAATTGTGACAACGAAATGGCTATTCAAAAATTTTAAATGAGTGCAGATTAATTAAAGTCATCTGCCGTCTTCAAGCCAGCATTTCCTCTGAACAGTGAGCCAGTCTTACTGAGCAGTATTCACTGTGTTATTAGGAAGGAGGTTCAATCTTGATTTTTGAACATTAAGGTGAAGTTCAAAAATCCAAATACTATGAACTAACTCAATCGCTTAAAAATCAACAAAGAAAAACACCTCCAACAAAAGTTAAATGAATTTGCTGAAACCGGTTTGGCTCAGTGGATAGAGCGTCGGTCTGCGGACTAAAGGGTCCCAGGTTCGATTCCGATCAAGGGCATGTACATTGGTTGCGGGCACGTCCCCAGTGGGGGATGTGCAGGGAGCAGCTGGTCGATGTTTCTCTCTCATCGATGTTTCTAGCTTTCTATCCCTCTCCCTTCCTCTCTGTAAAAAATCAATAAAATATATTTTAAAAAAAAAAAAAAGCTAAATGAATTTGACAGTAAAGCAAAGACTTTTCACTTAGGAAACAAACTTCACGTGACACGTCACTGGCGGAGGGCGCGTGGCCAGAGCAGTCTCTACAAAAGGTGCGTTTCATCCAGGCCCTCCCTGTTTAATCACCTTCCCTCTCTCCCTCTGCCTTCAAGGTCAAATGCAAGCTTTTGAGAACAACTCACGAGGCCTTCTCTTCTGAGCCCATGGAGGCCTGCCTCTAACCTCAGCTTTTACTTCACCAAGTTACTAGGCTGTCTGTATCTCGGTTTCCTCAAGTGGGAAGTGAGGATAATCCTAATTCCCTACCCCAAACAGCTGGTGTAAGAGTTACATGAGATTACTTTGTGAAGTGCAAAAAATGGGCCTGACATACAAAGAAGCACATAAGCCCGGTCAGTGTGGCTCAGTGGTTGAGCATCCACCCATGAACCAAGAAGTCAAGGTTTAATTCCCAGTCTGGGCACATGTCCGGGTTGCAGGCTCAATCTCCAGTAGGGGGCATGCAGGAGGCAGCCAATAGATGATGTTTCTATCTCATCAACGTTTCTATCTCTCTGTCTCTCTCCCTTCCTCTCTCTCTAAAAATCAATAATTTTTTTTAAAAGCACATCCCTAGCTGATTTGGCTCAGTGGATAGAGCGTTGGTCTGAGGACCCGAAGGGTCCAGGATTCAATTCTAGTCAAGGGCACATGCCTCGGTTGCAGGCTCCTCCCCAGCCCAGGGCCCTGGTCGGGGTTCGTGCAGAAGGCTACCAGTCGATGTGTTTCTCTCACATCGATATCTCTGTCTTTCCCTCTCTCTTCCACTCTCTCTAAAAATCAATGGAGCCCTGGCCGGTTTGACTCAGTGGATAGAGCATCAGCCTGAGGACTGAAGGGTCCTGGGTTCAATTCCAGTCTGGGGGCACATGCCCAGATTGCAGGCTTGATCCCCAGTGGGGGCGTGCAGAAAGCAGCCAGTCAATGATTCCTTTCTCATCATGGATGTTTCGCTCTCTCTCTCCCTCTCCCTTCCTCTCTGAAATCAATAAAAATATTTTTAAATAAAATAAAATAAAACAAAATAAATCAATGGGTGAGGATTAAAAAAAGAAGAAGAAAAAAAAGGAAAGGACAGGCAGAGCTCCTGTCCCAAGCAGAGTCTGGTGCTACCTGGCAGCTGTCTGTGATTAATAATGACTAGCAATGTGTCTCCCCCAGCTCATTCCTCAGTGCTAATTAGCCCATTCTCATCTGTGCCCTTGCCTGAACACATTTCATTTCCCACGGAGAAAGGCTGTCATCCAACTACAGCAAGGCTGACAATAAAAAGAACTCAAAAGTTGTGAGTTTCCACGCTCTGCTCTCAGAGGCTCCAACAGCCATGAGATCATCAGCAACCCCTGCTGAGGGTGCTTCCTCCCCAGCACCAGGCTGAGGGCTGGAAGAGGAAGAAGAGGGTCCAGCAAGCCCTGCCCCCAGGAGGTTACATTCCTTTCCTGGTTTATCTTCTACAACCTCCTTCTCACCAGCAGCCCCTGGGGCACCAAAAGCTGAGAAGGACCTGTCAAGCTAAATGTCACTGTGTCTCCATCAAAGATAAGGCTGGGACAGGAGCAAAAAAGGCCTGTGTAAAGCTGAGACACAAGCTCCAGACACCCTGTTTTCCCCAGCAATACAGCTCAGGGGTTCGCACCAAAGATGAACCCTCAAAAGGGCCCGAGGCTAGTTCCAGTCACCTGATTGCATGAGTCAAAGCAGATCTGGAGACAATGGATTGCATCAAACTATTAAACCTTAAAAGGCATCAAGAGAGTCAAGACCCTAATCCAGTTGTACATGTGGGAGATCCCAGCAGCACGACTGCCTGTGGATGGGACAAGTACTCACTGTGCAGAGCCATCCCCTACATTTAGGGCCAGTGAACAGCCCTGCTCCCCACCCGTGGCTCCCAAAATGCCAGTAGGGGCTCCCCCAGTCACTGCGATGACCAAAAAGAGACCCCTACAGTCCTGGCTGGTTTGGCTCAGTGGATAGAGTGTTGGCCCACAGACTGAAGGGGCCCAGGTTCGATTCATGTCAAGGGCACATGCCTCCATTGCAGGTTCAATCCCCAGCCCTGGTTGGGGCTTGTGTGGGAGGCAACTGATCAACGTATTTCTCTCACATCAATGTTCTCTCTCTCTCCCCCCTTCCCTTCCACTCTCTCTAAAAATCAATGGGAAATATCCTTGGATGAGGATTAACAAAAAAATAAATAAAAATACATAAGTAAAGAGGGAAGGCGGTAAGAAGAAATGGAGGGCAAAGCACAAGTCCACTCGATGAGGAAGACAGGACAATGGCAGAGGCAGCGAGTAGGAAGTCCCTTAAAGGCAAAGGAAAAAAGTGGAGATGTGAACGCACCTTGGTCTTAAATTCTCTGCAAAGATGCCAAGGAGAGCCAGCAAATACAAACAATTCTAAAGAGAAAAACATGACACTGGAGGGGCTGAGAGCAGAGAGAGATCAAAGGAAATAAAGGCATTTCTCTAGAACGAAGCTTTTGGACTAAAACCTCTAACCGCTGCAACGTTCTGCCCACAGGAAGGCAGCAGCCCTTCTATGAGCTACCGGGAGCACGGTCTAGATGGAAAATCCTGGATACAGCTCACGCCGGCCATCCTGGAGTATTTTAAGCCTGAGGCTGCAGCCTGGCTGGGACTGTTGTTCACTGTGCCACCGATTAGTCACAAGGGGAAGATTTTCCACTAGGGATCACCAGAAAGAATGATTATTCTAGACACAGCTTTGGGGTGCATTTAAAGTGTTTCCATAAAACCTAACCATCTCGAAGGAGAAATTACAGCTCCCCTGAGCAGGATGTGATCACTTTTAAAGAAATCAAACTGGACTGTGGGCTTGGAGACAGGCGCGAGCTCCTCCTGGAGATGCACCAGTCGGCTGAGCTGCTGGTGGGATCAGGACATCTGTGCGGCTGTCAATGAAACGACTGTAATGCCTGTGCAAACTGCAAACAGCTTCGGACCATGACAGAGGAGAAGGGCTTGCATAACCCAAAGAAGGCTGGGTTTTAGAGACAAATCAAATTGCTAACGAAGCAAGCTTTAAAGTGTGTGTGTGGGGGAGGAGGGGTAACTCCACTTAAAAAGTGTTGTGTGGGGTTTGTATGTGTGATGTGTGTGTATTGTGTTTGTATGGTGTTTTTTTTAAGATTTTTTAAAATATACTTTTATTGATTTCAGAGAGAGAGAAACAAACATCAATGATGAGAGAGAATCACTGATCAGCTGCCTCCTGCACGCCCCACCCTGAGGATCGAGCCCGCAACCGGGCATGTGCCCTGACCAGGACTCGAACCGTGACCTCCTGGTTCACAGGTCGATGCTCAACCACTGAGCCATGCTGACCGGCCTAAATATGTTTTTATTGACTTGAGAGAGAGAGGGAGAAAGAGAGAAACATCGATGTAGAGAGGAACATCTATCAGCTGCCTCCCGCACACACGCACCCCAACCAGGGACCAAGCCCAAAACCCAGGTTTGTGTCCCGACCAGGAACTGAACTGGCAATCTTTCAGTGTATGGGACAATGCTCAACCAACTGAGCACTCCAGTTGAGGCTATACAAATCTATTTCATATACATTCAAAAATTTTTCATAATCAAGTGGGAGAAAAAGCCCTTCCCAATTCAAACAAACTACGTATGTGTGTGAAGCAAAATGTAAATAGTAGCTGATAGGTATTAATATTAAGGAATTACTATTAATAGTTTTGGATGTGATGGTATTCTGGTTATAATTTTTTGAAATGAAAGTTAAAGATGAAATGACATCTGGGATTTGCAATAACCAGGGCTGGGGGAGTGAATGGTGTTGTTAAAAAAGATTAGCAATTGCCCTGGCTGGTGTTGCTCAGTTGGTTGGGCATCATTCTATGCACCCAAAGATTGCTGGCTCCATTCCCGGTCAGGGCACACACTCGATCCCCGGTAGGGGGCGTGGAGGAGGCAGCCAATAGATGTTTCTCTCTCACATTGATGCTTCTCTCTCACATAGATGTTTGTTTCTCTCTCTCTTCTTCTCTCTCTAAAAATCAGTGTTTAAAAATCTTTAAGAAAAAAAAGATTGGCAATTGCTAATGCTAGGCAATTAGTATATTGCTGTGATACACTATTCTCTCTGCTTTTGTATATATTTGAAATCTTACATAATAAACACTTCTGAAAAATTGTTCTTTTTCATTCAAATTCTGATGTAAGGTTTCTAAAATTTTTGTAGTTATCCGTCTTATCTCATGAGGCTTTTAGAGACACTAAATGAAATGAAGTAAATGTAATTAGATGAATGTTGAAATGCTGTCTTTTATTATGGAGGTTGGCAGGACAGAATAATGAAAAGAGCGAGCTTGATATTCTACAATTCTGACTTATTAAGTTTATCATCACTTCTCCAGTGATGCTTTTCATCACTGTCTTCCCTCTCTCAGCTCCTTAAAGACGGAAGCCCTGACAATCCTGTTTGCCATGGTATCCTCAGTGACTAAGCCAATGCCTGGTAGAAAAGAATAAACTTGAGTTCAAGTCTCTGTTCACAATGTTGAACAAGAACTGTGAATGTTCTATTCTGTACCCACCCTCACTGCCTCAATTCCATCAATATCTATGGGAAGACAATTTACTTAACCTCCTTGAGCCTCAGGCTCCTCGTCTATAAAACAGAAATATCTCAACAAGTTGATCATACACAATGTGACTAAAATGGCTTTATTTGGCCATTCATTCATTCATTCATTCATTCCACAAATATTTGTAAATTCTAAAAGTCCTACAAAAGTATGGAACAATGGACTATATGGAGTGTCTGCTATGTGCCAGGCGGTGTGACACACACTAAGGATAACTATGAAGGTGAATATGGCACAATCCTTGATTTTGAGGAAGTGTTCTGTCAAGTGGATGAGAAGAGAGAGGTTGAGATGACAACGTGAACTGGTAAGGGACATACTAGAGTACAACAGGAACACTGCGCATTCCCACTGGGGAACATTCTCCTACCCGAGTTGGTTTAAGGAAAGAAATCAGCTCACTTCACTTGCCAGCATTACAAATGTCAACACCCAAATGAAAGCCGACATGAGGCATTTCTCTTACTCGATCACTGCACTGAGGCTACAGATTCTTTCTGAAGACCCCAGCCAATGCTGGAAACCTTCCAAAGGAGTCAGATCCCTTTGTTTGTCTGGATTTCTGCCAGCAAACCAAAGGAGTCAAATAGAGCTACTGGCCCATCCATTTCATATTAACTGCCAACTCCCTCCCCAGAACACAATACCCTTCTGTTTCAAAGAAGCCCCTCAGCAACTCCTTCCATGTCAATCAATGGCCGAACTAGGACACAGATTCAAGTCTTTCAGATCCAATTGCAAACACAAGACCAACTTCTTATCTACTAAAAATAGGATTTATTCACTCATGTTAAAAATATATTTTTTTAATAACTTACCTCAAATTCTTCCCAAAAGCCTTGTTTGACTTTATCTGTGGTCTCTGCTAATTTGCTTAGTTCTCGAACCCGGCTCTCTATTTCAGCAGCATTGATACGAGTTGTGTTGAGGGGCTAATCAAATTCAGCCGTTGGTGTGAAATGAAGAAAGTATTACAGAAAAAAGTGTTAATGCAAAAAAAACAAAACATAACAGAGATGTCTGTTTTGGTATTCATGAAGGCAAGGACAGGAAGTTCACAGGACATTGTAATTCTCAAGCATTTTCAAATACAGTTTCACTTTCTTTTCTGTCCTGTCAGGAAATAAATGTTTCTCCAATTTCCACACACACTTTACTCTGCTGATATAAATTCAATCTGCTTTTTGTTCTAAATAGACCAAAATATTAGAGAGGTAAAATAATTTGCCACTAAGTGATAAGAGTAAACTTAGAAATAGCAATAATTCCAAAATGACTATGCACCTACAGTGAAAGGTCTTTTAGGGGTACATATGGAGATAGTCATGGAAATGATGTATCTGGAATTTCTTCCCAAATACCACAGGAGGAGGGCCATGAGTGGAGTAAAAAATGAAGTAGGATTTGATGCGATGATCATAACTGAAGCTGGGTGATGGGCACATAGAGATTCGGGATACCATTCTACTTCTGTCTATTTGGAATATCCTACATTAGGATTTTTCAGCTCTGTAAGGAGATGGCACTTTAGCTTTCTAACACGCTCACCTGCTTGAGTTGTAGAACTGTGCCCAATGTTTCTACCATGGGATTCTTCTTATAATGCTCCACGAGATCGGTCAAAGAGTCGAACCGCTCTCCTCCACCAACATCATATTTCAGTTCCTTGCAACACAAAAAAATGATGTTTATTACCTCTACGTTAAATTACTGTTTTCCCAACTGAAGTCCAAAGAGGAACTCCCCACCGCCCCCAGTAATGGAAAGATCAGACAACTGGGTAACAGCAAGGAAAGGACGCAACAAGAAGGATGAAAATGAAATGACTGACCAAGAGTCTACTGTGAGGTATGAGAAGCAATAAGTATCCAACATCAAGTAGGCCACAAGTAAGTTTCTCCTTCATAAGTTAACTAAATAGTGGCTTTTTTTTATGTTTTCATTGATTTCAGAGAGAGAGAGAGGAAGAGAGAGAGAGAAACATCAATGATGAGAGAGAATCATTGATCGCCTGCCCCCTGGGGAACCAGTGCTCAACCACTGAGCCACACCGGCTGGGCTAACTAAATAGTGTTAAAAAATGAAAAATAGTATTCTTTACTCTCTACTTATACTCTAGCCTGATGAATAGAAGGTAAATAACTATTTCTCTCTGAAACACAACAAACTCCAAGGATGGTGGAGGCATGACTTAAATTGCCAGAGAGAGACTGGAAATAAATGATTTAGCAAAGTTTGAAATAAAAAAATTATAATTACTAAAAGTGTAGAAGCTCTTGACTAAGTGAGCAAGAAAATCTGACTTTGGAAGTAATGGTATCTGTTTTCTCCAAGTAGAACAATCACCAAAGACGAGAGTTGGCAAACAGACCCAAGTTCAACTGAGGCTTTACCTGACAGCGGATCATGACGTGGGTCACTTTGGACTTGCCGTCATTGCTCTCCCCCTTGTCATCACCAGTTCGGACCGAGAGAACAAAATCTCCAGGGTGGCTCTGGCTCTCTCGTACCAGAAAGCTACCGTGTTTTCCTTTCTCAGTTAATAACTTCTCTGCTTCTTTCCCGGAGAGGTGTCCATGAAACCACCTAAGTATTTTAAAATTAAAATAAATTGAGTTATGCCATGAAATCACAATACTCTTTCACAAAACTACCATATACAGTCAGCTCTCCTAAACACAATTTAAAAACAAACACATTTTTCCAAGAGATGGAGCGATACTACGATAAGACAGAATTTGCAACCCAAGAGGCAGGAAGAATGACAAAGCTGTCAAGAATGACCATTAGCCCAGCCAGCAATGGCTCAGCGGTTGAGCATCGACCTATGAACCAGGAGGTCATGGTTTGATTCCCGGTCAGGGCACATGCCCGGGTTGCAGGCTCCTTCCTGGTAGGAAGTATGTGGGAGGCAGCTGATCAATGATTCTCTCTCATCATTGATGTTTCTCTCTCTCTCTCTCTTTCTCTCTCTGTCTGTCTCCTACCTCTCTGAAATCAATAAAAATATATTTTTTTTAAAAAGGAATGACCATTAAACTTCTTCAATGAGCCCCTAGCCATTTGACGATAAATATCCTCAACCTTTCCTTTCTCTTTTACATCTCCCACCTTTTAAAAATATAATTTGTCAGTTCTCCATACCCAGCATTAAAAGGAGCAACTACTTAATCACAGCCTTTTAGAGAAATTATAATAGAAAGTTATAGTAGAGACAGAGAATGATATAAATGTTTGCCCATAGAAAAAGAAAAGAATTATATAAAAATAACGAAAAATAAATTTTTAGATAAAAAATAAATGTTTGCCCTTGCTCTGGTATATGAGCAGTATGCAAAAAAAATCTTCATTTTAAGTTCATTCAAGCATTTTAAATTTTTCTATATTTACAACCTATACTTGCACAGCCTCCGAGTTTGCTAGCAACACCTTTGGCTTGTATGCTGGGTTATCATATCAAACTGTAATGTATATAAGACCTAAAGGGGTAAGAGGTCTTGCTTAAAAATGTGAATTCCCATTGCTCACAACCGGAGATACCAATGTACTTGTATATGCATTTGCAACCAGCACACCAGAGTCCTGACATAGGCCATTCGAGGACAGACGTTGAGATACTATAGAAAAGCTTAACATAGTCATGTTTATAAGGTGGCTTTTTCCCTCAGGATCTTGGGAAGAAAACAAGTACTACTCTGGCAGATGATGCTAATGGCTCATCATTAAAGTAATATACTTTGAGCTATTTTTCATCCACCCTCAAATGAAGAGAGTAAAATTTAGAAGTAAACTGCACAGGGTTGGCGGGCAGCCTTTTGCTGGAAGCTACAGTCACAGCTGGAGAGACAAATTATCAGCATATAATAGCATTGAAATGGAGGTACAGGTTGAAGATACAGAATACACAAACCTAATTAAGAGACCCTGAATTTGTACTGAGTCAGAGGAGATGGGAATGTAGAAAACCAATAAAATCAATACAAATTAAGTCAAGCCCCAGTTTACATCAGCCCAGTTCCAACACAGCGGTGGGGAGCAGGGGGGAAAGCTCTGAAATAATACATTCCCGCTAAGCAAGGTCATTCTCACACATCTGTGGGTGCAACAGAAAGGAGCTGCTGAGAAATCAGACCCTCAGAGTTCTCAGCTTTCCCACTTCTGAGCTTAAACTGACATCTGTTGGTGGCATTGCTGCATGACTGGTCAGCAGCTACTACCGAGAACTGCTGCGACTTTGGTGTCACCATTATCATTTGTTTTCCTCTCCTAACTCTCAAAGATTATCAGTTCCATAATCTTAAAATTATTGCACGTACTAAGAATACACAGGAATAGCCCTAGCCCCTTTAAATGAGTGTAAGTCACACTGACTGAAGCTTTGGCAAGAAAAGGGTACCCTGAGAATAATGTGATCCTATTATGCTTACTTTAATAAAACTAAAAGATTGGAGCTTGGGCTGAAAAAGGCAAAGGGATTAATTAAGATGTACAAATTCGCCCTAGCCAGTCTAGCTCAGTGGATAGAGCATCGGCCCACAGACTGAAGGGTCTCGGGTTCAGTTCCGGTCAAGGGCACGAATCTTGGTTGCAGGCTTGATCCCCAGTCCTGATCAGGTGGCGGGGTGTGGGCATGCAGGAGGCAACCAATCTATGTGTCTCTCTCACATCGATGTTTCCTTCTCTCTGTCTCTCCCTCTCCCTTCCATTTTCTCTAAAAAAAAATCAATGGAAAAATATCCTCAGGTAAGGATTAACAAACAAACAAACAAAAAAAAGATATACAAATTGGCAGGTGCAAAACAGTCACGGGGATATCAAGTACAGCTTAGGGAATACAGTCAATAATATTGTAATAATGATATATGGTGTCAGGTGGATGCAAGACTTATCAGGGGATCACTTCACAAGTTATGTAAATGTCTAACCACGACACTGTATACCTGGAACTAATATAATATTGAATGTCAACTGTAATTGAAAATTGTTTTTGAAATTTTTAAAATCAGATTGCAGCTTGATAAATAGGTACAAGCCAAACCCCCATAATGTATTCGCATAACACCTCTGGTGCAGAAGAGACGCAGAGACTGCAGTTACTAAGATGTCACTGACCTTTCAGAGGTAGGATCTGCACAGTTCAGAGGATATTTGAGCTCAATAACATCTCCATTCTTCTCTTTTAATTGCCCATGATGCTCCATGTAATACTGAACCAACTCAGCCAAAGTGGCGAACTTCTCTCCTCCGTACAGGTCATAGTAGTCACCAGTGTTCTGAATCTTGATGTGGGTGACAGCTCCATTTCTTCTAAAATAGTCCATCAGAAAGAGGGGGAAATAAATAAAACGCTGCACTAGTAACAACAGATCTCATGTTCATCATTAGGTTTCATCTAAACTTTAAAACAAACCCAAGGAACTATTCCCAGTAAGCAATGCAATGACTGAAATAACCACACAGTCCATCATTGCAACACAAAGGGCTCTGTTTATTGGTTTCTTCCCTTATACAGCTTCTACTTTGAAAGTCTGACCTATCCAGTTGCATATTTTAAGTGACTTTTTTTTCATCATTAATCAAGACACAGAATTAAAAGTTAAACAATTATACATCTACCGTGTAACCCAGTAAATCCAATCCTAAGTATCTTGCCCAAAAGAAATGAAACTGTATGGCTACCAAATAGTTATATAAGAATATTCGCGCCGAAACCGGTTTGGCTCAGTGGATAGAGCGTGAGCCTGCGGACTGAAAGGTCCCAGGTTCGATTCCGGTCAAGGGCATGTACCTTGGTTGCGGGCACATCCCCAGTGGGGGGTGTGCAGGAGGCAGCTGGTCGATGTTTCTCTCTCATCGATGTTTCTAACTCTCTATCTCTCTCCCTTCATCTCTGTAAAAAAATCAATAAAATATATTTAAAAAAAAAAAAAGAATATTCGCTGCAGCCTTATTTATAATAGACAAAAATGAAAACTCAAATATTTACCACCAAAACAGATAGACAAATAGCTGCATACTCATATAATGGAATACCGCACAGCAATTTTAAAAACCCACCAAGTCATGCAATACCATAGATAAATCTCAAAAACATTATGTTATTAGAGAAAGAAGCCAGATACAAAATAATATATACTTTTTTTAATATATATATTTTTTAATATATTTTTATTGGTTTCAGAGAGGAAGGGAGAGGGAGAGAGAGAAACATCAATGATGAGAATCATTGATCGGCTGCCTCCTGCACGCCTCACACTGGGGACCAAGCCCACAACCTGGGCATGTGCCCTTGACCGGAATTAAACCCGAGACCCTTCAATCCACAGGCTGACGCTCTATCCACTGAGCCAAACCAGCCAGGGCTAAAAATATATATATTTTTTAAAAACTGTACATAGCCCTGACCGGTTTGGCTCAGTGGATAGAGTGTCAGCCTGCGGACTCAAGGATCCCAGGTTCGATTCTGGTCAAGGGCATGAACCTTGGTTGCAGGCACATCCCCAGTAGGAGGTGTGCAGGAGGCAGCTGATCGATGTTTCTCTCTCATCAATGTTTCTAACCATCCCTCTCCCTTCCTCTCTGTAAAAAATCAATAAAATATATATTTTTTAAAAACTGTACACATAACAAAAAACTGAATGAAAAATGAAAGAAATGAATCTAACTTTGAAGGTCAACTACACAGAAAATTCATTCCTGTGACTTTGAACACTGTACTAATTGTACAACCTTAATGGGATATATTCAAAGAACAAAAAGACTCCAAAGAAACCATGAACTTTACTTAATGGGTTTGTAATCAGAAATGGTAGTGGTAGAGTCATTCTGAATCTATTTCAGTATCTAAGGATTGGGCAAATGAAGTCATATATTGATGCTGTTGTGGAACAGGGTTCTTGCTTCAGAAGAGAAACACAAATATTGGCTGGGGAAAGGTGAGGAAGTTGGACTGAGTTAGACCTATCAGTATGAACACTTGCTTTTAAATATGTAAATATTTATTTCCCAGCTCCGTCCACTGTAAGGGCCTAGAAGTAATGACACTCCAAGAGGATAAACACCAAAAGATGGAGCAAACAGATATATGTGCTTCCTGATGGGAAAAAAACGGGATGGCTTCAAAAGCCTTTATTAAAATTGTAAGGGGCCCTAGCTGGTTTGGCTCAATGGATAGAGTGTCAGCCTGCGGATTGAAAGGTCCCAGGTTCGATTCTGGCCAAGGGCACATGCCTGGGTTGTGGGCTTGATCCCCAGTAGGGGGCATGCAAGAGGCAGCCAATCAATGATTCTCTCACATCATTGATGTTTCTATCTCTCTCTCCCTCTCCCTTCCTCTCTGAAATCAATAAAATATATATTTAAAAAAGATTTTTTTTAAAAATCATAAGGGAAGTGGCAAGTATGGACTACATATGAGATAATATTATTGAGTCATGTTAACATTTCTCATGTAATAATAGTGTAATAGTTACACAGAATGTCCTTATTCCTAGGACATGCATACCTAAGTATTTAGTAGTAAAAAAATCGATGTCCTGATATCTACAATTTATTTTCAAAAGGTTCAAGGGGTAAAAAGTACATAATATACAATAGCATACACTCATAAAGAGAAAGAGTAAATATGGCAAAATGTTAATATGTAAAGGTGATGTGGGTGCTCATTGCTCTCATCTCTGAACTTTTCTATAAGTCTGAAATTTCTCAAAATAAGAAGTGGAGGGAAAAACCCCCACTAATTCTATAGTCTCTTGTCTGCAGCTTACTAGCTATGAGATCAGCCTACTAACTTAACCTGTGCCTCAGCTTACTCACCTTTAACCTTTTGCACTCGGATGTCGAGTGTGACTCCACACAGTTAGCATTAGAATAAAGGAATCGAGAAAAAAGCAAGCGAGGGCAAAGGGTTAAGATGAAGATAACAGTGGTACTTATTCATAAGTTGGTGGGAAAAGTAAACAAAATGATGTGTGTACAGTGTTTAGCTCAACAGTCTGGAATATGTCAAGTCCCCAATAATGTTTGCTATCATCATCATCATCATCATCATCATTATCTTACCTAATAATAGACAAGCATGTAAATTGACCATACCTCGGCTACGCCCACAGCCAATCAGAGTGAGTATGCAAATTACCCCAACAAAGATGGTGGTTAATTTGCATACGTACCTAGGTCCCAGGAACATCCTCAGCACCCAGGTCACTCCGAGCCGGCCATCGGAGGGGTGGGGGGGCCCCCTGCCCAAGCCTAAAGACTTGGGCTGAGGCTTTAGGCTTGGACAGGGGCCAAGCTGGCAATGGGAGGGGCGGGGGGCCTCCTGCCCAAGCCGGCTATTGAAGGGAAGGGAAAAAAATCAATAGAAACATATCCTCAGGTGAGGATAAAAAAGGAAGAAAAAAATATCATATCCTATGGAAGACATATCTTGAAAATGCCTAAAGAAAGTTGTCATATTTTCATGGTGAAGGGACTGGAGTCCGTATTGATGAAAATACCATGGCGGCTGCGGTGACTGGCAGTGGCTGCAGCAGCGGGGTAATGGGGCTGGCACCTTCCCCTGATCAGCCCAGTCACCTCCCAGAGAGGAAGGCCAGACTGCGGCCTAAGCCTTCAGTAAGACATCCCCTGTGGGCTCCCAGTCTGTGAGAGGGGGCAGGCTGGGCTGAGGGACCCCCCTCCCCCAGTGCACAAATTTTGTGCACCGAGCCCCTAGTTATGATATAATCTCTATCAAAACTCTTACAGGGTCAAATGTCACTTTAGGTTCGATGTCAGTGCTGGGACAAGCCCAGAGGACTCATGAAGGCTTCTACCCATTTCAAATCATAAAACGAAAGTAAAAGCCAATGACAGGGACTCCTTAAAAAACTAAACTACATTGAAAGGGACTTCCTGAGTCCCAAAGTGATCCTAAATGAATCCTCGAGAACACATCTTACTAACTTCTTTATTTTAAAAAAATAATAATAAAATCAAATTCATAAAGCAGTTCAGTTCTAACTCCCGGAATGAGCTTGAGTAAAGAGAATTAGTATTTAAGAGAAAGTCAATTTCTATCAAATTCTCCTATACCTACTCAAAGACTCAGGTAACAGGATGTTGGCCATGCTGTTCAAAATTTTTTATACAGGCCCAGCTGGCATTGCTCAGTGGTTGAGCATCGACCTATGAACCAGGAGGTCACAGTTCGATTCCCAATCAGGCCATGTGCCTGGGTTGTGGGCTCAATCCCCGGTGTGGGGTGTGCAGGAGGAAGCCAATCAATGATTCTCTCTCATCATTGATGTTTCTATCTATCTCTCTCTCTTTCTCTCTCTCTCTCCCTTCCTCTCTGAAATAAATAAAAATATATTTTTATTCAAACTAAAAACAGCCCAATGTTCAACAATAGGGGACTGGGTAAACTATGATGTGTTCACAACCATTCAAAGATTATAGGGCCACTAAAATTAATAATTAGGTCTATAGGCACCAGCATAGAACTTAAAAAAAAATTTAAGAAAGTTACAGAATAATACTTATGTTACAAAGCCATGGATGTGAATTCTAAACACACACACACACACACCAACTTGACCTTGTTCACACACAGTACAAATGCAGTACAAGTATAAAAGCATGGCCAGGAAGGATATATGCCAACCTCTCGATGGCGGTTTCCTCTGGGGAGAGAGGAAGGGGAATGGGACTGGGCAGGGGAACGCACAGGACCACAACTTCCTCAGTGATATTTTATTTCTTGAAAAAGACAAATGGCCCTGGCCGGTCTGACTCAACGGATAGAGCGTTGGCCTGCGGACTGAAGGGTCCCAGGTTCGATTCTGGTCAAGGGCATGTACCTTGGTTGCAGGCACATTCCCAGTAGGGGGTGTGCAGGAGGCAGCTGATCGATGTTTCTAACTCTCTATCCCTCTCCCTTCCTCTCTGTAAAAAATCGATAAAATATGTTTTTAAAAAGAAAGAAAAAGACAAATGAAACTCTTTAGAAGTATTTTTCCCATTTTTTCCATTTTTCAATGGAAGGGAAGGAAAAATGCAGGGATCCAGGTTCAGGATGAGTGGTTTCAAGGGTGGCTTAGGAACTGGTTATACTCTGCTCAGCTCATCCTCGGTGGTCTCCGAGGATGCCCACCATCAACCCCTTCCGCTGAATTCTCAAGCCCCTCACTCTCAGGAGGCATAGCTTGAGTCAGGTTGGATCGGTGAGCCAGGCCTCACCAAGGGCAGCAGGCAGGCCTTCACACTCTACACAAGGGCAGCAAGTGTCCACTCGTGGTTTCAACATTTCCTATCTGGAAACCACTGTCGGGAGTCTCTCCTTTTCTTCCCACTTACCTAACGGAAAGTGTGAAGTCTCCTGGGTTACTTTTACTGGGCCTTGCCAAAAAACTGCCATCAACTCCTCTTGTCAGCAGTAGGTTTTCGGCCTCCACGCCGGTGATATTTGGGTGAAACCATCTTGAGAGAGAAAGAGAGAGCAATGAACAACAGGATTCTGTCAGCACTACGTTCCACACCATCACAGCTGAAATGCCTATGAGTAGAGTGACTAATAAAAATACAAATCAAACCTTCCCTGCCCCTTCCCCCTCTTCTCCTTGGTCACTGCCTCTCCTCCCCGTCCCCTTGGTAGGGCCTGGGATCCTGCTAGCCTAGTAGGTGGGGGAGGGGATCTGAGTATTAAGCCAGTCACTTGGTGGGTCAAGCCCAAAGTGACAGTCCACCTGGTCAGGAGACTGAACACATGGAGTGGAAATGAACAAGTAAGTACTGAGTCACACCAGCCAGGGCCAACCATCCAGGCAAGAATCATCAATGGATGTTAACACTAATGGTGAACATTTCAGGAGAGACAGAATATTTACTGCAATCACCACAAAATGCTTGCTAATTACATGTTAATTGACAAGAAAAATATACTGAAGAACTTCACAGTAGAGCATTTGAAGATACTATCTTAATCAACTGGTAGAAGTTAACATGACCAGTTATGACATCATGTGCCTCCTGACACACACAGAGAAGAACCGTGTCTTTTCTGTGATATTCCTGCTAAAAACGCATTATCTAATCTGATTATGAGGAACATAGACAAACCCTAAATGAGTGACAGTCCACTAACTGGCATGTACTCTTCAAAAATGTGAAAAACGAGTCAAAGAACTATCCAGATTGCAGGCCAATAACAACACACAATTAATACAAGGCAGGGTTCTTTCTGGACTGTATCATGGAACAGAGGGAAGGGAGATAAAGGAAAAAGAAGGGTGTCGTTGTTTGTTTTGGCTTTTGCTATAAAGGATAGTACAGAAACAATTTGAAAGGGGGATAGGAATTCGATGATAGTACTGTTTAATGCAAATTTCCCTGATTTTGGTGAGTGTGATTATGTGTGCAAGTGTCCTTGTTTTTAGGAAATACTCAGAAGAATTTTGGAGTAATAGGCATCAAGTTTGCAACCTACTCTCAAATAGTTCAGATGGTATTCACTTCAAAAAGTTCCTCTCTAGTTTCCAGCAAGATTTCCTTCATGGGCTCCAAGAGGGACAAGATTTGTGGTAAGAAGAGTCATTTCTAAAGTCCAATTATCCTGGACATTTACAGGCTAATTCAATGCTCCCAGGAACGTAAATCAATTTAAAGGTAGAGTCCTGATACTGACAGTCAAGTGAACTTTTAAGAGACTGCTCCACAAGTTATCGGCCCAATCACAATGTTTTACAACAGAGAAGGAGACAGCGCAGGGTGAACATCTGCCATAAACCATGCATTAAGGACATGGCGCGTCCTACAGCCACAGGACTTGGGCAGATCACACAGACTCAGGTGCACATTTTGAGTGCTACCACTTACTAGCTCTGTGACCTCGGCAAGTTCCTTACACCTCAGATTCCTCATCTGCAAAATGGAAATGATAGTTCTTAGGTTCTTTTTTTTTTTAAATATGTTTTTATTGATTTGAGAGAGAGAGAGGAAGGGAGAGGGAGAGAGAGAGTGAAATATCAATGTGAGAGAGAGACGTGGATCGGCTGCCTCCTACACACCCCTTACCCGGGATCAAGCCTGCAACCCAGGCATGTGCCCTGAATGGGAATCTAACCAGCATACCTTTTGGTGTACAGAATGATGTGTAACCAACTGAGCCACACTGGCCAGGGTAAAAGGAAAATAATCGTTATCTCCCCTCTATGGAAGGTGAAGTGTTGCTGCTCTCTCTCAACAGCTTACTCCATTATTAGTCTTCACTGGATACTGCAGGCTCAGAGGTTGCTTCATTTTTAATCACTGGTCATCCAGCCTGGGCCACATGATCTATCTGCTGATCTGGTCCCTTACTGTCATCACTGTCATCTCTTCCTTCTTTTTCAAAATAGGTTCTGCCCTGACCAGGTGCTCAGTGGTTAGAGCAATCAGCCTGTGGATGGAGGGGTCTCAGGTTTGATTCCTGGTCAAGGGCACGTACTTCAGTTGCAGGTTCCCCAGCCCCGGTCAGTGCACATGCGGAAGGCAACCAATCGATGTGTCTCACATCAATGTTTCTCTCTCTCCCCCTCCTCCCTCCCTTCCACTCTCTAGAAATCAATGGGAAAAATATCCTCGGGTGAGGATTAAAAAAAAAAAAAAGGTTCTAAAAGAATTTCTCATGTTTGTCCTCTACTTCACCACTGTGATGGCAGCCTCAAGTGCGATACTTATGGCCTCCTTCAAGCTCTTTTTAGTTAGTTATCCTGACTTTCATTCCCGTTTCATCTTTCCGTATCTCAGCCAGCTATTCTGGAATTCTCTAATTTTTCATAGAGTCTGTGTCCTTTCAGATCTTGTGGAGAATAAAAAAACAAACTTTCTAAAATCGCTTTAATTCATTTATTATAATAGCACAAATAGGTATGAAATCCAAAGAAAAAGCCCATGCTTCTCTTAGACTCCCAGGTGCACTCTTCAGAAGTATCTACAGTTAGCAGTTTCTCAATCTTTAAGAAACGTCATGCATAAACATATACAAACTTATCTATGTGTGCATGTGTGCATGTGTGCAAACACACTGCTGCCTCCAAGCCTGCCTGTGTGAAAGACACACACACAAAATCCTCCTGATCTTCTTCACCTCCTGCAACTTGCAGATCTTTCTATATCAGTACATTCTTTTTTTAATTGATTTGAGGGAGGAAGGGAGAGGGAGAGAGAGAGAGAAACACAATGATGAGAATCATTGATCTGCTGCCTTCTGCATGCCTCCTACTGGGGATCGAGCCCACAACCCAGGCATGTGCCCTGACTGGGAATTGAACTGTGACCTCCTGGTTCATAGGTCCATACTCAACCACTGAGCCACATCAGCCTGGCAGTACATTCTTTTTAATAGCTACACAATATTT
This sequence comes from Ia io, assembly GCA_025583905.1. Taxonomy (NCBI): domain Eukaryota; kingdom Metazoa; phylum Chordata; class Mammalia; order Chiroptera; family Vespertilionidae; genus Ia; species Ia io. The sequence goes on along the minus strand of JAJQQW010000023.1, from coordinate 20,341,624 downwards.
CATTGTATGAATACACGATCTATAATTTAATTCCTATTCCAGGATACTCATATTATTGTTAGGTTTTTATTATCCTATATAATTGAAGTAATATGCAAATTAACCCTCACGCCCTCACAAGATGGCTGCCTATGACCAGGCCGGCAGGGAGGTTAGTGAGGGATGACCAAATGACTGAACAGCAGGCTGTGAGGGGCGACCAGGACAGCAGAGGGGGGCAATTGGGGGCGACCAGGCTGGTGGGGGGAGCAGTTAGGAGCGACCAGGCTGGCAGAGGGGGGCAGTTGGGAGCAACCAGGCCGGCAAGGGGGGCAGTAAGAGGCGACTAGGCTGGCAGGGGGGGCAGTTGGGGGCGATTAGAATTGGCAGGGGGGGCAGTGAGGGGTGACCAGGCCAGCAGGGGGGCGGGGCAGTTAGGGGCGACCAGGCAGGCAGGTAAGCGATTAGGAGCCAGCAGTCCAGGATTGTGAGAGGGATGTCTGACTGCCAGTTTAGGCCCGATCCCCGGGGATCGGGCCTAAACCAGCAGCTGAACATCGCCCAAGGGGTCCTGGATTGGAGAGGGTGCAGGCTGGGCTGAGGGGACCCCTCCCCTCCGTGCAAGAATTTCGTGCACCGGGCCTCTAGTTACAAATAACACAGCAGGCCCTAGCCGGTTTGGTTCAGTGGATAGAGTGTCAGCCTGAAGGGTCCCAGGTTTGATTCCAGTCAAGGGCATGTACCTTGGTTGCAAGCTCAAACCCCGACCTGGCCCTGGCTGGGATATGTGCTGGAGGCAACTAATCAATGCGTCTCTCCCTCTCCCTTCCACTTTCTCTAAAAAGCAATAGAAAAATATCTTCAGGTGAGGATTAACCAAATAACACAGCAGAACCCATCCTTTACAAGCATCTGTACACACTTTTATAAGTATATTTATAAATTAAATTTTTAGAAATAAAAATTGCTTTGTCAAGACCTTTTCTTTTTACTTTGACAAATTTGCCAAACTGCACACCAGTTTCAACTTCCACAAATTGACTGTGAAAGTCCCTGTGTTCTCTCACTTTTACCAATACCACATACATTATCAAACGTTTTCATCTTTGTCCATTCTGCTTCACGGAAAACTGTGCCATTCTAGTTTGCATTTCTATGTGAGACTAAGCACTTTTTCATGTTTTCTGCCCACTTCCCCCCACCCCCTTTTTCTGTGAGCTGCCAGTTTTCATTGCTCGTTTTCCATTGGATTTTTTTTTCTTACTGATTTAAAGGAGCACTTCGTATAACAGAAAATGATTCTTTATTACAAGCATGGCAAATATCTGTCTTAGGGTTATCCCCTTTCACTATCTGTGGTATCTTTCTCCCCACAGAAATCTACCTGGCCATGATTACACTTATCAGATGTTTCTTTTACAGCTTCTGGGTTTCTGGCTAAACTTAGAAAAAACTTAACTCGTAGCACTGCTATGAGATGGAAATAAATTATACACATAAAATGCTTGGCACAGAAGCAGCCAGTAAAATTTCACCTTGGGAACTAGAAATTTCATTTTCAGTCAGAAAAAAAATACAATTAAGTCACAGATGTTAGCGGGACCCACCAGGTCTGGCCCTTACTTGACTCTCCGGCTCTGGTGACCTCCCTGTTTTCCTTAAATGTGCCACACGTGGCCTCTATACTTCCTTTTCTCCACATTCAGATCCCCACCCCCATCCCACCTTCTCCATGTGCCACAAGCTCCCCCTCAGTGATACCAACACGGGTCCCAATCACACATTTCTACAGTTTCCAGGTCACAGGCTGGACGGGCAGCTCCTGAGGGCAGAGAAACTGTCTACATCTCCCCCACGTGTAGCCCCTGGTAAGGAGTCAACACTCTGTTCCTTAATAAATACCTGTGGCTGGAAGGGAAGGAAAAGGGTAGCCCCGAGTGAGCCCCGTCCGGGCCTCTCCCACATCTACACAGTTCCCCATCTGACCTAGGTCGTGTCACAGGATGACTCCTGCACGGTCAGGAGGAGGCACAGATGTCAGCAGGCAAAGGTTCTCTTCTCAATTAAAATATCAAAATTTGCCCAGCAGGTGTGGCTCAGTTTCACTTCCCAGTCAGGGCACATACCCAGCTTAATCCCTGGTGGATCTTTTAGGAGTCAGCTAAAAGATATTAATGTTTCTCTCTCATTGATGTTTCTACCTCTCTCCCTCTCCCTACCTCTCTCTAAAATAAACAAAAACTATTTCTAAAGAACAGCCATTTTCTCTGATTTTATTATATATATATATAAATTTGGTGATTCCAAATGCATGGGGAGGCTTTGGGACAAGTTTTTGGCTTTTGCACAAATGCCTTAGACATTCACTTTGGAAATTATTATTAAAATTACTGTAGTTAGGCCCTAGCCGGTTTTGCTCAGTGGATAGAGCGTTGGCCTGCGGACTGAAGGGTCCCAGGTTCGATTCTGGCCAAGGGCATATGCCTGGGTTGTGGGCTTGATCCCCCCCAGGGGGATTCTTTCTCATCGTTGATGTTTCTATCTCTCTTCCTCTTTCCATCTCTCTCCCTCTCTGAAATAAAAAAAAATTAAAAATTTAAAAAATAAAATTACTGTAGTTAGGCCCTGGCCAGGTAGCTGAGTTGGTTAGGGCATTGTTCTGATACGCCAAGTTTGCAGGTTGATCACTGGTCAGGGACATAGAAGAATCAACCAATGAATGTATAAACAAGTGGAACAACAAATCAAAATCTCTCTTTCTCTCTCTCTCTTCTTTCTCTCTAAAATCAATTAAATTCTTTTTAAATTACTGTGGTTAGGCTCTAGGCGGTTTGGTTCAGATGATAGAGCTTTGGCCTGCGGACTGAAGGGTCCCAGGATCGATTCCAGTCAAGGGCATGTACCTGGGTTGCAGGCTCAATCCCCGGCCCTGGGTGTCTCTCTCTCTGCCTCTCCCCTCCCTTCCACTCTCTCTAGAAATCAATGGGAAAATATCTTCAAATAAGGATTAGAAAAAAATTACTATAGTTGGTAGCACACACATAGAAGGAAATATGGTCCTCAGTACCACCACTCAGGTAAGAATTAACTGAGTACTAGAAACAATAACTGCTGAAGGTGAAACTACCACCACACCCATCAGGCAGATTGGCAACAGGAGATAAGGCAGGTGGTGGTCTCTTCACCCCTTGATTAAATAAACTATATTATTTCTTTTACAACTTATAATTTTACCTAACATGTTATTAAGAGTGAACAGAGGTGAGTGATGTTTACAGGGGAAACTTAGTAACCAGCACTTAGCACAAAGGATAAGGGTAAAGGCTTAATACACATTAGTTATCACTGCTGTTATCACTGTTATTTTTGGTGGACGATATGGCAGGACAGATTCTTCTCCTGCATAATTATGTCAGTTTTACAGAGGCCATTTTGACATAGGTACCACTTACGTTATTCTGCCTTTTCATAAACTTAACTTCACAGCTTCAGGGACTGTCCCTACATTATTTCAAAGGGCACAGAATTAGAAACTAAAATTTCTATTCTATAACCCATCTACTTGAACTTTGATATATATTGTAAACTCTCCTTCCCTACGTCTTTTTTTCAAAAAGCATTTGTAATGATCAAAAACTCTTTCCCAATTATATGTTTAATACTTGTGTCTAACAATTGACAATTTTGTGATTCACAGTAGGCTTGTCACTTAATAAGGAGCTGTGAGAGTTCATTCAATCCCTGAGATTGCAGTGAGGGCAAAGAACAGTGGGATTAACAGAATTAATATTATATTATAGGGCTGGCCTCAAGGATTATAATCACTTGTAATATTGGGTACTAAGACCACACATCTCTAAGCCCCAACCCCAACCTCACCCCCCACCTAGTGTGAATGCAAACAATAGAGCTTAGTCTACCAAAAAAAGGTTACATAAATGAACCTATATTACCTGAAAGGAGGGGAAAAGGCAAATCAGGATGACTCCATTTGAGTTTATCCACAAAGTGATTAATACAATGTGTCCAGACAGGATGAGATGAAACATAAATTTCCAGTCCTCCCTGTGTATACAGTAGGCACTAGATGAGTAACTGTTGAATGAATAAATTTGTGGGGCATGAAGAAAAACCAGACAGGCTAAAACACTGAAAGGTGGGGGGTGGAGAAAAGGCATATAGAGAAGGGATGGGAAGCGCATCCTCCTCTCGCTGGGTCTTAACATCTACAAACCTGCCCGCCTCGGACAATTCCTTCTAACTAGCCATACTCTGAGCACTGTCTGTTATTATAAGGCTCTCAGGTCATAACATGGCCCAAGTGGGTAGCAGCTGGCTCATAGAAAGAGATAAAAACACACCCCACCACCACCATTTGTGAAAAAGAGCCTCAAATCAATGTCTAAACGAAATGTCTAAAACGCATGAGCCCTGTGCTGAGTGGGCTTGAAGAAACAAGAGATGAATTCCTGCCTGTGCAAGTTTAAAAAACCCAAACTTTTCGCCGGGAAATCACACCAGAAATCAAATGCTCTCATTAGTGAATGCAGATCCTGCAAAGGCTTGGCTCTCTGAGGCTAGGAACTTTATTTACGTCAAGTATGTCTTTTAAAAAATGCTGATGAACCAGAAAGAAAATACAATGATGCTGAATATTTTATCTACGTACTCCTTCCCCCCAGTGATGTGGGAAATAGTCAAGCAGGCCAATAATTTCAGGAACTTATTGTCAAGGCTACTATGCCTGGAAGGGAGTTTAAACTAGAGATCCAAAGTCTAATTTCAGTTTCTTGTCTAAATATAAAGTGATAGTGGGTGTATCTTTCTTACAGCTCCAGAAAAAAATCATTATCTTTGTCCTTGGGGAGAAAGTTTAAAGTTCAGCACTTTCTGCAGATTATAAGAATTTTCCTCTTCTATAATTAAGATGTAATATTCTATAGGAAAAGGATAAGGGACAAGCATTCCAAGGAACACAGGCTAAGGAAAAAAGTTAAGGCAGCTTTTTTATGGGAGCGGACAGCTATGTCTTTATAAATCATTACCTTCTCATGGAGTTTCATTGGTCAGCATCTCTGCCCTGTTGACAAGGCAATAAAAGGAAGCTGCCTCCAAAAGTCTTCCGGCAAATGGCTCCTACCTACCTAGTTCAAGGTCTCTCTCTCGCTTGTCTGTGCTCCAACTCCACTCCTGCCTCCTATAATCCTTCCTTCACATCAGCCAGAGGGGTGTTTCTAAATAGGTCAGTTCATGCTGCTTCCCTGATCACATCCTTCTATGATTTTGCATTGCTCTTAAAAAAAAAAAAAAAAAAAGATGGTTTTTTTTATTGATTTCTAGAGAGTGAGGAAGGGAGAGGGAGAGGGAGAGAAACATCTTTGTGAAAGAGAAATATGGATCGGTTGCCTCATGTCAACCCACAACCTGGATATATGCTCTGACCGGGAATCAAACGGGCAACCTTCCGGTGCATGGGACAACGCTCAACCAACTGAGCCACACTGGCCAGGGCTGCACTGCTCTTAAAATACAATCCCCACTCCTCTCTGAGGACCTTAAAATCCCGTGTGCTCCAGCCCCCACCTATGTCCCCAGTCTCATAGCTCCTGCATGTGCTCCCTTCTGTTCAAGCACCCCACGAACTTCTCCATCTCAGCACTTTTGCACTTGCCTGTTTCCTAAAACCTGGAACACCCAATGCCTAGCACAGTGCCGGGCACTTAGTAATCCCACAATAAATAGTTCTTGAATGAATGGATCCATGTTTCATTAGAGTGGGTCGGTGGGATGATAAAGACTTGAATCTATAGTCCATTATCTTTCAAATAAATGTGTGTGCACATATATGCATGTGTGTATAGACAGACAGATATATACAATGTGTATGTCTGTGTGTATCAGATACAAGTATATGTGTATTCTAAACAGTATGTTCTATATTGACAAATTTCTATTTCAGTTTGATGCTGCCTTCATCGAACACATTTGAGGTTGGCGTATGAAGTCTGTCTCCCTCTCTGCACTCAATGGTCTCTGCAAACATGAATTGTAGCTTTCATATTTCATTGTTGCCAGGGCCCACAGTACATATGGGTTTGCTAAATGCACACAACCCTCCAAAACTCAGTAATGAACTGGGCTGCATTTTAGGATGTCTGAATCCATTCAGGAGTCTCACGTCCTTGGTTGCCATCTACAGCTAGGACAGAACCTGCCAGACTTCAGTATTCGCCTTGGTGTCTTCCCTGTCATGGAGCCGGCCAGACTCCTGGTCACCTTATGAGTGAGCAGTGTCCACAAGGTCCTGTCTTCAGCAGCCCTACTCAGCTCCTATAGACTCATGCCTACGGCTTCTTTTACGGAGTTAATCCATCTTATATTTGGTCTTCCTCCTTTCCGGCTGCCTTCTGTTTTCCCCAGCATTACTGTCTTTTCCAAAGAACCCTGCCTTCTCATTATGTGACCGGAGTAGGGCAGCTTCAGTTTTGTCGTGCCTGCAGCAAGGTTTCAGGCTTAATTTGCTCTAGGACCCACTTGTTCCTCTCCCTGGCTGTCCTGAGTCTCTGGGGTTCTCCTCCAACACCATCTTTCAAATGAATCAACTTCTTTCCTATCAGCCTTGCCTTTCCTTATGTGTCTTTCCCCTCCTTAAAAGGTCAGCATTGAATGGCAAGGGCCCTCCGTGTTTCCCAAAGGGGAGAGGAACCAGCACAGTGTCCTCTATTGTCCTGTAGGGTAACAGATTCCCTACCGGAGTTGGCTCTGCTTTCCCAGGATCCTGTGGGACGCACGAACAGTCTCCACGTTGACTGTGTGCAGGAAGGGTAAGTAATCTTAGCAGCGGGCCCTGCACTTGAGCAGCTCTGGCCAAAAACCTGGGCTTACCTCAGGACGTGACATTAATACAGACATCCAGTTTCAGCTGGAAAGACACAGAACTGTTATTTTTTTCAGCTAGGCACGTTTATTTACTCCCACGGGAGAGAAACAAACATGGCCACCAGGGAGAGCCTGGGACAAAATGTACTTGACCTACAACAGATAAACCAAACGCCAAGTCTCAGAACGAGCTGTTTTCTGCTCTTCTCAGCTCAAGTCATCAGACATGAATTTTCAGAGGAACAAAAGCAAATGTAAAGGATGCTGAAGGAAGATGGAAAACGCAGCCAGTTTTGTCAGCTGAACAAGGCAGAGTAGGGCAGACAGGCAATCTCAAAATCTGAATTCAGTACTACGATCGCTAATTTGGAAAAATGTCATTTGCTTTCTCAGTGCCTTCCTTTCCGTGCCTGTGATATTGAGAGTTATCAGCACACTGAATATACTGACATTTAATACTGAACGCTACACAAAATCTAAACCCTATACATGAATCAAAAATAATTATTTTAATAATTAAGCAAAACAAAATTCAGAATACGACCTGTCCATTCAGGAGTTAGCTCATATGATCATCTCTTCAAAAAGACGTCTCCTAAACCCCTAATCAAAACCAACCACATTCTCCCCATTTCTGGCTTATTTTTTCCCCTCCCAGCAGTTATTACTACCTGAAATTATCTTATTTATTCATGTGTTTGTCTACTCTCTTTCTCAGCCACAGAAATAGCAATCTTTGCCCATCTTACTGCTTTATCCTGCCTGGTTGAATAACTACTTGTTGAATGAATTAATACTGATGTTAAAAATACTTTGAAAAAGAAGAATGAAGTTGGAAGACTAACACTATCTGATTTCAAGACTTGTTATAAAGCGACAATATTCAGGTCCAATGGGCGTGGCTGAATGGTTGAGCATCCACTTGTTAACCAGGAGGTCACAGTTCAATTGCAGGGTCGGGGCACATGCCTGGGTTGCAGGCTCGATCCCCAGTGTGGGGCATGCAGGAGGTAGCCAATTACTGATTCCCTTTCATCATTGATGTTTCTGTCTCTCCCTCTCCCTTCCTCTCTGAAATCAACAAAAATATAAAATAAATAAATAAACAGACAATAATCAAAACCATGTGGTATTAGCATAAGGAGAGACAAACAGACCAATGTAACAGAATAGAGTCCAGAAAGAGACCCACACATAAATGGACAACTGATTTTCAACAAAGGTGCAAGTTCAACAAAGACGGACAGTCTTTTCAACAAATAGTGCGGGAATAACTACCCATATGCCAAAAAGAGAACATGTATCCACACCTCATACCATATACAAAAATTAACTCAAAGAGGATCAAAACCCTAAAACTGTAACACTTGTAAAAAACATTTGAATCTTGGGTTAAGCAAAGATTTCTTAGAAAGGACACCAAAAGCATTATCCATTAAAAAAAATATACACGGAAATTCATCCAAATTAAAACCTCTCTTCTTCAAAAGACGCTGTTTTTAAAAAATGAAAAGACAAGACACAGACTAAGAGAAAAATATTTGCAATTCTGATAAAAGACTTGTATCCAGAATAAAGAACTCTCAAATCTCAATACTAAGAAAACAATTAAATAAAAAAAGAGTGAAAATATTTGACCAACTAAACATGTCACCAAAGAAAATACACAGACAGTAAATAAACACATGAAAAGATGATTGGCATGATGACCGAGGAAAAAAGAAATTAAAACTGCAATGAGAGCCCGGCTGGTGAGGCTCAGTGGTTGACGGTGGACTCATGAACCAAGAGGTTATCAGTTCCATCCCCAGTCAGGGCACATGCCTGGGTTGCGGGCTCGATCCCCAATAGGGAGTGTGCAGAAGGCAGCCAATTGTTGTTTCTCTCTCATCGATGTTTCTCTTTATTCCTCTCTCTCTCAAAATCAATAAAACAAACAAACAAACAAACTATAATGAGATACCATGACACACCCACTAAAATGGCTCCAATTTAAAAAAGTGATCATACCGAGTGCTGACGAGTATGTTGAAGAACTGTAACTCCTATGTACTGCTGGTGGGGATGTAAATGGTATAACCACTTTGAAAGACAATTAGGCACTTTCTGGAAAAGTTAAATATACACCTACTATATGATCCAGCCATGCCCTTGATTGGTGTTTACCAGAGAGAAATGAAAGCATATGTCCATACAAACTCTTGTACATGAATGATCAGAGCAGCTTTGTTTGTGATAGCCAAACTCGGGGAAATAACCCAAATGTCCATCAACAGGCGGATGCACAAACAATTGGTGGTACATCCATACAATGGAACATTACTACGCAACAAAATTAAGTAATGAACTATTTGACACATACTACAACACAGATAAATCTCAACATAATTATGCCAAGCATAAAAAGCCAGATATAAAATTCCATTAATATAAAATTCTAGGAAATGCAAACTAATGTATAGGGGCACAAAGCAGAACCGGGGCCGCCTGACGAGGAAGAGATTATAAAGGACATGAGGAACCATCTCAAACAGTGGTGGATGTGGCCATTATCTTGGTTGTGGTGGTGGTTTCACAAGTGTATACATATGTCAAAACTTATCAAACTACATTTTATTGCATGTCACTTATAACTCAATAAAGCTGATTAAAAATAATAAAACAGATGTACAGTCTGAAAAATAATAATTCCCAATTATGTGTGTTGTTCAGAACCCGCCTTTTTAGGTGGCAGACATATATTTTTTTTTAAATTGATTTCAGAGAGGAAGGGAGAGGGAGAGAGAGAAACATCAATGATGAGAGAGAATCATTGATCGGCAGACTCCTGGTGCCCCTTACTGGGGATCGAACCTGCAATCCAGGCATGTGCCCTTGACTGGAATAGAACCCTGGACCCTTCAGTCTGCAGGCCGACGCTCTATCCACTGAGCAAAACCGGCTAGGGCGGCATTTCTTTTTTATAATAGGGAGAGCTGGAAGAGAGGAGGAATTACTCCATTTCAAACTGTCATCTTTATCACTTGCTATACCCACACTTCCCTGCTTCTAGACTAACAAGCTGGACAATGTAGGATCTATTACTACTCTGCCCCTTCCCCACCCCCAGGCCCCCGTCTTTTGTCTCCTAAAGAAGCAGATCTTTACTTGTCTAGAAGAGCAGACACAAGGAACAAAAGGCTCAATGACTATTTGACAGATTAAAGAATAGACAACTGCTTTATTTAAAAGCTCCCTAAAGGATTACAACATGTGAGGCTATACACTGTTCTGTTGAAATGCAGTTATATACTACCCAGATCTGTAAGCACTTGCCAACAGACCTGTCCAAGTCACTTCCTAAGTTTCCAGTTTTCGTTCCAGATCCACCAGTAAATAACGTGCAGGTGTATTTTGAGAAGACATTCCTAATATTTTGAAAAGCCTCTCATTCAAATAACCCCAACAGCTTGACATAGTTTTTCAAATGTCTATGACATTGACCATACCGGGACAATTAAGACTAAACAATTTGAATCTTAGATGAGAAATGTATATAAAGAGAGGCAATGCAAAATAGCAAGATCGCCATCTGAAAACAAGAGGTCACACACTACTGTTTTAACAACAAAATTGAGGCTTAAAAATGATTAGCAACATTATAAAATAGTAAGAGCAACATGGTGATTAAACAGCGGGGATTCTGGCTCCACCACTTATAGGCTGAGTGACCTCAGGCAAGTTGCCTAACTCCTGAAACTCAGTTTACTCATCTTTAAAAAGGGGATAATAGCTTGGCTGGCACAGCTCCGTGGTTGAGCTTTGACCGCTGAACCAGGAGGTCACAGGTTCGATTCCAGTCAGGGCACATGCCTGGGTTGCAGGCTCCATCCCCAGTAGGGTGTGTGCAGGAGGCAGCCGACCAATGATCCTCTCTCATCATTGATGTTTCTATCTCTCTCTCCCTCTCCATTGCTCTCTGAAATCAATAAAAATATATTTTAGCTGAAACCGGTTTGTCTCAGTGGATAGAGCGTTGGTCTGCGGACTGGAAGGTCCCAGGTTCGATTCCGGTCAAGGGCATGTACATTGGTTGCGGGCACATCCCCCGGTGGGGGGTGTGCAGGAGGCAGCTGGTCGATGTCTCTCTCTCATTGATGTTTCTAGCTCTCTATCCCTCTCCCTTCCTCTCTGTGAAAAATCAATAAAATATATTTAAGTATATATATATATATATTTTTTTTTTTTTTTTTTAAAAAGGGGGGCGGGGAGGTAATAGCACCTAGCTCGTAGGGTTATTGTGAAGATTAGATGTGTCTGGCTTTACAGTAACAGCTTAACAAATGTTAGCTATTAGTATTACCCTGAACTTTGAAAGGATCTCATTAATGCACAAATCCTCCTAGTGACTCTAGGGTTCAGATCCTGTCATTTATTAGCATGTTACGTCGGAGCCTCGGTTTCCACATCCGCAAAACGGCGGGGTGACTGATGCTACCTGACTTTTAAGGCTGTGATGAAGGGTTCAACAACTAGAGATACAGCTCCCTTCCCTCCCACCTCTCAAAAGCGAAGATCGCTGAGAAAGGAAATACCTCTAATAGCTGCAGATACAGTCAGTTTTTCCATGTCTGGCACGTGAGGGGAGGGAGGGGGTGGTGCAAAGACGCCTCTAAAGGGGTCAGAGGTCCTGAGCGAAGCCCCCAAACGCGCGCGGGAGGCAGTGCCCGCCAGCAGCTCCGCCGTCGGGGGCCCGGCCCCGCGCAGCGCCCGCCGCTCCCCTCCGGCTCCCGGGCCCAGGAGCCTCCCGGGCGAGCGAGCGCGCGCGGTTATTTCGGAATCAGCATGAGGCAATTCTCATGAGGCAATGGGTCAGGAATGCGGCGCCGGGCCGGGCCGCCGGCGTCCGCGGGTCCCCCGGCGGCTCTACCTGCCCCCGTCCAGACCGGCATCCCCAAGGCTGCGGGAGCCGGAACTCGGGGAGGCAGGAAATGAATGGGGACCGAGAGGTGGGGGCGCGGTGCGGCCGGGCCCGGCCCGAGAGGGCGAGGAGGGTGGAAGAAAGCATCTTCCCCGGCCCCCCGCCCCGACCCCGGACGAGCGACCGCAGCCCAACCGGGGCGCCCCCTCCCGGGAGGGGCTGACGGAACGCGGCGGGGGACGGGCCGAGGCCGCGCCGGGCCGCTGGGGCTCCTCACCTCCGCGATGTCATGTTCCTCCCGCCCTCCGGCTCCGCGACCGGCGCGCTCCTGGCTCAGGCGCCGCTGGGCCCGGTCACCATCGGGATGGCCCGAGGGAGGCCCGCTGGGGACCGGACGAGGGGAGGCAGGGCCAGCCGGCCGCACGCAGACCCCCCTCCAGGCCTGGGGATCCCGGAGACTGTGCAGCCGCCCCCCCGCCCGGCTAGCTCCGCCTCCTCCCCCGCCCGTCGCCGCGGGCGCCCTCCTGACGTCGCCGCGCCGCGCGCCGCCACTTCCTGCTTCCCGGCGGCCGGACCCGCGGCCGTCCGGGCGGTGCGGTGGCTCGGTGGGGCCGCGCCTGTCAGTTCGCCAAGCACCCTCATGTTCTCCTTTATTTTTATTTTTTTAATATATTTTTGTTTATTTCAGAGAGAGCAAGGGAGGGAGAGATAGAAACATCCACGGGGAGAGGATCATCCATCGGCTGCCTCCTACACGCCCCACCCCGGGGATCGAGCCTGCCACCCGGGGCACGTGCCCTGACCGGGAATCCAACCGCGACCTCCCGGTTCGTGGGTGACGCTCCGCCGCCGAGCCTGGCCGCTGGGCTCACGTCCTCCCGCAGCCTTTGGCCGCGGGGCGGTGCTGGGCGCGCAGGGCGGGACGCGCTCCCACGACCCGACCGCTTCCGGTCCCACCGCTCCGTTTCCATCCCTGAGCGGTCTGCCAAGGCGAACATTCATTCATTTCATCCCCCAAGGAGCTGGGTAACCTTGGGGAAGCTGCTTAAATTTCTCGGAGCCTCCGTTGTCTTCATGCCTTCCTGTCTGTGAAATGAAGCTGGTGATGGTATTTCCTTCATAGGATTAGTGTGAGGATTACATATGTAACATGCTTCGAACTAGGCCTGGCCCATTTGGTAAGCGCTTTGTCCTTGTTCGATTTATTAAGATAATTAAGCACCTGTTGAGTATTTTCTTTTTTTTTTTTTTAATATATTTTATTGATTTTTTACAGAGAGGAAGGGAGAGGGATAGAGAGTTAGAAGCATCGATGAGAGAGAAACATCGACCAGCTGCCTCCTGCACACCCCCCACTGGGGATGTGCCCGCAACCAAGGTACATGCCCTTGACCGGAATCGAACCCGGGACCCTTGAGTCCGCAGGCGGACGCTCTATCCACTGAGCCAAACCGGTTTCGGCATCTGTTGAGTATTTTCTATCTGCCAGGCGCCCATTTTAGACTAGGGGGATACAACAGTGAAGTGAAAAGGCAAAAATCCCGGGGTTCTCCTGGGAGGAGCTACAGTAATCAAGAAAAATACTCAAGATAATACTCTCAGCCTCCTTTCTGGTCTTTCCCTGAAAATAGCATTTGAGTAAAGCTCAGATGCAGACGCCATCAGAGGGAATAAGTCAGGGGACTAGCATTTCAAGCACAGGGGAGAGGCAAGTGCAAAGGCTCGAAGGCCCTGACGGACTCTTGTATTTTAAGGACTCTTGTATTTTAAGAAGTGTCTGGCTTGACCTAACCGGTTTGGCTCAGTGGATAGAGCGTCGGCCTGCGGACCCACGGGTCCCGGGTTCGATTCCGGTCAAGGGCATGCACCTTGGTTGCAGGCACATTCCCAGTAGGGGGTGTGCAGGAGGCAGCTGACAGATGTTACAATCTCATCGGTGTTTCTAACACTCTATCCCTCTCTCTTCCTCTTTGTAAAAAATTAATAAGATATATCTTTAAAAAAAAAAGAAGTGTCTGGCTTGGGGGAGAGCTTGGGGGAGAGGGTGGTGGTGAAGGATGAGTAGTAGCAGATGAGGTAAGAAAGATGGAGATGGAGATGATAGAGGTCCCATAGACTATTATCAACAAGACAAGTGTTGGTTGTGGAGAAAAAGGAACCCTCTTTCACCGCTGGTGGGAATATAAACTGATCCAGCCTCTGTGGAAGAGAGTATGGAGGTTCCTCAAAAAATTAAAAATAGGGGGGAGGACCAAGATGGCGGCATAGGGCGGACGCCGATTGTTGCCTACCACAACAATTTTGGAACTACAGCTAGAGAACAGAACGGACACCATCCAGAACTACCAGAGGGCTGGCTGAGTAGATGCTCTACAACTAGAGTAAAAGAGAGGGGGACGCGGGATGACGCTGATGCCGGTGACCCAAAGATCTCACTTTAAAATCTACGGCTCTGGAAGATGGCGGCGGAATTGAACGGCTGATCTGTTGCCTCGCATGGCAGTTTCGGAAATACAACTAAAAGATGGACTGGTGAGCGCGGCGACTCCTGCTCGCGTCTCCCCAGGCCGGGCGGCTGCTCCTCTCAGTCAGCACCTCAGCCGGGGCCATGAGCTCGTGGGCGGCCGCGGCAGCTGCTATGGCGGCGGCCATGGCAGCTGCTATGGCGGCGGCGGCGGCCGCGGACTCGGCGCAGTGGCTCTCGGTGAAGGAAGAGACCATCTTTCTGCAGGACGGGCCCATCCGCGTCACCGACCTGGCCGAGCTGCCCAGTGAGATCCTCGGGGCCCCGGAGGCCGCCGACACCAACTTGGAGGATTTTTAGGATTTCAGGTCCTTTAGCCATTTTGAGAGAGGAGAACCAAGAAGGCGGCAAAGTTAAACAATGAACTGCGCCGCGCACAGCAATTTCAAAAATACAACTGGAGGACAGAGCGTCTGCCACCCAGAACCACAGGAGAGCTGGCTGAAGGGTGGATTTACAGCTGAGAGGGAAGAGGACAGAGCGAACTCGGAAGGGATAAGGTGCGGAGGCGCGTGGGTCGGACTGGTGGCGGGGGAAGGGTCGTGCGGCTTTTTTTCCAACCCTAGGGGAGATTAGCTCCCCATCACCCTGAAATCCAGCTTCTGGGGACTCGCGGGAGACCCAGACGCCTGCGGGGAGAGGCTGGACTCTCGGCCTTTGTGTCGGAGAGTGGGAGTAACTTCCTTGCGGAGGTGCGCCCAGCAATCAGTGTTTGCTGCGCTGGAGTGCGGAATGAGGGGGCTTAGAAACGTGGAGAGCAGAAAAAGCAGACTTGCAGCCATTGCAGTTTGCCACGCCATGGCCTGGTGGCGCCCTGAGACCCCGCCCCGCCCTGGGACCTGCCCCGCCCTGGGACCCGCCCCGCACGTTTTGCAGACCCGCCCCGCACGTTTTGCAGGCCCACCTGGGCTCCAAGCAGCGGCTTTTACATGTGGGTGGCCTGCCCTGTGGCAGCTTGACCAGAGGAACTGCAGTTCTAGTTGGACTGCTCCAGGGCCGCTTAGACAGGAGGAGGAAACTGCAGTTTTTACTGAAACTCCTGCTGAGTGGCCTCAAGCAGTAGCTGACCTACACTCCATTGGAGACCCAGAAACGAGGGCATCTAGTGGTCAGTGTGAGATGACACCAGATTTCAACCACGCGCATAAGGGACACATTCAAGAGGCAGACTCAGTGAGCGCCAAAGCCTTGCTGCAACAAGATCCGGCCCATAAACGTGTCTCCTGCACAGCAACTCTTCCTTTATAGAAACAGAGGGTCCTCACGGACAATTGGCCAGGAGGACAATTCCTCCCAGTGACACCAACAACAATCAAGACTTAACTATACAAAGGAGGACCAAGATGGAGGCATAGGGCGGAAGCCTGATTATTGCCTACCACAACAATTTTGAGACTACGACGGGAGAGCAGAGCTGACACCATCCAGAAACCACCGGAGGGCTGGCTGAGCAGACGCTCTACAACTAGAATAAAAGAGAGGGGTACGCGGGATGATGCTGATGCCGGTGACCCAAAGATCACACTTTAAGAACTACAGCTCAGGCGACACAATGGCAGCCTGGAACGTGCTCGGCGCAGTTCCCCCAGTGGTCTCCGGCTAAGGGGATGGCCCCACTCGCTGCCGAGCACGGACAGACAAGCCCCTGAGAGACATGGGGTGGGAGACTCCGCGCTTGCTGACCTCCGAGTCCTTCAAGAATCTCAACGCCCCAGAAGCGGCCAGGTGCGCACACTCAGCGACTGGCCACCGCTGCAGACCCAAGGGCCGACGCAGCGACCCCGGACCAGCCCGCCACCGCGCACCGGGCACACCGGAGCTTCGCCGAGCCCGCTGCCCAACGAGTTCTGCGGAAGCCGTCCTGGAGCTCTGAGAAAATGGCCGAAGGAATTGCTGAGAGGGAATTGACCAACAGGAATTGGGATCAAGAAGACGAAACCCCACTGGGTCCTGGGTCCGGGTGAGGCTGCGCACCCTGGGTCCGGGTGAGGCCACGCGCCCCTGGGTCCGGGTGAAGCTGGATCCTGGGCCCGGGTGAGGCCATGTGCCCCTGGATCCGGGAAAGGCTGGGTCCCGGGTCTGGGTGAGGCCTCGCACACCTGGGTCCGGGTGAGGTCACACGCCCCTGGGTCCAGGTGAGGCCACACGCCCCTGGGTCCAGGTGAGGCCACGCACCCCTGGGTCCGGGTGAAGCTGGATCCCAGGTGCGGGTGAGGCCATACGCCCCTGGGTCCGGGAGAGGCTGGGTCCCGGGTCCGGGCAAGGCTGCGTACCCCTGGGCTCGGGTGTGGTCACACACCCCTGGGTCTAGGTGAGGCCTCACACCCCTGGGTCAGGGTGAGGCCATGCGCCCCTGGGCCCGGGTGAAGCTGGATCCCGGGTCCGGGTGAGGCCGTGTGCCCCTGGGTCTGGGTGAAGTTGGATCCTGGGTCTGGGTGAGGCCGTGCGCCCCTGGGTCTGGGTGAGGCCATGCGCCCCTGGGTCCGGGTGAAGCTGGATTCCGGGTCTGGGTGAGGCCGTGCGCCCCTGGGTCCAGGTGAGGCCGTGCACCCCTGGGTCTGGGTGAGGCCATGCGCCCCTGGGTCCGGGTGAAGCTGGATTCCAGGTCTGGGTGAGGCCACGTGCCCCTGGGTCCAGGTGAGGCCATGCGCCCCTGGGTCCGGGTGAAGCTGGATTCCAGGTCCGGGTGAGGCCATACGCCCCTGGGTCCGGGAGAGGTTGGGTCCCGGGTCCGGGCGAGGCAGCATACCCCTGGGCTCGGGTGTGGTCACACACCCCTGGGTCTAGGTGAGGCCTCACACCCCAGGGTCCGGGTGAGGCCGTGCGCCCCTGGATCTGGGTGAGGCCACGCGACCATGGGGGTCTGGGAGAGGCCACACACCCCTGGGTCCGGGTGAGGCCACGCGCCCCTGGGTCCGGGAGAGGACACACGCCCCTGGGTCCGGGTGAGGCCATGCGCTCCTGGGTCTGGGTGAAGCTGGATCCCGGGTCCGGGTAAGGCCATGCGCCCCTGGGTCCGGGTGAGGCCACGCGCTCCTGGGTCCGGGTGAAGCTGTATCCCGGGCCCGGGTGAGGCTGTGTGCCCCTGGATCTGGGAGAGGCTGGGTCCCGGGTCCGGGTGAGGCCTCATGCCCCTGGGTCCGGGTGAAGCTGGATCCCGGGTCCGGGTGAGGCCATGCGCCCCTGGGTCCGGGTGAAGCTGGATCCCGGGTCTGGGTGAGGCCGTGCGCCCCTGGGTCCGGGTGATCCATGCGCCCCTGGGTCTGGGTGAAGCTGGATCCCGGGTCTGGGTGAGGCCGTGCGCCCCTGGGTCTGGGTGATCCATGTGCCCCTGGGTCCGGGTGAAGCTGGATCCCGGGTCTGGGTGAGGCCACGCGCCCCTGGGTCTGGGGGTGAAGCTGGATCCCGGGCCCGGGTGAGGCTGTGTGCCCCTGGATCCGGGAGAGGCTGGGTCCCGGGTCCGGGTGAGGCCTCGCGCACCTGGGTCCGGGTGAGGCCACGCACCCCTGGGTCCAGGTGAAGCTGGATCCCAGGTCCAGGTGAGGCCATACGCCCCTGGGTCTGGGAGAGGCTGCGTACCCCTGGGCTCGGGTGTGGTCACACACCCCTGGGCCTAGGTGAAGCCTCACACCCCTGGGTCAGTGTGAGGCCGTGCGCCCCTGGGTCCGGGAGAGGACACACGGCCCTGGGTCTGGGCGAGGTCACGCGCCCCTGGGTCCGGGTGAGGCCACACGCCCCTGGGTCCGGGCGAGGCCACGCGCCCCTGGGTCTGGGAGAGGCCACGCTCCCCTGGGTCCGGGTGAAGCCACGCGCCACTGGGTCCGGGTGAGGCCATGCGCCCCTGGGTCCGGGTGAAGCTGGAGCATCCCGGGTCCAGGTGAGGCCGTGTGCCCCTGGATCCAGGCGAGGTGGGTCCCGGGTCCGGGTGAGGCCGCGCGCACCTGGGTCCAGGTGAGGCCACACGCCCCCTGGGTCTGGGTGAGGCCACGTGCCCCTGGGTCCGGGTGAGGCCACGCACCCCTGGGTCCGGGTGAATCTGGATCATCCCAGGTCCGGGTGAGGCCGTGTGCCCCTGGATCCGGGTGAGGCTGGGTCCTGGCTCCGGGTGAGGCCACACGCACCCGGGTCCAGGTGAGGCCATGCGCCCCCTGGGCCCGGGTGAGGCCACGTGCCCCTGAGTCCGGGTGAAGCCATGCCCCTGGGTCCGGCCAAGACCAAAACAGAGGGTGTTGGTCATGCATTACCACCATTTGTCCTCCATCCAGAGCTGAGGGGTCAGTACTGACATGTACACATAAGGAACTGGTGGACATTGATATGGGGTCTCAAAAGAACTGTTGGTCCAGAAAGAAACTCACTACAGACTGATTCATTTGCCTGTCAGCATAACTATTATTGCTCGTCTCACATTCAGTTCTTATAAGTATATCTCTAGTGACACATGATCTTGCTCATCTAGGGGAAATGATGAACAACATAGACTGATGAACAAGAACAGAACCAGAAACAGGGAGGCATCGATCGGACTATCGGGCCTCAGAGGGAAGATAGGGGAGGGTGGGGGGAGGGAGGAGAGATCAACCAAGGGACTTGTGTGCATGCGTATGAGCCTAACCAATGGTTAAGTTCAACAGGGGGGTTGGGGCATCCGTGGGAAGGGGTGTGGGATGGGAATGGGGGGATGAGGACAAATATGTGACACCTTAATCAATAAAGAAATAAAAAATAAAAAAAAAAAAAAGAAAAAAAAAATTAAAAAATTAAAAATAGAGTTACGGCATGCCCCAGCAACCCCTCCCAAAATAAAATTTGAAAACATTTATTTGCAAAGGACATCTGCACACCTATGTTCCTTGCAGCATTATTTACAGTGGCCAAGACGTGAAAACAACCCAAGTGTCCTTTACCAGAAGCATGGATAAAGGAGATGTGGTACATACACTGAGTGGCCAGATTATTATGATCTCTGAACGCATAATAATCTGGCCACTCAGTATGTGTATATGTGTGTGTATATATATGTATATATATGTATATGTGTATAAATATATCCTATCTAATAATAGAGTAACATGTAAATTAACATCACTCCACTACGCCCACGATTGGGCAGTGGGAGGCTGGGGGGTGGGACTCGGGGTGGCCTATCCGGTGCCACTGAGGGGGGCTACCCTGCTGTTGAGAGGCAGATCCGCGGCCGCTGAGGGGGCCTGCAGCGGACACCCAGCTGCGCCTCTCAACGGCAGGGTAGCCAGGTGTCCGCGGCAACCCCCCTCAGTGGCCGCGGACCATCAAAAGTGGGGGAGCTGGGTGCCTGTCTGCTCCGGCACCAGCGGACAGGCACCCAGCTCCCCCGCGAAAAGCGAAAGCATGTAGGGGACCCTACACGTGCATGATTCAACCATGCACTGGGCCTCTAGTATATATATATATATATATATATACTAGAGGCCCAGTGCATGAATTCATGCATGGGTGGGGTCCGGCCAGCCTGGCCAGGGGGAGGGGACATGGGCGGTTGGCCAGCCTGCCTGCTGGTCGAACTCCTGGTTGAGGGGACAGTTTACATATTAGCCTTTTATTATATAGGATATACACTGAGTGGCCAGATTATTATGTGTTCAGAGATCATAATAATCTGGCCACTCAGTGTATACACAATGGAATACTACTCAGCCATAGGAAAAGATAAAATACTGCCACTTGCAACAACATGAATGTCATGCTAAGCAAAATAAGTCAGACAGAAAAAGTTAAGAACCATGTGATTTCACTCAAATGTGGGATATAAAACTCAGAGCAACAAACAAACAAAAACTCATAGACACAGGTAACAGTATGGTGGTGACCAGAGTGAGGGGGGTAGCAAAGAACAAAGTGGGTCAAATATATAGTGATGGAAGGTGATTTGACTTCGGGTGGTGGGCACACAATGCAATATACACATCAGGTATCATAGAAATGGGCACTTCAAACCTACGTAATCTTATTAATCAATGTCACCCCAAATAAATTTAATTAAAAAAAATAAACAGTGAACTGGAGAGCCATTGAAAGATTTTAGCAGAAGAGGAATATAATCTCTATGTTTTTTTAAGTGTTACTCTGGGTATACTGTGAGGAATCAGATCAGGAGGGCAAGACCAGTAACAGAGAAACCAGTTCAGATTACTAGAATACTAGAGTATTCCTGGCTGGAGAGGATGATGGTTCAGACTTGAGGAAGAAGGTGGAGCTGTTATCTATGCCTATGACATATTAAAAGCCACAAAAGTATTAAGTGAATTCAACCCACATTAGGTAGCTCCAAAATCCTTGCTTTTTACCTCTCAATGCTCCCCTTCTCACTCCTTTATAAAGAACTGGCACACTGTGCTTCATCAGCATTGATGAAAAAGTAAGCTCCTTACAAAAATTGTCTTTCACCCTGGCCGGTGTGGCTCAGTTGGTTGGGCATCATCCTGGGCTCCAAAAGGTTCCCAGTCAGGGCACATACCCAGGTTGCAGGCTTGATCCCCAGTAGGGGACATATAGGAGGCAACTGCTCTCACATCGATGTTTCTCTCTTCCTCTCCCTTTCTCTTACTCTAAAAACAAAAAACAAACAAACAAAAAACAATTAAAGAAATCTTTAGAAAAATTGTCTTTGCCATGTGGCTGGGTAGCTCAGTTGGTTAGAGGATTGTCCCCATACACTAAAGTTGTGGGTTCAATTCCTGGTCAGGACACATACAAGAAGACGCAACCAATGAATACATAAATCAGTAGAACAATAAATCCATGTGTCTCCATCTCTCCTTTCCACTGTCTCTCTCTCTCTCTAAAATCAAGTAGATACATTTTTTAAAATTTGTCTTTTAGCCGAAACCGGTTTGGCTCAGTGGATAGAATGTCAGCCTGCGGACTGAAAGGTCCCGGGTTCAATTCTGGTCAAGGGCATGTACCTTGGTTGCGGGCACATCCCTAGTAGCGGGTATGCAGGAGGCAGCTGATTGATGTTTCTCTCTCATCAATGTTTCTAACTCGATCTCTCTCCCTTCCTCTCTGTAAGAAATCAATAAAAAATATATTTTAAAAAATTCTGTCTTTTATATATGCAAATTTAACCTAGGTAACTAGGTAATAGGGGTCCAACAAGAAGTTGCCCAATCTGTTCCTTTTTCACTCGCCCTAAATCCTGGCCACCTTGATGACTCAAACATCCTGATTGATATTAGGCCTGCAGGTTTGCCCTTTCCCATCCATTCTCCACATAATAACCAGAGTAATCTAAAACACAAATCTAGTCACTCCCTACCTTGAATGGATTGCTTTTAGGATGCAGTAAAAAAAAAAAAAAAAATTATCAACCATCTTGTCTGGTTCCTGCTCACTGCACCAGCCATGCCTCTCTCTACCACTCAGCTCATTCTCTTTGACCCAGTCATGCTGAATAAGTCTCACTTCCCCTCCCAACTCTGGGCCTTTAAACAATCTGTTCCCACTCCCGAGAGGGTTCATTCCTGACCCCTCCTTCCCATGAACTCCAGTTTATGCCTCAGGTCTCAGACTAGAAGTCAAGTCCTCTGGGATAGGAAGCCTTCCGTGATTCTCTCAGTCCAGGTTATATGGTCCCCAACACACCTTTCCTAGCTTAGAACTGAACACCCTCCAATATAAACTCTAAGATGTAGTATCATATGGGGGTTAAGTCATTGATCTCCAAAGCTCAGCCTGGGAGCCCATAGGTAAGTCACTTGACTCTGTGTGTCAGTTTCCTTCTCTGTAAAATGGATTAATCAAAATACTACCTACCCCATAGGTTAGGTTGCAAAGAATAAAGGAGTTAATGTTTATGAAGTATAGTAAGTTCTTAGTTAATGTCCTAGGTAGGTTCTTGGAAACTGGGACTTTAAGCGAAATGACATAAAACAAAACCAATTTAACCATAGGCTAATTGATAGAAAAAGAGTTAAGTTCCTACAACACAACTGCCTACTAGTTTTCTGTCTTTCTGTGGCACTAAGAGACATGAGTCAATGTCAGTGTATATGTGACTTTGAATAAGTAATTTATTGTAATTGAGCCTTAGTTCTTTCAATCTTCAATTCCTACCTCACAGGGATATTTCATTAGGACTTAAATGATTTAATGTCTGCTTTATAATTAATAAAGCACTGCACAAATTTAAGAGAATTTTATATGTGGCACAACCAGGTGCTTCATGTTTACTTTATAATTAACACAGTACATTGATTATATTTTGCCCAATTTAATGAATGTTAAATTTTGCAATACCACAACATAACACAAGAGGGAGGCCTTTTCGTTTTATTTCAAAAGGTAGGTCATTTATCAAATATTTTGGGGCTTTTACTACGTGAAAGTCTCTGAGGGTGTCAGAATTTTTGAGGGGTCAATAAAACAACTCTGCACTTCACTCATTCTTATACATTTTCTGGAATAGCAGTTTTTCTCAGATTGACCATAATTTGCTCAGAGGGTATGTCGACACCTTAAATGTCTGGGGCTGCTCCCAGGCGCTTCATTTGTTAAAGCTGCTCACCTGCCTCTTGCATTTATTATTGTTCCAATAGCCACTTTCATCTGCCAAATATGCATTTTTAAAATTTATTATTTTTTAACAGAGAGAGAGAGAGGGGGGAGAGAGAGAGAGAGAGAGAGAGAGAGAGAGAGAGAGAGACCCCGATTTTTGTTGTTCCACTTATTTATGCATTCATTGGTTGTCTCTATGTGCCCTGACCAGGGATGTAACAGCAGCATTGGTATATCAGGACAACACTCTAACCAACTGAGCCAGGGCCAAATCTATATTTATTCTTTCAAATCTTAAACAAAAACCACTGCAAAACATTCCCAAATTTCCCAGAAGAAAGAACTTACATCCATTTTCTGTTTTTCCATTGAACGTGTGTTCTTTGAAGCAGGAATATATTTTATTCATTTTAAATTCTAGCTTTCCTGAGCCTCTGCCATTGCGCATAGTCTGATTAGGGGATATAAGCATTAATAAGCCAACTGTGGAGAAAATGTCCGCGGAAGGTTCCCAATTAGCCTTTCATAGAAAAGATTTCAATTTACTTGGGGATCACATTCTTCATCCATCTATTCCTTCTAATATTGATAATGTAGTGCTCTCTAATGTCCTCAGAAGGAAAATGTCGGTTCCCAGAAGTACTGTGAGAATTTTATTGGTCTATAACATGAAACAGAGACAAAGGTTCTTCGCTTTCGCCTCTTAGAAAAAAACAGCTCTCCAGTATGAAGCTTTCAAAAGAAGAAAAACTACATTTCCCATGACGCCTCGGACCCGGAAGGAAGTGGTACTCTACCCCATCCGTGATGCTTATAGACCGGAAGCCAGGATCTTAGTTCTCTTTCCCATCTTGCAAGGTAAGAATGGCGGCGCTCCTCCGCAAGATTCGATTTCAGGACCATAATCCTTCGCCATCCGAACCAGGAGGGTATCAAGCCGACACCTGCAAGGGTCAGACATGCCTGGGGCCAACTGAGACGCCTCCCAGGCGCTTCATTTGTCTCGCTTGGGCTTGCAGTGGGGCTCGAAGGGGGTGAGGTGGAATGCCGTAGAGGCTCCCGGTCTCCGGCTGCTCGCTACCCTCCTGGGCTGGGGGAACGGGGCCCTCCGGGGACCAGTAGCAGGCTAATGGGCCCGCAGGGACCAGGGCGATGGGCGCGCGCTATGGAATCCAGGTCCCGGCTGCCAAAAGACGCCGCCGAGCTTGTCTCAGCCACGTTGAGATGTGGGGATGAGGCCCAGTGCTACTTTCCCGTCAACCCACGTTCGCTACCGGAAGTGTGTGTGTGTGTTTTTTCCAACGTGGCCAGAGTTTGGGCTAATTCTGTAAGATGCCTTCAAATCTTGAAGTGTATAGTAGTTTGAAAGAACACCCAAATTAACCACTATGAGGTGGCTGCACATGTTTGGGGTTTGGAGGCATGCCTATGTCTTGGGAGGGATGAAAAGGATGTTATCGCTACTTGGAGAGGGAGGCCTTGTCTGGGAACCCCCTTGTACAGTTAAGATATTGCCTTGTTATGGGATAATTGGTGAGTACCTTTAAAAAAAACATTGCGTATTGGTAGATGGCGGGTGAAAAGAAAACTGAGAAGCCGGATACTAAGGAGAAGAAGCCTGATACTAAGGAGAAGAAGCCGGATACTAAGGAGAAGAAACCTGAAGCCAAGAAGAAGGCTGATGCCGGCGGCAAGGTTAAGGCGCCTAAGAAGGGCAAGCCCCACTGCAGCCGAAACCCCGTCCTCGTCAGAGGAATTGGCAGATACTCCCGGTCGGCTATGTATTCGCGAAAGGCCATGTACAAAAGGAAGTATTCGGCCCCTAAATCCAGGGTAAGGAAGGGGTGCCGGAAACCACTGACCATTAATTATATACATTGTGTCTTAACCTTAAATTTTTTGTCTGCCTCTGACGCTTTGTTGCATTTGTGTTCTAATAGATTGAAAAGAAAAAGAAGGAGAAAGTTCTTGCTACTGTCACAAAACCAGTTGGTGGCGACAAGAATGGTGGTACCCGAGTGGTTAAACTCCGCAAAATGGTAAGCTTAAGAGGACACTGTAGTTGGATGTTTAGTTGAG
Source organism: Ia io (assembly GCA_025583905.1). Lineage (NCBI taxonomy): Eukaryota > Metazoa > Chordata > Mammalia > Chiroptera > Vespertilionidae > Ia > Ia io. The sequence continues at coordinate 20,316,728 of JAJQQW010000023.1, read as the reverse complement.
GCTTGAAAACTGTTACCGTCTTCTTGTGTACTCAGGTTTTGGAATTTTATGTTTGCCAGAGAGACTTACTTATGGAGGAAAATGGGTTCTGGGTTTGCAATGTGGCTGTTTGATATTAAATAGAGTTACTTTCCTCTGCTTTTGTTTCTTAGCTTGTAATACAAAGAAAGGTTTGTCGTACAGGGTGTTTGTGAGAGTTAAATAATAGAGCCTAGGACACTCGCTGCAAGATTACAGTTCATTGGTCCACAAGAGCAGTGCTTCTTTTGTTTTTGTTTAATATAGTTTTATTGATTTCAGAGAGAGGCAGGGAGAGAGAAACATCAATGATGAGAACCATTGATTGGCTCCCTCTTGCACATCGCACACTGGGGATTGAGCATGTGGGCAAGGCATGGGGTCTTATTTTTGTAATTGAACTGGCAGTACTGGTCTGAACTGTCTAGTTTTGTACAGTTTGTTTTCCTTCATGGAAAAAATGGGAGGAATCATGTTAATGGGACAGATAGGAACACACTTAATTTGAATGGAAAACAAGCCATGCCTCCTTTATAACACATAACATTCTGGAGAAGTATAGTAAGGGACCTGAGAAGAGCTTGAGAAACACTGTTACACAGTGAATAATGAATGATAGGTTGTCATGTAATCTCTAAAGGGATGTAGCAAAGGTTTCATTTGACTATCAGCTCTGCTTAAGCTGATTAGCTTATTTCAATAATTTGGACCGATGGGTTCTCTCCAGCCTAGATATTATCCTACTGAAGATGTTCCTCGAAAGCTGTTGAGCCATGGCAAGAAACCCTTCAGTCAGCATGTGAGGAGATTGCGGGCCAGCATCACTCCTGGGACCATTCTGATCATCCTCACTGGGCGCCACAGAGGCAAGGTGAGCCTGAGGTGTTGATCATAGTGTGTGCATTCTGGGTAGGACTCTTTCTTTAGCGCCCAGTAACTAGCATAAGATGTTTAGCCCAACATGTACGATAATTTATTACTACTTCCTGCTGTTGGTAATGTAACTTGTTATAGTTGAATCAGGTACCACTATACCCAAAATGTTTATGTATTTGTGTAGACATTTCCTTCACCAAATTTAGAAACCTGTGGTTTGGTTAATTCAGAATTCAGTTTCTAATTGCAGAAATGTCTACCATTTCTGTTTAATTTACAGAGGGTGGTTTTCCTGAAGCAGCTGAGCAGTGGCTTGCTACTTGTGACTGGTAAGAAAGCCCTTGGATTTTATATTCTCTGAAACTTGTCCTTTTTTTTTTTTTTAATTGATTTCAGAGGGGAAGGGAGAGGGAGAAAGAAACATCAATGATTAGAATGAATCATTGATCGACTGCCTCCTGCATGCCCCCCTACTGGTATCAAGCCTGCAACCCGGGCATGTGCCCTGACTGGGAATCGAACCATAACCTCCTGGTTCATACAGGTCAATGCTCAACCACTGAGCCACACCAGCTGGGCTGAAACTTCTCTTTTTAAATGCTTACAGTATACACTTTGCTTCCACCTATGTGGAAGTTTTAATGCCATGAGATGCTGAGCCCCATTTCATTGCCTTATATACATGAGTTCTAAGGAAGCAGATACTTCATTGTTACATAACATTATCAAGTAACTGTCACCTAAAATGCAGAATGGTTGGCTACCAGCCCCAAGGAATGCATCCTACCCAAGGGAAAAATTGAGGCCACGGGGTTCAGGCTGAATCCACAGGCCAAGGAGGGACCTTATTTAACCTTGGGGCACAGCTGTGGCCTTGCAGCAGTTGACAGTGCAGAGGTGCAGGCGAACATGTGGGGAGAGGGCTCAATGCTGTCCTGCACCAAGTGCAGGGTGGACTCTAAGAATGTTGTAGCCTGAGAGAGTGCAGCCACCCTCCACTTGTTTATCTTTAAGAATCAGGCACTGCTGGTCAGGGGCAATGTTCTCTGTCTTGGATTTAAGCTTTGACCTTCTCAATGGTGGCACTGGGCTCAACCTTGAGGCTGATGGTCTTGCCAGTCAGGGTCTTCGCAAAGATCTGCTGCCTCGAAGAGAAAGAGTGAAAAGGTATTGATGCTGGCAGCAGAAAGAGCAGTATGGAATTTCTTCAGATCCAGAGAAAATTTAGAAATTCAGCTCCCCCGATTTCACCTAATTCAAAGTCAGTTCTTAGAGCTTTGCTTCCCTGTTCCCTCATTCTACTGATTTCTCCCCCCTTAGGACCTCTGTCCCTCAATCGAGTTCCTCTTCGTAGAACACACCAAAAATTTGTCATCGCCACCTCCACCAAAATTGATATCAGTGGTGTGAAAATCCCCAAACATCTCACCGATGCTTACTTCAAGAAGAAGAAGCTGCGCAAGCCTAGACACCAGGAGGGTGAGATCTTCGACACAGAGAAAGAGGTGAGCTGCTGGTTCTGTCTTTGCCTCTTAGAGCCGTTCCTGCCTCCCCAGTTCAGGAGTGAAAATAAACAAAAGGAAGAAAAAGAAAAGTTGTGATTAATGAGGACTATCTGGGGAGTAATATTGTTCTAGATTCTGCAAAAAAACAGTTCTTAACCCTTTGCACTCGCTTGCTTTTTTCTCGATTCCTTTATTCTAATGCTAACCGTGTCGAGTCACACTCGACATCCGAGGGCAAAAGGTTAATAGCAGGTGGGAGCTCAACGCACAATCCTGAAGTTTTGGCAGAACTCTTGAGTTACTGCTTCTGTTCTGTTGGGAATCCGTCCTTATGTGTCTTTGGTGTGTTATTGCAGTGACAAAAAGATAAGAGCTGTTGTTTTTGTTGTATTTCCCAGCCCTCCAAGGAAAGCAATATCAAAATTGCTTTCTAAATATTCTTGGGATTTGAGTATTTGAAATGATTAATCCAGGAGTTGGTACTTGTGCCCAACTCTTACATGTTTTTCTCTTTCTTTCTAGAAATACGAGATTACAGAACAGCGCAAGGTTGACCAGAAAGCTGTGGACTCTCAAATTCTGCCAAAAATCAAAGCTGTTCCTCAGCTCCAGGGCTACCTCCGCTCTCTGTTCGCTCTCACCAATGGGCTTTATCCTCACAAACTGGTGTTCTGAATTTCTTATAAGAACCCGATTAAATAACTGATATGTTTCCTGTGTCTTTTTTTTTTTTTTTTTTTTCCTCTCGTATGCCTGGCTATGTGTTTGACTCAACCAAAGAGAATTGGAAGAACTTCCTTAGGGTCCAGCTTCTCAGCTTTTTCACCCAGCACCTACCAATATAAAAGAGCATTTCTCTAATCACTAAGCAAGTTAGTGCTAAAATGTACATGGATGAAATGTCTTTTAGGTCACAGACTTTCATCCCATTCAATGATTTACCATCCATTTCTCCCCCATCTAATTCTCAGCCTCATCCCTATAATCTATAATGATAAAAGCATAATATGCTAATTAGACCTGACGCAGCTGGGGCTGCGAGTGAAGCCCAGGTGCTGGCAGCCTGGGGAAGGAAGGCCTACTCTTGCACGATTTTCATGCATCAGGCCTCTAGTTGTTAATAATTTATTAACAGCAAATATTGTTATTTACCCTCCTTTTTAAAACCAATAGTATATTGTATGATTATAGAAAATACACCTATTTTGATAATTCCATAAAATGTCTAGTGCTACATAGTACTATAGTCCCCTACTTATCCATGGGGGATGTGGTCCAAGACCTGGTGGATTCCTGAAACATGAATAGTGCTAAATCCTGTGTATACTGTTATTTTCCTACATATACATACCTATGACAGTTTGATAAATGGGAGACATCAATAATAGGACTGCTATAATAAAAATTATGTGAATGTGGTCTTAAGTATATTCACCAGTTCTGAGATGAAGTAGACACTGTGATAAAGTGTTAGGCTGTTGACTCAGGAGGATTGTCTGCTTCGGTGACCCTGGATCACTAAACCATGACACTCTACAGTTGGTCTTAGACTAGCTAACGAGCTAGCATATGTAGCATGGATACACTGGACAAAGGGACAATTCTTATCCCAAGAGGGACTGTTGAGAGATTTTATCATATGACTCGGGATGGTGTACAACTTAAAACGAATTATTTCTGGAGTTTTAATGTGTTTGGACTGGTTCATTGCAGGTTAACTGAAACTGGAAAACAAAACCTTTGATAAGGACTACTGTCTGGCACTATTCTATGGATATTTGGGTTTCCATTTGCAATTATAAATAATGTAGTAAATGGCATTAAGTATGCATATGGAGAGCCAAATAGGTAAGTGATTTTTTTTGCTAAGTTGAAGGCTTTTATGCATTTGAGTTTCTATCAAAATGCCAAGGCTGTACCAGTTTATACTCATGTGCAAGAATGCCTCTTGAACCATGGGTCATCAGATGGGTTTTTGGCAATAGAGAAGTAAAAAATGGCTCTAATGGGTTTTGGTTTTAAAGTTGACTTTCTCGATACATATTTACATTTGGTGAAATTCCTGATTTTTAGTGTGCAGCTTTGTGACATCTATAGTTTGTAAGCACCACTATCACTAAAGATCCTGCATGCTCTTTTTTAAATAAAATTTTTCACCCACTCCTTTGATGCCATCAGCTTGTTCTCTATTGGTCCTTTTCTGGTTTAGTTTGTTCGGGTTTGTTTCTTACATTCCACATATAAGTGAAATCTTACAGTATTTGCATGCTCTTTTAAAGTCAGCTCTCACTATAGGTAACCAATGGTAGAATTTCTGTTCCTGTAGTTTTGCCTTTTCCAGAGCATCAGCATGCTAAATCTTAGCATAACATTTTTGAGATTTGTTCATAGTTCAGTAGGTCTTATTGCCAATCAGTATTCCATTGTATCAAAGAATTACTATTCTAAATTTCACCCAATGAAAGGCATTGGGTTTGTCTACAATTATTGGAGATTATGAATAAGGCCACTAAACAAGTGCATATAGGTTTTTGTGTGGACATGTTTTCATTTCTCTTGGTGATAATGAACGACTGTCACAACGCTGTACATTAATTCCCCATGTTTATCTTTAATATTCTAACCATTCCAATAGGTATAGAGTGATAGTCTCTGCTGCATTTTTTTAAAATTTCTTTATTGATTAAGGTATCACATATTTGTCCTCATCCCCCCATTCCCATCCCACACCCCTCCCACCCCCCTGTTGTCCTTAACCACTGGTTAGGCTCCACCCCCCTGTTGTCCTTAACCACTGGTTAGGCTCATATGCATGCACACAAGTCCTTTGGTTGATCTCTCCCTTATATCCCCATCCTCCCCTACCCTCCCTCTGAGGCCCGACAGTCTGATCCATGCCTCCTTGTTTCTGGGTCTGTTCTTGTTCATCAGTCTGTGTTGTTCATCATTTCCCCTAGATGAGTGAAATCATGTGCTACTAGAAATACACTTAAAAGAACCGAAAATGAGACAAGCAATAATGGTTATGCTGAAAGGCAAATGAATCAGTCTGTAGTGAGTTTCTTTCTGGGCCTCTGCTGCATTTTTTTTAAATCCTCACCTAGGTGTTTTTTTTTTTTAAATTGATTTGAGAGGGAGAGAAACATCCATTGGTTGTCTCCTGTATGTGCCCCAACTGGGGTTCAAACCCACAACCTAGATATGTGCCCTGACCGAAATCGAACCAGCGACCTCCTGGTATTTGGAATGACATTCAACGAACTGAACCACACAGGTCTTAGGTAAATTTCTAGAAGTTAAATGATGGATCAGAAGGCATGGTCCTTCTATGACCTTTGCATATGTGTAGCCAAAGTGATTTACCAAAATGGCCAATTTAAAGTGCCACCAGAATAGATGTGTTTGTCCCTGGGTTCAGACACAAAGGAACTGAGACCCCAACCTAGGCAGTCCAGGATTGGAGCACCCTGTCCATTGCATTTCATATAAATGCTTTCCTTTTGTTTACTAAATCCCCCCTCCCACCCTCATGTTTATATAGCTAACTCATACACATCAGTTACCAGCATTCAAGGAGACATCCTCTGGGAACCTTCCCACTTTTCAGACCAGGTCCCTGGACTTCTCATCCTCTTTGGAATCACTTGCTTCACGTGACTTCCTATCCTAAGCTTCGTGAGGCAGGGAACCTAAGTGTCAGACCTAACACTTAGCTTGTACCAAGTAGGCACAGTAAATGTCGAATGAATGAAAACGGTGTTTGATTTTCCTCTGGCGCAAACTCGATGATCCTCTCTTTTGCCCGCTCTTCTTTTGTGGGGCTTCTAACTCTTAAACTGTTTTGCAGCGGGGAAGTGTTTGCAAATTAGCAAATTCCAATCGGAAATTCTGGTGCACCAAGGGCCTTTATGCTCACAAGGGGGTGCCAGAGAACAGGCGTCTTTCTGAGCTCGGTGGTGCTGATTTTCCTGTAGAGCTGCTCTTTATTTGTAAGGATTTCAGAGAGAAAGGGAGAAGGAGAGAGAGATCAGCTGCCTCCTGCAGACCCAGCACAGGGGGTCGAGCCCGAAACCTGGGTATGTGCCCTGACTGGGTATCGAACCTGGGAGCCACGCCAGCGGGCGGGGGAGCTGTTCAAGCTGCTTTGTCCTTAGTCTTTTCATCAATGTGGATGCTTGTCCCTTAGTTATGATAATTCAAAATCTCTAAGGAGACATTCTCCCTCTTCATTTTCAAATATCTTCCCTCAGATTTCTTTTCCCTGTCGCCTCATAGACCTGCCCAAGAGCTGAAAGAATATTCCTTACAAACAAACAAAAAACGACCGACCAGATCACTTGGAAAAAAGATTTTGAGTAGGTGTGTGTGTGTCCTCTTTGTGACAGTGACTAGTGAGATGGAACTAACCCATCTCCCCCACAGATTCTGTTAGTGTGTGTGCCTATTTAGCAAAGCTGTGTGTGTGTTCCTTGTGTTTTGAAAGACCTTAAAAATTAACATGGCTGCTTTGTTTAAAGCTATTTCAAGCTCTACTGGGCTTATCAAGGACTACTTATCTTTATGCCACACTCGAATTTTTCTGAGCCCGGTAAGGATTACAGACTCGTTTTAGACAGTCAGCTGGTGCAGAAAAGCCAGCAGAAGGGAGAGAGAGATTGCAAAATCCCAGAGGGCCTGGCTGGGGTAGCGGGGAGATGATCTGAATCAACAAGCTTGCTCTCTCTTGGGGAGGTGCCTCCCAGGGGAAACTGAGTCCCAACTCCTAAGAGCTTTCTCATGCTTCCTCTTTGCTTCCAACTTAAGGTTGCTCAGCCAACACCTTCTCTTGCTCCTTTTCCCATTCTAACACCCCCCCACACACACTTCTCAAATGGAAGCATGAAGAGAGCAATTCCAAAGAAATCATAAACCTTTCCTTTCTATGAATCTGTGAATGGATGTTTTCTGTGGGCACAGGGTGTGTGTGTGTGTGTGTGTGTGTGTGTGTGTGTGTGTGTGTGTGTGTGTCTTGACTAAATTTAGATTCTTTTCCTCCAGGCTCCCAGCATCCAGTTCTTTTGACCAGGGACTTTCTTTGTCCTACTGATCCGGTCCAGAAATTCCCAGTAAATGGTCTTTTTTTCCAGAGGGGGTTCTATAAATATTAATTCATCAGCAGCCTCATCATGGTACAGTGGCAGCCATGTGGCCCTATGACTAATAACTGTTGCTAAAATATTAAATAACTACTCATTATGCAATCTAAAGACTTTCAGTCCTGGATATGTGGTATTTTCACTCATTGTGGTGAAAGACAATAGTTCCTGGGCACCTTGACTCCTGATCTTGAAATCTAAACAAAAGCAGGAGCATTTTTCTCTGAGCTGCACACCATGATTATTTAGATCCCTGAAAGATGAAACAGAGGGCCGGAGACCATGGGATACCAGGACACAGGCTTTATTGGAGATCACCCTGCCGGCCGCCTTCCAGAGGGGGAAAGGGAAGAAAGAGAGAGAGAGAGAGAAAAAGAGAGAGAGAGAGAGAGAGAGAGAGAGTGCGAGAGAGAGCGTGCCCGTGCCAGGGTGAGAGTGCCTTTTAAGGGGAGGAAAAGAGGGGACAGGCTTAGGGCACTCAGCACACGCTAATTGGTGGTTTCATGTAAGGTACATGGTTAGGGGCCTAGGGATTTAGGAATTGGGGGCTTAGGGTATATGGCAGGTGCTGATTGGTGGTTCAATGTACAGTCCATATAAGGTGTTCAGGAATGTCCGGCTACAGGTGGAGTTTACGTCATACTCCGTCCATGAGTTGGGGGTAAGGGAGGATCTATCAATCCCCAAACCTGAGCATTTACAAATGGTGATGTTTGCCATTTGGTTTGGAACTTGTGAGCAAAAGGAATGACGGGGTGTCTTTACAGCCCAAATAAGGAAGCTGGGATTGTAGAATGAGAGACCTGGGATCATCTCTGAGGTTGAATGTTTACTGCCTTTGAGACTTTGAACAAAGTATCTAGCTGGGCCTTGGTGTCCCAGCTGAAAGTGGGGAGAATAATACTACTTCTCTCAGAGGGCTGTTAACAGGATTCAATGAAATGGCCATTCTTTCACATTTGCCTGTTTTGTTATTATTTTCATGGCAATATTTGCTCTGAACTGCTGAACTTATTGTCACTTTGCTTCTTATCTATCCCCTCAGACTAGACTGTCAGTTCTTTTTTTACAAATTGTTTTATTTTATTGATTTTAAAAAATGTATCTTTATTGTTGAAAGTAATACAGATGTCCCCTTTTTCTCCCATTGACCTCTTCCACCCCACTCCTTCCTCCTCCCCAGTACCTTTTTTTTTTTTAGAGAGAGAGAAAAACATTGATATGACAGCGAAACACACCAATTGGTTGCCTCCCGCAGGCACCTGGATGACTGAGGATCAAACCCGAAACCTGGGTATGTATCCTGACCAGAAATCATACCCGCCACTTTTTGGTGTACAGGAGGACGCTCCAATTACCTGAGCCACCCAGCCAGGGCAGCTTCTTTCAGAGAAGACTTTTCTGCCTTGCTCAACACGGTAACCTCACACCAACAACAATGTCTGTCAGTAATCAAATATTTGTTGAGTGAATAGGAGAATAGCCATCTCCCTGTGGAAGAGTTTCTGCATATGTTAGATTAGCTGTCCAGGTTTTTGAGAGTAGGGAGTCAATTTTTCATATATTATTTTAGATATTCAGATATATTGTATTTCCATTCTATATACCTCCCAGGATTTGACACCTACTAGTGACTTAACAAATGCTTGAGGAATAAAATAATGAAATTAGCAATAATTGTAAGGGATATGAGATTGTTGCAACAGTACAATGTATATGAATTATTTGTTTGGGAGGAGGCAGTGCAGGATGGAGCTAGCTAGGGGTTCAAGTCTCCATCCTGCCAATTCCTAAGCAGGTGCAAGTTACCTCCTAGTAATTCTGAGCCTCAGTTCCTTGTAAAATGGGACCATTAATGAATACTCTGAAGGGTGTTATGATGGATAAATAAATTGATGTATCCTCACTCAGGTGCTCAATAGCTTTTATTTTTTAATTTTTTGCTTTTTTCAAAAGTAATGCATGCTCTAGGAAGAAAACTTGGGAAACATTCCAAAGTAAAAACCACAAATTCCCCAGTCACCTGGAAATGCACTCCTGAGATTCACCCAAATGTTATCAGGCATGATACCTTCCCAGACTTTTATTCTACACCTATAGTCACACATGCATGTAATTTGAAAAATGCAATCAAACTATAAACACGATTAAACCTCAAAATTTCCTTTTTACTTTGGCCTGATTTTTTCCATTTAGCAATATATCATGACATTTATTTGTCAATATTCTTTTTTATTTTTTTAAAATATATTTTATTGACTTTTTACAGAGAGGAAGGGAGAGAGATAGAGAGTTAGAAACATCGATGGGAGAGAAACATCGATCAGCTGCCTCCTGCACCACCCCCCACTGGGGATGTGCCCACAACCAAGGTACATGCCCTTGACCGGAATCGAACCTGGGACCCCTCAGTCCACAGGCCAATGCTTTATCCACTGAGCCAAACCGGTTAGGGCAATTTGTCAATATTCTTCATAAACATTATTCTGGATGTCTTCATAATATACTCTCTTATGGATATACCATTATTATAGTTAACCAACCCCATATTGTTGGACATTTAGACTGATTATAATTCCCCTCTGATAAACAATACTAAGCTGTACCTTCTGTATTCATATCCATAACTATGAATTGAATTATTTCTTTTGGACAACTTCCTCAAAGTTGAATTGCTGAATCAAAGGGTATGCATCTTAATGTTCTTCAAGTTTATTTATTTACTAGTGACCCAGTGCACGGATTCATGCACATTGAAAAGAAATTAATTAGAATAAATATTTTAATATTGCTATTTGCCCTTTCTCTATAATAGAAGTGTCAATCAAATTCCTGATCGACAATGATAGAGCAAAACATACGTGTGCAATTGGCACCAGCGAGAGCTTTATATGTATCATGCATGTGGGAATCAACTTAGCCTTTTATATATGTAGAATAAACTTGCCTAATTAGACCTGCTTTCTGATTTAGCTAAACTTTTTCCAGCCCAGTGAAGCACCCCAACTTCTCTTTCAGGTAATTGTCAGCAACACAGCACTAAATATCAACACAAAATAGATTATTATTGTAGATCACACAAGGAGAACAAAGGGTAAAATATTTAACTGTAGCAGTCTTTGACTACATTCTGTGCAGTGAGAAAACCTGAAGTCATTTTCAAGTTCTACCATTTCTTACTTCTTTTCAGTTGGGTCAAATTTCTAAACTTTCTAAATCTCCATTTTCCAGCTAATGAAAAGAAAATAGGAGTCTACCAAGTCTATCTACCTACTTCAGGACTTCTGTGAGGATCAAATGAGATGAGGCACATAAAAATGCTTCACAAACATTTGGTTAAACTGTAAAATATTTGTACCTAGCTATAAAGCAAGTCGTGTTCCTGGGCTAAAGAAACTGCAAGGAGGCTAGTTGTTAGGGAGAGGAAGCTGGGCGTTGCTATGTGACATCATCACCTGGTGCCCACAGCCACCATTTCTGGTCTGGGCTGGGCTGTGGGCCGCATTTTGCACCATGGGATCTTGGCAGCATTAGCAGCGATTTGGTGGGGTGTTGCTCCTGGGTGGCGGCGGGACCTGTGTCCCACTTGGAGGAAGCCGAGTGTTGGTTTGTTGGGGCCAGGTCAGTGGTGCCAGTCAGTGTGCATCATAGTGGCTCCTGTGTTGAGCGTCTGCCTCCTGGTGGTCAGTGTGCATCATAGCTACTGGACAGTCAGATGGACACTTATTTTAGCCTTTTATATATATAGATTCTTTATTAAAAGTATTTTTTAGAGCTGTTTTAGGTTCACATTCAGAGGAAGGTACTGATATTTCCTGTGTACCTGCTGCCCCCACACATGCATAGTCTTCCTTATTATTAACATATGGCACCAGATGGTACATTTGCTACAATCAATGAACCTACATTGACACATCATCACCCAAAGTCCATTGTTTCCATTAGGTTTCACTCTTGCTGTTGTATATTCTATGAGTTTGGACAAATGTAAAATGACATGCCATCATGATATCTACAGTATATTTTCACTGCCCTAAAAATCCGCTGTTTTCTATTTATTTATGACTCCCTCTCCCTAATCTCTGGCAACCAGAGATCCTTTTATTGTCTCCATAGTTTTGCCTTTTCCAGAATGTAGTGTAGTTGGAATCATGTGATACGTAGCCTTTTCAGATGGGCTTCTTTCACTTAATAATATGGATTTCAGGTCCCTCAGCGTCACTCAGGGCTGGATAGCCATTTCGTTTTAGCACCAAGTAATATTCCATTGTCTGGATGCACTAGAGTTTGTTTATCCATTCACCTACTGAAGGACATCTTGGTTACTTCCAAGTTTTGGCAATTATGCATATAACTGCTATAGATATCCATGTGCAGGCTTTTATTTTTTAAAAATATTTTATTGATTTTTTACAGAGAGGAAGGGAGAAGGATAGAGAGTTAGAAACATTGATGAGAGAGAAACATCAATCAGCTGCCTCCTGTACACCTCCTACTGGGGATGTGCCGGCAACCAAGGTACATGCCCTTGACCGGAATTGAACCTGGGACCCTTGAGTCCGCAGGCCGACGCTCTATCCACTGAGCCAAACCAGTTAGAGCCATGTGCAGGCTTTTTTTGGACACACATTTTCAAGTCCTTTGATACAAAGGAGCACTTTACTTTTTGTAAGCATCAAAACAATACAAAGATAACATTCTCATCTCGAAGTATTGGTCTAGAATCTAGACCATTCCTACTCTGCTTGGCAACTCATATTAACAATTTGGTATGTATTCTCCCATACATTTTTCTCGACACATATAGTTTTTTTCATGTTTGTATAAAGATTGGATGGTGTGCGTATTTTTAAGGTTTATGTCAATCAGTGTTGAATGTTGATGAAATATAACAAATTGTTTGAACTTTCATTCAAGGAGGATTTATTATTGCCAGACAGTGGGCACCAAGCATTGTGATGGGTGTTTTATTTTCATTGAGTGTTTTTTTCCCCCCAGTATAGTTTTATTGATTTCAGAGAGGAAGAGAGAGTTAGAAACATCCATGATGAGAGAGAATCACCAATCGGCTGCCTCCTGCACGCCCCCAACTAGGGACCGAGACTGCAACCTGGGCACGTGCCCCTGACTGGAATCGAACCCAGGACCCTTCAGTCCACAGGCCAACGCTGTACCCCCTGAGCCAACCCACTAGGGCTTTCAGTGAGTTTTGAGCGCTAGACTTTTTAGTAAATATGAAGCAGCTACTGTGCGGTTCTACCAAGGGCTTAGGAACAAGTTTGCAGCGCCTACTCTGCGCCATGTTTTTTGCATATATCACATTTAAACGTGAAAGCAGGGAGGGAACCTAAATGTTCTGTGGGGGCTCTGTCGGAGCGAGGGGTGCACACCTGAGTTGGGAGAGAAGGCGGAAGCCTCTTCCCCAGGTGGACTGCAGACCCAGGGCGCCCCCAAATGGCCAGGGCAAGAAGGGGAGGGGAGGTCAGGCTGAGAGCAAGATGGATTGAAAGGCGTCGTGAAGTGCCCCGGGCCCCGGCTCCCGGGGCTGCGGGGCGGTGGGCGGGGCCAGCGGTGGGCCGGGCCCGTATTGTCCGCTCCGCGGGGCATGCCGGGAGCCCCGCCCCCAACATGGCGTCTCACTGACAGTTGGCTGCCGAGCGCCAGAGGCGGATCCTGCTTCTCAGGGCGGCGGCGGCGGCAGCGGCGGCAGCGGCGGCGGGGCCGGGGTCTCCGGAGCCGGGGGCTGGGAGGATGGCGGCTCGGACCGCCTAGGGCGGAGCTGCACGGGCGAGACGGCGAGCGGGGCGTTGCAGGCGGGCGCGCCTGCTGCTGCCATGGACTGGTGAGCACCGCGACTCCTGCTCGCATCTCCCTGGGCCGGGCGGCTGCTCCTCTCCGTCAGCACCTCAGCCGGGGCCATGGGCTCGTCGGCGGCCGCGGCAGCTGCGGCGGCGGCGGCCGCGGACTCGGCGCAGTGGCTCTCGGTGAAGGAAGAGACCATCTTTCTGCACGACGGGCTCATCCGCGTCACCGACCTGGCCGAGCTGCCCAGTGAGATCCTCGGGGCCCCGGAGGCTGCCGACACCGACTTGGAGGTGAGCTCGGCTGCCCCCTCCTCTGCGCAGCCCGAGGAGCCCATCCGCCCGCACCCCGGGGTGGGCTCTCGCCTCAGCCCCGAGCCCCCGGGGGCTGCCCGGGCAGGTGTGTGGGGGCGCGCGGCGGGCAGGTGGGAGAGCGCGGCCGCAGGGCTGCAGACCGTCCGCCTCCCTCCATCGCTCCTCGGATCCCAGGCCCGCCGGGGATGGCATTCGTGTATTCATTTTGACACCAGCATTTTATTAGGCTATCACCCGGCACGGCCTCCACGCCCTGGAGGAGCCACTGCCGCCTCCCCAGCCTCCTCTCCCCTCCCCCACGGACCCCAGGACTCACTTCACGGGCACACCCAGGCTGCTTAGCTTTGGGGACATTTTCATTTTAACGCTATGCAGCACCCCTCTTTCCTTACCCAGTTCTGTGTTGATTTTTATTTTTATTTTATTTTATTTTTTTATGGTGGAGGTTAGTGGCTGCTGCCGGTCCGCGATGGGCAATCCAGCAACTGTGTGTCATGCCTCGGATTGACACGGGGCCTTTGTCGGGGAAGCGGGCGGTGTGGACCGCGAGGGGATGCTACTGCGGCCCTCCGTGCGCTCTCCGCCCAGGGTCACGGGCGCTTTAGGCCGCGAGGCCTTTTTGTGAGCGCGGGGGTCGCCGCAAAGCCCAGGCGTAGGAGCCGTGGCAGGTGCAAAAGCAAATCTCAGCAACTGGGCTCCTGCTTTGGGGGCAGAAGGAAACCAAATATGCTTGGGTGATGGGAACTTTTCCATCGACCTCCCTTGGCTTCGCCTTACCCAGAGGTGGGAATGCGGGCCGAATCGCTTCTTCGAGGCCACCGATGCTGACACTGCTCCCCCTTCACTTGGTGGGGTAACCTTCTGACGTGTAGGTAGCACGGGGTGTCCTGAAATTCTTACTGACAGCAAAGAAGGCTCTCCGGGGTAGGGCGCAGACAGGATGGCCTGCCTTCAGGCTATAAACGGAATGCGAGGAATCTTTTGTGTTTTTCGGGTTTGCATGCACTTTGGCTTTGGGCACAAGGAACATTTATAGAAATGGATTAAAACCCATTACTGCCCCTTTCTGGAAACGGCAGTGATCGGATCGCGTTGGCTGAGACCTTCCTTAGGACGTGCCTGAGATGCGAAACCGGTCCACTGTATGTTTCTGTCTGGATTTGAGGTTGAGGTTGCAGCATTCTCATTGTGAACTCTTAATTGATTTATTTTACAGTCTGGCCACCAAAACAGAGGAAGATACGAGTTGCTAGGGAATTCCTAACATTGAATCGTAGTTTTATTTGTGTCTCATTTGGGCTTGCTCTATAAAAAGTAAGGTGTGTCTGAGTGTCTTATCTGCTTGAAAACTCAGAGAGGTAATATGCTGTGATGGTGGAATCTTTTAATTTAATTGGTTCTATTGTTCGAGATATGGGAAGTGGATGCTCTTTGTTCCTTAGAGACCAATCTAACTTCACAGGTCCAAAAAATGTATATATGCAATTTATTTATTTTTTTAGGATTAAAAAGAGTAGTAGTTAAAAATACTTCAATTGTTAAGTTGGTTTTCCTAAGATGTTTACTGTATAAAATGTGTTGAATGAATTTGTCAGCCGTTTCTACAGAAGAATGATTTTAAAAATAAAGAACATCTCTGGCCGAAGCCGGTTTGGCTCAGTGGATAGAGCGTCGGCCTGCGGACTCAAGGGTCCCGGGTTCGATTCCGGTCAGGGGCATGTGCCTTGGTTGCGGGCACACCCCCAGTGGGGGGTGTGCAGGAGGCAGCTGATCGATGTTTCTCTCTCATCGATGTTTCTGACTCTCTATCCCTCTCTCTTCCTCTCCGTAAAAAATCAATAAAAAAAAAAAAAAAAAAAAAAAAAAAAAAAAAAAAAAAAAAAAAAAAAAAAAAAAAAAAAAGAACATCTCTGGCCTGATAGATTAAAAAAGAAAAAACACCTTAAAAATTTATGGTTTGACCTCTCAGAAACCAATATGTGTAAGGGTGATAAACATTTATGACTGGCAGTTGTAAAGAACTTTTTTCATTTCTTTACATGTTATATAGGCTACATAGTATCAGTAGAAGTGGGTAGCTAACAATGTTTTTGTGGCTATTATTTTTGTATTTGTGTGGGTGTGTTCATATTTAATTATTTAATTATGATAATATGGATTAAGTGTATCCTTTGTGTCTGGCCTCATCCTACTAAATTCTCAAAAGGATCCTAGTAGCTACATGTTGTTACTCATTATAACAATTGTAAATATTGCACCCATTGTACAGAAAAGGCAAGAAGAGTGAAGAGTAGGTATGTGACTTGCTCAAGATCACACACAGAGAAGAGCACCTGGACATTAACCTCAAGTCTGTTGGTCTCAAACACATCTGCTCCTGATCATAATATTCTACTACCTTCATGCATGTATGATATTCATATTTGTAACTATTTAAAATTTCACAATTGGCTGAAGATAGGGTAGTAAACAGATACCGTAATTTCTTTTCTAGTAACATTCTTTTTTAAATTTTATTTTTCAATTACAGTTTGCATTCAATATTTCTGTTAGTTTTAGGTGTGCAGTATAGTGGTTAGATAATCATGCTTTTTACAAAGTGATCTCCCCAATATTTCAAGTAACCACCTGGCACCTTACTTATTACAATATTACTGACTATATTCCCTATGCTGTAATTTACATACCTGTGACTATTATTTAAAACAAATATATTTTTATTGTTTTTAGAAAGGGAGGGAGAGGGAGAGAGAGAGAAACATCAATGATGAGAATCATTGATCGCTGCCTCCTGTACGCCCCCTACTGGAGATTGAGCCTCAAATATGGGCATGTGCTCTGACTGGAATCAACTCAGGACCCTCCAGTCGGAAGTCCAATGCTCTATCCATTGAGCCAAACTGCCTAGGGCCATTGGTTGATTCTTGTATGTACCTTGATGGGGGAATGAACTCACAACCGATGCTCTAACAACTGAGCTACTCAGCCAGGGGCAATGGCCAAATTTTCACCGGGGTTTTAGAGTTCTATAGAATCCTTCAGTTAACAATTTTGCATTTTGGGAGGTGAGACTCAAACTAAGCCAACTAATATATGGTTGTCAACCTCAATGTATAAGACTGCACTAGCAAGCATTTGTGATCTTGCTTCCCAGCAACTGTCATCAGCCTTTCTCAAATAAATTCTTCTTCTTCCTCTTCTTCCTCTTCGTCTTCGTCTTCGTTTTCTTCTTTTTTTTTTTGGTTAATCCTCACCCGAGGATATTTTTCCATGGATTTTTAGAGAGAGTGGAAGGGAGAGGGAGAGACACAAAGAGAGAAACATTGATGTGGGAGAGATACATTGATTGGTTGCCTTCCACATGCACCCTGACCGGGGATTGAGCCTGCAACCTACATATGTGCCCTTGACTGGAATCAAACCTGGGACCCTTCAGTCCACAGGCCCAATGCTCTGTCCACTGAGCCAAAGTGGTTAGGGTTCAAGTGAATTCTTACAAAAATTTAAAAATAGAAAAGACTGCACTAGCTGAAATACAGTTGCAGAATTTTAGAGCAAGAAGATGCTTAGTAATAATTTCTTTCATTTTAGAGAGAAGTTATCTGAGATTAGGAGAGATTATGACTTGGTCCCTGTAGTGTAGCTAGTTAAGGAAGAGCAAAGGATTAGACCCTTGTTTTCCTGCCTTTGAATTCCAGTGTTCTTTTCACTCTGTAAGTGCTGCTCAAAGTTAAATGTCAATAGGAAAAAAGAACCCATCCTGAGAAGTAGATCAGCATTAACTTAGCATTTTAATTTAAGCAAAAGATGAGCATTTGAATTAAGAGTTTTTCCTCAGTAAATTATCAGGGAATTTGTTTTTTTTTATATATATATGTGTGTGTGTGTGTGTGTGTATATATATATATATACACACACACACATGTGTGTGAATATATATATATGTGTATATATGTGTGTGTGTGTGTGTGTGTGTATATATATATATATATATATATATATATATATATATATATATATATTTCAGAGAGAAAGGGAGAGGGAGAGAGAGAGACAGAAGCATCAGTGATGAGAGAGAATCACTGATCAGCTGTGGGGATCAAACCCGCAACCCAGGCATGTGCCCCTGACCAGAATCAAACCACAGGCTGACGCTCTATCCACTGAGCCAAACTGGCCAGAGCTAAAGGAAGGTATTTTGTTTTTGTTTTTTAAATCAAATAGTGTTTAATCAGCAAATTTATTCAATGAGTATTTGTGGAATTCAGGAGTGAGATAGGCCCTCTCTCTCCGGAGTGTTAGGGGCATAGCAGGGGATAAAAAAATTCTTAGTCCTAGCTGGTTTGGCTCAGTGGATATAGCATTGGCCTGCGGACCAAAGAGTCCTGGGTTCGATTCCAGTCAAGGGCACATATCTAGGTTGCAGGCTCTTCCCTGGCGCTGGTTGGGGTGTGCAGGAGGCAACTAATTTTTTTTTAAAATATATTTTATTGATTTTCACAGAGAGGAAGGGAGAGGGATAGAGAGTCAGAAACATCGATGAGAGAGAGACATCGATCAGCTGCCTCCTGCACACTCCCCACTGGGGATGTGCCCGCAACCAAGGTACATGCCCTTGACCGGAATCGAACCTGGGACCCTTCAGTCCACAGGCCGACGCTCTATCCACTGAGCCAAACCGGTTTCGGTGGGAGGCAACTAATTGATGTGTTTCTCTGACATCGTCTTTCCCTCTCTCGTCCACTCTCCCTAAAAATCAATGGAAAAATATCCTCTGGTGAGGATTAACACACACACACACACACACACACACACACACACACACACTAATGCTTTTATTTTAGTGGGAGGATATAGACAATAACAAATAATCAAATATACAATATACATATACTCTACATAAATGTCAAATGATAAGTGTGGTGGAGAAAAGTATAGCTGTTTTACAGTGAGTGTGGTTAGGAAAGGAAAGCCCAGGATGGCATTTGAGCAGAGACCTGAAGGAAGTGAGAGCGTGCCATATGGCTACTAGGGAAAGCTCCTTCCAGACAGGACAGCAAGCCAAGTCCCTGAGAGGGAAGCATCCTTAGCTTGGAGCTCTGAGCCCAGTAAGCAGAGGGAAGAGGATAGTGATAGGAGATGGGGGTATGGGTGATGCAGATCAGGTAGGGCCTTGTAGATAAGGACTTGGGCTTACTTTGTGTGAATTAAGAGTGAGGTTTTTTCTTGGCCTTAAAAATAGTTATCTGTATTTAATTTTACATTGCTGGCAAAAGCAGAAAGCATGTAGGAAATTATTTTTAAGTGTTGAAATAAATATACATTTAAGAGAAATAAAAAAACAACAGTAGCCCTAACCGGTTTGGCTCAATGGATAGAGCGTTGGCCTGTGGACTCAAGGGTCCCAGGTTCAATTCTGGTCAGGGGCATGTACCTTGGTAGGGGGTGTGCAGGAGGCACCTGATTGATGTTTCTCTCTCATCGATGTTTCTAACTCTCTCCCTCTCCCTTCCTCTCTGTAAAAATCAATAAAATATATATTTAAAAAAATAACAGTAGCTCAAAAATGCCCACTCAAATATTGAATTTTGCATTATATTTTATAGAACATTAGTCTTTTTTTAAATGAAGAATTTATAAGGGAAAAGCAACACAATAGCTCAGTTGTGAAAGTTTCTGCTTTCTATTGCATTTTTCTTTACGAATTCCAGGTGGGGACAGGCATCATACATATGGATGTTGACAGAGATACTAATTGACTTGCTCAATGTGGCCAAGGTATTCTTTACCCCATAGTAAAAATTAGATTAATTTTGAACCCAGGCATTTTGGTTAGTGTTTCTCATTTTTCATTGTGTGTGTTTATAAGTACACCTTCCCCTGCCTCTGCCACACATACCATTAGAGGACTTGAACATGAATGTTCATGGTAGCTTTATTTTTGTTTGCCCAAAACTGTTCACCAAAAGGTGAGTGGATAAACAAGTATGGTATATCCGTATGGTACGACTCAGCAATAAAAAGAAATGAACTGTTGATAGTCACAACATAGATTTATGCTGAGTGCAAGAACCCAGTCAAACACTGTAAGATTTCATGTATATGGAAATAATAGGAAATGCAAACTAATCGATAGTGACAGAAAGCCAATCAGTGTTGACTGGAGATGGAGGCAGGCAGGAAGGGATCCTTGAAGGGATTGCAAAGGAGCATGAGGAGACTTTCAGGGTGATGGGTAGGTTCCCTATTTTGGTTGTGGTGATGGTTTCATGGTTCTATGGTTATATGTTTCATGTGTCAAAATTTATCAAATTGTACACTTTATATGTTTGCGGTTTATTTTATGCCAGGTATACCTCAATAAAACAAATAAACAAACCCACACAGGCCTAGAATGCTTTCCTGATATTGAGGAAATGAAAAAAGGCTCAGCAGGGCTTTCTGTTTTTTTTTTCTTGTTTGTTTGTTTGCTTGTTTTTTGTTGTTGTTTTTTGCCATGTAAGGAAAGGAGATTTGGTTTTAGACCTGATCAATTGAAATAGTCAAGGCTTTGAATACTTAAGATATACTTAACTGAAATGTTTGAGACAATATTTAGATCTATAAATGTTGATCTGTTCTCTAGGAGGATACTACTAGCCTGTTTAATCTTTGGTCAAAATTCTTTGGAAAGTGTTTATGTACTTTTATTGAATTCTAAATTCTAGATTTAGAAGTGTTAGTGAATAAATGAATAAACTACCTTTGTTCACCAGTAAATTGACTACCATGTAATTAATGAACACTGGAATAAGAGTTACTGAATCTTGGTGCAGTGTTCTGTGAGCTTGGGCAAATGGTTTGAAAGCTCTGAGGCTTGGCTGGCTACCTGTCAAGTTAGAATGAAGTATCTGAGGACTGTGGGAGGCAGTATTGTCGGGAGGTCAAAGTTAGGTTTAAAGAGCCAGATAGGGGTTGAAATTCTAGCTCTGCCCCTCATTAGCCGTGTGACTTTGGGCAAATTCCATACCTTTAGTAATCCTTGGTTTCTTCTTCCACTGCAGCTTCTTTATCATTATTGTCACCATCTCTACCATGGCCATGACAACAGTGTCAGCGTATTGTGTCCCAGACTCAGTGCTAAGCACTTCCCATGCATTAACTCATTCGGTCCTCACAAAAACTTTCTGAGTATGAGGTTGGTACTATTGTTATCCTTATTTTACAAGTGAGGAAACTGTGGCACAGAAATGGAGTAATTTGACAAAGGTCATACTCTTTAGTAGCAAAACTGAGACTGAAAGAGATCTGAGTCCGGTCCAGGGTGCAGGCTCTAAAACCATTGTGCTAGGCTGCCTCATCATCTGTAAGAGGTGGGTAGTAATAGGGTTAATGTAAGGATTAGCTGTGGAGGAATGTGATTATGTATGCTCAGTGTGTGGACTCTCTATATGGTGCTCTGTTGCTGAAAGGTTAGTTTATGCTTTTTCAGTCAGTGCTTATTGTATATGAAAGCAAACGATCCCATCAACAGCATTTTTCTCTCTCTAGTAGTGGGTAGTGGAGGTAATGGTGTGTGTGAGTGTGTGTGTGTGTGTGTGTGTGTGTGTGTGTGTGTGTGTGTGTGTGTGAAAGAGAAAGAGAAAGAGAGAGAGATCCTTTTGGAATTTGCTTCTCAATTTATTTGCAATATGGCTAGGTAGATAATAGTCTTTACTTCACTTTTCCTTCAATTGTATGTCTAAGGTCTTGCTAAATAAATCAGTTTTGATTATTATCTGTCTTCTTGGCTTCCATATTGACTGTCACAAAATACTACCTGTTGGCCAGGACTACTGGGTAGATTGTCATCCACCTGTTCTTTCCCAAGTCATAAGGTGTTTGTGGTGATAATTATGGAAGGACTGTCAATTCTTGAAAATGCCCTATGCTTTCTCCTCCCTGCTCCTCCCTCTTTCCATCTTGTTTTACGATGGTGGTTGTTGGGTGAACACAAGGAGTGTGATCTGCTTTGTAAGATGTTTAGTTAATACTTGTAGACATGTAAATAACAGCAGGTGATCAACTATGGGACAAATGGATAATTATTTCAGGAGAGAAGACAGCAGAAATAGTAAAACTTTTACTTGGATCATACATTTTTAACATACCTTATGTATCTATTACATTTTTAGAAACTAATACATGAATACATTCTTAAAAAATGGAAGTAACAGATGAAACTGAAGTTCCTTTTTGACTACCATCCCTACTCCTTGTCTCCATCTACTCCCCACCCAAGTTAAATCAGGGAGAAAATTGTTTGTATATTCTTCAAGACTATTTTTGAATATGTATGTTTATGTGTGTGAATATACAACACTTTGTGATTTTAGACCTGTCTTTCTGTAACTTGCTTCTTTAAAAAACTCAATGCTCTGTTTTGTTTTTTTCTATGTCTTTATGTATAGATCTCCCACATTTTTTAAGTGTTGCACAAGACTCCAGAAATACCATAGTTTATTTAGCCATTGTCCTGTTGATGGGCATCTTGGTTTCCTGTTGCTGTGCTAACAAATTATCAACAACTTAATGACTTAAAACAACACAAACTTATTCTTTTACATTTTTGGAGATCAGAAGTCAGAAATGATTCACATTATGTTCATGTGAAGTGTTGGCAGATCTGGTTCCTCCTGGAGACGCTAGGGGAGAATCTGTTCCCTTGCCTTTTCACAGCTCTAGCGCCCTTCTGTATTCCTTGGCTTGTGGCTCTTTCCTCCATCTTCAAAATCCATCACCCTATTTTATGATCTGTCATCATTCCTTCTTCTCTGACTGACTCCTCTCACATCCTTTTCCCAAGGACCCTTGTGATTACATTTAGAGCCCAATAATCCAGGCTTTCTCCATCTCGAGATCTTTAATTTAATCACATCTGCAAAGTCTCCTTTGCCATCTACAGTCACATCCATGAGCTCCAGGGATTAGGACAGCTTTCAGAGATTCTTCAGACTGCCATAGCAAGTATTTTGGTTGGTTTCAGTTTTTCACTATTAAAAATGGCCCTTTAGTGCATATTCTTGAATGCTTGTTTGTGCACACATGGGAGTATTTCTCTAGAGTAGTCCCTGAGAGGTAGAATTACTGGATCATGGGTGAGCATTTTAAATTTTAATAGATACTGCCCAATTGCTCTCCAAATGATAATTCATACTCCCAAGTAACATTGCTTGATAGGACCTCTTTTCTTCAAATCCCCATAGAGATAACTTTAGAACTCATGGATTTGCTTAAATTTCTCATTTGTTTAAGCCAATAGCTTGCACTCCAAAAATGAGTCCAATAGGTGTAATTGGGCACCTGGAAATGCAGGCTGAACCAAGGTCAGCCGAAAGGAGCCAGAGTTTTCTGTTCCTGCTGCCTAGCTGTTATCACACCCCTGCAGAGCACTTCTCTTGTGGTGTGATCTCCCTGGACTCCTGGCATATACTCATTTTGGTCAGTAATCCAGTTAATACAGACCATGTCCATATATAGACAGGAGAGAGCAACAGCTTCTTATTCTGATAGTCTGGGTTTGCTGCCAGAGGCCCGCAGAGTGAGGGAGCTGCCCACTCTGGGAAGAGATGCACTGGCCCCTAGAGTGTGTTCAGAGTGCACAGCAGTTGTTACACAGACTATTTCAACTCAGATCCTCTTAAATCTTCTCTTTCACGTGCCAATATAAGGAGTAATTTTTTGTTTTTGACCTATATGAAAAATAACTGATATTAAATTGATTGTATTTTAATGCTATGCAAAACTTAAAAAAAAATAATTTAGCCCAACCGGTGTGGCTCAGTGGTTGAACATCATCCTGTGAATTAGGAGAAGGTCACAGTTGATTCCTGGTTGGAGTACATGACCGGTTGTGGGCTCAATCTCCAGTATGAGCATGTAGGAGGCGGCCAATCAATGATTCTTTCTCATTATTGATGTTTCTCTCTCTCTTCCTCTCTGAAATCAATAAAAATATATTTAGAAAAAAAGGACACTTAAAAATATATATATATATTTTTTTATATTTTAATAATTATATTTTATTGATTTTTTTTACAGAGAGGAAGAGAGAGGGATAGAGAGTTAGAAACATCGATGAGAGAGAAACATCGATCAGCTGCCTCCTGCACACCCCCTACTGGGGATGTGCCCGCAACCAAGGTACATGCCCTTGACCGGAATCGAACCTGGGACCTTTCAGTCCGCAGGCCGACACTCTATCCCCTGAGCCAAACCAGTTAGGGCTAAAAATAAAATATTTTTATTGATTTTTAGTGAGAGAGGAAGGGAGAGGGAGAGGGAGAGAAAAAAACATCGATGTGTGAGCACAACATGGATTCAATCAGCTGCCTCTTGCACACCCCCGACCTGGGATCGAGCCTGGAACCCAGGCATTGACCCTGGATTCTGGGCATGTGCCCCACTGGGAATCGAACCAGCAACCCTTCAGTACATAGGATGATGCCCAATCAACTGGACCACTCTGGCCAGGGCTATGCAAAACTTTTTTGATTTTAAAGAAGTAATGCATGAATGTTGCAGAAAATAGAGAAAATACTTAAAAGTGTAAGAGGGAAAAGAAATATTCTTTGGTTGCACTACGGTCACATCCATAGGTTCCAGGGATTAGGACATCTTGGTTGGTTTCAGTTTTTCACTGTTAGAAATGGCTCTTTAGTGCATATCCTTGCATGCCTATTTGTGCATACATGGGAGTGGTTCTCTAGAGCAGTGGTCACCAACTGGTGGTTGGTCCGTGAGGTCCGAAAGGTTTGCAACCACTGCTCTAGAGTAGTTCCTGAGAAGGAGAATTGTTGGGTCATGGGTGACCATTTAAAATTTTTACTATACAAAACTTTATTTATTTATTTATTTATTTTAATATATTTTTATTGACTTTTTACAGAGAGGAAGGGAGAGGGATAGAGAATTAGAAACATTGATGAGAGAGAAACATCGATCAGCTACCTCCTGCACGCCCCCTACTGGGGATGTGCCCGCAACCAAGGTACATGCCCTTGACTGGAATCAAACCCGGACCCTTCAGTCTGCAGGCCGATGCTCTATCCACTAAGCCAAACTGGCCAGGGCCAAAATTTAATTTTTTACTATATTAATTAGTTTTTACTATTTTTTTCTCTTTAAATTAAAAAGTGTTTTTATTGTGACAGTTGACATTCAGTATCCTATATAATAAAAGGCTAATATGCAAATAGTCCCCTCAACCAGGAGTTCAACTGGGAGTTCGACCAGGGGGCGGGGCCGGCCTGCCAACCACCCTCGGCCCCTCCCCCTGGCCCAATCTGCCCCCATTGGGGTGGGTGGACCCCACCCATGCATGAATTTATGCACTGGGCTTCTAGTTATTTTATATTAGTTTCAGGTTCTATTTTCTTCATATATAATTGGGATTATATGCTCTATGCAGTTTTGTATTCTTTAATCACTTATTAGAACCATTTTGTCAAATAACTTAAAAACATAATTTTTATGGTTGTATAGTAATTTATGGATATACTATAATTGTTTTGCTACACATTACTGCTTTTTTTAAACATCTGTTTTAAAGATAATTTAAGCTTATAGAAAGCTAAAAGATTTTTAACATTTAGAGTGTTATTTGTTTGATGAAGTTTGATAAATTATAAATTTGTAGTAATTATTAAAGTGTGTTTCTGCAACCCAGTACTATTGACAGTTTATAATTTAAAGGGATGTTTATAGTGCTAAATAATTTCTCTCCAGATGATGTAGAATATTTGTGTGGAGTTTTGAGTTTCTAAAGTGCTATTAAGCGCAATTGTGGAATAATTAATGTTCCACAATGGGATACTTGGAGTACACACTTGAATCCCTAGTGTTTTTGCTGAAACCTGAAGTTGACTGAATTACTAGGTCATAGCACAGTATATAGCAATGTTAGATTAACAGTAAGGAGATTCGTCATTTGCAAATTGTTTTGTGCAAATTATAGGTTTAGTAATGCTAATAACTACAGATGTAGCATTCAAATAGTAGTTTTACACCAACAAAATATTAACGTTTAGCTTGTACTAGTATTTGTAACGAATCTGATCCTGTTTGCTTTGTGCTCTGTAGTTTGCATTACTGATTTCAGAACAACTAAGTCTAATATAATAGATACAGCTATTCACAGAACAGACTGGAAAACCTGGATCTCCTATCTCTATTGATATGTTTGCTTTTCCTTACTGTTGAAATAAAATAATTAAGAATGTTAAAGGATACTCTGTGTCAACGCATTTTCATCAAAACAGTGGTACATAATAGAATTACCTTCTTTATTTCATGATACTGATTCCTTCCTGATCATTTAGGTGTGGTGTAGCTGAGAGACATCAACTGGTTTATTTAATTTAGAAAGGAGCAAAATGGCCCTTCCTAGTGTAGCTCGGTTGATTGAGCATCATCCCATGCACCAAAAGGTCGATGGTTCGATTCCCAGTCAGGGCACATGCCTAGGTTATAGGTTCAATTCCCGGGTCAGGAGGCAACTCATTGATGTTTCTCTCACATTGATGTTTTTCTGTCTCTCTCCCTCTCCCTCTCTAAAATAAACAAAAACATTTTTAAAATACATTTTTTATTGTTGATGGTATTACAAATATCTCCTATTTTCCCCCTTTACCTCTCTCTTCCCAGCCCCTACCCATCCACCCAGGTCTTCACTGCCCTCTTGCCCATGTCCATGGTAAAAAAATTAAAGAAAATGGGTAGAGAGGTAAAAATACATTTGGGGAACTTTGAAGAAAGCACTTTATAAAAAAAAATTTTTTTAAATTGATTTCAGAGAGGAAGGAAGAGGGAGAGAGAGATAGAAACATCAATGATGAGAGAGAGTCATTGATTGGCTGCCTCCTGCACGACCCCACTGGGGATCAAGCCCACAACCCGGGCATGTGCCCTTGACCGGAATCGAACCTGGGACCCTTCAGTCAGAAGGCCGATGCTCTATCCACTGAGCCAAACTGGGTAGGGCTAAGAAGAAAGCACTTTTTGGATGAGCTTATAATAAAGCAGCATTTCCTTTCCCTCAGAGGTTCTGAATCTAAGGATCCATAGGCTCCCTGGATAGAATTCAGAGGGTGTGTGAACTTGGATGAGAAAAGTTAAATCTTTAATTAATCCAACTTTTTTTATTCAAAAAGCACCGAGTTCCGCCCGACTTGTGTGGCTCAGTGGTTGAGCTTTGACCTATGAACCAGGAGGTCACAGTTCGATTCCTGGTCAGGGCACTTGCCCAGGTTGTGGGCTCCATCCCCAGTAGGGAGTGAGCAGGAGGCAGCCCATCAGTGATTCTCTCTCATCATTGATGTTTCTATCTTTCTCCCTCTCCCTTCCTCTCTGAAATCAATAAAAAAATATATTTTTAAAAAGACATTGAGTTTCTTTAGCCTGTTGTCACTACTGAGAACTTGGGGACTTTTAAAATTACTTTGGTAAACTAAATAGAACATGGCTACTCAAACTGTGCTCCATATACCATGAACTGTCTGTTGCCTGTAATGACAAGATAAGCACAGAAATGAAGAGTAGTAGTATTTAGAAATTTCATCACAGTTGCTAGACTAATTTTATACCTGCTGAACTTAATTATAGAACTTTGGACTTACAGCTTGTGTCCTTTTTTCATTTTATTTTTTTAAAATGTATTTTTATTGATATCAGAGAGGAAGGGAGAGGGAGAGAGAGATAGAAACATCAATGATGAGAGAGAATCATTGATTGGCTGTCTCTTGCACACACCCTACTGGGGATCGAGCCCGCAACCTGGGCATGTGCCCTTGACCGGAGTCAAACCAGGACCCTTGAGTCCACAGGCCAACACTCTTTCCATCCAGTCAAAACGGCTATGGCTTCACTTTATATTTGCAATAATTGATTTTCATTCTATTTTACAAAAGTTTTGTTCTCCAGTGGATCAGAAAGAAACTCAACTTGTTCTTCACCATAGATAGTTTGAGAAGCACTGATGCAAAATATCTAATACAGTGTTTGGCACATAGTAGGCTCTCAAAAACAAATAGCTTCCTTGTATCTTAAAAGTCTACATTTATTTTGGGTGGAGTAGCAGATGAATGAAACATTCTTTTCTAGAAATAAGATAATTAAAATTGGCATGCTGGTTTTTAAACACAAGTAGCTCAGTTTTTTTCCTAGCCTATGATTTAAAGAGAGATTCACATGTAGTAGACATAGGAGGCACATTTGTACTGATTTATGTAGATACTTTATACCATTGAACATATTGCTAGACCTTCAGCTCAGCAAGGCTGAAGGAACTTAAAACTTCTTGGTAGTTAGCCATAGCCATACATATTTGAATATAACATAGCAGCATTTATATATTATTTTATTGGCTAAGAGAAAGAAAAGATCTAGTGAGAAGCAATGGGACTTTTGTCAGTTTTATCATGCCATTCAGCTTTTGAAAAGTATAGGAATTATATTATTTAGCCTTCCCATTTTGATGCAATTTAGTGCACATGCAGTGACCCTTATAATTTTAATGATCTTTGGCTATTCTTTGGAATTAGAGTCATCTTGTCCTGATTTTTTAAATTGAGTCAAAATGTAGTTGAGTTTATGTATGATACAATACATGTAGACAACCAAAAGCTGTTAGTTTACCTGGTGTTTACAGGTTTGAGGGACATATTTTGCATACTAGTCAGGATCATGAAATGTCCACTCCCTATTTAAAGATAAAAAAAAAGTCAGTGACTGAGCCAAGTGACACAAATGTCACACCTTTCAACATTCTGTTTATAATCCAAGAATCTTTACAAATGAGATCTCTTGGACTTCTTAGGTCTCATTTTGGCACATTTAAAAAATTATCTGGATGTTGAGAAATCTGACTGCATAGTTTTTTGTTGGCAATACCATCCATCTCTGTCATAACCATACACATAATGTAAGAGGAGAAATCTTTACCCATGTGAAGAAATGGAGCGACACATTACATATTTTTTAAAATTCCATTTGGGACATCCTTAATCTTATGCTTAGTTAAATATAGAATAAATATTTGTTCTGTAGGGCAGCATGTCTCTTTGTTTTGGACCTCATTTTTATTTATATAAGCTCAAATTCTTAATATTTGCAGTGTTTGAAACTGAAGTAGGACTTGAAATAATGAGCAAATACCATGGTGGAGAGTAGTTTTGTAGTGATGACTCAAAATAATTTGAGATTTAGGTGTTGTTTCCCGGTTTTAATAGGAGCATTTGAGTAACACTCTGGTTTCCCCCCCTTTCTGTCTCTTTTAGAGCCAGACTAAAGAACAGAAAAAAGAACAACCATTATTATTTTTTTAAAAATATATTTTTATTAATTTTTCACAGAGAGAAAGGGAGAGGGATAGAGAGCTAGAAACATCGATGAGAGAGACACATCGACCAGCTGCCTCCTGCACACCTCCCACCGGGGATGTGCCCGCAACCAATGCACATGCCCCTGACCCCTTCAGTCCGCAGACCGACGCTCTATCCACTGAGCCAAACCGGTTTCAGCAAGAACAACCATTATTAATCCTCTCTTGCACATATTACATTTTGGCAAATGTTGGCTGATGGGATTAAAATTACCCTTCACATTTAAAAAGTTATATTTCTGTAATATTATTAGCAAGCAGGTGGATCCTAGCGGGGGCAGGACATGGAGATGTAGTCTAAAGTTTAGAATTTATATTGGGATTTTGCTTTGACACATGAGAGGATCTGGTTGTAGTTTCTTAAAATAACGCAATTTATCTCTGTTCAGCAGTCATTGTTGAACCCCAAGGAAAAGCCACCTTTGGGGAAATATGAAAGACAAGAAACTGGCACTTTTTTAATGCTATAATAATGTTTCTATGAGAGAGATGATAAAAACAGTCTGTAGGCGGGTTAATTTCAGAGCCTTTTCTCTCAGGTAGCATGGTTAGAGTTTAGGGAAATAGTACAAGTTTGACAAAATATCCATTTGCCTAGAAAGGTACCAGGTAAGAATTCCTCACCTGTTCTTAAATTGCCCCTTGACTGTCACGAAGCCGTGTGCTTGTTCTTGGAACTTTAGAGTTGTCGAAATAACTTTGCTAGAGAGATCAGCATAGTTTTAACCTGGGATTGGTGGCTGCTGGTCAGGGGCTATCTAGTCAGGCTCTTAGCTCTTAGGAAATCCTCCTGTTAGTTCCCATGGAGTTGTCATTCTGGTTTGGTCTGGGCTAACTCAAGGACTTCATCCTTGTCACGGATGTTTGCTAAATGAAAACCATGATGCTTCAGCCTTTTAACAACTGCCTGTCTTACAGAAACTCGGAGGTTTCCTTCATTGCAGACAAGGTCTCACTCCTCGAGCAGCACACCAGTTTCTGCTGTTGGGTTTTTGAGGATCAATTAAAGTTATGCTCTGTGTGTTTAAAACTGGGGCTGATAGTTGAAATTTTTCCCCTTTGCTTCCTGTATTTTCAAGTGCCTAAATAGAACCGAGAAATTTTTTGTTACATGGCTATGCCATTTCCTGCCCAGCTCCGAGGCCTCTGGTCTTCCATTTGCTTCAGACAATCTTTTTCTAGGTTTTTGTTTCTTCATGAAATGAGTTTTCTTTATATAAGAGCTTTGCTTTTCCTTATTATGGTCTAAAAGCTTTTTTTCAATGTTTTAGAGAATCCTTCAAAAGCAGAGTTGTTTTTTTAAATGAAAAAAAGCTCTATTTCTCTTCTTTGTGATAGCATACTGATGTGGTTCTAGTCAGAAGGTGCTTCATGTGCTTTTTCATATTATAGCCCAATTTCTTGTTCTCCAAAAGACAAACGGAGTTTCAGTCTCTGAGAAGGAAAAATCCAGTCATGGCCTCCTGGTTCATAGGTTGATGTTCAACCACTGGGCCACACTGGCCAGGCTTGTTTTGAGAATTTTATAAACCTGCTTCCAGGTAATGGAGGAAAGATGGGTGTTCTTGCTCTAAGTCATAATTTGGCAGCTCAGAGATTTATGATGGTCCTTACCATTTCCTCTCATCCTTTCATCAGCTTCTCATTGTTATTCTCTCTAACATTTGAATGAATGCAAGTAAATAGTAGAAACAAATCAAGAAGTAAAGTCCAACCCTAACTGGTTTGGCTCAGTGGATAGAACGTCGGCCTGTGGACTCAAGGGTCCCAGGTTCGATTCTGATCAAGGGCATGTACCTTGGTTGCGGCCACATCCCCAGTAGGAGGTGTTCAGGAGACAGCTGATCGATGTTTCTCATCGATGTTTCTCTCTATCCCTCTCCCTTCCTCTCTGTAAAAAATCAATAAAAGTATATTTAAGAAAAAAGAAGTAAAGTCCAGCTCAAAAATAGCTTTACCATTAAGTGTAGCTTCTGTTTGTATAGAAACTGTATAGTGCTATACTATCTAAAAAAAAAAAAAAAAAATCCTCAGCAACTTCATGAAGTAAAATCTATCCCCCAAAAAGCATAATTACAAGCCTTTACTTTTCTATGTAATGTAATATTCAGTGACAATAATTCACTCATATAACATAGTAAGTTTTCTCCTTAGAATGCTTCTATTCCAGCCCTGCTAGTCTTAGGCTTTTTCATTACTTAGGAAGATGATAGTGAATAATATGTTTAAATAGTTAATTTAAACTCCTAGGCTAGCAAGGATTGTACCTAGTGATCTTGTTTTGGGTTATTTTTTGTTTTTCCATGTTTTTACTTTTAAGGGACTTAATGTGACCCAAACTAAATAGATGTCTAATGTTTATTGATGATTTTCTTGTTTCCAAGTCATATTGAAACTATGACATTTACTCCAAAATATTTTAAAAGTGAGGCATTCTGTAAATTAAAACAAAACAAAACAAAAAACTTCTCAATGGGAAAAATTCTCAATTTCCCCATAACTGCATGTGCATTTGAGGATGAGAGCTCCTCCTCCTTCTTACTATCCACAGTGTGGTATGTTTACTGAATATTTGTGTGTTTTTAAAAAATATATTTTTATTGATTTCAGAGAGGAAGGGAGAGGGAGAGAGAGATAGAAACATCAGTGATGAGAGAGAATCGTGGATTTGCTGCCTCCTGCATGCCTCCCCTACTGGGGACCAAGCCCGAAACCCAGGCATGTGCCCTTGACTGGAATTGAACCGGGACCCTGTGGTCTGCAGGTCAACGCTATGCACTGAACCAAACCAGCTAGGGCTGTTTACTGTATATTTGTAAATTGAATGAAGACCAGCATATGAGAGAGAATGGGCATGCTAGGCATGTACCTTCTTTATTCACATTTCTGAGAGGTATCTAGGTATGGGTCATTCTGTTTTTGTTTTAAAGACTAGGAAATCAGAGGAACAAAAAGATTAGTGACTGACATAGCATGGCTTAGAATTTTTGTCTCTTAAACACACTTAGCAGTAGTTTATTTGTTAAGCTATGTTACTTAGTAGGTACATATGATGTCCTTGGTAATGAAACATTTCTTGCATTGGCACAATTTAAGTCAGGCAACGTAAAGTAAAAATATGTAAAAATACTGTGATGATTTTCTGTGACTTATTAACGGGGGGGGGGGGGGCTGTTGAAACAACTAAATACACTAAATTAGAACCTTTCACTTTTACCCTCTTGCCTGGAAATGAAATTTCTGTTTATTAAAGGAGGA
Organism: Ia io; assembly: GCA_025583905.1. Classification (NCBI taxonomy): domain Eukaryota; kingdom Metazoa; phylum Chordata; class Mammalia; order Chiroptera; family Vespertilionidae; genus Ia; species Ia io. The sequence continues at coordinate 20,284,423 of JAJQQW010000023.1, read as the reverse complement.
GATTCATTTTAATCTGTCCAGCCACTATGAATGCTTTATAGACAGATCTAGAAATCTTGAGTTGTCTCTGTAGTCCTCTTTCCTAAAACACTCACCTAGGTTTTTACTATTAAAAGATGATTAAATTGGTTACCTAGAGAAGATCTTCGTGATGTTGAGCTGAATTCTGAGGGCCAGCTGTGCCCCCTTATCTGCACCCTGGCAGACTCTGAACACACCCCACCTGGCATATTTGGCGAGAGGTGATAGTGTGTCGGAGCTGATGTTGAGCCCTGCCCCTTCAACTTCTGCTCTTACAGTAAGCTTATATTACTTTATAAGCGAGAGATTGGAATTCTTTGTAAACACAAGTAAAGCAATCAGGGGCGGGACGGGGGGAGGGAGGGAGGTGAGCAAGGGCTGCCTACTTGATGCATCTACACAGAAAGCTGGGTTCAAGATCTTTTAGATCTGCAAGATAGAGAAAATAAGCCCTTACCTGAACTGAACTGATGGCTAGACTAGGAAATGAAGTGGTTGATCAGTGAAGGTGATGACTTATCTGCCATTCATACCCAGTTGGATTTCTTAAACAGAATTGAGCTCTTTCATAGGGAAACTAAAAAGCCCTTAATGTAGATTGAACCACAACTTGGTATTTGGTTCTAGTTTGACTCTGCTGCCATGTTAGCCAAGGGTTGATCCAGCCCTCACACAGAAAGATCTAATACCTGGGAGGATAAAGGGTGGTGTGACGTGTGGCCAAAAGCATTGGCATCATAAATCAGAGCAGACAGTAGTATGTAGAGAATGAAATTGAGGGTGTGTCTTGCTGACAGCCTTAGCTTTTTATATTGGATTTTTTTTTTCTAATGAAATAAAGCACTTGAGGGTACACTAAAGATGTTTGCTTCCTTTGAAGCCTAGAAAAATGAATTCTTCCAAGAGCACTAAAGCATAAAGTTCATTAGATAAAAATGCACTGAGAGCCCTAGCTAGTTTGGCTCACTGGATAGAGTGTCCACCTGAGGACTGAAGGGTCTGGGTTCGATTCTGGTCAAGGGCATATGCCAGGGTTGCAGCTCCATCCCGGGTGTGGGGCGTGCAGGAGGCAGCTGATCAATGAAGATTCTCTCTCTCATCAATGATGTTTCTATCTCTCTCTCCACTCCCTTCCTCTCTGAAATCAATAAAAATATATTTAAAAATATATATGTACTGAGAGATTAGGAAGGGCCTCTTTTACTTCATTGACTTCATATCCTTAATAAAGGAAAACCAAATAGGCACTTTAAACTTCTAAGAAGTACTGCTCTCAAAATCAGTGAAATCAAAGCATGAGAAGTTATACAAAATAATATTTTTCCCTAATAGCATACACTATTTCTTCCAAAATGATTATTACTTTCTTCCTGTTAGCTTGTTGTGAGAATGGCATGTTTATTTTGGGGTTTGAGTCTAAAAAAAATTTGACACCCAAATAAAAAGTGCTGTATTTTTATTACCATTAGCCTTTCCAAAAATTTTTTTTCAGAAATATTAAAATTGTCCTGGCTGGTTTGGCTCAGTGGATACAGCGTTGGCCTGCAGACTGAAAGGTCCCAGATTTGACTGCCTGGGTTGTGGGCTCAATCCCCAGTGCGGGGAGTGCATGAGGCGCCGGTCGATGAGTCTCTCTCATCATTGGTGTTTCTGTCTCTCTCCCTCTCCCTTCCTCTTTGAAATCAATAATAAATATATATATAAAAGAAATATTAAAATTATTCAAGGTATTCCCAACACACTCTATTGCTTTTCTAGAATAAATAGGCTTTTTTCATCAAATTCATTTTTCTCCTTTGCCCTCAGCCCTTGCCAAAGAAAAGTCCTTCTATACTTGCTCCCTCCTTTTTACTCCATAATACTCCAGGTACTGTTTCTAGGAAAAGATTAAGATGAATACTTATTTCCCGTTGACCACCATATTTATACTACCACAGCTGAATTCTGGAACAGTTTCTTTTGCCATCTGTTCTCAGCATGGATAAGTTGAGATTCGTATAACCAGAGAGAAGTGAAATTAGATGTTTCCTTTGATTTCATCTTTCCCAAGAAGCATGGCTTATCTTTGCCAAATTGTCTCTTCATTGGAGAAAAACTTAACGAAATACCACTTCAACAGATTTATTTATTTTGGGATCTATTTTAAAAAATAATTATTTAATGTTGAAAGTATTACACATGTCCTCCTTTTTCTCCCATTGGCCCCCTCCAGCCCGTCCCTGCTCCCCCCCCACCCGCCCCGGGCCTTTACCACCCTATTTTCTGGCCATGGGTTATGGATATATGCATATAAGGTCTTTGGTTGATTACCTCCCACCCACCCACCCTCCCCTGCCTTCCCTCCAAGATTCCTCACTCTTTTCCATACTTCCATGCCCCTGGATCCACTCTGTTCATCAGTTTATTTTGTTACTTAGATTCCACATAAAAGTGAGCTCAAGCCCTAACCGGTTTGGCTCAGTGGATAGAGCATCGGCCTGCGGACTCAAGGGTCCCAGGTTCGATTCCGGTCAAGGGCATATACCTTGGTTGCGGGCACATCCCCAGTGGGGGCTGTGCAGGAGGCCGCTGATTGATGTTTCTACCTCTCTATCCCTCTCCCTTCCTCTCTGTAAAAAAATCAATAAAATATATTTTTTTTAAAAGTGAGTTCAAGTGATACCTTTCTTTCTCTGACTGACTTATTTCACTTAGCATGATGCTCTCTAGGTCCCTTAAAGGGTAAGAGATTCTTTTTTACTGCTGCATAGTATTCCATGGTGTAAATGTTCCACAGCTTTTTTATCCACTCATCTACGATGGGCACTTGGGCTGTTTCCAGATCTTAGCTATTGTAAATTATGCTGCCATGAACATAGGGGTGCATACATTCTTTCTGATTGGTGTTTTTGGGTTTCTTAGGATATATTTCTAAGTGGGATCATTGGGTCAAATGGAAGTTCCATATTTAATTTTTTGAGCAAACAACATACTGTTTTCCATAATGGCTGCACCAGTCTGCATTCCCACCAGCAGTGCACAAGGGTTCCCCTTTCTCCACATCCTTGCCAGCACTTGTCATTTGTTGATCTGTTGATGGTAGCCATTCTGACAGGTGTGAGGTGATACCTCATTGTCGTTTTTTATTTGCATCTTTCTAATGATCAGTGACTTTGAGCATTTTTTTTTATCTCTTGGCCATCTGTATGTCCATTTTGGAGAAGTGTCTATTTAGGTCCTTTGCCCATTTTTTAATTGGATTGTTTGTCTTCCTTTTGTTAAGTTGTGTGAGTTCCTTACATTTTTTGGATATTAACCCTTTATCAGATGTGTCATTGTCAAGTATGTTCTCCCATACAGTGGGCTTTCTTGTTGTTTTGTTGATGGTTTCTTTTGCTTTTTATTTTGATGTAGTCCCATTTGTTTATTTTCTCCTTAGTTTCCTTTGCCCTAGGAGATATATCTGTAAACATATTCCTATGAGAGATGTCTGAGATTTTGCTCCCTATGGTTTCTTCTAGGATTTTTATGATTTCCCGTCTTACATTCAAGTCCTTTAGCCATTTTGAGTTTGTTTTTGTGTATGGTGTAAGTTGGTGATCTAGTTTCATTTTTTTTGCATGTATCTGTCCAATTTATTAAAGAGGCTGTTTTGACTCCATTGTATGCTCTTGCCTTCTTTGTAAAATATTAATTGAGCGTAATGGCTTTGGTAGATTTCTGGGGTCTCTGTTCCATTCCATTTGTCTATATACCACTTCAGTAGATTTTTAAAATGTTGATTTGGGGGTATTTTCTTCTAGGTTTCTTTCTGTATAATTTTTAAGTACTAAAAATAGTTTAAGCATTTTCCCCACGATGTTATATCCGTTCTCCCACTCACACCCCACTTCCAATTCAAAGACAATTTGTGCTTATTGTACACAACTTAGAAAATAAAGATAAGAAAACAAGAGGATTATAATCAACTGTAATTTCTTTACAGTTAAGATTTTGAACCTGTTTCTCTTCTTCCCAAACCCCTCTTTCTATAAATGCACAGTATATACACACACCTGCATTTATGTATAAACCAGCACATATGCACAGTTTCAAAGATAGGATTATGCTCTACCTAACATTTCAGTGACTATAAGTTTTTGGTCCACAGTTTTGTGTGATAAACTTTCAGAATAATCATAAAGCCTATTTCCAGGACATCCTAGAGTCTACATAATGAAGCTTATTTTTCTGAACCATAAAAATGATTTGTTCTCTAACTCTTGCTTTACAGGTTACTCTGAAAAATAGAAAGATTAATTATGCTCACCCAGATAAAATATATAGTCCTCTTAATGCATCCCTTGGTAGAACACTTCTTGTGTTAATCTAGTTTATTTCTTAATACCAAAGCAATCAGAACTTTTCTCTATGCTGCAGTGACTTGACTAAATAAAGTTTTTCCACCTGCAATTTGAATGCTTGGCCTTTAAAATCATTCAACCTTTATGTTCACTGGGCTTTACTTTTTTTTTTTTTAATATATTTTATTGATTTTTTACAGAGAGGAAGGGAGAGGGATAGAGAGTTAGAAACATCGATGAGAGAGAAACATCGATCAGCTGCCTTCTGCACACCCGCTCCTGGGGATGTGCCCACAAATAAGGTACATGCCCTTGACCGGAATCGAACCTGGGACCCTTGAGTCCACAGGCCGACGCTCTATCCACTGAGCCAAACCGGTTAGGGCTGGGCTTTACTTTTTTATCTCCATGATCTGTCCAAGCTAAGAAGTGAACTATTTCGCCCTAGCCGGTTTGGCTCAATGGATAGAGTGTCGGCCTGCGGATTGAAGAGTCCTGGGATGAAGGATTCCGGTCAAGAGCACATGCTAGGGTTGCGGGCTCAATCCCCAGTAGGGGGTGTGCAGGAGGCAGACAATCAATGATTCACTCTCATCATTGATGTTTCTATCTCTCTCTTCCTCTCCCTTCCTCTTTGAAATCAATAAAAAAAGATATATTTTTTAAAAAGAAGTGAACTATTTCTGCCCAGAGGATTATAATCAACTGGGACAGGGACTTGGCAGAACCAATGAGGTCGACAGCCTGAAAAAGCTCAAGCAGGGAGTTCTGTGTATTGTCCTGTTACACGTCATCCATTTAAATGGAATGTGTTTATAGTTCATATGGCAAACAATTGGCGTGAGAGCAAACACAGCTTGGGCCAACATACTGTCCTTATGTTCTAAATCAGCAGTTCCTAACACCTGCCTCGGGGCCCCCTCTCCTTCTGCCCTGTGCATTGCTGCATTGGGAGAGCACAGTGACTGGGGAGAGGTGCTGTTTCTCAGCCAGGGTGGAACAGAAGGATGTTTGTGAATCATAGCTCCAAGTTGTGTCCATGAGGGGGCCAATATTATTCCTAATAGCCAATGGTTAGTGGTAGGTAACTGACATACAGGTAAATTAATTTTACATGATTTGTATTTAAATCACTAGGTTATTCCCAATACTGGAGTTTCATTTTTTAAAAGGAATTACTTCTGACGCTAACTAATTTTTCATCAGAGATTTTTTTTTAGCTTTATTGAAGTACTAGAGGCGTGGTGCACGAATTCGTGCACCGGTGGGGTCGCTTGGCCTGGCCTGCGGGATCAGGCGGAAACCGGCTCTCTGACATCCCCCGAGAGGTCTTGGATTGCGAGAGAGGGCAGGCCAGGCCGAGGGACCCCACCGGTGCACGACCAGGGCGGGGAGGGATGCAGGAGGTTGGCCAGCCAGGGAGGGACTTCGGGAGGGCTCCAGGGCATTTCTGGCCTGTCTCACTCAGTCCCAATCATCTGGACTCCAGCAGCAAGCTAACCTACCGGTCGACTGTCTGCCCCTTGGTGGTCAGTGCACGTCATAGCGAGCGGTTGAGTGGCCTTAGCATATCATTAGCATATTACGCTTCAGTTGGTTGAAGAGCCAACTGGACACTTACCATGTTAGGCTTTTATTATATAGGATAACTAGCAAGAGATTTTAAAATTCAACATTTGTCACCCCATTAAATATATAAATATATATTTTATATAATAAATACATAGGTTTTTATGAAAAAATAAGATGTAAAAAATTTAGGCCCACAGGATTGCAAACTATTGTCAGAGGTCAAATTCAACCCACAGAGGTTTTGTTTGGCATGTAAAATTTCCAAAGTACTTGAATTTGAGTGTCTCTAGAAGGTGCATGCATTTTCCAGTTTACTGTGGACCTCACTGTTTTGTTTTGTTTTGTTTTGTTTTTTTTGGTATATGTTTTTATTGATTTCAGAGAGGAAGGGAGAGGGAGAGAGAGAGAAACATCAGTGATGAGAGAGAATCATTGATCGGCTGCCTCTTGCACACCCCCTAGTGGGGATTGGGTTTCAGCCCAGGCATGTGCCCTTGACTGGAATTGAATCGCAACCCTTCAGCCCGCAGGCTGACACTATTCACTAAGTCAAACTGACTAGGGCCCTCACAGTTTTCTGTATTTATGTGTATATGAAATGCTAATCCAAATAATTGATAACCTGTTTCTCCTAGGAAAGCTCTTATTTAGGAATATGAAATTCCATATCTCCTGATTTTTAAAATGAGAGCAACTGAGTGTGGCTGTCATTGAGCACATTCCCCTGCTCCCTTCTCCTTTCCCCAGACTCTGAATTCATGGTTGGGGAAAATAAGCTGCCAGTAACTCTCAGAGCAATTTTGGAGACTGTAGAAATTCAGGAGACATGGCAGCCTCAACACAAAAGCTTTAGCTCCTGCTTCATGGAGTGGTCATTTCTCTCTCTCTGGAAACCCAAGGGTCTCTTCAACCAATAGATTGTTTTGATTTTATTTTGTTTGTTTTTTGTTTTTGGAGAACGTAGAACCTGTTGTTTAAACGAGGGACAATTTATATTCAGTAATAGGCTTCATCCCAAACGAAATTTTGGGTGGCAGTGGAGAGAGGGTGGACAGGGTTTTCTTTTTTTAAAAAAATATATTTTATTGATTTTTTACAGAGAGGAAGAGAGAGGGATAGAGAGCTAGAAACATCGAAGAGAGAGAAACATCGATCAGCTGCCTCTTGCACACCTCTTACTGGGGATGTGCCCGCAACCAAGGTACATGCCCTTGACCGGAATCGAACCTGGGACCCTTGAGTCCGCAGGCCGACGCTCTATCCATTGAGCCAAACCGGTTTTGGCTGGACAGGGTTTTCTAAGTCATATTTGATAAGGATCACCGGGCTGTCTGTTACTTATACAGATTCCTGTGCCCTCTGATGGAAGGTGTAGGGTGTGGGGATACAGTATGTTTCTCTAATCAGTGTGTGAGGCGATTTTTTAAAAATATATTTTTATTGATTTCAGAGAGGAAGGAAGAGGGAGAGAGAGATAGAAACATCAATGATGAGTGAGAATCATTGATTGGCTGCCTCTTGCACACCCCACACTCACTGGGGTTTGAGCCCACAACCCAGGCATGTACCATAACCTCCCGGTTTATAGGTAATCACTCAACCACTGAGCCACACCGGCTGGGCCCTAAGGTGATTCTTAGCATGTGTGGGAAACACTGCTGGTGTGGTTCAGAATTGAGCTCTGAGTTTAGAGATTACCTTTTAATCCTAGTTCACCATTTACTAATTATGTGACCGTGGCCTTTGGCTTAATTTTCTAAACCAGCTGTTTTCTTATTGTAAAACTAGAGGCCTGGTGCACAAAATGCGTGCATGGGTAGGGTCCCTAGGCCTGGCTGGCGATCAGGGCTAATCTGCAGAGTGACCAGCGGGGTGATCAGGCGGCCCCTGCTGGCACCTGCCTTGGCTGGCCTGGTGCTGCCCGCTCGCTGGTTCTGCCCCTGCCACTGCCACTGGTTGCCTCTCTCTGCAGGGTGACTGGCGGGGTGATTGGGGGTCCCCCACTGGCTGGCTTGGGGCCTGCAGGCTGGGGGCAGCTCCTGGATTGAGCATCTGCCCCCTGGTGGTCAGTGCGCCTCATAGTGACCAGTTGTTCTTCCAGTCGTTCTGCCGTTCAGTCGATTTGCATATTAGGCTTTTATTATATAGGATGAGCACAACACTGCTACTTACCTACCTTCTGCTATGATTTCCAGATAAGGAAAATGGAAATGGAAGTTTCAGCATAGCTTCTGGCACATAAACATTTGGTAAATGCAGCTCCCTCACTACCAGGCTTCCTGTGTGCTCTAGAGCCTGTAGGAAAGACTGTTTGCTTTCTATTCTTTCTAAAATAACTTCTTACAAAAGTTGCACATGTTCTCCAGAGAGAATTTAAACAAAAGAAAAATATAAATTATTTGTACTTTTTTTCATGAAATTACTTCCACTTTCTGTAGACAAATGTTATAATGTGATTAATATATAGTAATTTTCTTTTGTAAAATACTTAATTGTCCTCAAATTGCTTATTTTGCTATTTATCTTTGTGTTTATTATATTATTAAGGTTTGCTTTTATTGCTTGATTAGTTTTTGTTTGTGCTTATAGATAAGGTTTAGAGGCTTGCTTATTGTTTTTGTGTTGTTCTTGATACAAAACTTTTGTATGCAGTAGGAAAATCTTGAGACAGTTCAGAGATCTACTGCCAGATTTGTTTCCAGTCTCCTGTGCTTTCTATTAGCACCTGTGTGCCTCTGCTATGTTGAGCTTTTTAGAAACTCTTGAGTTTAGCTAGTTTTGGAATTTGTTTTTTGGACAGAGATATTTTTTAAAATTATGAGACAGGACCTATAGCTCAGCAATGAATGCTATATTTTTCAGATATTGAAGGTAAAGCTATAGGTTATGAGCTGGTTTAGGTTTCTAATGTTTAAATGAGAGGGAAACAAATGGATGAGTAAAACTTTAGGGTTGATAGTCACATGTAATTACTTCGGGTGAGCAATATTTGACATGTGTTAATTTCATCAAAGTTTTGCCTTTTGATATAAACCCATTTTAGCCAATAATTTCTGGATTTGTCCTTGATTTCTAAGGTGTGAGTTGAATATCTAAATATTTAACGTGGTTAAGCTTTATGTTACCTTCTTTTTAGTGATTTATTGTTGCACTACTTGTTCCCAGTCTCCAACGACATATTAAATCTTAGTTACTGTGGTGAGCCGGCACGGCCATGACATACTCAGCCCCACGTTGGGTGCCTTATGTGCCACACCAGCTCAGCCAGGTTCAGTGAGCCTGAGAGGGGGCGGTGAAGGATTGAGAAAAGACAGACAAGAGAATAAAAGCTGGGTCTGGGTGGGACGCTCTCCTCTCTGATGGAGTGCTAGCGACAGCGCCACAGCCTGTAAGTCGTCTCTTATTTTATAGCCAGATTCCACCAGGCAAAGTAAGGGCGTGGTTACAATGTTCTCCTGGGTTTCGAAGCTACTCAATTACATGCACCTGAATTCTATCAAGCCCACATCACTCAGGCACGTGGGGCCACGTGTTCAGACCATAGATTCAAGCTTACAACTACAGCTGTTGGCTATAATTGTGCTGGGAGGGCTCTGCCCTCCAAGCTGGGACTTGCATGTGGCCATGAGAGGACTGTGTCCTCTCATTAGTCCGAGGCTTGAACCTGTCCAAACACTAGCTGCTCCCCACAAGCTAGAAAAGGTACATTTAATTTTAGCTAGTTGGTTAGATTTTCTGAACATTCGTTCTTTGCAGACTGAGGGAGACAGATGGATTTGAATTCTAAAGTGGAATCTTGATTAAGTAGAAGAGATAACCAGTAAAGTGATAGACGAGGTTTCCAGGCAGTTTTAATTAGTCAGGCACAACTGTGAGTGGGAATTGATGAAAAAGGCAAGATTCAGTGGCATGAAAGATGCAGCATTTCTCATGTTTGTTAGATGTGGTTAGGGGTCAGCCATGGTGATCGGTAATTTTTATTGAATAGTCACTGGGTGCATATTCATGTCCAGCTGAACAGTTACCAGCCGTGGGTTTAGAACTCATGCACCGATCTTATCATCAGTATATGAATGATACTGACTTCAGCTTTCTTTTTTTTTTAATTGAGGTATTATATGTGTACATATCTTACCATTGCCCCCCCACCCCACATCCATACATGCCCTCACCCCCCAGAGTTTTGCGTCCATTGTTTATGCTTATATGCATGCATACAAGTCCTTCGTTTGATTTCTTATCTCCCCCACCTCTCCCTAACTTTCCCCCTGTAATTTGAAAGTCTGTTTGATGCTTTACTGTCTCTGTGTCTATCTTTTTGTTCATCAGTTTATAATGTTCTTTATTATCCATAAATGAGTGAGATCATGTGGTATTTTTCTTTCATTGACTGGCTTATTTCACTTAGCATAATGTTCTCCAATTCCATCCAGGTTGCTGCAAATGATGAGAATTCCTTCTTTTTTATGGCAGCATAGTATTCCATTGTATAGATGTACCACAGTTTTCACTGACTTCAGCTTTCTTGTTCACGTTGTCTAGAAGGTGAGGTTGGAAGTCTCAGGCAGAAGTTGTGCTGATCTGGGGGTGCATTTGGATGTGGTGCCTCATTGTGCCTATTGCATTCTGTTGTTCTGTTTTCTTTGGGGGGCATGCAGGTGCACTACTGGGTAGCATTTTTAGTCATTCACTCATTCGATAAACATTTATTGAGCATCTATTTTGTGCCAGGTTTTCTGATGCTTGGGATACCTTAGGAGGGAAATAGACAAAGTTGTAAGCTATATTGCTAGAATTTGAAATAAATTTGAATTTGAAAAAGATATTTTTCAAGTAATATTAACTGAATTTATGAGTGCTCACTACATGCCAGGTGCTGTGCTCTGTGTCTTATTTCAGGAGAAACGAATCAAAGCATACTGCGATTTTCAGTGCAGAAGATATAAAGATGAATGAATCAAAGTCTGCACCTTTGAGGAGTTTACAATCTATTAGAAGCCTTCTTTCACGTAATACTTATCCATAAAACTTGTATTCTAGCTCTAGCCGGTTTGGCTCAGTGGAAAGAGCTTCGGCCTGTGGACCAAAGGGGCCTAGGTTCGATTCAGGTCAAGGGCACGTACCTCGGTTGCAGGCTCCTCCTTGACCCGGGCCCTGGTCGGGACTTGTGCAGGAGGCAGCCAATTGATGTGTTTCTCTCACATTTATATTTCTCTGTGTCTTTTCCACTCTCTTCTACTCAATGGAAAAGTATCCCTGGGTGGGGATTAAGAAAAAGAAAAATAACCTTATATTTTAATTGAGCATATGATTAGACTCCCTTTTGTGCACAATTCTGAGGATCAACAAACTTTGCAAACTAGGGCTCTCTCTATCCTATGGGTGATTGGGTCATCACACTTAATGTCAGATGGGCTTCCTCAATGCTCTCAATCAAGTGGTTACACAGAACAGGGTTTTTCAATATCAGCCGGATGATTTATGTTGTGAAGGCTTCCTGTGCATTGAGGATGTTTAGTAGCATCCCTGACCTTTACCAGTAGCACCTCTATACTTATGACAACCAAATGTTATATCCTCTGGGAGGCAATCTCTGTCCACCCTCCTACCCCTGCCACCTTTAAGAGTCTCTACCTAGACATTAGTCTCCCTAGACAACCAACAGCTCCTTCCAGAGGCAGATGCAACTATAGCATCATTGAGAGCTAAGCTTGTGCATCAGCTCATGCTGTTCCTAAAAATAAGAAGCCCTTGAGCTATGCATACCTTATACTGGTAATACTTTCCTTTTACAGTGATGCCATCTCTAGAGAAACCACTAAGTGCTAGTCAACACTGGAGATAATGATCTTGGTCTGCTTTATAGGGCTGGAATAATAATAGGAATTGTAACATTTTTTACTAATATATAATATAATATATATTCAAACATATATATGTAAGGTATATATATCTTTTGCGAAGAGCTTTTGAATATATATTCCCCAAAAATGTATACACACACTTTGAATAATTATAAAGTAATTGTTTATTAAAATACATTTCATTTTCAAATTGAGCTATCAGCTGTTAAAGTGTGTATACATTTTTGGGGACACCCTGTATATATATTCTGTGATCCCATCACCCAGTTAAGAAATAAATGGATTCTTAATTAGTACCTTTAAAGCCCTGTGTGTTCTACAATTTAACCCTCCTCTCCATGTAAGAAACCACTATCCTGAATTTTGTTTTTATTTTCTTTGTTGGTTTTAAAAAAAATATTTTTATTGGTTTTAGACAGGAAGGGAGAGGGAGAGAGAAATAGAAACATCAATGATGAGAGAGAATCATTGATTGGCTGCCTCCTGCATGCCCCACATTGGGGATCGAGCCCACAACCCAGGCATGTGCCCTAACCAGGAATCAAACCGTGACCTCCTGGTTCATAGGTTGATGCGCAACCACTGAGCCAAGCCAGCCAGGCACCAAGAATATATATATTTTTTAAGTAAATACATCCAGGAATTCTGATAAACACTGAATTTTCATCAAAGTTCCCTATTGTGCTGTGCATCCCAGTAACGTTCTATTTCTGCTTCTTCTGGAGCAGAGGTCGGCAAACTCAATAGTCAACAGAGCCAAATATCAACAGTACAGCGATTGAAATTTCTTTTGAGAGCCGAAAACCGACTTCCGCTCATGGGCCACGAAGTTTCAATCGCACTGTACGTGTGCGCCCGCACGTGGTATTTTGTGGAAGAGCCACACTCAAGGGGCCAAAGAGCCGCAGTTTGCCGACCACTGTTCTGGAGCAATAATGTCATCCTTTCCCCTGTAGCAGCCCTTCAGTCTTACGAAGGCAGTCCCTCTTCCCACTCATCTCTTTTCTAGGCCACACATCCTCAATTTCTTAACCATTTCTAATGTGACACGATTAGCAGGTTAGTCAAATCATCCCCTCCTGGACACACTCGAGTCTCTTAATGACATCTTAAAATGTGGTACTCTGGACTGAACAGGATATTCCAGTTATAGTTTGACCATTGCAGAATATAAATGGGATTATTACCTCCCTTGCTACAGATACTGGAATTCTACTAATGCATTTTAAGATTGCATTAGCATTTTTTTTTTTTTTTTTTACACTGCACATATTTTATTTTGAAGTAAAAAAACAAAACGGCAAAAACACCCGCATGTGGCCCGCGGGCCGTAGTTTGAGGACGCCTGGACTACATTTTACCTACCTACTCATCTGTCATGGACACTTGAGTTGTTTTTGCCTTTTGACTATTAGGGATAATGTGGCTATAAACATTTGTGTACACAAAAGCAGAAAAAAGAAGAGCACAATGCTCTTTGACAATAGAGTAGAACCTCGGTTCTCCAACTTAATTCATTGTGGAAGGCTGTTTGAGAAGCGATTGTTCAAAAACGCAATCATTTTTCTCATTAGAAAGACTGTGAATTGACCCTGGCCAGTGTTTCTTAGTGGTTAGAGAGTTGGTCCCTGCACCAGAGTCGTGGGTTTTTTTTTTTTTTTTTTTTTTTAATTTCTTTATTGATTAAGGTGTCACATATTTGTCCTCATCCCCCCATTCCCATCCCACACCCCTTCCCACGGATGCCCCAACCCCCTGTTGAACTTAACCATTGGTTAGGCTCATATGCATGCACACAAGTCCCTTGGTTGATCTCTCCTCCCTCCCCCCACCCTCCCCTATCTTCCCTCTGAGGCCCGATAGTCCGATCGATGCCTCCCTGTTTCTGGTTCTGTTCTTGTTCATCAGTCTATGTTGTTCATCATTTCCCCTAGATGAGCAAGATCATGTGTCACTAGAGATATACTTATAAGAACTGAATGTGAGACGAGCAATAATAGTTATGCTGACAGGCAAATGAATCAGTCTGTAGTGAGTTTCTTTCTGGACCAACAGTTCTTTTGAGACCCCATATCAATGTCCACCAGTTCCTTATGTGTACATGTCAGTACTGACCCCTCAGCTCTGGATGGTGGACAAATGGTGGTAATGCATGACCGACACCCTCTGTTTTGGTCTTGGGCGGACCCAGGGGCATGGCTTCACCCGGACTCAGGGGCACGTGGCCTCACCCGGGCCTAGGGGGTGCATGGCCTCACCTGGACCCGGGTGCGTGTGGCCTCACCCGGACCCAGGACCCAGCCTCACCCGGATCCAGGGGCACACGGCCTCACCCGGACCCGGGATGATCCAGCTTCACCCGGACCCAGGGGTGCGTGGCCTCACCCGGACCCAGGGGCACGTGGCCTCACCCAGACCCAGGGGGTGTGTGGCCTCACCTAGACCCAGGTGCGCGCGGCCTCACCCGGACCCGGGACCCACCTCACCTGGATCCAGGGGCACACGGCCTCACCCGGACCCGGGATGATCCAGCTTCACCCGGACCCAGGGGTGCGTGGCCTCACCCGGACCCAGGGGCACGTGGCCTCACCCAGACCCAGGGGGCGTGTGGCCTCACCTAGACCCAGGTGCGCGCGGCCTCACCCGGACCCGGGACCCACCTCGCCTGGATCCAGGGGCACACGGCCTCACCCGGACCCGGGATGCTCCAGCTTCACCCGGACCCAGGGGCGCATGGCCTCACCCAGACCCAGTGGCGCGTGGCTTCACCCGGACCCAGGGGAGCGTGGCCTCTCCCAGACCCAGGGGCGCGTGGCCTCGCCCGGACCCAGGGGCGTGTGGCCTCACCCGGACCCAGGGGCGTGTGGCCTCACCCGGACCCAGGGGCGCGTGGCCTCACCCAGACCCAGGGCCGTGTGTCCTCTCCCGGACCCAGGGGCGCGTGTGGCCTCACCCGGATCCAGGGGCGCACGGCCTCACACTGACCCAGGGGTGTGAGGCTTCACCTAGGCCCAGGGGTGTGTGACCACACCCGAGCCCAGGGGTACGCAGCCTCTCCCGGACCCAGGGGCGTATGGCCTCACCCGGACCTGGGATCCAGCTTCACCTGGACCCAGGGGCGCGTGGCCTCACCCGGACCCAGGTGCGCGAGGCCTCACCCGGACCCGGGACCCAGCCTCTCCCGGATCCAGGGGCACACAGCCTCACCCGGGCCCGGGATCCAGCTTCACCCAGACCCAGGGGCGCGTGGCCTCACCCAGACCCGGGATCCAGCTTCACCCGGACCCAGGGGCACATGGATCACCCAGACCCAGGGGCGCACGGCCTCACCCAGACCCGGGATCCAGCTTCACCCGGACCCAGGGGCGCATGGATCACCCGGACCCAGGGGCGCACGGCCTCACCCAGACCCGGGATCCAGCTTCACCCGGACCCAGGGGCGCATGGCCTCACCCGGACCCGGGATCCAGCTTCACCCGGACCCAGGGGCATGAGGCCTCACCCGGACCCGGGACCCAGCCTCTCCCAGATCCAGGGGCACACAGCCCTCACCCGGGCCCGGGATACAGCTTCACCCGGACCCAGGAGCGCGTGGCCTCACCCGGACCCAGGGGCACATGGCCTTACCCAGACCTGGGATCCAGCTTCACCCAGACCCAGGAGCGCGTGGCCTCACCCGGACCCAGGGGCGTGTGTCTTCTCCCGGACCCAGGGGCGCGTGGCCTCACCCGGACCCAGGGGTGTGTGGCCTCTCCCAGACCCATGGTCGCGTGGCCTCACCCAGATCCAGGGGCGCACGGCCTCACCCGGACCCAGGGGTGTGAGGCCTCACCTAGACCCAGGGGTGTGTGACCACACCCGAGCCCAGGGGTATGCAGCCTCGCCCGGACCCGGGACCCAACCTCTCCCGGACCCAGGGGCGTATGGCCTCACCCGGACCTGGAATCCAGCTTCACCCGGACCCAGGGGCGCACGGCCTCACCTGGACCCAGGGGCGCACGGCCTCACCCAGACCCGGAATCCAGCTTCACCCGGACCCAGGGGCGCATGGCCTCACCCAGACCCAGGGGCGCACAGCCTCACCCAGACCCAGGATCCAGCTTCACCCGGACCCAGGGGCGCACGGCCTCACCCGGACCCGGGATCCAGCTTCACCCGGACCCAGGGGCGCGTGGCCTCACCCGGACCCAGGGGTGCGTGGCCTCTCCCAGACCTATGGTCGTGTGGCCTCACCCGGATCCAGGGGCGCACGGCCTCACCCTGACCCAGGGGTGTGAGGCCTCACCTAGACCCAGGGGTGTGTGACCACACCCGAGCCCAGGGGTACGCAGCCTTGCCCGGACCCGGGACCCAGCCTCTCCCGGACCCAGGGGCGTATGGCCTCACCCGCACCTGGGATCCAGCTTCACCCGGACCCAGGGGTGCGTGGCCTCACCTGGACCCAGGGGCGTGTGGCCTCACCTGGACCCAGGGGCGTGTGACCTCACCCGGACCCAGGTGCGCGAGGCCTCACCCGGACCCGGGACCCAGCCTTTCCCGGATCCAGGGGCACATGGCCTCACCCGGGCCCGGGATCCAGCTTCACCCAGACCCAGGGGCGTGTGACCTCACCCGGACCCAGGTGCGCGAGGCCTCACCCGGACCCGGGACCCAGCCTTTCCCGGATCCAGGGGCACATGGCCTCACCCGGACCCGGGACCCAGCGGGGTTTCGTCTTCTTGATCCCAATTCCTGTTGGTCAATTCCCTCTCAGCAATTCCTTCGGCCATTTTCTCAGAGCTCCAGGGCGGCTTCCGCAGAACTCGTTGGGCAGCGGGCTCGGCGAAGCTCTGGTGTGCCCGGTGCGCGGTGGCGGGCTGGTCCGGGGTCGCTGCGTCGGCCCTTGGGTCTGCAGCGGTGGCCAGTCGCCGAGTGTGCGCACCTGGCCGCTTCTGGGGCGTTGAGATTCTTGAAGGACTCGGAGGTCAGCAAGCGCGGAGTCTCCCACCCCATGTCTCTCAGGGGCTTGTCTGTCCGTGCTCGGCAGTGAGTGGGGCCATCCCCTCAGCCGGAGACCACCGGGGGAACTGCGCCGAGCACGGTCCAGGCTGCCATTGTGTCGCCTGAGCTGTAGTTCTTAAAGTGTGATCTTTGGGTCACCAGCATCAGCATCATCCCGCGTACTCCTCTCTTTTATTCTAGTTGTAGAGCGTCTGCTCAGCCAGCCCTCCGGTGGTTCTGGATGGTGTCAGCTCTGCTCTCCCGTTGTAGTCTCAAAATTGTTGTGGTAGGCAACAATCAGGCTTCCGCCCTATGGCTCCATCTTGGTCCTCCTTTGTATAGTTAAGTCTTGATTGTTGTTGGTGTCACTGGGAGGAATTGTCCTCCTGGCCAATTGTCCGTGAGGACCCTCTGTGTCTATAAAGGAAGAGTTGCTGTGCAGGAGACACGTTTATGGGCCGGATCTTGTTGCAGCAAGGCTTTGGCGCTCACTGAGTCTGCCTCTTGAATGTGTCCCTTATGCGCGTGGTTGAAATCTGGTGTCATCTCACACCGACCACTAGATGCCCTCGTTTCTGGGTCTCCAATGGAGTGTAGGTCAGCTACTGCCTGAGGCCACTCAGCAGGAATTACAGCAAAAACTGCAGTTTCCTCCTCCTGTCTAAGCGGCCCTGGAGCAGTCCGACTAGAACCGCAGTTCATCTGGTCAAGCTGCCACAGGGCAGGCCACCCACATGCAAAAGCCGCTGCTTGGAGCCCAGGTGGGCCTGCAAAACGTGTGGGGCGGGTCTGCAAAACGTGCGGGGGGCGGGTCCCAGGGCGGGGCGGGGTCTCAGGGCGCCACCAGGCCATGGCGTGGCAAACTGCAATGGCTGCAAGTCTGCTTTTTTCTGCTCTCCACGTTTCTAAGCCCCCTCGTTCCGCACTCCAGCGCAGCAAACACTGATTGCTGGGCGCACCTCCGCAAGGAAGTTACTCCCACTCTCCGACATGAAGGCCGAGAGTTCAGCCTCTCCCCGCAGGCGTCTGGGTCTCCCGCGCGTCCCCAGAAGCTGGATTTCAGGGTGATGGGGAGCTAATCTCCCCTAGGGTTGGAAAAAAAGCCGCACGACCCTTCCCCCGCCACCAGTCCGACCCACGCGCCTCCGCACCTTATCCCCTCCGAGTTCGCTCTGTCCTCTTCCCTCTCAGCTGTAAATCCACCCTTCAGCCAGCTCTCCTGTGGTTCTGGGTGGCAGACGCTCTGTCCTCCAGTTGTATTTTTGAAATTGCTGTGTGCGGCGCAGTTCATTGTTTAACTTTGCCGCCTTCTTGGTTCTCCTCTCTCAAAATGGCTAAAGGACCTGAAATCCTAAAAATCCTCCAAGTTGGTGTCGGCGGCCTCTGGGGCCCCGAGGATCTCACTGGGCAGCTCGGCCAGGTCGGTGACGCGGATGGGCCCGTCCTGCAGAAAGATGGTCTCTTCCTTCACCGAGAGCCACTGCGCCGAGTCCGCGGCCGCCGCCGCCGCCATAGCAGCTGCCGCTGCCGCCCACGAGCTCATGGCCCCGGCTGAGGTGCTGACTGAGAGGAGCAGCCGCCCGGCCTGGGGAGACGCGAGCAGGAGTCGCCGCGCTCACCAGTCCATCTTTTAGTTGTATTTCCGAAACTGCCATGCGAGGCAACAGATCAGCCGTTCAACTCCGCCGCCATCTTCCAGAGCCGTGGATTTTAAAGTGAGATCTTTGGCTCACCGGCATCAGCGTCATCCCGCATCCCCCTCTCTTTTACTCTAGTTGTAGAGCATCTGCTCAGCCAGCCCTCCGGTAGTTCTGGATGGTGTCCGTTCTGTTCTCTAGTTGTAGTTCCAAAATTGTTGTGGTAGGCAACAATCAGGCGTCCGCCCTATGCCGCCATCTTGGTCCTCCTCCCGCATTAGCATTTTTTAAAACAGTGTTGGCTCAAAAGAAGCATGTGTTAAATTCAAATCTCCTTTACTGCACCCCCAACCCTTCAGCTTTTATCTAGTCAAGTCTTCCTTCTTATAGGGTTATCCAGAAAAATTCCTTTCTTGGTGGTAATCGCTCTAAAATAAGGAAGTATCTGTAATGTTCTAACAATCGTTTAGCGGTTTCCACTTTTTCAGAACGCTCCTTGTACATCATTTCCTTTGATCTTAACAATGATGTAAAATAGAAACAGGTGTTACCTGTTTTACAGATGTAGAAATACAGACTGAGAAGATTTAGGTAAAATGACTACGGGAAACAGTTATTTGCAGAGGCTAGGCTTCACCTAGTCCCCCTAACTCAGTGGTTTGCGATCTTGGCTGCACACTGCTTTCACCTCTGGAGTTAAAAAAAGAAAGAAAGGAGGGAGGGAGGAAAGGAGGGAGGAAAAGCCTAGGTCCCCTCCCCAGATAATCAGACTAGGATGGGGCCCACTCATTAGTACTGTTGGTTGTTTTTTATTATAATTGACATACAGTATTACATTAGTTTCAGGTATAAAACATAGTGATTAAACATTTATAGACCTTATGAAGGCTCACCCTGAGAAACCCAGTACCCATTTGACCGCATACATAGTTATTACTATATCATTGAACTATATTCCCTGTGCTGTATGTTACATCCCCATGACTGTTTTTATAACAGGTGATTTGTACTTCTAAAACCCTTCCTCCTTTTCACTCATCCGCCCAGCCCCCATTAGCATTATGAAAAAGCTCTCAAAGCAATTCTAATATTCAGCCAGGCTGAGAACAACTGCCCTAACTCATATTCTGGTGTCCCCTTCTTCTATCGAATGTGTTTTCTTCATCGAATTAAAAGGCTCTTATGTGGAAGAGAATAGTATTTTTCCATTGCTCCAGAATGCAGAAGTATAATCAATCCAAGTGAGAGAGTGTTATTCAGATATACAGTGGGAACCAGCTGTATGTCCTAAGATAATTATTCTTGGAATTTATGTATCTTCTCATTAATTTATCAACCGTTTATGTGGCCAGACACAGTGCTAAGCTCTGCTGATACAAATATGCTCACAGTTAAAAGAGGGGGGCAGCCCTAACCGGTTTGGCTCAGTGGATAGAGCGTCGGCCTGTGGACTGAAGGGTCCCAGGTTCGATTCCAGTCAAGGGCATGTACCTTGGTTGCGGGCACATCCCCAGTGGGGAGTGTGCAGGAGGCAGCTGATCGATGTTTCTCTCTCATGGATGTTTCTAACTCTCTATCCCTCTCCCTTCCTCTCTGTAAAAAATCAATAAAATATATTTAAAAAAAAAAAGAGGGGGGCACACTGTAAATAAACACAATTATAGTAGAGTGTGGTGTTACACATATTGGACTTGTATAATTTCTTTAATTTTTTACATTTTTTACTTAAAAACTGTCAACTGATTTTTCTTACTAAAACATGTTTATGCTAAGTATTTGAATATATCACACCATGGTAGTCTTTATGTTGTTATGTAATTCAAGTAATTAACAGATAAAGTTGGTTTTTTGGAAATATAAATATCTTTTTTCTTTAAATACTCCTAGTAACATTTATAGTAGTATTAAAACCATTTTGAGGAGTTTATTCTACATCTTTCTCCAAATTTTATTCTGTTGATTATAAACATAGGAAGATGATCTGTATTGGTTCTGCCATGAATTATGTTGGTGAAAAAATGACTGGATAACGTGAAAAGATTTTGATGCCCTGGATCAACTTTCAATTTTGAACATCACTCCCTACATTTCCTTAATGTACATCCTTTATTAAAAAACAGCAGACTTTTTTTTCACGTAGTTTGTGGCTGATCTGCTGATAGAGGTATGTGCTAGATACTATGGAAACATGGAGAAGCTAATTCTGGAAAGGGAAAGAGGGAGAAAGAAGAAATCAGTTTCTCAAAGTAGGTGGCAGAGCTGCATTTTGAAAGATAGGTAGGATTTAGACTGACAAAAGATGAAAGTTAGGAAAAGGCCAGCACAAGATGGAACTTTCATGCAAAAGTTTGAATGGTGATTTCTTTTCTTTTTTTTTTTTTAATTACTTTATTGATTAAGGTATCACATGTTTGTCATCAAACCCCCCCCCCATGGTGATTTCTTATATGTTGAATCCTTACAGTTCTAACAATCCTGCTATCAATAGCAGTTATAGAAAGGTCTGGGAAAAAATCATTTATTGGAGAAAGTTTGACAGAGCTGAGCCAAATAATCTGTAACAAATCAGGGTCTATTTCTAGTTTTGGCACCAAGCTATGGGCTTAAATTTATGAATTAAAGTGTGAAACTTAATCCTGGTTATTAGTTAAGTTAAAGACCCTTTTAAAAAAGTTGTTGAAAGAGAATGTGAATGAACATATATTTCCAAGCTTGGATAAAGTCATGTAACTTCAGGGTCTAATTTAATGGATAAGCGATCCACTCTTGATATAGGCTTTCATATCAGAGATGGAATTTCATCCTTCCATTCACAATTCATTTTATTTTGTTCACATGAGAACTTTCTGATCTTCTTTGAATTACCATATGCAATTCAGTTTGGCCATGATTGCCATCTATATAATGTGAAAAATGGTAGGAAAATCTGTAAAAGGGTTTAAAAATTCACTCCAACATTTGAGAGGGTTTCATTATTCTATACCCTTTATTTAAAAGTTTTGTGTTGAGGTTGCAAGTCTGGCCAGTTGGTCTGCTTTGAAATAATCCAGGTATAAATGCCTTTTATGCTGACAGGTTCATATAATGAATTGAATGGGTTAATGTACCATACTAGGTAGTATAGTAATATAATTCATCTATTTGGAGCCTGAGTGATCATGAGATTTATTTATTTAAATATATTTTTATTGATTTTAGAGAGGAAGGGAGAGGAAGAGAGAGATAGAAACATCAATGATGAGAGAGAATCATTGATTGACTGCCTCCTACATGCCCCCTACTGGGAATCGAGCCTGCAACCCGGGCATGTGCCCTTGGCTGGAATCGAACCCAGGACCTTTCAGTCCACAGGCCAACGCTCTATCCACCAAGCCAGACTGGCTAGGGTCTGAGTTTTAAATACAGTTTACTCTTGGAGAGTGAGAGGTTTTATTGTTCATTGATAGTTCCCACCATTTATGGTGGTCTTACCTATCCCACCCACTACCCAGCCTTTCCTCCTAATCAGGAATATAATCAATCCTATGTTGAGATAAACTGCTTCCAAAGTACAACAGATGGAACTAAGAAGTGATTTAAGTGCCCTAGCTGGTTTGTCATAGTGGATAGAGTGTCAGCCTGCTGACGGAAGGGTCCCAGGTTTGATTCCGGTCAAGGGCACATGCCTGGGTTTCGGGCTCGATCCCCAGTAGGGGACATACAGGAGGCAGTTGATCAGTGA
Organism: Ia io; assembly: GCA_025583905.1. Taxonomy (NCBI): domain Eukaryota; kingdom Metazoa; phylum Chordata; class Mammalia; order Chiroptera; family Vespertilionidae; genus Ia; species Ia io. The sequence continues at coordinate 20,262,306 of JAJQQW010000023.1, read as the reverse complement.
TTCTCTCTCATCGTTGATGTTTTTGACTCTCTTCCTTCTTCTCTGAAATCAGTAAAAAAAAAAAATAAATATATATATATATTAAAAAAGTGATTCAAGTACCATTTTCTTCGGTACTTGTGATTATACTTTGTCAGATATGTCCCCAAAACTGTAAATATATCTATTGTAGCACTATCTGATTACCAGTTATTTAAAGACCAGTGGCCCAGTGCATGAACTTCGTGCATGGGGGCGGGTGTCCCTTAGCCCGGCCTGCACCCTCTCCAATCTGGGACCCCTTGAGGGATGTCCAACTGCCGGTTTAGGCCCAATCCCTGTGCAATCCAGGACTTCTGGCTCCTAACCGCTCACCTGCCTGCCTGCCTGATCGCCCCTAACCACTTTGCCTGCCGGCCTTCTTGTCCCCACCTGCCCCCCCCCCCCACGCTGGCCTACTCACTCCCAACTGCCCCCCCCCACTGGCCTGATCGCCCCCAACTGCCCTCCCGCCAGCCTGCTCGCCCCTAACCTCCTCTGCCGATCTAATTAGTATATTACCCTTTTATTAGTATAGATCGTGTTTGCTTGTGAAAAACATCAGCTTGTTATGACTGCCTTTTAAAAAAATTGATTTGAGAAAGAAAGAGAAACATCAATTTGTTGTTCCACTTATTTATGCATTTATTGGTTGATTCTTGTATGTGCCCTGACCAGGGAATTAAACCTGCAACCTGGGTATTATGGGACGATGCTCTAAACTACAGAGCTACCCAGCCAGGCTTGGGCCATGACTGCTTTTTAAAAATATAAACTATTTAACTTATCACTATTGTTTCTTTTTCTTTTTCTTTTCTTTCTTTTCTTTATTTATTTTTTAAAAATATATTTTATTGATTTTTTTTTAATATATTTTATTGATTTTTTTACAGAGAGGAAGAGAGAGGGATAGAGAGTTAGAAACATCGATCAGCTGCCTCTTGCACACCCCCTACTGGGGATGTGCCCGCAACCAAGGTACATGCCCTTGACCGGAATCGAACCCGGGACCCTTGAGTCCGCAGGCTGACGCTCTATCCACTGAGCCAAACCGGTTTTGGCTTATTGATTTTTTACAGAGAGAAAGGGAGAGGGATAGAGAGCTAGAAACATCGATGAGAGAGAAACATCGACCAGCTGCCTCCTGCACAACTCCCTACCAGGGGATGTGCCCGCAACCAAGGTACATTCCCTTGACCGGAATTGAACCTGGGACCTTTCCGTCCGCAGACTGACGCTCTATCCACTGAGCCAAACCGGTTTCAGCTTCTTTTTCTTTTTAAATAGGGACCTCCACTCCCATGATTCTATTACCATAATTACCAGTGACATTTCAAACTTGAACAAGCATGTTTTACATAGTCCTATTATAGGGCATAAACAGTTTTATACTGTTTTTTGTTGCTGTATGGCTAAAATTTTTTCATTATTGCATAATATTCCATTGTGGTGTATTATAATTTAATCAAACACTTCTCTTTTGGACACTGAGATGGCTTCTACTTTTTCCACTATAATAAGACTGCAATGAACATCTTTGTACATTTTTTATTTCTGTAACATTTCTTCAGGGTAAATTTTTAGAAATTGGATTACTTTCTATTTCTCTCAGAAGTAGGCTTAATATATCTTTTAGCTTTTTACTTACCCTTTTTGGGGAATTTTATCTCTGCTCTTCTTATATCTCAGATTTGGCTGGCAAAGAATATTTTGCCTACCTTTTATTAGCTCTCCAGATGATTGTTGTTGTTTTAGCTTAAAAACACATGTCATGTATGATAAAATTACAGTGAGGGTATGAGTTACTTTGAAAGTTATTCCCTTAATTGAGGTGACTTGAGCATTATCTCCAAAGTACAGTTAGTGACCCTTCCTTCTGATTAAGGGTGACAGGGATCTTCCCTTTTTCTTAAAGAACTCTTCTCCCTTTTAAAGAAAAGAATATTAATTTTCTAATGACATTTTGGTATTTTATCTTCTTGGTCAAGAGCAGTTACTGAGGGCAGTGGTTTTATATGAGAACAAATCATTTAATATTCATAAGGACCAGAATAGATCCTCCAGACTGACTTACTAAAACCTTAAGGTATGATATCTTTATAAAATGATTTTAGGCCATGACCTTCAAACTTGAGAAATTCTTAAAAAATGGCAGCATAGCAGACAGTTCTTAGTGTTCTAAAAGGGCCATTGAAATGCTGAGAAGTCTAATGGATTTCTGAAAGCATTGTGTGTGTGTTAGGTACTGCTAAATCAATACACATAACAGTCACTTAAGTGTGTATATTATATAATATTTGGTTAATTATATTATAACTCATTGTTTCAGAATGTCTTTCAAGTGGAATGCTAAAAATAAGCTGAAGTACTTATAAAAATAGAACCATCAGAAAAACGCAGAAGTATATTATATAGTTTTTTTCAGCTACTCTTAATATTTGAAGTTAGCTATGGACTCTGTCATACACATTCTTTTATGAACAAGGAAATACCACATTTCAGAAGCACTTATGTTTGAGATTGATAAAAAAAAGAACAGCCGGGTTTAATGTTACCAAGTTGTTCTTTGATTCTTTTTATTTGTTATTTATTTTTAATTTTTAAAAATATTTTCATGTGTCTCCTTTTAATCTTTTTTCTTATGAAATTTGGATCATATGTTTTATCTGTTGTCATATAATATCATATAGTTAATTATCCTTTGTAATGTTGCATGTGGCTATTAGTATTCCACCCGTGTTATATTTTAAAGGTTCTCCTATTATAATTTGTTAGAAGTAATGCTACAGTGAACATTCTTGCATTTTTTTTTTCTTTAAATGTATCTTTGAGATATTCCTAGGAGTAATGTTACTTACTAAAATACAGGAATATTCTCTCAGACTTAAGAAATTTGCCAAGATTATTATTTTATTTAGTTACTGTGTATTTTTAAATGTGCTTCGATTCTTGAGTCTAGTAAAAGCCTGTATTGCATTTCTTAGTAGTTGCTTCATATAATGTAAGTAGAATGTCAGTGTACCTTAAGTAAAAATATATATGGAGCACATGAATTTTATATCAAAGAGTTGTATTGGATGAAAATCACATAACCAATGTTGGAAAGCTTTTTAAAAAATGCAACATTTTTTATTTGCTTAGATGTTCATAACTGGGAAGGTAATACAATTTAAAGTTGTGATTTTTTTTTTTTTTACATCATTCAAATATATCTCAATCTTTGGTTGTTGATCATGACGGTGGAAGCTGATTGCTGATTTTTTTAAAAAAGAAAAAAGGGCCCAGCCGGTGTAGCTCAGTGGGTTGAGTGTTAACCTTGGATCGATTCCATGTCAGGGCACATGCCTGGGTTGTGGGCTTGATCCCCAGTGTGGGGCGTGCAGGAGGCATCCGATCAATGGTTCTCTCTCATCATTGATGTTTCTATCTCTCTCTCCCTCTCACTTCCTCCCTGAAATCAATAAGAAAATTTTTTTTTTTAAAAGGAAAAAAGGGCAGTCTAATTTCCTTGGATATGATTACAGCTTTAAGTTATATGATTGCCCTTGAAAAGTGATAATTTTTTAAGGAACTTGTGTTATTTTATCAATTGCCAGGTGAAAAATAACCAAAAGGGTAATTTGTATTTGATGAATCTCGATAAAAGGTAGGGAAATAGTTTTGTATGACTTGATGGTGAAGAACATTTAATCATTATTTGCATGGCTCTAGCTGGGTGGTTGGGTGTTATCTATACAGTGAGGTTGCAGGTTCCATTCCTGGTCAGGGCACATACGGGAGGCAACCAATCCATAGATGAAAGCAACGGTGAAAGCAGTACATAACTTTTTCTCTATTGTTTCTTTTTTTAGATTTTAACATTTGAGACCAAGAACCCGATGGAATTAGCAGAACGTTTGCGCTCTGTCTGTGGGAATCAGAGCAATGCCTATGCCCGCCTGCTAGAATACCGCCTGAATGCCTTGCGAGGACTGTGGAATGCCCAGCGCCAGCTGGCCTTGGAAGAACAGCATGAAAGGGAAAGTTCGGGTGATGAAGAAACGTTGGCCCTGCTCAAACGCCAGGGCTTGTTGCAGCAACCCGAGCAAGCTCCCTTCACATCCCGGATGGGGCTCCTGCTGGTCTTCCCCCTTATTCAGTCCCAGAGTAGAACAGACCCCTCTCTCTGTAACATTACTGCTGAGGTGCTATTGAACTGCCTTCGCGACTGCCAGCCTTTGAGCTTGACCAAGGAGCCTGCTGATTGTCTCAGTGGAATTGAAACTTTGCTGTGCTCTTGGCTAGAGGGAACTTCTGGCGCCGGCCGACACATCCCTCATAAGCAAAAAGAAAATGCTGCTGCTGCCCTGGTGGCCTTGGCCTGTGCCAGGTAAGGAAAATCCAATGCACCACGTGGTGACCTTGTGACTGCTGCGCTGCCTGGGTTGGGTGAGTGAATCAGAGAGCGAGCATATTTGATGGGAGTCTTAGCATTCAGAAGTCCTCCTCCGTCTTCAGTATTGAATTTCATGGCCTTGACAGTACATAAGATGCTTTCTCACCAAAACTTGGCAGCAGCAGCCTGAGCTGGAACCTAAGTTCACATTTTTGCTTTCTGCTATACCATGATAACAGCTTGAACAGCTTGAACTGGGGAATCAACACTTGCCATTATCTACTCACCCCTGAGATGATTAGTGTTTTCCATCAGGTAGTTCGTGGAAGGTGTTCTATCTGTGTTTCTTCTGGAAGGACAGTTAAAAAGTTTATAGAGCTTTAAAATTTTTTTATGTGTATTTATAAGGAGTGCATTAGCAGGTGAGTGGGTTTATACTCACCTGGACTCAGTCACACTGACTTGGTCACAAATTATATTTTTGGACCCTGATGTTTGCCTCCATCATTTAATTGAAAGATCTCTCTGTATATATCAAGATTTAATAGTGTGCTGTTCTTTGTGTGTAAGATGATATTATTGATCCACTGTCAATAGGAAAAGTGCTTGGAGTTACTTTTCTGGGAGAAGATTTCTACATTCTCCTGCCCAGTATCCTGTATGATCACTGGCACACATTTGTGAGAAAAAAGATTCACTACCCTTGCTTTCCTCTAAGCTAGTTAGTTGTCTAGAGACCAATGGTCTGACAGATTAGTGTCATTATTTGTCCTTCTTCTTCAGAATTTTTTTGATTGGGTTCTTTTCTTTTTTTTAAAGCCAAGAGTATGTGAGAAAATTCTTCTTGGAGAATTAATGAAGTTCTTAGCAAAGTTTACATGAGAGTGAGAGGGGCAGACAGCTAGCAACAAATACATGTATAAGATAATTTCAGAGAGGGATAGACACTGTAAGTGCACAAATCAGGCTATTTTGATAGAGAATGGCTAAGTGGAGGTGGGGACAGCATTAGCTAATGATACCAGGGAAGGACTGCTGGAAAGATGACATTTGAACTGAGGCCTGCATGATGAGGAAGAGGCAGCCACGCAACAAAGCCAGTGACGGAGTTCCAGGCAAGAGGAGCAGCAGTGGTATGACTCTGATGCTCCTTCTGTGCTTCGGGGAGTGAGGGGACAGCAAAGTCAGCAGGGTAGCTGGAAGGCAATAGTAGAAGGAGAGGAGCAGGAGATGAGGTTTGCAGATCACGTAGTGGCTTAGGAGCCATGGGAGGAATTTTTTCTTAAAATCTGATTGAGTCCAGCAAGTAAATAATACCTTATAGCTGCTTTAAATGTTCCAGTGTGCTTTTGCCCTTTTATTTTTAAATATTTTATTGATTATTTACAGAGAGGAAGGGAGAGGGATAGAGAGTTAGAAACATCGATAAGTGAGAAACATTGATCAGCTGACTCCTGCACACCTCCTTCTGGGGATGTGCCCGCAACCAAGATACATGCCCTTGACCGGAATCGAACCTGGGACCCTTCAGTCCGGAGGCCAATGCTCTATCCACTGAGCCAAACCAGTTAGGACTGCCCTTTTATTTTTTTAACCTCACTACACCCCAGCAAGGTATCCTGCCCTATTGGACAGATGAAGCAGTAAAAATCCATAGGAGTTAGGTGACAGAACTGAGATGGTATAGTAAGTGAGTCAAAGCCAGGTTTCAGATCCATGTGTCCTGACTCCCACCTTGTGTTTTTATACTCTACTAGAGGTCTGATGCACAAAATTCATGCAAGAGTAGGCCTTCCTTCCCCCAGCTGCTGGCACTGGCATCCCTCTGGCACCCAGGACCTGGGCTTCCCTTGCAGCCCCGGCTTCAGCTTCGTCTGGAAGGTGGTCCGGAAGGGTGTCCAGCCTACTTAGCATATTATGCTTTTATTATTATAGATCTGCTGCCTCCCTGTCTTATACTGGTCTTTGGTTTTGATTCTTTGGTTTTATACTCTATCTGCTGCCTCCCTGTCTTATACTAGTTTTTGTTTTTGTTTTAATTTTTTTTATAATATATTTTTATTGATTTCAGAGAGGATAGGAGAGGGAGAGAGAGATAGAAACATCAATGATGAAAGAATCATTGATCGGCTGCCTCCTGCACGCCCCCCACTGAGGATTGAGCCCACAACCTGGGCATATGCCCTTGACTGGAATCGAACCTGGGACCTTTCAGTCCACAGGCCGACACTCTTTCCACTGAGCCAAACTGGCTAGGGCTAGTCTTTGGTTTCGATTCTTTGGTTTTATACTATATCTGCTGCCTCTCTGTCTTATACTGGTTTTTGGTTTTGATTCTTTGATAGTGAAAGGGGCAATTAAGAGGAGGACTCTAGTCCTACTCAGTCCATTAGGTATTCCATTTCTTTGGGGTTTAGGCATGTGATACCTAGCAATTAAAGCCTTGGCTAAGAGAATAAGGCAGCAGTCCGAAGTCACCCATCTGATACAGGCAGTCATTAGATCAGGAAATGTTCTTGTGGTGATTTATACTTGGGATTTAGCCAAGTAAGTCTTGTGCATCTTAATAGCACCTTCTTTTAGACCCTGCTGATCACATTATGGACTTCCCAGAGCCTCCAGCCTTGGGAATCAAAAGGAAATCAGGTAGTGGTGACCTCTGAAGTATTATAGTCCCAGCAAGGGAAGCTCTCAGTATAAAGTAGTAATTATTTGAATATATTCCTTTTTTGATATGATGGGCTTCAGTGAGATATATGTAAAATGGATGAACCTAACAAAGACATTAAAAAGTTAATCCTGGAAATACAGTTAGACTTTAAATATAACCTGCTCCTATGAAATCTCTCCTCTAGACTAGAGCATGACTTGATGAAAATAGTATCCAAGAATAATAGTCACATGGCCTTTGTACTGAGCCTTATGTTTTGAACTTTTGTGTTAGGGGAAATTATCTACCTTTACAAATGCAAGAACATTATAATTGACTGTTCAGATGGTGCCACTCACATACTAAGCAAGTATACTTTGTACAACACATATGATTGGCATAAGCAGATAGACACATTTGGAACTTTTCCCATTTGGTTAATAAACTTAACATTAGCAACCTTCTTATTTGACTTTTCAATTTTGATGATTTTCTGTTCCCTCCTTTTATTTTTAGGGGATCATTGAAAACTTTTGTCCATACAGTTCATCTATTACAGAAACAGACTGATCTAGGGTACCTGCCTGTAGCCGATGTGCTGTATAGGTAAGTTGTCACTTTGGATCCTTACCCTCCTTCTACACAAGGGTGATTGTTCATAAGGTCTCTTTTAATAAGTAGATTGCTAAACTCTTACCAATTAACGATTCATATATTTTTATGCCTTTGTTTTTAATTATCTTAAGCCTTATAATGACATAATTTACAATTTTGTGTTGATGATCTGTTCTCTACTTTAATCCTAATGAGCTGGCAAAATCACACACATATATAGTAAATGGATAGCTGTTCAAGACAATCCTGAATTATAACTTAGTCTGACTTAAAGGATTCACAAAGTTTGCTGCTGTATCTTGTCAAGCACCTGACCTTAAAGATCTTCTATTATATGTAGACATGTTAAGTACTTTTTATTTGATATTATACATAAACCACACTAAAATGCCTTTCATTCAGTAAAAGGCAACATATAAACAGTTTAGATACAGGGAATTTTATTAAATTGGCATAGTTGGGACCAAAAAGACACAATGGTCACTGCCAGCTTATCTGCAGCCCTTGCCTTTTAACAGGCTGATGAACACAACTTGAAACACAATCAAGTCTTGCAAGTCTAAGAGACAGTGAAGGGATTTCTTCAGAATTTAAACATATTAATACAACCAGTCAAATAAATCTAAATATAAACCAGTCTCCTACAGGTTTTGAGATGGCACTCAGCACCTCTGTGAAAAGCTGAATACTACGAATCAAGTCTAATCATATTTTTAGAAGAGAGTGATAACGCTTGCTGAACCAAAATTACCATTAAAGTTCAAAAAGCTGACCATATCATTTAACCACAAGCCAATCTTATTTAAATCAGGACTACACAAAAGAAATGCTCTATTGGCCATTCATGATCTGAATTCTGGTGTATGAGATCAATTTAAATATGGTACACATAAAAATGTCATGAGAGATTTGTAATAAATAAGGCAGTGGCCAACTATTAGTCATTAGTAGCTTTTTTGAGATAAGCTACCAAGTCTGCCCTTTCTGCACTCTTCTTAATGCCAGTGAAGATCACTTTTGTTCCAGGGATGTACTTCTTGGGATTCTCCAACTATTCCATCAGTTTAGCCTCTCCCCAGGTGATACCTTTGTTCTTGTTGGATCCATGTAAGAAAATCCAGGGGCCTGGCCTACCTTTCACCCAAATAGACCATGGAGATTTGGCCCTGTCTTGTGCTTGCCTCCCATTCTATATTATGGCACTGGGCACACTTCTGAACAAAACTCTTCTTGCCTTACTCAACGTCACCCATTTTTATTTATTATTTATTTATTTTTTAAATATATTTTATTGATTTTTTACAGAGAGGAAGGGAGAGGGAGAGAGAGTTTGAAACATCAATCAGCTGCCTCCTGCACACCCCCCCACCAGGGATGTGCCCGCAACCAAGGTACATGCCCTTGACCGGAATCGAACCTGGGACCCTTGAGTCCCCAGGCTGATGCTCTATCCACTGAGCCAAACCAGTTAGGGCAACGTCACCCATTTTTATTTTTTATTTTTTTTTAAATATATTTTTTTGATTTTTTACAGAGAGGAAGGGAGAGGGATAGAGAATTAGAAACATCGATAGAGAGAAACATCGATCAGCTGCCTCCTGCACACCACCCACTGGGGATGTGCCCGCAACCAAAGTACATGCCCTTGACCAGAATCGAACCCGGGACCCTTCAGTCCCCAGGCCGACGTTCTATCCACTGAGCCAAACCGGTCTCGGCGTCACCCATTTTTAAATCGCTTGTTATTCTCACCGGACATGGAGGTTCCCACTCGAAAGCCGGACATCCTGCTCTCTAAGTCCAAGGACACATCCCACCACACCCAAGTCCGCTTCATATATTTTTACATTACAGTTTACATTCAGTCCTTGTTTGTATTAGTTTTAGGTGAATAGCATAGTGATTACACAATCATATACTTTACAAAGTGATCCTCCCAAGTAGACTGGCACAATACTTAGTTATTACAATATTATTGACTATATTCTTTATGCTATACCTTACATCCCTATGACCATTTCATAACTACCAATGTGTACTTCTTAATTCCTTCACTTTTTTCACCAACCTTCCCTCTGGCAAGCATCAGTCTGTTCTCTGTCTATGAGTCTGTTTCTATTTTGTTTGTTCATTTATATTGTTCTTTAAGCTTCCACATATAAATGAAATGATTCATATTTTTAAATAAGTATATTATCATATTTATCTCTTTGAGAATTTTGTCGTCTTCTTTGAAAGTGTTCCTAGAGCATGTTATTTATTTAATTTTTAAAAAATTTTTTTTTATTGATTTGAGAGAGGAAGGGAGAGGGAGACAGAGATAGAAACATTAATGATGAGAGAGAATCATTGATCGGCTGCCTCCTGCATGCCCCCTACTGGAATCGAATCTGGGACCCTTCAGTTCACAGGCCAACACTCTATCCACTGAGCCAAACCATCTAGGGCATGTTATTTTACATTTTTGTGGGCTTAAAAATAATTGCAGTAGCTTGTAATTAATTCTTATTGTAGATTTTGAGGTGATATGTGAAGGTGTAGAGAAGAAAGATAAAATCATAATCTTTTAAATATATATATACACTTTTTATTGATTTCAGAGATGAAGGGAGAGGGAGAGAGACAGAAACATCAATGGTGAGAGAGAATCACTGATCGGCAGCCTCCTGCATGCCCCCTACTGGGGATCAAGCCTGCAACCTAGACATGTGCCCTTGACTGGAATCAAACCCAGGACCCTTCAGTCCTCAGGCTGACACTCTATCCACTGAGCCAAAGCAGCTAGGGCTCATTCATAATCTTTTTTTAAAAAAATTTAATAAATCTTTATTGTTCAGATTATTACAGTTGTTCCTCTTTTTCCCCTCCATAGCTCCCCTCCACCTGGTTCCCATCCCACCCTCTTCCCTTACCTCCCCCGCACTGTCTTCATCCATAGGTGTACGATTTTTGTCCAGTCTCTTCCCGCACCCCTGTACCCCTGAGAGTTGTCAGTCCACTCCCTTTCTATGCCCCTGATTCTATTATATTCACCAGTTTATTCTGTACATCATATTTTTAATTCACTTGGTTTTTAGATTCACTTGTTGATAGATATGTATTTGTTGTTCATAATTTTTATCTTTACCTTTTTCTTCTTCTTCCTCTTCTTAGAGAATACCTTTCAGCATTTCATATAATACTGGTTTGGTGGTGATGAACTCCTTTAGCTTTTTCTTATCTGTGAAGCTCTTTAGCTGCCCTTCAATTCTGAATGATAGCTTTGCTGGGTAGAGTACTCTTGGTTGTAGGTTCTTGCTATTCATCACTTTGACTATTTTTTGCCACTCCCGTCTGGCCTGCATAGTTTCTGTTGAGAAATCAGCTGACAATCATGTGGGTGCTCCCTTGTACGTAATTAACTGTTTTTCTCTTGCTGCTTTTAATATTCTCTCTTTGTCTTTTGCTCTTGGCATTTTAATTATGATGTGTCTTGGTGTGGTCCTCTTTGGATTCCTTTTGTTTGGGGTTCTGTGCGCTTCCTGGACTTGTAAGTCTATTTCTTTCACCAGGTGGGGGAAGTTTTCTGTCATTATTTCTTCAAATAGGTTTTCAGTATCTTGCTCTCTCTCTCCTTCTGGCACCCCCATAATTCTGATGTTGGTATGCTTGAAGTTGTCCCAGAGGCTGCTTCCACTATCTTCAAATTTTTGGATTCTTTTTTTCTTTTAGCTTTTCCAGTTGAGTGATTTTTGCTTCTTTGTATTTCAAATCTTTGACTTGATTCTTGCATTCCTCTAGTTTGCTGTTGGGTGTCTGTATAATATTTTTTATTTCAGTCAGTGTATGTTTAATTTCTAGTTGGTCCTTTTCCATATCCTCGAGGGTCTCTCGCATATCCTCAAGGGTCTTGCTAAATTTATCGTCCTTTTCTAGGAAATTCTTGAAAAACCTTATAACCGTGGTTTTGAACTCTATGTCCAGTTGTTTGTTTTCCTCCATTTCTTTGGTTTGTGATCTGTTTCTTTGTCTCCCCATTTTCGCTGCTTCCTTGAGTTGGTAGGGTAGCTTTGTGTGCTAGTTGTCCTATTTGGGCCAGTGGCTTGGCCTCCCCAGTTACCTGAGGTGGACACTCTTGGTACCCCCCTTTGTGGACTGTGTGCACAGCCTTGTTGTAGTTAAGTCTTGATTGTTGTTGGTATCAGTGGGAGGAGTTGACCTCCAGGCCAATTGACTGTGAGGATCAGCTGTGTCTACGCCGGGAGACAGCCTTATTCGACTAGACTTGCAAAATTGTAAAAGCCTCTGTGCTCAGCTTGGATGGGGCGGAGTTTCAGGGTGGAGCCTACAGCCTTGGCTTCCCGTCAGCCCCGCCCTATGAGGTTCCTGGGTCTCAGTGTCCCTCAGTACTCGCTGCAGGCGCCTCTGAGAGAAAGGCGCCCTTGAGTTTCGCCCGCTGCCAAACAGTCTAGTCTCTCCCCCAATGAATCTGGATTCCCAGATTCTTGCCCGGAACTGGGGTTCAGTGCAGTCGAAACTGGGATTTAGCGCAGTCCAGAGCTTTTGTCTCCTTCCTGCTAGAGCAATCCTGCGGCACACTCAACAGACCATCCTCTGCGCGCATTCCCATGTGCGGCTCCAGAGCTCTACCTTTTGCCGCTCCCCTGAGTTTCCGCCTTACAGCCCAGATTCCCCCAGTATGAGCCTGGGTCCCCAGGGTCTCGCCCGGTACTGGGGTTCAGTGCAGTCGGAGCTGGGGTTCAGCGCAGTCCAGAGCTTTTATCTCCTTCCTGCTAGAGAACGCCAGCCAAGCACTCAGCCGCCCGTCCTCTCCGGCTCCGTCCTCTCCGCACGCGCACCCCCGTGTCTCCATACCTCAGTCTTTTACAACTCCTCTGATTTTCCTTATGGTTTTCTCTTTCCTTCTAGTTGTAGGATTTCCAGTCAGCCAGCTTTCCTGTGGTTCTGGATGATGTCCATTTTGTCTTTTAGTTGTATTTTTGAAATTGTTGTGCGAGGCTGCAGTTTAGGTGTTTACCTATGCCGCCATCTTGGTTTCTCCTCATTCATAATCTATTACCCAAAGATAACCACTCCTAATGCTTTGGTATACGTGTTTCCCAATTCATATCTCTCTCTCTCTCTCTCTCTCTCTCTCTTGTATATATAAAATATATACATTTTACACACATGTAATTTTATCATAACATTTCTAAAAGCACTGCTTTGTAAATTTTCAGTATATAAAATATATTGTGAATTTCATTTCAGATGTATAATGTCTTTGTAAACCTGTTATAGTTTTCTGCTTTTTGAGATGGAAGGTGGACTTTTATTTTCTTGCCAAAATGGATAGTTTTAGTGTGTTTGTGATTCTCCATTTCCCTTTTTAGGCTGTTGCTTTTGGAAGGAGGGCCTGGATCCCCCTCCTGTTTGCTTGGTGGCAAACACATAGTGTCATGGGGATATGAAGACATGTTGCCTGCACCAGATAGTAACACTGGCTCCAGTTCTGAAAATAAAGGTAATGTAAGGGTTTTGGTCTTCTGATTGAAATTAAGATGTGAAAAGAATGGTTTAAGATAATTGTGGCAAACAGTTTAGATGTAAGTCTGTGTTCCTTTTAATTAAAGAGCTCAGGATTCCTATATAATGTGTTCATTGTCTGCTTTATCTGTCACAGTATAATACAAGCTGATATTCAGTGAGGTAAGAAAATGGATAGGTTTTACTAGTGCCAGGAAAAGGTATCATCCATACACTTCTGCAGAGAGCCATGAATTACTTAAATTGGTTCCTGGGTATTTGAGTTTGGGCATGGGAACCTTAAGTTGAATTTTTATGCCCATGAATAGAGTATAAGGTCTTTCTGCCTGATACTGTTTCTTTTAGTAATTTATTGTGTGTGTGTTGATGAACCCTCTCATCTTAAAAGCAAAACGATGAGATTGTTCAAGGGAGCATGAATTGTTAAGTATCTTTTTTAAACAAAGTAGGCTGGGTTAAAATGTTTTTACAGTTTCACAAGTATTACATATCAGTTTATTCTATGACCTCAGTGAAAATGGCAGAAGCTCTCTTAATTGACTGCACCTAACTGACTTGCCGTTGAATTCAGCCTCTCTGTTAGCTGGGTAGACATGCTGTCCAGTACCCTGGCACACCCATGTTGCTCTCCGGTAGAGTTTCAGGCCTGCCAGGAGTCCACCTTACTCCCAGACCTGTTTGTTATTGTAACAGGTACTTGTTATTATGATTATATCGTTAAGTATTACCTTACCGATGAAATAGGAGTTTTAAAAATGATTACCCACTTTAACTCTTTGTTTTTTGAGGAACCCCTAGGTACAAATTACACTTGTCTCAGGTTTAGTGTACTGATTTTTAAAGATAACAGCGTACTCAGTTCTGCTTTGAGTGCAGTGACATTGGATTCTCCTAAAGTGACAAGTAGTAGACAAACTCCACTTATATATGGTGAGTGGAATGATTATGAAAATAAACACTGAAGGGCTTACTTATATGCTTTTTTAAAGACTCTCTTTATAAGTTAGTAAACCATTTACTATCATATAGAGATACAATGTTTATCTTAGGGGAAGATATAGCTAAGGGTAAACATAGTTGCTGTTTTTAAGTAGAAGAGCACTTTTGTGCTGTGTTGCTCCAGAAATTAAAATTAGGATCTCTGGATGGAAAATCCAAAGAAGCAGATTTTAGTTGAATGTATGTTATTAGTATGTGAGAATAATATCATTTACCATTATGGAATACTGGCTTTGAACTTGAGTGCAATATGGGTATTAACTTGTGTTATCTCATTTAACCTTCATAGTAATTCTTGAGGTACACATTATCCTCATTTTATGGATGAAGAAACTGAAGTTCAAAGAGGCCCAAGGTCAACTAATAAGTGCCCAGAACTCTTAAAAGCTCACGCCTTTTTTACTATAAAATCATATCGTTGTTTTTTTAAAATATTTCTTTGATTTTTAAGAGAGGAAGGGAGAGGGAGAGAGAGAGAGAAACATCAATGATGAGAGAGAACTATCAATCGGCTGCCTCCTGCACAGCCTCCACTGGGGATCAAGCCCACAACCCGGGCATGTGCCCTTGGCCGGAATCGAACCTGGGACCCTTCAGTCTGCAGGCTGACGCTCTATCCACTGAGCCAAACCGATCAGGGCTTGTATTGTATTCTTAGTCATTTCATATTAGAATTAGGAATGTGTAAATTGGACTCGGTATTTTTGCTATTTCAAAAAAGAAAAAAACATTTGGCAGGAAAAACCAGGTTTTCCTGCTAGTAACTATCTGACCTCCTTCCCTGATCTTGGTCCCTGACTCTACATGCATTTTGGATGTTTGCTGTGGGGGTTCTGGCCATCTTCCCTGGAAGTCACATCGAAGCACTTACTTTAGAAGTGGGAGATTATCTTTCACTCAACCTCCTCTAAAGAAAAAGCACATTTATAATCTTATTAGAAAAGCATTTAGCCCTAGCTGGTTGGGCTCAGTGGATAGAGCATCAGCCTGTGGACCAAAGGATCCCAGGTTCAATTCCGGTCAAGGGCACATACCATACTTTCCGGCGTAAAGACGACTGGGCGTATAAGATTTTCCTGGGTTAAAAAGTAGTTTTATACGCCGGAAAATACGGTATATTGGACTATATTGATGGGATTAGATATAATGGATTAGATATATTGGACTATGGTATTTTCTGGCATATAAGACTACTTTTTAACCCAGGAAAATCTTATACGCCCAGTCATCTTATACGCCAGAAAATATGATACCTTGGTTTCAGGCTCCTCTTGGCCTGAGCCCTGGTCAGGGTGTGTGCAGGAGGCAACCAGTCAATGTGTTTCTCTCACATCGATGTTTCTCTCTGTCTTTCCCTCTCTTTTCCACTCTCTGTAAAAGATCAATGGAAAAATATCCTTGGGTGAGGATTAACAAAAAGAAAAAAAAAAAAAGAAAAAGAAAAGCATTTATATAACTTACTTATAAAAAATGTTTCAGATGCTGACTTGGGACGCTGTCTCACTGCAGACGGTCTTTACCTGTATACTACTAACTCAGTTGGAAGAGGAGTGAGCAAACTGGGCTCTGGATTACATGGTACCCTCAGGTGAGTGGCATGGAATTTGCTGAATTATTTGGCTGGAACATTTCCTCCTTATGTAATCCTCTGTGAAGAAAACATTGGGGCGCATGCTGACTCTCCATAGACTGACTGACTAATAAGTCTGAACGCATTCATGTGATTCTGGTTTTCTATTATTGTCACCCACCCCTCTCATTCTGCTAGTGCAGTGGTCGGCAAACTGCGGCTCGCGAGCCGCAGTTTGCTGCACTGTTGACTAATGAGTTTGCTGACCACTGGGATAGGGGCTTAATCACAAGGAACAATAACAGCCTGTAATTATTGGAATCGAGAGTCTAGGTCAGTGTAGACTCAGTCGGCAAACTCATTAGTCAACAGATTGGCAAACTGCGGCTCGCAAGCCGCATGTGGCTCGTGAGCCACAGTTTGCCGACCACTGTGCTAGTGCATTTCAGCTTTGTTTTGGTTCTAAAGAGTCTGATAGCCCTAGGATCATTGTTTTAACCAGATGTTCCTCTATGATTAGAATTACTATAATATTAGTTTCTTCTCCATGTTGATAGATGGACATTTTTTTCTAGTTTAGTTTCTTTGTCCTTGAATTTGATCTTGGATTAGCAGTGATTTTCAGTTGGGATGTAAGATCTATGAATTGCTGACAAAAGAAACCACAGTTTGAGATTCTTTTATATATTTAACTAGGGGCCCAGTGCACGAATTCATGCACCTTGAAAGGAACTGTGGGCTGCGAGGCTGCGGTGAGCACAGAGGTGGGTCTTGGCCCATCCTCCATGCCCCCACCCAGCCTCTCCCGCCATGGCCCCCAGTCCTCTCTCTGCTGACAGCCCTGCTCCCGCCACTGCTGCTCCCATGTGCTGCCGGCGCCGGCCCCGGCCCTGCTCGCACCTGCTGACAGCGTGGAGCGATTGGGGCTTGCGCCAGCAGCAGGTACGAGTGGAACCGGCGCCATCAATGGGTGCGAGTGGCGGCTGCTGCCCCGATCGCCCCTCAGGAGCAGCGGGAGGTGGAGAAGCCCTCAGGGGTAATTGGGGCTGGCAGCCGCCGCTCACACCTGCTGACAGCACCAAGCAATTGGGACCAGTGCCAGGCGCCGGCAGCAGGTGCAGGTGGGGCCGTTGCAGGCAGCGGGTGCAAGCGCTGGGTGGGACCATGGTGCACGGGAGCAAAGAATTTTCAGTAACCACCAGAGGCTTTCCCCGATGACAGCGACTGGCACCCCGCCTTGGTCTGGCGCCCCCACTCACCTGCTCCACCATCCCACCGCGGCCAATGCCCACCATGTTCCGCCCTCTGCCGCCTGCTGCTGATGCCTGCCATGTTCCACGCACGCCCCCTGGTGGTCAGCACACGTCATAGCAACCGGTTGTTTGGTTCAGTTGTTCCTCTATTCAGTCTATTTGCATGTTAGGGTTTTATATATATAGATTAGACCTTTTCCCCAACTTGTTTTTCTCTTTGCGAGTTTGTTGTGAAAAGTTAATATTTGCCCTAATTTTTCAGTCCAAAAGCTAATGTAATATATTCACTCACCTTCAAATTGTTTGCATACTTAGCCATTTAAAAACATTAGGCTGAGGAGGACCAAGATGGCGGCATAGGGCGGACGCCTGATTGTTGCCTACCACAACAATTTTGGAACTACAACTAGAGAACAGAACGGACACCATCCAGAACTACCGGAGGGCTGGCTGAGCAGATGCTCTACAACTAGAGTAAAAGAGAGGGGGATGCGGGATGACGCTGATGCCGGTGAGCCAAAAATCTCTCTTTAAAATCCACGGCTCTGGAAGGTGGCGGCGGAGTTGAACGGCTGATCTGTTGCCTCGCATGGCAGTTTCGGAAATACAACTAAAAGATGGACTGGTGAGCGCGGCGACTCCTGCTCGCGTCTCCCCAGGCCGGGCGGCTGCTCCTCTCAGTCAGCACCTCAGCCGGGGCCATGAGCTCGTGGGCGGCCGCGGCAGCTGCTATGGCGGCGGCCATGGCAGCTGCTATGGCGGCGGCGGCGGCAGCGGACTCGGCGCAGTGGCTCTCGGTGAAGGAAGAGGCCATCTTTCTGCAGGACGGGCCCATCCGCGTCACCGACCTGGCCGAGCTGCCCAGTGAGATCCTCGGGGCCCCGGAGGCCGCTGACACCAACTTGGAGGATTTTTAGGATTTCAGGTCCTTTAGCCATTTTGAGAGAGGAGAACCAAGAAGGCGGCAAAGTTAAACAAATGAACTGCGCCACGCACAGCAATTTCAAAAATACAACTGGAGGACAGAGCGTCTGCCACCCAGAACCACAGGAGAGCTGGCTGAAGGGTGGATTTACAGCTAAGAGGGAAGAGGACAGAGCGAACTCGGAAGGGATAAGGTGCGGAGGCGCGTGGGTCGGACTGGTGGCGGGGGAAGGGTCGTGCAGCTTTTTTTCCAACCCTAGGGGAGATTAGCTCCCCATCACCCTGAAATCCAGCTTCTGGGGACACGCGGGAGACCCAGACGCCTGCGGGGAGAGGCTGGACTCTCGGCCTTCATGTCGGAGAGTGGGAGTAACTTCCTTGCGGAGGTGCGCCCAGCAATCAGTGTTTGCTGCGCTGGAGTGCGGAACGAGGGGGCTTAGAAACGTGGAGAGCAGAAAAAGCAGACTTGCAGCCATTGCAGTTCGCCTGGTGGCGCCCTGAGACCCCGCCCCGCCCTGAGACTCGCCCCGCCCTGGGACCCGCCCCGCACGTTTTGCAGACCCGCCCCGCACGTTTTGCAGGCCCACCTGGGCTCCAAGCAGCGGCTTTTGCATGTGGGTGGCCTGCCCTGTGGCAGCTTGACCAGAGGAACTGCAGTTCTAGTTGGACTGCTCCAGGGCCGCTTAGACAGGAGGAGGAAACTGCAGTTTTTGCTGTAATTCCTGCTGAGTGGCCTCAGGCAGTAGCTGACCTACACTCCATTGGAGACCCAGAAACGAGGGCATCTAGTGGTCGGTGTGAGATGACACCAGATTTCAACCACGCGCATAAGGGACACATTCAAGAGGCAGACTCAGTGAGCGCCAAAGCCTTGCTGCAACAAGATCCGGCCCATAAACGTGTCTCCTGCACAGCAACTCTTCCTTTATAGAAACAGAGGGTCCTCACGGACAATTGGCCAGGAGGACAATTCCTCCCAGTGACACCAACAACAATCAAGACTTAACTATACAAAGGAGGACCAAGATGGAGGCATAGGGCGGAAGCCTGATTGTTGCCTACCACAACAATTTTGAGACTACGACGGGAGAGCAGAGCGGACACCATCCAGAACCACCGGAGGGCTGGCTGAGCAGACGCTCTACAACTAGAATAAAAGAGAGGGGTACGCGGGATGATGCTGATGCCGGTGACCCAAAGATCACACTTTAAGAACTACAGCTTAGGCGACACAATGGCAGCCTGGACCGTGCTCGGCGCAGTTCCCCCGGTGGTCTCCGGCTGAGGGGATGGCCCCACTCGCTGCCAAGCACGGACAGACAAGCCCCTGAGAGACATGGGGTGGGAGACTCCGCGCTTGCTGACCTCCGAGTCCTTCAAGAATCTCAACGCCCCAGAAGCGGCCAGGTGCGCACACTCGGCGACTGGCCACCGCTGCAGACCCAAGGGCCGACGCAGCGACCCCGGACCAGCCCGCCACCGCGCACCGGGCACACCAGAGCTTCGCCGAGCCCGCTGCCCAACGAGTTCTGCGGAAGCCGCCCTGGAGCTCTGAGAAAATGGCCGAAGGAATTGCTGAGAGGGAATTGACCAACAGGAATTGGGATCAAGAAGACGAAACCCCGCTGGGTCCCGGGTCCGGGTGAGGCCGCGCACCCTGGGTCCGGGTGAGGCCACGCGCCCCTGGGTCTGGGTGAAGCTGGATCCCGGGCCCGGGTGAGGCCATGTGCCCCTGGATCCGGGAAAGGCTGGGTCCCGGGTCCGGGTGAGGCCTCGCGCACCTGGGTCCGGGTGAGGTCACACGCCCCTGGGTCCAGGTGAGGCCACACGCCCCTGGGTCCGGGTGAGGCCACGCACCCCTGGGTCCGGGTGAAGCTGGATCCCAGGTGCGGGTGAGGCCATACGCCCCTGGGTCCGGGAGAGGCTGGGTCCCGGGTCCGGGCAAGGCTGCGTACCCCTGGGCTCGGGTGTGGTCACACACCCCTGGGTCTAGGTGAGGCCTCACACCCCTGGGTCAGGGTGAGGCCGCGCGCCCCTGGATCCGGGTGAGGCCACACGACCATAGGTCTGGGAGAGGCCACGCACCCCTGGGTCCGGGTGAGGCCACGCGCCCCTGGGTCTGGGTGAAGCTGGATCCCGGATCCGGGTGAGGCCATGTGCCCCTGGATCCGGGAAAAGCTGGGTCCCGGGTCCGGGGTGAGGCCTCGCGCACGCCCCGGGTGAGGTCACAGCCCCTGGGTCCAGGTGAGGCCACACGCCCCTGGGTCCGGGTGAGGCCACGCACCCCTGGGTCCGGGTGAAGCTGGATCCCAGGTGCGGGTGAGGCCATACGCCCCTGGGTCCGGGAGAGGCTGGGTCCCGGGTCCGGGCGAGGCTGCGTACCCCTGGGCTCGGGTGTGGTCACACACCCCTGGGTCTAGGTGAGGCCTCACACCCCTGGGTCCGGGTGAGGCCGTGCGCCCCTGGATCTGGGTGAGGCCACGCGACCATGGGTCTGGGAGAGGCCACACACCCCTGGGTCCGGGTGAGGCCACGCGCCCCTGGGTCCGGGAGAGGACACACGCCCCTGGGTCCGGGTGAGGCCACGCGCTCCTGGGTCTGGGTGAAGCTGGATCCCGGGTCCGGGTAAGGCCATGCGCCCCTGGGTCCGGGTGAGGCCACGCGCTCCTGGGTCCAGGTGAAGCTGTATCCCGGGCCCGGGTGAGGCTGTGTGCCCCTGGATCTGGGAGAGGCTGGGTCCCGGGTCCGGGTGAGGCCTCATGCCCCTGGGTCCGGGTGAAGCTGGATCCCGGGTCAGGGTGAGGCCATGCGCCCCTGGGTCCGGGTGAAGCTGGATCCCGGGTCTGGGTGAGGCCGTGCGCCCCTGGGTCCGGGTGATCCATGCGCCCCTGGGTCCGGGTGAAGCTGGATCCCGGGTCTGGGTGAGGCCGTGCGCCCCTGGGTCTGGGTGATCCATGCGCCCCTGGGTCCGGGTGAAGCTGGATCCCGGGTCTGGGTGAGGCCACGCGCCCCTGGGTCTGGGTGAAGCTGGATCCCGGGCCCGGGTGAGGCTGTGTGCCCCTGGATCCGGGAGAGGCTGGGTCCCGGGTCCGGGTGAGGCCTCGCGCACCTGGGTCCGGGTGAGGCCACGCGCCCCTGGGTCCAGGTGAAGCTGGATCCCAGGTCCGGGTGAGGCCATACGCCCCTGGGTCCGGGAGAGGCTGCGTACCCCTGGGCTCGGGTGTGGTCACACACCCCTGGGCCTAGGTGAAGCCTCACACCCCTGGGTCAGTGTGAGGCCGTGCGCCCCTGGATCCGGGTGAGGCCACGCGCCCCTGGGTCCAGGAGAGGACACACGGCCCTGGGTCTGGGTGAGGCCACGCGCCCCTGGGTCCGGGTGAGGCCACACGCCCCTGGGTCCGGGCGAGGCCACGCGCCCCTGGGTCTAGGAGAGGCCACGCTCCCCTGGGTCCGGGTGAAGCCACGCGCCACTGGGTCTGGGTGAGGCCATGCGCCCCTGGGTCCGGGTGAAGCTGGAGCATCCCGGGTCCGGGTGAGGCCGTGTGCCCCTGGATCCAGGCGAGGTGGGTCCCGGGTCTGGGTGAGGCCGCGCGCACCTGGGTCTAGGTGAGGCCACACGCCCCCTGGGTCTGGGTGAGGCCACGTGCCCCTGGATCCGGGTGAGGCCACGCACCCCTGGGTCCGGGTGAAGCTGGATCATCCCGGGTCCGGGTGAGGCCGTGTGCCCCTGGATCCGGGTGAGGCTGGGTCCTGGGTCCGGGTGAGGCCACACGCACCCGGGTCCAGGTGAGGCCATGCGCCCCCTGGGCCCGGGTGAGGCCACGTGCCCCTGAGTCCGGGTGAAGCCATGCCCCTGGGTCCGGCCAAGACCAAAACAGAGGGTGTCGGTCATGCATTACCACCATTTGTCCACCATCCAGAGCTGAGGGGTCAGTACTGACATGTACACATAAGGAACTGGTGGACATTGATATGGGGTCTCAAAAGAACTGTTGGTCCAGAAAGAAACTCACTACAGACTGATTCATTTGCCTGTCAGCATAACTATTATTGCTCGTCTCACATTCAGTTCTTATAAGTATATCTCTAGTGACACATGATCTTGCTCATCTAGGGGAAATGATGAACAACATAGACTGATGAACAAGAACAGAACCAGAAACAGGGAGGCATCGATCGGACTATCGGGCCTCAGAGGGAAGATAGGGGAGGGTGGGGGGAGGGAGGAGAGATCAACCAAGGGACTTGTGTGCATGCATATGAGCCTAACCAATGGTTAAGTTCAACAGGGGGTTGGGGCATCCGTGGGAAGGGGTGTGGGATGGGAATGGGGGGATGAGGATAAATATGTGACACCTTAATCAATAAAGAAATTAAAAAAAAAATAAAAAATAAAAAAAAATAAAATAAAATAAAAACATTAGGCTTTTAAAGCATTAAACATTCAGGAAAATTTTTTTGTCTGTTGTGGCTTCAGACCCAGCCGGGCAACCCAACCTAAGTACCTTTCTTTTCCTACAGAGGTTTTGTATACTGCCGGAACGAGGAGCTGGAACCGGGATGGGTTGCTTTTGGCAGCGGCAGTCTTCTCCACCGGCCTGTATCTTTTGATAATAAACCTCACTCCCTTTTCCAGGTCATTGACCAGAATACCCTTCAGGTAAACAGAAAACCAAGGCATTGTCTTTACATTTTGGAGACAGTAAGGGAAGTTCTTCAGAAGTAATAACACAGTTGATGTAGTTTTCTGCCAGAGTGCATCTTTTGAATTGTCATTGTCTGGGCATTCTGTTTTGTTTTGTTTTTGTCTAGTGTCTAGACTTTCTCACATGGTTTGAGTGAATGTGCTCCCTAAGAGTTTATAAGGCCAGCAACAAATTTTTCTTTACTATTAAAAAAAATTTCTAGAGAATTAGAGATGGTATAAATGCCAGCTGCTGCTTCTCCTCCTTCTTCTCCTCCTCCCCCTCTTACTCCTCCTCCTCCTCTTCTTCTTTCTCCTCTTCTTCCTCCTCCTTGTTCTCCTTTTTCTTTTTCTCCTTTTTTTTCTTATTATTATTGCCAGATCTGTTTTGGGAAGACATCATTTCTCTATTCAATTAGTTCTAAACAACCTTTCTGAGAGAATGGGAGCTTTAATATGAGTTTAGATAGAGTCATTGTGTGAGATGGATTAAGAACTCATCTTTACTGCTCTAATAGCACTCTAGCAAAGCACTTGCTGCGTCATACCGAAATTACCTGCTCTTGTGTCTAATCCTCCCCAAGACCGTGAACACCTTTAGGTCCAGAGAGAGCCTGTTTTACTCATCTTTGTGTCCCTAGAATGTAGTATGTGTGCCTAGCATGTGATTGATGATGATAAAGTATAATGTATGTGTACCAGGCCCTGATCTAGGCAATTTACATACACTTGTGAGGTGTAATTATGGCAGTTTCATCATAAACATAAGGCAAATGATGCTAAGCACATTGCAAGTAGTAAGTGTTTATTGTTGAATGAGGAATGTAGCTCACAGAGGTTAAGTAATTTGCCAAAGGCCATATAATATGGCAACGTGAGAACTTGAATACATGGTTCTCAGCTCTAAAATTTGAGTTCTTTATGCTATAACTTTCAACCAAAATTGAACTGGATGGTTAGAGTTCTCATCTGTGGAGTGGTTTCCCTGAGAGTAGTTACATCCAGAATTCAAGTGGGATGTTGCATCTCTCTGTCTGTCACTCGGTTGTGTCTTTCCTGGAGAGCAGAGACTGAATCTTGTTCACCATTGTGTCTCCAAAGCACATAGTAGGTGCTCAATAATTGTTAGATGAGTAAAGTGAACACATTAACAAATAGATGCCCAATTGCCTTTGTTTCTTATCACTAATGTAGACAGATGAGAATATCTCCTATATTTGTTTGAAATAAAGTTATAAGCCTGGGAATTAAACAGATGTTAAATCTTGGAACATGGTTCACATTTGAAGTGATGTCAGTTTCCCCTGTGTTGTTGCAAAAACTCTGATATTATCCAAGAAAGCAGTGTTGTCACTAACTAGATACGTGCATCAGAGCAATTTGGGGATAGCTTAGGCCAGTGGTCGGCAAACTCATTAGTCAACAGAGCCAAATATCAACAGTACAACGATTGAAATTTCTTTTAAGAGCCAAATTTTTTAAACGTAAACTTCTTCTAACGCCACTTCTTCAAAATAGACTCGCCCAGGCCGTGGTATTTTGTGGAAGAGCCACACTCAAGGGGCCAAAGAGCCGCATGTGGCTCTCGAGCCGCAGTTTGCCGACCACTGGCTTAGGCCAATCAGTAGCTGTCAGCTTTCTAAATTTCCTGGCACAATAAGTTTCAAAGTGTGGTTACAGCAATTAAATGACTTTAACTTTTGACGTAGACAAAACAGATCTGGAAAAAATTCATATGAAATTAGTTCAGGGTTCAAAAGTAATCTTAGGAAAACTAGTGACTCACCCAGAGGTGGAGCAACTGAAAATTGTTCTTACTGTACCCTGAAGGCATCTGACCTTCTCTAATTATGTTTATTTTGGGATTTTCAGTTCTGCTCCTACTCTTGGATTTTTAAAAAACCAAGTCAGCAGTTTTCTTAGTTCTCATTTTCTCTCATATTAAATGCTTTTCTCTGGCAGTAAAAATTAGTATGTAACTTCACATTTAATGTGAAATAATACAAAACTATTCATTATGCTGAAACCAAAGGATGTTTACTAGGTAGTATTAGAAACACATGCCTTCATGTCTAATATAGAGTATTGGTGTTTGTCTGTTTCCTCTTGATGGACTTGGTGAATTTCAGTAGCCCTCATGTGCTAAGTTAGGATCTTGCATGTGCCTTCATTTTTTTTTAAACTTTTTTTCTCTTTCCCCCTTCTCCCTATTCTCTGCTTTCCCTTTTGCTTTTTCTTCCTTCCATATTTATTAAATAACTTTGAGCTAGACTTTGAATTACGTGCTAAAGATATAAAGATGAATGAGATATAGTTCATGTCCTTAAAATATAATTAATAGTCTTAAATTCATTTACTAAGAACATTTCAGAAAGTATTATTTTTCTGAAATTTTGTGGTTTTTTATTTTATTTATTTTTTATTTCTTTTATTGAGTTCAGAGAGGGAAAGAGATAGAAACATCAATGATGAGAGAGAATCGTTGATTCGCTGCCTCCTGCAAGTCCCCTACTGGGGATCAAGCCCACAACTCAGGCATGTTCCCTTGACTGGAATTGAACCTGGGACCCTTTAGTCCTCAGGCTGATGCTCTATCCACTGAGCCAAACCAGCTAGGGCTGAAACTTTGTTTTTAATAAATGTTTGATAAAACACACATGGCAGAGTCAAAATGTTTAGTAAGTACATTTTTAAAAAATGTAATTTGAATTAATCTCAAGCATCTTTTTGAGATCTGTTGCATGGCCAGTTTTATGAACTTTTATGTTTTTGTCATGTAATTTTCATATATTATTCTTAGAGATAAATATCAGGTTTATTTTGCCCAGAAAGCCTATTGAATTCTCATCTTGGAATTAATAATATTAATGATGAACTGATAGAATTAATCAGAATTTATGTCACACTGATGAAGTTTTCCTTCTTTTTGTGTCCAGGTATGTCAGATGGTACCAATGCCAGCTAATCATCTCCCTGTTGGCAGCACTATGAGCACTGTGCACCTTTCTTCAGATGGTACTTACTTCTATTGGATCTGGTCTCCTGCCAGTCTGAATGAGAAAACACCTAAGGGACATTCTGTTTTCATGGACATTTTTGAACTTGTGGTAAGTTTTACTTTCTCACTTTGTGTATTGAGAGACATTTCTGTTTGCTTTCATTTTATATTGGTTGACAAAGGACCTAAGAAACTTGGAGTATATACAATGTGTTTACTCTTACCTCAAAATTGATTTTTTTCTTGGATATCTTTGAAGGTTTCTTTGTTTGGAGTTGTATGGCCAAATAAAGTCTAGCTTTCTGAAGGCCAATTTGGCAAGAGAGTGGAGATAACAGTAGTTAAAGTGTAGATAGTGGAGTTTTTAAGTAGAAATGATCAGGGGGCTTGTTGGAAATGTGGAACTAAACTGCAATAATAAGATTGGGTCTATTGATAGGTTTTGGAAGTCCCTGAAAAAGATGACAATTAAAATTGTGAGAAGACAATTATTTATTCATTAGATATTAGCAGGCTGCCTGAGAGCCAGGCAGTGTTTTATCTGGATGGTGGGAATTCAGTGATGGGCAAGGTGGGTAGGATCCTTACTCAAATGGAGCTTGTATTCTGGCTGGTTGGGTGGGTTGGGATAGTGATGGTGGAAAGACAAAAAAAAAAAGACAAAAACTATAAACAAGTAAGCAAATAAGTAGATAAAATAATTTTAGGTAGTGAAGAAAAAGTTGTAGTTAACCAGATGAAGAAGTTCATTAGAAGGGTAGGGAACATTCAAGGAAGAGGAGACCACAAGTGCAAAGGCCCTGTGAGCATGCATGTTTCAGGAAATGACAGTGAGCTAGAGTGGCTGGGATGCAGAGAGGAGAGCTTGAGCAAGAAGAGGCTGGGGGCCATGGCAGATCTGCACTGTCCAGTGTGGCAGCCGATAGCCACACCTGGCTGTTTAAATCTATATTAATCAGAATTAAATAAATTTAAAACTTTAGTTGCTCAGTTGCATTAACCACATTTTTAGTATTCAGTAGCCATTGCGACTGGCTAGTGATCACCATATCAACAGCGAAGACATAGAACATTTCCATCATCAAAGACAGTTCTATTGGACAGTACTTATCTAGATTGTATTTGCAAAGACTTGTAAAGGAAAAATTGCCCAAGCCAGGTCTGTGACCAAACCTTTTTTCATGATGTGATTTACAGCCTCCTTCTGGGAAGAAATTAGCATTCCTGAAAATAAAACAAACATTGAAGCCATTTTTCTAATGAATTTTAATAGGGTTAAAACTTGTTCTGGGAAACCAGTCATCCATCCTGCCAGCTAACAGTCAGGAACCTAGTAACCGTTCACCAGACATTCTTTTCCAACTAGTTTCTCAGTATTCTCTAATCATTATCTTTTCTTGTCAAATGTCTCTGCCAGAGTGAAAGGCTGCATTGATCTGCTAGAGATTGTACTACTTGAACCTGTGTTCAGAATTAAATTGTCAGAAAATCTGTTTTGTTTTGTTTTGCTTGTTTTTAAACACACTTACAAGCTGGTTAAAGGACTTAGGTTTTTATCCTAAGTGTAATGGGAACACATTGAAGAATTCTCCCTTTCCCTGTCATGCTTTTGTTAAATTAAAAGAAAAAATTGTATAAAGAAGTACGTGTGCATGGATTTAAACTTTGGGTAGCATATCCAGGTTCATACTGAGAAGTGAGAATCCCTTACCCCATCCCCTGCCAGCGCTGGTTTCAGTTTTTTGTCGTTTGTTTCTCCAAGTAAATGGCTTACCTTGCTGTTTCTTGACTATGAACTCCATGTATTGTATGTTGATTTCTTTTTGCTGTGATAGATGAGGATTTGGCTTAGTTTTTACTCTTTTCTTATTCTTCCTAATGTATTTACTTCATTCATTTTTAAATATATGTATTTTTATTTATTTCAGAGAGGAAGGGAGAGGGAGAGAGAGATAGAAATATCAATGATGAGAGAGAATCATTGATAGGCTGCCTCCTGTACTCCCCGCCCCCCCACACTGGTGATTGAACCCGCAACCCCAGCATGTGCCCTGACCAGGAATCTAACCATGACCTCCTGGTTCATAGGTTGATGCCCAACCACTGAGCAACATGGCCAGGCTTTATTTCATTCATTTTAATTCCTCTTTTAGTTGTGTTTGTAGCTTATAATTACGCCTTTATTTCTTGTTCCTCAGCTCTAGGCAGTATCTCTTGTGCGTTTACTTTAGAAGATGGAGGTGGTAGTGTCCCTTCTTACCTTCAGTGTGAGAAAAGCCAAAACTAAAAGTGTGTTCAGGAGAATCCCAAGAAGAAGAAGAGAGTTGCTTAGAAAGTCTTTGGGATTGGAGGCATCAGGTGTGGTGCTGTGCCACTGGGAGATGGGGTTGTAGGTAAAAGTTGACAAAAGGAACTGCCCCCCCCTGCCAGTGTGGTCAGTGGATTGGTGTGATCCTATGCACTGAAAGGTTGCTGATTTGATTCCCGGTCAGGGTACATGCTTGGGTTTCAGGATCGATCCCAGGTAGGGGGCATGCAGGAGGCAGCCGATTGATGTATGGCTCTCACATCGACTTTTCCCCCCTCTCTCTCCCTCTCCCTTCCTCTTTCTCTAGAATTCAATAAAAATATATTTTTTTTAAAATCCAAGAATGTCAAACAAAGGACACTGGTCCAGATTAATGAAGAATGCCCACACCATGGCACATCATCCTGAAACTTCAGATTATCAAGTATGAAGAGAGGATTCCAAAGCTTCCAGAAATAAAATAAAATCTTATACAAATGATATAGAGTTAGAAAAGCACCATGTTATTCAATAGTATTACTGGATATAAAAATGGAGCAGGGCTTTCAAAATTTTGAGGGAAATTGATTTCCAAACTAGAAGTCATTAGTCAACAACCAAAGTATCAATCAAGTGTAAAGACAACATAAAGATATTTTTAGATGTATAGCTATACAATCAAAAGCCCATAACTGCTCTGGAGGAAACAGAGCTACCAAAATAGCCTCTCCCAGTGGCATGAAATAAAAAGTTGGGGAAGAAGGAGCCTGCTGTAGATGAAAATAACAACCTTTGAATCATCTTTGGAGTCTGAATCAAACAAACAAACTGTAAATTA
This sequence comes from Ia io, assembly GCA_025583905.1. NCBI lineage: Eukaryota > Metazoa > Chordata > Mammalia > Chiroptera > Vespertilionidae > Ia > Ia io. The sequence continues at coordinate 20,233,569 of JAJQQW010000023.1, read as the reverse complement.
AAAAAACACCTTTGGAGACAATTTGGAACTTGAATATAAATTGAGTATTCGATGAAACCATGGGGCTATTCTTAATTTTTAAAAAAATATGTTTTTATTGATTTTAGAGAAAGAGGAAGGGAGAGGGAAAGAGAGAAACATTGATTGGGTTGCCTCCCATATGCACCCCATCCGGGGACTGACCCCACAACCTGGGCATGCACTCTGACCAGAAATCAAACTAGTGACCTTTTGGTGCACAGGATGATGCTCCACCAATTAACTAAACTACACCAGCCAGAACTCTCTTTTTTTTTTTTTTCCAATTTTTTTATTAAGGTATTATATGTGTACATATCTTACCATTGCCCACCTCCACCTCACTCCCATATATGCCCTCACCCCCCAGAGTTTTGCGTCCATTGGTTATGCTTATATGCATGCATACAAGTCCTTTGATTGATCTCTTATCTTCCCCACCTCTCCCTAACCTTCCTGCTGTAATTTGACAGACTGTTTGATGCTTTACTGCCTCTGTATCTATCTTTTTGTTCAAGTTTTTAATGTTCTTTATTATCCATAAATGAGTGAGATCATGTGGTATTTTTCTTTCATTGACTTGCTTATTTCACTTAACATAATGTTCTCCAATTCCATCCAGGTTTCTGCAAATGGTAAGAATTCCTTCTTTTTTATGGCAGCATAATATTCCATTGTGTAGATGTACCATAGTTTTCTGATCCAGTCATCTGCTGATGGGCACCTAGGCTGTTTCCAGATCTTAGCTATTGTAAATTGTGCTGCTATGAACATAGGGGTGCATATTTCCTTTCTTATTGGTGTTCCCAGTTTCTTAGGATATATTCCTAGGAGTGGGATTACTGGGTCAAATGGGAGTTCCATTTTCAGTTTTTTGAGGAAACTCCATACTGTTCTCCACAGTGCCAGCCAGAACTCTTAATTTATTTTGAAAGTATAATGTATTGTGGTTCTATGAGAAAATACCTATTTTGAGAGATGTGTAGTAAAATATTCAGAAGTGGAATTACATGATGTCTGGGATATGTTTTAAGATGCATGAGCCAAAAAAGAGGCAGATAAGTTAAACAGGTGTGGCAATATCTAGATTATAGTTGAATCTGGATGATAGGTATATGGAAGTTCATTATACTACACTCTATTTTTGCATATGTTTGAATTTTTTCCTCATTAAATAAAAATTTTTAACTACCACTAGTTTAGAAGCTTCTAAAATGCTGACTTGAGAAGTTAAACATAGCTATCTGGCTTATTGCCTATGATACTTTCATATCATGGAACACTGTGTAGCCATTAAAAAGTATGTGGCAGATCTGCAATAGACTGAAGTAGATTGATTTCCAAGTGACATTGTTTAGTAAAAAAAAAGCTGTATTTGCTGCCTGCTGTGTATTGAAAGTTGGGGTAGGGAGGCTGGTTCTTTCTGCTATTGTCCTCCTTTATTAGCAGCTTTCCTCTCTCAATGGACCATTTACTACAGCATACAAATATGTTAGAGCAGCGGTCGCCAACTGGTGGTCTGGTCCGCGAGGTCCAGAAGTTTGGCGACTGCTGCGTTAGAGGATACCCTGTCTTTAAAAAACAACTCCTTTGACCCATACCTGCCTCCACTTCCCTATTTCTGGTGTCCCTTTACAGCAATGCTCTTCAAAGAGTTATTCTTACTGTTTTTATGTTCTTTCCTCTCTATTCTCTCTTGAACCCACTTTATTCAGTCTTGCATCCTTACCACATCACCAAAACAGCTCTTCTCAAATTCACCAGGGACTTCCTCATTAATAAATTCAAGGTCAACTCTTAATTTGACTTGACCTTTTAGGAGTTTTTAATGTGGTTTACCACTCCCACATTCTTGAAATTGTCTTCATTTGCCTTGTGCGACACCCCATAGGACTTCTATCACTGGTTGTTCCTACTCAGTCTCATCTTTCTTCCTTTTCAACAATCACATGTGCCAGGACATATTTTCAGGGACCCTGCTATCTCTCAACTTGCTCATTGATCTCATCCTGTCTTACAGTTTTAAACACCTCTATAAACTGATGATGCTCACATTTGCTTCTTAGCCAAAGCCTGTCCCCAGAACTCTAGATGGGTATCAATGTGGGTGTTTATTTGTATATGCATAGAATATGAGACTTTTCCTGCCCCTCCCATGGGTTTTCCTGTTTCAGTTAATGATATCTGTGACCTGCCAGTGCTGGCCAGAGACCTTTGGTGTCACTCTTGATTCTGCTTTTTTTCCTTCCCAAATTCTCTGTCCAGTCAGCAGATGCTCCTGCTCTACCTTCAAAGTGTATCTCAAATCTTACTACCTCTGTAAAGGTGCTGCATGATTTGGGCCCCCTCTTCACCTATCACTCTCTGCACCAACCACACTCCCTGCTCTCATGCCACTCTAGCCACAACTGGCCTCCTTGCTGACATGCCAAAATACCCAGTGTGCTCCCATCTGGGGACCTTTGTACTAGAATCGTACAGATAACCACATGGCATATTCTCTCACTTTTTAGGTCTCTGCTCAAATATCACCTTATCAGAAAGACCTTTCTTACCAATCTGTATGATATTTCATGTAAAATAAAATCATGTCTCTTTTTATCTCTTTTGCCCTGTTTTATTTTTCTTCATGGCTCTTTATTTTACCCGTTATTTGCTAATTTCTTCACTGTCTCCCTTGCCTAGAATGTCAGCTCCAGGAGGGTAGGGATTTTGGTCTCTTTTGTGTACTGCTGTGTCCCTAGGTCCTAGAACACTACCCAGCACACAGTAGGTGTTACTCTGCACAGCTCCTTCCTGGCTATGCTCCTGAGTTTGCTTGCTTTCTTTTGCCTCTTCTGTTACCAAATTTTTACTTTGGATTGCTTTGCTTTTTATTTGCTTCGTATAAGCCTTGCCACTTTGTACTCCTATTCCCTTTTATCTCTATACCCCACAGCTGCAGGCCAGCCGTGACCACCTTTATTGGTGGCACCAGTTTCTGAGACTCCAGCCGGATCCAGGAGCCTAGGTCTGGAAGGGGGCGTGGGATGCAGAAGCAGCATGAGATATATGTGAGAAATTGGACAGCAAATGGAAGTGGAGAAAAGGGATGGTATTTCCATGGGCCACCAAGCTTGTGTTTAAGATCTAGAAACCTGTGAATATTTGAAACCAGTAAGTTAATAGAGAGGGAGACACTGGCAATGAAGGAGCAGACAGAATTAAGGGGACAGTTAGAGAGGAGGCAGAGGTGGAAGACTTAACCTTAAATAACATGAGGTGAAGTGCTTCTTCCTCTAAATTAAGAGGAAAGGAACAATAATGAAGCTGAAAACAAAGATTCTTGAGTTGGAAGAGAGATGAGTGTGAGCAGCTTACAGTAAGTGGTCTGGATCTTCATTGCAGTAAAGATTGCCAAGTGGTCTGCTTAAAGTCAAGCTCAAAATTGGTAAAGGAATTTTGAAATCATCACTCCAGGGATTTTGCTGGGGAATAATCAAGTGATGAATGAGGACCTGCCAAGCACCAGCAAGGATCCAGTTGATGTTGGCATATATTTTTAGCAAACAAAGTCTGCCTTTCTCTAGGACTGCTCTTCCAGTGCCCAAGCAGCTAGGGCTAATGTTAACTGCTGTTAATGCAGAGTTTGGGTTTTAGCCACTAATTCGATTTCAAGAAGACATTACCCTCCTAGTTGTACTTCATATTAATAGTAAATCAAAAACTGATTTGTTTTCCTCTCAGTGTACTTGTACCTGTCAGATGCTTGTAATTATTGAGAGCTCCCTGAGGAATTCAATATAAGGAATTTTAATCAACGACCTTTTGTAGAATTTATTAAACTCGGCTCATTACTTTTAGAAACTGGGCTATTATGAAGAATGAAAGCTCTCAAACTTTGCATGGCCTTTCCTTTGTTCTCAGTAGTTTCTGTGGAGCACTTAGGTTTTGAGGTTTACCCCTACTCAGGTACAATTTTGGGAATGGTTTTGTGCAACTAGATAATGCAATTCTCAAATAGAAACTTGCTAACTACATGGAAATAAATGTCATTTAAGGACCTCTTTTTCTTTAAATATTAGGTTGAAAATGGTGTGTATGTTGCCAGTCCACTTCAGGAACGCACAATTCTAATGAGAAAAGAGGGTGAGTCCGCGAAAAGCATTAATGAGATGCTTCTTAGCAGACTTTCCCGCTACAGAGCTTCCCCATCCGCTACGCTGGCCGCCCTCACTGGCTCCACCATTTCCAACACACTGAAAGAGGACCAAGCAGGTATGCTGCCCTTAATTAGCTTGGATAGCTCCATTCAGCTAGATATCTATAATTTACGATTATTTTTTAGAGCAGTTCTAGGTTCACAGCAAGCTTGAGAGGAAGGGACTAATATTTCCTATATACCGCCTGCCCTGACACATGCATAGTCTCCCTCATCAACATCCTGCAGCAGATGGTATAGTTGTTACAACTGATGAGCCTATGTGGACAAATGGTCATCACCCAAAGTCCATTGTTACCTCAGCTTACATTCTTTGGGTTTGGACAAATGCATAAGGATAGGTAGCCATCATTATGGTGTCATAGAGAGTAGTTTCACTGCCCTAAAAATCCTTTGTTCTCTGCCTATTTATTCATCCCTCCCCACCCCCAAATGCTGGCCATCCCTGATTTCTTTAATTATCTTCATAGTTTTTCCTTTCCCAGAATGTCATATAGTTGGAATCATACAGTATGTAGACTTTTCATAGTGGCTTCTTTCACTTAGTAATATGCATGAAATTTCCTCCATGTCTTTTCTTGGCTTGATGAATAATTAGTGAGAGCTGCCTGTGGATTCAGGCAATAGATATATTTTTTTAATTTTGTAAGTCTGCTTGAGCCAGACTGACGACTCATGCCAGGGAGCAAGACCTCAAATGCTCCCCAGGCAGTACTTTTTATTGAGCACTTGCAGTGCACTATACAAAAGCACTTTGCTTTACATAATTCACCTTTTTGTCTCTTTCCAATCATTGCCCATTTTTTTTTGAATTCCAAACTAATACATGTTGTTGGCTATGGATATGAATTAGCATGAATCTGTAATAATTTAAAACAGCTTTATCTTTAACTGTAAACACCTTCTCATTAATTTATTTTATGTTTAGCACATGCTTCATAAATGTAAAAAGCTCGTGTTTAACATCTCCACCAAATACAATATTGACCAAGCAAGTAAGAGGCAAACCTTCCACAGCAGAGATTGCTTTTTCTAGAATTTCATTTAGTGTTTGTACTTTAATATTTTAGAATGGATGATACATTTATAGAGTTTGAAAAGTAAAAACAACATAAAAAGTTATATGTAGAGAAATCTTGGTGTATTCTATATTTTGCCCCCAACCTGCCCCCTATAAGTAACTATATTAATCTTAATCTTTAAAGAGTTCTTTATGCAAATAAAATTAAAGACAAATTTGTGTTCTTATTTTCCTCCTATTCTTAATAAAAGGTCACCTACTAAACACACTGTTCTGTACTTTTAAAGCAGGCGTTCTTAACTGGGTGGGATAAACAATCTCCCCCATGGTTTTAAACAACGTATGTATCCATTATAATTTTCATCAAATTTTTGAGGTTATCTATAGCCCAGAAAAGATTAAGAACCATTATTCTTGAAGAGTTTACAAATTACATACCAACTATGTGAATTTATACCAAATCATCAACTGTAGTAAAAAATAAGGGTAGAAAAAATGGATTTGGATTAATGTGTTTAATGAATTTTATGCTTTAATTCTTTTATATATTGAAATGTTAGGAAGAGAAAATATTTGTGATTAATTCATTATGAGACTATCAAATTAAATACTTACTAGTTTATATTAGAATTTAAGAAGGATACTGTTTTATTTCCACAAGTCTCAGGAGGCTTGAAGCCAGGCAAGGGAGCCAGAAGATCATTATTTTATCCTTAGTTTGTTACTTTCTGTTCTATTTTCTGAATTTGGGGACCCCTTATTATCTTCTGATCTGTTTTGCTAACCAAATTAATGTGTGTAAAATATTTCTACTCATCACTTTCATTCTTTTCATCAGCAAATACTAGCTGTGGGCTACCCCTAAAAATGCTTCGGAAGACGCCCATATATACCTGTGGCACATACTTGGTGATGCTGGTCCCACCTCCAGGGGGATCAGGCAGCTCTGCCACCCGGTCTCTTTTTGGTGGAACAAGTGGTTTGTCGTCTTTAAAAAGTAAGTGAATTTTATTTTTGACATTTCTTCTGTTTTGTTGTCAACTTTGTTGACATTTGGGTTGTTTATACTTTTTGTCTATTTTGAACAATGCTAACATTCATGTACAGGTTTTTGTTTTTATTTCTCTTGGGTTTATACTTTGGAGTTGAATTCTGGGTTAAATGGTAACTGTATGGTTACCCTTTGGAGGGACTGCCAAACTGTTTCCCAAGGGGACTTCACTATTTTCCATTTCATCAGCAATGTATAATAGCTCCAATTTCCCTATATCCTTACCAACATTCGTTATTTTCCCTTTTTTTTTTTTTTTAATTATAGCCATCCTAGTGGTTATGAAGTGTATCTCATTGTGGTTTTGATTTGTATTTCCCTAATGACTAATGATGTTAAACATCTTTTCTTGTGCTTATTGGCCATTTGTATATCTTCTTTGGAGAAATACCTATTCAAGTCCTTTGGACATTTTAAAATTGGGTTGTCTTTTTGTTGACTATTATTAGTCTTATGAAACTCTTTTTAGTCTTCTTGACATGGCTTTTTCTCTCAATTGAAATTGGCCCCGTTTGATTAAAGGAGGTCTTCACGGGGCTATTTTTTCGCTAGGATATAGCTTACACAGGGAGTCTATTTTAGACCAACAAATCAATAAGTACTGAAATTCCTTCTGTGTCTTCTTCCACATTGGTCACTGGGGGTGGAGGGGAGGGCTACTCAGCAAGTAGAAGTGGTGCTAGCCTTGAGGAGCTCATAGTCTGGTTGGGAGAAATGATGTAGTTGTGAGAAACAACTGGAAAATGATATGCGATAGTGTATCAGTGCCTGGACTGTGGGAAGCCGATAAAAGTGCTGCGGAATCAGAAAGAAAGAAAGGGTCATTGAGGGGTGGGGTGGAAGGGAGTGACTAAATGAGGTCTTGAGTTTAAGTTATGAAAAACGGATATTATTCATATAACTGGCCAAGTGGGGGGAAAGGCATATGCATGGTGAACATATGCATGGTATAATGGAAAAGATTTGGGGAAGATCATTTTGAGCTGTGCAGGACAGAACAGTAGAAAATAGAACAGAAACAAAGGGCACAGTCAGGCATGATGAGGATCTGGATTCCTAGGGTGATGGGAACAAGAAAAACAAGCTCAAGTGACACAGGGCTCAAATTTTATGTTTGAAAGCGGGGGAGAAAATAATATCAATAGCAGCTAGTGCATATGAGCTGGTATAGATCCTGGACATATTTTAACTTGTTTATTCTTCACAAGCACTGTATAAGATTGGTACTTTAATTATCTCCACTTTGCACATGAGGAAACTGAGAGGTTTAGTAAATTTCCCAGGATCACACAGAAGTGGCAGAGCTGTAATTCAAACCCAGACACCTAAAGCCATGCTTGTCGTCGCTACCTTATCCAGTGTGAAGGGAAAAGGCCAAAGTGTCTCCAAGTTTTAGAGTCCCTGCCTGGAAGGACAGCAGTCGAGCTGTTTGTGTCCGCTAACCTTTATTGAGCACCTACTATATGTAAAGTATTTCTGGTAAATGTTACCTTGTGGTGTTGATCATAACTCCTTTTGCTAACCTATATTGAAAAAAGCCTTTATGCAAAAGTGGCCATTTAAAAACCACTTTCAAAAATATGATTCACTATTCAGATATTTTGTCACAGTTTTCTTTTTGTGGTCTTAATGTGTATATTCTGTCTCCTCATTATTACTATCAATAGACAACAAAAAGGGGTGATTTTTATGACAGTCTGGTTAAGAGTCTCAAGTTTAAACCTTGAAAGTATAGTGACCACCATTTTAAGGCTTATTAAACAGCTTAATGTTTGTTTCCGAAGTCCTAGCCTCTAGCTTGGTGTATAATATTTCGGATGGTCAGTTCACAAGTCGGGCCGATCTCATAGATGCTGCTGGAAGCTCACTGGGGCGTGGTGCTCTTGTACCAGGATTGGGTAAGAACTAAATGCCCACATCTCCTTGGAAAATTCAGAGTTTTACAGTATCTCTCAAAAAATCTTGCCAATTTCCTGTGGTATTCCAGTTTCCTGGAAGGAAAGATTTTTTTTAATACTACTGTTTAATGGGCGTTAATATAAGAAATTGCCATGTGAAATTCCTCTGCATAAATGCTACTGAAGATACTGTCCATTAGGTTGTGTAATGATGCCTATAACAAACTCTTCAAAGTTCATGCAATTAAAAGGTTTATTTCCTGTGAGGAATTGGTGTACTTCTTATTGTTCGAAAATGAGCATTATGTAATACTTTTCTCTTTGCCTTGGCTCCTAGGAAGCTCATATCTTAAGTTTTGGGCTTAGTTACTAAAGCTTTTATTGGGTGTTACGTTAACTAGTCCTGTTATATCCAGATTTTAATGTAAGCCATTTAGATCTTTTTGGGAATGAAAAAGGTCACTCATAAGTCAGTTACTGAGAACTGTCTCTTCCATGAGACTTATTCATTTTTCACATAGGAGTTAAGCAAAGTAGAAATTGAATCCTGCCTTTTTGTTGAGCCCCAGTCTAATGTTTTGCCAAGTAAATATATGGGAATAGGGGTGGATTGTCAGCATTGGGGAGAACCCTGGGGCCTTTCCATTCTTTGGCAGTGCTTATGAGAACTTTGTATACAGCAGGGGATGACATGACAGTTGAATAAAGAATGCTGTTTTTGCAGGTGCCTGTTACGATACAGTGAACAACATGCTGTGGACCTGCTCGAATGACTATATTGATCAGTGGTGTAATCCTGGGAATCAGGCCTTCCATTACGTCTGCCAGAGACTCGGAGTCAGCCACATCATCACTGAGCCCAGAGGTGAGGTGCACTCAGTCTTATAGGAAGAGGTTTTCCCTTTGAAATAGCAGAGTACAGCAGCAGGCAAGTGAGAGCGTGGCTCAGGCAACAAAATGGTCAACAGCCTTCCCTCTTGGAACTTAGAAACCTATCCTTGCTATCTGATTGGTTTATGATTAAGGAAATAAGTGTATAAATAATCGAGCTTTTGAGGTAGTCCATAGACTTTGTTACAGGAAAATTACGTTTCTTCTGCAATTGTCAGAACTTTGGCACAAAAATTGCTTCTTTATTTGTACTTGGCCTGGGATATATGCTCCTATAATGTTTTATATTGGTAACTTATTTATACATAAGTTTATAATTAGATAGAATTATCAATAAGGATCTTTACATTTCTTAATATTAAGGCTCTTAATATTAAGTAAATTTTTTTTTTCAAAATGTGTTTATTGGCGTGGTTTCCCACTCATCTTGATTTGGGGTGCTTTTAGTGCTGCTTTTCCTCCTGTTGGCTGACAGGACAGTGGAGCAGCCAGCACACAAAACCACCGTTTGTGCTCGGCTAAAGAGGGTGGTGATTTCATGGGTTCTGGGCATTTCCCATCCGTGATGTAGGAATTGGGCTCTGCACCAGGCCCTGTGTTTCCTCTGCTTCTCTTCCGGAAAGGGATGGAGGTGATCCTTAGCGAGAGGCATGTTGTCATGGAGAGGTGTCACTGCCAGAAAGCAACATTAAGTTAATAAGTACTTAAAGTCTCCTGGCGTTGAAGTCAGCTCTAGTGGTATGGAGGGGTGAGTAGCTCAGCAAATTCTCTCCCTATAAAGCAATGATAAAACTGACAAAGTATCAAAAACAACTATTTCTAGGCTCTGGAAATTGACAAAGGCATACACCAAACTGAGAAGTGGGTATTCATTTAAAAACAAACAAACAAACAAACAAAACCTGAACTCTGTGGTGGACGTCTGTGGTGTTCTTAGCTGAGGATGCTCCCATCTCCCACCTCAAGCTTGTTTAGCTTAATTATTCCAACAGGTTGGGGCAGATTGTGTAAACCAGCATCTTTGTGGCCAGAGGGGGCTGACTTGATTTGGAGCAGAGCATGGGGAAAACACATGCCCGCATTACTCTCAGTAAAGACTAATAGTATGAACTTGAATTCTATTGTTGTAAGATCAGGGACTCAAAAGACACAGAATCAGTGGGCCCCAGTCTGATGTCAGGATTAACACGTAATCAAAAAGTTTAGTTTTGGCAAAGTTTACTTTCTCTTCAGTTTCCTTGAGTCCTTTTCTCATAGTTCCCAGTGCCCACAACCCTTTTGCAGCTGTAAGGTTCCTCCACCCAGACCTGCTTCTCCAAGATTACCTGCTTTCCTGTTCTTTTTAGGCAGTTCATTTCAGCTCTTTTAGCAGAAAAACAATCTTTTTTTTTTGGTACTTTGCCTATTTGAATTTTCACCTCCATTTCCTGAATTGTTTTTATATACGATGCTTGTCAACCCTCACAAGGTTGGATCAAAGCCTGTTTAGGCTGTGGTGACTAAATGAGGTAAAAATGTTGAAGTGTTGTGGATCAGGGAAAGATGGTGAGTTCTACCATAGAGGAGCCATAGAAGACGGAGAGATTTTGTTAGGATGATTACCAACATGGGCTCTGAGCTGAAATGCCTGAATTCAAGTCCCAGCTTTACCACTCAATAGATGTGTGACCTAAGGTTGGGTTACTTAATCCCCCTGACTCTTGATTTACTCCTTTACAAAGCGGGGCTAAAATAGTCTAAGTTTATAATGATGTTGTAAGGTAATGCATGCAAAGCATTTAGCTGATTGTTAAGATATAGAAAGGGTGGTAGCTACTTATGCTCTAAAAATAAAGAAAATTCTCAAGTGTTTTCACTCCAGGACTTTGGCAGGGAGAAAGATTCTCTAGCAGTAGCTGAAGAGACTGGAACCAAGATACTCTCTCCTTGGGGTGTGTGTGTGTGTGTGTGTGTGTGTGTGTGTGTGTGTGTGTGTGTGCGCGCGCGCCTTTTGTAGGTCAAAAGACTGCTCCTTAGGGACTGCCCGCAGAGGTGTCTTTCCTCACTGAGTTTCTTTTTTATTTTCTAGAAGAGGCTATAACCACGAATGAGGTTATAAACCAATTATTGCACCACGTTGGTGCGATGTGCATACACCAACTCAATCTTCTTGCTACCAATCCAAATCTTCCAATCACAAGTGTCCTGGGCAAACAGCATCCGATCGAAGCTCACCATCTCAGCAGTATTTGTGACATTATGGAGAAGGCCATGGTTAATGGAGACACCTGTATCATACGCTGCATTCTTGTTGTCTTTCAGGTAAAACACACTGTTTTGAGACAAATAAGATATTAGAGAAAAAAAGAAACACACACCTTGGCTTCAGCCAGCTAATTTCTACCAGAAGAAAATTTAATAACATTCCTGTTTTGCATCTTACCACATCCTAATCCTAGAACTAGGATTATCATCATATTCATTGCACAGCAGTTAATGGAGTATTGCTATATGTAGTTCATTGTCACTGATCTGTGTACAATATTTACTGTAATTATACCATTACACAATAGAAGAGATTGTGGTTAAAAATCTATTCATAAGAATCTCTACATGTATTTTCTCCAGAGGGATAATTTTATCCCCAGTAGAATGAGCATTTTTAGACATGCCCTTTATGTTTCTGTAGGTGGTATTTAAATTTTTCTTCAGCCCACAAACTGAAAGGAATCGAGACATCATTCGACGGTCAGGATTGCTTCTCTGGCAGCTGTTGATGGCACCAAAAGATCAAATTTGCCCTGAAATTCAGAAGGAAGTCTGCCTTGCCATCAGGTAATCAGCAAGTAATTTTCATAGTGCTCTCTTCAAAATGCTTCCCTTGTATTGCATCATGATCTTCCCGGCCAGCTGGTAGCATAGACATCTCTTCCCCCATCCCATTCATCGTGAACAGAGGATAATTCAACTGGACAGAGGCTATGGCCCTACTCCCAGAGGACCCATGCCATCTGTGTACCTAACATCATTATTGGATCTTAAAAAAAAAAGACACCAAAAAAAAACCCAACCCTTTAAGTGGATATTTTGATGGTTTATAAGTGGATATTTATCTCACTTGAGAGAAAGTGTGGCAGGTTGGTTAAGAAGCCGGCTTTGGCAGCAGGCAGATCTGGGTTCTAGTCTTTGCTCTGCCATTTACTGGCTATAACCTTAAGTCCTCTGTTTCCTCAGTTATAAAATGAGTATAAAAATAGGTTTGTGAGATTTTAATAAGATTAAGGCCTGACACAAAGTAAGTGCTCAACAATGTTAACCTTTTAAAAATCTACTTAAAACCTTGTTAGTCCAAGAGGGCAGAGTTTATGGACCATTTTCTATTGTCATTTAATATACACATTAGTACAATGAGCTTTTATCCAGGAATATAGCCTTATTATGACCAAATATAACTTAGTGACCAAGAGAGAACTAAGTGCTTGGTCTGGAAGTACCATATGACAGGGGTGAGCAAAGGGGAGGACAGTTTTTCCTTCTACAGTAGATCATACTTTGGGTCTCTTTTTGCTGAGACTATTAAGGCAAAAATTAAAATCTAGAGCCACCAGACAACTTCTGGGGCTGATGGTTATTACCCTTCACTATCTTGATGGTGGTGATATTTTCATGGATATATACATAGGTTAAAACTTACCAATTGTATACTTATTATATGTTAAATCTCATAAAAAAAGAAAAAATTCTGGTGCTATTTGCAATACTATTTTTGGGAAAAGCTGAGAATTAGAAAGTCCCCTTCTCAAAAACTATTTTGGAGGGCACAATCTGCATATATAGCAGGTTTGACTCCATTGATTTTTTTTTTTTTATAGCTCAATTCTCTTTAACTAGTTCTGCATCTGGCCTCATTGAAGTTATTATTTTGGTAACTCACAGACAAGAGAAAGATAGGGAAACCATCAGTGGACAATATCACAAGATGAATTTAGATTCAGCTGCTTTTTAGTGATGAACTGTCCCTCAGAGTGCTATGTAACCAAACTGGCATATTTATAAAAATAAAAATTTAAATAGAGTTTGGGCTTTCTAGAACATTTGTCTAAAAGCATTTGACTTTTCTGTCATTTCAGCTCTGGTTTAAATATCTTGTACCCAGGTGAAACTGAAATCAATAACTTACTTAAGCTGGTCTTAACAGAAGGTGAGAATTATTCTTTAATTATCCTTGAACTACCATCCTTTTTTTGTCCCTAAGGAAACAACTGGATAGTAAGATAATAGATTTTTCCCCCCTTAATATCTGTTAGTCAGCATTAATTTTTTTAATTACTTTATTGATTAAGGTATCACATATTTGTCATCAACGCCCCCCCCCAATTCCCATCCCAAAGTCAGCATTAATTTTTAAAATGTATCTGCACATATGCCAACACTTCAACTGGATCGGAAACAGAAACCATGTTTTATGTTCCTTCAAGCTCTATAAACCTTTCTCTCTCCTCTGCAGAGAAACTGTACCTGCTTGTAGATTTTTAATGAACATTAAAGATAATGACTTCTTGAGGATCTCTAAGCCAGTTTTTTTCCACATATTAAAGTGCAACTTCAGCCCTAGCTGGTTTGGCTGAGTGGATAGAGCATGGGCCAGTGGACTGAAGGGTCCCAGGTTCGATTCGGACACATGCCTGGGTTGCAGGCTCAGTCCCCAGTAGGGGTTGTGCAGGAGGCAGCCAATAAATGATTCTCTCTCATCATTGATGTTTCTATCTCTCTCTCCCTCTCCCTTCCTCTCTGAAATCAATAAAAATATTCTTTTAAAAAATGAAACTTCAAAGTTAGACTGAACAACAAAATTCACCATGCCAAAGATGCTGCATTTATAAGCAACATTAATTTAAGGAGTTAGAATTCACACTTTATGATATATCAATTGGGTAACTCCACTTAAATCAGGATGCACTAGTTAAATAAGTCACATTGGCTGTGATGTGTTCTTGCTCCTTGCTTGTGTAAGGTAAGTACAGGTGTTGGGTGCTAGGTTATCGACAGTCTGCTTGTTAAAAAAACCTTTTTAAAAAAAATCCTTTTCTAAGTGTAAGTACCAGGGTTGTTTACGGAGCTTTGTTCTGTGTTAGGAGAGAGAAACAGTGGCCTCTCCCAGCTGCGGGATGTGATCCTAACCAATTTAGCTGAGCAGCTTCAAAACAACCGATTTGGCAGCGAGGACGATGATCATTACAGGTGACAACCGTTATCTTAGTCACTGCTAGCTCTTTGTGTTTTTCTCAGTAATAAATTTACACTTAAATGTGATCAACTTTAGTCTCCTATAATATCTAGTATAGCTAGCATGTTAAGTTTAAACCATAGATCAATCGTAAGACAATCTAACAGTTGCCATTTAGCACATTTCAGTTTTATCAGTAATGTAACTTGGGCCTAGGGAAATTTATCATTGTTTCCCAAATTGCTGGTTTGTGAGAGGGTGAGGGTGTGGTTAGAACTAGTGAGGGGAGAAAGGTGTTGGTTTTCTTTGCTGTTTATAAGATACTTGGATTAGGTGCTTGGGTACCATTTTGTTCCTATTAGTTTGATTTAGATAATATACCCAGCTGTTAGCATCATTAGTAAGATGATTTGCTTCCAGAACCAATTAGCTTTGTATCTCCTATTTATCATCTTATGCCAGTTGTATAAAATGTATCATCTTATTACTAAATCATCAGTATCTTATTGTTACGTTTTTCCTGCATTTCAAGACTAAATGATGAACTTTTACACTACATTCTGAAGATTGTTGTACGAGAATCCTGTATCTTAATCACCAAGTGCCAAACTGTTTCTAAAGATGATTTTCAAAAGCTCCTTTCAACTGTGCCTGTAAGTAAAAATGTATTTATCCAGTTTGATTGTTCTAGAATTTAGTTGTAATTTTGATGTCGTGGGAGGAGGTGAGTGCAGTGTCCACCATCTTGACCAGATCTCAGCAAAAATGTTTTTAATGAAAGTAAAATTGAACCCAGTGTTTCTGTTTTCATTTTACTATGTTGAGGTGTGTGCGTACAGGGTGGACATAATTGATGAAGGTCCATGGATGGCTGTGCTTATCCTGGAAATGTAGAACTAGACAAATGCTCTTGACATACTTTCTGTAAAGATGATGCCTCCTGCTTTAAGTGTCTTATTTTTGTTCTGTTTAAAATAGTGAGGATTTTTTTCCAGTTAATTTGAAATTTAGCATTGTTTTCTAAACTGCCAGTGTTTTACAGAGACTGATAAGAACCAAAAATTCTTTTAAGGATTTTGGTAGAGTCTTCTCGAATGGAGGGGAATGAGGATAGGGAAGAAAATTATTAAGAGGCAAAAATTCAAGTATGTGAGTGATTAGTGAGAATTAATGTAGCAGAAGGCAGAAAGTCATGGTAAATGTATTAAATTATGTATCAAAAGCCAAGTGGAAAAAATCACCTGAGACACTAACTTAGTCTGTTTTCTGTACTCTCTCTTTTGCTTCCCTTGTGGAAATGTTTTAAAAACATGTGGATTACATGATCCCTTCTTTCAGTAGGATCTAGATCATTTAAATGCCCTTATTTGTATTGAAGGCTGCATCCTCCTGCCTGCGTTATCTGATGGCAGTTCAGAACCACCTTCTCAGTAACACTATTTTGATTAAACCTGATGAGAATGATGACAGTGACAACTCCTTGCAGGGAGAGACATTGAAGGTACAGGTAAACACCAAGCTTTATTCTAACGATGCTTTCTACCCAGCGTGTAAAGCACAGCTTAATTGGCTAAATCTCTGTGTATTATGATGTCGGATTTCACCATGTAGTTTATATTTTTGTGAGAGGTTTTATTGAGCCACTCATTTCATAGATTTTTATGTCATTCCATAGTGGTTACCATATTTGTGACACTCTCATAATGTGTCATTCCATGTGCTCCTGCCAGTCTTTTCATGCCTTTGTTCATTTTTATCTTTTTTAAAGAACTATGAAATATGGCTCTTACAAGTGATCTCATATGCACCTGAAAGTTTTATTTATATATATAGAAATATAAGTAAATCCAGGGGCATAACACTTTAAACAACTTTGACATTTTGGCTGGTTTATTATATTTTCTTGATTCAAATAACTTTAAAAAGATGATAATTTTCTCACTATCTTCATATTGAATAATTTTGAACCTTATATAGTTCATTTCATTTTCAGTAATTATTTTTAAGTTAGCTTCTGTGTAAATTCAATAATTTGTTTGCACATGGCAATTTATAGCAGTCCAACAATTTTTAATAGCGTTGTTATAATTTTAACAGATGTTCAAGGCTGTATTTACATTGTTCTTCAGAATTTCATCTTTGTGGGACAATTAGAGAAATCAGTAAAAAATTGCTTCTTCCCTAAAGTGTTGACCAAACACACTGAAAATTAACCAAGGAAGCCATAGTTAGAGATAAAATTCATTACACTTTGCCCTTTTCTTACTCCTTGATGTATATGTACTATGTAAATCATACACGTGCTAGTTCATATTTATGAGTTTATCTCATTATATAATCAGTTTTTAAATAGGCAGAAATGCATGAATAAATCATTTAACTTGCTGATACTATTCATTACCTTCTCTTGCCTTAGTTTCCTAATCAGTAAAAAAGGACAATAACATCTCTGTTGTAAGGTTGCTGTGAGCATTAGAGACGAGACATGTAAAATACCTGGCACTGTGCTACCGCCAGGTGTGCAGTCAGCAGATGACGGCTCAGATGGTCAGTACCACTTAAATGACGCTTTATCTCGTCTGGTCAGTTCAGAATTCTCTTTCTCTTAATAACACCAAAAAAAGAAAGAAAAAGACCCCACAAAATTCCACAATGAAAACCAGTGTTTTCTATTTGAAAGGCTAAAGTTTATAAATTCTTAACTCATGGAAAGAAATAATCTTGGTAAAGGCAGAATAGACTGGGTTGTTTAGTATTTCTGGGAAAAATAAAAAACACAGATTTCATCTAATGGGTTAGTTTGGTTATATTTTTTTAATAGAAAATAATTGTAAACTAAACAGTCCTATGATCTTAACTAGTGTTTCTTACATTATTTAGTATTTGTACTCCCATGAACTCTCTAATAATTATTTTTAATGCTTAATAGCCTGATACTTTAATTGAATTTTTAGCTCAAGTGTAATGGTTTAAAACATTAAGGGAAAAGGTCACTTGTACTGTTTCAGAATGTTGTGTTTTTGTCTCATTTTACTCACCGCCTCTACATGCGCCTTTTACTGTTCTGTTTTTCTCTTTAGCTATCCTCATACTACCCAAGGCACTCTTCCACGGGACAGTTTCTGGGCTGGCCACCGGGAGCTCCCTTGTGCTGGAGGGGATGGGAGAAATGCCTTTCTCCTGGGGATTCGTGTGCTTCCCCCCTCCCACCCCCCCGCCCCCGGGAAATACTGCCTATTTCTGTCAGCACTCCCGACCTTAGCCTCCCAAATCAAATTGCCACTTGCCATCCTAGCGTAACTTACTGCTTTGGGCTTATTCTGGCCACCTCATTATTTAATTTGGAAATGCATCATAAAATATGTCATTTTATGTTGTCATTGTGAGTGCATGTTCATCACAAAGCTTAAAAATAACACTATGGTATTTTCTACCTAGGAGCTCAAGGTCAGTATTCTGGCTCTTGCCACCCAGATCCTGACTGGATGTGATGAAGTGTTGGAAATGCTACAGCAGGTCACAACCGCCCTCATAAATAGTGACATACCTGACCGTGAGCAGAGGTGAGGAAATGGATTGTGAACTGTGACCTGCTGCCCTTCAGGAAGAAGAACTTGCTTATGAAAGTGAAATCTTTTATCAGATATTCAGTTAATATACAGCGTTTTTGTGAGAATAAGTAGAAAGGGCAGGTGTTTCAAAGCCAAGTGCAATCGAACTCTTGAATGGTGCTTATAGGTATGATTGGGCTAACAGTCATGAACTAAGGGTAGCAAGGTTGTGGAGGCAGCATCGTCTTTGACCTTTAGATCTTGTACCTTCATTAGTCCCCAGCTCAGCACCATGTGCACTTGGTTTCTCATGATAAGTACCTTAGGGAGGTAGCAGTGACTTAGTGATGCAGACAATTAACTGCTATGCAAAGGATAACACTGACATGATATCTCAGATTTTACTGTAATTTTACTGCTCCAGACATAGGAGTGACCTATATAGAGGATAAACGTCTCATTCCCAGGAATAAAGCTTTTTCCCAGTCCTTCCCATTAAAATTTCTGCTGTGGTTTGCTGTTAAAGATGACTTACATACCGTGAGTGTTGATGGTTTTAATGTTAGAGATGCTGCTCTAGAACAATCCTGCAGTGTAACTTTTCCTCCAGGCACCTATCTGTCCCCACGTCCCTGATTCTGAGCCTCTCCCAGAGAGTAGGTGGGCAGGTTGGAACTGAGCACAGTGTTGCATTTAGGCTTGTTAAGGCATGTAGGGTCCACTGCTGGCATGTGGTACAGATCTGCCCTGGGAGGAGGCACAGTCTGAGAGCCTGGGAGATCTGAGCTCAATTTCTCGTTCCAATCCCAATATCCTAAGTAGTCTTAGAGAACTTACCTAACCCACATCTTTCTTTGGGTAAGTCACATATCTTAATTCTTCTAGCAGAAGATTAGGATGTTAAAAATATGACTAGGTGCCCTAGCTGGTTTGGCTCAATGGATAGAGTGTTGGCCTATGGACTGAAGGGTCCCAGGTTCAATTCCAGTCAAGGGCACATTGCCCGGATTGCGGGCTCGATCCCCAGTTGGGGGTGTACAGGAGGCAGCTAATCAATGATTCTCTCTTATCATTGATGTTTCTATTTCTCTCTCCCTTCCTCTCTGAACTCAATAAAAATATATTTTTTAAATAAGAGGCATTGCAAATTCTTAAAAAAAATGTGTCTAGGTAATCATTTCACAATATACAGATATGTCAAGTCATTACATTTTTCACTTTATACAATTTTATATGTCAATTGGATCTCAATAAAATGGGGGGGGTGATTTTAAAGTCAAATGAAAAATCTGCCTGCCTCTGCACCCCACACGAGCCAGTTTCTTTAGGCAAAAGTGGGGATTACTTCTGTGGGCAGGTGAACTGGGGGTATAGCCACTCATTTTCTTGCTGTCGGAGACTCAGGGCAGCCCCAGAGCCCAGGGAGCTCTGCAGACGGTAGCTACCTACAGAAGCCATTTGCCTACCTAAAGGACCCACTTATAAAGCGCTTCCGAGGTGCCATGAAATTCACCATGTATATTTTTTTTTAAATATATTTTATTGATTTTTTACAGAGAGGAAGAGAGAGGGATAGAGAGTTAGAAACATCGATGAGAGAGAAACATCGATCAGCTGCCTCTTGCACATCCCCTATTGGAGATGTGCCCGCAACCAAGGTACATGCCCTTGACCGGAATCGAACCCGGGACCCTTGAGTCCTCAGGCCGACGCTCTATCCACTGAGCCAAACCAGTTTCGGCGTAAATATTTTTTGTGTGTGCAAAATCATAGGTTGAAGAGGAAATCTATTATGAGATTTCTGTTTCCTCCCTCAGTAGTAGAAGATGGGAAATTTGTGGATTGGATTGCTGTCAACTATAAGTGCTTCACTAATTCAAGAGAATTTGTCAGATAAAGATGATGTCAGTTGCTTTTTCACCTGCTGGGAGATTACATAAGCAGTGCGTTTTCTTGAAATTTCTTGTAGGTTAAAAGGCTTGGAACAAGTTACTAAAGCTACCATGCTTGGTCACCTTCTTCCGGTGCTACTGACTTCCCTGATGCATCCAAATTTGCAGACTCTGATCATGGCCGACGCCCTGATGCCTCAGCTAGTGCAGCTGGTACTCTATACCAGTCAGGTACGATCCTTGGTGTGCCAGCATGAACTGTTCTGTGGCCATGTGCATTCGCTGAAGGCAGAATAAATATAACCTTGTCTCTCAGAAGCCAAGGGAACTAACGATGGAATGAAGAAAAACATCGTGTCTTAAAAATAAACTGAAACATTAAGGGAAAACATTTTATTTGTTTGACTAAATTACTTACTGCGATCTTTTAGCAAATACTAATTACTGGTCAGCTGTAAAAGTGCTAATCTGCAATGCTACTGAGATCCTGCCATGATATTTCGTCTTCTGAGTTCTTGGTGGCTATCAGTAACCAATATAAATACGTTCCATTCCAGCGTTAATTAAAATGATGTTAAGTGGTCTAAGTAGCAAAGCATTTTTTAGTGAAAGAGGGCAGACTAGGATTGCAAAAAGATGATTTAAGTGATAATTCTAAGTTTGGCTCTGGTACCATCCAGATAACTGACGTAAGCACTTTAAGACATGATGATGGTTTTGTGTTTCAGACGGCTTTGCTGCTTAAAACCCAGTGTCCAGTTTTTGCCGAGGTGGGCTGTTCCCCATGTGGTGCATCAGACCAGAAGGGCAGGCTGTTCCCTGATGAGAGGTGAGCGATGCTGCTTCCTCGCAGGAACCCCTGCCTTGTTTTCTTCTGGTGAAAGCCTAGTGCTTCTTTTACAACAGTGATTTTTAGCAAGGATCATCTAACTGAAAAAAGAAAGAGAATTCAGGGACAAAATTTTACAGATAGTTATAGAATTGCTGTGTAGTCTTATAGGAGCAGGTTAGAATAAATTTCCCCACAGATCAAGAGATTAGTTTAAAATTGACAAATTTTCAAATATTAATGATGAAGATGTAAAACATTATGACTTTGGCAAACAGTTTGACAGTTTCTTAAAAAGTTAAACTTATACCAACCATATGACCCAGCTGTTTCACTTCTAGAGAAAATAAAGCATAGAATCTGACAAAGACTTGTATATGAAGGTCATAACAGCTTTAGTTAGAATAGCCCAAAACAAGAAACACCCCTAATGTCCATCAACAAGTGAGGGGATATATGCACACAGTAGTATAAGCATACAATGAAATCCTACTCAGCAATAAAAAGGAATGAACTATAGATATATTCAACAACATGGATGAATCTTAGACTACTTATGCTGAGTGAAAGAAGCCAGACCCTCACAAAAGGTATCCTAGATAATAAAAGGCCAATATGCAAATCAACCGAATGGTGGAACAACCAGTCGCTATGATGCGCACTGACCACCAGGGGGCAGATGCTGAATGCAGGAGCTGCCCCTAGTGGTCAGGGAGCGCTGCTCAGCCAAAAGCCAGGCTCACGGCAGGCGAGCACAGCAGTGGTGGCGGGAGCCTCTCCCGCCTCCACAGCAATCGGACATCCACCAAGGGCTCCCAGACTGTGAGAGGGCGCAGACCGGGGTTGAGGGCCCCCTCCCCCCCGAGTGCACAAATTTCATGCACCAGGCCTCTAGTATACTATACAATTCTATTTATATAAAACTCTGAAAAATGCAAGCTAATTTCCAGTGACAGAAAGCAAAGAAGTGGTCTCCTGGATTATCAAGAAGAAGGAGGAAATTTCACAGGTGTATCCATATGTCTGAATTTACCAAGTTGTACACTTTAAATTAGTGCAATTTATTATATGTAATTACATCTCACTAAAGCTGTCTTTAAAAGCATTGATCAGAAAGGAAGGACTTCTGGGTTTCTCTAGAGCAGTGTACTATCCAGCTGAGCTTTGTGCAGTAATGAAAATGTGTATTTTTATTGTCTAGTACTGTTGACGACAGCCACATGCTATTATCGAGTATTTGCAATGTAACTAATGTGACCAAGAAATTGAATTTTAAATTGTATTTAATTTAGATTCAATTTAAGTAGCCATATTTGACTAAGTAACTACCATATTGGATAGCACTGAGCTGAAAGAGAAGAAGAGAATTCCACAGCAGCTAAGTGCAGGATTGGGAGTTTGTATCCCACAACCTGGGGCTGTGATGTCCTTGAGAGTTCAATTACAATAGATAAGAGGAACTTCGAAGGTACTTTTCTTTAGTAAAAATTTCAGTACAAAGTAGTTACATTGACTTATGGAGTTTTCAGCAATTGATGTTCAGATATCAACAAAAGAAACCTTTATAGATGCTGGTCCTGTGGGATTTGGAAACTGGCCAATTTAAATGCTTACAGTATCTTCTTTTTTCTTTTTTTTTTCTGAATAACTTTAAATGAGAGTTGGTGAGGTGTCCTCTTGGGTATGATTTGGACTTACACCTTGAAAAAAGAGAGGGAAATGCAAATATATTGTATAACAACAACAAAAGAAAAGAACCTTATATGTAGGATTTTTAAAAATGTTTCTGATCGCCACTGGTATCAAGCATTCAAAAGCCACAATGTTGTCATGCTGCATGCTGTGGAAAATTAAAGTGACATTTCTTAACCTTTTATATTTCACTGTGTTAATTTTCTTCTTCCTGTCCTTGCTGCTAAACTCAGTCATGTTCTCTTTGTCTGGTTTTAGAATGCTGGAAGAGAAGGAAGAGCCAGGCTTTCTCACTGGTTTAAAGATTCCTGCTCCATGGGCTGCTGGCAAGACTGTGGAAACAGTCCATCCTGTCAGAGACAACTATAAATTTAAAGAGACTGTCCATATCCCAGGAGCTCGCTGCCTGTATCTTAGATTCGATAGCAGATGCTCTTCACAATATGACTATGACAAAGTAAGCAAGAACTGCTTTAGAATTGGTTCCACTGCTAATAAGCTGATTATCTTTATATGCTTCTTATTTTTCTTTGCTGCTTGTCATCATTATTCTTGACTTATTTCTGTCTGCAGATATCTCTTAGGAGAACTTACCTAAGATAGTGCCTTGAAGGTAGTGATTGGGGAGTCAAAAAGCCAGCACCTCTGCGTTCTAAGAGCAGTGTTTTAATGACATGTTGAAAGTGGGCTTTTGTAAGCTTTCGAAGTTTAGATCCGAGTCAAAGGAAACTTTTCTTTCCGTTCTGCTTACTTCCTGCCTCCCTCTGTGCTTGCAATTCCTGTAGACGTGTGTCCATTCATCTAGAAAGGTCTTACTGCCCAATTCTTGGGGCTTCTCATGTATCTTTTGGGGAGAAGGTGTCCTTTTAGAAGGGTTTCAGGTGTGTTAAGGCATGTCTGTGTTTAGGTTATTCTTCAGGAGAGTGCACCTCCACATAGACTTCGAGGAGGTATAGTTTCCAACCTGGTGGCCAAACCAAATTATAAGTAAAAGGAAGTGTTTAGGGCTTGAAATGTTTCTTCTGTTTATAATTGTTACATTATAAATCATTATGCTGAATTTATGAGGAAAGGCTAATGAAATCATGACATGTAGCATGTAAAAGAACAACTGAAGGATTATCTAATAGCTTTGTAATTACACATGTAGATTGTCAGCTGTCTGTTATATCTCCTCCCTGGACTGTGTAAGGGCAATTGGTCTTACATCCCGGGGGATACTTAGGTTAAGAATAAAAGACTTCTTCACTGTATATACAATGAAATGGTAAAACACACTGCTGGCAAATTATAGAATCCTCTTTCCTATTATCTTTAAACTAGTGAAGATTCCCAGATGTCAGGAGGGACTTAAGACTTGCCCCGAAACTCACTGTAGCTGCAAGGAAGAGAGTTTAGAAAATAGACTTTGGTGGGCCATTCAAACCTACATTTAAAAAAAGTGGCGTCAGTCTACACCACTTCATAGCCCCGGCATCAGCTACCCCCATGTTTTAGATTCAAACGGTGATGACTATTTAAAATAGAAATGGAAGAGTTGCCATTTTAGTTGGTGTCATTATGTTTCTCCATTAAAAGCCAGTAATTTGCATCTTCTGATGGATGCTGACCTGCACCTGCACTAGATACAGTGTTAAATGTGGAGGTACAGGGATGCTCACTACATGGATAGAAGAAATATATACTTTTCTAGTGATCCCACTGGTGTCAGGAGGGTACAAAGTCACAAAATGATAAGTGTCCGGGACTAAAAGTACAGCTTTTAGATCCAAACTGATCTCTCTGATGCAGTCAGAGGCTGTCACAGTACACGTTGGAAGACAGGATTTGGTATTCACAGAAGCCAGAGCCTTATTCTTCCTGTGAGAGTATTTGAATGCCACACCTGTAAATTAGAAAAGTGGTTAATTGGATATCAGCGAAGAGCCTTTATTGAAGAAAAGTGTTGATACATGAAAACTGACCCAAGAAGCAGCCCCTTTCTGCCCAAATCTGTGTCATTTTCTTTTTACACCATGAAGCAACATTCTAAGAATATATGGCTTATTTTCAATTTGTTGCATTTTTTCAAATCCTCATTCATTGAGGCTTTTGGGTTGTTTTCTTTTTTGCTTTTATTCTGTTGTTTTATGAGATATAACCATCTTTTTACCTGTATTTGCTCACTTTATCAATTTTGGGGAGGACTTAAGGGGGCAAACTGTACCTTTTATTAATGAATTATATGTAGTTGTTTAGGATTAAAATAGTTATTTAAAAATATATATATATATGTTAACTGAGTATAACTATTTTAATGTGAAGTACCCAAGTCAATTAAATTGTGGTAATATTTGTTATTCTGTAGCTGCCCTGTAAATACCAACGGTCAATTGCATTCAAACTAATATCAGTTGTACCTTTTTAAAAAAATCAGGGAATATTAGTTATATTATGACTCCAGTGCCTGGTTATAAATGTATTTTTAAACAAACATTTTCTGCAGCCTTTTTATTTGTAGATGTTGTTTTTTTTTTTCTTTTACAGTCTAACAGTATATTTTCTGTTTTGAAGTTGGTGATATACGCGGGGCCTAACACAAACAGTAGGAAGGTTGCTGAGTATGGAGGCAATACACTGGGATATGGCAGCCGTAGTGTCTTAGGAACTGGTTGGCCGAAAGACTTGGTGAAGGTATGGTATCCAGTCACATTCACTTCATAGAAAAGAAAAATGAACTTATATTCCACATGGGCCCAAGTATATTAACTAGAATCCAAAAAAATTTGCCAAGGGGGCTTTTTAAGGTGGGGCTACCTTTCCAGGCCTGTGAAGTCACTACTTCTTTCAAAATGACCCTCCTTTCCCTTGCAGGGCATCAGACCCCTGTCCACTCCTGAGCCTGTCCCACAGGTTACTGCATGGACTGAGGTGGTCACAGCATTTCCTTCCCTGGCCACTAGCAGGACTGCTAGTTCTTCCAGCTCACTTCTTCTCTGAGATAGGAGACCCTTATAGTGGCTGTCCTGGAACCACAGGGCCATTGAAGTTTAAAAATGTGGAACCAATGTTTGCAGATGAATTTGGGCCTTAGGAGCAAAAATGATCCATTCTCAGACTGATAAGATTTGAGCCATGCTCTGTGATCTACCTAGAACAGTGATGGGCAACCTTTTGAGCTTGGTGTGTCAAACTTCGCCAAAAAACTGAGCATAACTCGGGTAGTGTGTCACTTTGAGGAAAAAACATTATTTCGCAAATGTTTCATCCTCAGGAGCAGCAAATGTTTCATTCTCGGCATGTGGCCACCTCAGCGGCCGCGTATCATCAGAAATGGACACGCGTGTCATAGGTTCACCATCACTGACCTAGAACATGAATATGAACTGAAAAACCCATTAAGACCCCCAAACCTTTCCCAAGTGTGTTCCCAGAGCCTTTATCTCATATACATTATGTACCCTCTCTAATTCAGTCACAGACGACGAGTTTCCTCCAGAAGGCTAGTCCCGAGCATCCGATGCCAGATCAGCACAGCACTTTTAACTGTTCTCTTTTCCTTTTTGATTCTCATTCGCCGTGTTGGTTCTACCACACAGAGCAGGCTCTTCCAGCACTGCCTCTGTGTTCTGCACGACACTGGCCATTTGCTTGCCATATTGGCACAAGTGAGGTGGTGATGTGAAGAGGGGGGAGGAGGGCAGAAAGAATAGAAATTTGAGGTATTTATTAAAATTATGCTTAAGATTTGATTCATCTTTACTCTGATCCTGCTATTGGGCAGTTATGATCCACTTCACAGATGACTCGTCCCAAAAGCCACCTGGATAGGAGATACACCTGAAAGGTTGATGTCCAAATGAGAGGGGATGGAATTTGAATTTAAAAAGCAAGTGAGGAAAGGAGTGAAGTATTGCTATGGTCCTTTTGAAAGTAAATCTCTGAAATTCATTGCTCTCTTGAAAACTGTGTGTCTTGTTTTTAAAGTGCATTTTCCCCCCTTAAATTTTAAGGTGGAAGGAGATACAGTCACCTTCTCCTTTGAAATGAGAAGTGGCCGTGAACACAACACTCCTGACAAAGCCATGTGGGGCTTTGCTTGCACAGTTCGAGCTCAGGTACTTGACTAACCTCTGCTGTGGACATAATACTTTCTCCTTTGTGCCTTGATTATATACATCATATTTGCCTTGGAAGCGGGGCAGAATATGAGTCACTGTTTCATCCATCTCTTCCATTTGAAAGGAGTAGACTACTGATAGTAAGTAGAGGTTTTATGGACTAAAACTAGCTGTGACCTCAGATCCATTTAGCAGCACAGAGAACCATGCGCAGGGCTCTGTCTTCGAAGCCGAGAAGAGATGACCTACCTCCAGAGTCTTTCCATAGGACGAAGAAAGCTTAGATACTAAGCGTTTGAAGTCTGGGTTTTAAGAGTAGTAGGGTCAGATTTCTTTCATTCCAGTCCCAAAGGCTCTTCTTGCTAGACTAGGTCTGTCTCTGATTGATTACTTGTATTATACTCTGTGTACAGGTTTAATCTACTCTTTTTAGCAGTGCATAATAGTTATTTCCCACCTCCCTCTGCCCCCGGAATCTATGTAAAAAAATAATTTTCCCACCTGAAAAAAAAGGAGAGGGAGGAATAGGAGTTTACTAGCCCCTCAAGGTGCCTGATTTGTTCAGTGTATTTTAGATTGGGGGATCACTTAAGTTTAAGCAAGCTAAGACTCTCTGGAGTGGAATTCTGTGCTAGAACGTCAGTGCTGAGAGAGCAGGCACTTTGTTTTGTTCTCTGCTGTATCTCAAGCTCCTAGAGCAATGGCTGGTACACAGGAGGTACTCAATAAATATTTATTGAATGAATTCTCTGTCATCATTGCCAACATCTTGGTTTGAGCACAGGAGGAGGTGACAAAACGAAATAGTGACTTATACCCAGGTAGGCACAGCAGAGGAGTTACCCAAACAGTCGTGCGTGGGATCTGTGCTCTTTCTAATATGGAGTCTTATTGGCCCTTCTCTCTCCAGAACTGTGTTGAGACTTCACTCTGAGGTCATTCCAGTGCCACCATCTCTCTGCTCATGGTGTTGGGTGCTGTCCCTGTGTCCCATAGCAATGGTACTTGATGCTGCTCTGTGAGCCCTGTGGTTGGGGACAGTGCAGTGTGGCGAGTGCAGGTGGAAGGGCTCTGCCATGTGCACTGACCAGTGTGGTTTGCCCCTGTCTGCGTTGTAGGAGTCCTCGGAGGATGTGTCAGGAGGCTTGCCCTTTCTGGTAGACCTGGCTTTAGGGCTGTCTGTGTTAGCTTGTTCCATGTTAAGAATCCTGTACAATGGACCAGAAATTACCAAAGAAGAAGAAGCCTGTCAGGAGCTATTGCGGTCCAAACTTTTACAAAGGTAACAAAGGGCTCAAATTGGGCTGGTTTTGCTCACAAAGGAAAAATGACTTGATGTGGAAAACTGCTTTTAGTGTTTCCCAGCTGATAGTGCCTACTGCCTGACAGTGCTGTGGGTGTTATTGTGTAATTAAAGAATCCCCAAAAGGATGGGTAGATGGGTGATAAAGCAAATATGGAAAAATATTTATTTGGGAATCTAGGTGATGGGTATATATGACTGATAACCATGTAATTCTTTCAGCTTTTAAAATATTTTAAAGTTTTCATAATAAAATGTTAGGAAGGAGGTAGATTTCCAAAGATGTGGTTTTGTATAATATGCTCATTTTCTTTAGAGCATATTTAAGTAGTGAATAAATACTCAATACATAATGTGATCCTTCATGTTTTATTTGTCTGCAAACTTTAAGTAGCTTTCCAGATAGAAGAGGAAGTGAAGAACCTCTTTTCTATCTGTTCAGGTGCCAGTGGCAGGTGGAAGCCAATGGTGTGATCTCCCCTGCCCTTACTCCAAGCCCATCTCCATTGCCTCTGACCATTGAGGAAGACAGAGAATTCACCTACCCCTCTGACGTCCTTGTGCCTCCAGTTGGAAGCTACTTTGACCTGCCTCGGATCAGGCTGCCTCCAGGAATCATGATAAAGCTCAGGGAAATTTCTGGGCGTGCTAGACCTCAATTTAGACCAAGTATAAAGTATGTTTCTATAGAGCATTTCATTTTTCCCAATGGAAAAACATGTTTAAATAGTTGAAGGGGGATAACTTTCTTATAGTCTAGCAAGTGAACCTTTAATTTAATGTTTATTTAATGATTGTTAACCAAGTATCCCAGGTGGTATTCTGGTGTGGGCTTGTAGTCAGCAGTTACCA
Organism: Ia io; assembly: GCA_025583905.1. NCBI lineage: Eukaryota > Metazoa > Chordata > Mammalia > Chiroptera > Vespertilionidae > Ia > Ia io. Next base: position 20,205,064 of record JAJQQW010000023.1, on the reverse strand, counting down.
TCACCTAGGAACTTGTTAGTTCTTGGGCCCCATTTCACACCTGCTGAATCAGGACCTCTGAGGATGGGGCCCAAAAATCTGTTTTCACAAATTTTCCATGTGATTCTGATGCATGCTTCAGTTTGACAAGTTCTAGGTTTTCCTCGGGTGGCTTTATCTTTTACTTTCATTTCCATAGAGTCTAGAGGTATTTAGTTGTTTTTGATGCCTAGAGAGATGGTAAGGGCGGGGTCTTTATTTTGAAGTCTTGCAGTTACAGATGTCTTCATGGTATTCTTGTTTAAAGTGAACCCTATTTTGCAGGCCTCTGCTCTGCCTAATGAGGCAAGATTGCCTATTTCAGAGAAAAATATAAAGAAGAGATGACATTTAAAATGAAAAACAAAAAACAGAAGCACCATTGCTTTCAGTCCAACATCCATACACACAAAATACTACAAGTCACAAACTGCATAAAATTAATTGGCAGATAAATGGTGCCGAAGGTCTTTTTTGATCCTGACACCTCTTCCAGCTCTAATGTGACTAGAGTTTGAAATGTATGAATCATAGAAAGTGAAGTATCACTAATTTTGATTTTCAGTTTTATCAGCCAATGTTAGTTTTATCAGTTAAATATATTTATTTATTGCCAACTTGATAGGAAAGCCATCATAAAATGTTCATGCCTCTTTATTGGAATAAGGTGTGGTAAATATTTAATATATTTAAATCAAAGCCTATATTCCTTAACCTATAAGAACGTATTGGTAAGTTGAGCACATGGCATATCCTTGACCATTTTCCATTGTAATCACAGAGAGGTAATTCAGCCAGATGTGATGGAGGAGATGGTGGTATCATGTGTTATTAAGCACTTGAACTTGGTTGATGCACTGCAGTCTCTAATAAATTTCCAGTATCAAGAAGAACATGCTGAGGAATATGACTTATTGTGTAAAATTATGGGAGAGACCTTTAAGAAACTCAATGCCATGGAGAGACAGCTGCAGGTAAGGGAAAGCTAAAACACCAACATTTCTCTTGTAACTGTTGGAAATAATTTCATTCCTAGAAATGTAATGAAGTTTACAAAGTGATCTGAATTTTTAAAAATTATTACAACTAAAATTTCAGAATTTATAGATTGCACTTTTTTTTATTTTGCATTCATTTTTCACATTGTTTTATATTTTAATGTATCAGAGTGTTGCAGAATTGGAACAGAAATGGCAGAGTGAGGTGGACGATGCCATGCAGGGGAAACTGGAGAACAACATGCCTTTCTTCTATGACTATCATTTCAATGAGGTGAGCGAGTATATGCCGTGTGTATAGAGATAAAATAATGTCACTTCTTAAAATGTTACACACCCCAAAATGTACCCATTCTTTAAAAGGGTTAAATAAAATTTATTAGACCAACATGTCAGTAATCCTATCTAATAAAGAGGGAATATGCTAATTGACCCTCACGCTGTTGCAAAGGTGGCAGTGCCCACAGCCAATGAGGAAGAAATATGCTAATTGACCGCCCCCGCCCTCAAATATGGCACTGCCCACAGCCAATAAGGAGGGAATATGCTAATTTACTGTCACACCCTCAAAGATGGCAGCGCCCACAGCCACAGGATGGCGGCGCCCAGTCCTCTCAACCCCCCAGCTGCCCAGGGCTGGCCCGAGGCACAGGCAAGCCTTGGATGGCAGCTGCCCAGCTGCCCAGAGCCACCCGAAGCTTGTGCTGCCAGCAGTGGCAGCAGCAGAGGTGTATGGGGGCGTTGCTTTCCCCTGATCACCGGGTTGCCTCTCGCCCCTGAGTGCTCCCGGACTGTGAGAGGGGGCAGGCCAGACTGAGGGACCCCCTCTTCCAGTGCATGAATTTTCATGCACCGGACCTCTAGTACAAATAATAAATTACTTGTTAAGTTTTATTTTTATGGGAATGCACATGTTGACTCCTTTTAAAATATATATATTTTTTTATTGATTTCAGAGCAGAAGGGAGAGGGAGAGAGAGATAGAAACATCAGTGATAAAAGAGAATCATTGATTGACTGCCTCCTGCACGGGGTCTCCTACTGGGGATCGAGCCTGCAAAGTGAGCATGTGCCCTTGATCAGAATCAAACCTGAGACCCTTCAGTCCGCAGGCTAATGCTCTAGCCACTGAGCCAAACGAGCTAGGGATTGTTAAGTTGTTTTTTAACTGATTAATAGTGTTATAAAGAAGCTAGCATCATTATCAAATTTTGCTTTCAATCCTTAAAAAAACAAATCAATGGCAGAGTTATAAGCACTGGGGGGAAAAAAATCCCCAGAAAGTGGCCAATACCATTTTTAATCACTGAAGTATCAAGTGATAATTTACAAATGTGCTTCTGGCATAGAAATATGGACCAAAGAGGGTGTTTTTCCCCCTGAAATTTTCTTTTCCTTTTAACACACGCAGAAAAACTCAGTCTTTGCAGATCCTGAATACCATCTTTTCTTGATTTTTCCTTCTTTAGAACAAAGTGAAAGAACTAGAACTTTTGTGTTCAATGAAGGAAGTCTCCTTTGATGGAAATGATCTTGAAAACGTGGTCCTATCACTGAGGTTAGTGATGTTAATAACTATGCAAAGCTAATTTATTCCCTTGGTGCTTAAAAAATGTGAAGATCTAGTCTCAACAGATATTTGATAAAATAGTGTGTATTCATGAAATACTTTAGACTTGTGAATTTTTTTAAAATATATTTTTATTGATTTCAGAGAGGAAGGAAGAGGGAGAGAGAGATAGAAGCATCCATAATGAGAATCATGGATTGGCTGCCTCCTGCAAGTCCCCCACTGGGGATCGAGCCCACAACCCAGGCATGTGCCCTTGACCGGAATTGAACCTGGGACCTTTCAGCTCTCAGACTGCCGTTCTATCCACTGAGCCAAACTGGCTAGGGCTAGACTTGTGAATTTTTATTTTAACCATCAAAAGTTAGCACCATGGCATTTGAAACTGGGTAAAAATAACTAAAACTGACCACAGTTTTATAGCACTGCTCCCCTCTGATAGGGAAAGGGGGAGGTGAGCAATATTTATCAGTTGACTTTTGCTTAGTTTCCTGTCTACTCATATTTTTTGTAATGAAAAAAAATTTGGATTTGGTAAACTAGAGAACGACTAAATGCACCTGAGCCTTTCTTTATAGGGAGAAGTTCCTACAAGAAGTGAATTCTCTTATTCAGAAACCCTCGCACCCACTGGCTAAAACGAAGACGTTAGTGAAGAGCTTAATGAACAGAGCCGAGCTCTTGCTGCATGTCACCATTGCGGCCCATTCTGGCCTCACCAGAAGCATCTCGGGGACCCCTGCAGAGACACCGGGTACTGCTCCAAGCCAGTCCTGCACAGGCTCTTTGCACTAGCTGGCTCACAAAATGTGCATCAGCTACTTTTTAAAAAATCACTCTTGTGTACTCTCAGAAAGGAAGAAAAAGGAAATTTTAACATTTTTTATTTTGCCTTTTACTTTTTCCAGCCAAAAAATACTTTTCATTGAATTCATGTGGTGTTTTGTGAGTCAGCTGAGCACCAGGGATGCTTCCTTGCCTGCCTCTTCCGTTTTTTTTGCAAGCATCTAAGGAGCCCAATGACATGTATTTTTATAATTCCATGCCCCTTATTTTTAGTTGATGGTTTGCCATTTTCATAGTAACATATATAATTAGATAGTCAATATTGTGAATCTTTTTTTAAAAATATGTTATTGATTTCAGAGAGGAAGGGAGAGGGAAAGAGAGATAGAAACATCAATGATGAGAGAGAACTGTTGATCGACTGCCTCCTGCATGCCCCACACTGGGGATCGAGCCAGCCACCCGGGCATGTGCCCTGACCAGGAATTGAATTGTGACCTCCTGGTTCAAAGGTAGATGCTCAACCACTGAGCCATGCTAGCTGGGCAATATTGTGAATCTTTCAATGCATCATATTTTCCTCTTGAAACTGAGTTTGCATTTCATCTTTTAATAGGTGGAATCTTCTATAGCATGAATTTCCACTATTAAATTTTTTTCCCTGATCCCATTCTAATTGTTAGCCGGAAAACGTGTTTCTCAGGGACATTAATGAGTCTTCTTACTTAAGCGGGATCACAACTTTGGGCATAGTCCAAAATAACAAATGTTAATTTTTCTGAAAACACAAGTTGAGTAAACATATTCTTAAATGAAAGACTCCATGTATTCCAGCCCATTACCTGATGGACACTATTCAGCAGTTTGCAATCAGCTGATTGCCTAGGGCTCCTCTCACTTGGGAGAGAAGTCTAGGCTGACTCCCAGGTTTCTGACCCTCCCCATAGGCTACCCACTTCCTGAGAACATCAGGGGAAATGTGCCAAGTGTGCGGCGAGATCGCATGCCAGGGTGGTCCGCTACATAACATCCCTGGCCCCATTAGCCCTGGTTACTTAAAGTTCCCATAGAAAGACAATGACTCACTAAGGCTGGGGATGCTTCCCAAGAGGCTCTTACATTAAACTGTTCCTTTATAAAGCAACTATTTTCCTGGATAGGGTTAAGGAGTATATCTTATAGGAAGGGGCTGGTCAGATTCTAGCTCAAGTGTGATATTTACTCTTACTGTGATCAAAACAGAGGTGTCGCAAAATGGTAGTAAGTTAGTTAAACAAATCCAGGATTAAAGGGGAACAAAAGCCATCTCTGGGCGATAAAAAGGGTCTGGATTTACTTGAATAAATCAATTTTTGCTCCCAGAAATCACTTTATTCTCTCTTGCTTTTTAAAATGCTATACTAAAGTGAACATTGATAGTCAATGAAATTAAATGAATTTTTGAGCCTTTCTTTGGAAACCCAATTTGGTGATGTGAATCTTTTGGTGAAAAGATTTTAGTTTTCCAAGCTAAGATTATTTTTAACCTAATATCTAGGTTTTAAAAATTGGCATAAAATATTAGCTGTGCTTTGCTTGCTGGTTTGGTGGTTTAAGTCTCATAGAAAGCAAAGCTATTTGGTAGTTCCAGGTTACTGCTATCCTTACAAATGGGATAGCAGATATGTGAACCCTTTTATTCCTCTCTGTTCCAGCTTGTAAATCAGCTTCTGAAACAAAGGTGATATCTCCTGCTGTGCGGCAGCCTGTTTTTCTTCGTAGCATGTCGGCTCCTTCTGACCTGGAAATGATTGGTAATGAAGATTTGGAGTTTACTAGAGCAAATCAGAGGTAAATGGCTAATGGCCAAGGTTGGATTCCCACACGCAGTTGAATGCTTTTCAATAAAAAACCACACTCCCTGAGGGTCTCTTGTTTTTCTGAGCCCACAGTTTTCTTTTCTGTAGGCGGCGCCATGTGACCAGCCACCGGAGCAGCTCCTTTACGCTTCTGCAGTCATTGGCCATCGAGGACAGCAGGGACAAGCCCACCTACAGTGTCCTGCTGGGGCAGCTGTTTGCTTTCATCGGCACCAATCCTGACCAAGCTGTATGTCACGTATTGCTGACCATAGAGAAATAACACTGAAAAGCACAGAGGGCCTGTGACAGTTAGCCGGCATCAGGTGTACTTCCTTCTCATGCATTTCAGGTGTCCAGCAGCAGCTTCCTTTTGGCTGCACAGACACGGTGGAGGCGGGGAAACACTCGCAAGCAGGCCCTGGTACACATGCGCGAACTGTTGACTGCAGCTGTGCGAGTTGGGGGAGTGACGCATCTTGTGGGTCCAGTGACAATGGTTCTTCAGGGAGGACCCAGGTCAGTTGTTTCTGTTGGTTTGTACTGTCCTGTCTGGAATGGGCAAAACCCTTCCAAAGATTATTCTTGGGGCCAAATCATAGACTGTGGTTTTGCTTATGTTTCCTCCTAAAATATTATATTTTTATTTTTATAAAAGTAGTTCATGATTTTGTAAACATTCAGCATATACAGAAAATAAGTCCCTTTACTCAACTTTTCCTCTTAAATTCCACTGTTCATTAACAGCTTGTTGTATCAAGTACACATACATAAATGGCTGTTTAATTCTCTTTGTACACATAAGTGTGTATGTGTGTGGTTTTTTTAAACTTAATACCTATTGTACAACACATGCCTTACTGTAATCTGAGTTGTTTTGCTTTGTATATCTTGGATCTATCTTTTCATGTCACTACATATGGATCTGCTTTACAGTTTCTAAGAACTTCATGGACCTCCATTGTTTGGATGTCTAAATTTTATATTATTTAACTCATCCCTGCTGATGGACACATCGGTTCATTCTTTCTTCTCTCTCTTCCTCTTCCTCCCTCCCTTCTGTTCATTCTTCCTTTTTTCTGTTTTGTTTGTTTTTGCATTAACAATAGTGCTTTAATCAACATCCTTATAGTTGTATTTTTGTATACTTTTATGCTTATTTACTATATTAATTTCTAAAAGCATAATTGTAGATACTAACGTAGAAGAAGGTTTTGTAACTGATTTGTGAGGAATTTTGCATTACTAGTTTCCCACTGTGCTTCAGAGATCTTCAGAGAGGAATAGAAAAGGCCTTTCTCTCCCAGTCCTGTGCTGGGACTGCTGGAGGCTGCCTGTGCCTCCTGGCAACTCTCTGGAGAATTCTGGCCAAAGAGGGAGGGCAGTGGCAATGTGTTAACCAGGAGCCCATGTGAATATCTTGAGAAATTTCTGTCAATCAGGGGAGGCTGTTATTCTTCAGAAGCAAACAACTCCAAAATCTCGGTGGTTTAAGCAAAATTTTAGTTCTTGCTCATGCCCATCACAGGTCCATCTTGGCTCATGGTAATCACAAGGAGCCCAGGACAGAGAGGAGACCACCATCTCAAAAGCCGTCGGTCCCCTTGTCAGAGCTCTGGTCATTGGCCAGACTAGTCACATGCCCACCCAACCATAGGGGTGCCCAGAAAGCTTAGTGAGTAACACTAACAATACCACAACTTACTTCCAGAATAATTTCTCCATAATATTTCCCTCAATTACTAATGTCACATGTCAAACATTTGAAAAACTGCAAAAAATACCAAAGTGTAAAATCACCTGTAAATCAGTATCTTAAAACAAAACTTAACATTTTAGTGTATTCTGTCTTTATTCTAACCATAGATCTCATCTCCTATAATGTTATTAGTGGTTGTATAGCACTGTATCATGTTGTTGAACCTTTATTAAGCCAACTCCCTATTTTTAAACCTTAGGATTTATTTTTGCTATTATAAGCAATATTACATTGCCTATCTTTGTTGGTAAATCTAGATAGTTCCAGGTCTAAACTAATAGCAATTGCTATAGAATCTAGCCCAAGTTGTGTTTTTACACTGGGAAAGTCTTACTTCAGTCAGCTAGATTATCCTTCTCTGCTAATAGAGTGTGAACTTGAAAAGGACACTTAGCTGATCTGGGCCTTGGCTTTCTCATTAGTACAATTACATTTACAGCATTCATTGCTGCGTGGAACACTGTAGGTGTGTCACAAATAAGTAATTTTCATTATTAAATACATTTGGGAAATTTGGGGTACCATTTCTTGCTCTTAGACAGACTATGGACTTGAACTTTATAAGGCTCCGAGAAGTCCTGCAGTAGGAAGCCTGCTTAACTTTACCTAACCTAGGATTCCTTGTACTTTTCTTGAGTGTGTGGCATTGTCTTAGAGGCACACTTAGAAATCCTGCCCAACGGTCTCCTGTGATCCTGCAGTTAGAAAAACACCAGTGATCTCCAAGATCCCTTCAGTTCTAAATTCATTAGACACTCAGGTTTCTCAGAAGAAATCTCTTGCCCTCATGTTCACTATCACTGTTCTTGACTGAGTTTTGGTTTTGTTTCCTAGAATTGAAGAACTAACCTGTGGTGGGATGGTTGAGCAGGTCCAGGAAGCCTTTGGCGAGACCATGACCTCTGTCGTGTCTTTGTGTGCTCGTTACCCTATTGCATGTGCAAATAGCATTGGACTCTTGTGTACCATACCTTATACCAGGTAAGCAAGGAAATGCTTTTTATTGTATATAAGTTATACCACATTGTAGTTAATTAAATAAAAATGTTTTTAATTTAAAAAATTGAATTTTGCCCTGACCGGTTTGGCTCAGTGGATAGGGTGTCGGCCTGCGACTGAAAGGTCCCTGGTTCGATTCTGGTCAAAGGCATGTACCTTGGTTTTGGGCACATCCCCAGTAGGAGGTGTACAGGAGGCAGCTGATCGATGTTTCTCTCTCATCATGTTTCTAGCACTCTATCCCTCTCCCTTCCTCTCTGTTTTTTTTTTAAAAATATATTTTATTGATTTTTTACAGAGAGGAAGGGAGAGGGATAGAGAGTTAGAAACATCGATGAGAGAGAAACATCGATCAGCTGCCTCTTGCACACCCCCTACTGGGGATGTGCCCGCAACCAAGGTACATGCCCTTGACCGGAATCGAACCTGGGACCCTTGAGTCCGCAGGCCGACGCTCTATTCACTGAGCCAAACCGGTTTCGGCTCTCCCTTCCTCTCTGTAAAAAATGAATAAGATATATTAAAAATAAAAATAAAAATTGGATTTTTTTTTGCTTTGATTATCCAATGATACCATTCTGATTAAATGAGCTTGCCTCCTGATGTCTGACGTTACTATGTAAATTCCTTATTGTTGAGTTCCTACATGATCAAATGTGGCCATTAGAGATTATATTACATTGCGAGAATGGAGAGGTTTGATGACAAGAAAAAGGTCCTTAGTTGTCAAAAAATTTTTTGCATGTGCACATCTTCCTTTCTTAGTCACTCATTTAATAGTTTGAAGATGTCAGGCACTCATGAAGTCATTCTTTGAATCCCCTTATGATAAAAACATAAATTTTTTTTCTGTTATAGCAACCTTGAGTTGATGCCATTAGTTTTTAACTTTGCTGTTCTGTATGAGCAAACCAGAACTTGAAGTTTCTTATTAATGAAGGAAATCCTCATTCTATGAAAACATTTCTGTGTTCAGTTATACATTGGAGTATTCTAAGTGGTAAACAAAGACCTATACCGACATGTTTTTTGTCCCTTTGATAACCTGAATCTTAAGTGAGAGATTCTTGAGGGCTGGTCAGTTATGTTTGTTCTGTATAACCCTTTCCACCTGGCCCAGGAGTGAAGAGAAGTGCTTGGTGCGCAGTGGCCTCGTTCAGCTCATGGATCGGCTGTGTAGCCTGAGCAGTCAGACCGAGTCCAGCTCCAGTGAGAAACAAACCAAGAAACAGAAGGTGGCCACGATGGCCTGGGCAGCCTTCCAGGTGCTTGCCAACCGCTGTGTTGAATGGGAAAAAGAAGAAGGTAAGAAGCAGGATTCCTCTCCCTCCCTTCCTCTCTCTCTAAAATCAATTTTAAAAAAAGATACAGCCGGGACCCGTTTGGCTCAGTGGATAGAGCGTCGGCCTGCGGACTCAAGGGTCCCAGGTTCGATTCTGGTCAAGGGCATGTATCTTGGTTGCGGGCACATCCCCAGTAGGGGGTGTGCAGGAGGCAGCTGATCGATGTTTCTCTCTCATCAATGTTTCTAACTCTCTATCCTTCTCTCTTCCTCTCTGTAAAAAAATCAATAAAATATATTTAAAAAAAAAAAAAAAAGATACAGTCTAGTGGGGGAAGTTGACCAGTGAACATATAATTACAGGGTGGTCAATGCCATAATCAAGGTGAATACAAAGTGATGTGGGGTCATAGAGGTTTCTATAGACCAGCTGTACTAGGGATCAGGCAGAGCTTACCAAAGAAGGTGACATGCCAGTAACTCTTGAAGGGATAATGAAGACTTCCAAGCAGAATAAACAGTGCACATAGCCACCAGGTTCCAGGAAATCATAGGAAGTTCAGGAAAAGACAAAAAATTTTTGTGGCTTTTATAAGAGACTAGAGGCCCGGTGCACGAAATTCATACACTTGGGAAGGGGGTTCCCTCTGCCCGGCCTGCGCCCTCTTGCAGTCCGGGAGTCCTTCGGGGCTCCCCACGGGCCTAAGCCATCAGTCAGACATCATTAGTGCTACCGTGGAGGCGGGAGAGGCTCCTGCCACTGGCACTGCACTCGCCAGCCATGAGCCCGGCTTCTGGCTGAGCGGAGCTCCTCCTATGGGAGCGCACTGACCACCATGGGGCAGCTCCTGCGTTGAGCGTCTGCCCCCTGGTAGTGCGCATCATAGCGACCGTTCGGTCGATTTGCATATTAGCCTTTTATTACATAGGATGCTTGGAGTGGGGGTGGGGGAGGCTCTGAAACTACAGTGAAAATGGAGCTCCAAAAAACTCTCTTATATTTGAGAAGAGGTAGGGTGTAGGTTAAAATTAATGTTTTCATTGTAGTAAAATGGTGATTCTTCCCTGCCAATCACAGTCTGTTTTATTATGGTTTTTTATGGATTAATTATATTCAGTTTTAATTAAGGATAGTGTCTTTTCTCAACATTGAATCATTTTTCAAGTTGCTATTACCTTTTTATATGCAGATGTTATCTAATGAGGAGATGCTAATTGGATAGCTAATGAAATACTGAGCAAGTTAAGAAAAAATTGGGCAAGAGGGGAGGTCTTTAACAGGAGGCCAAGGGGGAGGACTTGCGAACATGCAGGCTTGCCATGGCTTCTTGGGGTTTCACCTGGCTTTTTCTCTCTTTAACTCTGAAGGCGGCTCCACAGAGGCTGTGCACTCAGGTCTGGCCCGTCAGGTGTCCAGCCTTCTTACTAACCATCTTGCCCGAGCGACTGAGTGCTGTGGTAACCAGGCTGCAGGGAACGATGCTCTCCAGGACGTCCTCAGTCTCCTCAATGATCTCTCGAGGTATGGCAGGACCGCCAAGCCCTGGGAGCAGGCTGCTTGCCTCTTGAATAATTGGGGTTCCTTTGGTTGGCCTTATCTTTTGAACCATGTAAATTACTAGGCTGATCTGACATACTCCTGCCTCAAAAATAGTAGAGAATAAAGTCATTGAAAAATAGTATTTCATTCCAAAATGTGAAGATTATTCAGGTGAATATCCACATCATAAAATAGTATAATTTGCTTCAATACTTTGCTGGTAACATCTGCTTGCCTTTCAAGTCTATGCATTTACATTCTATAACCAAAAATCCTTACCCTATTTAAAACAAGATTAAGGAATAATCAGTCAGGACCTATCATTAACTAACTTTCTCATGCTGTGTCTTTTTAAATTTTATTTATTGACTTTGAGAGAGAGAGAAACATTGATGTATTGTTCCACTTATTTATGCTTTCAATGGTTAATTCTTGTAGCCTGGGAGTTGAACCTGGAACCTTGGCATATTGGGAACAATGGTCTAACGAACTTAGCCACCCAGCCTGGGCCTCATGCTGTGTCTTTAAAAGAAGATTTCTGTGGCAGTTTAGGACCATCATGTTGAGCCGTAAGGCCCACGAGAGCTTGTCCGCACAGGCTGCTTGTTGTGTGGCTCCTGGTGGACTCGAAGCTTTCTCCTTAGTGACAGCTGTGGCTGATCGCAGACTGATGAGGCCTGCCCAGCACTGCATGATGCCTCGTGTGTCGAGGTGCTCCTTAAAAAGGCCTGGAAGATGAACTAACTGTGAGGCTCCGAGGTTGGGTTTCTAGGTCTGGGTGCTCTGTGAGTCATGCCGAACTACAGGATCTCATGTAAGTGAGTGAGCATCAGGAATCAGGAAATACTAAAAAATCTTTCTTTTTAAGTATTATTGGTGAATCCGGAGCTTTCATCAGATAATTACAAAAGAACCTCAATTCTCCACCATCAAAGCACAGTTCCAAATCTAGGTTTTCCTCATGAAATCTGAAGTGATCCGTTGGTTTAATCTTAGTAGGGACCTCTTGCTTCTGAATTTCTATAGATTAACATTCCCAGCATCATGTACCTTTTCTTCCTTCTTTTTCAGGAGTCACATAGGTAAAGCCATCCTAAGCCAGCCAGCTTGTGTGTCCAAACTCCTCTCCCTGCTGCTTGACCAACGCCCATCTCCGAAGCTGGTCCTTATCATCCTTCAGCTGTGCCGGGCGGCACTCCCACTAATGAGCGTAGAAGACTGTGGGAACGTGGAGCTCCCACCATGGAGCTACTCTGTTCCCTCCCTAAACAGTGAGCAGGAGGATCCCAGTGACCCCGCATCCAAGATCGCCTCGTTGCTCTTAGCAAAGCTGGCAGATTACGTGGTCCCAGGTGAGCAACTTTGGAACGGGAAAATTGGCACTGCCGTTGTGGACACTCACACGAGCTTTCACTTGTCCACAGTGGCAGCTGTGCTTTGTGATAAAAGAGATGAAGGGAGAAGGGACACGGGGAGAAAGGGAGGAAGAGAGATTCCAAAACCAGTGTTCTCACTGCACAAACAACTTTGCAATTTTTCTGTTTGCTTAAAGGATGTCAGACAGTTCTTTCTCCAACCGCTTCTGAACCTGACACCACATTGACAAAAACCAGTCCCAAGAATTCCTTAAAAGGAGATAAAGATCCTGGAGAAGAGAGTGAAGCAGTGGATGGCAAGCTGTCTATCTTTATCCACAAGCGGGAGGACCAGTCATCCCATGAAGTTCTCCAGCCATTATTAAGGTAACAGTGACTTAATAGCTACATGTCATCAAGCACTAACCATGTCGCAGGCCCTGTGCTGAGTAAGCCCCTACATATGTTAACTGTCTCAGCCCTCTTAGCAATTCTAAGACGTAATCACTGCTACTGTCATCCCTGTCGTTATCCATGGAAAAACAGGCTGAGCTGAAAGGCAGACACAGGGTCTCTATTCACAACTGACCACAGCTCAGTTCTGTCTCTCCAAACCCAACAGAGCAAAAGCCCTGTTGACAGTGTATTGTTTGTATTCGATGGAGAATTTATTGTGTGACTTGGGCTTTGAGAAGGAATAATGCAAACAGTGTTATTGGCATCCTTCAGCCATCAGTAAATTTGAAGATGCCATTGACTGTGGGGTGGAGATGTAAGATAAACTATTTTGAGGTTTTATTCATTGAAGTATGAATGGTATGATTGCTCAAAGAAGTAGAAATACGTCATTATTGTCCAATGACCACAAGCCTTTGGGGCCCTGTTTGTGGGATCCTGGACATCGGAAGGCCTGCCATAGAGCACAAGGGCCTGTAGGACAGGTGTTTATGTCTCAGGTGGAAGAGTCATAAACACCTGCTCTACATGATTTGGTGACAGTTTCATCTTCATAATTGGGTTCCTTGTCCGCCATCATGGCAACTGAAAACACTAATGGGCTGTTGGCATAAACGAAGCAGGTTCAGGGCAGATCAGTGCTTATGAAGAAATCTCTATAAGAAACATCTTGAGCATTGCAAAACATCATAGTATAAGTTTGGTGGCAGAGGAAGCTGAATTATTAAAAAGGGAGGTCCATTCATTCACATCAAGGCATTGAATTCATGCTATTGTTAAAATTCCCCTCACTTGGGGATTCAGATCACTTATTGAGTGTCTCCTGTGGCCTTCTTTATTGCAGGTTTAGACTCTCAATTTCATTCAACCCTTTAGTCTGTACATCATTTTCACATAGGTTTTTAATTATCCTTAAACTCTAAAAACAACTGTTGTTTTAATTCCTTCAAGTCTATAATTAAGCAACATAAGATCATTTCCTTTTGGAAAAATTCAGTCTTAACGGTACATTTTAAAAACCTGTAATGGTGGCCTGACCATTGCTGGATGGCCCCACAGTATGCAGCGCCACCTTTGACTAAGCCGGTAATATTGGTGCCTCTCTCCCCTCCCCTTTTCAGTAGCTCAGAAGGACGGCCCTTCCGACTTGGTACTGGTGCCAACATGGAGAAAGTTGTGAAAATGGATCGAGACATGACCAAGGTAACCCTAATATGCAGACACCTGCTCCGACAAGGCCCACAATTAAAGCACATTTGCTGTGCTTCAGGTTTTCACAAGAATTTTTTTAAATTTAAGTTCCCACAAAGAGGCAGGGTGAGAAATTGAAGTCAGTGGCTTAACTGAGGCCATTTTCAAGAGAAGTAGTCCCCTTGGTTTTGACCTACAAATTTTTTCTTAGCTCTGTTAAAACAAGTTTTACAGCCTAAAAATACTTTAAAAGTGATAATAGATGAATAGTCCATCAAAATATAAAAATATGCCCTGGCTCACAAATCACATCCTCCTATATAATTAAAGGCTAATATGCAAATCGACCAAACGGCGGAACGACCAGTTGCTATGATGCGCACTGACCACCAGGGGGCAGACGCTCAATGCTGGAGTTGTCTCCTGGTAGTCAGTGCGCTCCTGCAGGGGGAGCACCGCTCAACCAGAAGCCCTGAGCCGGGCTCACAACTGGCAAGTGCAGCAGCGGTGGCAGGAGTCTCCTACCTCCACAGCAGTGCTAAGGATGTCTGAATGACAGCAGTCGTTCATCCCCCAAGGGCTTCGTCGACTGCAAGAGGGCACAGGCTGGGCTAAGGTGTGTGTGCACACGCTCCCCCTCCCAGTGCACAAATTTCATGCATTGGGCCTCTAGTAATATATAAATAAAGGAAAGGAATAAAAACAGTAATGTGTCATTTTCGCCTGACTAATGGGAAAGTTAAGAATGTTGGATAATGCCCATTATTGTCAAGGTGAGGATACAAAGGCATTCTCCAGTGTCCAGAGAAAACCATGCTCTTCATAGTTCTGTTTATAAATAACAAATAGGATCTGTGTACACATACATACGGGATTGGTTGAAGAAGTTGTTGTATGTCAATTATACCTCAATTCTTTAAATTATTTTTTTAATATATATTTTATTGATTTTTTTTACAGAGAGGAAGGGAGAGGGATAGAAAGTTAGAAACATCGATGAAAGAGAAACATTGATCAGTTGCCTCCTGTACACCCCCTACTGGGGATGTGCCTGCAACCAAGGCACATGCCCCCGACCGGAATCAAACCCAGGACCCCCCCAGTCCGCAGGCCGACACTCTACCCACTGAGCCAAACCAGTTAGGGCTATACCTCAATTGTCTCCATCAGTGGTTGCCAACCTTTCAGACCTCATGGACCATCAGTGGTCCACGGACCACTGGTTGACAACCACTGCTTTAAATTATAAAAATTTTAAAAATTGTTATATTCATATGATAAAATACTGTACAACTCTCAAAAAGAGTCAGATAACTCTTTATATCAATATAGGTATATATTCATGATATTTTGATAACTGATAGAAATAAATGGAAAAACTGCGTGTAGAGTGATCCATGATAATGTAAGTGAGAATGTGCATGGAAAACATCTAGAAGACTAATAGTTTTCTCTCTCTAGGTGAGGACACAGGATGTTTGAGGGAATTTCCCTTCCTCTAAATAATATGTTAATATGTGAAGTTTTGAAAACGAGTCTGGGTTGGTTTGGTAGTTGGGCACACAGATTTCACAGAGTTTAGTAATGAGAAGAGTGACATGGATCTCGAGAGCGTCTTCCATGCCCTGCAGGGTGGCTGCTGCGAGGTGGTCACAGAAGAGGCCGCAGCTGCTCTCCGAAAAGCAACCAAGTGGGCACAGTCAGGCCTCATCGTCAGTGTTGGGCCACCTGTGGAGTCGGTCAACCCAGAGACTGTGAGTGGGCTGTCCACAGGTGACAAAAAGAAAACTGCCCAGACCTCCATTTGCCGAGAGAGGAACTCGGAGCTTGCGAGGTAAGTCCTTTCATAGGGTCGAGCCTGTCCACTCTCTTTTCACACTTACTTTGTGGTGGGTTTGTTTTTAGGGTTTTAATTTTATATCACCCATTGACCTGCTGGAAATGGGGACTGGGGGCTTAAAATACCTGCCTGCGGTTGTGATGGACAAACAGGGAGGCACTCCTGGCTGAGAGGACACCTATAACCAGAGGCTTGTTGTTGTTGTTTTAATGTGTTTTTACTTATTTTAGAGAGAGGAGGAGGGAGAGAGAGAAACATCTATCGGCTGCCTCCCATACTCACCCTGACCTGGAGTTGAAACCGAAACCCTTTCCCATAGTCATTCTTCAAGTGACGCTATGTACTTAGCAATGTGCCCTGACTGGGAATCAAACCGGCGACCTTTCGGTGTACAGTATGATGCTTGACCAACTGAGCCTTACCAGCCAGGGCACATTTATTTTTTTCAGAGGCTTGTTGTTCTGAGAAAGGCCACAACCACAAACACCAGCTACAGTTTTGAGTGTTAGTGAACTCTGGCCTTGCTGCCTTTACTTCTTCCAAACAATCCTTCCCACCATCCCTG
Organism: Ia io; assembly: GCA_025583905.1. Taxonomy (NCBI): domain Eukaryota; kingdom Metazoa; phylum Chordata; class Mammalia; order Chiroptera; family Vespertilionidae; genus Ia; species Ia io. Next base: position 20,188,867 of record JAJQQW010000023.1, on the reverse strand, counting down.
CTGTACACACAAGCTTCTTTCTGGGAGAGGAGTGGGTGAATGCATTTGCCAGGTGTTCCATGCTTGCGAGCAGTGCAGGTACAGGTGGTCTCCTCGATCCTACGGCTTGCACAATCAAAATCAGAGGTTCATTGTTTTAGAGGAGTCTTAGTTACCAAAAAGATTTCTCCCTAATGATAACTTTCTTCTTCTCAGTCAGTGAATTCTGACGCCAACACTAAAAGCCACTTCTTGACATTCTTAACCATGGCACTGGGCACTGACAGTGTTCCCTGTTGGCACTTGCAGGACCGACCCTGTCCGACCCTTCATCAGTGGGCATGTGGCAAACAGCATGGCTGCGGAAGTGATCGCCCTGCTGCACAGCTTGCTAATGGCCCCTGAATCAAATGCCGCTCAGATATGGACCACAACAGCAGAAAAGGTCAGTGCGGTATTGCTGCTGAACTGAGGAAGGAAACAAGGGTTCTTTTTGATTTATTCCTAGCAAGGGACATTTTTAGAAAAGCAAGATTTCCCATATTGGCCAATTATACTTGTTCCCTGTTTTCCCCCTCAAATTTGCTTTGATTTAGTAGTTTCAATTCTGTTCACCAGTTCTAATCTTGGAGAAGACAGGACAGAATTCTCAGGGAAAGAATTGCAACCCTTGATTCTCCTTCTTGCTTGTGTTTGAGTGGTGCCGACATTAGGAAATTGTGCAGCCTTGTTTATTGCATTTGTGAAGGTACTTGCTAAGTCTTACGGTAGCCTCTGTGTGATTTACACTCCCTGAGTGCTCAGACTTCACAAGCATCAGACACACTGACTATCCCGTTGTCTAGACTTTGTGTTCCAAGATCAGAGGTAAGGTGTAGCTAGAGCTCTGTGATCAGTTCCCCTTTCCCATAGTCATTCTTCAAGTGACGCTATGTACTTAGCAAGTACCTTTAGGACATGTAGGCGTATGCTCTGATGGTTTTCCTTCAGATAAATTTTTGTTTTATTTTAGGGGTTTTATTAATTAATACAATGTTTGTTTCTCCCATATTTTGAGGTTGTGTATTTTCAGTTCTGTCCACCTACCTAAGGCAAAGATGGCAGGAATGTCAGGGGTCTTACCTAATCGTTATTTCATGCCTCCCATACCCACAGTTACTTCAGTACATGAAACCCAGTCACTGTTGTAGACACTTCATCAACCTTATATCCAAAAGACCAAAGCTCCAGCTCCTCCTACATGGACTGCTTCTTATATTTAGGTTCTGTCTCGTGCACTGATGTACATTCCACAACTGGGGAAATACGCAGAAAGCATTCTGGAAAATGGAAGCAGTAGTGGTAGAAAACTCGCCAAACTTCAGAGAATCGCCCGCCAGGCCGTTGCCGCACTATGTGCACTTGGAGGCTTCAAAGAGACAATCAAGATAGGGTCCGAGGTTCAGGTAACTAGCCACCATTTCCCCATATCATTGTTTTGCTCTGCCTATAAGCATCCATTGATTAATTGACCATCTATACAGACAAATGTTGTCCACCTGTTGGATAAAATCCTTGATCCTTCAAGCTAAATAAGGAATCTGAGAAATGCATTCTAATTCACACTGTGTTGCACACTGAATATTAGAACATTATTGTATGTTGTTAACTGTGATACTGTAATACTTATGTTCTGTGGTGTCTTTAGTATTGGCAGTATTTTACAGTTGAAATTTTGAGATTTAATTGAGATTAAATCATACTATGACCACCTTGACATAAGATTTTAGGGCCTATTATTTTAACTCATGTTCAGGACTTAGTATGATAATAAACTGCTGATATTATATGATATCAGCATTATAATCAACTGTTACTTTAATGCCCTAATGACAGCTGTGAATTTACTCTTCCCACTTGTCACATGTAGAGTTACTTCCACTATCGGAGCTGGTAGGTGGTGCTGATCCATCTGTGTCTCTAGGTTTTAGGCAGAGGAATATCAGGAAGCATCGGAGTAGTGGCTTCTATCAATGAACAGGAAGGTATAGCTACAGTCAGATTCCCACCCATAGACTGTAGAAAGACTTCGCAAGCGTCAGACACACTGACTATTCCATTGTCTAGACTTTGTGTTCCAAGATCAGAGGTAAGGTGATTTTTAAATGCATTATAAAATGTCACTGCAAATGGTAACCGTACTATAATGAATAATGTGCACAGTACAGAACTGCAAATACTTGATTATCTTGAGTTTTACTCGCAATGTGTATTTATATATTGGGGATAATTATTTAATAGTCACATTTGTGTGAAATTTGTTAACTTGATGCCAAAATTCAATTCTTTGATTAGAAATATTTCATTGTGTTATATTTTTTATTGTTTTGGTCTAGTTTGTAATTTTCTGTATGGTGATTTTATTTTTTTAACTGATATTTTGAGAATTAACTCCAGATAATAACACCCTCATTTCTTATAAACTAACTACTTGAATTTAACTTTTTGCCATGCCCCCCCACCATCACCATCAGGCATTGCCTCTTCATAAACTGTCCATTACTGAGAAGGTAGTACAGGCAGTCCAGTCCATGTTGCTTCCTCAGGAGGGAAGTCTCTCTATTCATACCTCACTTCCTGCAACAGGAGATGGGTCAGCTCCTGTGATGGCAGTTGTTCGGCTCCTGGCTGAAATAAGAACAAGGTGAGCACCCTCCAAAGATCCCCTAACATGCCAAGATGGTATAGGCTGCAGAGGCAAGGTCCTCGGTGAGCTCCTGCACTCCAGGCTTGGCGGGTCACGTCTCTGCACTTTGAGATAAAGTTTAGCTGTTCCCTTGAAAAAATCAAAAATCAAAATGTGATATGTGGAATGAAGGCTCCACTGATTTGCTTTGGTAAAAGAACTTTGTTCTCTGACAGGAATTCCTGTCACTTTGCCTTTTCTAAATGGTACAAGTCTACCTTAGTTTATATCTAGTTCATCATTGTCCAGACTGATAATGAGAAAGCTAGGGAATGCGCCTAAGTGTTGGTGTTGGAAAGAAAAGCAGTCTTTTCCTGCAAATACATCTATTTACCATTAAGCAACAGAAACAAGTTTCGTTTTTGGTAATGAGAATTCTCAGAAAGCTTTCATATGTACATTGATTCAGGTGAGAATCAGAAAAATACAGATGTTCTAAGCGTTTGGATTCCTCTTGTTCCCAGAACACTAAGGTTGCCCATGCAGCGCAATTTAGGGAATGCTTTTTGGAGACAACTCTAATTTCTCACCTGGCACTTTGTGTCTCCATTTAATGGAGGTGAAAACCATCTTTTCCTTTTCTGATTGTCCGTGCAGTGTCAGCAGTTACCATGTGGGAAAAGATAAATTACTTAGGTATTTCCAAACCAACCCAGCTCAGAAAAAATGCAAGAGGAAGGGGGAGTTTGAACCTTGTAAATTAGGGGACAAAATTGATTGAAATGTTTTTCACAGTTGACTTTTTAGAGAATGAACATTGATGACTTTGAAATATTGTAAATCTTTTAACATTAAGAGCATGCCTGGTCATGGCCCAGCTTTTAGAAGACAGCTTATTTTGTGAAGAATTCATACAACAGTGCCCAGCAGCTGTTGAAGTTCTTAACCTAGTAGCCCAGGAATGCAGTGCTGGTGAGTACCTGTTATGGAAAGTATCTTATTAAGTCTTGTCAGCACATTACTTGATAATGGAAATTAAACAGTTTTCATTCACACAGCCGTCAAACAGTTGAATTCTACAGACAGTACTTACCACAATTCACTTTCATCCCAGATCTAGAAATGGAAATAAAAAGCTTTCAGTGTATACCAAATAGGAAATCAGCATTTTTCAGTTTAACTTTAGGGCCATGTCAAAGTGGGTTTTTCTCCATTCATATGAATTCATTGCCTTTATTTCCCTATTAGAACTATTTATGAATGGTCCTTTGGGCTGCACATACTTTATGACTATTGTGATTGGCTACATTTGAATTCAAAATCAGGAGTTTGCACTAACATCCATCTTTGTGTGTGTGTGTGTGTGTGTTTATGAAAAAGTTTAAATAGATACAAAAATAGGAAGGTTAATATAATGAACCCTCATGTTCTCATCACCTTGTTTCAATAGTTATCACCTGTAGCCAACCCTGTTTCATCTATGCTGTACCCTCCTGATGGTTTTAAAGCAAATCCTTAGGTATTATTTTTTCCATAAATATTTTAGTATGTATCTCTAAAATAATAAGGACTCTTAAAAAAATAACCATGATCACATCTAAAAAATTAACAGTAATTCTTTTAATATTATTAAATATCTAGTCAGTGTTCAACTTTTTAATTCTCTCAAAAAGTCATACTTGTTTTTACATATGTTTATTTGAATCAGGATTCAAGCAAAGTTCATATACTGTAATTTATTGCTATTTCTTTTAAATTTCTTTTAAAATATTGATTCCCCTTAGTATCTTTTCCCCCTTGCAATTTATTTGTTGAAAGGTTTCCCACAGTCTGGATTTTGCCGATTGTATCCTTGTGGTGTCATTTAATATGTCCCTTTGTCCTCAAATTTCCTGTAAATTGGTAGGTGGCCTGGGTGTTTTTAAGTGAAAGTTTATGCTGGTCCCTAAGGATATAACTGGATCCTGTATGAAATTGTTCACAATTAGATTGGCATTCATTCCTCGGTGTTCTAGTGCTAGCATTCTCATGAACTATAATGAAGAAATTAATCTTTAACAAGGAAGTTAATGGTTCTTTTTATAGTTTTAGTTTATGCTTTTTTAGCCATTTTTATTCATATCATTTACTATTCCTCATTTCATTTGCTTTTTCAGTAACTGTCTAATCTTGTTTCTGTACTTGAATTTTTGTCCTTTTTCACATTTTACTTTTACTGATTTGTTTTTGCTTTTTTAAAAAAATATATTTTATTGATTTTTTACAGAGAGGAAGAGAGAGGGATAGAGAGCTAGAAACATCGATGAGAGAGAATCATCGATCAGCTGCCTCTTGCACACCCCCTACTGGGGATGTGCCCGCAACCAAGGTACATGCCCTTGACCGGAATCGAACCTGGGACCTTTCAGTCCGCAGGCCGACGCTCTATCCACTGAGCCAAACCGGTTTGGCTGTTTCTGCTTTTTAATTAGTCTTCGTTCTGTATCTGTTGTACTTCTCAAATCTCCTTTCTCTAATAAGCATAGTGCTGTGGAGGCAGGGACTGTTGTTAAAACTCAGAGAGACCCTGAGAATAGAGAAATAGAATAGGAGAAAGGAGTTTGCTAGACTTCTTGGGTGAAATTACTTGTGACTAATTTTTGCCCATAATTTTGTGTTATACTAAATTTTCCTTAGTTCCCTGCCTCGCCTTTTTAACATTCTCAGTTTAGGTTGCATATAGGACATTTTTAAATGATTTTAGAAAGCATATAACTTGCTGAATTAATCGCTTGCTTTTCTATAGGGCTCTTTGAGTATCCTCTTTTATATATTTTATGAAATGAAGAGGTCTCATTCTATGAAATTAATTTTGGTACTTAATGCACAGGCTAGAAAGTATAATAATTTAGAGCAGTGATCTCAAATGGTTTTACTAATAATAACCACCTAACCCGTTTTTCCTAGTGGAAAATAACTGTGGTAACAGAGGGTTGGAAAGAAACGTATGAGAAGTACTGATTAATTACTACAAAAGATAAGACTATTAGCTTATCGATTTATATTCTAAAATTGCACCCTATGTCGTAAAATATTAGGTTGCTGACTTCTCAGTCATTTACCTGTAAAAAACAACTCTTCCCACCCCTAGCATCTGGGTTATTTTGCAACACAACAGGGGATTCTCACATAGACTGGGAGAATCATAGAGTCATAGACTGTGCTTAGAAGAAATGATGTTTAATAAAGAGGATTCAAGGTGATGGGTAGAAGAGAAAATTCTTTGATTTTGATTTTTAACTAGAGGCCCAATGCACGAAATTTATGCAAGGGGCTCAGCCCTCGCATCCCCGGCTGCCTCGTAGTCCCATGGCCCCTGCCCACTGGTCGTTCCGGAAGGTTGTTTGGAAGGTCATTCGCCATCCAGTCTAATTAGCATATTAGCTCTTCATTATATAGGATTATATAGAATGTGTTGATATTTTATTATTTCATATATGAAAATGTTATAACATTTATAGGCAGTAATATATTGGGTCTCTAAAATGAAAAAAAAAATTAAATGAGTTCCTTCTATTATTTTACTTCATCTGGGATGAATTAAGCAGCAGATTTGCCATTATATTAACTAAGTCATATCAAAATTGTATAGCTTCTTTGATCCAAGGAAAGAGTATCTAATTCCATCTGATCTAGGAAGATAGCACTACAGAACTTTTTCCCATGAGGCAATATTCCTGAGAAGTTAACTTGATCCCTTGGTTGAAATAGCATAGGGAACAAATTTTAGAACTGAAAAAAAAAAAAAAAAAAAAAAAAGGCTTATAGAAACGAAAAAAAGTCCTCAGGTTTAATTTGTACTCTTACAGAAGCCAGACTCAGGTTCAGCTGCTTCCTCTTCTTCCTAAATACACACATTCCCTGAGCCAAAGGTTTTTCTCAAACTTTGAAAGTTCGTAGGAACCCTGGGAAGCATGTTAAAATGCTGTCCAAGTTCTAACCAAAAGTCACAATTGTAAGTTGTGGTGGACCTCAGGCCTCAGTTGAAGGAACAGTGCTCTGAATTCCCCTGACCCACCTTCTCAACCTGCCTCTCCCGTGCTGTCAGGCTTCTGTGTGGGCGGTCCTTCCCTGAGATCCAGGCCTGCTTATCAAAAAGTGCTTATCAGAAATAGCTGGGCTCTTTATGACTAATTAGTTTACATTTAGGTAATGGACTCCATGAATCCCATAACTACATAGTTTCCTTCTTTGACTTGTCTAGTGGGAAACAGATCTGGACTTGTGCCTTCCAGGTGCAGATAAAGGACAGTGAGCATACACCTCGTGGCCTGGCCTCACTCCTGCCTCCACTTTGACCCTTGTGTCTTGGCCTCAACTTCCCTTCCACTTTCTAATCCATATCTAATTCCATCTTCCGTTGTGTTGGTGTCTGTAGCTGTGGTATAAGTCAATAAATCTTTCTTGCTATTATCCTAAACAATTCTGTTTTACTTTTATTGGACTACATTTTATTCCTCCTAAGACATCATTTTTAAAAATTGAGTTATAATTCACATACCATACATTTTGTCATTTAATAGTGTCCAGTTCATTGGGTTTTAATATATTCACAAAGGTATGCCACCATTACCACTGTCTAATTCCAGAACATTTCCATCCTTCCTCCCAAAAAAAACCTTGTACCCATTACGCAGTCATTCCTCATTATCCCACATTGCTCTGCTGCTGAGCTATGTGTACTAGGCAAAGATGTCTCAGGGTATTGGCTCTTTTGTTAGAATTTGAATCATCTCTGCAAGCATTATTTTGCTTTGACCCTTCTCCAAAAACGGTGGAGTGCTGCCCTGGCCGGTTCGGCTCAGTGGATAGAGCAGCAGCCTGCGGACTGAAGGGTCCCAGGTTCGATTCCGATCAAGGGCATGTACCTTGGTTGCGGGCATATCCCCAGTAGGGAGTGTGCAGGAGGCAGCTGATCGATGTTTCTCTCTCATCGATGTTTCTAACTCTATCCCTCTCCCTTCCTCTCTGTAAAAAATCAAAATATATTAAAAAAAAAAAAAAAAAAAGGTGGAGTGCTTTTGGGGGGTTGTAAGACTCGTTTTCACTTATTCGATGTATTCCCTCCAGGAGAGCGACTGGCAGTTGTGGAGGTGCAGTGTGAACGGCTGAGGATGCTCTACCGGGACTGTGCTAGGCCCCCACCGCCACCACTGCAGGCCGACCGGAGACAGGTGAGCCCTCTGCAGCACCACACCTCCCCCAACTAGCACTTCAATAGAATTTAGAATGAGCGTTTGAAAGCCATTTGGAGGCGTATATTCTGCAGGGACATACTATCATCTTTGAATGTCAAAGCATATTGTTTAGTCATTCTGAATATGGAGAAATTACAGTAGAGGAGCAAAGCTCATTAACTTGTACATTTTCATGTCATCAACAACAGAAAAAGAACACTTTTTCAAAAATGTTAGATCTGTAGCCGATCTCGTAAAAATAAGACTATGTAGAGAGAGAATAAGAGAGAGATTGAAAAGCAGAAGTTGCAAAATATTAACAATTGCTATATCTGTGACTTTCTAGCAGCACTATTCATAATAGCCCAAAAGGTGGAAACAACCTAAATGTACATCAACTAATGAATGAATGCATAAAATGTGATGTATCCATATAGTGGAATATTATGCAGCCTTAAATAGTAATGCTGCAGTAATACATGCTATAATATGGGTAAACCTTGACATTATGCTAGGCAAAGGTAGCCGGTCACATAAAAGACCACATGTTGTATGATTCCATATGAAATGCCCAGAATAAGCAAATTCATAGACACAGAAAGCAGACTGATGGTTGTCAGGGGCTGAGGGGAGGGTCGGATGGGGAGTGATTACAAATGGGCAAAGGTTTTTTTTAAGGGGGACAAAAATTTTCTAAAATTAAGTCGTAGCGATGGTTGCACAACTCTGTGAATATCCTAAAATAACATTGAATTGTACACTTTAAAAGGGCAAATTATATGTTATATGAATTATATTTCAAAAAAACAATGCATCTTAGTAAGAGTATATAAAAATTATAGTAGTGTTGTGGGTGCGAAATTATTTCAAAATCGAAAGTTTAAAAAATATATGAAAAATAATGTCACCTGAAACCTCATCATCTCCAGTTGCCTATAATTTTGTTTAACAAAAATGGGCTTCTGCAGTCCATTCAGTTTTATGTCTAGCTTTTTTCCCTTTCCATAGATGAGTACTTTTCCACATCAACCAATAAAAACTGAATAGTCCAGCATATACTTGTGCCTCAGTTTACTCACTCAAGCTCTTCTTGTTGCAAATCCACATTGTTTCCAGTTTTTGCTCTGATAGTGATCTGTATGTCCTTCGAGCTCATCTTCACATGAATCTTTTAGTTCTTTCTTTAGGATAAAAGTGAAATGGAGGGGTTTTAAAAAATATGCTTTTATCTGATAGAGAAGCTTGGAATTCTATGATTAAATTTATTAAAAACTATGAAAGTAAAAAAAATGAGGCAATTAATCTAACCAAGGAGAAAGGGAGTATAACCATAGAACTCCTTTTTTTATTTGAGCTGAATATTAAGTCCTAGTGATATAAATTCTGATTACCATTTGAACCAGAATTTGTCCTATGACTGCACTGGGAGGATGAGCGGGGTGAGGACCTGTGTATGTACATGTGTGTCAGGAGAAGTAGGTCAGTGGGAATTGAAACCTCTCTGTCATAATAGAGGATAAATGATGTCTTAATGGGATATTAAAAATAGTGTCATAAGCATAGAAGGAGAAATATAGAGGTAAGATCAGAATTAACAGTTTAAAGAGTTAAGAGTGATTATTTTGAGAGAGCAGGACTGGGTTTAGGGAAGGAGATTGCCTTTTCTTAAATAAAGAAAAGTTTCCTTTGGTTAAAAAAAGATATGTTATTTAATGAATATTATTTTTCTTCTTTGAGAGAGTGAAAGGATTTGTATTTTCAATTCTATTGAATGAGAGTTTTTCCCCCAATGCAGCCCAAAGAGATAACTTGGAGCGCCTCAAGAGTGTTCCCACCTGTTCGAGCCTGCATGTTCTCATCGCACCTTACATCCGTCACCTTCCTGGCTGACCCCAGCGCTGGGGGCGGTCTGCCCCGGGGCACCTTTATCTACGCCACCTCACCACTGCCAGTTCAGGTGAGAAATCATATGACATACTGGCTTTTGCCTCTTTCTTTCAAATTTGAGAGAAAAAGCAAGTTCAGCTCTCTGATTGTCTGCCCACTTCTGGTGTGTCTTCAGGCCCCATCTTTTTACTGGGAAATAGAAATTGTTTCCTATGGAGATACTGATGACGACACTGGACCAATAGTTTCCTTTGGCTTTGCTACAGAAGCAGAGAAACGAGATGGGGCTTGGACTAATCCAGTGGGCACTTGTCTTTTCCACAAGTAAGTGGCTACTATTGCTGTTACTTTAAAAAAAAAAAAGTAGTAGAATGGGTGCTTTAATACTAAAGTAATATCATTTTAATCTCTAACCCCCAAAATGTATAAAATACTGGTTGGAAATATGTTCATGTTTAGGGAAAGAGAGTGGCTCCTAGGATTTCTCTACTAATTACTCTCATGCCACTGAACCCCCTCAACCTGCGCGCTACTTCCCCGCCTCTGTGTTGGCGGTTAGCCTTGTCTTTGACTCCCCTTGTTTTTCCTCAGCAATGGCCGGGCTGTGCACTACAATGGCTCCAGTTTATTGCAGTGGAAGAGCGTTCGCTTAGATGTGACTCTCTCTCCCGGTGAGTGCAGCAGGAGCTTTTTTCCCCACCCTCTGTAGGTCTGAAATGAAATAAACTTAGCAACTGGAAACAGTCAGTTTGTCTTTTAGTGAAAAGGAAATACTTGTCATTGTTGTTCTCTAGTGTACACCAACCCTATCATTTTATAAGGCCATTATCATCTAGAGCCTCCATTTGGTAACTTAGGAGTCACATTTACTTTTGTTCCTCCTTCATGAGAAAATTCTGAGATTTCGCTTCTCTCTGAAGTTTGGTCTTTCATCAGCTTGTTATTGATGAGCAGATAAATAGCTTCAGAAAAAGAGAACTTGCCCAGTCAGCATAGCTTAGTGGTTGAGCATCGACCTATGAATCAGGAGGTCACAGTTCAATTCCTAGTCAGGACACATGGCTGAGTTGCAGGCTCAATCCCCAGTGTGGGATGTGCAGGAGGGAGCCAGTGATTCTCTGTCATCATTGATATTTCTATCTCTCTCTCCCTCTCTCTTCCTCTCTGAAATCAATAATATGTATGTGTATGTATATATACACACACACACACACACACACACACACACACACACACACACACATATATATATATATATATATATATATCCTATCTAATAAAGAGAGAATATGCTAATTGACCCTCATGCCATTGCAAAGATGGCGGTGCCCACAGCCAATAAGGAGGGAATATGCTAATTGACTGCCCTGCCCTCAATAATGGCGGCACCCACAGCCAATAAGGAGGGAATATGCTAATTGACTGCCCTGCCCTCAAAGATGGCGGTGCCCACAAACACAAGATGGTGGCACCAAGTCTCCTCAGCCCCACTGCGGTGGCAGGCACACAGCAAGGCCGGGCCTGTTTGAGGGCGGGCCCAGCTGCTCCTCACACCTGCCTCCAGAGTCCCCCAGTCACCTCAACGCCCCCAGCCGCCAGGGCCGGCCCAAGGAGCAGGCAAGCCTCAGATGTTGGCTGCCCAGCCGCCCAGGGCTGGCCCGAGGCACAGGCAAGCCTCGGATGGTGGCTGCCCAGGGCCGCCCGAGGCTCAGGTCACAAGGGCCAGCCGAGGCTTGAGCTGCTGGCAGTGGCAGCAGCAGAGGTGTGATGGAGCGTCACCTTCCCCTGATCGCCAGGTTGCCTCCCCGCCCTGAGGGTTCCTGGACTGTGAGAGGGGGCAGGCCGGGCTGAGGGACCCCCCCACCTCCAGTGCATGAATTGGAGGCAGGACCGGCCTTGCTGCGCACCTGCTGCCCCGGTGGGGCTGAGGGGACTGGGCACTGCCATCTTGTGGCTGTGGGCGCCACCATCTTTGAGGGTGTGGCAGCAAATTAGCATATTTCCTCCTTATTGGCTGTGGGAGCCACCATTTTGAGGGCTGGACAGCAGTTAGCATATTCCCTCCTTGGCTGTGGGCGCCGCCATCTTTGTGATGGCATGAGGGTCAATTAGCATATTCCCTCTTTATTAGATAGGATTAGAGGCTGGTATATGAATTCGTGCATGGGTGGGGTCCCTCAGCCTGGCTGGCAATCGGTGCTGATTGGGGAGTCTCGCCCAGTCCAGGGCCAATCGGGGCCAGCCAGCCTGGGGGATGGGCCCAGGAGGTTGGCTGGATGTGGGGGGAGGGGCTTCAGGAGGTTGGCCGCCCGGCAGGGAGAGGGGCCGCAGGAGGTTGGTCAGCTATGGAAGGTTGGCTGGTGGAGCACACTGACCACCAGGGGCAGCTCCTGCATTGAGCCTCTGCCCCCTGGTGGTCAGTGTGCATCATAGCAACCAGTCTTTCTGGTCATTCCGCTGTAATGGTTTCTTAGGCTTTTATTATATATATACATATACATACATATACATATATGTACATATATTACATATATATATTATAGGAAATGTAGACTATATATATATGTTATATAGGAAATGTAGACTTTGCTCTTGGTAGCCTGAACATCTGGTCCAGTTCTAACAAATATTCTGCCCAGATGTTTCAGTCACATAGATAGTCAATTCAATTAAAAACCAATCTTCCCCCCTCCTTTTTTTGGCCTCCATGTAAGTAATAACCTGTGTAGTAATGAATTGGGATCACTCCTACCTGCTCCAGCAGTAGCAAAATATAGGCGTTCTTCTCACATTAGAAGAAGCCAAACATGTTGGTTACATATTTTCAGACAGGACATCTTAGCATCATCTCTGATTAAACTGCCTATTCCCTGACTACTGGGAAGCCAGTCCTAGTGTATCTAAAACATATGAGTCTCGGTGATGAAAAATAGAATCACAAAACTTCAAGCGCTTATTGGAGAGTTTGCAACAATAGGTTAGTTAGAAAGCTCCTGTGCTAGCAGTTTCTCTGGAAGTGGGAGTGCGGATGTAGTGGACACGCTCCTCTTGGGCCTCTTAAGTTCTATCCCAGTATCCAGGAACCTCATGAGAAAACAACAGGGCTTCTATTATCTAAGCATCCTGCAAAAATGCCTTAAATACATATAAGTAAGGGGCGCTTTAATGGAGTACCTTTAGGTTACATTGTGGGTTGAGTTTTAAATTATTTTAAGATCATCTCTTAAGTCTTCTATAACTTTATTAAGAAATTACCTTTTTACATTTATGCCATAAGTAATCTTCCACATATAAAAAGAAAATATATTCCTCCATTTAAAAATCACACCCACTGTTTTCCATTTTTATCTTGGCTGCCAGGAAAAGGCTAAATTTAATGTATAATTGTGGTAGCTAACTTAACTCAGACATTAGGTGTTTTTCTTCTCCTAAACATTTTCTTTCTACAATTGTTTATTTCTACAGTAACTTTGTTTCTTTAAATACAGTCGGTTACTTCATGTATTTTTCACATGTAACCAGTGCATAAATAAATAAAACAAAGATAGCCACAGCCTTGTCACATTGGTTGCAATTCGGAAGTTTATTTAATAGTAAGAGGGGAAAACATGTTGTTTCCTTCCTGTTCTCTGCCACAGGCGATGTGGCAGGAATTGGCTGGGAGAGAACAGAGGGGACTCCGCCTCCTCCGGGGCAGCCAGCCAAGGGCCGGGTGTACTTCACTTACTGTGGGCAGCGCCTCTCGCCTTATCTCGAGGACGTCTCTGGTGGCATGTGGCCTGTGGTTCACATTCAGAAAAAGGTAGGTTATCTTGTTGGGATGGAAAACAAATTCTGCTAGTAATTTGGATGACGCTCAACCACATTGGAGGGGGAAATCTACTTTACTGAGTCCACAGATTCAAATGGTGATCTCACCTGGAAACTCCCTCATAGACGCATCCAGAAAGAATGTCTAATCAGGGCACCCATGGCCACCAGGCAAGCTGCCACATAGACTGATCATCACAGTGCACTTGCACATTGTAGACTTTATGAAAGCAATGCCAAGCAAACCTGATCGTGTCTCCATTACCCTGAGGAAGTATATATATCCCACAAATGCCTTACTGGGGAAAATTGAGAGAAAGTATGTTCCAGGTGAAGGGAACAGCATATGCAGTGACATCAAGTAGAAGGGAACATATTAGAAACAAGAAAGGTCACTGTGGCCCTGACCGGTTTGGCTCAGTGGATAGAGCGTCGGCCTGCGGACTGAAGGGTCCCAGGTTCGATTCCGGTCAAGGGCATGTACCTTGGTTGCGGGCTCATCCCCAGTAGGGGGTGTGCAAGAGGCAGCTGATCGATGTTTCTCTCTCATCGATGTTTCTAACTCTCTATCCCTCTCCCTTCCTCTCAGTAAAAAATCAATAAAATATATTTTTTTAAAAAAGAAAAGGAAAGGTCACTGTGTGTAGCAAAGAGCATAAGAGTGCAAGGTGAGGGTAGGCAGGGCTGGCTTCTACAGAGCTCTAGTGCCAGGTACACAGTTATACCAGCCCCTTGGCCTAGTTTCACTTGCTGTCCCATAGCTGGGGCCATGCTTATGGTTTGACATTAACACCTCAGGATGTTAAAAAATAAATAAATAAGCCTAAGTCCTTCCAAGTCCTTTATTTGCTGTCCTTTCCAGAACACCAAGACTCGAGCTAACTTTGGCTCCCGCCCATTCGCCTATGCCGAAGGGCAGGCCCACCGCAACGCTGCTGACCTGTGCACTGACCTGGCAGAGGAGATCAGTGCTAACTTCGAGGCCCTGCCCTTTGCCATGGCATCTGACAGTGACAACGATGCTGGCACCAGTGTTGCATCAGACCCAGGCACTCATGGGCCACCGTGCAGGATTGCCGCTGTGGCCACCCCTCAGCAGCGTAAGCCATCTCCTCCCAGGGCCCCACTGCATTCTGGGAATGCAAATACTATTAGTCAATTTAACTTGGGCTAGTTCTGATACTGGTGGGAATGGGGTCTGTCCCAATGAAAGGAAATGGGGATAAGGAGGAAGCAAGGCAGACTTGAAAGTGAACCCCCCCCATATAGGACACTTGCCACCACTCAGTGCCACGTGGAATGTGGCCACGTGAAAGTGCAAGCCTGCAATGTTGTCCATTTTTTATGAGATAAAAACCCCAGAATTTTTTATGAAATCTCCTCATTTAAAAATGTTAATCATTTATTTGAATTGTTTTAAAACTGTGGTCATCAAAGAATAAAAAGCTGATTGTGGAAGCTTTCTATTATTTGAAAATTTTCATAATCAAACTGAATAAAACTGAGCTTTCTGAACTAAAGATGTCTGCAAGTCATATTAGGCCCTTAGGATACTGGTTTGCAAACTGTCTTAAGTATCTTTTTAATTTTTATGGTGAAGAACTTTTCAGATTCTTCCCTGAGTTGAATTATACCCATTAAACCTATCGTAGGACTCAGGGTAATTATAAATAATTAGTTATTTCTTGGCTCTGCACTTGAAAATCCCTACAAATACTAAGAGTCTTTCTATCACATACATTAAGATAATCCAAATTGTTCATGGTGAGAAGTGCATGATTTTTCCAGCCTGCTCTTGCCTTGAACTCACTGCCATTGTGCTTTGTTACAGAATATGACAGTGACACATCCTGTCATTACAAAGTAGAGCTCAGCTATGAGAATTTCATCACCTCTGGCCCAGACCCCCACCCACCTCCCATTGCAGATGATGAAAGTGATGACGATGACGATGACGACATCCCACAGGTAAGAGACCTTCAGCATCCACTTAGTTCGCTGGTGCCCAGGACAGGCCACAAGGAATGGTTTTGATCTGAGCGTACAAGACTGGAATTGTTACACTTTGAATGATGTCATTGGGTTTCAACAGTGCCTTTGCAGTGTTTATTTTTCTAAACTGCACAATAGCAATACCTGTTGGGCTCTTTTGCCCAATACTGATCTAGAGGTGTTAGAGAAATGAAGTATTTGATAGCAATCTAGCAGTAAAGTTGGCTTTAGAGAGAAGGAAGTCTAGCCTGTTGCCTTCTCTGGCATCTGAGGTATAGTGAGTTGTGGTCCACACAGTGTGTTTCCATTACTGGCCTGTGAGGGGGTGAGAGTTGTAAGTTAGAGCAGGACTGATGACTGCATGAAGCATTCTCTCTGATCATGAGTTTGCCTTCCTCCAGGAGGACCACTATGCCCTGCTGGTGAAAGCGTGGGAGACCAAGGTGTTCCCTACTATCCGAAGACGCTTCCGCAATGAAGCAGAGCGGAAGTCGGGCCTGGACCAGATCAAGGGTGCTCTACAACTAGGTCAGTGCTTTACGTTCTCCTATGGAGGCCACTTCTTGATTAGAAGAGATGTGCTTAGGTGACACTCAGAATGTAAATCAGGAAAGAGGGTTCATCTAAATGTGGGCTGGACCTCACAGTGTCTTCTAGCTGTACCTTTACTGAGCTCTGTGGCCCTGACTTCATTGCCAGGGTTTTCTCTCCTTGTCATCTTCATTCAGTGTTTTCCAGTTTATGGACTACTGAAGTGAAGTGGCCTGGTTATACCAGGAAGCTGCGTGTCCTGGTGGGTAATAGCTTGGGCTCTGAAGTCACAGCTGTGCTATTTACCAGATGTGTGACCTTGGGAAGGTTACTTAACCTTTTTGAACTTTCCTTACCTTTTTTTTTTTTCTTTTTAAATATATTTTATTGATTTTTTACAGAGAGGAAGAGAGAGGGATAGAGAGTTAGAAACATCGATGAGAGAGAAACATCGATCAGCTGCCTCCGGCACACCCCCTACTGGGGATGTGCCCGCAACCAAGGTACATGCCCTTGACCGGAATCGAACCTGGGACCCCTCAGTCCGCAGGCTGACACTCTATCCACTGAGCCAAACCGGCCCAGAGAAACTTTCCTTACCTTTAAAATGGAGTCAGTAATGATAACCGCCTCACATGTATATGAGAAAGAAGTGAGTTAGTACAGATAAAGTTTCTAAAAACAGTGCCTAGCACATAGTAAGTATTCCGTTAATATAGTTCTAAATGTCACAGTGATTCACGAAGGTAAGATTTTTTTCTCCCCTGGCTACGACTTCTCCAGCAGAGAATGGTACAGGGTGTTCCCCCAGACAATGGATCATTACTGAATCTTAAGTGCTTTTCCTCATTTTGTGAAACATATGCTTTTTGAGATGCAGAAATGCCTTTTCCCATTAGTCATCACTGTCCTCCTGTGGAACATTGGTTTGGTTTTCTGTCGTCATTGCAGCAGAGATGGTATAAAAAGTTAGTTATTGTCTTATGTTAGCAACCTTTCTCCTCTTTTGTCCTGAGATTAGGACCAAATAAAAAAAAAGCCACCAAAAGACCTTTATTTTTCTTAGGAACTTCTATGTTGAGTCCCTGATTTCCAGTGATAGATGAGTAATTCCTTTTTCTCATTGGTGCCAGGACTTATCAGAGAGAAAGAGTGTGTGTGTGTTTCTCCATGTTTCTACCCCAAAGCTTAGACCATGACAGTGGAATGATCTTGTTTAGACTTAACCTGTGAGAATATTCATGCATCTTGTGACATGGTGTGAAAGCTTCCTGCTCTTATTGGAGCCCTACTTCAGCTGCTGACCTAAATTCCAGGACAGATTCGTTATATTCTTTCTTCTCTTCTCTTCTGTATTAAGAGTTTTGGGCAGAGAGAGCACCATCAGAAAGATCCTCGGGTGGGTGTGAGCATGGAAGGGAACAGCAATAAGGCCGAGCCCAAGGAGCCAAAGAGGACAAGGTGAGGGAGGAGCAGCAGGAAATGAACGAGAGGGAGCAGGGAGCAGTGTCAGCCTTGGCAAGGACTGAGGATTTTATTCTGTGTCAAATGGGAAGCCATTGAGGGTGGTAAGCAAAGGAGCAACATAATCTGATATAGTAGGTCCTACAGATAAAAAGATAATTTATTATTCCTCGTTCATTCTCAACATCTGAACGAAACACCGTATCTGTGTTATATCAACCACAGAACAGATCTTACCTTGCTTTCAGAGGACTTTCACTTAATAAAGGTAATGCCAAGTTCCTGCCTGGCAGCCTTGAAGCAGCAGCGCCGGTCATCGGTTTTCCCAGTGAGGAGGGCTTTGTTTCAGTTGCATTTTTATTGTCATTGATTCATTCACATATCTGTCCATGCATGCATGTGCCTACCAGTGCTGGGCCCTGTGCTAGGGAATAAAGAATCCTCTGTGAACAAGATCGAGATGGTCCCTTCTCTCAGAGCTTACATCCTTGTAGAAACAAGTAATGAAACAACAAACTGCATTGTCCTAAGGTCAGACCAGGAAGCCACAGCGTAGGTGCCATGGGCAGCCCAGTCCAGCATGGCTCCTCTACCAACACGGGATTTAAGCTGAGACCTGGAGCTAATTTGGCAACCGCAGGGTTAAGTTTAGAAAAATGAAGCACTATTTGTTCAGGAAGCCTGGTGCCTCTTAATGTTTGGGGAGAGAAGAAAAAAGGGGGAAGAGAGACTTTACAGTATGTACAGGATCTTTTTAATTTTATTTTTACCATTTGTTCCTGGACCATCCTGAATGTCTGTAGCCAAGTGCCTTCTCCTCCTCTGCTCCCAGTTCAGAGGAGGGAAAGTATAGACAGCACAGCAGAAAATGTGATTATCCAAGGGCAGCTGCTGGACCAGAGCCAGACCAGTGACTCCTGGCCTTGTGACTCACCCGAAGTGCCTCTGGGCCCTTATACATCTTGCTCAAGCATTCTCTTGGGATTCATCTGTATGACCATGGCCAACCAGCTGAACTATATTAATTTAAACTTAAAACATTTACCTGCCAAATACAACAGCCTTCAATGTAGCAGTGGCAAAAAGCCGAAGGAGGATGGGAAGGATAGGGAGATGGCTCATGGTGCCCAAAAGACCACCCCTGAGAGGGTGAACCATTGGGAGGTTAATGAAATCATCTCTTTATTGTTCTAGTTTCATTTGGCCTTCTCCCCAGTCCCCAGACTCCTGTTTAGTAGACAGCAGAGTCTTTTTTTCTCCTACCTTCTATTCCTTTGTAAAATGTGACAAAAGTTATTTTTCCATAATTTTCTAATATTAGGCCCATTTCTTGTTTATTCTGTCTGATACATCTTTCTCGAAGCATCCTTCTCTAATTTCAGCCCCCTTCTAAAGTGTGCTCAGAAAATGCTGCTCCTTTTCATTACAGCAAGGCCAATAAGTAAAGGAATGGTAGATACATGTGATGGCAATAAGGCTTATTTAAAAGCAGATGCTGTCAGCACCCACTCTTTCACCCACAACCTCTTGTGCGGTATGGGAGCTAAGGCGGCTACAGCAAAGGGTTACCCTGTCCTCCCTACAGTGTGATTGTCTTCAGGGCTCTGGTAATTTATTTACTTGGTTTATTAATTAACTAGAGGCCCAGTGCACCAATTCATGCAACAGTGGGGTCCGTAGGCCTGGCCTGTGGGATCGGCTGAAACTGGCTCTCTGGCATCCCCTGAGGGGTCCCGGATTGCTAGAGGGTGCAAGCCAGGCCGAGGGACCCCACTGGTGCACGATCGGGGCTGGAGAGGGATGTGGGAGGTTGGCCAGCTGGGGAGGGACCATGGAAGGGCTCCAGGGCATGTCCGGCCTGTCTCACTCAGTCCCGATCGGCCAGACCCCAGCAGCAAGCTAACCTACCAGTTGGAGCATCTGCCCCCTGGTGGTCAGTGCACATCATAGCGACTGGTCAACTGGTCAACTGTCTGCCCCCTGGTGGTCAGTGCACATCATAGCAAGCAGTTGAGTGGCCTTAGCATATCATTAGCATATTATGCTTCGATTGTTTGAACAGCCAACCGAACGACCGAACACTTAGCATATTAGGCTTTTATTATATAGGATAGTGGCTGTGCTATTGAACATAATGATATGTTCTCCCCAGGGAAGGAAGATAGAGCAGATTCCAGTACTGGAGAGAAGTTATGTAGCTCTCTGTCTCTCTTCACTAAGCAATATGTGTTTAATTGTAGTAAAAATCAAACTCACGCCCAACTGGCATGGCTCAGTGGTTGAGCATTGACCTATGAACCAGGAGGTCATTGTTTGATTCCCAGTCAGGGCACATACCTGTGCTGCAGGCTCAGTCCTCGGTGTGGGGTATGCAGGAGGCAGCCAGTCAGTGATTCTGTCTCATCATTGATGTATCTCTCTCTCCTTCTCCCTTCCTCTCTTAAATCAATAAAAATGTAATCAAATTCATACAAAAATGAGGGGGGAAAAACGTTACTCTTACTTTCTTCTTACTCTCCATTTGTCCTAGTTTGTTCTTTTGACTTAACTAAAGTGAAATGACTGCATAATGGCCTATCATTTTTAATCATGCTGTGTTCATGAATTTTTGTTATTTCCATTGTTTCTTTATAAGCAATGCTGCACAGAGTGTTCTTTGCACACTAATGTGGGTGTTTCTGTGGGAGTTATTAGAGAGATTCCTAGAAGTAAGTCATTAAGTACTTTCAATTTGGTAGACTCTTCATAGTTACCTTCCCCAAAAGGCAACATAATCCCACCAACAGTGGTTTTGTTTTTGTTTTAAAATGTATATATATATATATATATATATATATATATATATATATATATATACACACACATATATATATATATATATATATATATATATATATATATATATATATATATATTTCTTATTGATTTCAGAGAGGAAGGGAGAGGGAGATAGAGATAGAAACATCAATGATGAGAGAGAATCATTGATCGGCTACCTCCTGCACACCCTCTACTTGGGATCAAGCCTGCAACCCAGGCAGGTGCCCTTGACCGGAGTCGAAACTGGGACCCTTCAGTCCGCAGGCTGACGCTCTATCCACTGAGCCAAACTGCCTAGGACTGTTTTAATATATTTTTATTGATTTCAGAGAAGAAGGGAGAGAGAGAGAGAAACATCAATGACAAGAGAATCATTGATCAGCTGCCTCCTGCATGCCCCCCACTGGGGATCAAGCTGCGATCCTGGCATTTGCCCTTGACCAGAATCAAATTCGCAGGTCCTTGCTCTATCCACTGAGCCAAACCGGCTAGGGCAGTGGTTGGCAAACTCATTAGTCAACAGAGTCAAATATCAACAGTACGATTGAAATTTCTTTTGAGAGCCAAATTTTTTAAACTTAGACTTCTCCTAACACCACTTCTTCAAAATAGACTTGCCCAGGCCGTGGTATTTTGTGGAAGAGCCACACTCAAGGGGTCAAAGAGCCGCATGTGGCTCACGAGCCGCAGTTTGCCGACCACGGGGCTAGGGCACCACTAATAGTGTTTGAAAGATTCTCTAATTGTTTCATTCTAGAAATAAGTCAGTGTCGTGGTTGGCCTGAAGATCATGTGCTCTTTGGGGAGTTATCAGTGCTGTTCTATTTTTTAGGCATGGTGGACATTGCCCGACAGACGGTTGAATTCCTCTACGAGGAGAATGGTGGCATCCCAAGAGACCTTTACCTTCCTACCATTGAAGACATTAAAGATGAAGCGAACAAATTCACAATTGATAAAGTTCGAAAAGGTTTTGCTTTCTCCCTTACTTCACCTATGAAACATCCTATGAAATGAGAAGTTGAGTTTTTCCAAGCATGAGTGTGAGCCAAGCAGCTGCTGGCTCTCCTAGGGTGACTCTCCTTACTCTGAGTGACATGACCTCTTCCTGGCTCTCCCATGTAAGGCCCTAAAGTTCCTGGTGGGGCACAAGTAGACACCTGTCTGGCCTCTGGTGGCCTCTCGCACATGCTCAGGGCTCACTAACATGAGCAGGGTGAGACAGGGCAGTGGTACAGAGAGAGGAGTGGGGGGGTAGGGTAGAAGGTTCTCAGGCTTAGTCCTGGCAGCTGAGCTAATAAACCAGGAATATGTGGTTGTATTGTGCTTTTTAGAATTTTCATAGAATGAATATAAACTTTTGATTAAAAATCTATGACACATTTTGAGGAAATGAAAATATGAAAAAGCACAAAAAAGAGAATTTAAAACCACTCATTAGACCTTCACAAAACTATTTGAACATAGCAGGGGCAGGAATATATATTTACTTTTCTTTTTCTTCTGACTTGAGACCTAATTCATATACCATAAAGTTTACCTTTTTAAAGCATACAATCTAGCAGTTCTTAGTGTATTCACAAAGTTGAACAATCATCAAACCATTACCTCTAATTCAAGAACATTTTCATCTCCCAAAAAGGAATTCTGTACCCTTACTCCTCCCCATTCCTCTCTCCCTTAGCCTCTGGCAACTATTAATCTACTTTCTGTCTCTGTAGATTTGCCTGTTCTGGAAAGTTCATATACTGTAAATGGAATCATACAACATGTGATGTTTTGAGTCTGGCCTCTCATACAACATAATGTTTCAAGTTTCATCCATGTTGTAGCACATGTTGGTACTTCATTCCTTTTTATGACAAAATAATATTTCATTGTATGGATAATACCTTATTTTGTTTATCTGTTCATCAGATGATGGGCATTTGGGTTGTTTCTACCTTTTGGCTATGAACATTTGTATACAGATTTGTATGTGAATATGTATTTTTATTTCTATATGTAGGAATGGAATTGCTGGGTCATATGGTAGCTTTATGTTTAACTTTTTAAAATATATATATTTCTTTATTGATTTCAGAGAGGAAAGGAAAGAGAGAGAGAGATAGAAACATCAATGATGAGAGAGAATCACTGATTGGCTGCTTCCTGCATGCCCCCTACTAGGGACGAGCCCGAAACCCAGGCATGTGCCCTTGGCCGGAATCGAACCCGGGACTCTTCAGTCCATAGGCCAACGCTCTATCCACTGAGCAAAACCAGCCAGGGCTATGTTTAACTTTTTGAGGAAATGCCAGATTATTTTCCAAAATGATTGCACCATTTTACATTGCCACCAACAATGTATGAAGGTTCTAATTTCTCCACATCCTTGCCAACACTTACTATAGTCTGGATTTTTTATTATAGCCACCCCAGTGGGTGTGAAGTGGCTTTGACTTGCATTTCCCTAATGACTAATGATGTTGAATACCTTTTCATTTCTCTTTGGAGAAATATTTATTCAAAACCTTTGCCCATTTTTTATTGGCTTTTTTGTCTTGTTGAATTGTGAGAATTCTTACAACACTTGGTTGTATTATCTTCCAGACCAAGCTGTGATCCTTTTTTGGCTACAACTAAACCAAGGGTACTGCTCAATGCTGTAGAGATATTTTAGACCCTAACATAGAGGCTCCCAAGGTGATGATGATACTTGCTCCTGAAAAAAACTTCTCTCTACCCTCTTCAGGTCTCACGGTAGTAACCCGCTCTCCGGACAGCAATAATGTGGCCAGCAGTGCTGGTGGAACTGCTCTGCCAAAATTTGCCATTCGAGGAATGCTGAAAACCTTTGGACTTCATGGAGCAGTCTTAGATGTGGATTCGGTGAGCACACAGCCTTTTCTAGACACTGAGACTTTCTGCTCAGACTCCATGTACCTTAAAAAGGCATGGATTCACCTTCAAGTTAGGGGTGAAGAAACCAAACTAACTGCTGTCATGTCAGATGACCTTGCTGAGATGAGCACGGATCAGGGAGGAGGGGTAATAAACTCTCTCCTCTCAGCACGTCGGCTCCTTCAGACCTGCCTTTGCCATTATTTTCCTTCAGCCATGTTCAGACTCTCCCTACATGCTGTCTACCCAAGTTCAAAGAGAAATTCCCCCATTGTCCTTGATGAATGGCTGATCTGTCATAGTCATGATAGTTACAGACACAGAACAAAGAAACAGTTTGATGTCTGCCCTTCGGGACTGGCTTGGGCTACTGGGGTCTAGGTTGAGGTTTTAGGGGCTAGTCTCTGCTCTTCGAACCAGTGTCAGCCCTTTGGGACTAGATTGGGCTCTCAGGCCTTGACTGGTCTATTCCGGGCTAAGTCCATTAAAATCAAATGGACCCGGCCATGGGGAAGCCCCGCTCCCCACAAGACTGCCTTAGAGGAGAGGACCCTTAAGTGAGCACACTTGGCCTGGGAGCCCGAGGTTGAAAGAGCTGCTGACTCTCCAGGGGGAGGTGCCTGTGGAAGTCACTGGGACACACTGAGGCTGGCTCCCGGGGTCTGCTGGAGGAGGGGGTGTTGTTTAGGGAGTAGATGAGGCTCGTCAGGGCTTGGCTGGGCTCTTAGGGGTGAGGTTCTGCCCTGCGGGACTGAGTTTGGCTGTTGGGGTCTGAACTTACTCTTCTGGGCTAGGCTACACCTTTCCAGACGGGCTTTGGCTATGGGGTCTAGGTTGGAGTCTTAGGGACTAGTCTCGGCTCTTTGGAAGTATGTGAGCCCGTAGGGACTAGATTGGGCTCTTAGTTCTTGGCTGGGCTATCCGAGGCTAGGCTCCAGCTTTCAGGGCTAGAGAAAAAAACAACAACCAGTTTTGTGATTTTGATCACATCATCTCACTGGTTGTCTCAGCCTCAATTTCCTGCATATAAAATAAGTGTATTAAATTAGATTGTCGTTTTCTTGTCCATTTTGACGGGCCCTCTCCTGCAGCTTAGCAAGGATTTGGGGGAGGGGAAAAGGAACAGAAGAGAGTGAGGGAGGCAAACTTGAAGCTTTCTTTTGAAAACGAGGTCCTATTTGAAAGCTATGACTCTGCCATCCTGAGGTGGCGTGCACGTGCTTGCATTTAAGATGTTTCCCATGCAAGAAAAACCGGTGAAATAATGTATAGTTTAAACCCAAGAGTCCTGAGAAAGTGTCTGTCACCACTTAAGTAAGCTTTAGTATCTATCTAGGTAGAGATAGATAATGTTAGGTACCATTAATGATTTGAAATGGAAAGTTTCACATCTTCAACTGACTCCTTTTTACTGGTTGGTGGTTTACTAAGGTGAACTTTCAAGTAGAAATTCTAACAGTAGTACTATTAATCTCCTACTGCTTTTGGGTACAAACTTCTGACTCCAGTTATCAGAAAGCATATAGCTAACAATATTTTCAGCAATGGAAATATATGAAAATAAAAATCAGAATTTTTGTTAAAGTAATAATTGGTATTTCTCAAACAGTTTTATTCCCTCTGTTTTAATAATGACCCCAAAGCAACAACAAAAAAAATTATCTAAGTATTTGAATCCAGAATGCATATACATGAGTTTACTTTTAATTTTCCTAGTAATGAAATAGAGCTATCAGACATCAAAGCAATGAACAGAAAATTTACCTGGCAACAATATGCGTTGAACTGTTACTGAAATATAGCACTATTCTTTTTAAATTTCTGACTCATAATTACATTGAAACTCTTATTTTACCAATAAAAATTTACTAACTGGTATAAAAAACGAAACACACTGTTAATGCAATACTAACCAAATGTCTTTGAACTTTTAGACTCAGTGACATGCAGCTAGCATTTACTGCTTTAAGACTTTGGTTTTACATGTATTTTAAAACTAAGGGGTAAAGTTAGTGTAGAAAAACAAAGAGACATTTCCTTTTACTATTGTAGGTAAATGAATTGGTGCAGGTAGAAACATACCTGCGAAGTGAAGGTGTGCTGGTTCGATACTGGTATCCTATTGACATGTTGGAAAGGCCCCCAGCAGGCTACCGAAGGACTGCCACCAATGGACTGGTCACACTGGACAACACCAACCTTCAAATTCATAGGTAAATTGAGCCCTCTTTTCTAGTCACCGAAATCCACTTACTGCGTTTTACCACATGTGCCATTCATCGTTGACAACAAGGGTTTTCCTTCAAAGCGAGGAGTTAGGGAGAAGGCAACCAGTAAAGATAATAGCACAGTCGCAGGAGTTGGGAAGAAAAGTTGAAAGCAAGAGGTAAGGGGACGGGTAAGGGGATGTAGTATCACCTGGCCTGTGCCACAGGTGCTCTGCTGTGAGGTGGAGGGGTTGAGAGGTGGTCCTAGCACAGTGGTCGGCGAGCCACATACGGCTCTTTGGCCCCTTGAGTGTGGCTCTTCCACAAAATACCATGTGCGGCGCGCACGTACAGTGCGATTGAAACTTCGTGGCCCATGCGCAGAAGTCGGTTTTCGGCCTGGGCGAGTCTATTTTGAAGAAGTGGCATTAGAACACTCAAGGGGCAAAGAGCTGCGGTTTGCCAACCACTGTCCTAGACAATTTCAAATGACCCCTGGTGGCTCCCAGTGGGTATTAAACCTAAACTTTTTTAAAAAAATTTTTTTTTATTTTTATTGATTTCAGAGGAAAGGAGAGGGAGAGAGAGACAGAAACATCAATAATGGGAGAGAATCATTGATCAGGTGCCTCCTGCATGCCCCCTACTGGGGATCAAGCCCACAACCCAGGCATGTGCCCTTGACCGGAATCGAACCCAGGACCCTTCAGTCCACAGGCCGATGCTCTCTCCACTGAGCCAAACCAACTAGGGCTTAAACCTAAACTTGATAGAAACATGGGCTGCTTCTAACTTTCCTTTTTAAAGTGCTTGATACCAGGAGAATGTTTCATTATGGTGATTGGCTACTAAAATGCAGTGAGTCTTCCCTATGCTGGTATTAGATAGATTAGATTTTTTACCAAGAGATGGGACCTGCTTAGTTACTAATGAGCCATTATTTAAGGTGCATGCCTATTTATAAATCCATCACATTAAAAATTCCCACAGCGAAATTTTTAATAGCTTTATTGAGATATAATTTACATACTATACAGTTCACTCATTTAAAGTAGACAAGTCAGAACAGACCAAGATGGCGGCATAGGGCGGACGCCTGATTGTTGCCTACCACAACAATTTTGAAACTACAACTAGAAAACAGAACGGACACCATCCAGAACTACCGGAGGGCTGGCTGAGCAGATGCTCTACAACTAGAGTAAAAGAGAGGGGGACGCGGGATGATGCTGATGCCGGTGAGCCAAAGATCTCACTTTAAAATCTACGGCTCTGGAAGATGGCGGCGGAGTTGAACGGCTGATCTGTTGCCTCGCATGGCAGTTTCGGAAATACAACTAAAAGATGGACTGGTGAGCGCGGCGACTCTTGCCCACGTCTCCCCAGGCCGGGCGGCTGCTCCTCTCTGTCCGCACCTCAGCCGGGGCCATGAGCTCATGGGCGGCAGCGGCAGCTGCTATGGCGGCGGCCGCAGACTCGGCGCAGTGGCTCTCGGTGAAGGAAGAGACCATCTTTCTGCAGGACGGGCCCATCCGCGTCACCGACCTGGCCGAGCTGCCCAGTGAGATCCTCGGGGCCCCGGAGGCCGCCGACACCGACTTGGAGGATTTTAAGGATTTCCCGTCTTACATTCAAGTCCTTTAGCCATTTTGAGAGAGGAGAACCAAGAAGGCGGCAAAGTTAAACAAATGAACTGCACCGCGCACAGCAATTTCAAAAATACAACTGGAGGACAGAGCGTCTGCCACCCAGAACCACAGGAGAGCTGGCTGAAGGGTGGATTTACAGCTAAGAGGGAAGAGGACAGAGCGAACTCGGAAGGGATAAGGTGCAGAGGCGCATGGGTCGGACTGGTGGCGGGGGAAGGGTCGTGCGGCTTTTTTTCCAACCCTAGGGGAGATTAGCTCCCCATCACCCTGAACGCCAGCTTCTGGGGACTCGCGGGAGACCCAGACGCCTGCGGGGAGAGGCTGGACTCTCAGCCTTCGTGTCAGAGAGTGGGAGTAACTTCCTTGCGGAGGTGCGCCCAGCAATCAGTGTTTGCTGCGCTGGAGTGCGGAACGAGGGGGCTTAGAAACGTGGAAAGCAGAAAAAGCAGACTTGCAGCCATTGCGGTTCGCCACGCCATGGCCTGGTGGCGCCCTGAGACCCCGCCCCGCTCTGAGACCCACCCCACCCTGAGACACGCCCCGCACGTTTTGCAGACCCGCCCCGCACGTTTTGCAGGCCCACCTGGGCTCCAGGCAGCGGCTTTTGCATGTGGGTGGCCTGCCCTGTGGCAGCTTGACCAGATGAACTGCGGTTCTAGTCGGACTGCTCCAGGGCCGTTTAGACAGGAGGAGGAAACTGCAGTTTTTACTGTAACTCCTGCTGAGTGGCCTCAGACAGTAGCTGACCTGCACCCCACTGGAGACCCAGAAACGAGGGCATCTAGTGGTCGGTGTGAGATGACACCAGATTTCAACCACTCGCATATGGGACACATTCAAGAGGCAGACTCAGTGAGCGCCAAAGCCTTGCTGCAACAAGATCCGGCCCATAAACGTGTCTCCTGCACAGCAACTCTTCCTTTATAGACACAGAGGGTCCTCACGGACAATTGGCCAGGAGGACAATTCCTCCCAGTGACACCAACAACAGTCAAGACTTAACTATACAAAGGAGGACCAAGATGGAGGCATAGGGCGGAAGCCTGATTGTTGCCTACCACAACAATTTTGAGACTACAACGGGAGAGCAGAGCAGACACCATCCAGAACCACCGGAGGGCTGGCTGAGCAGATGCTCTACAACTAGAATAAAAGAGAGGGGTATGCGGGATGATGCTGATGCTGGTGACCCAAAGATCACACTTTAAGAACTACGGCTCAGGCGACACAATGGCAGCCTGGAACGTGCTCGGCGCAGTTCCCCCGGCGGTCTCCGGCTGAGGGGATGGCTCCACTCGCTGCCAAGCACGGACAGACGAGCCCCTGAGAGACATGGGGTGGGAGACTCCGCGCTTGCTGACCTCCGAGTCCTTCAAGAATCTCAACGCCCCGGAAGCGGCCAGGTGCGCATGCTCGGCGACTGGCCACTGCTGCAGACCCAAGGGCCAACGCAGCGACCCCGGACCAGCCCGCCACCGCGCACCGGGCACACCGGAGCTTCGCCGAGCCCGCAGCCCAACGAGTTCTGCGGCAGCCACCCTGGAGCTCTGAGAAAATGGCCGAAGGAATTGCTGAGAGGGAATTGACCAACAGGAATTGGGATCAAGAAGACGAAACCCCGCTGGGTCCCGGGTCCGGGTGAGGCCGCGCGCCCCTGGGTCCGGGTGAGGTCACACGACTCTGGGTCTGGGAGAGGCCACGCGCCCCTGGGTCCGGGTGAGGCCACGCGCCCCTGGGTCCGGGTGAGGCCACATGCCCCTGGGTCCGGGTGAAGCTGGATCCCAGGTCTGGGTGAGGCCATACGCCCCTGGGTCCGGGAGAGGCTGGGTCCCGGGTCCGGGCGAGGCTGCGTGCCCCTGGGTTCGGGTGTGGTCACACACCCCTGGGTCTAGGTGAGGCCTCACACCCCTGGGTCCGGGTGAGGCCGTGCGCCCCTGGATCCGGGTGAGGCCCTGGACCATGGGTGGGAGAGGCCACACAACCCTGGGTCTGGGTGAGGCCACGCACCCCTGGGTCCGGGAGAGGCCACGCGCCCCTGGGTTTGGGAGAGGCCACGCGCCCCTGGGTTTGGGAGAGGCCACGCGCCCCTGGGTCCGGGTGAGGCCATGCGCCCCTGGGTCCGGGTGAAGCTGGATCCCGGGTCCGGGTGAGGCCGTGTGCCCCTGGATCCGGGTGAGGCTGGGTCCTGGGCCCGGGTGAGGCCACGCGCCCCTGGGTCTGGGAGAGGCCATGCGCCCCTGGAT
Source organism: Ia io (assembly GCA_025583905.1). NCBI lineage: Eukaryota > Metazoa > Chordata > Mammalia > Chiroptera > Vespertilionidae > Ia > Ia io. The sequence goes on along the minus strand of JAJQQW010000023.1, from coordinate 20,159,521 downwards.
CCGGGTGAGGTTGCGCGCCCCTGGATCCAGGTGAAGCTGGATCCCGGGTCCAGGTGAGGCCGTGTGCCCCTGGATCCGGGTGAGGCTGGGTCCCGGGTCCGGGTTAGGCCGCGCGCACCTGGGTCCGGGTGAGGCCACGCGCCCCTGGGTCCGGGAGAGGACACGCGCCCCTGGGTCCGAGTGAGGCCACGCACCCCTGGGTCCAGGTGAAGCTGGATCCCGGGTCTGGGTGAGGCCGTGCGCCCCTGGGTCCGAGTGAAGCTGGATCCCGGGTCTGGGTGAGGCCGTGCGCCCCTGGGTCCGGGTGAGGCCATGCCCCCCTGGGTCCGGGTGAAGCTGGATCCCGGGTCTGGGTGAGGCCGTGCGCCCCTGGGTCCGGGTGAAGCTGGATCCCGGGTCCGGGTGAGGCCGTGAGCCCCTGGGTCCGGGTGAGGCCATGCGCCCCTGGGTCCGGGTGAAGCTGGATCCCGGGTCCGGGTGAGGCCGTGCGCCCCTGGGTCCGGGTGAGGCCGCGCGCCCCTGGGTCTGGGAGAGGCCACGCACCCCTTGGTCCGGGTGAGGCCGCGCGCCCCTGGGTCTGGGAGAGGCCACGCGCCCCTGGGTCTGGGTGAGGCCACGTGCCCCTGGGTCCGGGTGAACCTGGATCATCCCGGGTCCGGGTGAGGCTGGGTCCTGGGTCCGGGTGAGGCCGCATGCATCCGGGTCCAGGTGAGGCCATGCGCCCCCTGGGCCCAGGTGAGGCCACGTGCCCCTGAGTCCAGGTGAAGCCATGCCCCTGGGTTCGGCCAAGACCAAAACAGAGGGTGTCGGACCTGCATTACCACCATTTGTCCACCATCCAGAGCTGAGGGGTCAGTACTGACATGTACACATAAGGAACTGGTGGACATTGATATTGGGTCTCAAAAGAACTGTTGGTCCAGAAAGAAACTCACTACAGACTGATTCATTTGCCTGTCAGCATAACTATTATTGCTCGTCTCACATTCAGTTCTTATACGTATATCTCTAGTGACACATGATCTTGCTCATCTAGGGGAAATGATGAACAACATAGACTGATGAACAAGAACAGAACCAGAAACAAGGAGGCATCGATCGGACTATCGGGCCTCAGAGGGAAAATAGAGGAGGGGGGGGGGGGGGGAGATCAACCAAAGGACTTGTGTGCATGCATATGAGCCTAACCAATGGTTAAGTTCAACAGGGGGTTGGGGCATCCGTGGGAAGGGGTGTGGGATGGGAATGGGGGGATGAGGACAAATATGTGACACCTTAATCAATAAAGAAATTTAAAAAAAAAAAATAGACAAGTCAATGGCTTTTTAGTATATTCACAAACTTTGCAACCATCACCAGTCAATTCTAGAACATTTGTATCACCCCAAGAAGAAACCCTATACCCATTAATAGTCAGTTTGCACTCTCCCATCCCCTAGCTCAGTGGTCGGCAAACTCATTAGTCAACAGAGCCAAATATCAACAGTAGAACAATTGAATTTTCTTTTGAGAGCCAAGTTTTTTAAACTTAAACTTCTTCTAACGCCACTTTTTCAAAATAGACTTGCCCAGGCCGTGGTATTTTGTGGAAGAGCCACACTCAAGGGGCCAAAGAGCCGCATGTGGCTCGCGAGCTGCAGTTTGCTGACCACGGCCCTAGCTCAACCACCAATCTATTTCCATAGGTTTGCTTAATTCTGCACAATCTGTAAAAAGTGATATCATGCAATATGCGGTCCTTGTGTCTGGCTTCGTCACTCAGCATTATGTTTTCAGGGTTTATCCATGTTGTGACATGTATCATCAGTACTTCATTCCTTTTTATGGCTGAATAGTATTCCATTGTACAGATTTACCCTTACTCGGTTGATGGACATTTGGGTTGATCCACTTTTTGTCTACTATGAAAAACACTGCTGTGAATGTACATGTATAAGTTTTTGTGTGGACATAAGTTTTCATTATTTTTCTACAGTGATTTTTGAGTTGGGAAAAAGCAAACATAACTAAATGTACCTTTTTTTGCCTAAACACGAGTGCCTAACTTGGAGGACAGACCGTGGGCCAGAAGAGAAACCTGAGTTTGGTCTTTTCCCTGGGAGGCCTGTGGCTCAGTCCAGCGCGGGGCTGGAGCGGAGGCGCCTAGTGATCTCCCTGCCTTTTGCCCTGCAGAGAGCTGCTGCGGTGTGAGGCTGCGCTGGCCAGGCTGTACTGTCGCATGGCCCTGCTCAATATCTTCGCCCCCAAGCTGCCTCACTTGTTTACCCGCCTCTTCCACATCCCTGCCATCCGAGACATTACCCTGGAGCACCTGCAGCTGCTATCCAATCAGCTCCTCGCTCCTCCACTCCCAGGTAAAGCTTGGCTTTGCTGCTGGCACTTCTGCAGTCAGCATGGGGGGGAATAGTCCTGAGAGTGTGTACGCATTGTCCATGGTGGGGGAGCGATTTGAGCACAGTACCTTCAGACCAGTAGAGATAACTGCACTAAGCCAAAATGGTCTTGGCAGTGCTTTCTCACTCTTTGAAAAATATGAAGTAAGTATATCACTCACTTTAGTCATTGATCTGTTAAGCATTCATAGAGCTTCCCAAACTAATTGTGGATCAAGGACAATTAAATAATGTTTATGAAGTCTGGTCACTATACTGTTGCCACAGACTTTCTGTCTGGCTTTGTAAAGAAAGGAATATGTTCCTGTGATCAAACTTCTCCAAAGCAGACATACTGATTCATTGTGACTTCAGGCAGCTTGTGTTTTAATGGGCCAGCTTGTGTGTATCTGCTGACCTTGGGCGCTTGGGGGGAGAGCTGATGCTGTGTGTTGGCTGCTCTGGTACATGCTAAGTGATGAATCTGCTTAGTCCAGTCTTCCTTGGGTACTTCAGTCTTCAGCCTGCTGCCCTTGACCTCTGAGCCACTAGTGTGAGAGCAAGAGGTGAGGGGACAGGTGGCACTCTAAGTGTAGAGGGCATCTCATGGTTGTGGTGCCCCAGCCAGTCTGAGCTGCATCTCTTCCAGCTCCTTTAGTGCCTGGGGTCCGCTGTCCCACCCTGGTAACCTAGAGCTTCAAAACATGCCTGGGAAGCTCCAGAGTGTTTGTGGAAGTGTTTTTTCCACGATGAACTCACACTTGCTTTACAGACTCCATTCTGAGCCACCCTAGCAGTTCCTCAGTGTAGCTCGGGGTGGGCCAGGGCAGCCCAGCAGGTCAGACAGGCTCTGGGAAACCCCGAACCCAAGCTGTTCCACTTGTGTTTGGGCCTCAACTTCAGATTTTATTTTAGGAAATAGTTTTGCTGCTTAAAAGAAAACAAAATTTAAAGAGCACTGATCCTGGACACCCCCTACCTCCCTGCCCGGGATCATCATTATGTCTGTTATCCCAGACATCCTGTCCAAGCTAATTCATCCCGGCTACTGGACAGTCTGGTCACAGTTACTTAAAACCTCACCACCATTGGCTGTTGTGGTTCTGGCAAACTGTGGTTCCTTCCTGTCCCCAGATGGCACCATCAGCTCCAGCTCAATCCTCCTGGCCCAGTCTCTGCAGCACAGCGTCCACTCTCAGAACTGCTCGGCCACAGACCTCTTCTACCAGGGCAGCTCCCAGACAGTGAGAGAGTGGCTGCACGTGGCCATCACACGGACCCTGCACCAGGGCGAAGAGAGCCTTTTGGAGCTGACGAAACAGATCTGCTCTTTCCTGCAGGTAAAAGTCAAAGCTCTAAGATCCCTGAACTGGGCCCCAATTTTTATTGGATGTCTTGTGGATTTCCTAGAAATGACACTCTTTCTTCTCCAAACCCACCTCCACCCATCGCCCAACCCCCACATTGATCACCTCACTCTGATGCCTTGTCCTGTCTGTAGTGTCATCCTCCGAAGGGCTTTCCTGTCCTCCTGAACCTGAGACAGCGAGCAGGGTGGCCCTGCCCTTTGCCTGGGAGCTGGGAAGATGAAGAGCTCTCCTGCTGAGTTTGTGCCTTTCCTTGTTAAATGTCCCTCTGCAGACAGCACCAGAACAGTTCCCCTCCGAAGAATTTCCCATCTCTGAGTCCAAAGTCAGCATGGATGTTAATTTCCCTGGAGCCGCGTTTGTCGTGGTATCTTGCAAAGAAAGTCAGTCTGGATTCCGCAAAGAGTAAGTTTTCTCCAGACAGTGATGGGGAGAGAAAAGTAAAATGGATTCGGGGGAAATTGACAGACGAAAAACTCAAAAATTTTCTTTATTGCTTAACTATATTTGGAAATAACTTACAGTTCCTGCATGTTTTAGAAATTAGTCTTTATAAAGAATGACCTCTGAAATGTGGTGGGAATGACTTACGAGTGCCCAGTTCTCACTTTCCTCCTTCATGACAAAGCACCTGCTGACTCCCTGGTGTGCATGGGCTCCCCTCACTCCCATCCCTCCTCCTTAGCTCCTCTCTGTACAAGGCGCCGTGGGCACGTGTACTGGTGTATGGGCTCGGCCACAAGGTCAAGCGAAATGGGCAGCTAAACCTCATCGAGGCCGTCTGTTACCCACGGGATGCATCTCCGGCCAACACCGGGCTCACGCCTCCACCCACCACCAACCAGTACCCTTCCGTGATCCTGTCCACAGACAAGGTCCACATCAAGCTGGGTAAGTGCCGTTAGCTCATGGTAATAAGGACAGCTGGAAGTTTTCTCTGCTTTCCTTCTCTGACCATGTACTCGTACCTTGCTCTGTCCCAGTTTCTTTTTGGTAAAGAACAGAACTGCTTGGAGCACTGCATTGTTGAGGCAGGAAACTAAAAGCTCCCTTTCCTGCCTGAGGAAGGCCTGGCAGACGCTGCCCAGACTAAGTGGGGATTCACTTTCCTTTCTCAGCGTGTGCTGCGACGCCTGTGATTTAGAATGACCCCAACAGAGCAGTCTCGTGTCGGCCTGTAATAATCGCAGCTGCCTTTCATCGAGTGCTCATTAAAAGCGGCATCTCTCGGGTGTAATGTGGCTCCCTGGGGCATGGGCCTCCGTGAGCCTCGTTCCCCATCTAAGTGGTAACAGCCCGGTGACCAGGCTGGAAGGCCTTGTTGGTCTCTTCTCCCTGGCATCTTTTGTTAAGCCTCCAGGGAGCCCTCCATCTCTGTAAATCTTGAAGCTGTTGCTGACCATGTGCATTATGTACCACAGTCCGCTGACTGTGCCTGAGGCAAGGACAACCTAGGCTTAGAGTTCCATGGCACTTCCTTGGTGTGTTTGACAAGAAAAGACTGACACTGTCTGGCTTGCTAAAGACAGTTATAAGTTATTTTTGAACTTTCAGTCCCCAAAAATGAACCTTAGCTTCTCTGCAGCCCCAGTCTTGGAGCTATTCCATCTGCAGGGAATGAAATGAAAGGATGTTTCTCAAGTGATTTGGTCATTGCTAAGTAACTTCATAGTCTCTTTATTAGAGTCTGTTTTTTCATAGTATTTTGCCTACACTAGCTGTTATTACAACTTTTTAATTAAACACAGAAGATCTCTGTCTTGCATATTTTGCCCAAGTAAACCTTCCCATGTAAACATCACCCCAAAGTGCAGGCCCGTCAATACGGTCTTCCTGACTTAGCCAGGACCCGATTCCCTGCTTACGTCTGACAGTGGGCGTGGAGGTGGGTGCCACGCACGTGAGGGCATCAGGCCTCAGCCTTTTCCTCTCACTGTAGGCAGCTTTGGTCCCATCCAGGCCATGGCAATGACAGAAGATAATAAAAGAGAATCAAAGCCCATGGTCCTGGTAACTCTCTCTCTACACCTAGTATAAACTTAATGCTCTTACAGGATTTCAGCTACACCAAAGGGCTGATTCTTTCTGTACCAACCTGGGACCGTTCCAATGAAGCATCTTTTAAAATCTGACTTACTGTTTCCGTGCTGGGTTATCTTCCTGACTGGGGAATGTTATCCTTCCCTCTTCCCATTGCTGCCATTTGTCCTATTGTCACACAGATAAGTGGACTCCTTGGAGGGATGTCCCCTGGCTCCTCCTGCCTTCAGCAGATGAGTGGCCAGGCTTCCTGGCCCTGTTTTTCCACAGACAGGGAGGCCTTTTTCTCAGGCTTATTTTGATCAGGTCCTGCCAATCACAAGCTGTCCTCTGGGGCCCTTGTTTTAGGAGTGTCTCCACCTCCCGGAGCTGTGCTGGTGTTACATTCCCTGCCCCTGGAATTTCCACTGGCCATGGCCTTCGCAGAGCAGCTGCTGTCCTGGAAGTCAGAGGACGGCGAGGGGAAATCGGAAGATGAGCCTGACACTGTGCCGACATCCGTCCTCCTGCAAGTGGTGGGGCTGCTGGGTGAGGCTCACTCTCCCTCAGGGTCGGGTGGGGGGTTCTGTTGGCCCGAGGAAGGAGCTTGTGAGATGGGTGGGGGAGTGACCATAGGTAGCCCAGCAGGGACAGCCTCCTGTCAGGTTACTGCCATTGAAGTGAACAGAGTGTAAGAGGTAGCCTAGGCTTCCAAATCTGTGATCTGCAGGGGATTTCCATTGTTTTGAGAGGTGGCAACTAAACATGCAAGGAAGATTAATTTTATCATCCTTTACTTTAAAACATAAATATAGCCCTGCCGGTGTGGCTCAATGGTTGAGTGTCGACCCATGAACCAAGAGGTCACAGGTTTGATTCCTGGTCAGGGCACATGCCCAGGTTGTGGGCCCGATCCCCAGTGAGGGATGTGCAGGAGGCAGCCAGTTAATGATTCTCTCTCATCGATGTTTCTAATCTCTGCATCCCTCTCCCTTCCTCTCTCTCTCAAATCAATAAAAACATTTTTTTAAAAACAAATATATGCCATTATTATAACTTTGGAGGTGAAAGCTGTTGTAAAGTTAATGGCATGGAAGTGAGTGATGTTGCAAAATCAAACATTATGACTTCATAACTCCTAAAAGGTTAAAAAGGGGTTGCATTTTTGGGAAACTAATGGAACGGTAAACTTTAGAGTTGTGCATTTACCATATGTGAATTTACCTAAAAAATTTCTGAATAAATATTCAGCTTTAATTAACGTATCTGCTTAAGTGTTTAGGGATAAAACATAATGTCTGCAACTTATTTTGAAATAATCAAGAACTAATGCGTTTATGGATGAACCTCTACAGGGACAGATGGATAGATATGTAATAAAGCAAGTACAGCAAAGTGTTCTGGTGGGCATGCACATTTTCACTGTATAAGTCTTGATTTTTCTATTTTTTAATTTTTTATAATATGTTGGAGGAAAAGAAAAAGTTACAGATTCAGAGGACTTCCAGGGTCAGGCAGATGATGAAAGTAGAGAAATAAAAGAGGAAAGTAGGCCTCAGGACTTCAGTGAACTGAGGGGCAGCCCCTGAGCCCTGCAGCTAGCTCAATGCTACATAGTTGTTTCTCTCTCTCTAAAATCAATTTTTTAAAAAAGATGGTTACTGTTATGAAATTCTGGCTAAATATCATTCCCTGTGGGAGGCTCTTGGTCTGTGGCCCACTCTCTGTCCAGAACAGACAACTCCAAGAAGGCTTTCTTGTTGACAAAATAAGGACTGGAAGCAGCTAGAAAAAGGATGATTTTTCATGTGTGTTTCTGTGCTGTGTGGTGAAATTGGGACTGTATGCCCCCTGTACTAAGAATTCCACAGTTCAGGAAACATTGTTCTAGTGACTTGTCACCAATTTGATAACCTTACGAGAAAGAAAACAATGATTTTTGTGGCATGTGATCACACAGAAGCCAGCTCCATGCAATCACGTGCCATAGGGGGTTAAGGCCACAGCCTCTGGAGCCAGCCTGCCCAGCTGTTCCGTTAGTAGCTGTGACCTTGGGCAAGTCCCTCAGCTCTTTTTTTTTTTTTTTTCCCAATTTTTTTATTAAGGTATTATATGTGTACATATCTTACCATTGCCCCCCCCACCCCACTCGCATATATGCCCTCACCCCCCAGAGTTTTGCGTCCATTGGTTATGCTTATATGCATGCATACAAGTCCTTTGATTGATCTCTTATCTTCCCCACCTCTCCCTAACCTTCCTGCTGTAATTTGACAGACTGTTTGATGCTTTACTGCCTCTGTATCTATCTTTTTGTTCAAGTTTTTAATGTTCTTTATTATCCATAAATGAGTGAGATCATGTGGTATTTTTCTTTCATTGACTTGCTTATTTCACTTAACATAATGTTCTCCAATTCCATCCAGGTTGCTGCAAATGGTAAGAATTCCTTCTTTTTTATGGCAGCATAATATTCCATTGTGTAGATGTACCATAGTTTTCTGATCCAGTCATCTGCTGATGGGCACCTAGGCTGTTTCCAGATCTTAGCTATTGTAAATTGTGCTGCTATGAACATAGGGGTGCATATTTCCTTTTCTTATTGGTGTTCCCAGTTTCTTAGGATATATTCCTAGGAGTGGGATTACTGGGTCAAATGGGAGTTCCATTTTCAGTTTTTTTTTGAGGAAACTCCATACTGTTCTCCACAGTGGCTGCACCAGTCTGCATTCCCACCAGCAGTGCACGAGGGTTCCTTTTTCTCCGCATCCTCGCCAACACTTGTCGTTTGTTGATTTGTTGATGACAGCCATTCTGACAGGTGTGAGATGATAGCGCATTGTTGTTTTGATTTGCATCTCTCGGATAATTAGTGATCTTGAGCATGTTTTCATGTGTCTCTTGGCCTTCCTTCTGTCTTCTTTGGAAAAGATTCTATTTAGGTCCGTTGCCCATTTTTTTATTGGATCATTTATCTTCCTTTTATTAAGTTGTATAAGCTGCCTGTAGATGTTGGAGATTAAGCCTTTATCAGTGATGCCATTTGCAAATATGTTCTCCCATGCAGTGGGCTTTCTTGTTGTTTTGTTGATAGTTTCTTTTGCTGTAAAAAAGCTTTTTATTTTGATGTAGTCCCATTTGTTTATTTTCTCTTTAGCTTCCATTGCCCTAGGGGCAGTATCGGTGAGGAAGTTCTTTTGACATATGTCTGAGATTTTGCTGCCTGTGGATTCCTCTAGTATTTTTATGGTTTCCCGTCTTATGTTTAAGTCCTGTATCCATTTTGAGTTTATTTTTGTGTATGGTGTAAGTTGGTGATCTAGCTTCATTTTTTTTGCATGTGTCTGTCCAATTTTCCCAACACCATTTATTGAAGAGACTGTCTTTATTCCATTGTATGTTCATGCCTCCTTTGTCAAATATTAATTGAGCATAGTGGTTTGGATCAATATCTGGATTCTCTATTCTGTTCCATTGATCTATATGTCTGTTCTTGTGCCAGTACCAGGCTGTTTTGAGAATAGTGGCTTTGTAATACAGCTTGAAATCTGGTATTGAGATCCCTCCTACTTTATTCTTCTTTCTCAGGATTGCTGTGGCTATTCGGGGTCTTTTTTTATTCCAGATGAATTTTTGGAGAGTTCTTTCAAGGTCTGTGAAATATGCCGTTGGTATTTTAATGGGGAGTGCATTGAATCTATAGATTGCTTTGGGTAGTATGGACATTTTAATGATGTTGATTCTACCAATCCATGAACATGGTATGTTCTTCCATCTGTTTACGTCTTCCTCTATCTCTTTTTTCAGTGTCCTGTAGTTTTCCGTGTATAGGTCTTTTACCTCCTTAGTTAAGTTTATTCCTAGGTATCTTAATTTTTTTGGTGCGATGGTAAATGGGATTGCCTTTTTAGTCTCTTTGTCTGTAAGTTCACTATTGGTGTATAGAAAGGCCATAGATTTCTTGGCATTAATTTTGTATCCTGCTACGTTGCCGAATTCATTTATTAAGTCTATTAGTTTTTTGACGGAGTCTTTCGGATTTTTTATGTACAATATCATGTCGTCTGCAAATAAAGACAGCTTTACTTGTTCTTTTCCAATTTGGATGCCTTTTATTTCTTCTTCTTGTCTAATTGCATTAGCTAATACTTCCAGTACTATGTCAAACAGGAGTGGTGAGAGTGGGCATCCCTGTCTTGTTCCTGTTCTTAGGGGAAATGTTTTTAGCTTTTGTCCATTGAGTATGATGTTTGCTGTGGGTTTATCATATATAGCTTTTATTATGTTGAGGTATGAGCCTTCTATTCCCACCTTGTTGAGAGTTTTTATCAAGAAAGGGTGTTGGATTTTGTCAAATGCTTTTTCTGCATCAATTGATATGACTATGTGATTTTTATCTCTCAATTTGTTTATGTGATGTATCACGTTTATTGATTTGCGGATATTGTACCATCCTTGCATTCCTGGGATAAATCCTACTTGGTCATGGTGTATGATCTTTCTGATGTACTGCTGGAGCCGATTTGCTAGAATTTTGTTGAGGATTTTGGCATTTATGTTCATGAGGGATATTGGTCTGTAATTCTCTTTCATTGTGTTGTCTTTATCTGGTTTTGGTATTAGGGTGATGCTGGCTTCATAGAAGGAGCTTGGAAGTGTTCCTTCCTCTTGAATTTTTTGGAATAGTCTGAGGAGGATAGGTTTTAGTTCTTCCTTGAATGTTTGGTAGAACTCTCCTGTGAAGCCGTCAGGCCCCAGGCTTTTGTTTGCCGGAAGCTTTTTGATGACTTCTTCAATTTCGTCCATAGTTATTGGCCTATTGAGCTGTTGAGATTCTTCTTGATTGATTTTTGGAAGGTTGTATTTTTCTAGGAATATGTCCATTTCCTCCAGGTTGTCCAGTTTGTTGGAATAGAGCTGTTCGTAGTATTTTGTAACAATCCTTTGTATCTCAGCGGGGTCTGTTGTTATTTCACCTCTTTCATTTCTGATTTTGTTTATTTGGGTCCTCTCTCTTTGCTTCTTGGTGAGCCTGGCTAGAGGTCCATCAATCTTGTTTATCTTTTCAAAGAACCAGCTCTTGGTTTTGTTGATCTTTTGTATTGTTTCTTTGGTCTCTATGTCATTTATCTCCGCTCTGATCTTTGTTATTTCCTTCCTTCTGGTTACACTGGGCTTTTCTTGCTGCTCTTTTTCTAGCTCTTTGAGTTGTAGGGTTAGGTAATTTATTACCATTGTTTCTTGTTTTTTGTAATAGGCTTGTAGAGCTATGAACTTCCCTCTCAAGACTGCTTTCGCTGTGTCCCATAGATTTTGGATTGTTGTGTTTTCATTGTCATTTGTTGCCATGATGTTTTTTATTTCTTCCTTGATCTCTCTGGTGACCCAGTCCTTGTTTAATAGCATGCTGTTTAGTCTCCATGTGTTTGATTTCTTTGGATTGTATTTATTGTAGTTGATTTCCAGTTTTATGCCACTGTGATCTGAGAAGATGCTTGATATAATTTCTATCTTCTTGAATTTGAAGAGATTTTGCCTGTGACCCAGCATATGGTCTATCTTTGAAAATGACCCATGTGCACTTGAAAAGAATGTATATTCTGTGGCTTTGGGGTGAAATGTTCTGAAGATGTCAATTAATTCCATCTGGTCTAGTGAGTCATTTAGGATTGCTGTTTCTTTGCTGATTTTTTGTTTAGAGGATTTGTCCAATGGTGATAGTGGGGTATTAAAGTCTCCTACTATGATTGTATTGCTATTAATCTCTCCCTTGATATCTTCCAGGAGTTTTTTTATGTATTTGGGTGCTCCTATATTGGGAGCGTATATGTTTACCAGAATTATTTCTTCTTGTTGGATTTCTCCCTTTAGTATTATGAAGTGGCCTTCCTTATCTCTTGTTATGGCATTTACTTTGAGGTCTAATTTGTCAGATATAAGTATTGCTACCCCAGCTTTTTTTTCATTTCCATTTGCCTGGAAGATATTTTTCCATCCCTTCACTTTCAATCTGTGTGAGTCTCTTGTTCTGAGGTGGGTCTCTTGTAGACAGCATATATATGGGTCATGCTTTTTTATCCATTCAGCCACTCGATGTCTTTTGATTGGAGCATTTAGTCCGTTTACATTTAAAGTTATTACTGAAAGGTATTTGTTTGTAGTCATATCTATTTTTGTGTCTGTATTCCTTCTTACCTGTTTATTTCTTCTTTTTACAGTATTCCCTTTAGCAATTCTTGCATTGCTGGTTTGGTGGTGATAAACTCCCTGAGTCTTTTTTTGTCTGCGAAGCTCCTGATTTCCCCTTCAATTTTGATTGATAGTCTTGCTGGATATAGTATTCTTGGATTCAGTCCTTTGGTTTGCAACACTTTGTATACCTCCTTCCATTCACTTCTAGCTTGTTGTGTTTCTGTTGAGTAATCATTTGACAATCTGATGGGTGTTCCTTTGTAGGTAACTCTCTGTCTCTCTCTTGCTGCCTTTAAGATTCTCTCTTTATCATTTATATTTGCCATTGAGATTATGACATGTCTTGGTGTGGGTCTTTTGGGGTTGATCCTGCTTGGGACTCTCTGTACTTGCGTAACTTTTCTATCTTTCCCATATCCGGGAAGTTTTCTGTCATTATTTCTTCAAATAGATTTTCTAATCCCTGCTGCTCTTCTTGTCCTTCTGGCAGCCCTATTATACGCATGTTACTTCGCTTCATGTTGTCCCGTAGCTCCCTTAGGCTTTCCTCCTGCTTTTTAATTTTTTTCTCCAATTGCTGTTCAGATTGAGCTTGTTTCTGTACCTGATCTTCTAACTCACTAATTCGGTCCTCTGCTTCTTGTAGTCTACTGTTGAAACTTTCCATGGTGTTTTTGATTGTAGCTATATCACTTTTCATTTCTTCCTGATTCTTGCATAAGTTGTTGATTTTCTCATCCATCCGATGTATAAATTCCACGACCATTGCTCTGAACTCCTTTTCGGTCATGTTGCAAGCTTCAGTTTCACTAATTTCCTTTCTTGGCGACTCCACATTTTCTTTCCTCTGTGAGTTATTTCGTTTCCCCATTCTGGCTATCACCAGAAAGCTCAAGCTTCCGTTTGTGTGGACCTCGGCCGTGCGCTGTGGGGACTTCGCTCCACCCAAGTTTCACTGAAGTGCTCTGACACTAGGATGTGTGGCTGCCTTTGGTTGGTGGGAACCAGACTTGCCCAGGGTCAGTGTCCCCAGTGTTCCGTGTGGTCTCGTGTGCACACTTAGAATCAGGGTCCCTGTCTGCACCACACTGTTGGTATGTGCCGAAAATGAGATCCTTAGCATGTGCCAGGAGTCAGAGTTTCCCTGTATCTGCACCAAGAATCGAGTGTCAGAGTCTCTGTTGCCTTGTGCAGTTTCTCGTTGAGAATCAGGGTCCCTGTGTGTGCATGCACCAACAATTGGGGTCGTTGGCTCTTAGTGTGAATGCGCTGTGAGTCAGGGATCCCAGGCAGCTGTGTCCGGCATGCCAAATTCCCTGAAGTGGAGCTGCGTCCTGTGTGTGCTCTCTCTACTGAGACAAACCGGCTAGGGCGCACACTCTCAAATCCCTGAAGGTGAGCTGCCTTTGTGCACTCTCCCAGAATCCCCAAAGAGGGGCGGAGTCCGTCCTGCGCGCCAAATTCCCCAAAGGGAAGCCCCTTTGTGCACGCTCTAAGATTCCCCGAAGGGGAGCTGTGACCCGCAAGCCAAATTCCCCCCAATTCCCCAAAGGGGAGCCCTCTGTGCGCACTGACAGATTTCCCCGAAGGTGAGCTGCTTCTGTCCTGCGCGCCAAATTCCCTAAGGCGGAGCGCGTCCCTGCGCAAAGCTCTGCAGCTTGAGCGAGGGGCGTGTCTATTAGTTACTATGGCGCTATCCGCGTGCGCCTGCGGGGAGGGGATAGGCTCTTTGACTCACGGGAATCTGCCGGGAAGTCTGGATTCTTGTTGTTTCTTCCACTGAAGCTGTGATAGCAGTTCTCTGTCCCCAGTGGCTGCAGGGTCCTGGTTTGTGTCAGAAGCCAGGATCCGAGTCTCAGGCAGCTCTGTTTCTCAAGATGGCGTGGTCTCCGCGTCCGCACCAGCTGCCGAGAAGTGTCCGCTTTGTGCGCTGGGCTCCGCCGTCTAGGACTGCCCGGTTAGGCAGCCCCTTGGAAGCCCTGCAGAATCTATCTGACCCTAGCTCATACCCACACACACCACACACGTCTACACGTCTACACTCTCCTCTATGGGTTCCTCACTCACACTCTCTCTCTCCCTACCTTCTTGCCGGTCGCCATCTTTTCTCCCTCAGCTCTTGAGCCTCTGTTTCTTCACCTGTGAGATGGGGATGGAGGGTTGATATAGAAGTACTTGTCTCACAGTGTTGCTGTGAGGGTTGCACCCATTGAAGTGCTTAAAACAGAGCCTAGCACGTAGTGAGTGCTCTATGAGTAACTGTTATTGCTTTGTATTTGCTGCAGGAAACTTCCTGTGGACCACGGACATGGCGGCCTGCGTGAAGGAACTTGTTTTCCATCTCCTGGCAGAGCTGCTGCGTACGGTGCACGCGCTGGAGCAGAGGAAGCACCCGGCCGGCCTGTCCTCCTCCATTGCCCTGCAGCTGAACCCCTGTCTGGCCATGCTGATGGCCCTGCAGTCCGAGCTGCACAAGCTGTACGACGAGGAGACCCAGAGCTGGGTCTCGGGCAGCTCCTGCGGAAGCTCAGGGACAACGGTGGCCACCGACCAGGGCAGGTTCTCCACATATTTTCATGCACTCATGGAAGGCTGCCTGGCAGTGGCCGAAGTGACCCTGCCTACCAACATGAGTGTCACGGCCAGCGGAGTAACCTCAACAACCACCCCAAACCTCAGTGACTCGTCCTCCTCCTCCTCGTCCTCCCCAGGACAGACACCACAGAGCCCCAGCCTCCTGTCCAAGAGGAAGAAAGTCAAGATGAAGCGGAAAAGGCCTCCTCCTCTGGGAAGCGCCAGTCGTCCCGCTCCGTGGACTCCGACTCCACCCTGCTCAGCATCGGGGGCAGCAAGCCTGAGGACATGCTGTGGTTCCATAGAGCCCTTACCTTGCTCATCATTCTCCGGCACCTCACCAGGAAGGACCCACAGGGGCTGGGCGTGACGAGCGATGCCATTGCCGACGCCTGCCAGGCCCTGGTAGGCCCAACTGCCCACAGCCGCTTGCTGGTGATCTCCGGAATCCCTACCCACCTGGACGAGGGCATCGTCAGAGGTGCCATCCGCAAGGCCTGCAATGCCCACGGCGGGGTCTTTAAAGATGAGATCTACATTCCCCTGCAGGACGAAGACCCCAAGAAGCCGAAAGACAAGGCCGAGGGCAGTGATGGGAAAGCCGAGGCAGAGAAGACCCTCGGCTTCCCCAGCACGGACAGCTTGGAAGTCAGCACGTCCAGCAGCCTGACCCCTGCCATGAGCATCAGTGCATCTGCCTCCACCAGTCAGGCCTCCATCTGCAGCTCCCAGGGCATCTCGCAGACAGTCAGCGACCTGTCTATGGATCTGTTGCCTGCAGGCCTGGAGCTGCCCATCCCTCCTGGCTTGTTGGAGCCCCAGGTGGTGTCCAGCCAGGAGAGCCTGGACATCTCCCTGTGCAGCACCGGCAGCCTGGGCAGCCTGGGCAGCCTGGGGGAGCCGCTGGACAACGCAGAGACAGCCTCAGCGTCAGACATGGGCTCCATGTACACAGTCACGTCCCTGGACAACCAGCCGCTCGCGGCGCGCCCCATCAAAGGCTTCGCAGTCGTGGAGGTAACCGCTCTCACGCCTAGGCAACCACTAAAATCATGAGCACTTTGAATCCCTCAAGCCTCTTTAAGGCTCCCGGTATTATGTCCTAGGGACTTAGGGGCTCCCTGGGGCAGCCTTTGGAAACAAGGATTTGTTAGGCTGATTGCCTGAGTTTGAGGTCACAGCTCTGAGAGTGCAGTCCAGTCTGATGTCAAAAGTAAACCAGCTCATTGCGAGTGGGAGGAGGCAGAGGGCCCAAGGGGCTGACCTTGCCTGACAGTGGGCTCTATCAAGTGCTCTCCAACTCAGGCCCCACCGGTGTTGCCATCACAGGAGGGAGCTCAGTGAGCAGCGAGGACAGACTCTCTCCTTGTCTGAGGTGATGCTGAGTTGCAGGTGATACACAGGGTGCCGGGTCTCATTTCCACTTCAGGATGTCACCTGTGTCTTGGGCCTCCTTGCTTAGAAACCCTGCATCCTGTGACATCCTGCCTCCCTGGCTCAGAGCAAAAACTGTCCTCCCTCCTCAGGTACAGAGGGAGTGCTGGGAAGAGCGTTCTCACGACCTTCCTGAAAAGAGCCGCACGGGTCTAATGGTGGTCGGTCTGCTCCCTAGAGTCGCACCTTCAGCCTAGCTGCCTTCTTCCTGAGGGCTTGCTCTGAGGCCGGCAAGGACTCCAGTCCCTGGGCTTTGGGTAAAGCCACACGCCTGGCCAGAGTTGAAGTGTTTCCGTAAAGGTAGTGCTGTGGGTGCAGGGGAGGATGGGCTGCTTGCCCAACACTGAAGATGAGGAGAGTCCAAGGGAGGGCAGGTAGGAGGCCAAGGTCATTCCTTTTGAAGGAGGTCACTCTCTACTCCAGTCCTGACCCTTTTCTTTGTTCACACAGATAAGATCCCGAGCCAAAATCGAGAAAATCCGAGCAAGTTTATTTAACAATAATGATTTGATCGGTTTGTCAAGTTTGGACGGTGAAGACGAATTGATGGAAATGTCAACGGAAGAGATTCTCACTGTGTCTGTAGTAAATCAGAGTTTGTTTGACACTCAGGGAAGCCCTGGGTTAGAAGATTATTTCAATGACAAGTCAGTTAAAGGTGGGTTACGGGTTTTTTAAATGAATATTCTTTTTTTTGAGCAGTTTCAAATTTATGGGAAAAATTGAATGAAAATTATCCCCCTTCCCCATTCCCAATGTCCCCTATTTTTAACGTCTCATAGAGGAACTCTGGGGGCACTCCTAGGATTTGCAGACTTAAGAAATGATTCGGGGTGTTAGGGAGACAGACAAGAGGTTCATCGCTTGACTAATGGAGGATTCATTGCGTGCATCTTCATAGGTAGAGAGAGCACTCCTACCCTCTCCATGCTGGAGGGCTGTCGGGCAGCCAGAGGACACCAGGAATGGCACCGCCACAGCCGGCTTCAGACCTGGATGTGGGCTTGCATTCAAGTCATGTTTCTTTTTATCTAGCCAGACACCCCCTTGTTCAACTTCAAGTGTATTTATTTTGTTCTGTCCTCGAGCTAGAATGTACCAGTTTCATTGCTGGTGATTGTTTGGTCGTGGGCTTGAGGACAGTGAATGCCTCACCCTGTAAAACTAATTATTGGGGAAGAAACAGTTCCAGCTCCTTTTTCACAAGTTCCTCTTTGTTGTTCTGGAGGCTGAGGCATGTGGACGCTCTCTGGCTGCCCATTCCTTTTGTGCATCCAGGACCTGGCCTCTGCCGGGGGCCCCAGAGCTGAATCAGCAGAAGGCCCGCCAGGAGCCAGCCACTCGGCCAAGCTGCACTCCCGAAGCGGCAGTGATTTGTCTTTTTTCTTTTGTCATTACAGTTCTTTGTGTTCTTGTTTGTATTTCATACTACTGGTCTCTCAACTTTTAATCATGGTCTTTTTTCTAAAGCTTTAATATTGTTAGAAATTTCATAATAGGGTTATTGAGTTTGTTTTGGTTTTTGTGTACAAAAATATAATCCTGTGTGTGAATTTTGTTGTTACTGTTTGAGATTTTATTCCCCGGTCATGAAATTTTGAAATGTTCCCTCAGCATTGGGACTAGGGTTAGGTGAGGCCTTGGGCACAAAATTTAATGGGGCTCCCAAAAAGTTAATAATCTAGATAAATAACATTTTAATGAAATGTTCATAAAAGTCAAATTTAATGTATAATGAACAAGATGTTAACATTTTACAGGATTTGCAGACTTAAATATTTCTGATTTTTCCTTTTGCAACAGGCTTTAATATGGCTCAGTACAGTACTGTTAATATTGGCTCATCATGGATTTTTGTATTAATTTTAATTTTTAAAATACTGCATTAAAATGTGTATCACTGAATTTGGGGGAATTTTGTGCCTGAGAGGCCTGGGGCGCTGTCCTGCTCTCCTCGCCCGCTCTCGGGCCTGTTCCCTTGTTGGTGGGTATTGCACCCCTTCAACTGCCCACATGGGAAGTGTCAGATCTGTGGGAAGCCTGAGGTCTTTTTCTGCCATAATTAGTGCTTTCCCAGTCTTTTCGAATTTCGATTCTGTTAGAGTCAGACCTTCCACATAAGGTACTCAGTCTTTGGTGACGCATTTGCCTTGTTTCTGCCACATGCGTTTTCTCAATATTCTTTAAGTTGTGGTTCTGCTAACTCAGCTCTTAGGGCTCGACTACTTCTTCCTCACACCTGTCCCTCCACCCTCAGCCCAGACGCCTGTAAGGCCTTCGTGCCCTGGTTCTCCTAGCTGGGCCCGACCTGGGTGTGGCTCTGTGTCACACCCCCAGAGAGAAAGGATGAGGAGGACGGCTGGGGGAAGAAACCAGTCAGCTCTTCAGGCGCCTTGGCCACGGGAGGCATGCAGACGGGTCCCTGCAAGAAAGGGGAGAGAACCTTTTGGTGTACTTGTTTGGGGACAAAAAAATAAGTATTTTCTCTGTGCTCATGTCAGAAAATCCTGCTCAGTGTGTCAATTTTAAAACATGTTCTCTAATAAGTAATAACTGTTAACAGCTTGTACTTTGCACTAAAAATGGTTCAAACCCATGGAAGTTATGTCTTCCACATGTAAGAGTCCAGGGTGAGCGCTGAGGTCTGCCACCCAGGAGGCTTGTCATTTGCATGCAGCCAGCGAGGGGACGAGTGCAGAGGAGTGGCTACCATCCCAGGTTACAGGGCCACACCTTACAGCAAGGAAGTCTGGGCGTGGAGCTGAGGTGTGGTCCCACAAAGGGGACATGAGGCTTCGGTGGGCTCATCACCACTAAATGTCTCTTTCCCACTCTTAAAAGTAAATTGTTTATGAAAAATAAATAAAATGCTGTGGGGTGCATCTGACTGGTACGCTCATGGCAGAATTGTTTTGCCCTCCCTCATTCTGTGACAGGTGAGAAGCTGGTGCCCGGGGCCCGAGAGGTGCTGACGGAGATATTTAAGAGCTGTGCCCATTCAGAGCAGATGCTGAGCCTGACCCCGGCAAAGCCCATCAAAGTGTCTGACATTTATCTCAGCAAAGAGCAGATCAACTCCCAGACACCAGGCAACCTCCTCCACCTCTTCTTCACCAATGTCCGGCCTCCAAAGAAGGTGCTGGAGGACCAGCTCACCCAGGTAGCTGCCCCTCTCCGTCGTGCATGTGCCTGTCCCGAGCCTAGGGTGTGCTTCAGTGGGAGCCTGAGGACCCTGTCCCCTTTGGTGCCCCACAGATCCTGAGGAAATACGGCGTGCCGAAGCCCAAGTTCGACAAGAGCAAGTACAGCAAAGCGGGGAAGGAGCAGCACCCCGTGAAGGTGGTGAGCACCAAGCGGCCCATCACCAAGCCACCCACCAAGGACAAGGCCGTGCTCAACAGTGTCAGGTGGGCGCCCTCGTTGCCCAGGAGATGGGCCACGCAGGGGGACACAGGGACCACCTCCTGGCAGGTTCCTAGGAGGCCAGACATCCTGGCCCTTCTCTGCTGCTGGGGCCCTTTTAGTCCCTGACTTGTCAACTGAGAGAGCATTTCATTTTATTCACAAGAATAGTAAAACCTGGACCATGCAGGCCGGACAGCACTCCAGTCTAAACAATAAAACATTTAACCCTTTGCACTCGCGTGCTTTTTTCTCGATTCCTGCTACCGATGCTAACCGTGTCGAGTCACACTTGACATCCGAGTGCAAAAGGTTAAGATGTACAGACTTGTTCAAAACTCCTAACCTCTGTTAACTACACAAATAATGTGTAGTTATTGTGCAAAGACTATAAAATGAATATGTGCATTCTTTTAAAATATATTTTTATTGCTTTCAGAGAGGAAGGGAGAGGGAAAGATAGAAACATCAATGATGACAGAGAATCATTGATTGGCTGCCCCCTGCAGGCCCTCCATCAGGGATCAAGCCTGCAACCCGGGCACATGCCCCTGCCCAGAATCGAACCCAGGACCCTTTAGTCCACAGGCCGATGCTCTATCCACTGAGCCAAACTAGCTAGGACTGAGTATGTGCATATTGAAAAAAATTGAACTACCCAAGCATAGCGACTGCTTTTAATTAATATTTAAGTACATAACTATGTGTTTATGCATATCTATTCTCTATTTACATGTTAAACGGCTAAAATAGTACAAAATTTCCAAGTATATGCAGTGAAAAGCCACCCTTCTCTCCATCCATCCTCAAGCCTCCCGGCCCTTGAGACAGCCAGTGTTACTTCTGTAGCCTTCCAGAACTCTCTACACACAAGCAAATGCATACACGCCCAAAGGGGGGAGCTGTGCTCACTGCCAGTCCTTGCTGTTTCCCTTTACTAATTTTGCACAAAAAGAAATTTGTCATTCCTTTTTTCTTTTTAATATGGTTTTTATTTATTTTAGAGAAAGGAAGGGAGATAGATAGAGAAAAATTCGATGAGAGAGAGACATCAATTGACTGCCTCCTCACGCCCCCTTCTGGAGCTCGAGCCTGCAACCCAGGCATGTGCCCTGACCGGGAATCAAACTGGTGAACTCTTGGCTCAATCACTGAGCCATACCAGCCGGGCCTCATTCCTTTTTGTAAATGGCTACATACTATTCCATGTGGATATGCATACATATTAATAGATTTTCTTTAGCTATGGGCTTATGACTTGCAAGTACTCAGAGTTGAAACTCTGATAGCAAAGTGTTACCTAGCAGAAGTCTCTAGAGGAATTGTTTAAATAATCAGAAAATAAGGGGTCTTTTTATTAATTATAAATAAATCATGCTTTTAAGTCAGTTCTGTCCGCTAGAACTTCTTGTGGGGCTGGAGCTGTGCTGTTTCCCGGCTGGGCCATTCCAGATGTGGCCACACGCGAGCACCCGAAATGTGTGGGTGCAGCCAAGGAACTGAACTTGTGATTTTATTTTACTAATTTAAACGTAAGGAGCTACATGTGCTCGTGGTTTCTTCCTGGAACCACACCTGAAAAGTGTTTATTCAACGTTTTTCATATTTGACAGTATCATTTGTCCTGATAATTTGCTCAGTAATCTATTCTGGGTCCGAACAAAGCTAATCTCAAACCCAGCCCCGTCTGAACCCTAAGCCGTAGTTGGGGGTGTGAGCTAATGCATAGGTGAGGCTCCACGTTCCTCTCAGGAGGAGGGGTGGCGCAGGCATTCTGATTCCAGTGCTTTGGTCTACAGCAGATCTGCTTTAAGTGAGAAGAAGCCAACTGTGAAGCCCAAGTCCCCGGAAAAGAGCAAGCCGGATGAAAAGGACCCAGAAAAGTCACCCACCAAAAAGCAAGAAGGTGAGTGAGCGCCGTGGGGCCCATGCAGGCTTGGGAGCGGCTTCCTCCTGGGGATGGGCGGTCCACTGGGAACCAACCTCTGCTTTTGCCTGACCAGCTGGGCGCCCTTGGCTTTAGTTTAGGCAGGGCAGCATTTCCAAAGACACTGGGGCAACATACCTGGCCCAGAATGCTGCTTTGATGACCATGAACTTAAGAAGGTCAAAATAGCAGCTCCAGAAATCTCTATTATAAAAACTCCTTGGTCGTAATCCCGTCTTGCGTTTACGACCGAAGACTGGTCACCAGGAGGCTGAGTGCGCCAGCGCTTGTGAGGACTTGACGCAGGAACAGGTGGGCGGGCTGTGAGTGCGGTAAGGCGCACGCGGGTGGGCGAGGCTGCGAGCTCAGCGGCAGCGGCAGCAACGGTGGCAGGTGGGTGGGCAGTGAGCGCAGGGGGGCGGGGCCATGCGATTTCACACGCTGGGCTTCCAGTATCATATCCAGGGCAAAGACTAGATGACTATAACTGAAAGTAAAATCTGGACATCTGCTTGGGAATTCTCTTCCAGAAGGTTCTTACCTGGAACATTAGAATTTTAGCCTCCTAAAGGCCCAGGCGGAGTTGGAGAAATCTATTCTCATTGTCACAAAATTAGTCGGGAGTGTTTGAGATTAGAGAGAGAAGGGACTGTCGGAAAAACACTGCACTACTTGGTGACCAGACAGGTGACATGAGGCTGCGGCTTGGGGACCCCATAAGGTCAGGTGATGCATGTAGGTAGCAGTGGGTGGAGATGGCTGGAGTGACAGGAGATAGAAGGGGACTAGATAGATTGGCCCTGAAAGAGGATGCAACCAGAGCATGTTGGGCGGCCCCACTGTGCGTAGTTCTCACCAAGTTCCTAACACAGACCCTTTCCATCAGTCCCAGAGGAAAAGTATCTGACCTTGGAAGGATTTCACAAGTTTGTTGTTGACCGAGCCAAGCAAGACATCCGTAGTGTCTGGAGGGCGATTTTATCCTGTGGTTATGATCTCCACTTTGAGAGGTAAGAGGTCCCTCAACCCCTAAAAGAAGGGTTTTCAGCCCCTGGGTACCTCCCTAAGAAAATACTTCCTGTGAAGCCATTCTCTCTGCCATTTTTAATGCCTATTGATTTACTTTCTAATTCTTCATATGGTAAAGTAGGTTTCCATACCCATTTGAAAACAAGCCCTGTTCTAAACAACAGAAATTCATTTTCTCCCAGTTCTGGAGGCTGGACGTCCAAGATCAGGGTGGAGCAGCGTTGGTTTCTCCTGTGGCCTCTCCTTGGCTCGCAAATGGTCCTCTGTGCGAGGGCATCCCTGCGGTCTGTCCCTCTTGTAAGGGCCCCAGTTCCACTAGATTAGGGTCCATCCTATGACCTCATTTAACAACCTCTTTAGAGACCCTGTCTCCAAATACAGTCATAGTGGGTTTCAGCATATGAGTGGGGGAGGGAAGGGAAGAAACACATTTCAGTCCCTAATGGGGACCGTTTCTTATTCCAAAGAACCTTTTCCCTCTGCGTCTTTCATTCCCTCTATCCCTGTCAGGCACAGCAAGGTCACTGAGCTTGAGTCTTCATGGTCAGACATATCTGCTTTCCCCTTTCTAGTTCTAAGTGAGCCCCAAGCAGACAAGGTGTTTGCAAACCAAACAGTCTCCTTGCCCTCTCCCTCCATCTCCCTCACCCCAGCAGGAGGTGCTGGACATGGAGAAGGGATGGCTGCAAGAAGAATGCTTTTTTATGAGTCTGTTTTCAGAGTGGAGAAACTGTTTTGTACCTTCCTTGGGGCGCAGAGGTGATTGCAGTTGGGCCTGGGCTTCATGGGGCAACAACACGTTTTCTGACTTGTTTTAAAAACCAGTAAACAGATGAGTTTGGGGATTTTGTTGAAAGGGGAATCACCCACTTTGGATGAAAAACTATATTTTAAGAGGGAAGGGAACAAATTGGACAGCTAACTAATTCTAAAGCAACGTGTCTATAATAGCTAGAAGGGCTCGCTCCTGTGTGTCATGGGCTCTGGAGGGCAGAAGCCGCTGCCCCATCGCGCCCTTCTGCCCCCTAGGTGCGCCTGCATCGATGTCCGCCACGCGCACAAGGCCTCACGGAAGTGGACCCTGGAGATGGACGTGGCGCTCGTGCAGTACATTAACCGGCTGTGCCGCCACCTGGCCATCACGCCCGCGCGGCTCCACCCCCACGAGGTGTATCTGGACCCCGCAGACACCACCGACCCCAGAGTGGCCTGTCTCTTGAGTATGTGGCCCTGGGGAAATGCCTTTCTGGACACGCGCTGTGTGCACTGCCCTGCCCTGTTGGGGAGCCCCCAGGACGGTACCTGGAACACACACAAATAATGCGCACAGGAAAAGGACGTTCTCTATAAGCCCTGGAAAATGACCACTGTCCCATGTTGGCAGATGGGCCTGGGCTTGTTTCTGTGCCTGTCCCCACGTGTACCCCAGGCTGCTGCTGCGCCTGCACACCCACACAGCCACACTCAGCTCTCTCCTGGATACTGTGAAGGAAATCGTGGGCAAGGAATTGTCCCAACATCTGCCTCTCCCAGATGGAGAGGAGACAGGTGTGAGGACAGACAAAGGATAGTGTGCCAGAAGCCCTACTTCCTGGGTTAGATCTCACATTGGAGGAAAGGTACACAGGACTCTGCACTGTGGTTGCAACTCCCTATAAGTTGGTAGTTATTTCAAAATTAAAAGTTTAAAAATATAATACACAGTCAACCCAGGGCCTCCCGCTGGCCTGCCTGGGCCTTGCCCTTTGTCTCAGGCACATTGGGGGATGAAATCCACTGTGGGCAAGGACCACCTGAGTTCGTTCACAAATGGAGTCTCAGCCTCGCTCTGCTGAGACCCCAGCCTAACTGCCCCCCTTGCCCCACAGACGTGCCCATCGAGAGCCTGCGCCTACGCTTCGCCCTGCTCCAGTCCCTGAACACCACGCTGGAGACCTTCTTCCTGCCCCTGGTGGAGCTGCGCCCGACGCCCATGTACACCCACAGCATCGCGGCCCTGCTGAAGGAGGCCAAAGGTCAGTGCCTGGGCCCTCCAGGGCCAGCTGACAGACAGTGTCATGTCATGTCACGTGGCCATTGCCCACATCCAGGCCACTGCCCAGGATGACACCCCCACGCCCAGCTGTACACTTGACATGCAGCTCTCCTCCGGAGCAGCTGGTCCACCCAAGAGCAGTTACTCGGTGCTCTTCAAACACACAAGTTAAAGCTCTGAACTACTGTCTGCTTCCCAGAGATGGCCATGAACAGACGAGTGTCCTTCCAGATTTTTCACATACAAATAGGCCCATTTTTGTCTTATTTTTAAAATCCGAATGTGTACTATGCGTTCTGTTCTGCAACTCCATTTCCTGTTTGGTAACCTGCCTCAGAGACCTCTGTGGGCATCCACAGAACCGCCTCACCTTACAGACCACCTGTCGGCGCTCACAGTTTATTCACAGCCTTTCCCTATTGATAGACACTGGGGTGGTTTTATTTTTGCTGTTTCAGGAAATGCTACAGCAAACCTCTCTGTTCACTCTGTGTTTGGGTTTGTATTTCCACCAATGGGTGTCTCCTGGGTGCGACAGAGGCCACAGGTTTGCGAGTTAACATTCAAGTAGATCCTAACCAATTGTCTTGCATCAAGACCATAAGGCCCCCACCAGGGCCTGAATGCAGGGTGTCCAGGAGGACACAGCGTGGCCTCAGCCGGGCCTCGGAAACAGGGAAGGGAAGAAGCGGCCGCACCCCAGCCTCCAATTCCTCCCGACAGGGCTGATCTTCTATGACACGAAGGTGACTGTCATGAACCGCGTGCTGAATGCCACCGTGCAGAGGACCGCGGACCACGCGGCGCCTGAGATCACTCTGGACCCCCTGGAAATTGTGGGAGGTAAGACCAGCTGCGCAGACCAGAACGTGCAACAGCTGCGCTCGCATTCACGAACAAGTGAGTTCACACACAAAAAGAGCCTCCAGGAGAAGGGAGTCCAGGGCTGGGGCCAGTCCTCATTCACGTGGCTTCCCCTGCAGGTCCCTCGCACGCAGACAGCTCTGCGCTCCAGGCAGCAGGAGGAAGGGGGAGGGACCCTTTCCTTACATCTCGCCCTGGCCACACCTACTGCAGGGGAGGTGGGACAGGTAGACTTCATTCTGGTTGGCCAGGGACCTGCTAACATCGGGTTTCTGGCACCACAGAGAGGGGCCTGGGTGGGGGTGACCTCCCCAAGCGATAAAAGGAGGGACCAGAGGGGCCGACACTTAGACAACCGGGAGTGACTCCACCAGGGCACCACTGGAGAGAAGTGAAGATGTCCCAGAGCAGAGAGAAGGCAAGGGGCCTGTCGAGGGGGCAGGGTGAGGGCTGAGAAGCAGGCAGAGATGGGGGAGGGGCCCAACACTGCCACGGGGTTGGCAGGTGTTCTCAGTTCCTCTCTCTTTCCAGGGGAGATCAGAGCTTCTGAAAACTCCTACTTCTGCCAAGCTGCCAGGCAGCTGGCCTCCGTGCCATCCTCTCAGCTTTGTGTCAAACTGGCTAGTGGCGGCGACCCCACCTATGCCTTCAACATCCGCTTCACTGGGGAGGAGGTCCATGGCACCAGTAAGTGGCAGCCCCATCAAACCCCATCCACCCAGTCAGGGTGGAGCCGTGTTTAGAGTACATTTCCTGTGCTGATTTTTAGCCTAAACTGCCAGGAGTTCCCCCATTAGCAAGAGTCAAAGCCACATCCTTATCCTCTGTTCTGCAGAAGCCAGGACTGCCCCCAGGTGGGAACTGTCTGCCAGCCGGGCTCAGGGACGCACCTCTGCTTTTGCTGTTTCTGCACCGGGCAGCATGTCCTCGGTGCGGACTGGCCTCCGCCCCAGGGGTGCCCCTGGCTGAGGGTTGGTAGGGCTGAGAGCTTATAAGTGCTCCGTGAGAGAGGTCATTTGGAACCCCTGACGGAAATGGGACTTTCTGTCATTTCTCTCTGTAAGGATGAGGAAAAGCAACTCAGAAAATGTTCCCTCATGGTCCTTTCGGTCACTTTTAGCCCCAAACAGTCAGGAAATGTCTCCAGTCTGGATGGGAGAAGCCCAGCTCTTCACCTGGGTGCTGGGGGGAGGCTGCTGGGGCAGCTCCGTCTCCCTCCCACTGTCCTGGGAGCACCGTCCTGGGAGCACCATCCCAGCAGCACTGGGTGTCCTCTGCCACCTCCTGACCCCCCAGTGCTCAGAACGTACCAGGCCCCTGCACTCCTCAGAGCACCAAAATGACACAAGAGGCCAGCATTGCCCACTTCGCAGACCTGCGCCACCTCAACGTTAAGTGGCTTCCCCACGGTCAGGCAGCTACCTGGGGTTCAGCCCAGGTCTGTCCGATTCCAAAGCCCCGCCCTTGGACTTGGCTTCAGCAGGCAAATCTGCCTCTTCGTGGAAGTTGAGTGAGGGCCAGGCCCTGACATCTGTCCCCAAGCAGGTCTCCCACATGGCTCTGGTCAAGCATGCACAGTTGTCCTCAGAGCTTCCTGACCAGGAGCACACGGGGGAGAGGAGGCCCAGCCACAGAGAGCAATTTTGCAAGAAACCCAAAGACATCTTGGGAGTGGCAGTCATGGGAAGCTGATCACTGCCCAATGCTCTTTGCATGCGTTCACGCATCATCCATTCACTTTGGCGTTCACTGAACAAACACTGAGCACCCGGGCCTTGGCAGGAGCAGTGCTGAGTAAAACAGGTGCCCTGCTCTTGGCACAGAAGGTGGACATGGAGCCAACAAGCCCGCAAATCAGTGTGAGCTTGCAGCTGTGAGAGCTGCCTACCTAGGGCCTGCGTTTGATTCCTTGATACTGGCCTGTGAGGTTGGCAGAATTCCTGTTCCCATCTGATAGAGGGACTGAGGCCACCCAGCTAGTAGGTGACATGGCAGGATTTGACCCCAGGTCTCCCGCCCAGCCCGCAGGCAAGTTTCCTTTCCACTCCACCTGCTGCGGTCCGGCTGGCCAATGAGTGCTGTTCCCAGTGCGGACAGGGCGAGCTGGGCAGGGGAGGCTGGCGGAGCCCCGGTGCTGATAGGGCTCCGTCTGTCCCTCCCGCAGGCGGTTCTTTCCGCCACTTCCTGTGGCAGGTGTGTAAAGAGCTGCAGAGCTCCTCGCTGTCCCTCCTGCTGCTGTGCCCCAGCTCAGCCGTCAACAAGAACAAGGTAAGGCACCCGAGGGGCAGTGGCTCAGGGTGTGTCCTCATCAGCCCTGCCCTTTCACAGGCCTTCCTACCTGGCTGGGCCAGCTCCGGGACACGTTTCCCCGCCCACTCAGTCACTCCATCTCTGCCTCCATGTGCAGGGCAAGTACATCCTGACCCCCAGCCCCATCACCTATGGGGAGGAGCAGCTGCTGCACTTCCTGGGGCAGCTGCTGGGAATCGCAATTCGAGCAGATGTCCCTCTGCCCCTGGACCTCCTGCCCTCCTTCTGGAAGACACTGGTAGGGGAGCCCCTGGACCCTGACCAAGACCTGCAGGAAGCAGACATACTCACATACAACTACGTCAAGAAATTCGAAAGTGTAAGTGAAAAGCACGTTTATTCTGGGGGACAGTAGGGCCCCAGAGCAGTGCCCTGGACCCTCCCTTATTGCCACCTCTATGGCCCCAGCTAAAGACCGGTGGGATCTCCCAGGGAGCATTAGGAACGCCTGCCATCTCTGGCCGCAAGGCTTCCCTCCCTGACCACAGCAGCCGCAGCGGGTGGCCTGACCAGCCCTACTAGGCCCCAGGGTCACAGGGTGAAGAGTTCCCGGCACCTGAGTGAACAGAGGGGTTGGGTGGGAAGTGCTACAAGCAGACCAGTTTCACTTGAAAGAGCTTTCAGGACCTCACCGAGAGCACAACTCAGTTCTGGGGCCTCCTGAGATTGGAGGGAAGGCAGAGGGAATGGAGCTCTTAGTCCCTCCCCTGGGGCATTGGGACGAGAGACAGCTGGGACACAGCCGTGTCTGACCATCCCTCTCTGCACACAGGCCAGCGCCCTGGTGCCCAGGCTCTGGCTGAGCCTGTGGGAGCCGCTCAGGGCCGTCCATGCATTCAGCAGGAATGAGATAGGTCTGCCTTGGGCTCACGGCCAATCCTCAGGGAGCTCCCGGGCTGCTGGAGGGCTGTCCTCAGACTTCCTCCCACAGGCCAGGGGAGAAATAAGGCCCAGAGAGGGGAGCTGGCTGGAACGAGGGTGCCAGTTGGGCCCAGGTCTGTCCACTGACAGGGGCCCTCTCTCCTCAACCCTCTCCTCAGGTTAGAGACGGCCGGTGGTGTGGCCGAGGCCTCCAACCTAACCCCTCTCCTTGAGGCCAGCTGCCTGTGCTGCAGGGGAGCTGGCTTTGTGCCTGTCCATGGGGACCTCAGCTGAGGGAGGTTGTCAGCTGATTCTGGCACAAAACTTGAGGGACCCTCTGAGGGCCTCTTTGCCAGGCTCTCTGTAGTCGTCCCCTTAGCCACCACTTGAGGGCAGACTGTTCCAGGGAGCAGCAAAGCTGAGATCCTGGATGGCAGTTGGCTTGTCAGCAGAAAAAGGGAGGATGGATTTTCCAGACAGTCAAAGCAGGATTCCCCATGGTCTGGGCATTTGTGAGTGCCCACCAGGCACTGCTCTGAGAAGTCCTCCTGGGGCTGTGGGTGGCAGCCTGAGCCTGGGGCGGGCAGGGGTGTAAGAGGTGCCCAGGCAGATAGTCCAGCAAGGCTTCTGTCTGAAGGGGCTGGGCAAGGCCACCAGGAACACCAGAACTACATGGGGTCGGGGGGCGGGAAGTGGGAGGCACACGACCCAGGAAGAAACGCTCTCAGCTTCTGCCGGGCTGCCTGCAGCCTTCACCACGGTGGCAGGTTGCTGCACAGGACACTGCATGCTCAGCCCCTACTTGCTCCTTCACCACCCAGAGGAGCGGTTTATTCTCCGCTGGGTCAGATCCTGTCATCTCAGTAGCCCAGTGTGCACATCGCTATCTTTTGAAACATAATTTTGGTGTGCCAAATGGTGGAGGAGCCCACATATCGTCCACAGATGGGATTAAGTCAGGGCTCTCTGCTGGCAAGTGATAGAAAACCCAACTCAAACCAGCTTAGGGAAAAAAAATTTTTAATGACTTGCTATTAAAACTAAATGTACACAGCCCTAACCAGTTTGGTTCAGTGGACAGAGCGTCAGCCTGCAGCTTCAAACCAAATCCAGGTGCTCAAATGACAGCATCAGTACCTGGTCTGAAGGTGACCCCAGCAAGACAAGGTGATCCCTCTCACAATCATGTCCACATCCGTGAATGAGGCTGCTGCTGCCGAACAGAAATAGGACAAGCCCTGCAGTTGGGGTCTCACAGGCCCAACCCTGAACTGATGGCAGGCTCTGATTGGCCAGGCCCATGCCACGTGCCATTCATGATGGCCAAGGGTAGCCCCCACCCAAACTGCGCCTGCTCTTTGCCCATCTGGAGGTCAAGGTTGTCTTCCTGGGGGCCTGGGAGTGGGCGGGCGGGTGGGCAGTTAGCCTCTGTCTGCCTCTGCCTCTGCCTCCAGATCAACGACGAGATCGAGCTGGAGGCCCTGTGCGCCGAGATCGCCTCCCAGCACCTGGCCACTGAGAGCCCCGACAGCCCCAACAAGCCCTGCTGCCGGTTCACCTACCTGACCATGACGGGCGAGGAGGTGGAGCTGTGCAGCCGCGGCCGGCACATCCCTGTAGCGTGAGTGTGTGTGCACGGAGGGGACTGGCCAAGCTGGCTGGCTGGGTCTAACAGCGGCACAAGGGTCCCGGTTAGGTGACAGGCAGCTTTCACCAGCGGGAGGGAAATGAAGCGGGACGCTGGGCATCAAGAAAGATGGTGGACTGTCTTCAGCAGAAGGACGTTTATATTAGAAAATACCAGCTGAGGTGGGTGACACCAGAGGTGGGATAGGAAGAGTTCATTGAGCTGCCAAGACTGGGAAACCTGGGTAACTGGGCACCTAGGAGCAACCCCATCAGCTGCCTCGGCCTCCTCCCTGACCGTGTCCCCCGACCCCACAGGTGGGAGAACAAGGACATCTACGCAGCCGCCATCCGGAGCCTGCGGTTGCGGGAGCTGCAGAACGACGAGTGCACCACAGCCGTGCGGGCGGGCCTGGGCTCCATTGTGCCCCTGCAGCTGCTCACCACGCTCAGCCCTCCGGAGATGGAGCTGCGGACTTGCGGCCTCCCATACATCAACCTCGAGTTCCTGAAGGTCAGTGCTGGGGCTAGTGGGCAGGCAGGGCCTGTCCCAGCACTTCCTGTGCCCCAGCACCCTCCTCCTCGCATGTGGGAGAAGCTATGCTCAACCCTGTCTCACAGCTGAGTAACCTAAAGCTAAGAGATAAGTCACTTGCCAAGTTCACACAGCCAGCAAGTGGCAGAGTCAAACTTTGTACCCAGATCACCTGCTTCCAGAGCCCAGGCCTTAAGCCACCATTCTGAGCTGATGGACTATTCTTGCCAAGACCCCTCCATGCTTCAGCCCATGCCAGCTTCCCTCAACCGGGCCCTGTGTCCCAGGGTTGCTTCTTCCTACTTGAGAGACCTTGCCCAAGTGACTTCACCTCTAGTAGGAACGGTGACAGGACCTGCCCAGTGGGGTCAGAGTGATAACAAGTATAAGCCCTGCTGCCAGGTCTGGTGCCCAGGCCACAGTCACCAAACCAGCACTGATACAACTAACTTCACGGTCACTGTCATCATAGTCCTCGCCCTGGGTCCTGCGCCATCGTTTCCCTGCTGCACTCTGTCCTGGGATTGGCCTGCCCTGGGGAGGCCCTGGGTCAGCAGAGGCCAGGTCTGCTCACATCTGGGGGCCTTTCTTCCCAGGCCCACACCATGTACCAGGTGGGGCTGATGGAGACGGACCAGCACATCGAGTTCTTCTGGGGGGCCCTGGAGATGTTCGCCCAGGAGGAGCTGTGCAAGTTCATCAAGTTTGCCTGCAACCAGGAACGCATCCCGTTCACCTGCCCCTGCAAGGACGGGGGCCCCGACACAGCCCATGTGCCCCCATACCCCATGAAGATCGCCCCCCCAGATGGCACAGCAGGTACTGCCCTCCCTGGTCATGTGCCAAGTGGGGAGAAGGCCCTTCTCTGATTAGAATGGGGCCCTGCATGAGGGAGGGAGAACAACAGATCAGGGACCCAAACACTAAAGCCCAGACGTAAGTGGGGGAAAGGCCAAGGGTAACATGCCTCCCAAACCTGACCTTCACCAAGTAACAATACAGGTCCAATGTTGATATATTTTCCAATATTTGTAAAAGCTAAAAATCTAGACATGTTTTAATCTTTCAACTTTTAAATGCAGCAAAATAGCCCTAGCTGGTTTGGCTCAGTGGATAGAGCATCGGCCTGCAGACTGAAGGGTCCTGGGTTCGATTCCAGTCAAGGGCATGTACCTCAGTTGCAGGCTCCTGGCCCTGGTTGGGGGCATGCGGGAGGCAACCAATCTGTGTGTCTCTCTCACATCAGTGTTTCTCTTTGTCTCTCCCTCTCCCATTCACTCTAAAAATCAATGGGAAAAAGATAAAAACAAAAAAACAAACAAATAAAAATCAATGGAAAAAATATCCTCGGGTGAGGATTAAACATTTTTTTTGAAAAAATAAAATGCAGCAAAATAATTTAATTAAAAAACAAACCCTTTGCTGTCTGCAATTAGATTCCCTCTCGGGTCAGCCGTCTGGTGCCTGTGCTGGACAGCAGTGGTGTGTCTGCCTTTTCTCCTCCAGAATCTTCTCCTGCACCACCTCCCGCGCCATGTGAGGGCCAGCCCGGCCTAGGTCTCCCTGGGATCCCAGCCCAGCCCTCTAACACTGACCCCATTTTTCCCATAGGTTCCCCAGACTCTCGCTACATCCGCGTGGAGACGTGCATGTTCATGATCAAGCTTCCCCAGTACTCCTCTCTGGAAATCATGCTGGAGAAACTGCGTTGTGCCATTCACTACCGCGAAGACCCCCTAAGTGGCTGAAGGGAGGGAGCTCCAGAGTTAGGCTGTCACCGAGGCACTGCTCTGCCGGCTTGGGAAGCCTGCCACTGCAGGCATGTCCCTCCAGGGAGGGCCCTGCGTGAGGAGTTGGCGACATTTTGCTTTTCTGAACTTTTGTCCACATTCCAGGGCCTCCTGGAAGACTTAACCTTTTGTATTTGTACGTTTTGTGATGGGTTGGTTCTTTTGCTACCGTTCATGGTGTTTATAGGGTAGTTTAGTTCCCAGTTTGTGTCTCATTTGATCTTCCTGGACACTGTCCTTCGTGGCTACCAGATTCTGATGCCCTAGGGCCCCAGATGGTTCCACATCACAGAACCACCCAGCAGGAAGTTGGCGATGAGATGCCATCGCCCACTCAGAGTCCTATTCCTTCCGAGAACACATCCACAAACAACCCTGTGGCCAGGTCTGCCCCACCTACCTGGAGCCAGAGTTTCTCCTGGACACGGCTCCTGCAGGCCTTCTTCCATGGTTGGACCAGTTACCCAAACATGGGAGGTTTATGTGTTAATCTTTAGAGCCTTGTTAATGGTCTGGGTTTTTCTGAGGAAAAGTCCACAGTGGTCCCCCCAGCCCCTCTCTGCTCTCCGTCAGTTCTGGGACGCTGGTCTGCGTTTCCCCGAGTGCTTCTCAGGAGCAGGCGACCAAAGGGTTCATTCCCGACGTTGGTTCACAGAGCCAGGCGGGTGCGTCCCAGCTCCAGGAGTTGAGAGGGACAGTGCTTGAGACGGACTGAATAGGAAAACACGTAATGCAAGCCTTCCCCACTCCTGTGCTCAGAAACAGCCCTTCCTCGCTGCGGTGGGATGTGAGGAGCTGAGGAAAGGGTCCCACACCCACTTTAAAGAGCTGTCTGAGGTGCTCTGCTCAATTCGGGGTCTGCTTCAGTGACTAAGACCTTCCAGTCCCGATGGAGACGCAAGGGAGGTCCTTCTGCCCCTCTGGCTGAGCCCACCCAGCACCCCCCTCGCTGCCCCATGTGTGTGCCAGGGCTGGGCTGCCCCAGCTCACCCACTGCCCCTGCATTTGTGCCCCACCTGGGTCTTTGTCCAGTGGTACTTTGTTGAAGAGCAGCATATGCCATCTTGTTGGACTGTCATTTGGGCCTTGCCAGTTCTCACAGAATTCATCACTGTATTTATTGTATAATATTGTGAATATTGGAAGTTCTGAGTGAGTGCTGAGAGGTGGTTTTGGAGTGTGAATGCTGGTGAGAGGAGGATGTGCTCCTCCTTCCTCTGCCTGATGGAAACGTGGATTTTTGAGCCGTTAGCATCCATCTATTATTCCTAGGAACTGCATTAAGGACCATTGTAGAAAAGATCCCCTCCCCTAAGGAAAAGATAAACTTGGGTTAACTGTCCAGTTGCATCACTTATATTTGATGCAGGATCAGTGTCTGGAGGTGAGTGCCTGCAGTGTCCCTGTCTGGAGAATGTGGTTGGCCACTGCCTCATGTGGCCACAGCCCCCTAGACTGGAGGTCACAGCAGGATGTAGTCCTGACAAGGATCCTGTTTCATTTCTGCATAATGAAAGAGCCTTTGGATTTATTAGAAGTGGTTTTTCCTCCTGTACTTTTAAATTCTTAGTTCCCTCTAACCCTTCCCATCCCTTGAATGAACTCAGAATTCTGTCAGCTACCTCCCCACGAGGGGATTTGGAAGCTTCTGTTGGCCAATCACTTGATTAGATGATAGCTGTGAGTTACCTGCTGCTAACATGACTGCTTCTCCCAGAGAGCACATTGAGGTCCAGACAGATCTAAACCTTGGCCCTAAAACACATGTGCTGTAAAGTTACTTGATGTGTATTTATTATAATTATTTATGGTTGCATTTAACAAACTTTTCATTCAATTCGATGCTATTTACACCATTGCTGTGTAAAGAAAGCTCACTACAGGAACAAAGTCTCACCAATAAATAATCTTCATCTAATTTTGATTTTCCCTAAGAATTGTGTGATCATCTACTCTTTTTAAAAATTTTTTAATTTTCAGTTACAGTTGACATTCAATATTATTAGTTTCAGGTGTACAATATAGTGATCAGACATTTACATCTTATGAAGTGATCACACAGATCTAGTATCCACCTGATACCATAATTGTATCGACTATATTTCCTATACTACTTTTTACAACCCATTTGACTGTTTTTATAAGTGGCTATTTGTACATCCTAACCCCTTTACCCTTTTCACTCATCCTCCTAAACCCCCTCCCATCTAACCATCCATTTGTTCTCTAAAGTTTCTTCATTAGGTCCATCCATGTTGTCGCAAATGGCAATATTTCGTTTTTTATGGCTGAGTAATATTCTATTGAACATTTACACCATATCTTCTTTATCCATGTCTACCGACAGACACTTAGGTTGCTTCCATGTCTTGGGTAATGTAAGTAATGCTGCAATGAATATAAGGGCACCCCTATCTTTTCAAATGAGTGTTTCAGATTTCTTCGTATCAATACCCAAAAGTGGGATTACAGGACCATATGGTAGTTCTATTTAATTTTTTGAAGAACCTCCTTAAGGTTTTCCATGGTGGCTCCGAGAAGGAGCTCACCCTGGATCTGCCAGGGTTCCAGGAAGCAGAGAAAGCCTAGTCCTGCTCACCTTCCCCCACACTCCCTGAGGTCTCCAGAGTGCACAGGAGAAGGAACCACAAGACTCAGGTAAACTTCAAGTACAAACTTTATTTCTAGTACAAGAATGTGAATAATTATAATAATAAAATAAAAAGAGGGAGATGGGGGCTCTGATACTTGGTTTAGAGTTAAGTCACAGAGCTTAGGGCTCAGTCCCAGTCAGGGGAGAGCCCAGCAAGGCCCTGGCAGGGACAGGAAGTCCCCCTCACTGTCTCCATCAGAAGGCAGTAAAGAAAAAGGAGCCATTTCCCCACCAAAACAGAAGGCAGTGATGCCAAATGCCAAAGAAACAGATTAAAACAAAGCCGGAGTCCATTCTAGTTCAACTCATCTCCAAAAGCCTGTTCCTAACATATATTGCAACTGACCTGAACACTTTCCCAGGGCTGCTCCACACACAAACCAGAGTCCCAATTCTAGAGTGGGGAGGGGCAGCACACAGGAGGTTACCCAAAAGTTCCCAAATTTAGGCCCCTGCAGGAAAAAGAATCAGGTTTCCACAACCCTCTCCTCTCTCCACCAGGACCACACAGCACCAGGAAACAGTGGTGACAGTATGTCAAAAGATGGAGCCCTGGTGGGCTGACAGGCAATAAGTTATATTTTTGTGCTGCCAAAAGGCAGCAGCTAAAGCTGAAACATTTCTTAACAGCCTCCCTGCTAGCCCTCCCTCCAACCCCCAAACTCCCACATCACAATCTCAAAAGACACAAAATGGTCATATCTTAGAAAAAGTTAAATCTAAAATCTCCCCTGCCCACAGAACCCGAGAGGCAGGGTCTGCACTGCGGCTGCGCAGAGAAGACGGAACCCTGTGCAGGTTCTCGCAGACACCATTACTCCTCCTCTTCCTCCTCGGCATCACCAGCTCCCTGTTGCTTGGGGGGTTTTGCCTAATGAAAACAGAAGACAAACAAAAGCCCACATAGAAAGTGAAAATTCAGGCAGTAAACCTTCAGAGCTCTGAAAATGTCAAGCTTCCATAGAAGCCTCTTCATCAAAAGGCAAACGAACAGCCCTTCAGCCACAAGCAGCCTGTTGCCCAGCTCCTCTGACTTCAAGAACCATACCTACCACACCCACCCGCTCCCGAGTCCTCACTGAGCATTTCGAGGCTGGATCCCCCATTACCTTTGCAGTCCTGTTGCGAAAGCTGGCAGTTGTGGCGGTGACCCTTGAGTTCCTGCCACCTTCACTCCTACCACTGAAAGAGAAGGATTGGAAACTAGTTTCTAAGATGCCCCTGAGCAAATGTCAGACAACTCAGCAGACAAACAGCTGGAACCAGACACAGCAGCTCTCTGTGAGCAGACAAACCAACAAGAAAGAGCAACAGGACATTTTGGAATCAGGCCACAGCACAAGCAAAGTCCACACTCTCATAGTCTCCCAAGCTATTATTACCTTGACCCATGTCTCCCTGAAGGCCCACGGGCGAAAGAGGGCGCAAGGTTTTCTGGGTAGAGGTTTCGAACAGAGCGAATCACTGGAACGTGCCCAGTAGCCATGGCCCCATTATGGCTGTTTCGATTCCGCCCCTGAATGTCCTGGCTGTCTAAGTTGTTGAGCTTCATTACGCTAGGCTGGGAACCAGATTTAGGGCTTGATGTGGATGTTGACACACGGTTACAGGTAGCCATCATATTGTTAATGGGTCTGCTAGGGGGAAGAGGGTAGGTGGGCACTTTAGCGGTTTCCTGCTTAATATCATCCATGTAACCAGAAGACAGGTCTCCTGCAAAGAGAAGAGAGAACCAGTTTTAGGGAAAAGACTGCTCCACATAGTGCTAGAGTTGGAGCAGGAACATGAAGATTCTGGGTAGAACACAACTGCCTCTCCTCTAAAGGCTGCTGAAACCCAAGTCTCCAGACGGTTGGGAACAACTTTGTCCACACTATATACTTATTACTTGAGTCCTCATATAACCAACAATCATGTGTAAGCAAACCTTGAAAAACAATGTCTAACTGGCTTTGTAGTGAGTTTCAAAAACAGTTTACTTGCCTAGTCCCTGAGACTCTTTAATAATAATAATGATAATGATTGAATACTCTAAGCAAATTTCAACTAGAGGTAGGGGCCCAGGGCAGCCACAGTAAGGTCTAAAAATTATCTCCAAATAGTCCACTGAGAAAGCTACAGCTGAAATCACTACCAAGCCAGTACCCTATAAACCTACACTCAAGACCACTCAGTCTAACATGGGACCACAACTGCTAGAGGTGAGATCCTACTGTGCTTGGTTCAGGATTCAGGGAACCCCCATGTTAGAGTAGCGGATGAGAGAAACAGTAAACAGGCCCGAGTCAGCAGCAGACCTGCAGCTTTGGCTCAGCCCTGGCTAATACCCTGGTGTCTGACACGCCTCTTGGGCAACTCTGGTGAGGTCTCTCGAGACTGGAAATCCTGTCTAGGAATATCCTCCGTCACATGGTTGTTTGCTGTGGCTGGGCGTTGGTCACACTGGTCCTAAGAAAACAAAACAAAAAATGAGTACCTCTGGGCTGAGTCATTTCTTGGAGAGGGAGCAGTGAGAAGGAAGGAAGGAGCAGCGGGGTAGGGGAACACACCTAATCTAGGGTCTTTGACAACCACTGAGAGGAAGGGCCTGAGACTAAGGAAATGCATCTAGAAAGGAGCAGTCGTTCCTATTAGCACCCAAGGTACTGAGGAAGTCCTGCCTGACTTGTGCAGGGATCAAGGAATGTCTGGTGTCGAGAGCCCTAAAAAGTACACTATCTATACTGTAACCACAGAGTATTTGCATAGTTGCTTATTTCAGAGTCTCCTGTAGGAGACAACCAGCAGTCTTTATTTACATGAATGAAATGGGTGGTGTTCTAGCAACAGCTATATGGCATCAACTACAGAAACGATCCTGAACACACCTGGAGTGTTAGCTCCCTATAACAAGCAGGGATTGGGCAGAAAATTGTATTCCCTATTAACAGATCCGAATCCTACAAAAGCTGAGAAAGGACTTCAACTTGTCTAGTATAACTCCTTCATTTACAAATATCCTCAGTGAGGAAACAGGATCTACCCCATGGTTAGTAGTAGAACTAGCCCCCAGGTCTCCTGAAATGCAAGCCTCAAATACCACCACAACAGGAAGAATCTGCCTGGTCAAAAGTAGAATATGTCAGTGACATCAGGAGAGCTCTCATCTCAACCAGGCTGACAAGTCCTCCACACCTGCATAGGAGTCCTGACTCCATGGTCCTTAGCTAGTGACATGATGGCTTCAGTTGCCAGATGGTAAAGAAAGCTCACAAAACAGGGCATGTCCAGTAGCCAAGTCAGGTACGCATGCAACTTAAACACTAAAGAAGCGTTCTCAGCTCTGAAAGCCCCAGGTTCACTCACGGGATCAGCATGGAGTGAAGTGGACGGGTTCTTCAGGGACTTTTACCTGGTGATGGAACAGCACCTCCTCTTCCAGCTGGACCCCACAGAATTCACATGGGATGATGATGCTGCCCTCCACAGAGGGTGCATTGCTCAGGCCCATCAAAGAGTTGAACTGGTTACTTGTAGCCTGCTGCAGAAACCTCTGGAAGATGACATCAGGGTCCTCCACCACCTCTTTGGGGGAAGTGCTACCCATGTTAAATGAAGGTAAGGCACGGGAAGGGTTACAGCTTGTCTGTCTCAAAAAAGGGGGGGGGGGAGAAAAGGGGTTTAAAAAAGGTTAAGGGAAAAAATACATTACTGAAACATTTTCTAGGAGTCATAAAATTTTAATAAGGCTTAATACTAAGAGGAACTAGAAAGGGTCAGGAAATGCAGATGGAATGCTCACTTTACCTTTATTTTAAACATTTCTGTGCTTTTTTTTCCCTTTTTACTGTGTTCATGTGATTATTCTTTTTAAACTAATTGGAAAAGATTCAAGATTCTTCTCACAACCACATAGCAAGAGAGGACCCAAATATTCTTTCTTATCCTGTAAGTGGATTTCCTTATGCTGCTCCCAAACCAAAACTAGGTTTATTCAAATATGTATTATTCGACTTATGGGGTTGCTTAAGTTTTGGAAATGCTAGACTAGGCCAATCCAAATCAGACAGAGCAAGAGTGTTGAGGGGAAAAGTAGTTTCCTCCACTAAGCAATCCTAAAACAAAGTCTATTATTCTCTAATCGTTCCTAAATTGCTCAAGAACGTTCATTTAAGAAATATCTGACACCTTTCATATACCAGGTATTAAGATTCAGAAACTAGGAAAACCCAGAATCTGTCCTCAAGGAACTCAGCCAATGGTGCAGATGACAGGGGATCAGGAGACCACATCACAGGGTAACAGACTAAAAGAGAAGTGGGCACAGAACTTTTAGGGTGCACATAGGTGGGACCTCTGATAGTCTTCAGAGCGTCACTCAGGATAGTTTCTTGCAGGTTGTGTCTGAAACAAGTCTACGAGTAAGGGGTCTGTTGAGGAGGCAGGGGTGGAAGGCCACATGGCTTCCAGGCAGAAAAAGTAAAGTGCAAGAAGGACCCCTGACCCTTCCAGGGAACTGCAAGGACTTCAACACAGCTCCAATAAACAAAATGTGGCATGAGATGAGACCAGATTACATATGGTCAGTAGAGACAGAGTAGTCACCACATGGAGGGAGCAAACTGGGCCTGCTGGAATGAGCAGTACTTTTTCCAAGAGTGAACACGACTAAGTTCTCATAGCCATATGTCAACCACATCATGGTAAAACACAGTTGCTACTCCTACAACAGGCCTATTAAAATAATTTGCTCGCCCTAACCTGTTTGGCTCAGTGGATAGAAGGTCGGCCTGCGGACTGAAGGGTCCCAGGTTCGATTCTGGTCAAGGGCACGTACCTTGGTTGCGGGCACATCCCTAGTAGGGGGTGTGCAGGAGGCAGCTGATCAATGTTTCTCTCTCATCGATGTTTCTAACTCTCTATCCCTCTCCCTTTCTCTCTGTAAAAAATCAATAAAATAGCCGAAACCGGTTTGGCTCAGTGGATAGAGCGTCGGCCTGCGGACTCAAGGGTCCCAGGTTCGATTCCGGTCAAGGGCATGTACCTTGGTTGCGGGCACATCCCCGATAGGAGGTGTGCAAGAGGCAGCTGATCGATGTTTCTCTCTCATCTATGTTTCTAACTCTCTATCCCTCTCTCTTCTTCTCTGTAAAAAATCAATAAAATATATTTAAAAAAAAAAAAAAAAGAATTTGCTCAAGACCTCATGTGGCCTGCAACACCAACTATGGCCTGCACACGTTCCTACTTAAAACCCTCCAGTAATTCACAACACACCTGATGGTCGATCAGCAATTCCTCTGGGTAGAGCTCCTCACAAAATTCACAAGGCAACATGGTCTCATCAGCTGCACCTGGGTATCAGAGGCCACACAGATGCCAATGAATAAAAACAAACGATTCAACCTGTTATTCCCCTGGTGGGATTTTAAGTAAAAGTGTGACTCCCTTTGACATTTCAGAGATGAAGCAATTTGTGGGGTTGTAAATCCTCCCAGGTAAAACTGCCCAAGAGACAAACCCCAAGCAAAAACTGCCACTATGGAAAAAGATTTACTGGCCACCATTCCCTGAGTAGCTAATATTAGTCACCCACTACTCTCATTAAGAAAGAAGTTTAAATGTACAATAACTCTAGGCACTAATCAGCCTTCTGTGCATTATTTCAATCCTCAGGAAAGACTTATGAAGCCTGGCCAGTGTTGCTCAGTGGTTGGAGCTCAATTCCTGGTCAGGGAACATGCCCAGGTTTCAGACTCAATCCCCAATAGGGGCCTGCAAGAGGCAGCCGATTGATGATTCTCCCTCATCATTGATGTTTCTATCTCTCTCCTTCTTCCTTCCTCTCTCTGACTTAAAAAAATTTTTTTCTTAAAAGTTACTAGGAGTTACAAACATTACTGAGTTTGGCCTTTACATGGATCTGAGTCCAAAATCTACATTTATGATTTTTAAAAACCCAAGCCAAAAATTCAGTTTAAAACTGTCCCCATCAATAGTACCCACAGGTGCCTTCTAGAAGCATCTATACTCTGAGAAACACATCAGAAAACTCAAGGCTAACTCCTGTGAGTGCATATAGAGAGGGAGGCAGCAAGCCACCATGAGTGAATCAATAGAAAAAACAAAGACCAAAGAGTTTGATATATTTTCAGACACAATATAAAAATAACACATTTAAAGATATGTTAAAAAGGGAATTGTAATATGACTAAGGTATAAGAGGTTATTTTGAAAATGAGACACACTGAAGAAAAATGAAAAACATATATAATGTTACGTGCATTTACTTAAAATGCCCTGTTCTTGAAATATACATCCTGAAGTATACAGAGGTAAAACGTTATATCTGCAGCTTGTTCACAAATAGCTCAAGGGGAAAAATTATAAAGATCAAAGGAAAATACTAGAAATGGTGAATAAAGATGAGGGGTATATAAGATATTTGCTATACTATTTTCTGACAGTTTTTAAAAATAAAAAGTTGGAAAAGCAATGACCAAACAAAAAAGGCAAATTTTATCTCATGAAAAACTTTCATTTTTAAAATAAATTGTATAATGTGAGAAAACACACACAACTGTGGAGACAGAGGCTGGTGAGTAATCAAACAAACCTACCCTTTATGTCCTTCAGAGCACTGGGACCGCCGAGGGACTGCTCTGCCTCACACACAGCCCTCCAGAAGTCCTGCTCTGCCAGCTTAGGGGCCTGGCCTTCATTTTGCAGACTCAGGGCCAACATGAAGTCCAAGTCTGAACCGTCTTCACCACCCTCTGTGGGGGGCTGTTGGCTTCTATTCCTTTCTTGTTCTTCCACTGGGGGGGAAAAGTAAACTGGTTCTCAAGATACATTAGAAATGCCATGCTTTAGCTCAAGTCCATGCCTACAGATATTCCAGGTTTATAGGCATCT
Organism: Ia io; assembly: GCA_025583905.1. Classification (NCBI taxonomy): domain Eukaryota; kingdom Metazoa; phylum Chordata; class Mammalia; order Chiroptera; family Vespertilionidae; genus Ia; species Ia io. Next base: position 20,117,637 of record JAJQQW010000023.1, on the reverse strand, counting down.
ATGCAGGAATAAAAGAGGCCCAGCCCTCCAGTTCTCACAGGACTCCAAATATTAAGTATGCCATGATAAAAGGTTCCAATACTATTTTATTAATAAACAATATTGAGTTTTGGCTATGAGACAGGCACTGTGCTAAACACTTTATGTGTTTTCTGCATTGTAGAATGGTTTACAGCATGGGGTCAGATTGCCTGAATTCAAATCTCCGCTCTACCACTTACTTACCTACCCTCATGAGACTCCTGTGAGAATTAAAACAGATTTTGATAACCTTCTAATCCCAAACACAACTCACATAGATTATTCTGAATTGGAAACTGGGTTGTCATGTTCCTTTGGTTGGTAGTCCTACTATGGGAAAGTTCCGATTCTGAGGCTCTCAGGGGCCTTCGAGATAGCCTCATGGGTGGATCCAGAGACTCAATTTGTCTGAGGAGTTGGGATGCAATCCATATTCCATCTTGACCCCAAGACACATCATACGCATTAGGAGGCATGGCAACCTCATCCCTCTTTTTCTCCCCATCTCTCCTACAAACTTCTGGGTGAGTCTTCAGATCTTTCACCAGGACATTACGTCCACAATTGCCACATAACTCTGTCCGGGCACCACAGTAATCTTCATGGTCCTTCAGTTTGAGAACAGAAAGTTCCAAATCACAGTGTTGGCAAAGGGCAAGCCGCAGAGGACACTCAGTCTCCTACAACACAGAGTAATGAAGCAGTTAATATGCAAATCTAAGAGAGGCCATGTTTCAGTACAGGGCAAGGAAAGCAAAAAAGTATTTACTTCAATATTCTCTTCCAACCCTAGCTTCACCTGCCTGCCATGTTTTTCTATGAATTTAAGAGTCAGGGCTTCTCGCTTTGACCCTGCCACCAGGTTCTACAAAGGGAAGAAAATTTTAGAAGGAACCTACTCACTCAACCACCCTGACTTATTTTGTGCACACATTACAAAGTAATCCAAAATCAGCCAGATAAGCCCAGGAGCGAAGAGTAAAAACCTAACAATTCAGACAGGTTTGTCCAAGTTCCACCAGCCCAATTTCCCCTTGCCATTCCACTTTGTCTTAAGATCTGGTAAAGAGACTGCCTGTTAGAAAGACACTTATTTGTCTAATCTGCATATTTATATTACAGCACTGACTTTATATTGACCAAATAAGCCAAGAATCACCAGTGAATATACTGTACTCAGAAAATGAAGGACATGTCACGGATTTAAGTTACTCAATAGCAAAAGACAAATAATCACTGGCACTTACTAGATAATATAGTAAGTATTTTAACAACTCTAAAAAGTGCTAGTAACTCATCAGAATGTATAGAAAGTAAAAACTTTTTTTAAAGGAAAAAATTTCTAACTCTTTAATCTCTGGCCTATACTGTCATAGTTTTACTTGCAGGAATGTTAGGAAATAATTTGTACTCAAATCTTTAAAATGACTGCTATATCACCAATGTGAACCCCAGAAATAGCTGGGAGAGAAGCCAGAAGAGGGGGCAGTTGATTGAAGGTTGTTTATGTAGCAGGTAGATGTTAGATCCAAAGAAATACTTATTATTATTGTTAATGTGACCTCAATCATAGGTCAAATGCTTAGAAAAAATAATGAAGGTAGTAAGAGTGCCAAAGTATTTGTGAGACATTTATCTCTAAGCTGTGGGGTTACAAGTGATTCTTGTTTTTTTATATCTTTTCTAATTTTCTTCCTTGAATATAAATTACCCTTTAAAATTATAAATTAACAAGTTGTTTATTTGAGACAGAATGAAATTCATGAATCTTAAGTTGCATATCTTGATAAATTTTTCAACAATAGACAGTTTTATCTCAACTAGGGACCAAATGTTCTCTCACCAAATGCTCTCTGAGAAATTTCTTTAGGTGTCAACAGCACGCTACCCAGATGATCAAGTCAAAATGAAATTACAAGATGTAAGGCAGGTTGTGGACTAAAGGGGGTCATACCACATTGGCTACCCCCAATTTGGATTGGCACTCAGTGAGGCTGCAAGTAGCCAAATCCCGGAATGAGAATGACAGACTCAGTTCCAAAGGGACAGACTCTGAGGCCTGAGCATGGGGCACAACAGCCATGCAGCGGATCTGGCAACAGTCAGTCAGTCAGCGCCTCAAATAGGCTTTGAGAGGCAATGTGCATGGATCTTGTAGAGAACAGACAACCAAACTAGCTTTCTGTTCTGCATGTGGCTCTGTAATCTCACGCTTGGCCCCATAGTAACTCACTCCCTTCATTGTACAGGAAAACTAACCTCATGATTCTGCAACTGTCTCTTCTCCAACTTCTTGTTACATCTGCAGGTTACCTAGGATAAAAAGTAAAAATCAATAAATTGGCTTTGTGATAACTTGCTCACTTGCTATTGCACAATAGCAAGTATAATACATTAAAATAATGAGTCCTTACTGGTTTACCTGACAGTGTTCTGTAGCCATGTGAGTCTCCATGCCAGATTTGGGAAATGGTTCCTTGCAGATAGGGCACACACCAATGTTCCTTTGACAATGAATCTCATGGATGGTAAAGTTACACAAAGGAATTTCCCTTTTGCTACAGAATTAGATCAAAGAAAAAGGCAAACATTACTGACTGATCTAGTCACAGTTCTAATCACGTGAAAATCTGTCTTGTCTAATCTTTATTCTCCATTATTTCTCTTTAGCGAATATCTCGTCTATTAGCTATTATTGTTACTACCCCTGCCTTTCAAGAATCAACTCCTGAAGGTTTGAGTCTTCTGTGCAACACTCTGAATTATCACTACTATACACTAATTCTAAAAGCTCAACCTCACTTTCTAGATGTCAGAGCTGATCACAACCAACAACATGAAGTCAGACAGTCAGATGCCAAAAAGAGCTGAGCTAGGCTTTTCCAAAACCATCCATGCCCCAAAGCACAATGGTACACTTCAGTATTATTAAAAAAAAAAAAAAAGCCTACCATTTATTGTCACTCTCAGTCTGAGATTAGAATTATTCCACTAAAGGTCAAGCCAGGCTGTTGGAGCTACTGCATCAACCTCTACGTTTGATCATTTGCAATGTCAGGCTTTGATAACTTACACAGGGTTTTCTATCAGAGAGGTCACAACATCAATGACCAATAGCAGCAGTCCTATGATTGTGGAAGGCCCAACAGTCTGCTGGCTATGACTACTCAGAGCAAGGGCAATTTGTCCCTCCAGACATGATGCAACCACAACAGCCATACACTGGGCAGATTTTCCAGCCAACTTAGGCATATAGTCCAACTACACCTCAGCCATTCTATGGAAACACCTCTGAGGATGGGCCACCTTTAGTACAAGAATTAGGTATCAATTATGACTACATCTGGCAAAAAACACTAACAGTGTTAAATCCATTCAAAGTAGCACATGGGCCCTAGCCAGTTTGGCTCAGTGGATAGAGCATTGGCCTGGGGACCGAAGGGTCCTGGGTTCAATTCTGGTCAAGGGCACATACCTCGGTTACAGGCTCCTCCTCAGCCAGGGCCCTGGTCAGGGCACATCCAGGAGGCAACCAATCAATGTGTTTCTCTCACATCGATATTTCTGTCTTTCCCTCTCTCTTCCACTCTCTCTAAAAATCAATGGAAAAATATCCTCAGGTGAGGGTTAAAAACAAAGTAGCACTTGGAAGCATCATGAATAAGAATGATCTGGCAGGACCAATGTTTTCTTGGCCCTGTCTTTGGAGCCACATGTTACTGCCTGGCAAAATTCAGTAGGCCATGCTTATGGATGGGATCAGTGCAACTGAATGTCTAGAAATGTTTTGTGTAGTTTTTTAAAATGTATTTTTATTGATTTCAGAGAGGAAGGGAGAGATAGAGAAACATCAAGGATGAGAGAGAATCATTGATTGGCTGCCTCTTGCATGCCCCCTACTGGGGATCGAGCCCACAATTGGGCATGTGCCCTTGACTGGAATGGAACCCAGGACTCTTCAGTCCACAAGCCAACGCTTTATCCACTGAGCCAAACCGGCCAGGGTGAAATGTTTTGTTTTTTAAACTTAATGAGTATGACACGTGTTTCATTTGGTTGTGTGGCAAGTATCCTGGGTAATATCTTCTTCCAACAATCCTACTTTCCAGCTTTGCAGTGATTTTTTTTTTTAGCAGGATGGTATAGGAATCATCTCACTGCTCAAATTATTAGATGGTATAGTTTTTCTGCTTCCAAAATTTTTATTTCTGCATTAGACTTATTGTGATGAACACTTTGTAAGGTATATAAATGTAGAATCACTGTGTAGTATACCTGAAACTAATATATTTTGTTAACTATAATTTAAAAATAAAAAATAAATTTAACAAGAGTATATATACATTCAAACAAGAGGCACATAGTATTCAAAGGCCTAACCTTTTACTCATTTGGATGTGACAATTTCACAGGCTAGCTAAAGTAAAGATTGTATCAAAAGAATGTGCCTGTAAGTGTGTCATCCAGAATAAAATCGCAGACAAAATACTAATATACTTGCTTCCTACCTACAGATAAAATAAAGATGTTTTAAAGTGAGATAAATGAGAACACAATTCTATATATCGATAGAACTGCTAAAAACCCCAAGGTAGAACTAGCAAGATAAAATTTCATTTTAGATAGAAATGATTGAAAGGCGAGCCAAGACTTCATGAAAAATTCCCAGCCATAGCTCGTTTTGCTCAGTGGATAGAGCCTTGGCTTAGGGAACCGAGGGTCCTGGGTTCGATACCGGTTAAGGGCACATGCTTGGGTTGCAGGCTCAATCCCCAGTAGGTATGCAGGAGACAGCCAATCGAGGATTCTCTCTCATTATTGATGTTTCTATCTCTTCCTCTCCCTTTCCCTTCCTCTCTGAAATAAAAAAATATTAAAAAAAAAGAAAAATTCCCAGTAGCCTCCCAAACAATAAACATAACAAGCCAGAAACCAATCCTTTAATACATGCAAAAATAAAAAGCTGGCCCTAACCGGTTTGGCTCAGTGGATAGAACGTCGGCCTGCAGACTCAAGGGTATCAGGTTCGATTCTGGTCAAGGGCATGTACCTTGGTTGCAGGCACATCCCCAGTAGGAGGTGTGCAGGAGGCAGCTGATCGATGTTTCTCTATCATCGATGTTTCTAACTATCCCTCTCCCTTCCTCTCTGTAAAAAATCAATAAAATATATATTTTTTTAAATAATAAAATAAAATAAAAAGCTGAAGGAAGCTTCTGTTCTCTAGAACCACTCTCCTCCCAATCAGAAGACACCTTAAGAGTTAATATGCAAAAACATCTTTTCTAATCACAACTACTCTTCCTCTTTTTTAATATTTTTTTTATTAATTTCATAGAGGAAGGGAGAGGGAGAGAGAGAAACATCCATGATGAGAGAGAATCATCAATCAGCTGCCTCCTACAAGTCCCCACTTCGGATCAAGCCTACAACCCGGGCACCTGCCCTTGATCAGAATCGAACCTGGGACCTTTCAGTTCACAGGCCAACGCTCTATCCACTGAGCCAAACTGGTAGGGCCAAACTACTCTTTTTACTGGTCTAATCGCAGCTCATATTTTGAAGAGTACCTTAAGTTTTCTTAGAGAATAGGAATATGGTTCTAAAGACAAAATTTTAAAACCCGGAATTGAGACAGGGTTACTTAGATGGGAGGTCTGTGCTGGCTTAGTCAGCCTCCCATGCTAATCTGCACTTTTCTTTAAATAAATTGCTTTCACTTTGAATAACCTTGTTTTCATTAGCTTTCCATTAACTACCTCCCCCCGCCCCTTTTTTTTTAAATTCCTTTGGCATAGTTATTTATAGATTGTTCTAGGTTTGAGATTCCTTGGACTGATGAAATAAGATTATCTCACCCGGGCCAGTGTGGTTCAGTTGATTGGGTGTCCTGTACACCAAAGATTACTGCTTGGATTCCCAGTCAGGGCACATGCCTGGGTTTCATGCTCAATCCCCTGTAGGGGGCGTAATAGGAGGCAACCAATTGATGTTTCACTTTCATATCCCTCTTCCTTCCCCTCTCTCTATAAGTCAATTTTTAAAATATTTTTTAAAAAAGAGGATCTTAACTGATGCTAAAGTCACATATCTGTTTTCTTATAAAACCACAGTGATGTTTGCTTGTAATTATTTATATCATTGATTACTTTGTATTAGTAACAGTACATATAAAACTCAAACAAAGCTAAAATACAAATTTGTTTTTAAGAAATGAAATCCTAATTCCATTCAGGGAAAGAATATTGTGACCAACAGTTGCTCTGATTATATCCTAATTCTGCCAAAAGACTGAGAAGAAAAAGGCGATAAAAAAAGAAAAATTGTTATTTGACTTGAACCTTTCATCAATCTACATCAAACTACTTCCCTTATTAAATATCTCTTTCCTGCCCTAACCGGTTTGGCTCAGTGGATAGAGCATCAGCCTGCGGACTCAAGGGTCCCAGGTTCGATTCCAGTCAAGGGCATGTACCTTGGTTGCGGGCACATTCCCAGTAGGGAGTATGCAGGAGGCAGCTGATCGATGTTTCTCTCTCATCGATGTTTTAACTCTCTATCCCTCTCCCTTCCTCTCTGTAAAAAATCAATAAAATATATTTAAAAATATATATATCTCTTTCCTCCTGCCACAATTTGGTAACTTAAACATAACACAGGCACTTTTGCTTTCTTTAGCTTTTAGTAAGAGCACTTGTATATCACAAAATTATACCAGTGCTCTTGAGAAATCCCAATCAAGAATCAGATTAGCTGCACTCCTAAGTTTCACTTTAGCAGAGTTGCTCTTTCTTGTCACTCACGTGGGTTAAAAAAATCCAAAATAGAAAGCTCAACATTCGAGACTACGCCCAGTCTTCACTTAACAGTTCTGGAATCATGAAATGATAATGATTAATCTGGACTGCCAGAAGACTTTAGACTTTTTTTTTTTTTTTTTAAAGCAATTGAACATTCTTCCAGCAAAATTCTTTATAAAAACAGTTCAGCTACACTGGTTCAACTGCTCTCTCACTACTATATAGAGAGCCAAGATCATTAACCCTTGCTACCAACCAACCCAAAGACAACCAGCCACTGTAGCCACTCAGGGAAACCCTTGCAACATACTTAAAAACAAAACAAAAAAACCACATTAACCACCCTAGCCGGTTGGGCTCAGTGAATAGAGCATCGGCCTATGGACTGAAAGGTCCCGGGTTCGATTCCAGTCAGGGGCACGTGCCCAGGTTGCAGGCTAGATCCCCAGTAGGGGGCTGATGTTTCTCTCTCTCTCTCTCCCTCTCCTTCCCTCTCTGAAATCAATAAAAACATATTAAAAAAAAATTAACCTAGTCCAACATTTTTATTATGTATGTATTTTTAATATACTTCTTATTGATTTCAGAGAGGAAAGAAGGAAAGAGATAGAAACATCAATGATGAAGAGAGAATCATCTGCCTCCAGCACACTCTTCTACTGGGAGATCGAGCCTGCAACCCAGGCATGTGCCCTTGATCAGAATCGAACCCAGGACTCTTCAGTCTGCAGGCTGACGCTCTATCCACTGAGCCAAACCACTAGGGCTTATGATATTTCTAGTATCTTTTTAAAAAACATATGATGATATTTTTCAGAAAGGCAAAAAAATAAATTCCCTTATTTTAGGTCAGAAAAGTGAGGCCCAAAGCAGTCAGTGACTTCCCAAAAGTCATGAACTAATTAAAAGCAGGAACCAGAGCCCTGAAGCCCAGCTTCATCCTATCACTCTAGTCACTCACTACACCACACTATGATAGCTAAACCAACTATCTTGTCAAATTACCAAAATTGGCAATTTTATCCAAAATTGTTAAAAAGGCTTTAGACCTATATATTTGCAGGACAAATTATATGATTCTAATTTTAACCTGCTAATAAATAAACCAACCCTTTATAGAAATTAGTTTATCCTCATTCCAATAACATTTCTTAGATTAATTTCTTACCAGTTGTCACACAGTTGAGTGTCCTGGTCATCTAGAAATTCAGCCATCTTTAGCTCTTCCGGAAAACTACAAAAGTAGAAGTGAGAACTTACTTTCAATTTCATTTCTGCTTTAAGGATGACAAGCAAAATACACACACACACAAAAAAAAAAACAGTGCACAGAATGTCACAAAAACTAATGCATTTAAAGCATTTTATTTAATACCCAACACATGGGTTTCACCTTTTTATTTTTAACTTTCACTTTAAAATAATTTGACTTACAAAAAAAAAGCACAAAGAACTCCCATATACTTCTCACCCAAATAACCCATAGTAAAATTATCAAATGTAGGAAACTAACACTAATACAATACTAACAACTAATCAATAGATCTTCAAATTTCACAAATACCCTTTTTCTGGTTCAGGATCAAATCCAGGGTCACATACTGCATTTTATTTCCCCTTAATCTTCTTTGACCTGGGATATTTCTTGTTTCTTCATCTCTCATAACCTTGTTAAGTGTATTGGCTATTCTGTAGCATGTCCTTCAGTTTGGGTTTGATGTTTTCTCATGATTAATACTACATATCTGGCAAGAATACCACAGAAGTGATGCTGTGTTCACCTTGGTGCATTATATCAGAGAGCATATTATGTCAACAGGCTTATTATTACAGGTGATGTTAATTTTGATCACTCGGAGTGTTTGTCAAGTTTCTCCACTGTAAAGTTTTTCCTTCTTTTTTTTTTTTTTAATTGTTTAAAGTATTACATATCTCCTTTTTTTCCCTGTTAATCCCCCTCCCACTCCCCACCACTCCTACCCCCAGTTTTTCCTTCTTTTTAAACAAGATATCAATGCAGAAAGCAAAGTGCTGGCAATTTTATCACCAATATTTACTTTAGATTATGCCTTTCCATGACACAAAAATGGCCTTAAATGCTGCCTCCCAAAACAGCTCCTTAATGGTTTTGACATTTCCAAAGGAACTCACTTTTCAAAACACATTCATTCATTCAACATGTTAAGACCCTGTGTAGCCAGACGCTGTGCCCTGGCATTAAGAATACTTTACAAATTAAAGATAGTGTCTTGCCCAATAAACCAATTCAGTAAAAGAGAAAAATAAGCCAAAGAAGTAGGCACACCTTAAGGTGAGTATTTTGATGGAAAAGTACACGGACAAAGGGAGATGGGAGTGGAGAGAATCCACGTTGGGTAAGGATGGTGAAGGACTTTTTGAGATGACATTTAAACCAAGATAGCGGATGAGAGTTCGGAAAAACCCATGAAGGCAGTGGGCCTAAAAGACAGCGAAGGGAAAAGTAAACACAGACCTGGAAGAACGTAAATAAAAGGCGTAAATAAAAGGCCGAATGACTCAAGGGGCCTTCTCGTGACGGACAGCGAGGATACGGAACATTCCAGACCGGATGGTCTTTAGGGAGCGACGAGATTCAAGATACCCACCCAAATCTGCAATGTAAACGGGGTAGGAAGCACCTACCTGTGAAGACCAACCACGTTCCCCACAGGGGGAAGCCCAGGTCCTTTCCGCAGGGCAGGTTCTAGGTGTGACCTAGTCTAGTGCCCTACACCCAGGGCGGGGGGAAGCACCGGCTTTCTAACTGCCAGGGGCCTGAGGCCGGCATCCAGCGCTCAGGGTCGGCCGCTCTGGGGCCCATTCGGGTCCTGCCCCTCGGCAGCTGAGGGGCTTAACCTCTCGGGGCCGCCAGGTCCTCACGCAGACAACTGACCACAGTTCCCAGGGCCGCTGCGAGGAGGGAATGGGCGAAGGCACGAGGTTTTGCTGCGGGCTTCGACGTGACACGTCCGGCTTCGGGGCTAAGGAGGCCGCCCCTCCGCCCGAGGGGGCGGAGCTACCACTTCCGGGGAAGCGAGGCCCAACGGTCCCTCCCCCAGCGACGTCGGAGGTGGGAGCCGGGGGGCAGGGCCCCAGCCTCGCACACAGCAGCAGTTAGCATTTATCGTAACCGTTCTCCACGGGAAAGCATTATCAGCCGGACCACGACCCTGCCAGGTGAAAGTCATCCCCACTCGCGAGACCGCGAAAGTCCAGGGAGACAGTTACCCGCCGCACGGTGGTCTGAGTGGGGGCTCGAACCGGCGCCCGTCGCCGAGACCGCACTAGGCCACCGCGACCCCCACCCTCCCCCGGCAGCTCGAGGCCCAGGCCCAGCTCCGACTGGGGCGCGGTGGCCCAGCGGCGCTCGGGACGACGCCCGCTCCCCAGCCGCTGGGGCCAAGGCCGGGAAGGGGCGGCGGCGGCGGCGGCGCTGAGGTCGGTCGAGGCTCCGGTTCCCTGAGGAGAACGCGCCGCCTCCACCAACGGCCTGAGGGGACGCTGCGGCGCGGGCATCTTGCCCTCAGCGGCCGCGACCCCCGGGCCTACAGCTCTCTCGCCCCCACTCCCCGCCCTCGGGTACCGGCCTCCTCCCGAACTGGAGGCCACGGGAAGCTCCCCAGGAGCGGGCCGCCGCTGCACCCACCTAGGTTCAGGAGGACGTCGGGCTGATTCGGCAGCCCCGGCACCGCAGCCTTTTCAGTCAAACCCCGCACTGAACAACGGCCCCCAAAGCCGCCTCACCATTTCCGACCGTCGCGGAGGAGCGCGTCCATTGGCTAGAGGCGGCCCCGCCTGTACACCCATTGGATAGCACCGCTGTCGCTCCCAGGGCCCCGCCTTCTGTGTGCCGATTGGCTCCTCAGAGCTCTACGGGGGCGGTGCCGTGGAAGTCCCAGCCCCTGCACATCTGGAATGAGAAACAGAGACCTAACCAGTTCCGGGCCCATCAACTGCCTGTGGCACAGGCTAATAATATTTGCATGAATAATACTGTACAAACATTATTAAGACGCCTAATATATTAAGGTAGTTGTCCTTTGTCCTCTTGTCATGAGCCATTAATACTTATTAGTCACTCTTTTTGCTATTACAGTGCCCTCTGGCAAGCAAGATATCTGCAAGGTTCTGCCCATATTTGAGCACTTTGCTTTTTGCTGTGGAAGCGTGAGCGGCTGAGGCAGAGGATTGAGTCCCAGTTTCACTCCTTGCTACTGTATGAATCGTCTGAACTCCTCTTCCCTCATGAATAAACAATAAACAAATAAACATTTAAATATAACCAAGAACATCCTATATAAAATAGAGCAATTTCAAATCATGATTTTATTATAAGTACTTGCAAATATTATGAGATAGTGCTAAGAAGGAAAAGCAGGTTAGAAATTATTATTTATTTTTAACAGGACAACATTTTTAAAATATATTTTATTTGTTTTATTTTTTAATATATATATATTTTTTTATTTCAGAGAGGAAGGGAGAGGGAGAGAGAGAGAGAAACATCAATGATGAGAGAGAATCATTGATCAACTGCCACCTGCACACCCCACATTGGGTATCACTGCCTCCTGCACATCCCCACAACCAACGCATGTGCCCTGACCAGCATCAAACCATGACCTCCTGGTTCATAGGTCGACACTCAACCACTGAGCCATGCCAACTGGGCTGGGACAGAATATTTAGTGTAAATAGGCAGTATAGTCTGTGTGATTCTAAGAGTTATAAAGTTTAGAAAAAACAGGCAATATTAATTCAAGGTGAGAGAAGTCAGAATAATGGTTTCGTTTGGAAGCTGTGGACTACAAGGGAATATGAGAAAGTTTCCAAGTCCTGAAAACATTCTATAGCTCAATCTACAGAGTGGTAAACACAGATGTATTAGTAAGTAGTCACTAAGCTACACACTTAAGATTTAAACACTTTACATTGTGTGCTTAAATGTTTTTTTCAAATTATTTTTATTTATTGATTTGAGAGGGAGAGAGAGGAAGGAAGAGAGAGAAACATCGACCTGCTGTTTCACCCATCCATGCACCCATTGGTTGACTCCGGTATGTGCCCTGACCAGGAATGAGCCTGCAATCTTGGCGTATGGGGACGATCTCTAACCAACTGAGCTACCCAGCCAGGGCATTACATTGTATGTTAAAGAGAATGTACCATTCAATATTCTATCTTTTTAAAAATATATTTTTATTGATTTCAGAGAAGAAGGGAGAGAGAGAGAAACATCAATGATGAGAGAGAATCATTGATCGGCTGCCTCCTGCACGCCCCACATGGGAGATCAAGCCTGCAAGCCTGGCGTATGCCCTAATCAGGAATCAACTAGTGACCTCTTGGTTCCTGAGTCGACATTCAACCGCTGAGCCACACCCAGCCAGGCTGTTCTATCTTTTTATTCTACATAATCTCTTGGAGATCTATTCAATATTAGCATATCTACCTAGAGTACATATTTTTCTATTTCATTTTTTTAAATATATTTTTATTGATTTCAGAGAGGAAGAGGGAGGGAGAGACAGAAAGAAACAGCAATGATGAAAGAGAATTATTGATTGGCTGCCTCCCACATGGGATTAAGTCCGAAATCTGGACATGTGCACTGACTGGGAATCGAACGGCAACCTCCTAGTTTATAGGGCCAAAGCTCAACCACTGAGCCACACTTGCCAGGCTATATTTTTCTATTTCAATAGTAAATCTATTGTCTGAATATAATTCATTCAACCAATTTGCTATTTTTAATAAAATATAACCAACACATGAAGTCCAGAACATCAGCACCAGCCTCACTGATTTGCTCAGCAAATGTAGAGTGCTCCCTATGCGACAGGCCCCAGAGAAGAAACTGGAGCTTCAGTGGCAAACATCAGGACAAGCTCCTGCCTTCCCAATAGTTTGCCAGGGAGACAAGCACAATGGCAATGATAACAAGTGTGATACATGCTGTGATATAATAAAGAATATAGAGGTTTACCCGCTACTGAAAGTAGAGCATTCCTGTGAAACCTTTCATAAGGTGAAATGGTGCAGATCAAAGAAGCTATTCCCTTAGGACACGTCTTGCTAACAAGTCCACAAAGTAAGCTGAGATAGAGCACAGATGCTCACAGACACAGTTCTAAGCTAGAGCAGCTTGATGCTGAGTGCAGTTCCTGGGGAAGGAGCTTGGTGATGCCACTCTTGGGACTCCAGGTGTGCACTGCCTCTACAATCACCTGCCGCAAAGCCTTCCATTGTGTACAATCCCTGGGAGCACCCTCCTAGTTGCTAGATAGGATGCTGCCCAACTCATGAATCACTTGATAGGGCCTATTAAAACTCCAAGTTAACTCAGACGGATTTTGTTTTTTAACAGTATGAGTCTTTGGGTCACAATTTTCACGTGTAGTTTCTACCTGCAGTGAATTTAGGTTATTTGTAAACAGGTTTCTGAACTTTGAAACAGATTTTCCCATAGAAGAAGTGTTATAGTGGTAATTCCAATCTCAAGCTGATCCATAAGTGTTATTCAATTTATAACAAAATCTTAGATCAATCTTGTGAACTAAATAGAATCCTTCAAACAAAATCTCCTTCCCCTACCCATATATCCTGCAGCAGAAAGGGAATGATTTTTCCTTCCTTAAAAGTGCTATGCCTTTTGTGCTGGCCAGTGTGGCTCAGTTGGTTGAGCATAGTCCCATGCACCAAGAGGTTGCTGGTTAGATTCTCAGTCACACATGCCTGGATTGTGGGCTTGATCCCCAGTAGGAGGCCGATTGATGTTTCGCTCATCAATGTTTCTCTCTCTCCTTCTCCCTTCTTCTCGCTCTACAATCAATAGAAAACATATATTTTAAAAAAAACACTGTTATGCTTTTTGGCCAAGCAACTTGACCATGAAACTTCTAGGAAGCCAAGTTATATCTGAAATACTGATGCTGTGTAATTACAAAGATGTCTATTACTGCTTTTAGGGATGAAAAATAGCAACAAATAGTCCCTCAAAAGGAGACCAGTTAAATAAATTATACTTCAATAAAATTATACAAAAGGTAAAAAAGAAGTATGGAAAGAGATGCAAAATAAATTGTCTTATGAAAACGTTGAAAAACCAAACATATTCATAGGATTTAATAAGATTTTATGTTTGTAAACTTTGGTATTTAATAGGACAAATATAAAATCTTATTAATATGTTTGATTTTCTATTTGTAAATAATATTACAAATAGTATTAATAATCACAGACTATTTACCTAATAATATCTGTTAGAATAAGCTTAGAAATAAGCTGGAGGAACAATCTATTCCCAGTAGTGGCCTCTGAAAGGTTGGGTTTACAAGGACATTCACTTCCTACATTGAATAATCTTGCAAGTAAGCAAGAAAAAAATAAAGAATCCATATTTCTCCCTGTACTCCTTACTGCACACAATGTATTGACGAGAGAATGATGAAGCAGATTTTTAGATTTGCTGACTGCTTTGCATGACTTCTTGGTTGAATAATCTATGGCATAACATATTTTTTCTTTTTTACCCTATTTTTTCAATTTTATTGAAGCATAATTTACAAACAATGAAGCCCCAATTTCAAATGCACAGTACAATGACATATGAAACTATGACTATATCGAGATATAGACTATTTTCATCTGTCAATCCCCACTCCTCACCCAGCCCTTGGCAGCCCCTAATACACTATTACTGCAGAATGGAGTTCCATGTAAGTACCACTCAGTATGTCCACTTCTGTGTCAGTTTCACTTGGCATGTGGTTGGGGTCCATCCCTGCTATTTATTGATCATATGACCATGTCAATAATTCAGTCCCTTTTACTGCATGGTATCTTTCTACTCTATGGATGTACCACAGTTTGCATTGATAGATGTGAGAGTTGATTCCAGTTTTTGGCTAATATGGATAAGGCTGCTATGAACATTCTGTACAAGTCTTTTGAGAGGACATATATTTTTATTTCTCTTGGATAAACACTGAGGAATGGAATTGCTGAATCACATGGCAAGTCTATGCTTTAATTTTACAAGAAGCTACCAAACTGTTTTCCAAAGTAATTGTACCATTGAACATTCCCACCAGCAGAGTAGGAGAGTTCTAGTTGTTCCACTCACTCGCCAACTTGGTATAAATACATTTTGAATAAATAAATAGAAGAATAGTGACCCTGTCTCCCGGAATCAACTCACTTTCTTCCCTTGCATGGGTGACTCAGAAGTTCTGAATGCAGAGTTTACAGTGGGAGACAGCATGGGCCAGGGGAGCAAGGAGTAAAGGAGAAATAATGACCAGTTCAGACTTCACTTAACTCCTTAGGATGCCTTATTTGTCCTGGCCTATATCCAGCAGCAGAAATTTTAAAAGTTTGCCAACATATTATTTCTGACCAAACAGCAGAAAAGGTTTAGGCTCGACTTGAGAAGGTTACTAGGAGACCACTTGTAAAAGATCAGCTGCAGTTTCCCTTAGGCGGTGTTTCTCCAACTAGAATTTAAGAAACACCCCACCCTCACCCCCTGGCACAGAATCATTTGAGAGCTTGTTAAACATTTAAATTTCTGCAGGGACGTAATAAAGTACAGCATAGGAAATACAGTCAATAATATTGTAATAACTATGGTGCTGGAAGTATATGGGAAATATTGGGGGGATCACTTTGTAAGTAATATAAAGTCTAACCACTGTGCTATACACCTGAAACTGATCTAATATTGAATGTCAACTGTAATTGAAAAATTAAACATAATAAAAAATAAAACTTAAAAAAATTAATTTCGGGTCCTGGACACCTTCCATTCATCATACCTGCAAACACAACCCAGATTTACTGAATCTAATTTGGGGGAGCATGGCCAGAACTTCCCTTCTTGGTTCAGGCAGGTTCAGCATTGACTGCCTTGGAATGTTGATAAATACTTGGTATAAATACATATAGGTTTGCCTTGCCCTTCCCTTTTCTGTCAAATTCAGGTCCTATCCAGGATGGGATGGGGGAAGGGAATTATTCTCCTCTAGCCAAAGCTGTCATTACCAAGCCTGAAAAGCCACCATGAACTTCCCCCTCCCCAACACTTCCTCGAAGCCCCAATTCTCTCTCTCTCTCTCTCTCTCTCTCTCTCTCTCTCTCTCTCTCTCTCTCTCTCTCTCACACACACACACACACACACACACACACACACACCATCTCCCTCTCTCCCCCAGCCTCAGCCTTAAATCTCTAACAGAATATGTACTTAATGCAGCTTTTCCTTGAATCTCTAGTACCAACCGCTTCCCTTCCTCCCACATTGACTTACCAGCAGCTGCCTAGAGTCACATATTCCTGGCCCTGTGCCCAACACAGACTCAGACACATAGAAGGCACTCAATTCCTACTTACAAAATTACATCACGCTTTATGTCCTGATTTATAATAAACATTAAAAGGTACTTCTTTGGAGGGGCGATGGGGTAAAAGGGGACATATGTAATACTTTCAACAAAGATTTAAAGGAAAAAATAATAAAGGGTACTTCCTTGGCCCTGGCTGAGTGGCTCAGTTGGTTGGGATGTCTTCCCACACAATAAAAGGTTGTGGGTTCAATCCCCTATTGGGCATGTACCAGAGACAACCAATAGATGTCTCTCTCTCACTTTCTCTCTGTCTAAAAATCAATTCAATAGATTGAGATAATGCTCCGGAGAAATGGCAGGTTTTCCTCTATTTTTATACATTGCAATCAAAGGGGGACGTAGGTGGGTTACGTGAAATCCATTGGTGATAGACTAGAGAGGCAGGAGAAAGCAAAGAGGGGGAGGGAGAAACCTCTGGGATTGGATAAAAAGTCAAATGATAGACACATGCTTAGGTGGGTGCAGGAACAATTAACATGATAATGAAGGAATTTGTGGTATCTGTCCTGGCGCCCAGACACATTAGGTTGTGTCCCAAGGGGTTTGGAAAAAGGGGAGTTACAAGTTACCCAGACATTTCAAGGGTATGTTATCATAGATGCAAAAAGACAGCTAGGCTCAGTTAAGGTAAAGATTGACCTTGTCAGTGAAGATACTGGCCTAGGAGGTGACTACCCACCATCACTGCTTTTAGTTAAAGTTTAATTTCATCCTTTATGGTGACTTTAGGTCTCTGAGTTTGCAAGGCCACCATGCGGGCCTTCCCTGAGCTTGTCAGGTTCGCATGTGACCTCTTTCGTCCACAATTCTCTCTCCTCTTCTTACTAATAGCCTTAACTTGGAATAAGATATGATCACGCTTCCTGAAGTACGGTGACCGCCCTCCCTCACGGAGGTCTGGGAGGAGACTGGACTCTGAGCAGAAGTCCCTGGAATGTCCTGAGGCGACAGGTGGAGCCACTGTCAGAGCCGTTTGGGGGGGGGGGGGCGGGGGCGGGCAGGGGTGAAACATTTCCTCTTCAGGTCAGCGTGAGAACGTGAAAACCCCTGTGGTAAGCGCCTCCTTGTGTTTTTGCTGCCGGGAGCAAGTTCCACCGACATGTGCCTTAGCCATGAGGGAAGCTGGGCACCAATACCCTGCTCGGTTGCTCCTGCTCCCACCTCCAGTGCCTGTGTGGACTCCTTATCACTCTACTCAGACTTCCAATGTAAGTCCTCTTTTTCAAGATTTTCTTGGCTATTCTAGGGCACTTGTATTTGCATATAAAATTTAGATTTAGCTTATAATGTGAATTTCCACATTATTGTAATCTTATCTCATGTTTTTTCGTACCAGAGAACTGAACACAGCAACACTACCTCCCAGAGTCTCCTTCATTCAAAATTAAGGGTCCATTTTTGGCCCTGGCTGGGTAGCCCAGGTGGTTAGAGCATTGTCCCAATACACTAAGGTTGCAGATTTGATCCCTGATCAGGGCACATACTACAAGAATCAACTGATGAATGCACAAATAAGTGGAGCAACAAGTCGATGTTTCTCTTTCTCACCTTCTTCTCTCTCTCAAATAAATAAAAAACATTAAAAATAAAGTAAAAAGATAAATAATTATTGTTATGAAACTCTGGATAAATACCATTACCTGTCAGAGGCTCTGGGTCTGTGGCCCACTCTCTGTCCAAATATCAAATATACTAGAGGCCCGGTGCACGAAATTTGTGCACTTGGGGGGCGGGGTCCTCTCAGCCTGGATTGCGAGAGGGTGCAGGCCAGGCCAAGGGACCCTACTGGTGCAGGATCAGGGCTGAGGAGGGACTCGGGAGGTTGGCCAGCCAGAGAGGGACCGAGGGAGGGCTCCAGGGTGTGTCCTGCCCGTATCTGCTAGACCTCAGCAGCAAGCTAACCTACCGGTCAGAGCATCTTCCCCCTGGTGGTCAGTGCATGTCATAGCGAGTGGTTGAGAGGCCTTAGCATATCATTAGCATATTACACTTGGATTGGTTGAATGGCTGACCAGACGACCGGACACTTAATTTTTATTATATAGGATGATAATGGAAGATTTGACTTTGGGTGGTGGGCAACAATGCAATATACAGATGATGTATCATAGAATTGTTCACTCACAACCTTTATAATCTTATTAACCAATGTCACCCCAATAAGTTAAATAAAATAAAAAATCTATGCTTGCAAAATATTAACATTTGTTAAATCTGTGTGATATGTAAATGTGGGTATTATTTTCTTTACTTTTACAGATTTTGAAACATTTCATAATTTTTAAAATTATAGCTTATAAAGCAATATTATTTGGCTGATGAAATGTTCTAAAATTGGATTATTTCAATGGTTGCCGAACTCTGTAAAATGTACTAGAAATCATTGGATTGTGCACTTAAAATGGAAGAATTTTATGGTATGTAAATAATACCTCAACAGCCCTAGCCGGTTTGGCTCAGAGGATGGAGCGTTGGCCTGCAGACTGAAGGGTCCCAGGTTCCATTCTGGTCAAGGGCACATGCCCGGGTTGTGGGCTTGATCCCCAGTCAGGGGCGTGCAGGAGGCAGCTAATCAATGATTCTCTTTCATCATTGATGTTTCTATCTCTCCCTCTTCCTTCCTCTCTGAAATCAATAATAATAATAAAAAAACTCAATAAACTTGAGTATGAAAATTATAAAGAAAAAGGGGACATCTGTAATACTTTCAATAATAAACATAAGTTAAAAAATTATAAATAGATAGCTTACAAATATTTTATATTTGGTATGTTTTTTAAAAAATTAATTAAATTCAGATCATTTCTGATTTGGAAAGTAGCCTGGGCAATTTGGCATTCATATGCCACCTAGTGGAAATAATTGGAAGTGCTAGGGTGGATAACATAGGGGCGCTTGAGACTACATAGGGACGCTTGAGAGGTAGAGGGGACGGAGAATCCACCCTCTCTTTTTCTGATGGGGAAAATGAGACCCAGGATCACAATGTCAATTGTTGGGCAAACTAAGATCATAACCTTGGCTCTCCTGAACTCTTAGCTCCCAGTTCTATGTTTCTCTGCCTTGTCTACCTTTAATTCTGCACTTGGTTCTTTTTTTTTTTTTTTTTTTAATATGTTTTATTGATTTTTTTAATATATATTTTATTGATTTTTTACAGAGAGGAAGAGAGAGGGATAGAGAGTTAGAAACATCGATGAGAGAGAAACATCGATCAGCTGCCTCTTGCACATCCCCTACTGGGGATGTGCCCGCAACCAAGGCACATGCCCTTGACCGGAATCGAACCCGGGACCCTTTAGTCCGCAGGCCGACGCTCTATCCACTGAGCCAAACCGGTTTCGGCTGCACTTGGTTCTTTTGGCTTACTTTATGCTAAGTGTTATGGAGATTCCAAGGTATTACTCCTACAAGGAGACACATCAGATGGGGAAAAGTCCTTCCTTCCTTGGTGTCCTGAAGTATCAGGAGGTGACTTTTTTAAAATTTAAATTCTTTATTGTTTAAAGTATTACATATGTCTCCTTTCCCTCCGCATTGACCTCTCCCCCCCCACCCCCACCCCCCAGCACATGCCCTCACCACCCACCCCCGTCTGTGTCCATTGGTTATGCTTATATGCATGCATACAAGTCCTTTGGTTGATCTCTTACCACTTCACCACACCACACCCCCCCGCCAGCCTTCCCTCATAAGTTGGACAGTCTGTTGGATGCTTCTATGACTCTAGTCCTATTTTTGTTCATCAGTTTATGTTGTTCATTATATTCCACAAATGAGCGAGATCATGTGATATTTATCTTTCTCTGACTGGCTTATTTCACTTGGCATAATGCTCTCCAGTTCCATCCATGCTGTTGCAAATGGTAGGAATTCCTTCTTTTTTACAGCAGTGTAGTATTCCATTGTGTAGGTGTACCACAGTTTTCTAATCCACTCATCTGTTGATGGGCACTTAGGCTGTTTCCAAATCTTAGCTATTGTAAATTGTGCTGCTATGAACATAGGGGTGCATATATCCTTTCTGATTGGTGTTTCTGTTTTCTTGGGATATATTCCTAGAAGTGGGATTACTGGGTCAAATGGCAATTCTAGTTTTAATTTTTTGAGGGAACTCCATACTGTTCTCCACAGTGGCTGCACCAGTCTGCATTCCCACCAGCAGTGCAAGAGGGTTCCTTATTCTCGGCATCCTTGCCAGCACTTGTTGTATGTTGATTTGTCAGGAGGTGATTTCTGCAGTTTTAAGAGAAGGGAGTAATAATATTATTACAAATATTAAAAATAGTAATAGTATGTAACTGTTGTTGAGTGCTTTTTTTCTGCTGTTTCTTTTCATAAACCGCAGAATTTATTCCTCATATCAACCTTATGAGGTAGGTCCTTTTAGTATCATAGTTTTACAAATGCAGAAACTAAGGCTCAGAGATGTTCAGTAACTTGCTTAGGATCACACAGTTGATACATATTAGTGTCCAGATTTTGATCTAAGTCTGGTTTGATTTCAGAGTCAGAGTTGCTGTTTATATTATTGTCAAAAGTGCAGGAAATCAGTTATAAAAACTATGAAATATGCAGTGATCTGTTTATCCTTAGGAGGATTACTAAGATTAGATAGGAACATATGCAGAAGATGGGAAAGAAAAACAAAAACTAGAAAAGTCATTGGGTGGAGATACCCACAGTCACTATATCCAAGTAATGCAGTAACCGCCCTGAGTCCCCAGCTATTCAGGCACAATGCACTTATGGGTGCCACTGCCCTTGATCGAGAGGGTTTCTCACCAGAGCAAATCAGCCACCAAACAGGACAAGAATGAAGGGCGTACCCCCGTTCTAAGTCAAGAAAATGGAAAGCATCATTTAATGAGCACCTACTGTATGCCAAGCATTTTCCCATGTCAGCTCTCATTGTTCTGAGTTCTGAATTGTACAGCAAGAAAAATGGTTTTTTTGGCTTCCTGGGGTGGGATGGGATCATCTCATTTGTTACCTGAAATGATTCATGCCTGCCAAAGGGTGTGGAAGCTGTCTCTCAGGGAGCAGGTAAGGACAGGCCCGGAGCCAGGTCACTGCTTCAGCCTTAGGCTCTGAGGACAAGGGGTAGGAATGGGAAAAGAAAAAGGCCAATTCATCCTAGTTGGATGCCAAACAAGCTTTCAGGGTGGAGAGAAATATATTCCACCCAGAACGGTGACTCAAATATCTAGAGGCCTCTGTTAGGTAGGTCCATAATGCTCTGGCCCTGCCAAATTAGGGAACCGGGTGCCGAGCCTGTCAGCATTCCTCAGGGGGCCAGACCAACAAAGGTAACCTAAGAACCTAGCTGAGTAACCACAATCCTGGCCAGGAGCCCCTTTGGGCCCCCTTGTAGGTGCTGTATTTTTCCATTCTGGGAGACTTTTGAAACTCAGGTGACTCACTGGCTCTTTCATTTGCCCCAGCGATGAACAAGTATTGCTCCTCTTAACCCAACCTGAGCCTGGTCTCCTCCCTCCTCTCCCTTTTGTAAGCTCAACCTGGGGCTGGTCATACCTGGCCACATCCATCTCCGAGTGACCCTGGGGTCAATTTACCTGAGGCTCCTGACCTTCATTATTCTTTCTTTAAAAAAAAAAAATGTTTTTAAAAATTGATTTGAGAGAGAAAGGGAGGTAGAGAGAGAGAGGAGACATGCAGTTTGTGATTATTACAATAGCCTTATTAACTCGTGTACTCACAATTGTAAACCTACTTTTGCCCACCTGTAAGTCTATTTTACTCATTTAATTGTCTGTCTTCCCCATTATAAGTAAAACTCCACCAAAGATTGTCTATTTGTTTACTGATGTATCCTTCGTGCCTACAACAGAGCATGCCACATAATAGGCACTCAATAACTCTATGTATGAATAAACCCACTGATTAAAAAAAAGGAAGGTAATAATACCTACCTCCTAGGAAGATACGAGGGTTGTTATGAGTATTAAAGAGATAATATATTTAAAGTGCTTGCAATGCATACTGGCTGAGTTACTTTTTCTCTCCAGCTTTATTGAAGTATAATTGACTGGATTACTATTCATCTAAGATGCTTCTTAGTTGGCTGAACCCCGAGAAAGGGGTGAAGGGGTCTGGAACTCATTCTCCCAGAGGATTTCCTGGTTCCTCAACAATGAATCAAAGACAAGTCTAACTGGTCCTTCAGCACAGAGGATACACAGGATCAGCCGGAGCGGCTGAGCCCTAACTTTCACCAAGGGTTTCTCCCCTCCTGTCCTCACGCTCGGAAGGGATTTCAACAGCAACAGCCGCCTCTACTAGCTAGGTTGATCCCACCGTCAAAAAGGAGAGAAAGTTTCTATTGAACAGGCAATTCTTCACGCAGGGGTGCGAGGTAGCAGCGCTTCCCGCGCAGGTGCGTTCGGTCGCAACCCATCGCGATAGACAAGCGAGATCAGCACTGGCCCTTTAACAGCCCCTTCCTGGAGGCCTGCCCCGCGCGTGCGCACTGTGGTTCTGCGCTTGTCATCATGGCGACACGGGGCCATGTGCAGGACCCTAACGACAGGCGCCTCCGGCCCATTTACGGTGAGTGCCTGTGGCCAGCCTGGTCGCCGCCCGGAAGCGCCGAGGGCTGCCGAGGGATACGGAGACCGGGGCAAAGGCCCAGAGGGGCGCTGAGAGTCCGGGAGCGGGGCCCGCGGGCGCCGGGGGCGGGCCGCGCGGGCCTCTAGGCCGCAGCCACGGGCCTCGCGTAGGCGCCGGCGGGCCTTCCTGAGCCCTGAGGTGGCAGCGGCTCGGTCGGGGCAGCGGCGGGTCGGCAGAGCGGAGACACTTCCTCTCGCTGAGACCTGCGCGGTCCGTAGGCTGCCTCTGTTAGGGCCACACCAAGGGAGCCCCGAGATCTCCCCGCAGGTGGAAGCTGAGGGACTATTCCTCACTCAAGATTTTTCTATTGCGGAAACCAGGCCTAGGGGGTTGTCTCACCAGCTGGGCGGGGTGGACAGGGAGAAAGAGGTCCAAAGCGGGGAAGGGTCTGACACAAGGTCACCCAGATCGAATCCGAACAGGCCTGATTCGAGGTTCCCAATTGCGAGGTCTTTGGTGGAGAAACAGCTGCTCTGGGCACACGTGGGCGGCGAGGGGGTTTGGGGTGGGGGGTGTCTTGGGCCCAGAATAGCGGTGAGGAGACTGGGAGTTCACGATGGAGGGTCTTGCAGGGCTGCTGCAAGGGCATTTCCTTTCTGCAGCCTTGCTGGTTTTCTCTGCAGCTTGCCTTCGCGTGCTAGGTGGATCCCCTCCATCCTTACCGCCTACCTCAGCCCACACGCTTTGAGACCTTGATGTCACCCTGCCACCCCAGTTGTGAAAAGTCACAGGTTTGAGTCAGGGAGAAACACCTTTTCAATAACGGAGATGTTCTGTAATTGGACAGTGGTCCCTTTTGCATTTCCTTTCCTTAGATGGTTGTATGGTCTCGGCCTATCTCAGTTAATGGTGAAGAAGGCTTCAAGGTCAGTGGTTTTTGCAAAATTAGACCGTGTTTTTAGCGTGGATGTGACTAAATGGAGGCTTCCCCGAATGGCCGAGATCATTTAACTTTTTTGGGGGGATGGGGTAACAATGTTTCTGGCACAATTGGTCTTGCTTTTATTTTTGTAATTTGTATGATGCTTTACTCTCCCATCTCATTTGATTCCAAAAACAATCCTGTGAGATAAGTAATAATAGCTAATGTGTGTAGACTACTAATTATGTCAGTCACTGTCCTTGGCTTTTTATATGGGTTATCTTATTTAATCTTCACACACTCTTATGAGGTGGGTAGTTTTTTTTTTCCAAACCCCCCCCCCCTTTTTTTTATAAATGAGGAAATTGGGCTTTATTGATGTGCTAATATGTCTGAAGTCATACAGCTAGCATTTGGTGGAGCTAGGACCTGAACCCTGTGGATGGTCCCAGGCTCACCCTCCTAACGATTGTGCTAGAAACCACCTCACTTTGAGCTGAAGGTACTGACTTGCCACAGGTCACACAGGTGGTGAGTGGCAAAGACAGGGCTCTGATTTTCACTTCCCCAGGGCTGCATCCTCTCAAGCCCTCCAGTGTAAATCTTCAGAGGGCAAGGATGAAATATACAAGGGTGACTGAGGGCAAGAACTGAATCCAGGGTTTGCAGTAAGCGGCTCATTACAGTTCTGTGCAGTGGCTGCTTTTTATTTTTTAACTAAAAAGATTCAACACTTTTTTGGTATATAGTCATCGTTATTATAATTCATAAGTTTTTATAATACATTAGAAATGGCTGTCTTTAATAAAAGACATGTAGGTTTCCATGGGCTTCTAGTTTCTGTTCATTCAGTTATGTAGTTAGAAGACACACTTTGAGAATGATGAAAAAGGCCAAGTAACATCTTATTTTCATTGTGACAGTTTTCCACCTCATAGGCATTCTGAAAGGGTCTCTGGTCTCTCAGGTTCAAGACCATACTGTCTTAATAAACCTGCCCATCTCAGCCTTCTGCAATTCCTTACAAATATCAATGGGGCCATCTTGCCAATGGAACATTCTATTACTCTACCAGTTCTTAAGACACATCTGGGGTTATGTCTGAGAATTTGCATTTCTCTCCCCCTGTTCCCTGTCCCCCTGTTCTCTAAAGGGCAGTTACTTATCTTCCAAAAATAGTATTATCACTCACTTTACCAACTCCTTGCCAATTAAAGGAACCAGAAGCATTGTGAATTGCCATAGTAAAGCCTCTTCTCTCCCAAATCAAGTTATTTGGAATGTTGAGTGAAGGCAAATGATGCTAATGCACAGTGAAAGTCTTCCCCCAAAAGCAAGATTCAATATTTTAAAGAATAATTGGATTTCCACAATTGTTCTTGAGGACCAAAGAAAATGCCTTTGGTGCCCCATAAGTCATTTAGAATTAATAGTGTTTTGAGCTATCCAAGAAGAAAAACCTTGTCCATTTCACATTGATAAACATTAGGATATGTTAACTAGAAGTGACATGTCATATTCTTAAAAGTGAAGACAGAATTAGTAGCGTTTATTATAGTTATGTGGGAAGAAGATTAAAAGAGGCTTTTTAGGAATTCCAAGGCGATTAATATAAACTGATAGGAATAGGAAAAGAAAGGGTGCAGACTGTTGTTGACTTTTGACCTACAGCTCATGCTTTTGTGTTTAAATCCATTAGTACCCCAAAACACTATCATTCCTTGAATTCAGACATTCATTAGCGGACAAATGAACAAACTCACTCAAGGTGGTGCTTGCCCACCATCCAAAAGTTCAAGGGCTGTCAGCATTGAGTGCTTATTTGTGTGTTATCCTACTAGGTAGGTAAGATTATTGTGGTTATGAACTGAAGGCCAGAGATTAGCTTTGCTCAGAGCTGGGATTTGAACACAGGCATTCTCACAGGAGAGTCCAGCCCTTTATAGATTTCAGATTCAGCAACATCACTATCTTTATATAGGATTATTTGTATTGCCAAGGTTTTAGGATCTTACAACTGTTGAACTGTCTTCAGCTCTTGCTGAATATTGTTTGGGGTAGAAGTGGACAGGGCTGTAAGGGTGAATATTGTGAAATTGTGGTGGGATGAGATGTGGGGAGCTTACATTCTATTTTCAGTATATCTACGTTTAAAGACTTTTTCTCTGCATAAATGCGATTAGTTGAAACATCTTTAGGATGCATCTTATTACTCATAAATTGGCAAGTTTGGGTATTGCATTTTGGTTTTTGAAAATTACCCATGGCCTTACTAGAACACCTGCTTTATTATTCATTCTCCTTTTGCTAAAATGATTCTCATGTGCTATGTGGTTCTCAACCGATTTTGTAATCTGGTATGACTTGGTGGGCACCATGGCTTTCTTCTACCATTATTAGTAGTTTTAAAATGTCTTTAGTGGTTAGGGGGAGGGGAATGGTAGGAGTGATGGTCCGAATATAGGAATTGCTGGGTCAGCAATTACCAAATAGAAACAGAGAAATGTGAAAGAGAAAATATTCCCAGTTTTTAGGATTCTCTCTCTCTCTTTCTCTTTTACTTTTCTGGTACAAGATCTTTGTTCTAAACTGTTTTACTAGTTTGCAGTCTTCCTCTAGTCTGGATCAGGTGTAACATATTTACCAGCTGTGTTTCCTGATTGATAATCACTTCTTTGGTGAGTTAGGAAATTTTTCCAGATAGAAAAGGATGGAGAGAGTGAGTGTATAAAAGAAGCTCGTACCATGTGAGGATCTAAGGATTTGGGAATTTATTTTAAAGATAGTTCTGAATATTGTGTGGAGAAATAACTTAAATGGGGGGGAGGGGCAAATGTAGGGTGTGAGATGATCAATTAGGAGGCATTATTTATTTTTAAAATTCGACATCCCCCTCCTCATCTTGCACATTTAATTAAAGGCTTGTTGACTGAAAGTATGTTTCACCTACCATTTGTATTCTTGGTAAAAGCTAGGATCCTATTCATAAACACTTAGGATTTTTAAGCAAAGGACATTGTAATTTAACTATGGAGCTATTTTGTATTCAGTCTTTTTCTAAATTGGAGCAATGTCTTTATTAGTCTCTGAAGCTCTTGTAGGAAGTGGAAACTCTGCAGGTTGTCATTTCAGCTGCTCTGGAAACTTTCACGGCAGCTGCAAGAACATAGAACTTAAAGCCTTTCCTTTTTTATTTGCAAGACTGATCCCTTTCCTACTGTCAGTATCCCTAAGTAGGATTGGACAAATGATTCCTAGGACCTCTTTAGGGCAAGCAGACAGTAGGCTGCGTGTGTCAGGGCCTGCAGCTGTCTGTCTGTATCTGCAGGGAAGAATAGCTTCTGTTGGAAGTGTGACCGAGGAAAGTGGCTTGCTCACTCATTTAGCAAATTTGATAGTCTGTTGCCAATGACTTGACATAATGTTTCCCAAATTTCTATCATTCTTTTACCTAATTAGATTATTTTAGCTTTATTATAGTATTATCTATATTGTTTTTTATGTAATATTTTTCATTAAATAGATTTTTTAACTTACATTTATTTAAAAAAAAATCTAAACCATTGCCATTAATGGGAGACCTGTCACTTGTCCTGAGACAACAAAGCCATAAAAATAAGTACATGAGCCCTAGCTAGTTTGGCTCAGTGGATAGAGCGTGGACCAAAGGGTCCTGGGTTCGATTCCAATCAAGGACACATACCTTGGTTGCAGGCTCCTCCCCTGGTCAGGGCTCAGGCAGGAAGTAACAATTGATGTGTTTCTCTCACATCGATATTCCTCTCTGCCTTTCCCTTTTTCTTCATTCTCCCTAAAAATCAATGGAAAAGTATCCTCAGCTGAGGATTAACCAAAACAAGAAAAAAAAAAAGTACAATGTAAACAAAAACAGAACTAAAAGTCTTAACTAGAGCCTGATACTTGTGAAACTGAATCTAAGACCTGTTCCTTCCTTGTGAACAAAAGACATTAGCAAGTATTAAAGAAGTAGCAAGCTGACACCAGACTGAGACTGCCTCCTTAATATAAAGGAAATATTAGAAAAGATATCAACTTTCTCATTGTATTATCTAGTGCTGTCTGCAAGGACCACCTAAAAACATTTCGGTTGTGTTGGTACCTATGCTTTGGAAAACATTGCTTTAACTGATCTATCATCTTACTGTTTCCTCTGCATGATATATGTATAGCTGATTTTGGTTTACTCTTTTTAAAAAAAAATATATATTTTTATTGATTTCAGAGAGGAAGGGAGAGGGAGAGAGAGATAGAAACATCAATATCAATGATGAGAGAGAGTTGTCTCCTGCATGACCCCTACTGGGGATCGAGCCTGCAACCCGGGCACGTGCCCCCGACCGGAATCGAACCCAGGACCCTCCAGTCCACAGGCCGACTCTAGCCACTAAACCAAACCAGCTAGGGCTGATTTTGGTTTACTCTTGTTATTAAGGGAACAACACCAATCTCTATGGTCAAATCACAATTACCCTTAAGTTAGTTTTAAAAAGATTTACTAAAAAAAAAAGACTTACATATTATATTTATTGGCCTGTTTTCTCCAAGGGGTACATAATTTATATTCTAGAGTCAGTAATGTAAAATGAAAATAAACTTTTCCCAAAAGACTCAGCAACCTGTTAATCAGTAGTCCCTAAGAGGGGCATCCAGGAAGAGCCTGACAGCAGGCTGAATGTGCTGGAGTGTCTTAGTTAAAACTTTCAGGTGCAAGAACAGAAACCCACTGATACCAACTCAGGTAAAGGGGGTTGCCATAAACCCTTGTGGGAGCCCAGGGCAGGAATGCAGTGATTCAGGGCCTCATGGAAACTGGAATGCTGTTAGGATCTGAAGTTTCTTTTTCAGATGCTCATGTCTGCTTCTATATGTGTGTCTATTCTTTTCTCTGCTTGGTTCTTCAGGCTGTTATTTTAAATTTTTTATTTTTTCGCTGCTTATCAATTTACCCAGGGCCCAACATGTTGGCTTTGTGGCCCTACCAAGCTGTGGCTAATCAGTGCTGCCTTTCCCCTCCCCAGATTTTTTGATAAAGATAATTGAAAATTTTTAATTCTTTTTTTTTTAAAATTTTAAATGTATTTTTATTGTTTTCAGAGAGAAAGGAAGAGGGAAAGAGAGATAGAAACATCAATGATGAGAATCATTGATCAGCTGCCTCCTGCACGCCCCTGTACTGGGGATCAAGCCCGAAACCGGGGTTTGTGTCTTTGACCGAATCAAACCAGAGACCCTTCAGTCCACAGGTCGATGCTCTATCCACTGAGCCAAATCAGCTAGGGTGAATTTTTTTATTCTTTTATAAATGTTATGTGAATGAAGAATCAAGAAATAACTCCTTTTCTTCACTCCCCATCAACAAACTTGCATCTCTAACTAAGGCTCCTTCAAAAACAAATTCCTGAGCTGCTACTGGTAATCTCAGGCTCATATTTATTGCTTTCCAAATGAGCTTTAGCTTTCCGACTCCAGCTTTCAGACTCCAGCTTTCAGTGCTGCAGTTTCAGATTATCAGGAAGAAACCTGATTTATCCAGCTTGGGTCAAATGTCCACCCCACTGGGCTACAATTACATGGTCTAGACATGGTCATCCAGCCCTACCCCTTCAGCAGAGGGCAGTAGAAACCATTTCCAGAGGAGAGGGCATGGGCAGGTAGGGACAGCAATTTCAGAGCCTTGTCAACGATAGAGGGAAAAGTTCATTGTCCTTATATTCCTGACTCTGGCTTGATCCATCTGTGGGTAGATCTCAGATATTGCGTTTCATCAAAGATGTCTACTCTTTGAGAAAGCTTCAGGATATGTTCTGTAAACCTGCAATCTTTTAGGACTGAGTCAGGAGTAACTAAGAATTGACTCAGCATGAGGTCAGCATCAAGTATTTAGGAAGAACTGTCATTTATTGAGCTGAAGTATCTCTGTCATATTTTGTAAAGGACAAATGAAGGCTTATTAGCTGAGCTAAGGATTTAAGAAAACTGGTATTACATATCTGGGTATTCAGGCCAAGATTGTATGCTTTTAGAGTTCTTTGATTCTCCAATCTCTCTACCTGACTATTAAGACTTTGATCTTCCTTTATAGCAGTGGTTCTCAACCTTTCTAATGCCGCCACCCTTTAATACAGTTCCTCATGTTGTGGTGACTCCCAACAATAAATTATTTTCGTTGCTACTTCATAACTGTAATTTTGCTACTGTTAATGAATTGTAATGTAAATATCTGTGTTTTCCGATGGTCTTAGGCCAGTGATGGCGAACCTATGACACGCGTGTCAGCACTGACACGCGTAGCCATTTCTGATGACACGCGGCCGCATGCCGAGGATGAAACATTTGCTGCTCCTGAGGATGAAACATTTGCGACTAGAGTCTTGGAGTTAGTTTTTTCCTCAAAGTGACACACTACCCGAGTTATGCTCAGTTTTTTGGCGAAGTTTGACACACCAAGCTCAAAAGGTTGCCCATCACTGTTAGGCTCTACAGCAGCGGTTCTACAGTCAGGTTAGGCTCTAGTCACGACCCACAGGTTGAGAACCGCTAGCAGGGTTGCCTAAGACCATCGGAAAACACAGATATTTACATTACGATTCTTTTTTTTTTTTTTAAATATATTTTATTGATTTTTTACAGAGAGGAAGAGAGAGGGATAGAGAGTTAGAAACATCAATGAGAGAGAAACATCGATCAGCTGCCTCTTGCACACCCCCTACTGGGGATGTGCCCGCAACCAAGGTACATGCCCTTGACCAGAATCGAACCTGGGACCCTTGAGTCCGCAGGCCGACGCTCTATCCACTGAGCCAAACCAGTTTCGGCTACATTACGATTCTTAACAGTAGCAAAATTACAGTTATGAAGTAGCAACGAAAATAATTTCATGGTTGGGGGTCACCACAACATGAGGAACTATATTAAAGGTTGGCGGCATTAGAAAGGTTGAGAACCACTGCTTTATAGGTTGTGATTCCATTCACAATAAGACTCTTTTTGACCTTTTTTTCCTACATTGTGATTTCCTCCAGAGTAAGGCTTCTTTTTAATCTTCTTACCTAGCATTATTGGTGCTCATCAATATTAAGTGTATTGAGGACTAAATAGATGAAACTCATGTATTTATATGTCTGTCAAAAGTTTTAATAATGTATTTATTGGAGAAAAATTGAAACCATTAGGTAAAATGATAGTCTACTATCATTTGCATATTAGGGTTTTATTATATAGGATATTTATTTCAGAGAGGAAGGGAGCACTTTGTTCGGAGCACTCTAGGCCACCAGGACCATAGATTATTTTGAGTTGTCTATGCCTTCTCTATCCCTATGCTGATTTGGGACCTGATTTGATGAGCAGTGAGGAACCAGTCGTGGTAATTAAGAACTGGTTTGTGTTCAGTTATATTTCTATATTTAGAATTGACAACTACCGCCCTATATCCCACTTATAACATTTCTCATTTTCCTTCTCTGGAAATGAATCTATGCTTTTATTATTTTTAAATTTATTATTTATTATTAAATTTATCATGTATTAATAAACTATTTTTTAGAGCAGTTTTAGGTTTACAGAAAAATGAGCAGAAAGTAGAGAGTTCCTATATATATCCCCACTCTCCTCTCCTCTCTACTCCTTTCTCCTGTTACTGACATCTTGTATTAGTGTGGTATATTTGTTAAAGTAGCTGAGTCAATAGCTTAATAATTAAAGTATATGGTTTACTATTTTACATTATGGTTCATTCTTTTATATATATACTAGAGGCCCAGTGCACAAAATTCATGCACTGGGGGGGAGGAGATGTGGGGTGATCCTTCAGCCTGGCCTGTGCCCTCTAGAAGTCTGGGACCCCGCAGGGGATAGCCGGCAGTCAGACATCCCTTTCACAGTCTGGGGTTCTTGCAGTCCGGGATTCCTCACTCCTTACTGCCCATCTGCAGCAGAGACGGGAGAGGCTCCCACCACCACCGCTATGCTCACCAGCCTAGATCTAGCTTCTGACTAAGGGTTGCTCCCCCTGTGGGAGCTCATTGACCACCAGGGGAGAGCTCCTGTGTTGAGCGTCTGCCCCCTGGTGGTCAGTGCACATCATAGCGACTGGTCATTCTGTCGGCTGTTCTGCTGTTCTGTCGATTTGTATATTAGGGTTTTATTATATAGGATATTTATTTCAGAGAGGAAGGGAGAAAGAGAGAGAAAAACATTAATGATGAGAGAGAATAATTGATTGGCTGCCTCCTGCATGCCCCCCTACTGGGAATCAAACCCACAACCCGGGCATGTGCCTGACCGGGAATCGAACCGTGACCTCTTGGTTCATAGATTGACACTCAGCCACTGAGCCACGCCAGCTGGGCTATGGTTCATTCTTTGTGTTGTACATTTTATGGGTTTTGGCAAATGTTTGATGACGTGTCCATCACCACAGTATCATACAGAACAGTGTCACTGCCTTAAATATCCTCTGTGCTCCACATATTCATTCCTCCTTCAGTCCCTGGCAACCACTCATTGTATAATTTTTGCTTTTTCCAGAATGTCACATAGTTGGAATTATATAGTATGTGGCCTTTATAGCTTTATAGATTGGCCTTTAAAATGTTTATATATTGATTTGAGAGAGAGAAAGAGAGAGAAGCACCAATTTGTTGTTCCACTTATTTATGCATTTATTGGTTGATTATTTTATGTGCCTTCTATTGGGAATTGAACCTGCAACCCCGGTGTATTGGGACTATAGTCCAACCAACTGAGCTACCTGGCCAGGGCCAGATTGGCTTTTTTCACTTAGCAATATGTATTTAAGCTTCCTCCATGTTTTTTATGTGACTTGATAGCTTATTTTTTTTTTATTGCCAAGTAATATTCTATCATATGGATGTACCTCTGTTTGTTTATCCATTAGCCTATTGAAGGTCATCTTGGTTTATTCTAAGTTTTAACAATTATGAATAAAGCTGCTATAAACATTTGTGTTCAGGTTTTTGTGTGGAAGTAAGTTTTCAACTCATTTGGGTAGATACTAAGGAGCACAATTTTTGGATCATATGGGAAGAGTATGTTTAGTTTTTCAATAAACCATTAAACTGTCTTTCAAAGTGGCTGTACCAGTTTGCATTCCCACCAGCAATGAATGAGAGTTGCTATTGCTCTCTCATTGTTGCAAAATAGATTATTTTGAGTTATCTTTGCCTCGTCCTCTGCCTTTATGCTGATATGGGACCTTGATATGCAAAGAGGGACTTGAAATTAGTATAGTAGGTTGTGGTTGGCCTGTGTTTAGTCATTCTATACTTAGAATTGACAGCTACCACCATTTCCCATTTAAAATACCTCTCATTTTCTTGTAGTTCTCATCTGGAAATAAATCTTAGCTT
Source organism: Ia io (assembly GCA_025583905.1). Taxonomy (NCBI): domain Eukaryota; kingdom Metazoa; phylum Chordata; class Mammalia; order Chiroptera; family Vespertilionidae; genus Ia; species Ia io. The sequence goes on along the minus strand of JAJQQW010000023.1, from coordinate 20,084,507 downwards.
TTGTTAGACTTTTGAATGATAACAGATTGCTCTTTTCCCTTTAGCACAATTTTATAATAGGTCCCCGTATTCCTTAAGATTAGGAATGGATACAAAGCTTATGGAACCTACACGTCAGTTGTTCTTCAAAGTCATTGATAGTTTCAGTTTCAAACAGTATTTGAAAGTGCTTTTCTTCCTGCATCCTTGCCCACTCCTGATATTATTGGACTTTATCTCTTCCATTTCCCCCCACTTCCCATAGGTAAAACTTTCTCTTATTTTCTAATTCAGAGAATTATACTTGGTGGTAAAGTAAGTACTTATTAAACATTTTATTGAAGGAACATTGTCTATTTGGTAAATTTAAAGCTTGGATACTAGAAAGAATTCTTTTTTAAAAAACATTTTTAATTTTTGCGTGACTAAACCTGTTTATAATAGGTAAAAATATAATTAATGTCATCTATCATATAAATATGTTTTTTTTTAATATATATATTTTATTGATTTTTTACAGAGAGAAAGAGAGAGGGATAGAGTTAGAACCATCGATGAGAGAGAAACATCGATCAGCTGCCTCCTGCACACCCCCTACTGGGGATGTGCCCGCAACCAAGGTACATGCCCTTGACCGGAATTGAACCCGTGACCCTTCAGTCCGCAGGCCGACGCTCCATCCACTGAGCCAAACCAGTGAGGGCTATAAATATGTTTTGAATCTTCATTAAGGACTAATATAACTGATTATAGTGCTTTTGGATGAGAGATGGCTGTAGGGATATAAAGTGGTATTTTGGACCATCCTGGTCATTTAGAGTGAAAATGAGCTCTATGATGTTTGTTTTTATTGGCTTTAGAGAGAGAGGAAGGGAAAGGGAGAGAGAGAAATATCAGTAGGTTGCCTCCTGTATGCTTCCCCACTGGGGATCATGCACGAAACCTTGGCATGTGTCCTGACTGGGAATCGAGTGGTGACCTCTTGGTGCAGGGGATGATGCTCAACCAACGGAAACATACCTGCCAGGGCCATTGGTTGATTCTTGTATGTGCCTTGACCAAGGATCGATCCCACAACCTTGGTATATGGGGATGCAGCTCTAACCATCGGAGCTACCCGGCCAGAGCTCCATGATGTGTGTGTATGTTTTTCCACGATGCTTTTAATACGGAATTATTATACTTTCTGAAACATTTGATACCAGCCTATCCATTTTTCATATTTGTTGTTGAAGGAATAAACTATCATAATTTCTGTTTTTATAGATTATCTTGATAATGGTAATAATAAAATGGCAATTCAACAAGCAGATAAATTATTGAAGAAACATAAGGATCTTCATTGTGCTAAGGTAAGTTCATTTGCCCTTGAACTTAGATTTGTTGGGTTATATATTGTAATTTTGACTTTAAAGGAGAAAGATGTTTAATTAATCTCTTTAGTAATTTCCAGAGTATTTTCTTGATCACTTAAATGCCATGAGTAGTATTGAGTTAGAAGCTAGCTATTTAATTCTTTGAGCATAACTTATCTAATTTAATTATTTTATTTTCACAAATTCTTTTAAGCAATGTTTTACATTCTCTCTTTCTCTCTCTCTCCCTCTCTCTCTGTGTGTCTCTCTCTCTAATCCTCACCTGAGGATATTTTCCCATTGATTTTTTAGAGAGAGTGGAAGAGAGGGAAAATAGAAATATCAATGTGAGAGAGACACATTGATTGGTTGCCTCCTGCACCCACCCCTACCAGGGTCCGGGCTCAGGAGGAGCCTGCAATCAAGGTATGTGCCCTTAATCAGAATCCCAGACCCTTCTGTCCACAGGCCGACGCTGTATCCACTGAGCCAAACTGACTAGGGCTCTCTTTCTCTTTTTTAATCTTCTTCCGAGGACATGCTTATTGATTTTTGAGAGAGAGAGAAAGGAAGAGAAACATTGATTCGTTGTTCCACCTATTCATGCATTCATTAGTTGCCTCTTGTATTTTCCCCTACCAGGGATTGAACCCAAAACCTTGGCCTATTGGAATGACGGTCTATCCAACTGAGTCTCCTAGCCAGGGCTTGCATTCTTAATATGGCTGAACTAGGAAAGAATCTTTTTTTTTTTAAAAAAATATATATTTTATTAATTTTTCACAGAGAGGAAGGGAGAGGGATAGAGAGTTAGAAACATCGATGAGAGAGAAACATCGATCAGCTGCCTCCTGCACACTCCCCACTGGGCACGTGCCTGCAACCAAGGTACATGCCCTTGACCGGAATCGAACCCAGGAACCTTTAGTCCGCAGGCCGATGCTCTGTCCACTGAGCCAAACCAGCTAGGGCAATAGGAAAGAATCTTGATCTGTTCATATTTTTAGTAAAATGGTTTAGTTGATTAACAATCTAGGAATACCTTACGACTTACCTTGTGCTTTCAAATTGGCTTTCTATGGTTCCTTTTCAGTCCTTTTCAATCTGATTAGTCTTTTCTTTCTGTCAGGTGTTAAAGGCCATTGGATTACAGAGAACTGGGAAGCAAGAGGAAGCCTTTACCTTGGCACAGGAGGTGGCAGCTCTTGAACCCACAGATGATAACTCGCTGCAGGCACTGACTATTCTTTACCGGGAGATGCATCGTCGTATGTTTCTTTCTTTTCTTTGGTTTTAAACCTGAGCTTAAGTTTTTGGTTATTTCTGGTTGAGTTCTCTATTTGTCTGATTTGCTTATCACTCATGATTTGAGTGGATGGCAAAGGTAAAATAATGCATTAACCATGATTTCTGAAGACTGTAGACAGAAAGGATTTATTTTTCTGTGTATTAGGATCCTTGAATTGAAATGAGCACTTGAGTTTCATTTGTGGCATTATGATTTGCTAAGTGGGAGAGTTACCCTTTTTTCACCTTTATTTTTAAAGTAAAATTTTTTAATATTTATTTTTATTGATTTCAGAGAGGAAGGAAGAGGAAAGAGAAATAGAAACATCAATGCTGAGAGAGAATCATTGATCAGCTGCCTCCTGCCCACCCCACACTGGGGATTGAGTCTGCATCCTGCATGTGCCCTGACCCTGACCAGGAATTGAACCATGACCTCCTGGTTCATAGATTGACACTCATCCACTGAGCCACATTGGTTGGGTCACTTTTTTTTTTTTTAATATATATTTTTTATTGATTGATAGGTGCTTTTTTTTGAAAGGAAGGGAGAGAGAGAGAAACATCCATCTGAGAGTGTAACATCCATTGGCTGCCCCTTTCATGCCCCCTGCTCGGGATTGAGCCTGAAATCTGGGCATGCTCCCTGACCAGGAATCTAACTGGCAACCCCACCCTCCACGCACAGGAAGAAGCCCAGCCATCTGAGCCACACTGCCTAGGGCCACTTTCTTCACTTTTTAATATAGAAAAATTCAAATATAGACAAAAACAAAGAGTAGCATAATAAATCCCGTTGTATTCATTACCAAACTTCAGTAATAATTGATACATGATCAATTTTATCTATACTCCTTCCCTTGCTAAATTATTTCTAAGCATATTCTAGATGACCTGCCATTTCATCTGTAATGGCAGATGAAAGAAAGCTTTTTATTGTTGACACCTTGAATATTTTATTGTGAAATAATAGTTGTTTTTCTTAATACATATTGTAGAAGCATATATTTGATGTAACACTAGACAGTTTGATATGGAATAATGAACATTCATGAACTTACTGCTCAACTTAAGAAATAGAGTATTATCAGTACTAAGAATACTTCCTGTGTTTCCTCATCCATCTCATGTCCTCCTTTATCTTCCAAGAGATACTTGCTGTCCTGAATATTTTTTTTCTCTTGCTTTTCTTTACATCTTTACCATATTTGTTTTTCTGAGTAATGAATGATTAGTTTTGCTCAGTGTTGAACTTAATATGAAAAATTAAATGCTGTTAAGATTTAAGTTATACTTCAGTAATGAAAGAAAATCTTATTGCTCTTTATCTTAGCGGAGTTAGTTACAAAACTTTATGAGGCAGCTGTGAAGAAAGTTCCCAGTAGTGAGGAATATCACTCTCACCTCTTCATGGCCTATGCCAGAGTGGGCGAATACAAGAAAATGCAACAGGTAACTTGATCTCCTAACCTCCTGGGCTGCGGGATTTGCTATTAGGCGTCAAAGTCTCTTTAATGTGATTTAACTGTAGTGGTGTGTGTACATGTACATGTGCGCATTTACATGTATCTGTAGAATTGAATTATGTATTTGTGTGTAGAGATCAGCCAATTATTTTCTTTGTGTTTTTTAAAGATAAGCTGGTATTTAAGTTTTAAAAATGTTTCCTTTGGGGGAAATTTGGTTGTTCCTCTTTTGTGGCCTGATGGTATATGTTTTGTCTGGTTCTGGTAAGTTGGCTTCAACTTCCCCTGCAACAGGTTGCTGTACAGTTTCAGAAAATGGGCAGAAATCTCAGGGCAAAAAATGAACAGAACATAGAAAAATTAACTTTAAAGTTTACATCTAATTTGTAATTATTTATAGCCTGATGAGATTTTTAAATCCACTGGTGATGGGAGGGGGGGTGGTGGTGGAGAGGAGGGAATCCCCATTGCTTGGGATACTTGTTATTTTTTTTGCCAGTTAGTGCATTTTAGGTGTCCCTTGTATTTCTGTGAAGGAGCCTCATTTGTGCACGTTTGGACTAATGAGTGGGTAAAGCTGACATCTCCGGGAAATAAGACCTGCACTGATAAACCCATGCATAGAGAGTTATGATGTCAAGCTAGTACTTTTTTTTTTTTTTTTATGAATTTACATGCCTTGCTTTTTATTCCAAGCTAGTATTTCTTTTAAAAATGCTTTGTTTGTGGGTGTAATGTTTTCTGAAGGCAGAGCTTTCTTACTTGTTTTTGTTTGTTTTATTCTTTAAATATCAAGTTACAATAATAAATCAGGGAGGGTGGAAGATACTATATTAATATAAATCCTTCTTAAAATTAATCTTTTATATGCTTATGTTTTTATTTATTTATTTAATTTTTTTTAATTATTATTTTAAAAAATATTTTATTGAATTTTTTACAGAGAAGAAGGGAGAGGGACAGAGAGTTAGAAACATCGATGAGAGAGAAATATCGATCAGCTGCCTCCTGCACACCTCCTACAGGGGATGTGCCCGCAACCAAGGTACATGCCCTTGACTGGAATTGAACCTGGGACCTTTCAGTCCACAGGGCGATGTTCTATCCACTGAGCCAAACCAGTTACGGCATGCTTATGTTTTTAAATATATATATATATGTATTTCTTAATCCTCACCTGAGGACATGTTTTTATTGATTTTTGAGAGAGAGGAAGAAAGGAGAGAGAGAAACATCGATGTGAGAATGAAACATCGAATGGGTTGCTTCCTGTACATGGCCCGATGGGGAATCCAACCTGTAACCTAGGCATGTGCCCTGCCTGGAAATCAAACCCCAGCCTGTTTGGTGTATGGGACAATCCTCAACCAATTGAGTCACCTGGTTAGGCAGTTTTGTATCTTTTTTTTTTTTTTTTTTTAAACATTATTTCTTTTTTTTTAATATATTTTATTGATTTTTTACAGAGAGGAAGGGAGAGGGATAGAGAGTTAGAAACGTCGATGAGAGAGAAACATCGACCAGCTGCCTCTTGCACATCCCCCACTGGGGATGTGCCCGCAACCAATGTACATGCCCTTGACTGGAATCAAACCTGGGACTTTTCAGTCCGCAGACCGACGCTGTATCCACTGAGCCAAACCGGTTTCGGCGGCAGTTTTGTATCTTGATTTTTGGAGATATTGCTTCGATGTGCCTTAACAATTACAGTTCCTTTTTAAGTTTTTTTTAAATTTTCAGAATCTAGGCAAATTATTTATTTAAATTGATTGGAGAGAGAAACATCGATTTGTTGTTCCACTTATTTATGCATTCATTGGTTAATTCTTTTATGTGCCCTGACTGGGGGATCGAACACGCAACCTTAGCATATCAGGACAATACTCTAACCATCTGAGCTACCTGCCCAGGTTAACAGCTACAGTTCTTTAATATGTTTTACCTATATCTTGCTTTTGCATTATTCTAGTTTCATGTATTGGAAGAATGGAGTACTCTAGTGTTAAATGTTTTAGAATGGAACACTATTTTTTATTCTACCTATGTTGCTGTTTATGGTAGTTACAGTTTTTTAGCTTATATATATGTGTTTATTTTGAAAGTGGTATGTCAGTCTGAGGTGATAGGTATTTTACAAATTAAATGTCATTCGTCATGAGGGTGAGGGCTCTTGTTTTGTTTACTGCTGAATCCTCAGTTCCTCAAATAGCATCTGCACAATAAATATTTGCTAAATAAGTGAATGATTTTCATAAACTGGTGGAGATAAGGGAGGAAGCCAGAGAATCAGAAAACGTCTACTTCCCCAGTGACCTCTCTGGCAGGTACTTTTTAAAACCCCCTTGAATGAAGAGTTTCTAGTCATTCACATTGTGATTAGACTTTCCTTTTTATGTAAATGACATTTTGGTTCTCTGAGCCACCAGTTTACAGCATGGTTTTCATTTTTTTAAAAAAATATATTTTATTGATTTTTTACAGAGAGGAAGGGAGAGGGACAGAGAGTTAGAAACATCAATTAGAGAGAATCATTGATTGGATGCCTCCTGCACACTCCCTACTGGGGATGTGCCCGAAATCAAGGTACATGCCCTTGACTGGAATCGAACCTGGGACCCTCAGTCCGCAGACTGACGCTCTATCCACTGAGCCAAACCGGTTTCGGCTATAGGCATGGTTTTCAGACTCGTCTATCTTCAAAAGTTTTGTGTATCAGCAGAATATTAGTGTCTGTAAGATAGTAGGGTGTGGACATGACATTTTTGTCTTTTATTAAAAATTTATATTTTATATTCTGTTTCTTTTTGTTTTTGCATGTCATTATAAAAATATTTTCTTGTAAAAAAAAAAAATGTTTTCTTTCGCCCTAACCAGTTTGGCTCAGTGGATAGAGCGTCGGCCTGTGGACTGAAATGTCCCAGGTTTGATTCTGGTCAAGGGCATGTACCTTGGTTTCGGGCACATCCCCAGTAGGGGTGTGCAGGAGGCAGCTGATCAATGTTTCTAATTCTGGGGGTGTGCAGGAGGCAGCTGATCGATGTTTCTCTCTCATCGATGTTTCTAACTCTCTATCCCTCTCCCTTCCTCTCTGTAAAAAACCAATAAAATATATATTAAAAAATGTTTTCTTTCCCCAAATTATCAGGTAAAATTAACACTTTACATTCCATTCCTACTGAGTTTGGTGTTGAAAGTAGGGACCTCAAACCATCTTAGATTCTCCTTCTACTCTGTGTATCTGTTTTGTCTCCAGGTCATCTTGATTCTACCTCCACACTGTCTTTGAGGTCTCTTTCCTATTTTATTTACTTCATCCTGGTTTAGTTCCTCATCACCTCACCTCTTCTGTCTTCCTATCCTTTTTGTCACTGCTAAAATACTCTTGTGAGAAGAGTATGGATTTATACACATTAGTCCCTTACTCCTTCAGACTCCTTTTGAATGCCTTACAACAAAGGTACCTCAGTCTACCTTTTAATCCTTTTCCCTACTACTCACTCTTCTTAATCCTTTTGTTTAGCCAAATGTCCTACTTGTTTGTGTCAGCATGTTTTTCTTTGATTTATGCTTTTAATCAGACTAATTTTGTTCCTACCTAGAATTGATTGATTCATCCAAATATTTGCCCAAATATTTGTATTTGTATGTATCTCCTTACCCCCCATCTTTGCCTATAGACATTCTATTTAAAACTTCAGGGTCCATCTGAAAGACTGCTACTTTGGAGAAGGCTTAATTGATACAATTCCCTTCCCTACTTTCCCTTAAAGAAAGAAGAAAGGAATAAGCAAACTTAACCTTGCTTTTCTCAGAAACACCCTAGCATGGTGTTTTTGTATAGAATGTTTATTTTTATTACCAAATATATTTTAGTCATTTGTGTATTTGTCTTATCTTTCCCTAGCTTTTTATTTTTTTTATTAATTTGAGAGAGAGAGAAACAGGCATGATTTTCATTTTTTTAAAAAAAACATATTTTATTGATTTTTTACAGAGAGGAAGGGAGAGGGACAGAGAGTTAGAAACATCAATTAGAGAGAATCATTGATTGGATGCCTCCTGCACACTCCCTACTGGGGATGTGCCCACAGCCAAGGTACATGCCCTTGACCGGAATCGAACCTTGATTTGTTGTTTCACTTATTTATGATTCATTGGTCGATTTTTTTTCCCCTTTGGCAGGGAGAAACACTTAATTTGTTGTTCCACTTGTTTATGCGTTCATTGGTTGTTACTTGTACGTGCCCTGACCAAGGATTGAACCAGCAACCTTGGTGTATTGGGATGATGCTCTATCCAACTGAGCTATCTGGCCAGGGCTTATATTTCCCTAGCTTTTAAGTGCCTTTGAGACTGGGACACAATATTTGTATCCTTGGCAGAAATAGGCATTTCCTTAATAGAAAGCTCCATGAAATTTTCAAAGTGGATTGAAGATAGTCAAAGTGGATTGAAGATAGTCAAAAGATTAAAAAAAAAGTAACTGATCATTAGCTGACGGAGTTCATAGCATTGATTACTACTTGGCTAATTATAGATGGATCCTCCATTACATATTAATAGATCTATTTTCCTCTTTTTTTAAAAAAAAATATATTTTGATTTCAGAGAAGAAGGGAGAGGGAGAGAGAGATAGAAACATTAATGTTGAGAGAGAATCATTGATTGGCTGCCTCCTGAACGGCCCCCACTGGGGACTGAGCCAGCAACCCAGGTATGTGCCCTGATCGGGAATCGAACTATGACCTGGTTCATAGGTCAGTCCTCAAGCACTGAGCCACACCATCCAGGCACTCTTTCTTTTTATGTTCCTGCTTTTAAGTACAGTATTTGTATACTGTGCATTTCACAATGAAAGGGTTCAGTTCTAATTAATGGTGTCTTGAAAGATCCTGATTATTTTCCTAACCTAAGAAAATTTGCAATTATGTCAGTAATCTTTTCTAATTTTTAATTTTAAATATACTGTCTAGATTTCTTTGTTTATTTGTTTTACTATAACTGGTTAGTGTCTTGTCTTCAGTAAAGTTTGTTTACTGATGTACATTCATAATCCAAATTTTGTGTTTGCTTTGGTATTCTATTCGGACTATGTTGTATTGCAGTATTTTCTAGAAATACTGGGTTTTATTTTACTTTATTTTATTTATTTTTTAAAATACATTTTTATTGATTTCAGAGAGGAAGGGAGAGGGAGAGAGAGATAGAAACATCAATGAGAGAGTATCATTGATCTGCTCCTTCCTGCACGCTCCCTACTGGGGATCAAGCCCGCAACCTGAGCACGTGCCCCTGACTGGAATCGAACCCAGGACCTTCCAGTCCACAGTCCAGTGCTCTATCCACTGAGCCAAACTAGCTAGGGCTAGAAATACTGGGTTTTAATTTAAGAAAATATGTTTCAAAGGTGAAATATTCCTGATGTAAAAGTTCACACTTGTGATTATGTATATTGCTAGGCAATATAGACTATCCACCAAGTCTCTAGGCACTTACAGCACCTGGGCTATGTAAACGTGTTGTTATTCTCCTAGATATCTCGCCACATATCTAGATCATTAATTGCCCTCTGTATGATCTTTTCTAAATTAAGTATTTATGGCTCTCTGTCTTTCAGGCTGGCATGACTTTATATAAGATTGTCCCCAAAAACCCTTACTACTTTTGGTCTGTGATGAGCTTAATTATGCAAGTGAGTATGGCATTCACAATGGGATTGAGATTTGTTTTTATATTTGTATATAGTTATTGTCCTTAAGGTATCTTGTGAACGTCTTAGGTAGTCATGTGTTGTAGCATGTCTCAAACAGGGACTTTCCATACTGTCAGTTGACTTTTTGAGTTGGGGAGTTTTGGTATTCTTTATGAGTTGGTATATTGGTTTATTTGTGTGTAGCACAGACTGTATTTCCCCTGAATTTTAGATCCATTACTGGGTTATTTGATCAAGTATGAACCCTGAGATGTTAGATATTTTGACCTGAGGTTTGTCTTTAAGACAATATTGTTGGTTAGTGCATAGGTTATTGAACTGGGTGACCTTGTTTTGTCACTTTTGCTTTCTGAGCCTCGGTTTGCTCTTTTACAGAATGGAGATACTTATCTCCCAGAGCTACTGTAAGGACTGAAATGAGATATGTTGTAGGAGAGGATGGGGAGGTAGGAGTTAAATTGTAGCAGTTAAGAACAGAGAGTTTCTGGGTTTAGACAAGTCTGCGTTCAAATATTGGCTTCACCTCGTGTCTTGGAGTGCAGTTGGGAATCTCAACATCATTTTATCTATAAGATAAGCATAATAGCTACCTGAAAGGTTGTTTATAGGGGATAAATGAGCTTTGAGCAGAATCTGGCAGTGTTAAAATTATTAATATCACTCATTGATTTTAATTACCAGTCTAAGGTAATTGTGGCTAATAGTAAGCTGTATAAACAATTGGCATTTCTCTTCTAATGTATGAACATCTCAAAAAAACATCTGAAAGGCTTTTCAAACACTTGATGATACTCTTTGTATATAATAAACAGTATAGGCATACTCCCTCTTAACATATTTCTAAAAATGTGTGAATAATCTATTTAAAAGTTAGGTCATATTGTGGAAACTCAGCATTTCAAGATTGCATAGGCTAATGAATTTTTAATAAAGCAATCTCTTGTAAAGCAAACTACTTTAGTGTATCTTTTTGGCAGGTTCAAATTAGGCCTGATATTTGACGTAGTATAATGATAATTATGTGCTGGAGTCATAGTAATGGCCTGCATGGTAATATAAATAGTGCAGGCAGGGAGAAATTAGAATGAAACATTTATTATTTTCTCTTCTAGTCTATATCAGCACAGGATGAAAACCTCTCAAAAACGATGTTTCTGCCCCTTGCTGAGAGAATGGTAGAAAAAATGGTGAAAGAGGACAAGATAGAAGCGGAGGCTGAAGTGAGTAATTTAAGCCCTACTTTTGTATTTGTATGATTTTGATACTGCTTCAATAAATATTATAATAGTAAGAACTCTTGTTTAGAGAGCGGGGTCTCCACTCCTGCCCTTCGTGTAATTGTGAAGTTTCAGATACCCCAGCTTAGACATAATGAACATGGAGCTGTTTCAGCAAGTACTCTAGTTTGAGATGTATATAGATAGGGAAGACTCTGTTGTCTGATTCTTACTGTTAATTTCATCTCATTTGAGAATAGTGTTCTTTTCTATTAGATAACTTTTTAAAAATTTACAAATGACTATTTTTTCTTTTTTAATTACAGTTGAGATTCAGTATTTTATATTAATTGCAGGTGTACAGCATAGTGGTTAGACATTTATGTAATTTGTGAAGTTATCCCCCCCGATAAGTCTAATATCCATCTGGCACAATACATAGTTATTACAGTATTAGTGACTGTATTCCCTGTGCTATACTTTACATCCTTATGGCTGTCTTTTTATTATTGAAAAGTTTCAGTGGTTGCACTTGTTTTTTTTTCTGTAAGGTTGAACTTTATTATATGATCCTGGAGCGTTTGGGAAAGTACCAGGAAGCCTTAGATGTCATCAGAGGAAATTAGGAGGTAATTTTGAAAGTTTTAAAGTATTTTTTCCTGTTTAAACATGAAAAATGTTTATTGTGGAAAATTTCTTTTCATACAGAAACAGAAAGATATAAAGACACAAAAAATCACTTGTGATCATTTTATGTTCTTCCAGACTTTTCTGTGTTGTACATTTATTTATTTATTTTTAAAGTATATTTTTAATTGGATTTATTGGGGTGACATTGGTTAATAAAATATTTAGATTTCAGGTGTATAGTTTTATAATACATCATCTCTATTTTGTACTGTGTGTTCACCACCCCAAGTCAAGTCTCCTTCCATCTCCATTTATCCCCCTTTTATCCTCTTCTACCTTCTCCTACCCCCCTTTTCCTCTGGTAATCACCATACTGTTGTCTGTGTCTGTGAGTATTTTTGTTTATTTGTTTTAAAAAAACAATGTGAGAGAGAAACACTTTGGGGAATGAATCGGCAACCCAGGTATGTGCCCTGACCAGGAGTTGAATCTTTTCTTTTTTTTTTTTAAATATATATTTTATTGATTTTTTACAGAGAGGAAGGGAGAGGGATAGAGAGATAGATACATCAATGAGAGAGAAACATCAACCAGCTGCCTCCTGCACACCCCCTACCGGGGATGTGTCCGCAACCAAGGTACATGGCGTTGACCGGAATCGAATCTGGGACCCTTCAGTCCACAGGCCGACGCTCTATCCACTGAGCCAAACTGGCCTTGGCAGGAATTGAATCTTTTCACTTACAGGACAATGCTCCAACTACTGAGCCATCTGGTCAGGGAGTGACAAAGATTTTTGGTTCCTATTTAAACATGTGTGATGATTTCCTTAGGAGAAATTCTTGGAAATGCAGTTATTGCCTCAGTAAACCTGGCTGGGTATTTTTTGTTTGTTTGTTTTAAAATATATTTTTATTGATTTCAGAGAGGGAGGGAGACACCCCCTACTGGGGATCAAGCATGTAATCTGGGCATGTGCCCTGACTGGGAATCGAACCCTGACCTAGTCCATAGGTCGACGCACAACCACTGAACCACACTGGCAGGGCTAAACCTGGTTTTTTAATTGTGCTTTTAGAGTCTTTGGGATTAACTAAACTATAGATGAATAACGTCACTTCTCTCATTTGGCAGTCATTAAAAAAAACTTTGTTTCATACAAATATGTAATATATATCTTTTATTAGACTGCAGTCATAAAACTGTTACACTAAATGATAGTTAACTACTTTAGTTATATAAAATGTAGCAGGAGTTTGTGTGTGTGTGTGTGTGTGTGTGTGTGTGTGTGTGTGTGTGTAAGTAACATTACTTACTCTCTTAACTTCAGCCTCCTTGCAGATGGGTACAAGTCAGCCTTTCTGTTTCTATTCATCTAGATTGTATTTCTGCGTATAGTTTAAATTTAGATTCTCTATAGGAAATTCATAATAATTGTCAGTATCCTTAATCTGCTAACCTGATAGAAAGGACAGGGCAAGTTTAATTTGGTCAGAAATATAGTTGTAGTTTTCCTCCTCTCAGCTGTTGGGAGTTTGATTCATCTCTATTCATTTTTTATCTTTCTCCTAACATCTCTGTCACCTTGCTCATCCCATTCCAGTCTAAGCTTCTGTGTTTGGAACTGTATGGATGGGAAATCTGTCTGTGGACTAAATATACCAGTTCCGATATTCCATTGGGGCTTTATATGCGCATCCCACATACTGGAGCCTCAACTCAATACATTCTGGATCCTTGCCTTTTATTATTTATTTATTTATCTTTTTGGATCTTTGTCTTTTACAGAAAAAAAATATCGTAAAAGTTTACTATTAGAAATGTACTTTTTTTCCTCTTCAGTAAAATATTTTTTAATAAGATAATAGTTTGTATCTAATGGTGCCTCTGTTTTCTGAGAGAGGGAAAATGTGCTATTTTCCTTTTTGTGTTTGGACTTTATTTTGGTTTCTGAACAGAAATGAAACTAGCTTATCAACTATTATAACTTTTAATTGTAGAGAAGTTGACTAGTGAGATTCAGAGTCGGGAAAATAAATGCATGGCTATGTACAAGAAGCTGAGCAGGTGGCCAGAGTGCAATGCCCTTTCCCGGCGTCTCTTATTGAAAAAGTGAGTAGATGCTTCTTTTTGGACTGTATGACTAGAATGGGGTTTTTAGGTGTCATTATCGATGTGTTTTGTCTATGTCTTTTGAGATTTTGGGGCATAAAGTATGTCCTGAAAACTTTAAAATTAAAAAAAAAGTTTTTGATGAACCATCTTTCAGTAAAGAGTTATTAGGTCTTTAAAATGAACACTGCAAATCATTTGTCAAATTTAATATTAGCCTAACCTTCTTCTCTTCTCTCCCATTTAGGAAGTGCTAATGTGGGGAGTTTTCTGTTAAGAATATTAATTTTCTAGATTTGGTCATTTTATTGAAGGAAAGAGTAGTATCTGAAAAGTTTTTTTACTTTTTTGTAATGCATCCATTTTATTTACTTTTTAAATATATTTTATTGATTTTTTTAGAGAGAGAAAGGGAGAGGAAGAAAGAGTTAGAAACATCGACGAGAAACATCAATCAGCTGCCTCCTGCACACCCCCTAGTGGGGATGTGCCCGAAACCAAGGTACATGCCCTTGACCTGAATCGAACCTGGGACCCTTGAGTCCATAGGCCAATGCTCTATCCACTGAGCCAAACGGGTTAGGGCAAGTTGTTTTACTTTTAAAATGCCTCTGGAATGCTGTGATTTGGGGCTGTGGAGGAAACCTAGAGGGAAGGGTGGGCTTCTAGTAAGGACTAAAATATAACTTAGAAATAAATTGAATATCATTGTTCCTAAGGCATATTTGTCACAACTTGTGTTTAATCCTGTGTGTACCATTCAATCTGATTTTTAGCTCAGATGACTGGCAATTCTATCTGACTTATTTCGATTCTGTCTTTCGACTGATTGAAGAGTCCTGGACTCCTCCTGCTGAAGGTGAACAGTAAGTTGTCTTCTTCCTGAATTACAATGGCACTGTTTTTGTTGTTGTTGCTTTGTTTTGCTATTTTTTGCTTTTATTTTACAATGGCACTTTTAAGTATATTGTAGCAAAAAAATTTCATTGTAAGCCTAATTGAATTCTCTTTTCCTGTCTCAATAAATTTTATCACTTGCAAAGTAGGATTTTTTCTCCATTTTTTAGAATTATAAAGTAAAAAAATGTTTAAAATATATTTGTATTGATTTCAGAGAGGGAAGGAGAGGGAGAGAGAGAGATAGAAACATCAGTGATGAGAGAGAATCATTGATTGGCTGCCTCCTGCACGTCCCTTACTGGGGATTGAGCTCACAACCTGGGCATATGCCCTTTACCAGAATCGAACCTGGGACCCTTCAGTCCACAGACCTACGCTCTATCCACTGAGCCAAACCAGCTAGGGCTAAAGTAAAACTTATTGCAAAAATTATCCTTTTTTTTTTTTTTTAAAAAGAGGTACATTTGGTTAGTCGCTCAGCAGTAATCAAATGCCACAATTGGGAGTAATCATATGCCATGTTATCTGCCAGAATATGCTTACAGCTCTTTTATTCTATTTGTATCCTATATAATAAAAGGATATTATGCATATTGTCCCCTTGACCCGGAGTTTGACCCAAGTTCAACCAGGGGGTGGGGGGTGGCCCACCAACCGCCCGGGGCCCCTTCCCCTGGTCGGCCCTGCCCCTGATTGGCCCTCTGATCAGCCCTCCAACCCTTGTTCGGGGGTGGGGTCGGCCAGCCAATCTCCCATGTCCCCTCCCCCAAGCCAGCCCACCCCATCGGCCCCGATTGGGGCGGGGCAGCCAGACCCCAGCCATGCACAAATTCATGCACTGGGCCTCTAGTTGTTTTATAATTATCAAAATGCTTTATTTTATTTTTTTATATGTTTCTTCAAATCACTGTGGCTTTAACTTTTGGAATGGACAATAGAGGCACAAAATTACCTTTTTCGTGTGTTTATACCCAGCTCTTTAGAAGGAGAAGTACATTATTCTGCAGAAGAAGCTGTGAAGTTTATAGAAGATCGGATAACAGAAGAATCTAAAAGTTCTCGCCATCTTCGAGGACCACATTTAGCTAAACTGGAGCTGATTAGACGTTTACGACGTCAAGGTTTTAATGATGAGTACAAACTGGGTAAGAAACTGTAGTGATATTTGGGAACCCTGGAGAAGGTACAGGGAAACCCTTAATACCTAAGTGCAGTATTCATTTTTCTGAAGCCTGCAATAACAGAGTCATGTGTAGGAAGCAAATGTCTCCATAACCTGAAAATATTTACTAATGAATGGATCACTTATAAAATCAGCTCTAAATCTCTCCCTTATCCATCAGAGTCTTTGTCAGACATTTTCTTTTTCTTTTTGCTGATCAATAATAATATCAAAATCAATTTCAAAGTAAAATAGCCAGTTTCATAAAAGTTTCAGAATTTATTAAAGTGTATGAAAGTTTTATTGAAAATCTGCTCCCAGCACTTACATTGATGAAAGACTGTCTAGCAGAGTTATGGCAATTAACGAAGATAAAGTTTATAAGGATAATGACATGTGGGAGAAAACAACTATTTGAATAGTGAAGCATTAAGAGAGGCCTTCAGGAACTTTGATGAAGCATTTAGATGTTTTTATAAAATGAATGTTTTAGCTTATTGCACAAGAAGTGAAGGGTGTCATATTGTGTTAGTTTATAATTTTGTTGGAAAAATGGCATTCTTTCTCCCCCAAAACAGTAATTCTTTGTTAATACTAAGTGTTAGCTTATAATAATAATGCCCTAAATTTTGTTAGGTTCAAGATAATAAACTTTAAAAATTTTTCAATTTTATTTTATTTTAAAAATATATTTTATTGATTTTTTACAGAGAGGAAGAGAGAGGGATAGAGAGTTAGAAACATCGATGAGAGAGAAACATCGATCAGCTGCCTCTTGCACACCCCCTACTGGGGATGTGCCCGCAACCAAGGTACATGCCCTTGACCGGAATTGAACCTGGGACCCTTGAGTCCGCAGGCCGATGCTCTATCCACTGAGCCAAACCGGTTTCGGCTCAATTTTATTTTTTAAGATAAAGCTCCAAATAAATCTTTTTCCTCCATTCATTGTTATGGAAATTTTGTTCTCAGTAGAAGTTTATAAAATTTAAGAGGGATTTTTTTAGGGACCAGTTGTCTTGGGATGATGAGCATTTCTAATATCTTTGTCCTAGGATATTTTTGTTAATTTTAATCATCTAATTAATGTTCTTTGTAGCTCCTTCTAAAATGAACTGTGAACTTCTCTCTGTCATTCCCTATGTAGATTACTCACAATTAATTTTGAATTCCATGTTAACTTCTTTCTTGGGTCTACCTCAATAATCTGTGTATGTTAGTTCCAGAATTGCAAATGAAAATTTTTGCATGACCTTTAGTAAAATATTATTAAACTAGAGGCCCAGTGCATGATTAAATCATGCACGTGTAGGGTCCCCTAGGCCTAACCTGCCACCCAGGCCATATCCACTGCCCTGCAAAGCCTAGCACGCTCCACAGACACTGCTGGCAGCCTGCTCCCCGCTTTTGATGGCAGGGGGTCCGCTGGTGCCAGAGCGGGCACACAGCTCCCCACTTTCGATCGCGGGGGAGGTGGGTGTCCGCTGGTGCACCAGGCCTTTCAAAAGCCTCCGGCGGAGGCTGTTGTCCTGGTGCCGGAGCGGACAGATACCCAGCTCCCCCGCTTTCGCTTTCGATCGCGGGGGAGTTGGGTGTCTGTCCGCTGGTGCCGGAGCGGACACCCAGCTCTCCCACTTTTGATGGTCGGCGGCGGGATGTGGGCTCACTGCCCCAGAGGCCCCTTCTGTGCCGCAGCACAGCCATGGTGCAGACGCTGAGCTCGCGCCGCCGCTGGCGACACGAGCTCAGCGTCCCACTGGTCCAATCGGCCACCCCGAGTCCCGCCCCCCGCACCTCCTGGCCAGTCGTGGGCATAGCGAAGGTACGGTCAATTTGCATATTATTCTATTATTAGGTAGGATTAGATTCCAGGTAATTGTTTTCTCTACAAAGCTGGATATAATAGTATTTGGCTATGCTTTGACACTTAATATATTTATCTTCCATCTTTCTCTTTCTTATTGCCAGCCCACATCTTACAAATTAGTGAATTTGTCTAGTCTCCACAATTAAATTTTTTTTTTTTTTTTTAACCAGACCAGTGAGTGATTCTCAGTCTCTTTGGGATCACAGAGTCCTGTGAAAATCTGGTTAGAGGGAGTTCTGTTCCCAGAAACATGTGAATAGGAACTGGGACCTAAAATCTTACAGAACTCCGTGGTTAGAATTTCCGCGTCTTAAATCTAGTTCAATTTGAGAACATTTTATTTTTATTTTTTGTTTTTAATTTGAGGAAAAAATAAAATGAACTGGTAGCTTTCTGCATTTCCAGGTTTAAATTTTTAATAGTGGGTGATCTTGCTGGAGTTATTGGCCTGTGGTTCTTCCCACTTATTTTCTCTTCTGTTGGTGTGGCTATTAACCAACATTACCTTTCATTTAATTAACATTTATTTGATACTTCTGCAGTAGTTCAGGAACTGTTGTAGAGAGAAGCATGTTTGTTTAATGTTTGCATATAAATGTAACTCTTTAAACTGTAATGAAAACTTTTTAACTGTTTAAATTTTAATTGAATGAAAAGCTTCACATTTCCTAAGTGTATTAATAGGTAAACTGAATGTAAAATTCTGCTCCTTTTAAAAGTATTTTTATTTTTAACTACTCAAGCCACCTTCCAGCCCTCATTGTTATTCTCATTCACACTTACTCAAGCATTCAAACAAAATTTTAATCTAATGAAATAAAGATTTTTCAAATCAGACCTTTACTTAAATTAGAAATTGCTTCAGTCCATGAATAATTTAGTGGTTTTTATTTTTCTCTCTTAGGTGACCCAGAAGAATTAATGTTTCAGTATTTTAAAAAGTTTGGGGATAAACCTTGCTGTTTTACAGACCTCAAGGTGTTTGTTGATCTCTTGCCTGCTGCACAGTGTACAAAAGTAAGTACTATTTGGAATCTATTTGTTGTAACTAGGTTAAGTGTTTGGGCTTCCTTTCTAAAATGGGAGAGAGTGGTGAACATGAGATATCAAGATAACTGCTCTATCAAGCCAAGTGCTCTAGGGGCTATCAGATTAAAGACATGATTTCTTGTTAAGTTAAGCCACAATGAGAATAAGCCCTTTGTAGATAGATTCTCCTTTTTTGTTTTTATGTGTGTGTTTTTGAGATAATTGTAAACTTATATGCAGTTAAAAGAGAAATAATGCAGAGAACACTGTATACCCATCACTCATTTTGCTCTAATGCTAAGATAGTGCATAATTATAGTATAATTAGGAAATTGATATTGATACAATCCACTGACCTTATTTGAATTTCCCAAGTTTTGTATGTATTCATTTGTGAGTGTGGTGTTTTTTTTTTTGTTTGTTTATTTTTATTGATTTCAGAGAGGAAGGATAGAGGGAGAGAGAGAGAGATAGAAACATCAATGATGAAAGAGAATCATTGATCGGTTGCCTCCTGCATGCCCCCTACATGTGCCCTTGACCAGAATCGAACCTGGGACCCTTCAGTCCACAGGCCGACGCTCTGTCCATTGAGCCAAACCAGCTGGGGCTGTTTTTGTGTTTTTAGTGCAGTATGTAATACATGTGGATTATGTGACCACCACCACCATCAAGATACAGAGCAGTTCACTACTAGGATCCCATGTGCTACTCTTTTTTACCCCCAGACACCTCCCTGAACATCCCTCTTTCCCCACCCCTACCCTCTGGCAACTAATGTTTTCTATTTCTACAATTTTGTCATTTTAAGAATTTTATATAATGGAATCATATTATGTATAACCTTTTGAGATTGGCTTTTTTCACTCAGCATAATACCCTGGAGATTCATGCATTTGTTAAATGTATCAGTAGTTCATTCCTTTTTATTGCAGAATAGTATTCTATGTTACTTACTTTCTCATATTTGAAAGCTCTCTTGTAGGAAAGGGATGAGAACCAGGACCAAACCTCTCTCTTCCACTCAACCAGCAAATTGTTACAGGGAATTCAGAAGTTAGTGAGAAAAATATCTTGTTAGTGGCCAGAATTCTCTAAAAATAGTGTTTGAGTTTCATGTTACTGAAGGGATTTAAGCAGACTATGGAACCATGTGGGAGAGATTCATTCAGTGTTCGTAGCACTTAATTATGTGCTAAGGGCTAAGCTAGGGAACAACTGATCATGTCTTATAGTGCTTACCATCTTGTAAGTTGAAGCATCAAATGATGGGGATGCATTAGAGGAACATTTATATTGTCATCAACTGAGATTCATAAAGGTTTGCCAGTACGAATCTGGTACCAGCCCCTCTCCTTTGCTGGTATGTTTGAAAACCCAGGGTCATCTCACGGGATCCCATCATATTGATGTAGTGAGAGGAACCCTCTAGAAATGCTGGAATACTAGCAATGATAAGGTAGTCATTGTTCTGTGACACAAAGGATTTAAAGCTGCTGCAATGAGTTGTGTAGTTCTATGTAAATTTTTCATTGAGAGGGGTAATTTTGCTGCCACAGCCTTTTAAATGTGGGATTCTGCTGCTCAGCAGTTTGTAAGAGGATTGCAAACTGCCCTGTAAGGTTCAAACTGAGAACTGTTGTCCCAATGAATTAGGAGCCAAATTTTTTTAAAATGGGACTAACCTCTAATTGAAGAAAATAAAATAGCATAGAGTCAAAGTTGTTAGAATATCTAATATATTGCATTATTTTACTCATTTTATTGCTCATAATTATATTCACATACATAATCTATATATACTAGAGGCCTGGTGCACGAAATTCTTGCACTGGGTGGAGTGGGGGGGGTCCCTCAGCCCGGCCTGCGCCCTCTCACAGCCTGGGAGCCCTTGGGGAATGTCCAACTGCCAGCGGGGAGTGGGCCTAAGCTGGCAGTCGGACATCCTTAGCACTGCCATGGAGGTGGGAGAGGCTCCCACCACTGGGCACGGCCACTGTGCTCGCCAGCTGTGAGCCTGGCTTCTGGCTGAGTGGCACTCCCCTTGTGGGAGCGCACTGACCATCAGGGGGCAGCTCCTGCGTTGAGTGTCTACCCCCTGGTGGTCAGTGCGTGTCATAGCAACTGGTCGTTCTGCCGTTCGGTTGATTTGCATATTAGCCTTTTATTATATAGGATAAAAGCCAAGCGACTGGAACATTGGAATGACCGGAATGACTGGAACGACCATTTGCTATGACGCGCACTGCAGTGGCCAACCGACCTGATTGGGGCCCCCTCCCCTCAACCTCTTGTGGCTCCTCTCCTTTGCCGGCCTCATCCCCGATCACACACACCCAATCGGGGTGGGGCTGGCCAATATCCCATGTCCCCTCCCCCTGCCGCCTGGCTCAATGAGCCCCCATCATGGCAGGCTGGCTGGACCCCAACCATGCACAAATTCGTGCACTGGGCCTCTAGTCTGTATATAGCTTTATAGGTGTGGGGTGTACATTATATTTAAATATATAATTATTTAGATACCTGACAAAATTAAACATTGACTTTAACTTTAAAATATAATTAACGCTATCAACATATCAAATAAAACAATATATATTTTATTTCATTACTTTAAATAAAACATAATGGTTTGGTGAATAAAAATGGTATAGTAAAGGGGTTTTAATTTTTATTTTTTCTTGATTGATGTCTTTTTCTAGACCATTTCAGTATTTTTAATTATGGCCTACTGAAAACTAGATCTGTTTTAAAACCTGTCCTCCTTTTTTTCCCACTCTGCAGTTTATTAATCAGTTACTTGGAGTTGTTCCTTTGTCGACACCAACAGAGGATAAGCTGGCACTGCCTGCTGACATCAGAGCTCTGCAGCAGCATTTGTGTGTGGTGCAGCTGACGAGGTTACTAGGCTTGTACCACACGATGGATAAAAATCAGAAATTGAGTGTGGTCAGAGAACTGATGTTAAGATACCAGCATGGACTGGAATTTGGTGAGCAACCTTTCAAAATCTGCAGTTATTCTCTGATAAGCTAAGACTTAGAAGTTAGTTTTGTTTTGAATCACTCACAGCATTCTGTTTTAATGAGATTGGCAAAGAGAATATTTTGTCAAGTGGCAAGACTACCCAAGTAACAAAATGCAAAGCCTTTCTAAAGCTTGGAATTTTATTATTATTACTATTTTCTTCCACATTTCATTTCTTAAAAATTTAAGTATAGTTGGCACACAGTGTTAAATAAGCTTGGAGTTTTAACTAATTATATTGTCCATATTCTTCCAGATCTGGTGAGCTCATATGAATTGCATAGTTTATGATAATTGTCACATTTTCTGCTTATATTCCTACACAAGTGAACAAAAAGAATGTTGTAAATTGTTAGGTATTTAGAAGTAGAAGACCTTCAGATTGCTAGGTGTGATAAAATATCTGATTAGATTATACCATTATTTCTTTAAGAGCATTCTAAAAATTTAGGTGAAGTAATGAGCATAACATTACTTTCGTTATACATGGCCTTGGCTTCTGTGCTTCACCTAAAACCTTTCAAATCTTGCTGCTTTCCCTTTTGGACCATTTTGAATACTACCTCTGTACTGGAACCCTTCTGCTCCAGCTGAGTCTAGTCTTACCATTAGAATCCTTTAGTTCATGGCTTATATTTTCTTTTGGTATTTACCCTTCTTCTTATTTTCTTCCCCCCCCTCTTCTTTCCTTCTTCTCACTGTGCCTGCTCTACAAAATTTCTTTGGAGTAGTAATAGTTAAATAAATGTTAAATACAGATGATTTTTTTCCCCCCTGTAGGGAAATCCTGTTTGAAAACCGAATTGCAGTTTTCAGACTATTACTGTCTCCTTGCTGTCCATGTGCTTATTGATATATGGAGAGAAACAGGTAAGGAGCAATCGTTTCAGTTTGATATTACTCTTTTTTTTAATTGACTATAAATTCATGGACTAATTACATAATCTAAGAATTTGATTTATGCTTTTAGATTTTTCTTCCTTGCCCTTCTCCAGGGTGCTTCTAGAAGAACCTAAGTCTCCATGTATCCCCTCCCTACAATCAGGAAAATCTTAAATCAGTGGCTATCTGTTATTTTTAAAAATATTTGTGAATAGTGAGTAATGACTGTAGAGAACCTATTACAACACCACAATAATTAAAATACAGAGAAACTGATTCAGAGATGGATGTATAGGCCCATGGAATGGAATAGCCCCTTTACTCACTTAAAAAAATTATATATAGCAAAATTATCAGTTTCTTTCCATGTTTTCTTTTATACTCTATCTAATTCTAATAAAAAATTAAGATTTTTTCTTATAAAAAATTACATATAGGAAAATGCACTCTTTTTGGAATATAGTTCTGGTTAGCCCATTTAAGACAAAAATATAATACATGGTAAAGTATGATTCAGCAAATGGCATTGAGATTGCCTTTTTTTTAAAAAAAATAATTTTCATTCATTTCAGAGAGAAAGATAGAAACATCAATGATGAGAGAAAATAATTGATTGGCTGCCTCCTGCACGTCCCCTACTGGTGATCGAGCCTGCAACCCGGGCATGTGCCCTTGACCAGAATGGAACCAGGGACCCTTCAGTCCGCAGGCCAACACTCTATCCACTGAGCCAAACCAGCTAGGGCTAAGATTGCCTTTTCTTTAGATTGCATCCCCCTAACATTCTCTCTTATTAGCAGGATTTTTTTTTAAAAAAATATATCTTTTATTAATTTCAGAGAGGAAGGGAGAAGGGAGAGAGAGAAATAGAAACATCAATGATGAGAGAGAATCATTGATTGGCTGCCTCTTGCATGTCCCCTACTGGGGATCAAGTCCTCAACCTGGGCATGTGCCCTTGACCGGAACCGAACCTGGGACCCTTCAGTCTGCACACTGATGCTCTAGCCCCTAAACCTGTGGTCGGCAAACTGCGGCTCGCGAGCCACATGCGGCTCTTTGGCCCCTTGAGTGTGGCTCTTTCACAAAATACCACGGCCTGGACAAGTCTGTTTTGAAGAAGTGGCATTAGAAGAAGTTTAAGTTTAAAAAATTTGGCTCTCAAAAGAAATTTCAATCGTCGTACTGTTGATATTTGGCTCTGTTGACTAATGAGTTTGCCGACCACTGCCCTAAGCCAAACCGGCTAGGACTCTTATTAGCAGTTTTTAGGAAAAAATAACTTTAGATACTTATTGCATGTTATTCACTAGAATAAACTATAGAAGAAACAAAGGGCTGGGGAGGGAGTGGTGTGCAAGATAGATACAACCCCTGTCCTCATGGATCATTTCACAAAGTACTCAGTTTTGATATTGTTATCCTCATGCTTAAAATTCTCCAGAGGTGCCCTATTTTCCTGAGGATAAAGGCCAACCTTTTCAGGGTAATTTACAATGCCTTTTTAAAATCCAGCTTCTGCCTGTATCTCCAGATTCTTATGTACGTACAGTCCTGAATCTACCTTTTTTTTTTTTTTTTTGCTATCACTGAACATCGTATTGCCTCTCTTAGAAAAAACTTTCTTACCTCCTTCCTCTAACTTCTACTCAAACAGTACTTCTGACAAGCTGGTCTTGATTTCACCCCCTCCCACACTGGATTTCATGCCTCTTCTGAACTTTTTGTAGGACATTATATGATACTTGTTACACTGTATTATACTGGGATTGAAGGTTAAATCATTTTTATTAATTTGTTATCTGAACCCCAGATTCATGAGGTTGCATAGGGCTGTAAAAGTCACCCTAATGTAAAAATCATTGATGAACTATTTAGTAAATTCGTCCCTGCTCCAATACCTTTCCCCACTTACCTCTAATATGCAGTCTTGCTAATACTGACTATGGCTTTGTTAATTTCTTGTTTTTTGAGCAAAGATATCTGGCCATCTAATAGTAACAACTAACATTTGTTGGTCATCAGGCATTTAAAATATTACACATGAATTAGCTAATTTAAACCTCAGAATAATATAGTTAAGGTTATTACAGTTTTATAGATGCGGGAAATACATGGCAGAGAGAAAGAAGTTAGGTAAGTTGTCCAAAGTCATAAGGTGCAAGTGCATGGGAAATTGCAGATATTATAAAGATACAAGTTTTTAAAAAATATATTTTTATTAGTTTGAGAGAGAAAGAGATAGATGAGAGATAGAAACATCAATGATGAGAAAGAATCATTGATTGGCTGCCTCCTGCATGCCCCCTTCTGGGGATCAAGCCTACAACCCAGTCATGTGCCCCTGACTGGAATTAAACCCAGGACCCTTCAGTCTGCAGGCCGTGAGCCAAACCAGCTAGGGCCAAGTTTTTTTTTTGTTTTTTTTTTAATATATTTTATTGATTTTTTACAGAGAGGAAGAGAGAGGGATAGAGAGTTAGAAACATCGATGAGAGAAACATCGATCAGGTGCCTCCTGCACACCCCCTACCGGGGGATGTGCCCGCGACCAAGGCACATGCCCTTGACCGGAATCGAACCTGGGACCCTTGAGTCTGCAGGCCGACGCTCTATCCACTGAGCCAAACCGGCTTCGGCCAAGTTTGTTTTTTTTTAAAGTCAGCGAAAGTGATGTTGAAGTGCTCCAATCATAGGCATAGTCATTATTCATGGAGAATCTGGTGGAAAATTGAAATTTATAGAAAATTGGTAAGGATGTTGAAAGAGACTAATTTGAATATTAAAGGATTTAAGACAGTTGCTTTAGGAAATTGGTGATGCTCTCAAATGTTTTTGCAAAATGGCATTTCTTTATGGTTATGCTGCAAAAATAAAAGTGTCTTTGAAGGATGTCATTTTCCCCTGAGTTTTATTGAGATATAATTAATACATTGATTTGACATAGGTATAGATTGTGAAATGATTGCCACAATAAGTTTAGTTAATGTCTATCCCACACAGCTATAAAATTTTTCTTACTATGAGAACTATTAAGTCTATGCTCTTAGCAACTTTCAAATATACAATACGGTATTAACTATAATTACCATTCTGTACATTATGTCCCCAGAACTTACGTCATTTTGTTATATTATAAAATTTAGTTAGAAAAATTTTGTCCCTCAAAAAGACCTCATCAGTCTTTGATGCTCTTTTTGATTTAATAAGAATTTGTGTAGAGTTGTAGTTATATGCTAAAATTTGCAAAATAAAATGATACATGTTTTAATAATATTTGGTTCAATAGTTCAGAAAGAAATATGAATTAAACCTTTTTTTTTCTCTTTGAAATTTTGTTTCTATTTTAAAGAGATCTTTAAGAAGATTTGTGTTTTTTTCTGATACTGGTTATCCTTGAGCAACTAGAATTTCTTAAAATTTTCTGTTCTCTGTAATTGTTGTTCAACTCTCTTTTTTCTTATTGGAGTAATTATATATATCTACACGAATAAAAAAGAAAGATGCAAATTGACCATACCTTCATGACACCTACCAGCCAATCAGGAGTGAGTATGCAAATTAACCCAACAAAGATGACAGGTTAATTTGCATACACAGGTGCTGAGCTTTTGGGGGGCGGGGCAGGACGCTTGCATCATTGCCATGGTGATGATGCAGGCGTTCCACACAGCCCCATCAGTTCTGGGCCTCTGGGTAGCATGGGATGGTGGAAAGGCGGCTCTAGTCAGAGTGAAGGTGATGCTGGCAGCCAGGGGAAGGAAGGCCCATTCTTGCACGACTCTTTGTGCATCAGGCCTCTAGTATATATATATAATTGATTTCAGAGAGGAAGGGAGAGGGAAAGATAGATAGAAACATCAATGATGAAAATCATTGATCGGCTGCCTCCTGCACATCCCCTATTGGGGATCGAGTCCGAAACCCAGGCATGTGCTCTTGACCGGAATCAAATCCAGGATCCTTCAGTCTACAGACTGATGCTCTATCCACTGAGCCAAACCAGCTAGGGCTCAACTCTTTTTTATTCAGTTCTGAGCCTCTTGAGGCTAGGAACCACCCATGACTCATCTTCAGGTCGTATATCCAGTGTTGCTTAAATGTAGGCCAGGTAGCAACATGAGAAAACACAAATAAAAGAGCAGAATGCAAAATTGGATATATGCTATGACTACTACTGTGTAAAGTAATTATAGTTCAGAAGCATTATATTAAAATCCTAATGGTAGTTTAAGTAGATTATGTGTAGTTCGAATAGTTTGGATAGGATTATAGATATTTATCTAGAACTTCAATTTTTTATTATCGTGTTTCTTTTTTCTTAGGAAAAAAGCATATACAATATAATTTTAAAAGCTTAATAGATAGAGCTTTCACTTTAGCTGGTTTTTTGTTTTATTTTCCTGATTATAAAAGTAGCATATAAAAATTTTGGAAAGCAATTTATTTTAATCTCACTTTTCCTGCTCCCACAGGCAGTCTAAGATTTTGCACATTTCCTTTTTTCTTCCTCTGCATATTTTTTAGACTGGAGATAAACTCTTCATGCTAATTTGAATTTTCTGTATGTGTTTTACTGATAATTATTACAAAAGTATTTACCCTTGTTATTAAAAACTTCATTAAGCCCTGGCTGGTTTGGCTCAGTGGATAGAGCGTCGGCCTGCAGACTGAAGGGTCCCGGCTTCGATTCCAGTCAAGGGCATGTACCTTGGTTGTGGGCAGGAGGTGTGCAGGAGGCAGCCGATCGATGTTTCTCTCCCATTGATGTTTCTAACTCTTTATCCCTTTCCCTTTCTCTGTAAAAAAATCAATAAAATATATTTAAAAAAACAAAAAACAAACAAAACCTCTTTGTTAACATCAAATGGCTGTATGATGTTTCCATGGGTGGGTGTTACTATAATTTATTCAATCACCCCCATTTATTAGTACAGTGAATATTTTTGTAAATAAAGCTTTATCTGCATTTCATGTTATTTCTTTAGATAGATTCTTTTTTTAAAAAATATATTTTTATTGATTTCAGAGAGAAAAGGAGAGAGAGAGAGAAATAGAAACATCAATGATGAGAGAGAATCATTGATTGGCTACCTCCTGCACCCAACTCTGGGGATCGAGTCTGCAACCTGGGCATGTGCCCTGACTGGGAAAAGAACTGTGACCTCTTGGTTCATAGTTGGATGCTCAACCACTGAGCCATGCAGGCTGGGCTAGGTAGATTTTTTTAAATTTATTTTTTAAAAGGATTCCTCTGCTTTTTAAAAAATAGATTTTTATTGATTTCAGAGAGGGAGAGGGAGAGAGAGATAGAAACATCAATGATAAGAGAGAATCATTGATCAGCTGTCTCCTGCACGGCCCCTGCTGGGGATCGAGCCAGCAACCCGGGCATGTGCCCTTGACTGGAACCGAACCTAGGACCCTTCAGTCCGCAGGCTGACACTCTATCCACTGAGCCAAACCGGCGAGGGCTAGATAGATTCTTAAAAGAGAATTTACTTAATCTTTAATACTATAGTTACATGTGAACTGAGTTTTGGTGGCTCAAAATGTGCATCACTTTATTTTGATTATGAATGAGCAGTTTTTTTTCAAATATTATTTGATATCCTATTGGTAGAGTTACATATACAAGAAAAAAAATGACGTTTAGAGAAAGCGTCTGGGTCTTGTAGAGAAAATCCTGAACTGGAAAGGTTGGTGACACCAGTTCTCCTTCAAAGTTCGTCTCTTCTCGGAATCTAGGATTCTCTGAGATTCCATAACTTCCCTCTATAAGACCTGGCAGCTTAAAGTTTGGGTCAATTTTATAGAAGCATATTTAAGAATTGAGGTAACTATTCAGGGAAATCCCCTGTTTTGCTTACAAGTGTGTATCTAAAATGTGTTCTCTGCCATCTAAACTCATTCTTAGAATAATTAGGGGAGGTGATGTAAGTTTTTGTTTTTGAGAACCCTATATTTGCTGTCAAGATCTGCGAGTAATGCTATTATATTTTGGTTCTAGGTGACGAGACTGCTGTGTGGCAGGCCCTGACTTTGCTGGAAGAGGGATTAATCCATAGCCCTTCCAATGCTCAATTCAAATTGCTGCTTGTTCGAATCTACTGTATGCTGGGAGCATTTGAACCTGTGTTGGATCTGTACTCCAGCCTTGATGCTAAGCATATCCAGCATGATACCATTGGGTTGGTAGTATATACTCTGAATAATGAGCAGTCAGCTACACCAGTGTGGGGCTCTGATACATGAAACTTGAACATTTTGATTTTAGCAGTAAAGTTGTTCCTGGTATTAAGCTTTTTAGATGAAATAATCACGTATCATGACCCATTGTAAGAATTTATATTTGCCAGCATTTTGTAGTAATGTTAAATATTGCAGTTTAGAAATGGTAAGAAAGTTTTCCTCAGAGACAACGCATGGCTATATACTTTGAACCCTTTTTCTTAGCATACATGGTTTTGAAGTCTTTACTTTTGGCTTGGACTTGAGGTTGACAGCTGTACTTCATTTGTTGTCCTCAGAGATTCTTTGAATTTGCGTTGGAACTATTCTTTGTGATGAATTGGGGTATTTTCTCTATTCCCTGTAGACCTGTTTTAGGAAGATAGCATTCTGTTCTTTCATAATCTGTGCTCCATTGATTATCTGAGTATAAGAAAGCATGGAATTGAACTTAGAGCTTCCCCAAAACTGAATTAACTTCGTTCTTTTTAAAAATTTGATTCGGTAAATTAGACTTCTGTTGCAGGATGTTTTAAATTTTCCATATGCTTACTATTTCTCTGCCAAAATAATTTGAAGTATAATATATGATATTATAGGTGGGTAAGTATAACATGTTTCTCTTTGCTTCCGATCTAGTTATCTTTTGACCCGATACGCTGAATCCCTAGGTCAGTATGCTGCTGCATCCCAATCCTGTAACTTCGCACTCAGGTTTTTCCACTCCAACCAGAAAGATGTAAGTGAAAAAAAAATTTTTTTTTATGGTCTTGCCTGCTGAATGCACATGATTCAGAGAGCATCTTCCCCGTGTCACAGGTACACTTGTTAGGGTGTACCTTGCTGTATTTGCAAGTGCCTGTATGACATAGCTTACTGGCCAAGGCTGATAGGTATAGGTGAAGTTATTTGTGGTTGATAGAACGGGCTTGTTTAATAGGATCCATACAAAGGTGTTAAAACTGGGTGTTAACAGAATAGGAAGTTTTATGCTCTTCGGTTGGTCTTTTAATCTCTTAGAGATTTTTTCCAAGGGCATGAGATGCCATGTAAGATTCTGCGATAGTAGCTGCGCTCGGTTACCTTGATTTATTTCTGAAGTCTATAACCACTGTGCTCTTTGTCAACAGCAAATGCACTTACATTTTCTTAGAATGATAAAATTGACCAATTGGAGGTCATTTCATTAATGAATAAGATAGAGCTTTTATGTGCCATAACGAAAGGATGGGATTTGCACCATATTTTTCATTGCCAGCAGACTTGGTCTCCACTTGTCAGTTAAGCAGTTGTTTTTGTGGAAAGCCATATACATGGTCTCTGCTCAGTCGACCAACTATGCAAAACAACCCAGGAACATGTGTGAAGATAAGGCATGTCCTCTAGGATGGTCACTGCCAGCTTGGTTCTCAGGTGCTTCCAAGACTCATCGCCTGGAATTGGGCCATTCCAGATATCTGCCCACAGCTCTCCATTTTCTTCTCTAATAGCAACCAAGAAACTGGGCCAGGAAGCTGGTTTCTGGGGTTCTTCATGACAAACATGAGGATTTAAAAAAAAGTGTTTTGTAACTATAACAGCTTTGGCTAATCTATCTGCTAGAGCCAGGGCATTCCTGAACACTAAAATATAGGTTTGTTGTTCTCAGCTTGTAATAATTATGTCCTGACAAGTTTCAGGGCATGGCCTGAAGGACTGGTGTTCTTCATTTATTGGCTTTTGAGCCCTATTTTCCTCCCCTTTGACCTCTCCCCCCCACAGTGGTTGGTATCTCTATTCAGATTCCATTTTGTGCCATAGCTCCTGACCAGGGAGAGAGGGAAGTAGTCATCAGCATTTGAACATACTGCTCAGAAGGTGCTGGCCTGGCTTAGAGGTCAGGGAGTATCTCTTGGACCTTGGATTTCTAAAGTTTCTTAGCATGAGTGGGCAGTTATAAATCTCTTGAGTTTTCACTGTGCATTCAATTATCTGTGCTTTGCCTTCTGTTTTCAAGTAGTTTTACTAACACAAAAGAAAAAACTGTGTTCCTTAAATCTCATTCTAGCTCTCATTTCCATATTTTAAGGAAGAGGTTAATTAAACATTTGATTTACTGAAGAATTCTTTTCAAAGTTTTGTTTCTCAGATAGATTTGAAGTGGGAGTTGGGGTAAATAAGGGGTTAATTCAAGCCTGGTGGCTGGTTTTACTTGTTTCCAGTCATTTAACATTCTTAAAGAGCCATGTTGTTCATGACTTGGCCAACAAAGGTACATTATTTACCCTATAGTTAAGCTTTAATTATTCCCCCACAAAAATTGTGTCTGAAGAGTTGTTTTGAATACACACACCAAATAAAAGTATTGTAGTAGGGAAAGGAGATCCCCAGGAGTGATTAGAGAGGACATGTTGTCCTCAGTGGCTTTTTGTATCTTTGGTGTTTTGCTGATGGCTGTATGTGGCAGGAGTGACAATTCATCTCAATGCTTGTGATGCTGAACCTGATAAAATTATAGTTTTATTGATCTGGAACTAGGATGTTCTACTTGACACATTCGTTTTTATTACTACTAACTGGGAAGACAGAACTTACTTTTTTCTTTTTTTTGAATTTAATTTTTTTTTTATTGAGGTATTATATGTGTACATATCTTACCATTGCCCTCAAGACAGAACTTACTTAATCATAGATAATCTTTGGGGATTCTGGAGGCAAAAGCAAACACAATATAGCAAGGAAAACACACCTTAAACCTTAGTGCTTAGCCCAGTCCCAAAATATGAAAACGGAGACTGGTGTGGATGTTTCTTGTAGGAATTTGAGGCTGAGAAAGGTGATGGTTGTAGTGTTGGTACTATATGTGTTAAATCTTCTGGTGTAGTATTAGAAATATCTCTCTGGAAACAAAAACTCTACGCTCTATATCTTTTATTCTTGGTAGTTTTTAGTGTCTCCATTTGGTGTTTCCTTGAGTGACTGATGTATTTCAATTTCCAACTAGCTCTTTGAAAGAACACTTTTACTCCTAAATGGAAAGTCTGGTTTTCTGCTTTTTAAGGCTTTGTGCTGTGGAATCGAAAGTTATATTTGGAAGGTCTGCACAGGAATTTTCTCTCTGAGAAGGTCATTGTCTGCTGTCATCATTACTTGGGAATAGATTTTTACAATGTGAGAATTAGTGACAGATTTTCATATCTTCAAAGGTTACTTAGTATATATTTATACTTTAAAAATTTCCCTTTAAAAGTCTTTATTTTAGGTATCCATAGATATTATTATTCAGGGGTTTGATGTCCATGTATTATGCAAATTTTTAGTGACCAGGGTTCATTTCAGGAATCCAAATGGGATCTAAATAGCTTCAATGGTTCATACATGAATAGGCATAGGTACGGACAACATTCTCTGATATTTAGAAGGCTTTAAAGTGCCGGTGGCTTCCAGTTTTGCCTGCAGTTCTCATAGGGGGTGTTTCTTCAAATTGTAGTCCTTTCCCAGCTTTTGTCCTATTGGTAGTTGCTCGAGCCCTTTCCTAGTTCTGCAGTGACAGTTTACCATGGCATTAAAGGAGGACTATCGTCAAAAGAGCAACCAGAGAACTAGAGTTACCTTCTCAGTTTGTTAAAGGACTACATTCCTTCTTTGTTGCCCCCATTTTCTCTTTCTAAAGCTGTTGCTTTTTCTAAAGTGGTAGTCCATGGACCACTTCAAATTAAAACTGCTTCTACACTCAGTAAGGCTGGGCTCTTTCTTTTAAACATATCATATTTTGGATTTGTAATTGATAAATTTGATTGGAATCACCAAAGTCATATTTTATCCTGATTAATTTCTGGATCATATGTTCCTGACCAGCTGTTTTTTTTCAACTTCTAAGTTCCTATTGCAAGGGCAGCTGGCAAACCTTGCTATGTTTTCCAAGCCAAGGGGCCATCGGATAGGCATATGTGTTTAAAGTGTCCTGGCCTCTTCTTATAGGGCCTATCACTGTCCTTTAATCAGGCTAGAAGGTACACTTGAGCTTTTTCAGATAGTCCTTCTTTAAACCTGCAGGATCACAAGTAATCTTTTTAATTTTCTTGTGTCCGTCCGTCTTTAATTTCTCCAGATACTGCAGGCAAACAGCTCGCCGAGGTGTCCCATGGGGGTTTAAAAGCCGCATCGAATGCAGTTGAATTAGCGCCCGTGGCGCAATCCCGCGGCCTGAAATGAACCCTGCGAGGCTGTGTATCAGAGGGTATGTTGTTAACTATTGGCCTATTTTCCTATTGGGCAGATAATTGGAACGTTATGGAGATGGGGGTAAAGCTGATTGAGGTTATGCCAAAAAGACTGGAAAGGATCTAGAAAGGATTTTTTAGGGCAGACATCAGCTTTGAACTTCACACTTTCCTTGGTCCAAAGGGGTGCCCTCCTGACTTCTAATCCTGATGGCATAGGTCTACCTATGAAATGTTCTTCCCTGAGATTTGTTCTGTTGTGCCAGAATTTCTGTTGAGAATTCTTTATCTTGCCTGTGTTTACAATGTTTCATCTGTAAATGTGTATTAATCTAAATTAAAGCAGATGTGGTGAGTGTTGCCTTCACTTACTTGTTTATGGAATTTTCCAGCAGAGGTCTTAGGTAGTTTGGATGGACAAGTAGCCTGGTTCTTGAAGTCTTTCTGTTCTCAGAACAGATTATGACATGAGTTTTTATAGGTCTTTTGTTTTGCGCCTTATTTCTATCCTGATATAATACATGCCCTATGTTTGTGATACTGTATTTAGAAATAAACAAAACCGAGCAGCAGCCTTTTTTTCTGAAGGAGAGTGCTTTTTTTGGGGGTGGTGGTGTTGGTAGGGTGGTTGTATTTTTCTAGTGTTTTGGAACCTTTGTATAAAACAGTTTGTCTTAGATGCAGAAAAACATGGAGTAATATCCCTTCCACAATGGCACAAACCAAATTTTTGACTGATGTGGTGTAACAAACCTCCAGTCCTGTTGAATTGAAAGACAAAACTGCAAAGAAAAAGTTTGTGTGGTGGCAGCAGCAGCTGGGTATTACCAGTGGTAATAGTAATAAAGAAGACATTTGACTCTGGTATAGAAAAGAAGGAAAATGATGTTTTAAAAAGCCGGTAATCTACTTGGTGATCAAGGCCTTTAAAGATTAGATTCAACATCTTACTTAATTTTAGTTTGAGGGTTTGTTGTTGCTTTTTTAATTTTGGCTGGGAATGTTTGACTTCATTGTCTGACCTGTGAAATATTTATACCAAGGTAATGTCTTTCCTTCCCAGACCTCAGAATATATTATTCAAGCTTACAAATATGGTGCATTTGAGAAGATCCCAGAGTTTATCGCTTTTAGGAACAGGCTGAATAATTCTCTTCATTTTGCACAAGTCCGTACTGAACGGATGTTGTTAGACCTTCTACTTGAAGCAAATATGTAAGTACTAGAGGCCTGGTGCATGAACTTGTGTATGAGTGGGGTCCCTTGGGGTGGCCTGTGGGGATCGGGCCCCAGCTAGCACCCCCAGCACCGCAGCCCCATCTGGCACCCCGCCGTGGCCTGGCACCGCATCCTTACCTGCTCCACCATCCCTCCTGGGTGGCAATTGATCAGGACCAGGCACTCTGCCCAACTCCTTCAGCACCTAGAAGCCGGGCGGCAGCCCCGCTGCTGTCTGCAGGGTGGTCAGTGGGGTGATTGGCAGGGCGATTGGGCCCCTGCTCGAACCTGCCTTGGCCTGGCACCACCCACTCACCTGTTCCACCATCCTGCTGTGGTCTTGTTCTTATTGGGGCCCATCGGGGCTGGCAGCATCTCCACTCCCGCCCACTGCCAGCACTGCATCACCGACGCCTGCCATGACGCCTGCCATGTTCCACTCTGCCCCCTGGTGGTCAGAGCACGTCATAGCGAGCAGTCTAACTCCTGTTTGAATAATTTGCATATTAGGCTTTTATTATATAGGATTGCATAAGAGCTAAAAAGGAAATAAGGGATAAGATCAAATGCTGAGAGCCTTTAATAGGCTCATGGGTGACATTAGCAAGTTTAAGCTAAGGAAAAATGGGGGGGGGGAAATGGGTAAATAGGAGGGGGTGCAGGAAAGAAAGGGGAAGAGAACTTGATATATGTCATGGGAATGAGAGAGTACTGCCAGGTTCCATATAGAAGCCAGCTAAGCTCTGGGCAATATTGTGTTTATAAGGATCCCTGCACACATGGGATTTCAGGAATCTACTTTGTTTTGGTTGGGCTTCCAGACTGAGGCTGGCATGATCTGTGCTTGGTTCTCTTTCTCCTTCTATGAGCCTTTACTACTACTACTTTTATTTTTTAAATATATTTTTATCGACTTCAGAGAGGGAAGGAGAGTGAGAGATAGAAACATCAATGAGAGAGAATCATTGATCGGCTGCCTCCTGCACGCCTCCTGCTGAGGATTGAGCCCGAAACCTGGGCATATGCTCTTCACCGGAATCGAACCCAGGACTCTTCAGTCCGCAGGCTGATGCTATATCCACTGAGCCAAATGAGGTAGGGCGAGCCTTTACTTAATAGTAAATCCTCCCTTCCTCCCTTCCTTTCTAATAAAACAGAGTCCTAGCGAATACGTTTTTATGGCTGGTTTATAACTTAAATAATACATAAATATATTTTCTGTATCACAGATCAATCAGCTTAGCAGAAAGTATAAAGTCAATGAATCTTCGGCCAGAAGAAGACGACATTCCATGGGAAGGCTTGCGGGACAACAGAGACTTAAATGTTTTCTTCAGCTGGGATCCAAAAGATAGGTAACTGGAAGCACACCCCAAGCAATTTAAAGAATTAGAATGAATCTAAGAATTGGGTTTTTTTAAACCTTTTTACACAAATATAATAACACTAGAGGCCCGGTGCATGAAATTCGTACACTGGGGAGTGTGGGGGCGGTCCCCTCAGCCCGGCCTGCACCCTCTCATAGTCTGGGAGCCCTTGGGGGATGTCCGACTGATGGCTTAGGCCCGCTTCCCACCAACTATCCAACTGCCTGCTGTGAGCCTGGCTTCTTGCTGAGCAGTGCTCCCCCTGTGGGAGCACACTGACCACCAGGGGGCAACTCCTGCATTGAGTGTCTGCCTCCTGGTGGTCAGTGTGCGTCATAGCAACGAGTCATTCTGTCATTCAGTTGATTTGCATATTAGCCTTTTATTATATAGGATGTTTATTGTAGGAATCAGAAAATATAGGTAAACCAAAGGAAGAAAATAAATCTCACCCCTATGTTGGGATTAAAAGTTCGATTCTTCATAGCATCTGTGCAAACAGACTCCAGATAGATTAAAGATTATGTTAAAACTCCTTAGAAATTCTAGAAGAAAATATAAAATAAAAATGGTTGGGGAAAGCCTTTCTTAGCATTACGTCAAATATAGAAGTAAAGGTCTAAGGATATGTGGTAAGTTGGTAAATTTTTTCATATATATATATACATATCAGCTTACCAGAAAATATTTAACAAAATATATATTTTTGTTAATCCTCACCTGAGGATATTTTTTTCATTGAGTTTTTTTTAGAGAGAGTGGAAGGGAGGGGGGAGGGGCAGAGAAAGGAGGGAGAGAGTATGAAACACCTATGTGAGACAGACACATTGATTGGCTGCCTCCTGCATGCACCCTGACTGAGGTCTGGGATAGAACCTGCAAACCACGACCCTCTGGTGTGTTGCCCGATGCTTTAACCCCTAGGTCATGAAAATCAGGGCTCTTTATATATATTAATAGCCTTCATATATAGAGAGAACTGAGAAGAAGATAACTAAAAAACTAATTGGGTAAATGGCTTAACAGGAAATTCAAAGAAATGTATCTTACAGCAATAAAAGTTTTTTAACCTGTCAGATAAAGATAAAAAGGATTAATACTGTGCTCGGCAAGGTGGTGGGAAAATCGTTTTTGTACGTTTACATGGGGGTGAAACTTTATATAACCTTCCCTATCCAGGAATTTTAGTGATATGTATATGTATCAAGATTGAAAAATCCATATACTATTTAGTTCAGCAGATCTGCTTCTAGGAAAGTGGAACCTAAGGAAATAGGTCGTGCAGAGATATGTCTATGAGGTGTAGTTCTGAATATACTGTGACTTGGGGATTGCCAAGAACACATTTAGTGATTGGCAAGGACTCATGGGGCTCAATATATCCTTGCTCTCCCAGCTAAGGTTTATTATAATAAAAGGATACATGACAGAATCAGCAAGGGTAAAACATACAGGTCGAGTCTGGAGAATTCCATGCACAGACTTCCACTGCCCTCTCCCTCCTGGGAGGTGCCCTATCACACACGTTCCTTTCTCTAGCCACGGAAAATACAGTAATGAGTGTGCAATGTTTTTGCTTAGAGAAGCCCATTAGAGAGTTGGTGCGCAAGGTTTCTAGCAGCTGGTTACATAGGTACACTCTGTGTAGCGTGTACCAACATTCTAGACACTCAGAAGGAAAACAGGTGTCACCATAAACAATATGTTTGTACAGTCTAGGCACAGTGAGCCACTCCTGTCATTTAGAGAATGGTTGGAGTACCAAGTTTCCAGACATGAGCGAAGAGCTACCCTTATAAGCAGGCTCTTCTAAATTAATAGCCTCAGGCTTGCTATGTTAATCTTTTCTACACATTCTATCATAAAAAGATGCAGTTTGGAAAATGGTATGAATATTGTGAACCTGTGTTATTTGCTTAAAATAAATTGTATAAATACTTTTAGTTGCATACTTTTAGTACCTCTGTATTGCAAAAATCTGAAATCTGTAAGTTTGTTAATATGGTGGATGCTTGGTTATCAGGGCATTTTCCTTCTGGTTTTTACTTTTCTGTCATTTGAATTGTATTATCAGAAAAGTCTCAGTTAAGGGGAAAATAACCTGTTAGGTAGGTTGTCATTCCTGTTTATGGATACCTAAATGGGGACTTGGTTGATTTTGGTTTGTCTGAGATCATTCAGCTAGTAAATGAAAGCTGGGACCACTCAAAGGCATCTTGTCTGATGAAAGTTAACTTTGAAAGATTTAAAGGCAACACATTTAGTAAAAGGGATGGTTTGGGGATTTTTTTAAAGGGATGTTTCTGAAGAGCATAAGAAACTTTCCTTGGAGGAGGAGACCATGTGGTTAAGAATCCGTTCCTTAACATTGAGGCTGATCAGTGGACTCCCAAGTCTTAACCACCCTGTGGAACCAAAGAACTCGGAGAAGACCACTGAGAACGGTGTAGCCTCCAGGGTTGATATTCTTCGTTTGCTCCTTCAACAGCTGGAGTCGGCCCTGGAGACAGGAAAGCGATTTATTGAGAAGGAAATTCAGGTATATATTATCAAAGCTTCAGTAATTTGTGACTATCTTTTTAATAAGATGAATTTGGGTGGGTGAATCGTAAGAAACAGAATTTTGTCCCAGTTTATGACATTTGTAGGAAAAAGGCAAATATTACAAATTTGGGAGGTTGTAGAGGCTGTCTCGATATCCAAACTGGAAAGTGAGGAAAAGCAAAATAGCTTTTTTTGGTGATAGTAAATTATTTTTTAATCCTTACCCGAGGATATATTCATTTATATTTAGAGAGAAGGGGGAAGGAGGGCAAGAGAGACAGAAACAGACATCAATGTGAGAGAGAAATATCCATGTGTTGCCTCCCCTGTGGGCCCTGACTGGGGATAGAACCTGCCATCTAGTAGATATGTGTCCTGATCAGGAATCGAACCCTTTTGGTGTATGGGACAATGCTCCAACCAACTGAGCCACACTGGGCCACACTGGCCAGGGCTATGAAGGTAAATTTTTTAAAGAAAATATTTTTATTGATTTCAGAGAGGAAGGGAGAGGGAGAGAGACATAGAAACATCAGTGGTGAGAGAGAATCATTGATCGGCTGCCTCCTGCATGCCCCCTACTGGGGATCGAGCCCGCAATCTGAGCATGTGCCCTGACCGGGAATCGAACCCTGACTTCCTGGTTCATAGGTTGACGTTCAACCACTTAGCCACGCCAGCCGGGCAAGGTGATGGT
Source organism: Ia io (assembly GCA_025583905.1). Classification (NCBI taxonomy): domain Eukaryota; kingdom Metazoa; phylum Chordata; class Mammalia; order Chiroptera; family Vespertilionidae; genus Ia; species Ia io. Next base: position 20,045,622 of record JAJQQW010000023.1, on the reverse strand, counting down.
AAATTTTTAATAGCTTATCTATTTTCTCTATAATGATTTAGTTGTTAACATAGTCCCCTTTTACTCCTGGTTATGCTTTCCACAGTTACGGTTGGTTACCTGCAGTTAAACACAGTCTGAAAATATTAAATGGAAATTTCTAGAAATAAACAATTTATAAGTTTTAAGTTGCTTGCTGTTCTGAGTAGCACACTCACACTGTCCTACTCTATCCCGCTCCATCCTACCTGGAACGTGAATCATCCCTTTGTCCAGCATTTTCGCATTGTATACACTACCTGCCCTTTAGTCACTTAGTAGCTGCCTTGGTTATCAGGGTATCGCACTGCTTGTTTTTAAGTCACCCTGATTTTATTTAATAGTCCCAGAGCACACAGTAGTGATGCCGGCAATTTGGATATGCCAAAGAGAAGCCATGAAGTGCTTCCTTTTAAGTGAAAAGATGAAAGTTCACAATTAAGTAAAGAAAAAAAGTCTTATGCTGAGGTTGTTGAAATCTACAGTAAGAAGCAATCTTCCATCCATAAAATTGTGGGGGGTAAAAAGAAATTTGTGCTATTTTTCTGTTGTACATCAAATTGCAAAAGTTATGACCATAGTGTGTGATAAGTGCTTAGTTAAGGTAGAAAAGGCTTAAATTTATGGGTGGAAGACATAAGCAAAATACATGTTTTGGTTGCTGGCAATGTGTTGCTCCCAAAAGCACTGAGCTTATACTAAGACTTCAGCAAGGAGTTCCTTGAAACAAGTGACCACATTCACTTAACTTTCATTATGTTATACTAGAGGCCCGGTGCACAAAATCGTGCATGGCGGGGGGGGGGGTGTCCCTCAGCCCAGCCTGCACCCTCTCCAATCTGGGATCCCTCTCACAATCCAGGACTGCTGGCTCCCAACCGCTCGCCTGCCTGCCTGCTTGATTGCCCTTAACCGCTTCTGCCTGCCAGCCTGATCACCCCCTAACCACTCCCCTGCCAGACTGATCGATGCTCCACTGTGGCCCGATTGCCCCTAACTGCCCTCCCCTGCAGGCTTGGTCACCCCCAACTGCCGTCCTCTGCTGGCCTGGTCACCCCTAACTGTCCTCCCCTGCAGGCCTGGTCACCCCCCAACTACTCTCCCCTGCCAGCCTGATTGCCCCTTACTGCCCTCCCCTGCCAGCCCGATTGCCCCTAACTGCTCTCCACTGCCAGCCTGGTTGCCCCTAACTGCCCTCCCCTGCTGGCCCAATTGTCCCTAACTGCCCTCCCCTGCTGGCCTGGCTGCCCCCAACTGCCCTCCCCTTCTGGCCTGGTCACCCCCAACTGCCCTCCCCTTCTGGCCTGGTCACCCCCAACTGCCCTACCCTGCTGGCCTGGTCTCCCCGAACTGCCCTCCCCTGCAGGCCTGGTCCCCCCCAACTGCCCTCCCCTGCAGGCCTGGGTCCCCCACAACTGCCCTCCCCTGCCGGCCTGGTCGTCCCCAACTGACCACCTCTGTCGGCCTGGTCACCCCTAAAGCCCTCCCCTGCAGGCCTGATCGCCCCCAACTGCCCTCCCTTGCAGGTCTGGTCCCTCCCAAATGCCCTCCCCTGCTGGCCATCTTGTGGCAGCCATCTTGTGTCTACATGGGGTGGCCATCTTTGACCACATGGGGGAAGCCATTTGTGTGTTGGAATGATGGTCAATTTGCATATTACCTCTTTATTATATAGGTTATAATTGTTCTATTTTATTTTAGTTATTAATCTCTTATCTGATTTATAATTAAACTTTATCATAGGTATGTATGTGTAGGAAAAAAATAGTATATACAGGGTTTGATAGTATCCACAGTTTCAGGCATCCACTGGGGTCTTGGAATGTATCCCCTGTGGATAAAGAGGGTGGGGGGGCTACTATAGTTTGCTGATCAATGGTATGTAAATTAATCACTAAGATAGATTTTTATCTATTAGTTACAGCCACTTGTTTTCTTATTTTGTATGAAATTAGATGAATTTAAAGAACATCACTTTATTCCTTTCTTTTTCAGTATCCTTTCCTTGGTCCTGTGCCTACCAGAATGGGTGGATTCCTTAATTCTGGCTGTTCTCAGTGTCAGACCAGTTCTTTTTATCTTGTTTGTGATATTTATGAGCTGGATACCAATGGTTTAGGTAAGTGTATGTTTGCATGAGTCTATTTAGTGGGTCTTTGTCATTGCAACATTGCACTTAGTAAATGTGACAGAATATCTATAACTCACTATTTGGAAAACTTTAAAGGAGATGGAAGCTGGAAGCTGTTCTGGAAATGCCTGGTTTACAGGGAAGTACTTTAAAAGGTTACAAAGTAATGTTTTAGAAGTTTAAGTCCTTTCCATATTTGAAATCTTATTAGGTTCAAAAGTTGAATAAATTCTTAATTTGTTACACTTTTTTTGTTTTTATTTATTTATTTATTGTACTTGCTAGCGTATAAGACGACTTTTTAACCCAGGAAAATCTTCTCAAAAGTCGGGGGTCTTATACGCCGGAAAATACGGTAGGTTAGAAAAATCTCTGACAGTGTATATCAGATTGCTTAAAACCCAAATACCATATTTTCCGGTGTATAAGACCCCCAACTTTTGAGATTTTCCTGGGTTAAAAAGTCGTCTTATACGCCGGAAAATATGTGTGTGTGTGTGTGTGTGTGTGTGTGTGTGTGTGTGTGTATTTAAAATATATTTTCTTGATTTTTTACAGAGAGGAAGGGAGAGGGATAGAGAGATAGAAACATCGATGAGAGAGAAACATCGACCAACTGCCTCCTGCACACCCCCTACCAGGGATGTGCCCACAACCAAGGTACCTGCTTTTGACCGGAATCGAACCTGAGACCTTTCAGTCCACAGGGCCGACGCTCTATCCACTGAGCCAAACCGGTTTCGGCTTGTTACACTATTTTTAGATTTCAGATTGAATTCTTTATTTAAAAATGAAGCCCTTAGCTCTGGCTGGTGTGGTTCAGTTGGTTGGGCATCATCCTGTGCACTAGGAGGTTCCCTATTCGATTCCCAGTCAAGGGCTCATCCCGGGTGTGGGCTCAATCCCTGGTAGGGGCATACAGGAGGCAGCCTATCAATGTTGCATTCTCACATTGGTGTTTCTCTCTCTTTCTCCCTCTCCCTTTTCTCTTTAAAAATCGATAAACTATTATATATTTTTTAAATATATATTTTTAAATGATTTCAGAGAGGAAGGGAGGGAGAGATAGATAGATATATCAATGAGGAGAGAGAATCATCGATCAGGCTGCCTCCCCGAATACCTTACACTGGGATCGAGCTTGCAACCTGGGCATGTGCTCTTGACTGGAAATGGAACTGTGACCTCCTGGCACATAGGTTGCTGCTCAACCACGGAGCCATGCTGGCTGCGCAATAAACTATTCTTTAAAAAAGAAAAATGAAGTTTTTAACTTAGTGGAGAAGAGTTTCTTAGCTCTAAAACCAGTGAGAATCACAAATATTCTATAGGCTGTGATGGTTTTTTTTCCCTTCTGAATCGTACGGTTTGTACATCCTGTCCTGTCATTTAGAGTATTTGAAACACATAGATTTCTAGTCCTCCTAGACTAGAAATCTTTTCCTTTATCTTTTCTCAGTTTTTTCTTTTCTTTTCCTTTCATCTTTCTCTGTCTCTCTGTCTCTTTAGAGAAAAGAAAATGTCTTTGCCAACTTGTGGCTTGCAGGTATTGAGCTTGCTAAAAAAATAAATAAATAAATAAAATGAATGTTTTTCATTGTTTTTCAATTTTAGAGGATACAGTAGAGATCCAGGAGCGAGTAGAGAATATTCTTAAGTCTTTACTAGAACAGTTAAAAGGTAAGCGTTCTTACTGTGGTGTCTCCTTTCGTATCTGATGGTCTGATAATAGCTCATTTTTTTAAGTCCAAACTTGCAAGAGGATTTGAAAGTAATGCATACTTTTGGTATGTTTAAGATTTGCTTTTAACTTTAAAAGGTTTTATTACAAAAGCCATAGATACCTGTTATATAAATAGTACACAGCTATGTATGGTCTTTCCCTTTGCCAGCCCCATTCCCTCAGAGTAAGAACTGTTGACGCTTTGGAGTCTATATACCTAGAAACCACCCGAACTGCCCATACATGTGTATATGGAAATACATAGTAGTAATTGTTTTTAACATATGAAAAGGTATAATATATGCTTTTCTGACTGTAATTTGCTATTATCTTGGATATCTTACCATTTCAGTTAGATGTACACTCCATTCATTTTAAAGACTGCATAATATTCCACGTTTTTTAATCATTGTACCAAATTTGTTTATGCTTCCCTCCATCGAATACATAATATACACTTGAGTTATTTATAGCAGTATTTTTAACAGCATATATATAACAATGCTGAAATGAACATCTTGAGACACAAGTGTTTGGGTACTTATTTGAGTATTTTCTTGTGATTAAATTCCTAGAAATCGAATTATTTGGTAAAAGGATACACATAAGCATTTTAAATCTATAAGGGACTTTCTCCTCAGGATTCTAAACAGTTTTAATTTTATTGCCCAAATGAAGAATGAGAATTAAAAGATGACCAAGATTTTAAGAATTAAATGTGATATTTGTTTATGAAGGTGCATCTCTACCATGCCCTTAATGGCACAAGTTCTTCTAAATTATTCACTGGGAATCTTAATTTTATTGTGCCAATGGCCTATTTGTGAAAAGGCTCAGACACTAGAATATGTAATTTATAAAGCCACCTTTTATATTTTAAAGACAATAGAGCAATAGTCACGTGGCTTTTAAAAGAGCTTAACATAGGTATTCTTTGGTATTTGGTTTATTGTGTGTGGATGGGAGGTTTTCTTGATTAAGCTTTAATATTTGTTTATTTGTTTATTCTTTAGTAGATTGTACATTGTGTTCCTAAGAATAACATTGAAACAGGGCTGAATAAAACCATGAAATATTTTTCTGTTTTTAGATGTCTTCAGTAAATGTAAAGGTGATCTGTTAGAAGTTAAAGATGGTAACTTGAAAACACACCCTACTCTTTTAGAAAATCTAGTCTTCTTTGTTGAGGTATGTTTTTTTTTCCTGAAAAACTAGATTGTTCTCTATTGTCTGAAGGATTAATTTTTCAAAAATGAACACTGAATAGGCACCCTAGACCTATAATTTAATCCCTCACCCCTGCCTTTTAATTGAAAAATAGTGGACTCATCTTTAAAGATTTCTGATCCACTCCAAATCTAGCTGTTTTCTATTCATTTTCCTTGTTGACTCAGATTATGTAGTTTAAATTAATCCCTCCAGCTTCTTTTATTATTGCTGTTCTTTAATTACTGAGTTTCTGCGTTATGAAGGCTGATCCAGGAGCTGATATATCAAAACTCTACTTCTTTTAACAGAGAGGAGGATGTAACACAAACACTGATAACTTAACTTTTCTTTAATTTCTGTGGCATATTTTTTTCTTCTCCTATTAGTCTGTAAACTTCCTGAGGGTAGTATTCTCTGTTCTGGTGACTGGCACATTATAAGTGCCTATAATACACTTACTGAATGAATGAATAATAATTGCATGTATATGAACATGTGTTCACTATAGTGTAGAAGAAGACATATAAACATCTAACAAACAGAGGATATATGTGACCAACTGGGCAGATTCTCCATATATATTTAAGTTAAGGTTTGCAGGTAAGGTAGTATCTTACTTGGCTAAAGAGGTGGGTAGGAAGAGATATATATTGTAAAGAACCTTTGGATTCCATGTTTAGGAATTTGGACTTCTCACTTGAGTAAAAAGGATGCTGATAGATCCTCACTTCTAATAGGCAAGAGAAAGGAAATGGGATCAAGTGGAGCCTGAAGAAAGGCTAAAGATTTAAGGTGTTAAGAGTATTTAAGCCGGAGATGATGAAGGCCTGGATTAATGTGGTGACCATAAAACTTAGAGAGTGGAGAGTTGGAGGAGAAATTGAAGGGATTTGCGTAGAACAACTGTCAATTTATTTGTTTAATCCATTACATTTAACTGTTCCTGATTGATATCTTGAGTGTAATCATTATTCATGAATTTGTAATTTTTCCTCTTTCAGACTATTTCTATTATTCTGTGGGTGTCCAGTTACTGTGAGAGTGTCCTGCGACCATACAAATTAAATTTACAGAAAAAGAAAAAGAAGAAAAAAGAAACCAGCATCATCATGGTAATAACAGGAAATACAAGTAATAATCTGGCTGCACGCTGCTTTTTGTTTTCCTGCATGTTGTGAGACCTTAGGGTCCTATATGCATTTATTTTTCTTTCCCCAACTTCTAAAAAAATTGCACACCTACAGGAAAGTTGAAATACTAGTATAATGACACCCAAATAGCCTTACCTAGTCTCACCACTTTAACAGTTTGCACATTTGTTTGTTTCGCTCTCTCATCTCCCCCGCCCCTTCATTCACTGTGTCTAAGATAATTTAACAGTCATGAGTACACAGTCTGAAAGGATAGATCAGAGTTGCTCTGTTACTCTCTGTGTTAATGGAGTGCTATACTCCTAGAACTTGTTAAATGGCTTTTTGGTATTTGGATTTTGTAGTTGTTGCTTTTCTAATTCCAAAAATAAAAATAACTTTCCTATTTTTATGATTATCTAAATAACCTAAAGGTTTAAATAAACTGAAGATCATCCATATTCCCACCAAGCAGTGACTGAAGACAAACAAACCAGAATCATGCTCTGTAGGTTTTGCAACTATTAGTTTGTTTTTGTTTTTTATTTAATGACATTTACTGACATCTCATTTCAGTTAATATATATGTATCTCATTACCTTTAATGGTTATGTACTATCCTGTTGTATTAATATACCACCATAACTTATTCCCATTGATGAATATTTGGTTGATTCTAATTTATAAATATTATAAATTATGCTGTTATTAAAATAGGACATATACACAAAGATGAATTTATAATATTTCCTTACGATATCTCATAGATCTAAAGTTACTATGTATGTACATTTTTACATTCCACAGCAGTATCATAGATGATTCCGTTTCTTCCAGTTTGTCATTGTTCTTTTTTTATTTAAATATTTTTTTTATTCATTTCAGAGAGGAAGGGGAGAGAGAGAGAGAGAGATAGAAACATCAATGATGAGAGAGAATCATTGATCGGCTGCCTCCTGCACGCCCCCTATTAGGGATTGAGCGCACAACCCAGGCATGTGCCCTTGACCAGAATTGAACCCGGGACCCTTTAGTCTGCAGGCCAGTGCTCTATCCACTGAGCCAAACCAGCTAGGGCAGAATTTTCTTGACTGTAGTCTCCCATCATTTTTCTATTAGAACTTAGAATATTCTGTTTCTGTTATTAACATTAGAGGAAATTTCAAAGATAAAGAGAAGAAATGAAGTCTTGGGGTCCTCTCATCTCATTTAGTGTTCCAGGAGATTCTCAATTCAAAGTTGAGTAATGGCCAAGATATTTTTCTATTGGAATTTCATCTCTAGTTCACCAGGGTGAATTAAAATCTCATTTTTAAAGAATGCTTAAGTCATTGTTGCCGAGTTAGCCTTATTTGGTGGCAATTAAATATACTATGGTTTTCAAGACTGTGTTAATATCAAAACTATCCATTCCTATTATTGTTAGTAGCATTAAGTAATGCTATAGTATGAAATTAGTATGGCTTAAATGATGTAAGCATAAGAAATATGTTTGATAATCTTTCAACTATTTAAAAATGTTTTTTTCAGCCACCTGTCTTTACCAGTTTTCAAGACTATGTTACTGGGCTTCAGACTTTAATTTCCAATGTTGTGGATCATATTAAAGGGCTTGAAACACATCTAATTGCACTTAAACTTGAAGAACTTATTTTAGAAGACACTTCTCTCTCATTGGTAAGAGAATGTAGGCAATCAGCAATAAGTTATAAAGAAATATTCAAATGTTCTCTATCATAAGGACATGTTAATTTTCAATTCATCATTCTCCCCTTACAGGAATTCTGATTAGAAGGTGCCTGCAGTAGTAGTTTGTTGTATCAGTGGGGATGGAAGTGTGGGTGATGCATTTCCCCTCCTTTATTTCCAACCCCTTTGTCCCCCAGTCCCCAGCCTCCAGTCAGTCCCAGTCCCACTATCCAGAACCATTCCCACCTCTCCCTCTTCTGTATCTGCCATTAGACTTTAAGACTTCCAGGCACTTGGGAACTCAGTGAAGGCCTAGAAATTGAATCTAAGGAAGTAGGTACATCCCAGATAGGATTCTTGCCTCCTTCCTCCCACTTGAGAAGAGAGACACTTGCTGTCCTTTTGGTATACTTTTACATATAAGGAAACATGGTAATTTGTAGTTACAGATTTGGAACTGTTTAATTTTTTACTTTTTAGACCAAATCCAAACTCTCTATTTGAAACTCACATCCCCTTTTCTGAATAATATTGAAAAACAAAAACTCAAAATTATAGTACCTATTCTTAAAACAAATCTTAAAAGATTACATACTTGAATGAATGTCACATTGCTTTATGTTGTTGGGCTTTGCTGGGTATTTTTTTTTTTTTAATTTATTTTATTTAAAATATATTTTTATTTATTTCAGAGAGGAAGGGAGAGGTGGGGAGAGAGATAGAAACATCCATGATGGGAGAGAATCATCGTTTGGCTGTCTCCTGCACGTCCCCCACTGGGGACCAAGCCTGCAATCCTGGGCATGTGCCTTTTTTGGGAATTGAACCGTGACTTCCTGGTTCATAGGTTGACACTCAACTACTGAGTTACACCAGCTGGGCATCTTTGAGATTTTTAATAAGTAGATATAAATTTATTGATTTTGCTGTTGTGCTAAAGGCTTTATAAGTGATCAAAGACTTGGCTGTGGAGAGATGCATACAAATGAATTTGGAAATAGGGTATAGGTACAAAAATCTGAGCTAGTCAGAGAGTCTTACCAGGGAGGGGACATTTGAGGATTAATACGTTTTCACCAGGCAGATAGAAATGGATGAAAGGAATTCCAAACGGAAGGAAACAGACAAAAACATGGTGGCAGGAAAGTGAATTATGTGGGGAATCAGGCAGTCGGCAGAGCCCAGAACACATGGTATGTGGGAAGAACTGTTGGGTGTGAAGGTGACAGGCACAACAGCCCTGCTGTTGTGACTGTGAGTGGTTGTTTTTCTTTAAAGATCTGTTTGCCTCCTAAAACAAGGAATAAGATTCCTCTCTTTGCATATTCTAAAGGTTATCCTTAACTTGGGGCTACTCTCTAGATTTTTTTAAGCCCTGGGTCAAAACTTTAGGAAAGTCGCTTAACCATTGGGTCTCAATTTCTTTTTCTTTTTTAAAAAATTTTATTTTTTTATTGATTTCAGAGAGGAAGGGAGAGGGAGAGAGAGATAGAAACATCATTGATGAGAGAGAATCATTGATCAGCTGCCTCCTGCACATCCCACACTGGGGATCGAGCCCACAACCCAGGCATATGCCCTCGGCCGGAATCGAACCCGGGACCTTTCAATCCGCCGGCCAGCGCTCTATCCACTGAGCCAAACTGGCTAGGGCTCAATTTCTTTATAAAATGGAAATCATATTAATACCTACTTTTTAGGATTATAGTGAGGATTAAATAAATCAACAATGGCCTTTTATTACTTATTTTTGTTAAAATTGTTCTACATTACTGAGCAGCACCAGCCACGAAATATAGCATCCATACAGTGCTGGGTACTTGTCTTTTGAGTTTAAAAAATTTTTTTTTTCAATTCAGTTTCCATTAGGTTACTTCTTTCCCCCCCCCCCCCCCCCCCTTCCTTTCTAAACTGGAAACATATTCTAGAAGGCCTCTGGACTACCACTGCCAGTCCTGGTCCCCTTTCCTTCTTCCTAGGAGTATCCGCTGAAACTGGTTGTGTGCCATATCGTTTTTTTTCCTTCTTCTTCTTTCATTTATATTCGTAGAGACAATACACAGTATTATATGTATCTTTTTAAAACCGTCTGGTTTTAATATAAACTTATAATGTACTCTACTATCTGTTAGGTTTTCAAAATAAATGGTTCACTCTGTTTTACTCTGAAGCTGGGCTTTTTTTCATTCAATCTTATATTCATGAGATCTGTTCAGGCTAATGCATATAGGCCAATCTTGTTCTTCTAAACAGCTGTTTAGTATTCAAAATATGAATGCACCACAGCCATTGGCTATTTCAGGTTATTCTATAACTGACTTTTACATACAGTACTGAATGAAATGTATTTGTACATACTTTCTTATGCACATTTGTGTTTCTAAGATTAGATCTCAAATAGTAGTATTGTTGGGTCTTAAGATGTGCTTCCCTGGTTTCTTTTAGGCTTTGGAATACTGCCAACTTCACGTAAACCTAACCAGTTCTTAGTCAACCTCCTTTCTGTGTTTGAATACTCCCATCCCCTTTGTTTTTTATATTCTCTACCACAAGTCAAATGAGCAGCAAATATTTAACCCACACATCTGAGTAGGCTGGGGAAAGCTTTGCTCATTTTTTAATTATTTGGCCCCTAGAACCAATGGACTTTCCAATATGGAGAGAGACTTGTTGATTATAACTAAAAATGATGATACTATTAAATTTGATCCTGTATTATATATAAGCATAACTCTCCCTCTCCTTCTCCCCCTGCCTCTCTTCCTCTGTTCCTCTCTCTAAGCATGTCCCCGGGTTACGATTAAAATAATAATAATAAAAATAATAAAATTTCTACATTTTTTCTGATGAAATTACTCAGAAATCTCAATTTTTCCACCTTGTATAGCTCATAAGAAAGTAGTGATTTTGTGTCCAAGTTAGTTACAATTTTCTACTTTTGTTGATGGAAGCTTCTCATTAGAAATGTCAGTTTTTTTACTTCATATAACTAATGACAAAGGCTACTTGAAATAAAGAATGTCTCAGTGAAAAATCACATGGAAAAATAAACATCTGTAGTGAGCTTTAGCCTTTGCATTTTATGAAATTGAAAATGACACTATTCTGATGGAGTTTGCAGTCAGACAAAGGTAATGGTAATTTTAATTTATAGCTGAGGAACTGTAATCTGGGGGAATGCTTTCTGAGCAAGACCACTAATTCTTATCTCCTTTGTAGGAAGAGAGAAAGTTTTCAAAGACTGTGCAAGGGAAGGTGCAAAGCAGTTATCTGCACTCACTTCTGGAAATTGGGGAGCTGCTGAAAAAAAGACTTGAGACCACAAAGAAACTAAAAATTTAAGGAAGTATGAACCACAGGCACTAATGACGCTATGGCAGAAAATGATATCATCTTCCCAGGCAAAAATCTATATGGTTGACCATCATTTGAATCCAGAACTTCCTCATAAAATGCATGAAGGACTTTGATCGTGAATTAATTTTTTAGGTATTAAATGTATACAACTGATTAAATTATTGTACATATACCAGAAGCAGGACCCTCATCTGGGTTTGACCACTTTTTATACATGTTCATATGCATTTGACAGCCACAAGAGAATCCCACTTTTCTTCTGTCCTTCTCTCACCAGAAACACCTGGTGGAGGAGGGTCCTATAAAAGCAGTGATAGAAATTAAGCATAAAATGTCAATGTCAGAGCAGCTGAATGGCCCTGCCATTACAGCAGTGGACATTTTGGTTGGGTCTTTGAGCCTGTCGGAAGCAGAAAGGAGAAGTATTGGGGGACCATAACTAGGAGCAGGCCCTCTTTCCACATTAGCAGTTTGTTTTTGAGGCTCCCTCAGCTGCTTGGCTCCTGCAGAACCCAAGGCAGGTACCCAAAGGGCCTCAGATGAAATTTGGTATAAGCACCTGCCACTGAAGGCCACCACTCAGACAACTACAGGTGCTCATTTTCTGGCTGAATAGTCCTGTTAGTCAAGGCATCCCTATCCTAGCTCAGGTGAGAGTTAGATCGCAGATAGACTTCTAAGGCTTCTGTTACCTTGCAGCTGTTTGGAGGGGAAAGCAGTGCAGACCACTTCTAAGCCTGCTGAGGACTAGCTTGTCTTTTATCTCTTTGGGAAAGATGGGAATCACTTTTAAAGAAGAGAAGTGTACATAATTTATGCAGGCAAGTGTAATACCAATGTCATTGGTTTTGTGAGATAAATATATATATATATATATATATATATGTATATGTATATGCTTTTACATATATATGTATATTTTTAAGCATATATATGTGTGTGTGTGTATATACTTATATATACACACACACACACATATATATGCTTGAAAATAAAGATATAATACTTTAGTGTTGTTGTTTTTTAAGTGGGGGGTTTGAGAAGGAAGGACTTACCCTAGGCTTTAAGTTATAGGCTGGCAAAGGAAATGTTCTTCATTGGTTTGGAGGTTCAGTTTACTACAAACTTGAGAATTACACCAGGATGGTGTATGAGTTGTTCAACTGGAGCTCCCGAAGACAACAGCTTCTGAAGTAGATCTGACAGAAAAGATAAACATTGCTCTTGAAAATGTTTTACAGTTTATATAATTCCTTTGGTAACTTTTTTGTATTTGAACCTGTGCTTCTGTTTTTGGTCTTTGTTACCTAAATACTGTTAAAGTCAGTAATTTTGTAAGAGCAAAGAAATGAATTTGATGAGGAAATTCAAGCATCTGGTGGAGGATTGGTCTTGAAGACCTTAAATGTCCTTTCAACTCACTTCTGTGAAATGTGATACTTTTTTCTTCCAAAAGCAACTGAATGAGAGCTTGGGAAGTCTCTGTATGCAACACAATTGTATTTTGTCTCCTCATCTTGACTTTCTTAGACTTACAGTTTGATAGGGTGATTAATAACTGTTTAAACCCAAAGGAAATTTTTAAGAAAATTACTGCATTACTCGTTTAAAATAAGACTTGTTGGAAATCTTAGTCCATCAAGTAATTTCAAAATACTTTTTTGATGTCAATTAGTAGCCACAGCTGTCACACCTCATCCCCAAACAAAGAACTGATCAACAAGATGAATTGAAAATATCGATTGATTCCAAATGTAATTTAATGACAACATATCATAATTTCATAAAACAATGGCCTGTTTAGATGGAATTTTGTGTGTGTATAGGGGTGGGGGGTATGTGTGTATGGCATGTGTTTTTGAAATGATGTTTCTTTGAATATCCAAAAATACTGTACATAAAAGTAGAAATGCTCTTTGAAACGTCTTCAACTGACCTTGATCAATCTAGCATGTGTGTGTTCAGTGGGCTGGCCTTGGTCCTCAGGGACAGTGTGTGACTCCAGTGTCTACCTAACTAGTCTCTTGCTTGGGACCTCTACTAAAAACTCAAACGGTGGGTTTTAGGGGCAATGTTAAGTTGAGGTTATGTTTCCTTTGTTACTTGCTGATTTTCCTACTAAATGTAGCATTTCAATTAGAGCCAACCTCTTGCGTTTTGAGAAAATTGTAAAAAGAATGAAATTATGCAGAAATGGCCAATATCTTTTATTAACCTGTTCTTTTAGAAATTGTCATGCACTATACATTGTGTACAGTAATATATATATATATATATTCTTACATGAGTAAAAAGCAACCTCTCCAGCCATCGTATGTCATTGGTATTTGAAGAGAATTCTTAAATAACCCACTGCTGCTGCTGCTGCTGCTGTTTTTTTGTTGGTATGGGTTTTTTGTTTTGTTTTTGTGTGGTGAATTGCTATTTTTTTAAAAAAAAAAAAAGGAAAGGAGAGAAACACGACTACTGTTTACAGACTGAAAAATTACTGCTTTTTATACTACTGAGAATCCTAAGTTAAAACTCTTCAAAGCAAACATTTGATTTAAATCATTTATCTGATATGGATTAAAGGTAGATAAATTTTTAGTGTTCTCCAAACAGTGAAAAATGTACAAATGCCTAGCTGTGTTGCCCATCAATTTTGTATATTTTCATAATTTTAATTGTTCAAATTGCATTATATTTTGCAATCACTATGTTCAATCTGGATTTGTCTTTCATTTTAACTTTTAATATAAAAAGGGGTTTCAATGTATCTACGGCCTTGTTATTGAAACTCTTCCTACTTATTTGATGTGATTTATTAAAATGGGAAGTATATTCTTCCTTTTTCAGAATTAAGCATAGGAAAACTACTTTAAACTGGATGGGTTAATTTATATAAACAACTTTATTTTAAGTTGGCATTTCTGCCTTGTTCATTTTTGTTCAGATTCCTAGAAGCTACATTTTATTATTTTTTTCTACCTTTTAAGTGGTATTAATTCACCTCAATTTTGTACTCAGTGTTACATTCCTCACCAAAATTGTAATATTTGTGAATTTAAAATTTACTTTCCAAGGCCACTAGTCTTTTCCTTTAAAAGTAGTGCCTTGCATGCTAGCATTCAATAATTCAATATATGTATATGTTGTGCACTTACTTTACTACATGCCACATTACATTTTAAGCTCTGCTGATATAATGGTGAGATCGTATATCCTAGTTAGTGGCTAAGGTGGGAAAAGTAACAAGAAATATTAGCTTATAATTAAGTTGTTTAGTAAAATAAATCAGGGTACGTGATAAACTGGGTTATGAGAGGATGCTTTGAGTGCCGCCATCTGATTTGAATGAGGAAGAGTCAGCCATGGAAAAAGGAATGCAAGTGCAAAGACCCCAAGGCAGCAAACAGCTAAGCATGTTCCAGTGACTGGAAAAAATAAAGGGCTCAGGTAGCTGGGACTTAATGGAAAGAGAGAGGTAGGGTTTGAGTAGAGTGGGGATCAGAGTAATAAGGACTTTGAGGCCAGGGGCAGGAATGTGATTCCGAATTGGGTGGGAAGTTAACTGGATGTTTGCAGACACGTTGACATGACATCCAAGAGGACGTGAATCCACAGGTGAAGACCTAGTTTATTCAGCCGCACTGACAACAACAGTGGAAAGGAGCTGTTTATTTTTCCTCAAGTTTCCTTTCTGTCTGTCCTGTGATTTTTAAGTGCTCTTATTTGAGCTCTGAGAAGTCAGTTTTTGCCTGCTTCCATCCCACTGTTATTTTCCTTTAGCAAAAGGTGAGTGCTTGGATATACTTCAATGCCATTTTTAACTTTTCCCAAAAGGTGGGCTCAGGGTTATATTTTTTTCATGTTCCCTGTTTTTTAGATGCTATCACTGTGTAATGCAGACATGTCATACAAGTGGAGGGTAAGCAACTGTGAACCAAATGCTTATAAAGATTATTTGTGGGATGCCTAATGTACTTTAGGAGTTTATGTTTCAGAAGCACATAACTTTTTTGTAACTTCCAGCTTCCACATATCCCAGTTAAAGTGGGTCCCAGCCAAAACCGGTTTGGCTCAGTGGATAGACCTTCAGCCTGCAGACTGAAGGGTCCCAGGTTCAATTCCGGTCAAGGGCATGTACCTTGGTTGCGGGCACATCCCCAGTGGGGGGTGTGCAGGAGGCAGCTGGTCACTGTTTCTCTCTCATCGATGTTTCTAGCTTTCTATCCCTCTCCCTTCCTCTCTGTAAAAAATCAATAAAATATATTTAAAAAAAAAATAAAAAATAAAGTGGGTCCCAGGTAAGGTACAATGGGAAAAGGTAGTTACTGCATTTGAGATTACTAAAGACCACCCAGTGGGGTAAGGGTTGAATAAGACTAAAAATCTGAAGCTTGGATGAAATTAGCTAAAATCCAGACACACACACACCATCTCACATTCTTAGTCTTGATGGCCATGTTCAAATTCCCATTCTATCTTGGTTCTCTACTGAATAACCAATCTTTCCTGATATGATTCTAATGCCAACGTTTTGTGGCATCAAATGCCAAGGACTATTTGTAAATTAAAAATATTCTTAGCAATAATTGAGATAACTTGTAAGTTCCCTAGGATGGAATTGTTTGTGTTGGGTTCAAGGTCTCATTTGCTTCAGGTAATCTGGAAATTCCCTAAACGTTATATATACTTGCTTTATTCTGGGAAACCAGTCCATAGCCTTCATTACAGATAAGCAGCATTTGAGCCACATATTATTTAATGAGATGCTAAGAAGTAAAAGGGAGGAATCCATATTATTCAATTAAATGCTAAGTAGAAGGAAGTGCCAGGGAAGATTGGATTTTATGTGGCATATGCAAATCTGTTCAAATTCTAAACTCGAAACAAAGCCCATCTTTAGTGAAAAAGATTTGATACAAAGAGCCTCTGATGTATGATAGTATAGTCCTGTCCAATAGTCCATGTTTCTTCAACTCAAGACTCGTGATATATAATGATATCCATTGGACCCATCCAATGAAGTACCTTGGATGTGTTACCACCTTTATTCCTTTCACATCGAGATGAAACCACATTCAGGGATGTTTGAAAATTTTCGTTTTTAGAGTTCTTTCCCTACCAGTCATTTGTCTTACTCTTATTTTCATAAGACAGTGAATACTTAGTTCTTTGGAAATGACTGTTTTAGGTAGATTAAAAAAAAACACAAATTAGGCCCTAATTGGTTTGGCTCAGTGGATAGAGCATTGGCCTGCGGACTGAAGGATCCCAGGTTTGATTCCGGTCAAGGGCATGTACTTTGGTTGCGGGCACATCCCCAGTGGGAGGTGTGCAGGAGGCAGCTGAATTGATGTTTCTCTCATTGATGTTTCTAACTCTATCCCTCTCCCCTCCTCTCTGTAAAAAATCAATAAAATATATTTTTAAAAAAAGACAAATTAGAATAAGCTGAAGTAAGTTTACCAGTGAGAAGCATCCAAAAAAAGATCTCCCAAGGTTTTCATTTAGAATTGAAATAAGGAAAATACTGAAATTGTTGGGCCAACTATATGCTATATTCTTTTGTCAATGTTGAGAGTATCTGTGCTGGCTATAAGCAGGCATTTAGGTTGAGCATCTTTTACTTAGTGGAGTTGTTAGCCTAAGCTACCACAATTGTTTTTGTTCCATCAACTTCAACACATAGGTTTTCCTGCATTTTTGTTTCCAGTGAGTTTAAATACCAATGTGGCTAAAATGGAGGAACAATTTTATTTGCTGCCTTTGGTCAACTTAATATCTTTGGGTGCAATTTCAGGAGCTGTAGTCTGATAATTTTCAAACAGTAAATATAAAAATGGGGATATTAATGACGTTTACCATTGCAGATACTACTCACCCAGAGAACAAATTTCAAAGTTAGTATAATGCTCCTCCCTCTGTTTTAAATTTTATTTTTTGATTTGAAAGAGATACATAGATTTGTTGTTCCACTTATTTATGCATTCTTTGGTAGATTCTTTTATGTGCCCTGACCGGGGATCAAACCCACAACCTTGGCATATTGGGATAAGGCTCTAACCAACTGAGTGACCTGGCCAGGGCTCCCCCTGCTTTTTAAAAAAGGTTGGTACTTACTGAGAGTGAGAAAGTAACTTAGGTGGCAAACAACTCCTTTTCCTTTTAAACTCCCACATTGGACTGAATTGTATTATTTAGCTATCTAAAATTGAACTAGGAAAAAAAACCTCTATCAGATTATATCAGCAAAACTAAGAATTTCCTATACATATCTTATGAAGTATGGAAAATAATTACACTGGGGTTTATTAATGTTGCCATTCAGTTTTAAAGACAAGAAAATGTGGACAATGCAATTTACCACCCAGAACCAGTCCCCTTGAGTCTGAAAACTGGAGGAAAGTAATCAAGGCAGGCTTTGAACTGGGACAGAACAGCTTCTACATTGTTACCAGGATAGTCTGTTACCCTGGTAGTGGAATCCATACCAGCCTGGATTAAAAAATAAAGTAGCCCTAACCGGTTTGGCTCAGTGGATAGAGTGTCGGCCTGCGGACTGACAGGTCCCATGTTTGATTACAGTCAAGGGCATGTACCTTGGTTGCGGGCACATCCCCAGTAGGGGGTGTTGCAGGAGGCAGCTGATGGATGTTTCCTTCTCATCGATGTTTCTAACTATCCCTCTTCCCTTCCTCTCTGTAAAAAATCAATAAAATATATTTTTAAAAGATAAATAAAGTCAAAGGAGAAAGCAGGTCATAGTCCAAAGTATAATTTGTGAAAGAAAACTGAATGGCTTAAGGTCCACTCAACCAAAACATGGAAACTTTAATTGGATTAGAATTACACCTTTCAAGAATGTGGGCAGTACATTCTTTATAGCACCAATTCCTTCTGAGGAGGAAATTCATAAGCCATTTGAGTAAGTGTTCTAGCTGTACCTGGACTAGCTATAAAGATGTCCCAAGCATGGTCATATCAGCATCAATGTCTGTGCATGCTCAGATTTCTTATATCCCAGAAAGGTCTCACAGCCAGCAGGAAACTCTCCCTCCCAACCCACACCAAACTCTGGAAAACCCTCGAGTCCCTTTTTACAGCTCCTCCTTCTCGGCCCCCTTCTTCTGGAAGGCAGTCAAGATGTTTAAGCTCTTCTGGAGCTCTTCCTTCTTCCCATCGCTCATCTTGTTCTTCTCAATCAGCTTGGTGATCCGGGTCATCTCTGATGTTGGGAAGTCCTCACCTTGGTCTAAGACCTTCCCCATGATCTTCAAGTACTGCTCAGCCCACTTCTTCTCAGTCTCCTTCACATTTGCCAGGTTGTCCTGCCCTCGTTTCAAGAGGGCCTGGCGGGCCTCCACGCCAGAGGCCCTGATGAACTCCCCAGCAAGGGCATCGTATGTAGGCAGGCAACCTGGCATACCTAGGTAGATCCCTTGCCCCTTTAGCCAGCGCTGGATGGCTCCAACCTTAACCGGCCCACTGTATAGGACTGGGTTCTCAAAGTCCCCATCCCGGAAGAGGTAAAAGACTGGGTAGTTCTCTTTGTCCAACTTGTATTTCTCACTTAGCTCCATATTCAGCTTGTCACCATAATCTGTGAACAGAAACCAGATATGAGGAGCAAGACCATGAGGAATGTGGGGCAGAAGATTGTTATGAGGCCTATCTGAGCTGAGAGGAAGAAGCATGTTGGTTGTGTCTGAATTCCTCCTTGCTACTTCCTAGCCATGTGGCATTAGTCAAGACACATTTAACTTCTCTGTACTCCATTTTCCTCATCTGAAAAATGGTACTTCTGAGTATTTGAGATGCCCAATATGTGCCAGGTACTGTTCTAAGTGCTGGAGATCTAGTTGTGATTAAGAGTATAAAGCTCTCTGACCTCAAGGAGCTCATATTCTTCTAAGAGTGAGAAGAAAGATGATAAACAAATGAACATAAAATGATTAGTGCCACGATGAAAATAAAACGGAGGTGTGAGCTTAGTGGGGCTGAGGCATTCCAGCTGGGAGGAAACAGTGAAGAACCCACTGCACTTGGGAATAAATACTAAGGTTGAGTTCTGGATGAGCCACTTCCTCCCCCATAGCCTGGAGCTTCAGTATGACAGGTAGACAATATGTCTTGCTTTTCAAGTGGGATTCAAGAGAAGTTTAAAATGCAATGTCTATACGTCTTTACAGACTGTAAACTGCTCATTGTTGGCCACTATAATTATTAAAGCTGTCACTGTGGTTGACAGCTGCCCTTGGTTCAGTGGCAACTCTGGTGGTTTTGAGCTGAAGCGAGCATAGCAGAATGGACTATGCTGTCCCGTAGGAGGCATGGTACCCCCTCTGACCACAGTCCCCTGCAAGAGCTCCAAGTTCTCATAGTAAATTTAATGTCAGTGGAGGTTGGAGGGTGAAGAATGGTGGATTCCCTTCCATAAGGCACCCATGAGGCTGAGCAGAGGTTCTGTGGTCACAGAATCTGCTCAAGAGAAGCTTGCCATGATTTCTTGAGAGGTCATGACCCCATTTTTACTTAGTGTGTGACTCAGACAGAAATGTGCTGGGTATTCCCTCTACAAGTAGGGAAATAATTCTTAGCTTCCTCCCCCTCTGCCCTTCCCAGTCGCCTGGACTTGTTCATACCTGAAATTCCCACCTCTGCCACCAAGAGATCATCACTGGAGGCTGAGTTTTCAGCCAGACGCTTGAACTCATCCTGCTTCTCACCGTAGGGGTACTGGGTGTCGAACTTCACCAAGACGAACTTGCTTTTGGGAATGACCTGAAGGTGTATAGAACTGAGTAGGTAGGGGGTTCCAGGAATTGTTGGGGCTAACTGCCTTTCCCAACGGACTCCTGGTTAAGAAACAGAGTGGAAACCAAGCCCACAAAGGAGACAAGATCTCAATTACTAATATTCATTCATTCAGCTATTGATTCATTTAACAACTTATATGCTGGGTACCCCATTAGATGCTTATTCACACAAATCAAAGACAAATACAACCCTGTCTAGAATAAGCAAAGCTATAGAGGTACTAAGGTCGCCTCCTCCAGTGGCCCTTTGGTAAGGCCAAGGAGACCCTTAGCACACAATACATTAGCCCCTGTCATGCCCATCATCCCAAGGGGGCGGGGAGAGGCTTTCTCAGGAAACATTGAACCAAAAAAATCTGACAAACAAAAAAAAAAAGAGCCAACTAACCATGTATAAAGGAGTTGGCACCATGGAGGACACTTTGGCTAGGGAGCCCACAGTTTGAACTCTGCAATTTCAGGGCTCAAGAGAAGTGGCTGAGAGTCCAGGGTTGGGACAATATCCCTTCCCTAGACCACAGTTCCGTCTAACTAGATCTCTAGGTACTAAACTGTTAGGGCCAAGATTTTTATTTTAATTGTAAAATTCGCTTCACTGGGATATTGTAAAATTCAGTGGGATTTTTAGTACATTAACATTGTTGTGCAATCCTGCTGACTATGCAAACCCCCCCCAACAATGTGCAATCATCACTAATATCTAGTTCCAGAACATTTTCAACCTGAAAAGGAACCACATACCCATTAAACAGCCATTCCCCAGTCCTCCTTTCCCCCAATCCCTATCATCCACTAATCTACTTTGTCTCTATGGATTTGTCTACTCTGATGAAATTATACAATGTGGCCTTTTGTGACTTCCCTCTTTCACTAGCATGTTTTCAAAGTTCATCCATGCTGTAGCATGCATTGATATTTCATTTATTTTTGTGGCCAAATAAATATTCCATTGTATAAATAGACCAATTTGCTTAGCCATTCATCAGTTGATGGACATTTGGGATGTTTCAACCTTTTGGCTATTTGTGAATATCTGTTAGGAACATTCATGTACAAATTTTTGTTTTTATAACTGTCTTCATTTCTTTGGGGTATATACTTAGGAGTGGAACTGAGGGGTCATGTGGTAATTCTACATTTGACGTATGGAGGGATCCCAAGGACTTGTTTTGATGGTTTCTTCCAATGCATATATTTGATCTAACAAACTGTCTTTGATCAGTAATACTGCCTTCTCTTTCTCCAACAAATTTTTTTCTAATCAAAGTGATCATTTCCTCAGTGTTTCATCGCAGGCAATCACTGTCCTTAATTAAGTCAAGCTGACATCATTCCAGTTTTTGTTAGTCCTTGTTCCTTATTGTGTGTTGGTATCTGTTTAGTTTTAGGTTTTAAAAATATTTCACACTGCCTAGGGGGACAAGGGAAGAGGGAGAAGCCACCAGAACAGGCCATCTTTAAGTGGTCACTGACCCCCAAAATTCTGAGCTCTGGGGGCCTAAAAGCAAGGAAGACTTAAAATGTAAATCAGATCACATCCCTCTGGCCCAGCTAGCCTTATTTCAATTCAATACACCGAACTCATTCCCACTTAGGGCCTTTTCATTTTCTGTCTCTGGCTGGATTGCCCTTCCCCTAGTTTTTCCTATGATGGACTATCATTCAAAGTTCTGTTCATATATCCCCTCCTAATGGAGGCCCCCTCCACTCATACCACACTCTATCTCTTACCCTGCTCTACTTTCTTTGCTGTATTTAATCACTCTGAAATCCTTATTTGCTTGTCTGTCTGTCCTCTCCACTAGAATGTACTTATGAGAATAAGGACCTTGTCTGACCTGTTTTCTGCTGTATCCCTATTGCCCAACAGTACCCGTATATAGCAGATGCTCTGAAAATATTTGCTAAATGAACAAAACTAGGACAGACTTTGGTAGCAGACGCTACATGTTCAGTGGGAAAACGATTTTAAAAGCACAACACACGATCTCTATCCACAAGGGGCCTACATTTGTATTATGGAATAACAATATTATTAATATGGAATAAATTAACACAGTGCTCTAATGTTTAAAGAGAAATGAGAGGCCTCCACCTTCTGTTAGAATGGTTTTGAATGGCAAGCATTTGTACAATAAATTTTTTCTTACTTATTTTTTTGACCCAGTCTGTACCTCTTAATTGCTTTAGGTATCTCTCTCTTTTCTTTATCCTTAAGGAATTGGCTCCACCATAACCTATATTTAGGCAACTTCTTCAATGTACACATGAATTCGTTATTCATTCATTCATTGAATAAAAAGGAACAGAGAGCCTATCATGTGCCAGGTACTATTCTAAGTAAACAAGAAAATGGACAGTAAAGAAAAAGGACAGGCATCTGGCCAGCATGGCTCAGTGGTTGAGCACTGACCTATGAATCAAGAGGTCACGGTTCAATTCCTGGTCAGGCACATGCCCGAGTTGCAGGCTCCATCCCCCAGTGTGGGGCGTGCAGGAGGCAGCCAATCAATGATTCTCTCTCATCATTGATGTTTCTATTTCTCCTTCTCTCTCTCTGAGATCAATAAAAATATATTTAAAAACAAAGAATTAAAAAAAAAGAAAAAGAAAAAGGACAGGATCTCATCAATAGTGATGGTGAAGGGCAAAAAACAAAAAAAGACATTGGAAATCACTTAAAGGCAGAGCATGGGCCAAGGCCCTGGACATAACATTAGGAAGCCCCCCTTTTGTTCAATAATAATGAAAAGAGTGAGATTTAGAAAGGGACCAGATAAAACATTTATTCATTCAACAGATTATTACAGAACATCTTCTGTGACATGTAACCTGCTAGGTTGTGCAGATGATCAATGAACAAAATAGGCAAGGTAGTTCTTCCCAAGCATACAATATTCTAGTGTGGGAAATGATAAAATAGACAAGAAAAAAAAATCGGTGATGAGTGAGCTCTACACAGAAATCAAACCGGGTGATGTGACTGGCACTTTAGGCTAGGGGGTGGGGAAATCAAGGAAGGACTTTAAGAACTTAATATTTGCCCTAGCCAGTTTAGTTCAGTAGATAGAGCGTCGGCTTGCGGACTGAAGGGTCCCCGGTTCAATTCCAGCCAAAGGCACAGGCCCGGGTTGAGGGCTTGATCCCCAGTTGGGGGCGTGCAAGAGGCAACCTATCAACGATTCTCTCACATCTTTGATGTTTGTCTTTCTCCTTCTCCCTTCCTCTCTGAAATCAATAAAAAAATAAAGAAGATAATATTTAACCTAAGCCTGAATAGAAGAAACCAGCCTTCAAAGAATGTTCTAGTCACAAGTGCAAAGGCCCAAATGCAGGAATGAGCTAGGAATATTTAAACAGCAAAAAAATGTGTGGCTGGAGCAGAGGGGACAAAAAGAATGGTAGGAGATTAAAGGAGAGAGAAGCAACTTGGACTGAGAGGAGGCTCTTGTAATGATAGCATTGACCAGGGTGGTAGCAGTAAAGATGGTGAGGCATCAAGTGATTAGGAAATACTGTTAACTTTACAGTGCAAAGCCTCCCTAAGTCACACTTGGTCTGTGATGTTATCCCAGTCCCATGTTTGGCGGTAGAGGTGTCACTTTGCCAATAAAGGCCCCAAAAGCATAGGGTGTTGTGAGGTGACAACCAACCAGCCATACCTACACTTTTAAATTCTTGAAACTTTGCCTTGAATAGGCCACACGTGCCAAACCCACAAGAAACCCTTTTGAAAATAGGAAGGGTTCAGGCACTTGAGACAGATTCAGAACTCCACTTGTAGGTTTCACTTCCCCAGCAATGGGTACAAATTAAGAAAATAAAATGACGGACTCTCTTTCTCCCAAACCCTTAGTTTGCCCATCTTGTAAACAAATTTGAAGGTTGCCAGTGGGTGAAGACAGGTGAAAGAGGAGGGGGTTGAGACTGCATCCAGCCTCCAACATTTCCAACGGCCATTTATCCAAGCCAGGACCCCAAATTCTGTAAACTTGGGTGCGGGGGGTAGTGGCAATCCTTCTATGCCTTGATCCTTGTCCTCGGGCCCAATATTTCCTGTAGGGTGGTAGAACCGAAGCTTATTCTTAACGCTTGCACTTTTCAAGCAGACGCAGGCTATTTGGACATTATTTGCATACTGCAAAGCTGGCTGCAATCCACGCCAAGGGAAGAGGGGTGCAGAAATGCAAGCTAACAAGACTGGTTTCTGCCTCGCCGCCCAACCGCAGCCAGTGCAGTGGCGTCCGCCTGGCACCGCCCTCCGGGTCTCCCACTTGGGACTCCAGGATTGGATCTCGCCTGACACCGCCCCCTCCCCAGAGGTGAAGGAAAGCTGCATCTTTCACAAAAGAGGAAGCAAGTAAAAATACTGCAAAGGCGAGGGTGCGCAGGGCCCTGGAGCTTGTAGACCCCATGGTCATGCTATGGCGTCGGCCCAGAGTCCACCAGCCCGATACGATGGTGGGAAGCCCCGAGAACGTAGGTACAGACCACCTCTAGCCAGCCCTCTGTCCCTTGCGTCACCCACGGTGCGCGCTCCCCTGGGCACGATGTCCCCCGCCCCCGTTACCTTGTAGAAAGTGACTGTATCCAGGGGAAGGGCGCCCTTGGTGTGCAGGCCGCTGCTGCCCTGCGGAGCGGAGAGAAGCTGGAGGAACAAGAAAAAGGGAAACAGTGGGGAGAGGGAAGAGGAGCGGGATAGAGCGGCAGCCATAACGCCGGATACTGGCAGTGGGAGCTAGTAAGGCTGTAGTGGAGAAAGCGCAGAGACGGGAGCACGTGACCAGGAGGCCCCGCCCCGGAGGCTTCACGCCCGCCTAGGACGAGAGGGAGGGGCCACGCGAGGGGCGGGGAGAATAGGGCTGCCGTGTGCGCGCGCACTCAGCGAGGCTCGCGCCTTCCCAGGATGAGAGGGAGGGGCGACGTGTGGGGTGGGGCAAGGAAGAGAGGGAGGGAGAGGCTGTCGCGCACGCGCACGCGCACGCGCACGCGCACGCGCACGCGCACGCGCACGCGCACGCGCACGCGCACGCGCACGCGCACGCGCACGCGCTGCGGCGCACTGCCGGCCACGCCCCCCCCCCGTCCTTCTCCGCGTGAGGAGAGGCACGAGGCGCGAGCTTTGGCGTCTTTGCAGCTCTTGGTTCGCTGTCTTTCCTTGTCTCTGGAGATGACGACGCCACAGCCCTATTTCTTCCTGCCCTCGGTCCCTCAGGCAGGCGGTTGGGATTGACTACTACCCTCGGTTAGTCTGTCAGTCACTCTGACTTGAGTCACTGCGCTCACTCGGTCGGCTCAGTATTCCCCTCAGTCAGTCACCCTCGGCCACCTCCCTTGGCCAGGCCCGACTTGGCCACCAGGCGTGGCTCTTCACCTGTGTGGCTCTTCACCAGGGCCACTCCTGCCCTCTGCCCAGTCTGACGGTCGAGCCTACTCTGAGGCGCCCGGTTTTATTGGAAGCTGAGTACCCACCCCCCCCCCCCATCTAGGCCCCCCCAAATTCTATACAGCAGATACTTGTTCAGGGTATGGTTGGTTTACACCGGATCCTGGGTTTGCCTGTGGGAGTACAGAGATCACTGAGACAGCTCTGTGCCCAAGGAAGTCAGTGTGCGGGGAGGAGACCTCGGAATAGCAATATAACACTTAGGATGTGGTTGGTAGATAATAAGACTGTAAGACAGTCTTGTGAAAATACATACGCAGATTCAGTCAGTCCTGTTCTGGGATGTCAGGGAAAGTTATAGACAGGAGATGACTTTTAAGATGGATCTTGAAAGAAGAGGCACTTACAAGGCAAACACCAAAGGATATTTCTAGCAAGGGGAAAAGCCAGATAAGTCTGTGAAAGGGCATGTTGTAGAGGGTCATAGTAAGTTAAAATATTTGGAGTCATCAATGTTTTTTTTGGGGGGGGGTGTGTGTTTTTAATATGTATATCCTATATAATAAAAGGCTAATATGCAAATTGTCCCCTTGGGAGTTCCACCAGGAGACTGGGAGTTCAATTGCTTGCTATGATGTGTGCTGACCACCAGGGGGTGGTGTGCAACATGGTAGGTGACCAGCAGTGGCAGCGGGGCACTGGGAGTGAGGGAAGGAGGAGGTGGGGAGGCGGGGAACCTGACTGTCCTTGATTGCTGGCCAGGCCTAGGGACCCTCCTGGTGCACACATTTCATGCACCAGGCCTCTCTTATTATTTATTGATGTCAGAGAGGAAGGGAGAGCATGTGCGTGAGAGAGATGGAAACATCAATGATGAGAGAGAATCATGGATCAGCTGCCTCCTGCACATCCCACACTGGGGATTGAGCCTGAAACCCAGGCATGTGCCTTTGATCAGAATCGAACCCAGGACTCTTCAGTCTGCAGGCCAATGCTCTCTATCCACTGAGCCAAACCAGCTAGCGCTCTGTTATTTTTAACATTGTTTTATTCAATAGAGTAATATTTTGAAACTCAGATTTTAACATCCAGGCATCAAGTAATTTCAGCAGAAATTTTTTTTTCTCCTTTTGTCCCACTTTCAAGTCATGTATTTTGTCTTACTTTTATAAGCCACACAAATAAACCAGATATTTTGGAATTTCATAAATGTTCATCTGTGAGGTGATGATATTTGAGCTGATACTTGAAGGATGAGGAGCCAGTCATGTGATTATCTGGAGGAAGAGCATTCCAGAGAGAGGGAACAGCTATTGCAAATGATCTGATTTGGAAAAGTACTTGACATATTAGAGTACACATGGTGGGAAGACATTAAGATGGCCCCGCCTCTTGATATTCACACTCTTGTAATCCTTTCCTTTCGAGTGCTGAAAAAATCTACAATCAATAGAATACAGAAGAAATGATGGAATGTCACTCCAGTGATTTGGTGCCATAAGATTGTGACTTCCATCTTGCTAGGATGACATCTTGCACAAGTCCACAGGGCAAGCAAGGAATTGAGTGTAGCATTTGGCCAACAGTTAGTTGGGAACTGAGGCCCTCAGACCAATAACCCTCAAGGAACTGAATTAGGCCAACAACTACATGAACTTGGAAGCAGATCCTTCCCCATTTGAGTATTCAGATGAGAATCAGTCAACATCTTAATTATAACCTTACTAGAGGCTCGATGCATGAAATCTGTGCAAGAGTAGGCCTTCCTTCCCCCAGCTGCTAGCACCGGCTTCCTCTGGCCACTGGCAGGCACCCGGAACCCAGGCTTCCCTCGCAGCCCCGGCTTCGTCCGGAAGCACATTCGGTCTAATTAGCATATTATACTCTTATTATTATACTAGAGGCCCAGCACGCGATTGAAATTACTGGAGGAGGCACCCTGTGGGGGCCGGGACCCACGCCTGACCCGTGTAGCGCTGGCCGCTGCATTGTGTCCACTGGGGTGGGGGGCAGGCACTCCTGTGTGTTGTATCTCCGCTCCAGCTCGCCCCCAGCCCCAGCCTCTCCATGTGTTGTGTCTCCAGTCTGGCCCTCCCCCAACCCCAGCCTCCCGACGGCTGCTGGAGCTGGGGGTGGCACACAGTACCCTCCCACCCATCTGCGCGCCGAGCTCCTCCTGAGTGGTCATGACGCCCAGCTAATTAGCATATTCCCTGTTTAGATAGATAGATAGATAGATAGATAGATTGATAGATAGATAGATATGAGAGACACTGAAGCAGAGGACCCAACTAAGCTAACCTGGGACACCTAGAATATGTGAGGTTATGTGTTTTAAGCCACTAAATTTGTGGAAATGTGTTACGTAACAGTAGATAAGTAACACACACAACTTCATAAATATGCCTGTACTATATTTTCTTTCAAGTCATTGATGAAAGTGTTTTACAGAACAGTGCCAAGTCAGGATGCTGGTTCACTCCACTAGAAGGTATTCCTAAATTGATATTCATCAATGAATTAGCATTCTCTTAGTTTATTTAAGAAATGTCCTTAATTGTGCTTCTACTTGGTCTATATTTATTTTTACATCACCAAATTTCTTATCAAATGTTTTGTCAAAATACCATATATACTATGTGTAGTAATTTTATCCAAAAAGAGAATGAGGCATGATTATTTATAAGTCCATGCTGACATAATTATTATATTTTTCTGTTTATTTAAAAATATATCTTTTGGATAGTTCATTCTACAGTCGTGTCTGGGATCAATACTATAATCTTTTCACTTATGGTTTGCAGATTTTACTATTTTATAAAAATAAAATTTTTTAGTGGTTACCAGTTTTCTATAATTTCTAGCAGTTTTCCCATTTTAAATATATTTTTATTGATTTCAGAGAGGAAAGGGAGAGGAAGAGAGATAGAAATATCAATGATGAGAGGGAATCATTGATTGGCTGCCTCCTGCATGCTCCCTGCTGGGGATCGAGCCTGCAACCTGGGCATGTGCCCTTGACTGGAATTGAAACCAGAACCCTTTAGTCCGTAGGCTGCCGCTCCATCCACTGAGCCAAACCAGCTAGGGCAGCAGTTTTCCCATTTTTACATGAACCCTCAGATTTCATTCAATGGTTTATTGGGTTAACCTGCAAGTTTTATCAAAGTGCTAGAGTATAATTTGTTCAGACCAGGAGTGGTGGATTCATTTAGAGAAGTCAGGTGCTTTCTCAAAATCTTTCTCTTCAGTTCCCTCTTGCAATGTTTATTTTACACTTTTTAATCTCAATATTACTCTTTTCAGTAGTAAAGACAGAAACATGTTATCCGTTAATCATTACACCATGAATTTCAGCAATGGGACACTTGCTTCCTTGTTTTTGTCCCAAACTTCATTTTTGGCAACAGCTTTATTGAGATACTAGAGGCCCGGTGCATGGATTCGTGCCCTGATGGGGTCTCTCAGCTTGGCCTGTGGGGATTAGGCCAAAACCGGCTCTCCAACATCTCCTGAGGGGTCCCAGATTGCAAGAGGGTGGTTCTCGGGTGATGCACCCTGGTATCGGGCTCTCTCCTCTCTGGTTCTGGCTGCATCACCTGAGAACCGCAGCTGCCAAGTCACCGTAGCTTGGCAGCTCCTGCGTTGAATGTCTTCCCCCTGGTGGTCAGTGCACATCATAGCTACCAGTTGGCCAATCACTTGGGCTTTTATATATATAGATAATTCACCTATCATATAATTCACCCTCTTAAAGTGTACATTTCAACAATTTTTAGTGTATTCATAGAGTTGTGTAGCCATCACCACTATATGATTTTAGAATATTTTTGTTGTCCTAAAAAGAAACCCTGTGCCCATTAGCAGTCACTCCCCAAACTATTTTCCTAGCCCTAATCTAAGTGACTGTATAAATTTGTCTATTTTAGACATTTTGTATGAATCAATCATACAATCTGTGGTCTTTTGTGACCGGTCTGTTGACTTAGCATAATGTTTGTTTGTTTGTTTTTTTAAATCCTCACCCAAGAATATTTTCCCATTGATTTTTTTAGAGAGAGAGGAAGGGAGGGGGAGAGATGGAGAAACATCAATGTGAAACAGACGTTGATAGGTTGCTTCCAACATGCACCCTGACCTGGGGCCAGGTATTGAGCCTGAAACTGAGGTACATGCCCTTGACCAGAATTGAACCCGGGATCCTTCAGTCCGTGGGCCGATGCTCTATCCACTGAGACAAATCAGCTAGGGCAGCATACTGTTTTCAAGGTTCACCCATGTTGTATCATGTTATCAGTACTTCTTTCCTTTTTTTAAAAAAATATATTTTATTGATTTTTTTAAAGAGAGGAAGGGAGAGGGATAGAGAGTTAGAAACATCAATGAGAGAGAAACATTGATCAGCTGCCTCCTGCACACCCCCTACCCGGATGTGCCCACAACCAAGGTACATGCCCTTGACCGGAATCGAACCTGGGACCTTTCAGTCCGTAGGCTGACGCTCTATCCATTGAGCCAAACCAGTTAGGACTACTTCTTTCCTTTTAATTGCTGAATAATATTCCATTGCATGGATAAACCACATTTTATCCCTTCATCAGTTGATGAACATTTATGTTATTTCTACTTTTTGTCTATTATGAGTAACACTGTTATGAACATTTGTATCCAAATATACCTAGGAGTAGAGGCGGGTTTATATCTAGAAGCTGAGTCATGTAGTATATGTTTAACTATTTGAGAAACTGACAAAGTGGCTGCAAATATGATATTCCCACTAGCAATGTATGAGGTTTCAACCTTTTTCTCCACATTTTCATCAACACTTTATCTATAAAATGGGAATAATACTGCTTCTTACCTCAAAGGTTGTGGTGAGGATTAAAATGCTTAGTATAGAGCCTTACACATAGAAAGCACTCAATAATTGGTAGCTATTATTACTAAAATAAAAACACTTCTTTGAGTTGAGTATTTTTGCTTAAATAAAAATATTTTACTAGGTAGGTGATTTCTGGACTTTTTAACCTCTGCATTAACTTGCTCATGGTAGAAGTTTAATGAATATCTGTTAACTTAAATTGATATGTAGTATAGAGTGGCCCATTACGTTGACTACTGGTGTGTGTTTGAGCTCGCTAAAGAAGTAAAAATAGAAGAACCCTGGCCTGTGTGACTCAGTTGTGTGGATCTTCATCCTGTACCCCTACTTCATCCCATAGTAGGCTCCATTCCTGGTCAGGGCACATGCCCAGGTTGTGGGTTCAATCCCAATTGGGACATCTATGGATGTTTCTCATACTGATGTTCCTCTCTCTCCCCCCGCCCCCGCCACCTTCCCCCTCTCCCTCTCTCTTCTCCCCTCATTACCTCTATCCTTCTCGCCCTTCTTCCCTCCCTCTCTCCCTTCCCACCTTCCTCTCTCTTTCAAGTAAATTTTTAAAAAACGAGGAGAAAAGAAAACTGAAAATAAATATTACCCACTTTATCATTTGGGCTTGGTTAATCCTTGTAGAAAAAGAAGATGGGAAGATTATTTTTCCAGAGATATATCAAAGGAAGACAGTGCTGAATATACAGAAGGCAGGAGGCTAATTTAGAGAGAAAAATGGAAAAGTAAATCCCCACATGTTGTCTGGTGACATAGACATTTTAGAAGAGATGCCAAAAGTGAAAAGTTCTATCAAGAGCAGCAGACTAATTTCTCATGGCTGTTCTCAGAACAATTTGAGATTTGTTCTCGACTAAGACAAGAGTCCTTTGTTCAAAAGCATTCCTTTATCACTTGGTGAGACTGTCATTAGTCCCCTCACTCTTATTGCATAGATATATGATTAGAAGCTGAAAAACACTCCCTAAAACCTATAGTAGGGATATCTGACCCAGAAATTTACTGGTATTTTCATTTATTTGTTTATCTAATAATTTAAACAAAGTGATTACAGCCTACCTCTGCTTAATAATGTCCTGTCTTCTACTCCACACTATATTCTTTTTTTTTATTCTTTTTTTATTTTTTTATTTATTTTTTACAGAGAGGAAGGGAGAGGGATAGAAAGCTAGAAACGTCGATCAGCTGCCTCCTGCACACCCCCTACTGGGGATGTGCCCGCAACCAAGGTACATGCCCTTAACCGGAATTGAACCTGGGACCTTTCAGTCTGCAGGCCGATGCTCTATCCACTGAGCCAAACCGGTTTTGGCCACACTATATTCTTAACCTCATATGAATAAATGTCATATATTGAAATTACTCAAGCCAAGCAAATGATCTAATTTATGTTATCAATAAATATTCATAGAATGTATAAAAGTATCGTTAGATGAAATAAATGTTCTTCCTTCTATTTCCTTCTTCCTCCAATTTTTGTCCAAATTTTACCAATTCTTACAAATACTGCCAATCAGGATATATGATTTTGTGTGTAGATAATTTAAGGTTTTTGGTATTCAAGCTGTTTTTCCTACTATATTATAAACTTTTGCAAGTATGGGTCTGTGTCTTGTCTTTGTATCTTCCATAACACAATGCTTTATACAAAGTTGATATATAAACATAAGTATATTAAATGAATCATATAATTTAATGGTATATATTTCTGGTGGGGATTTTTGGTATAGAATATTGATGGTGTTAGTATTAAATAAATATGAGATATTAATAACCTCTTCTCTCCACAGTTTTTTCCTGGTAATACTAAAACTTTATTGATTGAGTGAATATCCAGTCCAGTGTATATTTCTCATTACAGGCTTCTGTATATAAAAAGGGGCAAGTTTTAAGCAGACCTCCCATCCCTATTTTTCTCTCCCTTTTTTCTGTTCCATTTCTTGTAGCTCTGTTTACCTTTTCACTATGACTCATTCTTTCTACTTTTATTACTCCTGCCTCGCCCCTTCTTACAATTTTAATGCTTTTTTAGAACTTTGTTTCCTTGTCACCTGCTTTTTCTGTTTTTGTTCTTTCTGCTTGGCTTTCTCCTCCACTTGTTACTACCTCTCCTTGCCCTCAAGGTACAGGGCAGGATTGGATAGGAAGGAGCCCAGCTGGGGTAGGGGTGGAGCCACCTGTTCACCACTTGGTTATTCAGAACCTGACGGAGAAGGATCTGGCTGCTTAAGCATAGCTGGGGCTAACGTTCCTATGGCCTTCCTGCTGGAGGCTAGAATTCTGACAGACAATCTGGACTTGGTGAGATTAGAAGCTGTGGGGAAGCTCTCTCCTTTTGTGCTCCCCCTTTCTTCCTCCCTGTTCTGTATTTTTCACTCAAGTATCTCTCTCCATATTGTTTTCTTTTTTTCTATTTCTCTGTTGCCTAGTATTCTGTTTTCCTCTGTCTAGCTGTCACTCAACTCTATTTAGCATTTGTTTGCCTTTCTTTTTACCTATTCTTCCCATATATCTGTCCTGTCTCACAATTTAACTTTTCCTACCTTTTCTCCATTTTATTCTTCCCTTTATTAATTTTCTCATTTAACTCTGTGTTTGTTTGTTTCGACTCAGTCACTTTCTGTCTACCTCTCTATTAGTTATCTTACTGTTTCCCAGAGGTGTAGCATAAGGGAGGAAGAAAGAAGCCGCCCTGCCTTTCCATGGTTCTCTTCAGACTTTCTCCTCATTCTCAGATTTATAGTGTGTTTTGATTAGGCACTGAAAAAGAGTTTGTGCTCTGCAGAGATAGTTAATAAACAGTGAAACTGGAAGAAGGTTGAATATTAAATGTAAAAGGCGTAGTTTTATTCTTATTTTCTCATTTTGTTTAGGTTTATTCTGCAATACAGTGGATACAATTTGTTATGGCTACTCTGAGGTATGTTTACTTAATCTCATGTGATATGACTATTTAAACTAGTATAAGAAAAACTTGAGAATTCTGAACGTGTCTACATTTCCCTCCCTGGGGATTTGCTTTTATTCTTTAGTTAAAGAGAAGTGTTGTTCTTTACCATGTTGATATTTTCTGATTAATAAAATGTACCAATATCAACAACAATAAGACCAAAAAATACAGACTGAGGGCTAACTTCTGAAAATCAAAGAACAACTTGGTCAATAGGATTTACTTAAAAAAATCGATAGTTTTGGTAGTACATATACTAAAAACTGGAATGAAGTAGAGAAGATTAGCGTGGGCCTTGCACAAGGCTGACACACAAATTCATGAAGCAGTCTATATATATTTTTAAATACGTGCAGGTAATTTTATATCAATTATATGTCAATAAAGCTGTAAAAATCAATAGCAAAAATGAAGGGACCCCAATTGTCCTGTTGTATTGATCTTTTATCTATGTTAGTGTTATAGGTTCAAGTTCACTTATTGCTTATGCAGTATTCCAGAATATACAGAAATCTCCAGAGGTGAGCAATCTCTTTTTATGTTGGATTTGAAATTGTAGTGACTTAGCTTTTGATATAATTAAGAGAGGTGTCACCTATAAATGATGGAATAATTCTATGAATCACTTATACATTTGTCATGATCCATTGAGATATTTTAGACAGTGTCAATAGGTCTCCCTTTTCTTCTAGGTAATTATTTTAATTATAACTTTGAACACTGAAAGATTGACTACTAAATATGGATTTTTTTGTATGTATTAATTATTAAGATTAAGGAAACAGTGTAGTTTGAAGCCTATGTTCACTCTTAAGTTTGGTAGGGTCCTGCTTACAGGTGAGTTTTCTGATGTTAATATGTTGGTTACGTTGCTAGAGGGGCTAGGAAATAGTTCAAAGACTTTGCTATACAAAATGTAGTTGTTTTGCTGTTCTGGCCTTCTATAAAATTACAATTTAATGGTGAAAACAGAGCCAAAATACATCCTATGTAAAACTGTTCATACCAAAAAGTTCAAGGCAAGAACCTTCCTTTTATTGAGGTATAGTTGGACAAATATTGTATGTATTTAAGGTGTAATAAAACAACAAACAAACAAAAAACCTTTCTGTTTCAGAGAGGACTAAGAAGAGTGATGAATTTGCTAGCTCAGAAAAGATTTTATGAGAAATGTAACAACTGTTTCTCTAATGAGGCCAAATGGCACAAAAGTAGGCAAAATGTAGTTTAGACCATATATGGGAGAACATATATGTGGAAAATGTCATTGGGTTTTATTGGGCCCACTTTCATAACAAAAATAGTTCTGTATGTGGAACACTTACTGTGTTCCAACTGTGCTGAGTGCCTTCTGGTCCTCATTACTCTTCTCTGAGAAGGACGGTGTAGCCCTGTTTCACAGATGAGAATATTGAGACTCGAAGTCATAAGGTTTACTTGTTCAAGTTATATGGTAAGTAACAGAGCAAGAATTTTTCAAAAGTGCAACTCCTAACCACAGCCCTCCTTCAAATTAAACACCATATTTAGTATTTATTACATTCTAGACACATGTGCTCAGTGTTTTAAATACATTTTTCATATAATCCTTAAAACAACTGTATAAGGTAGATATTATGAATCTGGTTTTATAAATGAGGAAATGGAATACTAATAAGGTTGAGGGGCTTTCCTAGAGTCTTATACCTAGTAAGTGTTAGAGCTAGAATTTGAGTGCAGACTTGTCTTATTCAAAGCCTTTCCCCCCATAACAATTTTTACTTTTAATTAATTAGTTAATTAATTATTTTAAATATATGTATTGATTGATTTCAGAGAGGAAGGGAGGAGAGTGATAGAAACATTAATGATGAGAGAGAATCATTGATCTGTTGCCTCCTGCACACCCCCCACCGGGGATCGAGCCTGCAACCCAGGCATGAGCCCTTGGCTGGAATCGTACCTGGGATGCTTCAGTCCGCTGGATGACGCTCTATCCACTTAGCCAAGCCGGTTAGGGCTACTTTTTATTTTTTGTTAATCCTCACCCGAGGATATTTTCCCATTGATTTTTAGGAAGAGTGGCAAATAGAGGGAAAGACAGAGAGACATATCGATTGGTTGCCTCCTGCATCGGCCCTGACCAGGGCCCGGGCTGGGGAGGAGCCTGCAACCAAAGTACATGCCCTTGATCAGAATCAAACCCGGGACCCTTTGGTCTGCAGGCCAACTCTTTGTCCACTGAGCCAAACCATCTAGGGTCCCCCATTCACTGAAATATGATGCTAATGAAAAGAGAATTTTTAATTTTAGACATAGAGTGTGAAAGTAGAAATCTTCATACTGTATTGTCATTGCCTGCCAAAGTAATCTTAGGCTACATATCTTCCTTTGATTAAGATTTTCCTAATGTTTGTTTCCTTTGCTGACATTGGAATTCAGATGTGATTAAGTTAATAAAATATGAGTTACATAGTGAAGAGAACTTAGTAGTCTCAGCACTGTTGACCTTTTGGGCTAGATGGTAATTTGTTGGTGGTGGGGTGGCTGTCCTGTGCATTAGGATGTTTAGCAGACTTTACTCAGATGCTAGTAGCAACACCTCCTACCCCAGCCCTGGCCCAGTTATGACAACCAAAACTATCTTCAAATATTGCCGGATGTCTCCTGGGAGAGGCAGAATTGCTCCTGGGTGAGAACCTTTGTTCTAAGGTGACCTCTGGGATGACAGTGCATTAGAGCTTTATAAAGATGTGGCGTCTAGTTTGACTTAGGATGAGACCTTTAATTTGTCTGGCTTCAATTCTGATACCTTTCACATAGCCAGAACCTAAAGGACCTTAGCAATCACTGGTTCAGTGGTTCCCACATACTGTTTTCTTGGCCTAGGAAAAATTCTGATTTTTTCAGATTAAACAGGTAAGCCATATTGAGCTGTTTTCCTTTATTACTTCCAGTAAAAACACATGGAAGGCATACTCTGAAAAAGACAAAGTAGTCTATTACATTAAAAATAATTATAGTGCCCTAGCCGGTTTGGCTCAGTGGATAGAGCATCGGCCTGCAGACCAAAGGGTCCCAGGTTCCATTCTGGTCAAGGGCACATACCTTGGTTGCAGGCTCCTCCCCAGCCCAGGCCCTGGTCAGGGAGAGTGCAGAAGGCAACCAATCAATGTGTTTCTCTCACATTGATATTTCGCTCTGTCTTTCCCTCTCTTTTCCACTCTCTCTAAAAGATTAATGGAAAA
Source organism: Ia io (assembly GCA_025583905.1). Classification (NCBI taxonomy): domain Eukaryota; kingdom Metazoa; phylum Chordata; class Mammalia; order Chiroptera; family Vespertilionidae; genus Ia; species Ia io. The sequence goes on along the minus strand of JAJQQW010000023.1, from coordinate 20,009,107 downwards.
ATATCCTCGGTGAGGATTAACAATAACAGCAAAATAATTATAGTAAATTGGAAAAAACCATGGGAAATCTAGATGGGACTAGCTGATTAGACAGTGACTCAGAGGCAACCTGAAACAAGAAGAAAGTGTCCCAGGCCAGCCAATGTTAAAAAAATACTCAGGGCAGATATAGTTCATTGCATGGCGTGTGACTTCATTTCCTCATAAAGATCACATTTGATACTTTGGATAGTCTTTGTTTTACTTGAATAGAAATATTGGGAAGCAGAGTTTTAGAAGAGTATTCATATGAGTTGTTTTAGGTCTTTCACCTCACCAGGATAGACCTGGACCCAGACCTCCCTAGGGAAAGTCACACAGTACTTTACCCCTACCCCATCCTCATTCTGCTTTTGCAAATGTGTGTGTGTTTGTTTTTAAAAAAGAGTCTTTGATTTTATATTTAGGACCATGTCTTATGCCTTTTAAAAAATATTTATCTTTATTGTTGAAAGTATTACAGATGTCCCCTTTCCCCCATTGATCCCTACCCCTACCGCTACATGCTTTATGCCTTTTCTTTGTTTCCTTATCAAGCACTGTATTGGTTGTATTTCCCTAATACTGTATGATTTCTTTGTATTACCTTCAACATAGTATTTTACTAATAGTTAGGAAGGGTGAAATCTTTCTTGATCTCAGTAGTAGGTACTCAGTTAATTTTTGTTTAATTGATTGATTTTATCTCCTATTACTAGAACTAATGGTTTTCCAACCACGAGTGAAAATATATAAACCCCCTCCTTTTCCCTGACAAAAACTTTAAGTATGCTTTAGTGCCTAACAACTCCCTATATAGAGGGTTATTTCTTGAATCAATGACCATAATTATGTTCTTGTTTACAAAAGCCACTTGGCTGCCTCTCTCCTCCAGAGTTTACTTTACCTCGGCATGGTACCAGCCACCATGATGCAGAGTTTACTTTATATTGTTTTAATTTTTTACCCAAACTTGAGGTTATAAACTTGAGGTAGATCATAGGCCAGTTTCATCTATGAATGTGCTATCTGCCTGTAATTTTAGCAGGCTTACCCAGAGCGTATGCTATACGTGGTGAAAATAATACTATCTGATGTTTATTAAATACAGCTTAAAATGTTATTAATTCACTTGTTTTTGTTTAAGGTAACTTGACCATTTACCCTTGTTAGCAAGTACTAGCATCTTAACTTTCTTCTAATTTAGAATATAGGCATGAGAAAAATTTTCTTTTGTACAGGTGAGATTAGTTTGTTGTTGCTTTTTAATCCTCAATCTAGGATATTTTTCCATTGATCTTTTAGAGAAAGTGGAAGAGAGAAGGAAAGACAGAGAGAAACATCAATGTGAGAGAAACACATTGATTGGTTGCCTTCTGCACTCTCCCTGACCAGGGCCCAGGCCAGAGAGGAGCCTGCAACCAAGGGATGTGCCCTTGACCAGAATGGAACCTGGGACCCTTTGGTCTGCAGGCTGATGCTCTATCCACTGAGCAAAACCAGCTAGGACGAGATTAGTTTTTATGTTAGGTAGTATCTGATGATAACTTAAATATTTTTAAATTTACGTTTTCTTGTGAGATATATCAGGCATGAATTAGAATACATAAAACATACGTGTACTGCTTAAAGAATGATTATAAACAAACACTAGGGACAAGAAATAGAAATTGCCTGTACCCATAAGCATACCTGTTTGTGTTCTTCCCAATCACAACTCTCTCACTCACTTCTAGAGGTAACCACTACCCAGATTTTTGTGATAATTATTTCTTTATTTTTATGTACAATTTTACCAGTAATGTATGTATTTCTAAACAATTTAGTTTTGATTGTTTTTGCATTTGACATAGGTATTTTTTTGTATGTATTGTTTTGTGATTTGCTTTTTCTCCTTAATATTATTTGTGACAGTTAACCATGTTGTTTTATATATCTCTGGTTCATTTCATTTTCATTAATGTTTAGCATTCTATATTATGAATATACTACAGTTTATCAATCTGTGCTGCTATTAACAATCTTGTACATGTCTTCAGGTGTATACATGCAAATATTTCCCTAATGTCTTTTTCTAATAACAGAATTGTTATAGGATATGTATATCTCCTAGATAATGCTAAACTTTTCCAATGGTTGTATGTAATTTTTTCCCTCATTGTGCTTTTAATTTTTATTTCCTTGATTATTGGTCAGGTCAGGTATATTTTCATGTGTTTATGGTCATTTGGATTTCCTCTTTTCTTAATGTACTTGTTCATATCTTTTGTCCATTTTTTTCCGTTGCGTTTTCTTATTGCTTTGTAAGTTCTTTGTTTGTTTTTAATATTGTTTGGATATTGGTCCTTTGTCAGTTATACGTGTTGCAAATATCTTCTCCCACTTTGTGGCATGTCTTTACATTTCATAGTGTATTTTAACACATTGCATTTATTTTATTTTAATGTTGTAAAATTTTCCAATTACTTCGTTTTGAGCTTTTTGTGTTTTGTTTAGGAAAACTTTCCATAAGCAGAAGTCAAAGACAATTCGGTCTTTTAAACTAGTTGGAACTGATTTTTGAGTGTGAGATAAAAAGTAAGGTTCTAATTTTACTTTTATCAAATAGATATCCTATTATTATCCTGTATTGTTATAGTATCATATTTTGAGAAGACTATCTTTTTTTCCATTGATCTAAAAAGCCACCTCTACCATATATCAAAAGTCTGTGTATATGTTTGGGTTTGTTTGGGGCTCTCTATTCTGTTTCATTGGTCTGTTTGTTCATCCCTGTGCTTAGGACCACTGTATCTGTGCTCTAGCTTTATATTAAGTTTTGATATGTGTAGGACAAGTCCTTCTCCTATTTCTCTGAGTGTCTTGCTTGTTTTTCTTCAAGAGGTTACCTTGATATTTTGTATCTGTCAGTTAGATTTAGAGCCAGCTTGTTAAATTTCACAAGAAAATATGTTGAGATGTAATTGAGATTGCATTTAACCTATATATCAATTTAGGGAGAACTGACATTTCTATAACATTAGGTCTTATAATCCATGATCATGTTATATTTCTTCACTTTGGTATCTTCCTTTGGTATCTCTCAATAAATATTTTATAATTTTCTCTATAGAAGAACCAAAACTATTTTTAGAAAAGTGGGAGTGGGGAGATTAAAAAAAGAGGAGGAGAGGGAACCAAGATGGCAGCATAGGTAAACACCTGTACTTGCTGCCTCCCACAACCATATCAAAATTATAACTAAAATACATAACAACTAATATCCAGAACCACAGGAAACCTGGCTGAGTAGAAGAACTACAACTAGAAAATAAAGAAGAAAGAGCACTGAGACTGGTAGGAGGTGCAGAGGTGTGGAGGTGCGGAAGGGGCTGGCACCCGGGTGTGCTGCTTTTTAATCTGGAGGGAGGTACAAGCTCCCACATGCTCTGAGCTCCAGTGCGGGGCGAGACTTTGGGGGACCCAGACACATACGGGGAGAAACTGGACTGTCTGGCATCGGGGCAGGAACACGGGGGCTGCTTTCTTCCAGATGGAGATGTGTGCAGCAGCAGTCGGACCTCTCTGGCGCAGGACTGACTGGCAACCATTGCTGTTTGCTCCGACCTGGAGACTCCCTGAGACTCGACCCCACCCAATTTACAACCCTACCCAAGCTGTGTGCAGTGGCTTTTGCATATGAATGGCCTATCCGTTCTCATCCTAAAACCTGTCAAACTGCAGCTGGGTCACGGAGCCCCAAAGCTATCTAAAGAAAGCAAAGGCCAGCACTACAGCAGCCTGCCTTGCTTCACAGCTGGGCCTCATCTGGGCACTTCCAAACCCCATACAAAGAGGACGAATCTGCAGATCTCTCTGTACCTCCTGCTGGGTGGCCCCAGGCAGTGGCTGACTTTGCACCTCCTTGGAAATCCAAGAGCCAATGTACCCAGTGGTCAGTGTGAGACCATACCAGTTTACAACTCTTCACATCCATAAGAGACACACTCAAGGGGCAGACTCAGTGAGCACCAATGCCCCACTGAAGCAAGTCCTGGCCCATAAGTGTGTCTCCTGCACAGCAGCTCTTCCACTGTAGACACAGCTGGTCCTCACAGCCAATTGGCCTGGAGGTAAACAAATACAGGGAAGCAGCCAAAATCCAGAGACAAAGAAACGTGTCACAAATGAAAGAAATGGAAGAAAGCAAACTACTGGATATAGAGTTCAAAACCACAGTTATAAGGTTACTCAAGAATCTTCTAGAAAGCTCCGAGAAACTTAGTGAGACCTTTGAGGAACTTAGTGAGACCTACAAGGATCTTAGAATGCCAAAAAAAAAAAAAAAAAAATGGAAAAGGACCAGTCAGAAATTAAGCATACACTGACTGAAAATAAAGAATAATACACACAGATTCAACAGTAGACTAGAGGATCCCAAGAATCAAGTCAAAGATTTGAAATACAAGGAAGCAGAAAACACCCAACTGGAAGAGCAAAAAGAAAAAATAATCCAAAAATATGAAGATAGTGTAAGGAGCCTCTGGGACAACTTCAAGTGTACCAACATACAAATTATGGAGGTGCCAAAGAAGAGAGAGAGCAAGATACTGAAAACCTATTTGAAGAAATAATGACAGAAAACTTCCCCTACCTGGTGAAAGAAATAGACTTACAAGCCCAGGAAGCACAGAGAACCCCAAACAAGAGGAATCCAAAGAGGACCACACCAAGACACATCATAATTAAAATGCCAAGAGCAAAAGACAAAGAGAGAATCTTAAAAGCAGCAAGAGAAAAACAGTTAATTACCTACAAGGGAGCACCCATACGACTGTCAGCTGATTTCTCAACAGAAACTATGCAGGCCAGACGGGAGTGGCAAGAAATATTCAAAGTGATGAATAGCAAGAACCTACAACCAAGATTACTCTACCCAGCAAAGCTATCATTCAGAATTGAAGGTCAGATAAAGAGCTTCACAGACAAGAAAAAGCTAAAGGAGTTCATCACCGCCAAACCAGTATTATATGAAATGCTGAAGGGTATTCTTTAAGAAGAGGAAGAAGAAAAAGATAAAAGATAAAAATTATGAACAATAAAGTGACAACAAATACATATCTATCTACAAGTGAATCTAAAAATCAAATGGATAACAAAATCTGAGGAACAGAATAAACTGGTGAATGTAAGAATCAGGGGCATGGAAATGGAGTGGACTGACAATTCTCAGGGGAATGGGATGTGGGGGGTGCGGGAAGAGATGGGACAAAGATCTTATATGCATATATGCAGTACCTATGAACGCGGACAGTGGGGTGGGGTGGGGTGGGAACCAGGTGGAGGGGAGCATTGGGGGGAAAAAGAGGGACATCTATAGTAATCTGAACAATAAAGATTAAAAGAAAATGAGCAGAAACAAAAAGCGGATGATACTAGGAAGTGAGAAAGGCATACTTCACCAATGTGGTTAGAAATTCATAGTCAACATATACAATTTATACTGATATTTTCATTGATATGGAAATTTATAAGATAAACTAGAGGCCCGGTGCATGGGATTTGTGCACCAGTGGGGTCGCTCAGCTTGGCCTGCGCCCTCTTGCAGACCAGGACCCCTCGGGGGATGTCGGACTGCTGGTTTTGACCTAATCCAGCAGCCCAACGTCACCCAAGGGATGTAGTAGTGCACGAAGTGGCCGGCGGCTGGAGAGGATCCCGAGCCTGAGCCCTGGCCAGATGCTGCGCCACTCCCGCTTATCCCGGCCCCGCTGCACCTGCCACCACTGCCCAGTAGCGCTGCCGCAGAGGCAGGAGAGGCTCGCTCCACCACAGCTGCGCTTGCTAGCACTGAGCTGGCATCTGGCGCCTGTAAGGTGAGCAGCGCTCCACTGTGGGAGTGCACGGACCGCCAGGGGGCAGCTCCTGCATTGAGCGTCTGCCCCCTTGTGGTCAGTGTGCATCATAGAGACCGGTCATTCAGTCGCTTAGGCTTTTATATTTATAACTAGCGGCCCTTTGCACAAAGAATCATGCAATAGACCTTCCTTCACCTGGCTACTGGCACCAGTTTTCCTTCCACCTTCTTTCAGGGTGGGAGCTTGGACCCCAGCAGCGGCGGCGGCAGCATGGGGCGGGAGCTGCCGGGCCCCATGCCGCCATCCGTGATTGGGGTGCCGCCACCGCCCAGGTCCCTCAGTGATAGGAGGGACCCGGGCGCCAACGCCGCTCCGACCCGCGAATGCTGAGGGGTGGGACCGGGCGCTGCCGCCACTCCCACCGCGCCTCCCGCCGGCCCCATCGGTCCCCCCTCAGCGGCAGTCGATCCGGCCGTTGAGAGGCCACCCTGAGTCCCGCCCCCCAGCCTCCCGCCGGCCCAATCGTGGGCGTAGCAGAGTGATGGTTATTTGCATATTACCCTTTTATTAGGTAGGATAATAAAAGGGTAGTATGCTAATTAGACTGGACATCCTTTCAGACATCATTCTGGATGAAGCTGGGGCTGGAGCGAAACCCGGGTTGTGGGTGCCTAAGGGTGGCTGGAGGGAAGCAAGCCTGGGCCCAGGGTGCCAGAGGGAAGCCAGAAGCTGGGGGAAGGAAGGTCTACTCTTGTACAAATTTTGTGCATTGGGCCTCTAGTATATAGATAAGGTCTAAGCATCTAATGTATAACATGGTGATTGACTATAGTTGATAACACCATATTGTATAGTTGAAATTTGCTTAGAGAACAGAACTTAAATGCTCCCTAGCCCCCAATAAAGGTAAATATGTGAGGTGATGGATGTGTTAAGTAACTCAGGGGAAATCCTTTCACAATGTATATCAAATCATCATGTTGTACACTTTAATTATCTTACAGTTATATTTGTCAATTATACTTCAATAACGAAAAAAGAGAAAAATACACATTAATGACATTAAGGTTGAAAAAAAAACTTTTCATTTTCTTTGGGTCTTCAACCATATTCCTAAATACTGAACTGATTTCCTATTGTTAGAAGATGCTGGCTGTGCAACTAGAGCACTTTGAATTTTTAATTGGTGGTGCCCATTCTTTTTTTTTTAAATTTCAGAGAGGAAGGGAGAGGTAGAAACATCAATGATGAGAGAGAATCATTGATCAGCTACCTCCTGTATGCCCTGTACTGGGGATTGAGACCATAACCTGGCCATGTGCTCTTGACCTGAATCAAACCTGGGACACTTTAGTCCATAGGTCGATGCTCTATCCACTGTGCCAAACCATCTAGGGCCCGTTCTTTACTTTGATTTTATATTTGAGGAAGGAGTGTCTCTATGAGGAACAAGGTCCAATGCTAATCCGTAAGTACTCTGATTCCCGGACAGTTAGGATAGTTGTGATAACAGATTCCCTCCTATCTGGTGTATTCCTTTACATTCCTCACAGTTAACCAGTGGGAGAGGCTCCAGAAAAATGATGCCCAGTTTCTACTAAAAAGGTAAAACATAAAAATAATTCCTTGTTAACATCATTTATGGAATGAAGCTTTTGTTGTTTTGACAGATGAGGCCACTCTTTTATCTGAGTTTCTCTGACCTCCTCCTGGGGATATGCTGGCTCATTGAAGCACTTCTCTATGGAACTTCAGAAGCCAATAAGGACATTGTCTGCTATAACTTGCAAGCAGTTGGACAGGTGAGTACTGCTAGATTGTGACTGTACATTACAAGAAAGGCACACTCAGGTCAATAGGAAGCAGAAAATAATACAACCTGGGAAGTGGGACCCTTTGTTTATTGTCACACTTTGACACAATAGCTTTTATTGTTTTTCCATAGTAAAAATATTACTTGTTTATTATAGAAAATTTGAAAAATCCAGAGAAGCAAAAAGATAATTAAAATCACCCAGATAGTCTGGCTGGAGTGGCTCAGTTGGTTGAGTGTCATCCTGTGTACTGAGAGTTTGCCGGTTCCATTCCCACTGAGGGCACAACCTGGGTTGCGGCTTTGATCCCCAGTTGGGGAGCCTATAGAAGACAATTGATCGATGTTTCTCTCTCTCCCTCTCTCTTTCTTCCTCACTCTCTTACTCTCTTTCTCCTTCCCCTTATCTTTCTCCCCTCCTTCCCCCTCTTCCTGTTTCTAAGCATGTCCTCCAGTTAGGATTAAAAAATAATATTTCAAAAAGAAATTGCACAACTTTAAAAAATGTATTTTTATTGATTTCAGAGAGGAAGGGAAAGGTAGAGAGAGATAGAAACATCAATGATGAGAGAGAATCATTGATTGGCTGCCTCCTGCATTCCCCCTACTGGGGATCAAGCCCGTAACCCGGGCATGTGCCCTTGACCAGAATTGTAGACTGACGCTCTATCCGCTGAGCCAAAATGGCTAAGGCATGAGAGAGAATTATTGATTGGCTGCCTCCTGCATGCCCCAAACTGGGGAAGGAGCCCACAACCTGGATATGTGCCCTGATCAGGAATTGAACTGTGACCTCCTGGTTCATGGGTGGAAGCTCAGCCACTAAGCTATACCAGTCGGGCTTGGGTTCCATGCTGTAAACATCTGTGTGTAAGTTTTGTGTGCATATACGTTTTTAAGTCGTTTGGGGGGGGAAAAGCATGATTTCTGAATTCTATGGTAAGCTTTTGTTTAGGTTTGTAAAAAACTGCCGAACTATCTTCCCAAGTGTCTGTAATTGTACTTCCTATAATGGTGCTTTGGGCAACAAAGGACTGCATATACGACGTTGTTCCCTAATATTATAATGGAGCGGAGATATTCCTATTGCTTAGTGACACCGTAATCCATGATTTCAAAGGATTTTTCAAGGAATAGGAGGTTGTAGAAATCAGCAAGGCTACGGCCGAGATGGCTAACAACTTTAACCTGGTTGTGGGTGAGGATGACATTGAGGAGCTCCTGGAGGTGGCGCCTAAGGAATTGACTAATGAGTTGTTGGAACTGGAACAGGAACACATAGCTGAAGGGGAGTCAAGAGAAAAGGAAACTGCAAGAGAAAGAAAAGACTCCTCCCAAGAAAATTCACATGAAGGGGTTAGCAGAAGCTTTTGCAGACATCAACAAGCTCCTTAAAGAGTTTGAAAACATAGACCTCAACACTGAAAGGTTTTATTAATAGAGAGGAATATTCATGGTATATTAACTGTTTATAAGCAAATCTATAATGAAAAAAGAAACAAACCTAGCAAACCACCATGGGTGTATATCTGAAAAGAGGGACACCTTCTCAAGAAGAGCCTCAGGCAGCTCCTTCAGGTGTTCCAGAAGAAGACATTGTTGTCCTAGGAGAGGACAGCTTCATGAATGCCCCAGAAGACCTTCAGTGGGACAAGATGTGGAGGTGGAGGACAGTGATATTGATGATCCCAACCCTGTGTAGGCCTAGGCTAATGAGTGTATTTGTGTCTTAAATGTTTAAAACATTAAAAAAACCATTAACAATAGAAAACACTTTATATAATGAGAATGTAAAGAAAGAAAAGGGTTTGTACAGCTTTACAATGTGTTTGTGTTTTAAGCTGTGTTATTACAAAGAGTCAAAAAGTTAAGAAAAGTTTTAAAGTTTATAAAGTAAAATGTACAGTAAGCTTAGTTTATTGAAGAAAGAAAATATTTTTTATAAATTTAGTGTAACATAAGTGGTAAAGTATTTATAAAGTAGTGTACAGTAATGTCATAGCCCTCCACATTTATTCACCACTCACCACTCACCACTCAACTCACTGACTCATCCAGAGCAACTTCTAGTCCTGCAAGCTCCATTCATGATAAATGGCCTATGCAGGTACACCAGTTTAAAAATCTTCTATACTATATTTTTACTGTACCTTTTTAATGTTTAGATACACAAATACTTATCATTGTGTTATAGTTGCCTGCATGATTCAATACAGTCACATGCTGTACACGTTTGCAGCCTAGGGCAATAGCTATCCTATCTAATAAAAGAGTAATATGCAGATTGACCATCACTCCGCAACACACAAGATGGCTGCCCCCATGTGGTCAAAGATCCTTCCCCCATGTGGACACAAGATGGCCACCACAAGATGGCCAGCAGGGGAGGACAGTTGGGAGGGACCAGGCCTGCCAGGGAGGGCAGTTGTGGGCAATCAGGCAAGCAGGGGAGGGCAGTTGGGAGGCAACAGGCCTGCAAGGGAGGGCAGTTGGGGGCAATCAACCCTGCAGGGGAGGGCAGTTAGGGGTGACCAGGCCGGCAGAGGAGGGAAGTTGGGGGCAAACAGGCTGGCAGGGGAGCAGTTAGACATCAATCAGGCTGGCATGGGAGTGGTTAGGGGGTGATCAGGCTGGCAGGCAGAAGCAGTTAGGGGCAATCAGGAAGGCAGGCAGGCGAGCAGTTGAGAGCCAGCAGTCCTGGATTGTGAGAGGGATCCCAGATTGGAGAGGGTGCAGGCTGGCCTGAGGGACACCCCCCCACCCATGCACGAATTTCGTGCACTGGGCCTCTAGTACCATATAACCTCAGTGTGTAGGAGGCTAGACCATCTGGGTTTGTGTAAGTGCACTCTTTGTTTGCACAATGGTGAGATTACCTAATGACACATTTCTCAAAACGTACTCTCATCATTAGGCGACACGTGACGGTATACAGTTTGCAGTCTCACCAGCAATAAATAACAGTCCCTGTTGCTTTGTATCCTCACCAGCAATTGGTGTCAGTGCTTTAGATTTTAGCCATTCTAATAAGGATATAGTGGTATCTTGTTGTTTTACTTTGCAGTTCTCTAATAACTTAAGATGTTGAACATTTTAATATGCTCATTTGCTGTCTGTATTGTATTAAAATTTGATATGTATAAATTATAAAACTAATACATGTTCTCAGTAAACAGATAAAAAGTAAAGAGGGGTATACAAATTGAAAAGTAAAAGTTCGCCTCCCTTCTTTTACCTCTCACTTTCATAATTTGATCGGTTTAGATTAAATGTCTCCACTTTTCAAAATTCTCCTCTAGCTGGTTCTTGAGAAAAGCAGGGCATTCCTGTTTGCACAAGCCGATGAAGAGGTCCTAGGTTTTCCAAGCATCATAGTAAAGAAAGAGAACCAGTTACCTGGTCTAAACAAACAAGATATCCAAGTTTCTGAATCTAGATTTTCAGTTTCATTCTTTGAGCAGGAAGACCCTTTTTGAAAAAAAACTTTTTGAAAACTGGTGCTGAGATTGGTAGAAAATAGTATTTATTAATCATTTCCACTGAAGCAGAATGAAACAAAAATGGACTTAAGTAGTAGTAGGAAAGAATTTAATTTGGTGAGAAACCTTGAGGATTGCTAGGAATAAGTCATCATTCTCTTCGGTGTTTCCCTATCAAATATGTCTATAATTTTTATCTGTGTGAAATGGATCTTCTATTTTTACATGAAAGCCAAGTGATCACTAGATAAGTTGTTCAGTGCTTCCTAGACTTGAGGATTTTACAAATGAGTAAAACTTAAAAAGAAAGTGGGAGTTGTCATAGTGTTGCTAATTTTATATTCTGATAAATTAAGAACACTTAAAATCAGCTACCCCTGAATTCCTAAAAGGAGTAACAATTGATACTAAAAAAACTAGGTAAAGTACTAGTATAATCTCAGAATAAAGGGTGGTTTCTTTAAAGTAGTAAATAAATATAGCTTTATGAAAAACTTATTACATTGACTGTATTTTTCTCAATATTTCTTAGACCAATGACTATTTTGTCATGGATTAGCACTAACTTCTTAACCAGCATTTGGAAATTATTCCACTAAATGGCCTTTCAAAGTCCTTTTCAGATTTAGGATGCTAAAGCTTCAGGATATATGAATTTTTTTTCTTTTGAGCTTTTCCTTCTCTATTGGGGTAGATGTGAGATACAAATTAGAACCAGGCTTTTTCACCTATCCTATATAATAAAAGGCTAATATGCAAATTAACTGAATGGGGGAATGACTGGTTGCTATGATGCGCACTGACCACCAGGGAGCAGACGCTCAATGCAGGAGCTGCCCCCTAGTGGTCACTGTGCTCCCACAGGGGAGCACTGCTCAGCCAGAAGCTGAGCTCATGGCTGGCGAGCACAGCAGCAGTGGCGGGAGCCTTTCTCACCTCCGCAGCAGTGCTAAGGATGTCTAAGGATGTCTGACGGCTTAGGTGGGAGCAGGCCTAAGCTGTGTCAGACATCCCTCGAGGGCTCCTGGACTGCGAGAGGGCACAGGATGCGCTGAGGGACCCCCCCCAAGTGCACTAATTTCATGCACCGGGCCTCTAATTATATTATAACTTCATTATGTGCCTGTTGAGTTTCTGTCTGATTTAGATGAAAAGAATTTTGTAGAAAACCCAGAGATGGTTGGGGGTGGGGAAGAACTGGCTCTGTACCCTTGTGCCACTTCACTGAACTGAAGCAGAAGAAATCAATCATTTACCAAGAGCTAGTCTTTTGTTCTGGAACGTAGCTGAGAAGCAAAGTGAGTTTGAGAACCAAGCCATCAGAAATAATTTCAGTATTTGATTAACAAGTTGAGATGTGAGGTTTTTCAGGTGCTACTTTTTTGTGAACTTAGCCAATCAGTAAACAGATGTTAAAGTGACATGATATTTGGCTCAAAAGGCTTTGTCTAGAGTAGGGGTAGGGAATGTCCAGCCCTGGGACCTTATAAGGCCTGATAAATCATTTGGTTTGTCCCTGCCAAGGCATTAGGGGTGAGTTAATTAAATGTTTGACCAAATATAGCAGGCTAATTTTTAACTTGATAATTTTGTATGGCCCTCGAATGATGTTATAAATATCCAAATGGCCATTGGCAGAAAAAAGTTCCCCACCCTGGTCTAGACTATCAACTAGCTCTTAAAAATGGAATCTGATCCATAGTCTAAGATGCTGAGATTTTTAATTTATTAGTTGGCAAGTTCTGCACTGAGAGAATTGATTTGGTTATATATAATTGTCCCCCATATCAATCTTGGGATAAAAAACAAATTTAGTGCTTTTTCCAAAAGGGTCTAGGAGTATCGTTGTACTAATATTTCTCTTTATCAGAGATAATTGCTATGGAGAAACAAGATCATGACAGTACCAAACACTGTCCCAGTCAGCTCCTCTGTTTACTCTTGGGTATTCTAGTGTATCTTTTCTTAGTGAATGAGCCCAGCTACATTTTATGGAAGATGTGTTAGTCAGGTACTTTAGAGATATCAATTTGGATTGCAAATGACATGACGTGTATGGCTTGGAGTTAAAGTGTAAGCATAGAGTTTGGAGTCAAACATACGTGAGTTGAAATCCCAGCTCTAGCACTTGTTTGCTGTGTGATTTTTTTTTAACAAGTTAACTTTTCTGTCTTTCAAGATTCTCTCTTTGTCTTAGCCCTTGGCATTTTAATTATGATGTGTCTTGGTGTGGTCCTCTTTGGATTCCTCTTGTTTGGGGTTCTGTGCGCTTCCTGAACTTGTAAGTCTATTTCTTTCGCCAGGTGGGGAAAGTTTTCTGTCATTATTTCTTCTAATAAGTTTTCAATATTTTGCTCTCTCTCTTCTTCTGGCACCCTAAAAATTCAGATGTTGGTACGCTTAAAGTTGTCCCAGAGGCTTCTTACATTATCTTCATATTTTTGGATCCTTTTTGCTTTTTGTTTTTCTGGTTGGGTGTTTTTTGTTTCCTCATATTTCAGATCTTTGGTTTGATTCTTGGGGTATGTTGATCTACAGTTGAATTTCTGTATATTCTTTATTTCAGACAGTGTATGCTTAATTTCTGACTGGTCCTCTTCTATTTTTTTGGCATTCTCATTAAGGTCCTTGAAGGTCTCATCAAGTTTCTCAACGGTTTTTAGAAGATTCTTAAGTAACCTTATAAATGTGGTTTTGAACTCTATGTCGTCTCGTAGTTTGCTTTCCTCCATTTCTTTCATTCGTGACATGTTTCTGTGACTCCGCATTTTGGCTGCTTCCCTGTGTTGATGGAGTGGCTTTGTGTGGTGGGTGACCTATAGGGGCCAGTAGCTCAGCCTCCCCAATCATCTGAGGTGGACGGTCTTGGTATACCCCTTTGTGGGCTGAGTGCTTTGTGGTGTAGTTAAGGCTTGATTGCTGTTGGTACACTGGGAGGAATTGTCCTCCAGGCCAATTGGCTGTGGGGACCCACTGTATTTATAATGGAAGGACTGCTGCGCTGGAGACACACTTTTGGTGCAGGACTTGTTTCAGTGGGGCTTCAAGTCTGCCCCTTGAATGTGTCACTTATGGATGTGAGGAGTTGAAATCTGTGTCTCACACTGACCACTAGGTACACTGGCTCTGGATCTCCTTTGGGGTGCCGGTCAGCTACTGTCTGAGGTCACCCTGCAGGAGCTACAGCGAGAACTACAGTCCTCTCCTCCCTGCTTGGGATTTGTAGATTATGGAGCTGTCTGAACCGGTTTGCAAGTTTGCTTGGTTAAGGGGTGATAGTGAAGGCCATTCATATGCAAAAGCCGCTGCTTGGAGCTTGGGTGAGTTTGTAGGTTGTGCAGGGTGGGGTCTCAGGGTGTCACTAGGCTAGGGCGTGGCAAACAGCAATGGCTGGCAGCCAGCCATCCCACGCCTCTGACCGCGTCCCCACATCTCGCGCCCCAGCGCAACAAAGAATTATTCCTCCATGCAGCTCTGCAAGCAAGCCACCCTCACTTTCCGACCCGATGACAGACAGTCCAGCTTCTCCCAGTAGGAGTTTGGGTCCCACGCGTCTCCCCTTCGGGCTGAAGAAAGCAATGCCCGCTGCCAGCCCATATCATACACGCCCCTGTACCTCAGCTTTTCAGCGTTTGTGCACTGAGTGCTCTTTTCTCTTTCTGTCTAGTTGTAGAACTTCCACTCAGCCAGCCCTCCTGTGGCTCTGGGTGATAGACGTTTTGTCTTTTAGTTGTAGTTTTGAAATTGTTGTGCACAGCCGCAGTTAAGGTGTTTACCTACGCCGCCATCTTGGGTTCTCCCTCAGGAGTAAGTACTCTTAACAGCAAGAAAAAAATCCTCTGTACCCTAGCCCATGTAATAGAAATAGCTTTATCTGTCATCCTAAGTGTTTTGGGACATTTAAAGTCTCATATTATTTTCTGTCATTTCTGTTGGCATAGAATCAGGAATTTGTTTAAAAAATTTCAACCTCGAATATTTTTATACTTGATTGTACTCTATTTTCTATGATAAGCTTGAGCTGCCATCTTTGAAGACAATTTTACAAAGAAGTAGAAAACCACATGTTTGATATAATTTTAAGTATTTTCATATTGTAAAAGAGTGAACCAAAGTCATTGAGGTTTCATTTAGTCTCAAGATTCAATTTATTAAAAAAAGACCTGATTGGAAATCAGGACTGTGGAGTTATCTTGTTGGATCTGCTTTAGGCTGGTGTAGGGGATATTTTGGGCAAATAACTTCTTACATTAGTTTTTCATTAATTTAATAGTAGAAGCAAGATAGTTTCTGCCATGTAACAGACCTTAAATAAGTCACTTTAAAAACAAATTCACTTATCAGCGTGGTTTTCTTATGACAAAAATAGGATGAAATGTCAGTCTATATGTAAAAATACTTTTAAGTTATAAAGTTTATACCAATATAAGCTTGAGTAGAAGGTTCTTGCTTATCTTTCCTGTTATAGATTCGTCTTTACACATGTTAGTAATTCAGTAACTATTTGCCTCACTGGTATTTTAAGAGAGTAAAGATGATAGAGTTGAGTTTCTCAAAAGAATACAAAGTAGTTAAGGTGATAAATTTATAGTCACCTATAAATTGAAGAATGTTAACATTTATCACAATGGTCAAGGTTATTAACAACAATATCTCTCAGACTTGAATAGATTTTTTTTCTAAATAGAGTTTTTTCTAAACTGTAAGAAAGGCCAAGTTTAGAATTTTCTGTGTCTGGTATGAGGGTGGAGGGAATCTATCAGATATAATGACATCCTGGTTCCCTCTACTGGGCTTAAATGAAATTGCCTTTTAAAAAATTATGATTACAGATATCTCCTATTTTCTCCCCTTTTGACCACCTCCACCCAGCTATTGCTTCCTCAGACTTCTGTTTCCTCACTATAAAATGGCCATTCTCTTTAAATCTCAAGAGGAGAGAGAAAGACAAGGAAATCAAATCACATATCAAATTTTACTCTCATGGTCGGAGAGACATATAATTTACTTCCTATTATAAACCATCACTTATTTTAAATGTTCACTTTAGTAATGATGGAAACATTTTGGAAATCCTTTTGCTATGGATTTTTTCTTAAGAAACTAAACTTACATCTGCCTGTGGCCTCAGATAAAGGAACTCAAAGTTATTAGATAACTGTTTATTGAGTGTTTATTATGTTCTAGTCATTATACTACATTCTGGTGTACACCTGGGTGAACAAGATAGATAAATTTCTTACCCTCAGGAGTTTACAATTCTAGTGATAATTCACCTCAAGCTATTGAGTGCCTGCTGTGCATAAAGTTCTGTGCTGAGTTGCTAGAAAGTGAGGGTTATGTTATGGGGTATAAATATAGAAACAAAAATATGATTCTTCACCTCAGAGATTAAAATCTAATGGGAGACTAGACATATGTACTTTATCTAAATCATTACAGTACAAAGCAAATTATATTCTATATAATAAAAGCCCAGTGACCGATGGTGGAATGACCAGAATGACTGCTTGACCAGTCACTATGATGTGCACTGACCGCCAGGGGGCAGATGCTCAATGCAGGAGCTGCCCCCTGGTGGTCAGTATGCTCCCACAGTGGAGCACAGAGATGAAGGTCTGCATGGGTAGAACCCAGGGCATGCAGCTCCAAAAGGGCGTGGTTCAGGTTCTTCTTCAAGGCCAGGGTGGCTTCCATGGTGTCCTGAGTTTTGCCCCACTCAGCTGACTGGGATGAGCAGTATTCCCATAATGGGCTGATTCCTACAGGCCACACCCCCCACCAGTTCACGAATCCCGTGCACCAGCCCTCTAGTTCTTTAATAAAAGTATAAACTAGGAATGTAAAAGAAGTGATTGGTTCTTTTAAAAATTTTATTTTAATTAATTTATTTTTTAAATTTATTTTTTATTGTTGATAGTATTATAGATATCTACCATTTTCTCCCTCCCTTACCCCCTTCCTCCCATCCCATACCCATCACCCAAGTGATTGGTTCTAACTGGGAAGATTCAGGAAAGTATCATTGAATGGGTAACCAAACCAAAATTTCACCTAACCAAAAATGTCCTTCTCTCCTTATTATATCTTTTAGGAACAAAATGTATTGATCTGAGGTTCCTTTCTTTTATTTTTTCTTGATAAACTTGAGCAGTAAAAGTCAGGCATGTAAGGAGGGAGGTAAAGTCATGTCTCAAGATCAGAGGGGATAGAAATATTCTCTGTCTGTGCTATCCAATGTGTTAACCAGTAATCACACTTAGGTATTGAGTACTTAAAATATGGCTGGTGTGACTGAGGAACTGTATTTTAAATTGTATTTAATATTTATTAGTTTAAATTTGAATAGTCATGTAGTGCCTACTGTATTGGACAATGCAGGTCTGGATAATTCATGATGTTATGGTTACTTACCGAAAATATGGGGACCTGGCATTTTACGTAGTGAACTTGTTCAGGATCTTGTACATGACCTATTGTGTTGTTCAGCCAAATTCTTGCCACTAAACTACTTTCTATCACTGAGACTATGCCCCTTATCTATGTGACTTACTGACATCCATTGCCTTCTCTGTTATAATTATTTTTAAAATATATTTGTATTGATTTCAAAGAGGAAGGGAGAGGGAGAGAGAGATAGAAACATCAATGATTAGAGAGAACCACCGATTGGCTGCCTCCTGCACGCCCCCTACAGGGGATCAAGCCTGCAACCTGGGCATGTGCACTTGACCAGAATGGAACCTGGACCCTTCAGTCCACAGGTTGATGCTCTATCCACTGAGGCAAACCAGCTAAGGCATCTTCTCTCTTATTTATTTATTTATTTATTTATTTATTTATTTATTTATTTATTTATTTTTCTGCAAAAAGCTTTATTGTTTCATTTGGTCCAATGCATGGGAGAGGGCTTCAAGGTGGTTAAAAGAATGACTAGTAGTTTTGGGAAGAGGCTTAGGTACTAGGGGAATGCAGAGGGGCCTCTGAAAGGCCTCTGGGCTCCAAAGTCTCCTAGTCCTGCTTGAGGGTGAGCCTTTTGAAGAGATATTCACCCATCCCAGCCTGGGGGCCAGTTAGCCTGCGGGTGTTAGTCAGGTGGTCGCCCATCTTCTTGATCAGTTTCACCTCATTCAGGAAGTGGTTCACCAGAAAGTCACAGAGATGAGGGTCTGCATGGGTAGAACCCAGGGCATGCAGCTCCAAAAGGGTGTGGTTCAGGTTCTTCTCCAAGGCCAGGGTGGCTTCCATGATGTCTTGAGTTTTGCCTCACTCATCTTGGGAAGGCTTCAGCGCGTCCTGGAAGAGAATACGTCCGCCACACTGGTTTTGCAACTTTAAGAGATGCTCAGCGCCCTCGCGTTTCTTCCGCCAACTTGCGGAAGAAGTGGCCCACGCCCTTGAGAACCACATCATCACTGTCGAAATAGTAGCCCAGAGAGAGGTAGGTGTAGAAGGCCCACAGATGCAGGTCAGGTGCAGCCTCCACCTTGGTGAAATAATTCTGACGAATTTGAGAGCTCATGGTTATTCAGCAATAAGGAGTTAAGGTAGAACCAGTGTGTTGGCTGGTCCCAGAGTGGTTCTGAAGGTGGTGATTGGATAAGACGCAGGAGGGTGGTCGAAGGCGTCCTTGGGTCTGTTCCATCCAAACACTGTTGAAGCAAGAGACAGATCTGGGACTGCTGAGGGCACTGACTTCTCTGTTATTTTAAAAACAACTTTCCTGGTAGTTTTTTCCTTTTTTTAAATTGAATTTATTGGGGTGACATTGGTTAGTAAAATTATATAGGCTTCAGGTATAAAATTCTATAATACATCATCTGAATATTGTAGTGTGTGTTCACCACCCCAAGTCAAGTCTCTGTCCATCACTTTTCCCCACCTTTACCTCCCCGACCCCCAATTTCTTCTGTCAGTCACCATAATGTTTTCTGTATTTATGAGTTTTTCTTACTTAATTTCTTCACCCTTTTCACCCAGCGCCCCCTAGAAACAGACAACAGTATGGTGATTACCAGAGGGAAGGGGGTGTGGTGGGGGTAGTAAATGGTAAAGGCTGTCATATACATAGTGATGGAAAATGATCTGACTGGGTGGTGGGCACACAATATACAGATCATGTATCATAGAGGTGTACACTTCAAACCTATATAATCTTATTAACCAATGTCACCCCAATAAATTTAATAAAAAATATAAATTGAAATCCTTATGGCATTTTCAATAAAAAAATAAAATAGAAAAAGTCTGTGATATCTTTTTTTATTGTTGACAGTATTACAGATGTCTCCCATTTCCCCCCTGTCCCTCCCACCCAGGCTTTCTCTACACTATTGTTTGTGTCCATGATCTATGCATATATGTTCTTTGGTTAATCTCTTACCATCCCCATTCACCTCCCTCCCCTCTGAATTCTGTCATTCTGTTCCATACATGCATGCCTCTGGACCTATTTTGTGCAAAAAGGTGGATCAGTTAGGTGAGAGGAGTTGGATAATACTGTGGTTCCTCTGAAGAGTCAAAGGATAAAACAAGGCCCTGGCTAGTGTGGCTTAGTTGGTTGAGCGTCAACCCCATGCATGGAGAGGTCACCATTCAAATTCCCGGTCAGGGCACATGCCCGGGTTTCCGGCTTGATCCCCAGTAGGGAGTTGCAAGAGGCAGTCAATCAGTGTTTCTGGCAGGTCTCTCTCTCTCTCTCCCTCTTCATTCTTCTCTCTCTAAAGTCAATAAAAACTTCTTTTTTTAAAAGGAAGCTGCCCCCCACCCCCTCCGCCACTAATGTGGCTCATGGCTGAGCATTGACCTTATGAATCAGTTTGATTCCCAGTCAGGGCACATGCCTGGGATGCTGGCTCAATCCCTATTTTTAGGTGACATACAGAAGGCAGCCAATCAATGATTCTCTCTTATTGATGTTTCTCTCTCCCTCTCCCTCCCTCTCTAAAATCAATAAAAATATAGTCCTAGCCAGTTTGGCTCAGTGGATAGAGCATTGGCCTGCGGATTGAAGGGTCCCAGGTTAGATTCGGGTCAGGGGCACGTACCTCAGTTGCAGGTTTCTCCTCAGGCTGGGGCCCTAGTCAAGGTGCATGCAGGAGGCAACCAATAGATTTGTTTCTCTCACATCAATATTTCTCTCTGTCTTTCCCTCTCTCTTCCACTCTTTTTAAAAATCAATGGAAAAACATCCTCGGGTGAGGATTAAAAAATAAAATAAAAATAAATTTAAAAAAAAGCTGAGGCATGTTTTAGGTAGGCCTGGATAGAATTCCCATATTTTACATGGTATAAATACTAGACAGTAAGTTACTAATAGAATAGTATGAAGGATGTGGAGAAAAAGAAACCCTTGTGCACTGCTGGTGGGAATGAAGACTGGTGCAGCCACTGTGGAGAACAGCATGGAGTTTCCTCAAAAAACTAAAAATGGAACTATTTGACCCAGTGATCCCACTTCTAGGAATATATCCCAAGAAACTAGAAACACCAATCAGAAAGGATACATGCACCCCCTATATTCATAGTGGCACAATTCACCATAGCTTAAGATTTGGAAACAGCCTAAGTGCCCATCAGCAGATAAGAGGATTAAAAACTGTGGTACATCTACACAATGGAATACTACACTGCAGTAAAAAAGAAGGAATTCTTATCATTTTCAACAGTATGGATGGAACTGGAGAGCATTATGCTAAGTGAAATAAGTCAGAGAAAGATAAATATCACATGATCTCACTCATTTGTGGAATATAATGAGCAACATAAACTGATGAACAAAAACAGATCCAGAGACAGAGAAGCATCCATCAGACTGTCAAACCTCAGAGGGAAGGTAGGAAAGGATGGGGGTAAGGGGGAGAGATCAACCAAAGGACTTGTATCCATGCATATAAGCCTAAGCAATGGACACAGACACCAGGGGGTGAGGGCCTGAGTGGGGGGGTGGGAAGGACAATGGGGGAATAAGGACACACATGTAATACATTAATCAATAAAGAAATTAAAAAATAAAAATAAAAAAATAATTGAAAATAATAGAATAAATCGAAGGAAATCAGAGTGGGGCAGTTATGATGGGTTGTTTTGATTTTTTACCTAGATATTCTACATTTCTTCATTTCTCTACACCATCAATTACATCTGGTATCTGTACAAAGAACTAAGGATGAAACACACCCAGAGTGGACAGAGCACATTTTCCTTGGTAAGTTTTATTCAGTTAATAGTTAAGAACAGTTTGCTAAAACAAACCCATATATCCTTGATCAATAGTGTAAACACTCAGCACGGACTAGGTGAATTAATTGAGTTTAATAAAAGGAAAACGTTCTCACTGAGTTTCTATTCTGTTAACATGATTTCCTCATATCTCATGCCACCAAAAAAAAAAAAAAAAAAAAAAAGACTCGCTTATGGGAAACATTATGCACAGTACTGCCATTCCTGCCTGGCTCTTTCTTTTTTAAAAATATATTTTATTGATTTTTTACAGAGAGGAAGGGAGAGGGATAGAGAGTTAGAAACATCGATGAGAGAGAAACACCGATTCAGCTGCCTTCTGCCCACTCCCTGCCGGGGATGTGCCCGCAACCAAGGTACACGCCCTTGACCGAAATCGAACCTGGGACCTTTCAATCCACAGGCCGACACTCCATCCACTGAGCCAAACCGGTTAGGGCCCTGCCTGGTTCTATTCAGTAAAAGAAATAATCCTTGGCTCTATGCCAGTACATCATTGCTGCTAAAGATCTTGGTGAAGAGTCAGGGAAAGTGTTCAGTTTGGTAACCTGGGATTTGAACTATAGGTAAGGAAAGGGGAGAGTGTTCTGCTCTGCTCTATTTTTTCAGTATGTGTGGGTAACATATTGGTTTGCAGAAGGGCAGGGGAATTAATGTATGGTAATCAGAAAATAAGATTAACCCAGGGAGAAGTTAGTTGTCTTTCCTCCTTTGGTTCACAAAGAGTTTTGGCACTGTTTAGCATCATAATTATTCACTAAGTCAGTACATCTGGACTCTTTTTGTGTGCATATACATATTTTACATATCATATAATTCATCTATTTTAAATATACAATTCAATGGTTTTTAAAGTAAACTTATCAGGTTTATAGTCATCATCATATGACAGTTTCAGAATATTTTCTTCACCCCAGTAAAATCTTCCATTCCCATTTACTGTTAATCCCCTTCCCCCCCTCTGCACTAGACAACCACTAATCTACTTTCTGTCAATAGATTGTCCTTTTTTGGACATTTTATATAGATGGGATCATACAGTATATAATTTCTTTTGTCTGGTTTATTTCATTTAGCATAATGCTTTTGACGTTTATCCATTTAAGTATTATATTAGTAATTCATTACTTTTTATTGCTGAATATTATTACATTGTATAGTATACTTTCTTATTTCTGACTCTTTTAGTATATCTCTAAGTGATCTTGGCAGAATACAGTTTTATGATGTGAGCAGTTTTCATTTATTTAAATATCTATATGTTTTAATACTATTATACATATTTTTCAAAATATTTTTATTGATTTCAGAGAGGAGAGGAGAGGGAGAAAGAGATAGAAACAGAAACATCAATGATGAAAGAGAATCATTGATTGGCTGCCTGCTGCATGCCCCCTACTGGGGATTGTGCCCACAACCCAAGCATGTGACCTGACTGGGAATGAAACTGGTGACCTCTTGGTTCATGAGTCGAGGCTCAGCCACTGAGCTACACCAGCTGGGCAGAACAAACTAATTTTTGAAGAAAAGGGAGGGAGAGACAAAGATTAATGGTCATATATGTTATTCTATTGCTTTATAGTAATACAAATGCACATGTTGTGTTTTTCTTTATGTAACACATGCTACAACACTAATATTCCAAAAAGATAAACTCTAGCCAAAAAATTTAACTCCACTGTCTATTTTTCTGTCATTTTAGCTTTATTCCAAAAGCCTTGACATGTTTTATTTTTCATTTTTGAGTTCTCTTTTAAGTACCCTAGCAAGACTTATGCCCTAAACTTTTACTTATAAACTTTTTATCAGAGATTCATTGATATCCAGTTAAGAATAAGAATTAAACACAGGATAGCCACCTGCTGGATAGAGGATAAAATAAAAAGAGAAAAAGGGACATGAGTAGAAGTCACCAAAGACTAATTTTACCTAAAGTCAGCATTGTCTATCCAACTTGAAATCATTTGCTATTCTTGATTCAAAGTTCTTAAGGCAAGTCAGTTACTCATCTCTGGTTAATTGCTCACTTAATGCCTATTGATCCCTAACAATGCCATCCCATATGGTCTCTACCTTAAAATAGAAAAAAAAGCCCACACTTGTTTTATTTTCTGTTATCTCTTTAAGGTGTTATGTTAAAAATCTTTCTTTTTTCTTTTTTTAATTTTTTATTGATTTTTTACAGAGAGGAAGGGAGAGGGATAGAGAGTTAGAAACATCGATGAGACAGAAACATTGATTAGCTGCCTCTTGCACACCCCACACTGGGTATGTGCCCGCAACCAAGGTACATGCCCTTGACCGGAATCGAACCTGGGACCCTTCCATCCACAGGCCGACGCTCTATCCACTGAGCCAAACCGGTCAGGGCATGTTAAAAATCTTTCACCATAAATTCCTAGTGGGTAGGGACCATTCTTCTGTAGTTTGATTTATAGTGTCTAACACAACTGGAGATTTTTGAAATGTTTTTTCTTCTAGAACCTAACAAGTCTTGAAGAGCTTATAATCCAAATAGTTTATTTGACCTTGCCCTTATTATACTAACCCTGGCCTGTTATGCCTTCTGCTGGTCATATTTTTTAAATTTACTTTTTATTATTTTTATTAATTTTTAAAAATCCTCACCGAGGCTATTTTTTCCATTGATTTTTAGAGAGAATGGAAGAGAGAGGGAAAGATAGAGAAATATTGATGTGAGAGAAACTCAAAAATTGGATGCCTACTGCACAAGTCCCAACCAGGGCCCAGGTCGGGGAGGAGGCTGCAACCGAGGTACGTGCCCTTCACTGGAATCGAACCCAGGACTCTTTAGCCTGCAGGCCAACGCTCTATCCACTGAGCCAAATTGGCTAGGGTCTGCTGGTTATCTTATACAGAGACTTTCACTCCACTCATAAGGAGTGAAAATCTCTCACCTCCCTGGATATAAAAGAAGAGGATTGAACTGTTATTAGAAGATGGAACATTGTGTGATTTAACATTTGCCTTTTTTAAAAGAGAATTTGTTCTGGTATTCAAATCTTATATTAAGCTACTTCCTGCAGGTTCTCTTTGTGACTATTGCACTATCCTATATAACTAGAGGCACGGTGCACAAAATTCGTGCATGGGGGTGTGTGTCCCTCAGCCCAGCCTGCACCCTCTCCAATCTGGGGCCTCTCGAGGGATGTCTGACTGCCCGTTTAGGCCCGATCCTACCTGGATCAGGCCTAAATGGGCAGTCTGACATCCCTCTCACAATCCAGGACTTCTGGCTCCCAACTGCTTGCCAGCCTGCCTTCCTGATTGCCCCTAACTGCTTCTGCCTGCCAGCCTGATCACCCCCTAACCACTCCCCTGCCAGCCGATTGATGCCTAACTGCTCCCCTGCCAGCCTGTTTACCCCTAACAGCCCTCCCCTGCAGGGCTGGTCACCTCTAACTGCCCTCCCCTGCAGGCCTGGTCCCTCCTAACTGCCCTGCAGGCTTGATCACCCCCAACTTCCCTTCCTTGCAGATCTGGTCCCTCCCAACTGCCCCCCCCCCCTGCTGGCCATCTTGTGGCGGCCCTCTTGTGTCCACATGGGGGAAGTCATCTTTGACCATATGGGGGAAGCCATTTTGTGTGTTGGAGTGATGGTCAATTTGCATACTATTCTTTTATTACATAGGATTAGATAGGAGAGAGGCCTGGTGCATGGGTGGGGGCCGGCTGGTTTGCCCTGAAGAGTGTCTTGGATCAGGGTGTGGGTTCCCTTGGGGCGTGGGGTGGCCTGGGCGAGGGGCCTGTGGTGGTTTGCAGGCTGGCCACGCCCCCCCCAAACGGAGGCCCTGGGATCTGGGATTTATTTATCTTCTATAATTGAAACTTTGTAGCCTTGAACAGAGGCCTGGGCCTGCCAGGGCAGGTGGAAAGCTTGGCTTCTTCCATTGCCGGGGAAACACAAGCCTCCTGCTCTCTCTGTGGCTGCAGCCATCTTGGTTTGGTTAATTTGCATACTCGCTCCTGATTGGCTGGTGGGTGCGACTTGTCGGTGTAGCGGAGGTATGGTCAATTTGCATATTGCTCTTTTATTAGCTAGGATAATACTGTATAATAAAGAGGTAATGTGCAAATTGACCATCACACCCTCGCACAAGATGGCCATGCCCATGTTGTCACAAGATGGCCGCCCCCATGTGGTCGCAAGATGGCCACCCCCATTTGGACATAAGATGGCTGCGTCCATGTCGTCACAAGATGGCCACCACAAGATGGCCGGCAGGGGAGGGCAGTTGTGGGTGATCAGGCCAGCAGGGGAGGGCAGTTGGGGGGACCAGGCCAGCAGGGGAGGGCAGTTGGGGGCCATCGGGATGGCAGGGAAGCAGTTAGGCATCGATCAGGCTGGCAGGGGAGTGGTTAGGGGATGATCAGGCTGGCAGGCAGAAGCTGTTAGGGGCAATCAGGCAGGCAGGCAGGTGAGTGGTTAGGAGCCAGCAGACCTGGATTGTGAGGGGTATCGGGACTAAACCCTCTGGGATCAGGACTAAACCGGCAGTCGGACATCCCCCAAGGGGTCCCAGATTAGAGAGGGTGCAGGCTGGGCTGAGGGACACCCCCCCAGTGCATGAATTTTGTGCCCTGGGCCTCTAGTCCTATATAATATCCTATATAATAAAGAGGTAATATGCAAATTAATCCTCAGGCCCTCACAAGATGGCTGCCTACGACCAGGCTGGCAGGGGGGTTAGTGAGGGATGACCAAACAACTGAACAAGCAGGCTGCATGGGGCGACCAGACCAGCAAGGGGGTTAGTGAGGGACGACCAAATGATTGAACAAGCAGGCTGTATGGGGCGACCAGGCTGGCGGCGGGGGAGGCATAGGGCAATCAGGCCGGCAGAGGGGGGCAGTTGGAGGCGACCAGGCTGGCAGGGGGGGCAGTAAGAGGCAACCTGGCCAGCCAAAACCGGTTTGGCTCAGTGGATAGAGTGTTGGCCTGCGGACTCAAGGGTCCCAGGTTCGATTCCGGTCAAGGGCATGTACCTTGGTTGCGGGCACATCCCCAGTAGGGGGTGTGCAAGAGGCAGCTGATCGATGTTTCTCTCCCATCGATGTTTCTAACTCTCTATCCCTCTCTCTTCCTTTATGTAAAAAATCAATAAAATATATTTAAAAAAAAAAAAAGAGGCAACCTGGCCATTGGGGGGGCAGTTAGGGGCAACCAGGGGGGACAGTTGGGGGCCATTGGGCTGGCAGGGGGGGGGCAATGAGGGGCAACTAGGCTAGCAGGGGGGCAGTTGGGGATGACCAGGTCAGCAGGGAGGGCAGTTGGGGGTGATCAGGCTGGCATGCAGAGGCAGTGAGGGGTGATCAGGCCAGCAGGGGGTGGGGGTGGTGGCAGTTAGGGGTGACCAGGCAGGCAGGCAGGCAGGTGAACAATTGGGAGCCAGTGGTCCAGGATTTTGAGAGGGATGTCCGACTGCTGGTTTAGGACCAATCCCCAGGATTGGGCCTAAACCGGCAGTTGGATATCCCCCAAGGGGTTCTGTATTGGAGAGGGTACAGGCTAGTCTGAGGGGACCCCCCGGTGCACAAATTTTGTGCACCAGGCCTCTAGTTTAGAATATAGTAACACAGATAAAATTCTCTTATCTCCAATGCTAAGGAACTATTTCACTGAATTTTATAACAAATATTTCTTAATGGAAGCAAGCTGACTCTTGGGAATTTTTTTCTGTCAAGTGACACTTAATGACCTGGTATTTATTATAACATGATTGGCAGTATCCTAAAATATTGCTCACATTTATTCTTTTCATAGGTTATAGATAATACTTGTCAAGTTGGTCAGATAGCCATCATTTCGTCAAGGTAAGATATTTTGCTTTCTTTCCTAGCAAGGTGTGGACTCTCATTATTCTGGAGTCTAGGTGGGAACAAATAGGGAACAATGTCCTTTATATCTATTGAGTCAGTCATGCCTAGGTCCTCTTGGAGCCTTACTGAGTAGGAAGCAACAAATATGTGATCTTTGGTTCCATTTTCTCAAATAGGACAGGCAAACAGTTTGAAGTTACAGATTTGGGTTTTAGCCTCAAGTCTGCCATCACCTCTATGTGACCATCAGGTATTTCCCTTTAATTCCTTTCTACATCTCTTAAAGAGTTGTAATAGGGGCTTTCAAGATCTAATCTACCTTCATAACATTGGGTGAGATTCTTAAAATTATTAAGCCCAGAAGGAGTCTGGATCTCATTTAAGTGGTCATTACAGAGTTGGTTTTAGATTTTGTAACTTTAACTCCTGGATCTTTTTCCTCTGGATAAATAATTGGTTATTTAAAGGTCTATTTTGGAAAAGCTCCCAGGAAAGGGCTTAGGAGAATAAAGTTATTTCTGGTCACCATGGAAAGTGAAACAGACTGAGCAAGCACAGAACTCCTTGTAAAATTTTTCCTTTCCTTTTGACCCACTTGAATTTTATAGGACCACACAACTCTCAGAGACTGTCTGTGAAACTCTGTTAGTGTTCATTACCCTAAGTATAAAATACATTCTTCACTTCACTTTCCCAGGTATTGAAAAAGACAGTATGCTTATGGTTTTTGAATGATTTTTCTTAGAGAATTTAAATGTGTATGTATTAGTGGAGAGTGGTGGGATGATAGAGGAGGGAGAAGAACAGGATAATATTTTGCAAATGGAAGAGGGCATTAAACAGTCTGAATATTAGGATGACAAGTTTTTTTCCTCCCAGCCTGATACCTCTACTATTGATGATACCTGTATTCTGTCTGGGCAATGCCAGCGAATGTTTCCGCAACTTTAGCCAGAACCATGGGTAAGTAAGGACTAAATCTATCATTTTCATAGTAGTCTACACATATTCTTTTCTGTAAATGGAGATAGAAGAGAACTTTCTACATACATTCTGGCTAAGGTGTTGTATTCTAAATGAGCTGTGTGAATAATGAGAATACTGTGTAGCCAAGGCTGAAAATACATTCATAGAAATATAACAAGGTGACTAGAAAATGATGTATCTATGAGAAGGAACAAAGTGTTAGCAAAATGATAAGTGAAATTTCATACTCATGAACTTTTGTTGCACTAATAAGTATCTTTCTAGTTTTATATCTGTAGCAGTACTCTTGTCCATTGATTCTCTTCCTAGGTGTATCCTGATGCACTCACCACCATCAGCCATGGCTGAACTCCTGCCTTCTGCCAACACATCAGTCTGTAGCACACTTTATTTTTATGGGCTCATCCTTTTCCTGACCAGCTTTCTACTCAGCCTCTTCACCATTGTGGTATGGTGCCACCTTATCTGCCTTTATGGAAAGAAGCAGGGATAGGGAGGGATTGGGTAGTATTCCCAAGGCCTGGAAAAGATGAGGTAGGAATCACTTTTGATAGTCCCAGACTTAACAAAGTGGCTAGGAGATATTGACAATTTAATTATTACCTTAGTCTTTTGGACTTCACAAAATCAAATGATGAGTGGGAAAAAGAGCCTGTATTCATTCTGTAGGAATTATCCTCATTCTAGAAGTAATATATGTTCTTGTGGATCCCCATGGAGGATCAGAGCAGAAAATTACAATGTGTCAAGTCTGTCCTTTATATAGAATAACTAGAAGCTCGGTGCACGAAATTCATGCACTAGAGTGTGGGGGGGGTCCCCTCAGCCCAGCCTGCGTCCTCTTGCAGTCCGGAGCCCGACTGATTGCTTAGGCCCGCTCCCGCCTAAGCTATCAGTCAGACATCCTTAGTGCTGCCGTGAAGATGGGAGAGGCTCCCACCACCACTGATGCACTCACCAGCTGTGAGCCCGGCTTCTAGCTGAGCGGCACTCCCCTTGTGGGAGCGCACTGACCACCAGGGGGCAGGTCCTGTGTTGAGCATCTGCCCCCTGATGGTCAGTGCGCATCATAGTGACTGGTTGTTCCACCATTCTGTCTATTTGCATATTAGCTTTTATTGTATAGGACTAGGGCCCCAGTGCATGAATTTGTGCAACTTTAAAGGAACTGTGGACCATGAGGCTGCTGTGGGCACAGGGGCAGGTCTTGGCCCATCCTCTGCGCCCCCACCAAGCACCTCCCACTGCAGCCTCCAGTCCTCTGTCTGCCAGCACCCCTGCTCCCGCTGCCACCATTCCCACGCGCTGACGGCACCGGCCTCACTCACACCCACTGACAGCGCAGAGCAATTGGGGCTGGCGCCAGTAGCAGGTGCAAGTGGGGCTGGTGCCATCAGTGGGTGTGAGCTGTGGCTGCTGCCCGATCACCCCTCAGGAGCAGGGGGAGGTGGAGAAGCCCTCAGGGGTGATGGGTACCGGTGCCAGGCGCTGACAGCGGTGCTAGCAGTGGCTCTGGCAGTGGGTGTGAGTGGAGTCATTGTGGGCAGCGGGTACAAGATGCAGCTGCCAGCCCTGATCGCCCCTCAGGAGTAGGGGAAGGTGGAGAAGCCCTGAGGGGCGATTGGAGCCAGCAGCCGCAGCTTGCACCTGCTGACGGTGCCAAGCAATAGGGGCCTGCACTGGGCACCATCACTGGGTGGAAGTGGCAGCTCCAGTGCCAGCAGCGGGTGCTAGCGCCGGGCAGGACCGCAGTGCATGAGAGCTAAGAATTTTCAGTAACCACCAGAGGCTTGCCCCCGATGACAGCGACTGGTGCCCCCGCCTTGGTCTGGCGCCCCTGCTCACCTGCTCCACCATCCCGCCGTGGCTGCCGCCCTCCATGTTCCTCACTCTGCCGCCTGCTGCCAACGCCCGCTATGCTCTGCGCATGCCCCCCGTATGTCATAGCGACTGGTTGTTCATTTGTTCGGTTGTTCTGCCATTCGATCTATTTGCATATTAGGGTTTTATATTAGTATATATAGATACTTTGGAATGTGTGGGATGAGCTTTGGTTTAATTTTCCAAATAATGAAAGAGTTTTATTTTCTCACTTCTTTATTGGCTATATATTTGTGATTGTGATATGTCTAACTGGGTTAAGGTGCTAAGTGACTCAGGCAGTTATTAAATACTCACCCAACATCATCAGAATGATGTATAATTAAAATAATTAGCTATGGGACAATACATTATCTATAATAATAATAAAAGCATAATATGCTAATTAGACCAGATGTCCTTCTGGATGAAGCCAAGGCTGCGAGGGAAGCCCAGGTCCTGGGTGCCAGAGGGAAGCCGGTGCCGGCACCTGGGGGAAGGAAGGCCTACTCTTGCACAACTTTCGTGCATCGGTCCTCTAGTTTATATATAACTGCCTAGTACTGTGGTTGGCAAACTGCAGCTCACGAGCCTCATGCGGCTCTTTGGCCCCTTGAGTGTGGCTCTTCCACAAAATACCATGGCCTGGGCAAGTCTATTTTGAAGAAGTGGTGTTAGAAGAAGTTTAAGTTTAAAAAATTTGGCTCTGAAAAGACATTTCAATCATTGTACTGTTGATATTTGGTTCTGTTGACTAATGAGTTTGCCGACCACTGGCCTAGTACAAAATCAGTAAGCAAGTAATATGCCTTCTAATTTGCCATATCTATTTTTCAGTATAATGTTCTCCTCTCTTCATATGTTAGTTCAGGGATTACAGACTATCTACCTGCAGACCAAATTTATCCCCCAAATATGTTTTGTTTCCTAGTACAGGTAGTACATGTGAACCAAATATAATTGTGGGAAATTTCCTTTGATAATTCAAATATAAGTTATGGAGATAACTTAGTTCAAATCAGCAAGTCTGTAAAGATTGCACAATGACTAATTTGCATTAAAATGGCTTTAATGGTTTATATTTAGAACTGATTGACAAGAGAGACACCTGGCACCCTGGGGATTCCTGTTTGCTTCTTCAGAATAACCCAGGCTTCAATGGGCATTCAGAATTGTCATTCTGATTCCTTTTTAAAAAACACATTTGTATTGATTTCAGAGAGGAAGGTGAGAGGGAAAGAGAGAAACATGGAAGAGAATCATTAATTGACTGGCTGCCTCTTGCATGCCCCACTCTGAGGATCAAACCCACAACCCAGGCATGTGCCCTTACCAGGAATCAGACTGTGATCTTCTGGTTCATAGGTCAACGTTCAACCAGCTGGGCGAATTCTGATTCTTTTTAAAACAATAGATGATGAATTGATTCTACTAGCCGTAAATATTCTCAAATAAGTTTAGGCCTCCTTTTGATCCCTATTTTTGTGGGAAAAAAGAAACTTAAATGGCTAAACTTTAAGTTAATTGGTTGTTAATTTAGAGTATGGATCTGGATTATTAGAGAAAAGTTTTAAATTTGGTCAAAGTTGTTTCCAAGATTATTACATAATTCACTCCCTACAAAAATCATGTTGGACTTCTGAACTGATTTATATTTCTTTCAATTAGCTAAAGGGCAAGAAAAGACCTTTTTTTTTTTTTTGGCTTATAGTTGAGAATTTAAGCTCAGTCACAGTGCTAAAGTATTTATTTTAAGGATATTAAGTATAGAATACTTTATTTTTTAATTTTTTTGAATGTAATAATTTGTTTTTTTTATTATTATAAATCTTTATTGTTCAGATTATTACAGGTGTTCGTTCCTCTTCCCCCCCCATACTTCCCCTTCACCTGATACCCCAGCCCACCCATGCCCTCACCCCCCACCACTGTCTTTATCCATTGGTGTAAGACCTTTGTCCAATCTCTTCCCACACCCTTCAGACCACCTTCCCCCTGAGAATTGTCAGTCCACTCCCTTTCTATGTCCCTGATTCCATTATATTCGCCAGTCCATTCTGTTCTTCAGACTTTTTATTCACTTGCTTTTTAGATTCACTTGTTGGTAGGTATGTATTTGATGTCTTTTTGTTGTTCATAATTTTTATCTTTACCTTTTTCTTCTTCTTCCTCTTCTTAAAGAATACCCTTCAGCATTTCATATAATACTGGTTTGGTGGTGATGAACTCCTTTAGCTTTTTCTTATCTGTGAAGCTCTTTATCTGACCTTCAATTCTGAGAGATAGCTTTGCTGGGTAGAGTAATCTTGGTTGGAGGTTCTTGCTATTCATCACTTTGAATATTTCTTGCCACTCCCATCTGGCCTGCATAGTTTCTGTTGAGAAATCAGCTGACAATCGTATGGGTGCTCCCTTGTATGTAATTAACTGTTTTTCTCTTGCTGCTTTTAATATTCTCTTTGTCTTTTGCTCTTGGCATTTTAATTATGATGTGTCTTGGTGTGGTCCTCTTTGGATTCCTTTTGTTTGGGGTTCTGTGCGCTTCCTGAACCTGTAAGTCTATTTCTTTTACCAGGTGGGGAAAGTTTTCTGTCATTATTTCTTCTAATAGGTTTTCAGTATTCTGCTCTCTCTCTTCTTCTGGCACCCCCAAAATTCGGATGTTGGTACGCTTAAAGTTGTCCCAGAGGCTCCTTACATTATCCTCATATTTTTGGATCATTTTTTCTTTTTGGTTGGGTGTTTTTTGTTTTCTCATATTTTTTGTTTTCTCTGGTTGGGTGTTTTTTGTTTCCTCATATTTCAGATCTTTGGTTTGATTCTTGGGGTACGTTGATCTACAGTTGAGTTTCTGTATATTCTTTATTTCAGACAGTGTATGCTTAATTTATGACTGGTCCTTTTCCATTTTTTTTTTTTTTTTTTACATTCTCATTGAGGTCCTTGAAGTCCTCATCAAGTTTCTCCACAGTTTTTAGAAGATTCTTGAGTAACCTTATAAATGTGGTTTTGAACTCTATATCGTCCCGTAGTTTACTTTCCTCCATTTCTTTCATTCGTGACATATTTCTGTGCCTCTGCATTTTGGCTGCTTCCCTGTGTTGATGGAGCGGTTTTGTGTTGTAGGTGACCTATAGGGCCAGTAGCTCAGTCTCCCCAATCACCTGAGGTGGACGGTCTTGGTACACCCCTTTATGAGCTGAGTGCAAAGTCTTGGTGTAGTTAAATTAAGCCTTGATTGCTGTTGGTACACTGGGAGGAATTGTCCTCCAGGCCAATTGGCTGTGGGGACCCGCTGTGTTTATAACAGCTGCGTTGGAGACACGCTTATGGTGCAGGACTTGTTTCAGTGGGGCTTTGGTGCTCACTGAGTCCGCCTCCTGAATGTGTCACTTATGGATTTGAGGAGTTGAAGTCTGTGTCTCACACTGACCACTAGGTACACTGGCTTCTGGATCTCCAATGGGGTGCAGGTCAGCTACTGTCTGAGGCCACCCTGCAGGAGCTACAGGAGAATTCCAGTCCTCTCCTGCCTGCTTGGGATTTGTAGATTATGGAGCTGTCTGAACTGGTTGCTAGATTTAGTTGTAGTTTTGAAATTGTTGTGCATGGCCGCAGTTTAGGTGTTTACCTACGCCACCATCTTGGGTTCTCCCCCAGTATAGAATACTTTCTAACATAACCTCTAATAAAGGGTTTTAAAAGAGGGTCTGGTTAGATTTAAAAAAAAATACATTTTATTGATTTTTCACAGAGAGGAAGGGAGAGGGAGCATTAGAAACATCAATGAGAGAGAAACATTGATCAGCTGCCTCCTGCACACCCCCCACTGGGGATGTGCCTGCAACCAAGGTACATGCCCTTGACCAGAATCAAACCTTGGACCCAGTGGTCCACAGGCCGGCTCTCTATCCACTGAGCCAAACCAGTTAGGGCAGATTTTTTTTTTTTTGAATCCTCACCCCAGGATATTTTTCCATTGAATTTTAGAGAAAGTGAAAGAGAAAGGAAAAGACAGAGAGAAATATCGGATGTGAGAGAATTGATTGGTTGCCTCCTGCACACACCCTGACCAGGGCCCGAGTCGGGAAGGAGCCTGCAACCAAGGTATGTGCCCTTGTCCAAAACCGAACCTAGGAACCTTTGGTCCGCAGGCTAACGCTCTATCCACTGAGCCAAACTGGCTAGGGCATAGATCTTAGTAGTAATTTTATTTCTCATGCATATTGTGATCAGTCTCAGTGAGAAAACATCCTGAGGGTTATTATTAGGGTTCATGTTTTGAACATGGTAACCACAAGTTTGGCTAATATCTGTCTATTTCCCTATCCAAGCAAAAGTTCATTCTGAAGATAATTTTCTCTCAGAAAAAGCCTGGTCTCAGATAGTAAAGACAGAGGAATGGGCTTTTCCTGCTATTAGATCCTAAGAGAATGATTCTTCTAAAATTATAGGAGGATAGACCTGGGAAGTTACTAAGTCTTGGGCAAACTATTCACTGCTGTACCCCTGTCTAGGTCTTACTCATCCAAGCCCAGACTCTGTATAAGAAGTTTGTGAAATCAACTGGCTTTTTGGGAAGTGAACAGTGGGCAGTGGTTCACATTGTAGAGCAGCGAGTACGCTTCTACCCAGTGGCCTTCTTCTGCTGCTGGGGCCCAGGTGGGTATCTTACTGGAAAGAGCTGGGCAATGAAGAGGGCATTATGGGGTTTTGATCAAGCAAAGAGGTCTCACCAAGAAGGATTACTGCAAATTCCTGTCCAGCTTGTAACATTTGAGTTGTTCCTACTCATGTTTTCCAGTTTTTCCCAACCTCCTTAAATTCTTCTTAAGTTTTGCAAGTTAAGATAATTAGACATGTGATGCAACCTGATATGAGAGGAAATGTCCTGACAGAACTCAGAGATACTAATACCTGTCCTTCCTGCTACATAAAGTTGTAGCAAGGATCAGATTGAATAATGTTTATAAAAGAGCTTGATAAACTTGAAAATGTTAAAAAGTGTGACTATCTTCCTGTAGTATGTCTTGCCACCATTGCTACACTAATAATCTGTAAAGTTTAATCACTGAGGAGTGAAAATTGGAGACCCAACGCCCCAGTGGTTTACATAACTGCTTAACCTTACTGCTGGTCTTCATTCTGCCTATAGCTTCCCTTCTAACAGTGCTTAGGCATGTATACTGGAGAATTTTATGCTCAGGTAGCCAGGGCTGACAAGATTTATACTTTGTGTTTTCATAGCTGTCATTTTGATGATCATAAAGCTGATTGAGCCACAGGACACCAAGCTTCACATGGCCCTCTATGTACTTCAGGTAACACCTTCAACATCTAGCATCTTTGTTCTCATGCCCTCTTTTCCTATTCTCTTATACTGCCATAACTCTGTAAGCAAAAAATTTTTCCCATCAGGGTATTTCTACATTGCAAAAGAGAAAATATACTTAGTTATGAAGGATGTAAAATTTTCCTCACAGATGTGATAGATACTTTGTGAAAGTGCTTCCATGCATTTCAGAGCATATTTATGCCTGGTCAACTTCATTTTATTGATGTGTGTTTAAGAGATGAGTAACGAAAACAAACAAACAGATGTTCTTATGAAGCACTAATAATGACATGATTCTCTCCCGTCCAGAGTGAATTGAATGGGATAAATGAGCTATTCTAGGTGAATGGGAGGTAGGAAAGAAATGGGACAATTCTCTTTCTTCTTCCTTTATCAAATTTAAGAAGGTTCTTGGGCTGACTAAGCTGATAGGGCAGTTTTCTCAATCCTGATCTGGAAATGGGGCAATAAGGAGGGGCATTAAAACCACTTCATTGTCCTTATGTAAACACTAAAAAATATGACCAACTCTCTATCTCAATCATCCATGACAAGGTACAGTGTAAAGAGCGAGTTCAGGAGAACTAGAAAAATATTAAAAACTGATGCCAGATCTTGAGGTATGGGTTAGAAGAAATATAACAATGCTTTATAAATAAGGGGAATGGGAACTATTTCCTGGATCTCTGAAAACCTGAAGGATGGGCTCCATCACCCCTTCATCTCCTCCAGGCTCTAACAGCATCATCCCAGGGTCTGCTCAACTGTGGAGTATATGGATGGACACAGTACAAGTTCTTTCAACTAAAGCAAGAAACTCGGCGTGATGCAGACACCCAGACACCATTATTATGCTCACAGAAGAGATTCTATAGCAGGGCCCTAGATCCATTGGACTCTACCTTTGCTTTTGCTACCAGCACCTCCACTACTTTTTGAAACTAGTACTGGGATATAGGAACTGCAGTTATTCCTCACCAAAGGATTGGAAAAAGTGTTGGGGAACATCTTTAGTCTTTTATAATCATGCCTTACACTATGGAAATGAAAGGGAATATAGTGCCATGGTTTAGTAGCCATTCTAGGTGAATTGGGCAGGATCTTTTCATTATTTTCAGATTCACTAGTGATTCTTAAAGTCTTTGTTCAAGGAGATGAAGCCACTTTCCATCTAAGAGAAGGACTTATTACCTTGGTGAATATTAGACTTGTCTAGGTCTTTTCTGAGAAAAAAATTAATTATAGTTTATTATTTATACACTAGAAGCCCCATGCACAGATTCATGCTAGAATGGGCTTTCCTTTCCCTGGCTGCCAGCACCGCCTTTCCACTCCAGCCCAGCCCCTTTCCACTCAGGCCCCGGAGCCGCCTCTTTCTGTTCTGGCCCCGCCTTCCCACACTGCCCAGAGGCCCTGAGAGACCAGAGGTGGGGCAGAACTCCTCCATTGTCGCTATGGTGACGACGCAAGCATCCCGCCCCTGTCACTTGGCGCCTGTGTATGCAAATTACTGCCATCATTGTTGGGTTAATTTGCATATCACTCCTGATTGGTGGCATAGCGGAGGTACAGTCAATTTACATGTTTGTCTATTATTAGGTAAGATGCCACTTCCAGGCTCTCTATTCCATGGTTTCAAGTGAAGTAGGGTGGCATGCAACAGTTTTCTCAGATGTCATTGCTATTTCTGTCTCTGAGGTTGGACAAAGAAAGTTTCTGTTCTTTGAAGAGGTTTGGAAACTCAGAATAAGCAAGGACAACAACTATGAAAAAAGTGACAGTGAGATCCTTAGATACACCATAGTCTAGTCTCATATGTTCAGTGCCATTCTAAGTCTTGACAATAGGGACCATCCTACTCTAGAAAATTAAAGCCAGTCTTTTGAATTTACAGGGGATAATAAGATTTAAGAGAAATCATGACTAGAGGAAACTCTAGGAATCGAAAACTATAAACTGTCCTTTATAAGCAGAAGTCCTAAGAAGGTTTAATAGTGCTGAAAATTGAATTAGGTTTACCATTTGAACTTGCCATTTTTGTAGGTGAAAATGGTCTAATATCAATTTTACATGGTTCAACTTAACAGAGCTAAATATGTTTATAGAATAAATGAATGAATAAATGAATGAATGACTAGTAAGTAGAATTTGAACCTTTTGGGGGGAAAAAAGATTCCTAGACTAGATCCTCATTTATGGGTTGGAATGTCTAATCTGTTTCTTCTTCTTGAATCACATAACAAGTAATGTTTGATCGCTCTAGTTAAGTTATGAACAAATCCAATCTGAGGCTTGTTCTATGATGCCAAAACAAAGGGGAAAGTCAGGTGGACAAAACTGACTGGAATGATAAAATATCTGGAATTCATAATCATATGATTCTCACCTGATAAATTCATTGGTCTGTCCAATGCAAAATCCTTAAGATTAAAGAAAATCAACACGGGTGGTTACAATGGGGGATTTAATAGGATACTCTGAAAAGGAAGTTCCAGAGAGTTTTCCAAAGGAGCTCTCCATAGGAATTTTAGGGAGCTCAATAATAGCTCTTTAGATTTTAGGCCATGAGTTTCAGCCTTACTATGGAGGTTAACATGGCCTTGTTCTGTTAACATTACATCTTGAGTCTTCTCATTGCCCCAAAGCTCTGGAGAGCTGATTTCTGGGTAGCACAGAACAAGAAAGATTGCCTCACCCAGGGAGCTACTTTACCTTTTTTTTAATTTAAAAACTAACAAGCATTTGGCATATAGAAAGACAGATGGAAGCAAGAAAGTATTCCCATCTCCATAGACCTTGAGGGACACCAGAACTAAGGAGTCAGTTCCTTAAAACATCCTTTTAGTATTACTTCATATTTGGATTAATTACCAGAAAGATGGTAATTACCAAATATTTGTCAGATTTGTTCATTTTGCTTTTGCAAGATGAATCTTTTGCATTGACACTGG
Organism: Ia io; assembly: GCA_025583905.1. NCBI lineage: Eukaryota > Metazoa > Chordata > Mammalia > Chiroptera > Vespertilionidae > Ia > Ia io. Next base: position 19,970,744 of record JAJQQW010000023.1, on the reverse strand, counting down.
TCTTAAATCTTCTATGGATGTAGGCAAACAAAAGAACAGTGGAAACGAGAAGTAATAAAAGGCTAAGAAAGACCCAGGTTAGGCTGATCAGTATTTTGTCATACTGAGAGTCAGAGGGGACACATGAAACTGGGCCACTATTTAAACTGCACCCCATAACCCTTGGATTCGCATGGAGGAGGTACGTAGACATACACAGTGGCAGTTCTTAAAATTGTTGCAAATACCCCTCCCATGACACTAGGTCAGGTTACAATCATAGTGAAATATAGTGGTATCTTAGCAGGTTTGATTTATACAGATCTTCTGTGGACCACCTTCAACAACTTCTCATTAGCCTTGTCTGTGGCTTAAAAAAACATCTCTGCATCCCAACACCATGTGACCTGCATGAGGAACCAAGTATTTGATGTTTTTCAATATGTGGGAACTTTTAGATGTTTTCACATAGCAGCCTACCACATTTTATATCACACTTGCTAAAGACCTTAAAAATCCCTTTAGATTCACTGCCACAGTTTCTAGACCTGTCCTGTCTCTCTTGGTATTCATGTGATGATAGCAACTTTCCTGAGCAACCTCTGTGCCCTTTCCAGAGATTTTAACACACTGATTCTCTAGGCTTTGCTACCAGCCCTGATAACAATAACCTTGTTATTTGCCAGGGGCACCATCTTGCTTGTAGGTATTTATCTGCACTATGTCTGCACCTTGCTTGTAGGTATTTGTCTGTAATGGAGGTACAATTACAGTATTCTTGGAGATCTGAAGCAGCAAGGTGTAGTTGCCTTTAGAAGTCAGCAGTTCTTGCAGCAGGATCCAAATGTACATACTGAACCCTTCAACCAGCATGAGGGCAGACAACAGTGATTGTTTGGACAATCAAGTACACTGCCATAATCATATTCTTCTCCTTCTTCCACTCTTTTATTCTCACTATATGAGTTTCCAAAGGAGCTTTGGAACTAAGTTTTATGAAATAGGCAGTCCCATCTGTGCTTATGTAACAGCTGGTGGAAGTAGTGAAGCTGCAGTTGCTGTGGCCCATATTTACGGTAGTAAGTTTATGTATAATTCAGAGGTCTGGCCATGACATCTGCAGGACACATGGTCATGCTTCATTCTCAAGTTGTGGCCACACTCATGAGCCATGAGAGTTGTGTAATGTGGCATATCTTCATGAGAGAAAGATTCAAAACTGGTTGCATTCTAAGTAGTGTAGACATCACTAAGAAATGAATGGTCCTGGTACTTCCCAAGACTTTGGCCAATAATCATCATCATGCTTGAACCTTCTCAAAATATGCTAGTCTCTCCAGAAGTGAAAAATTTGAAGTACTCCCTGCACAGCCAGGGAGGTGTTCATTAGGTTTCTCTCTGTCCATATGTCTAGTCTAGTAAATATTGCTTTCACATTTAGCTCCTTCATGTACCTGTTGACCAGGACATGGGCATCCATTATATCCTATTGTCTTGGTAACACTATTCTTTGGAATTGCTTATTGTCAACAACAATAACATTTTAACATATTTGGGAAATGTCCACATTTGGGCATAGTATCTGAGGAGGGTCCTATTCTGCTCTGAAATTGTGAAGTGGTTAAGAGCTCATCTTTTTTATCTTCACAAGACCTGATTTTAAAGTAGGCTATAAATGATAAGCTCAAAAGTCTTTGAAGTATAGTCTTGATGCGAAAGAATGCCATGTAAAGTCAAGATTCTCTTTAGCCCTGAGCAAGTGCCGAAAGTCGCAAGAGAATCCAGATCACCCTCTGAATACCCAGTCATCCTGAATAAAAGGCATGCCCAAGCCCAGTTTTCTATTTTGAAGTGTATAAATAGGGAAGTTCTTGACAAATAATCCTTTCTTTTGATTCAAATTAATAATATGCCATTTTCCTTGTACGAGCAGATAGGTCATAGGCCACATCTTCTGCTTTTTCTTCCAATTGTCTGAACATTGTTAGATTCTTAGGGATGAGTATCTCTTAATAAAGATGCATCCCTTGAAGTATAGTTACTACTAGCTATAAGATGACATGTAGTTTAATATGGGAAGAGAGCATTCTCAAGCATCCTACCTGGGAAGTTCTGAAAGAAAAATCACTTCAAATCTTATCCCTGACCAGTTGATTTCATAGAAGAAAGGGGAGGGAAGGAGACAAAGTAAATAATTGGGATTGTCATTGTCATGGCCCAAGTGAAATAGCTAGTGATCCCAGACCTCTGCATTCCCTGGAACCCAAATCTTTGTCTGAGACACAGTCATTTGGCCAGACCTCAAAGCTATGCCAGTTTGGACAGTGTTATATTTCTCCCCAGTAGAATTACTAACACTGCCAGAAATTGGAAGGCAGTGCATACTAAAAGGACAGTTGCTCCCATCCCTGAGTATTATATGATAATTGCCTTGACTGTGTCTCTTCCTGTTGTGCTTTTACTTTGGGAGTGTCCTTACTTTGCAACCTCCCTCAAAGAACAAGTTTTAGTGATCCTTAGCTGTGCTCCTGCTATCTTTATAAAGGGGGTATACCAAGGAGAGGAAAATTTCAGAGGTCCAACCAGTACAGTGACCCAGAATCAAGCCCTTAGAAAAGAAAAAACTACATAACCACTTTCCCTCAGTCCCTGTTCTCCTGGAACAGCCTTCTCCTGTCATCTGTTACTCTTTTGAGTCATTGAAGCTAAAAGTTCCAGAGTAGGGTTTGTGGATCTTTGGGTAGGTCACAGACCTCTGCTGTCCAATGCCTTTTGCACCATTTCCTACTCTGTACCATACAGCCCATTTCAAACCTCTGATCCTTTTCCCTTTTTCCTCTATTATTCACAATATATATACTTACTTGCTCAATCCTAGAATATATGTAAATTACTTTTAGAATAACTAACCCTGCCTCTGTAAAAAGCAAATATATGAACTAGAGAACAATGTTTGTGTTTAGTTATTTTTGTCTTTAGCCTTCCAGTATGAGGTCAAAATAATGTTCATCAAAATTATTTAGGTTAGTACTTTTCCATCTAGACCTATTCAGTGTGGTTATATTATTCATTTTTATTATAGTATGGCTCATATATTATAGCTTGTATTTCCTTTTGGTTTGTAAAATGTTACCATGATTCTAAAAGTCAGTACTATAGAAAAAAATGCACTCCAAGTATATCTCCTTGAGTCTTTAACCTGTTCCCATGTCCTCATTCTTTCCATCCAGATTCTACTCACCAATCTCAATAGTATGTTTATTTTTTAAAATTTCTTTCTGCAAATTAACAGATACATGTATATTTTCTTTTACCCCTTCTTATGTAAATGTAGCGTGACATTTTACACTTTCCTTTTTAAACTTACATATTAATCTTATAAATCACTCCATAAAAGTTTATAGAAATCTTTCTCATTCTTCTTTACAGCTGCATAGTACTCCATTTTGTGGATATACCTTAATTTTTTCAATCATTCTCTTGTGTATGTGCTTTTAGTTGTTTACATTGTTTTGAAACTACACACATGCATCAACAAATAATCCTAGAAATGGGAAGGCAGTGCTAACTGCTTTTGTAACTTTGTTTGATATTGCCAATCCCCCTTCAGAAGGGTTTTTCCAGTTTGCATTCCCACTAGCAATGCATTAGTGTCTGTTCCTGCACAGTCCAAGCAACAAAATATGTTGCTGTGCCACACATTTTAATTTTCACCAAACTGGTAGGTGACAAATGGCATTTCAGTGTTAATTTGTATTTTTCTAATTTGAATGATTTTGAACATGTTTTAATATGTTTAAGGGCCATTTTTATATTTTTAGTTTGGGTCAAATAGGATTTTAGTATTTATTATCTGACTAGAGGCCCAGTGCACGAATTTGTGCATGGATGGAGTCTGGCCAGCCTGCCCCAGATTGGGTGATTGGGCTGGGCCGGCCAGGCGGAGGGACCATGGGCAGTTGGCCGGCTGGCCCCACCCCCTGGTCAAACTCCTGGTCGAACTCTCAGTTGAGGGGACAATTTGCATATTAGCCTTTTATTACATAGGATAGTGATTTTAGTTTGCTTTTCTGTAGCAATTGATCGGGGAAAGAGTGTTTTTAGGGAAGAAAAATCGATACACGAGGCTCCTGGAATTGGACAGAATGTTCATGAATAGAGCTCTTCCTTTTGGTTTTTCTACCAGTAAGCTTCTAGCACCTGAACATTTCTATATTTTTAAATAATTGTCTGTTTATGTCTTTTCTTCCTTTTCTATCAGACTTTTGGTATTTTCTTTCCTCAGCTTCCCCTTCCCTCAGCTTCTTTGGGAAATAATTCACAAATAAAATATATGTATTTAAAGTGTACAACCTGATAATTTGATATATGTATTTTGTGAAATATTTATTGTGAATATAAATTTTCCAAAAGGCAAGGAACTACAATAGTTAAAATAATTTTGGAAAAGAATAACATGGGAGGAACCACTCTAGTCAATTTTAAGGCTGTGGTATTGGTGATGAGACACATAGATCAATGAAACAGAATAGAGAACCCAGAAATAGAGAATGCATACATGTATGGCCAATGGCTTTTTTACAAAAGGGCAAAAATTTGGGTGAAGAAAGGACAGTCTTTTCAATCAATGGTACTGGAAAGTTTGGTATATATAGTAAAAAAAAAAAAAAAAAGAACCTCAACCTAAACTCCACACTTTATACAAAAATCACCTCAAAATAGATTGTAAATTTATCTGTAAAATATAACATAAAACTATGAAACTTTTTTAGAAGAAAACAGAACATTTTTAGGAGCTAAGGCTTGGTAAAGAATTCTTAAACATAACACCAAAAACATGATTCATAAAAGAAAACTCCATAAATTGGATTGCATCAAAAGTAAAAATCCTTGCTTTGTGGATGACTTTGTTAAAAGGAGGAGAAGACAAGCTATGGAGGGGGAGAAAATATTTGTAAACCACTTATCTGATTTAAAAAAATATATACTTAGAATATATAAAGAACTCGACTTCTCACCAATATCAAAGCAAATAATTTAATTAGAAAATGGGCAAAAGACATGAAGAGACATTTCACTGAAGAGGATATATAAAAGTTATATAACTATGTGAAAAGATACTCTGCTTATAACACTGTCCAAAAATGTGTAGAGGAGATACCAGCAGAGCAGCCACCTCTTATGTGTGATTTTCATGGGTACATTGGCTGGTAACTCCAGGCCCACACTCTTCTCTGGATGGCCTGGACATACTGGTATCCTAAAATTGTGCCAGTTAAAGACCAGGTATCCCAAAAGTTTCCCCTGTGTTAGAAAATGACTTACATGTGTCTAGTGCCCACTTCTGTTTGTTCATTCTGATACGCCCAGGTTCAAGAGTAGATGAACTAGAATTACTTGTTGAATGAATAAATTACTCCCAGGTAAGGATCTGTCTCATAACATTTAGCTCCTTTTCTCCCCAGTAGATTCTGGAAGTAGAATGATTTTCCATAATAGTACATAAGGTGCCTATTTATGGGAAGTGTTAGGGAAGACTCATCTTCCCATTGCAAAGTAATCTCCTGGAGCCATGATCTCTATATATAAAAGCCTAAAATGCTAAGTGTTTGATTGATTGGTCGACCGACAGGTCGCTATGATGTGAATTGACCACCAGGGGACAGATGCTCCGACTGGTAGGTTAGCTTGCTGCTGGGGTCCGGCTGATCAGGACTGGGTGAGATGGGGCCAGACACTCCCTGGAGCCCCCCCGCAGTCCCTCCCGCAGTCCCTCCCCGGCCACTGACCCTAGTCGGCCCCAATCGGGACTGGATGAGATGGCCCTGATCAGCCCTGATTGCCGGCCAGACGGAGGGTCCCCACCTGTGCATGAATTCGTGCACTGGGCCTCTAGTACATTTATAATGGGAAAGGGTGTAATAAAGGAGCTCAAAAAAGTTGACAGCTTTATGTCTAGAAGCAGGGTGAAAATTACTTTTAAAGTTGTTCAGCACTTTCATTGATGAAGGAAAATAATTGCTTTTTTTTTTTTTTCCTTCAAGAAAACACTTCAGTCCTGGCTGGGTGGCTTGGTTAGTGGAGCATAATCCTATATACCAAAAGGTGGTGGCTTTGATTCCTGGTCAGGGCATATACCTGAATTGTGTTCTATCCCCAGTCAGGGTACATATGGGAGGCAACGGATCGATGTTTCTCTCTCATATTGATGTTTTTCTCTCACTCTTTCTCTGTCTCTCCCTTCCTCTCTCAAATCAATAAAAACATATCCTCTGGTGAGGATTAAGAAAAAAAAAAACACACTTCAGTGAGATTACAACCCACCCAAAATGACAAAATTCTACTTAAAAATGAAGTTTTGAGCTCACAACTAACTTTATACTCAATAGTGAAAAACAGAGTTTTTCCTCTAAGATCAGGAACAAGACAAGATGCCTACTGTTACCACTTTTATGTAACATCATATTGGAAGTCCTAGCCAGAGCAATTGGGCAAGATAAAAGGCATCTAAATTGGAAAGGAAGAAGTAAAACTGTCACTACTTCAGGTGACATGATATTATATATAAAAAATCCTAAAGATTCCAGCAAAAACTGTTAAAATGAATAAATTAAAACTAATAAATTCAGTTAAGTTTCAGGATACAAAATTAATATAAAAATGTTGCATTTCTATACACTAATAACAAGCTATCAGAAAGAAATTAAGAAAACAATCCCATTTATAACTGCATCAAAAGGAATAAAATACCTAGGAATAAATTTAACCAAGGAGGTGAAAGACTGTACACTAAAACTGTAAGACATTATAGAAAGAAATTGA